>CANJKZ010000812.1:1200000-2400000 GCA_947471745.1 Closterium sp. Naga37s-1
TGCTGGAGCTGAAACTTAACTCAAAACTCAATATTCTCCCAAGAACCACACAAGGAATTAGAGTAACTAAAAACCAGGTAGGAGATGATAAGGAGGACGAGAGGGAAGGTCCCAAGGGGTCCCTAACCAAGGAAGCCCCATAAGCACAGCAAATCCCCTCCCTAGAGGAACCCCATTTTTACTTTTGTCACTTTCCCAACCCATGCCATCCACCTCACCCCAACTTGGCCACACTTGCCAACCTGGTTTGGCTTCTCCCAACCACATAGCAACAACTACAATGAAGTGACGAAATTCGCCACCCCCAATGGTCTATACCCCATAGAGAGTCACCCCACAAATTCCCAAAGTTGCCGCAATGAAATATCAAAAGCAAACGAACTTCAACGGTTCGTAACTTTCTCGTTCGTGCTCCGATTGAAGCGATCTTTGGTTCAGCGGAAAGCTCTTGAGCAGAGGATTCATTTCAGATATCTGCTCAACGAGAATGACATTCACACGCACTCACAAAGTCCAAACAAGACCAAACACAAAAACTTGCACACGCTTACACCACGCATGCAACTTACGAACATATGATGGGAGACAGACAGACGTGAATGCATATGATAGCATCACACAACATCCCCCTATGGCCTCCATCCTCATCCCCTCATGTCCTCCCTTACTCAAGACCACGGCAAATGGCACATAAGGTATCTACAAAAGCTTCCGTTATCTTTACTGTCTAGCACCTAATCCTGTCAAATTGGTTCCCGTGTGAAACTATAATTACACTTACGGTATTGTCAGAATGATGAGGCAGGAATGATTGCACTAGCATGAATCAGAAGTACAAGTAGTGAAACTCTAAAAGGGTTGTACTATATGTAAGCTACCCCCACTACAGCCTACAGACATACAAATATAATTTGACACACTCCCATAGGCAAAGTGGGGGATAGAAAACACAGCGGACGGTCACAAGACCAGTTAAGCAAAAGAACAAAGCAACGCAAAGCTCAGGGTGGATCTCAAGATCACCACGCAGTCTGAGCACAAGCAAGCAGCTACAAGGCCAGTTCATATGCAGAGTTATAAAAGCACAAGCAGTACAATGATCACAACCTAGCAAGAGTAAGCATACAGGTATAGATATATAGATCACAGTACAAGGCAAAGTCTGGGAGTAAGCACGTGAGGCAGAGTAGGCACATGGACTAGAGCAGTGCAGAAACGCTGATGATCACCAGACCGAAGGGCCTTGGTGAAGATGTCAGCAGTGTTGGCCCGAGAGGCCACGTAAGCAAGGTGAAACTGACCACGCTGTTGCAACTCTCGAACGAGAAAGTATCGAAGAGCAATGTGCTTCATTTTGTGCTCTAGTCTCTGCTCGCGACACAAGGCAATCATGACCTTGTTGTCGACGTACAGAACTGGAGGAGAACGAGGCCGCTCACCCAAGTCGGTTAGCAGGTAGGTCAGCCAGTGTAACTCCTGTGCAGCCATAGCCCTAGCGTAGATCTCGGCCTCACAGCTGGAACCAAACACAGAAGACGAACGAGTGGACCTCCATAGGACAAAACCGATCCTGAAAGAGTAACCCTGTGACGACCGCTGAGTCGGCTGGTCGTCGGCCCAAGAAGCGTCGGAGTGTCTTGTGAGTACCACTGAGCCTCATCCTCCAAGCACAAGCCCCATGCCCGATGTACTGCGCAAGAAACGCAACACCCTCTTAGTAGCCCGCTAGTGCTCTGGTCGGTGTCTCCCAGACGCACCGTAGCGCGCCAGGTCGAGTGCAAGCCATCAGGTACATAAGGCAGCCCACAAGCTCTGGATACTGACCACTCGGCTCTACGGACTCGTCCAAAGGTGGAGCTGAATGCGAGTGGCCTGTAGGTAGAGGAGTGAACTGTGGCGAGGAGAACTCGAAGCCGAAGCGCTGAAGGACCTGGTGCACCATGTGTGACTGAGTCACAGTGATGGTGCGCCGTGCTCTGTCCCGGGTGATCTGCAAGCCAAGATAGTTGCGCAGCTCACCCATGTCAGTGTAGGTGTCTCTTCTACAGCTCCGCCTTCACAAGGGTCAGCGCCTCATTGTCGCCAGTAGCAAAGACCAAGTCCTCGATGTATACGAGGATGTAGAACGGCGGCAGAGAAGGGTCAGTGCACAGAAACAGCGATGGGTCAACAGTCGAAGGAGTAAACCCAAGAGCCGCAAGTGTCGTCCTTAGTGTGTCGTGCCACTCGCGGGGTGCGTGGCGAAGACCGTAGACTCGCCACCGGAGGCTCCACTGGGTACCCTCAGGAAACGACCCAGTGAAGCCAGGTGGGCGGCGCAGCCAGATCTCCTCGTGAAGGCTGCCCTGCAAGAAATTTGTGGAGAAGTCGAGGGAGTGCAGCTCGTAGTCACGCTGTGCTGCAACGTGCAGTAACACCCGAAGAGTAGTCATCTTCGGGGTGGGGGAGAAGGTCTGGAAGAATTCGACCCCCTGTCGCTGACTGAAGCCTCGAGCAACGTAACGTGCCTTGAAGGCAGGCGGAAACCCGGTGGCCGCTTCACTCTGAAAATCCACATGCCGTCGACTATGTTCGCCCCAAGAAGGGGAACCTCGTCGACGTAGGTGCCTGTGGACTTCCAGGAAGCCATCTCTGCGTCCATGACTATGTGCCACCGAGAGGAGTACTCACCCGTGATCGCCTTTGCGTGAGTGCGCGGGGTCGGGATGTCTAGTGCGTTCGGGTGTCCCTCAGGGCAAAGAAGCATGGACGCGAGATGAGGTACAGCAGCCGCGAGGCACTCAAGCTCAAACTGCATGTCCTCAAGGACGTCACTGCCAAGGGCAAGCTCACCCTCGACGAAGGACAGTCAGAATCAGACTTAGTGACAAGAATCATGGCGTAGTGGAGACGTCAGGTAGCAGCTCAGTGACTAAGGCAGACGCAGTAGTAGACTCAAAGGAAGGGTCATTGACAAGAGTGGCTAGGAAACGAGTGATAGTAGGACTAGCAGCACGAGCAAGGTCGGACTCAGGGTCAAGAACGTCAAGAAGAGAGGACGCCGGAGGAGACGGCAGGCAACACGCTGTGGAATAGAGGAAGGACGAAGTGCCTTAGTGTGTGTGCCAGGGACATGTGGAGGACGAGCACGACGAGCACGACTTACAGCGCGAACAGGGGAGGCAGGACGAGACTCAAGCTCACGACGCTCTGTCAGGGAGCCTGTCTGCACAGGGTAAGGAGATGGAGCAGGCAGTAGGGAGCCAGGCAGTAACGGCGGTTGTGACTGGTCAGGCGGAGGACACAGGAGAGGTGGAGTAAGGCCAGTGGAAGACAGAAGACTAAGAACAGTGGGTCTTCAAGCATGGGGAGCGAACAGTGCCGCTGTGTCGTTAGCAGTGGGTTCACCCCCCTCAGCTGGGCCAGAGGTGGGGTGGGTCGACCTGAGACACACCTGAGGGAGCAGGATCCTGTGGGGGGGGGGGTCTACCAGGGGGGGACCTGGAACCAGAAAGAGGGGCGGTAGGGGGACTGGAGAAGACACGTGTGGGTGGAGATGGTAGAAGCAGACCGACTCATCAAAGGTCACGTCCTGGGAGGACAGGACGAGGCGCGAGGCAGGGTGGTAAAACTACCAGGGCGGGGCGTCGGTGGGGAAGCAAGGAAGACGCAGCGGAGAGTGCGAGAAGAGAGCTTGCCCGCAGAAAGATCGCGGACAAGGGCAATCGAGCCCTAGACCCGAAAAGGAAGACGCACCGCCAACCTCCTCATCCAACGCAGTGTAGGCGAGGTCTCTGGCACAGAGACACATATCATAATAGCAGGCAGAACGAGGAGCCATAGCTAGGGTTTAGCTAGCTAGGCAAGAGAAAATAGGCAAAGGAGGAGGTTTTCACTAGCAAGCAGGTGGATACATATAGGAAACCCTAAGGGGCCGTACTCACTATAGAGTACCCCACTGCAGGCTAGACAAACTACACATTCTAACAACACATGGCCATAGGTTGAGCTGATGCGCGGCCTATCGGACCGCAAATGGGCACAGAAAATGGGGAGCAGCCGCATGGATCATGGAGGTGCGAGCAACCTCTATGATCAAGCCAATGCGACGCTTAGCAATCTTATTCTGCTGTGGAGAGGCCGGAAGCGTAAACGACTGCGCGATGCCCTTTTCAAGACAAAAGTCATCAAGGAGGCGAGAGGAAAAATCACCGCCTCTATCAGAGTGCAGTCGCAGGACCTGAAGGTCCTACTCAAACTGTGCTTTCAGCTAGCCACGAACAGTGCGGATCTAGGGGATCAAAACACCGCGGACATCCGCCTTGCTCTGCAAGGGGAAGACCATGGTATAGCGCGTAAAATCATCAACAACCAGCAGAAAGTAGCGCTCGCGGCCTTGTCCACTGACGCGGGCAGGGCCCCACACGTCCATGTGGAGAGTCTGCAGAGGAGCAGTGGTCGGAGGAAACGAGGAGGAGTGAGGAGCGGCGCACTGCCGCCCCTCGACGCAGGGAAGGCACGGCGGTGCAAGCGACTGCGGAAGCGGGGGCAGGGACCTGGGGAGGCAAGAGACAAGGAGACAGGAGTGCATGCTACGCAGACGCGGCATGGAGGGGTGACTCAGACGGTGGTGCCAGAGGAGAGACAGGTGCGTGAGTAACCGACATGAGCAAGAAACAGCTACCTGACCGGACGCAGCTACCTGTGCAGACTCAGTAGTCAGTGTGTACCGGCCAGACCCGGGTCTCCGAGTGAACGTGGCGAGGTGGGCGCCAGTCCATGAGTCCGTACAGATCACCACAAGCTCACCCCCAGGAGTAGTCATGTGACAAACTGGTCCTGGAGGACAGCGATACTCACCAAGTTCGTTGTGAACGAGGGGAGGTCGAGACCTGCAAGCAAGCCAGAAGGGGCTGCCGGACACGAGAGAACGATGGAGGCACTTGCTACGACTGGGCCCCCAGAGAGGTCAGCCAGAGTGACCGGGACAGGTGCAGTGAGCGGTGTGACTGTGGTGCAGTCGCGTAAGAAGCAGCGAGTTGCGCCAAGCGTGAAGGTGTGCAAAGCCTCCACAGGAGCTGCACCTGTGCTAGCAGGCTCATGTCGAAACTCATAGTAGCCATGGCTAGGGTTTGAGCTAGCCAAGGAGTGTCGAGAGAGTTTGAGAACAAGAAGAGGGGTTTCACTATAGAGAGTGAAGTATAGGGTAGGAAAGGTGGGTACACCACCAAGCAAGAAGTTAGGATAACTACACTATGGCTAAAACTACATGCAGTTATAATATAATTCTGACATCCCCCCTTAACTGCATGCAGGAAGAGCCAAGTGCTAGACACAACCTGCAGGGGTACACCAAGCAGAACAAAGCAGCAACACGCAAGAGCAGTGACAACCAGTGCAATAGTGGCAGATACAGTTGCAGTAACCCCGCAGCCAAGTTAGAAGCAGCAGAAGCAGGAGCGTGCGGCGGCAAGGGCAGCGGCACAGCAAGGCTCAACGGCAGCACCTGCCGCTCAACAGCAGTAGAGAGGCAAGACAAACAAGGGTGGCGACAGGGGCTGCAGCTGGAGGTACCACGGTAGCAGAGGGGCTGCTTCGTTCGCCACACTCTGTGGGGCTGCTTCGTCCGCCACACTCTGTCGTCCCCCCTTAACCGCGCTCATCCCCCCTACACCTCTCTCCTCCCCCCCCCCCCCCCACACAGCAACAAGCTCTGCAGTGGAGAGAGGACGAGGGAAGGGAGGGACGGGCTGCTGGTCGGTCACACTCGCCACCCCCACATCTCCCCCCCTTCCACGGCAGATGCTGCGAGAGGGAAGGGGGAGGGGGGGGGGGGGGGGGGGGCAGCGTTAGCTGCTGCCGGCGCTGGCGCTGGCGGTGGCGCAGGTGTAGGCTCCGGCGCTGGCGCTGGGTCTGGGTGCAGGCGACGGCATTGGCGCTGGCGCTTGCGCTCCGCACTGGTGCTGGCGGCAGTCGCAGGCGCTGGCGGTCCGAGCTGGCGCTGGCGCTTACGACGGGCAGGGCGACGTGGGGAACGACGACGACGACGGGCAGAGCGCAGGGCGACGACGGGACGGGACGGGGGCGCATCGGGCGCGACAGAGCAAAGCGCGACGTGCTGACGGGACGGGACCGGCAGGTGCCCCGGGCGCGACCAGTGACGAGATAGGGTGACGGGGCCGCGGGGCCGTGCTAGGGCGACGGGGCCGCGACGGGCGACGGGGCCGCGGGGCCGTGTTAGAGGCGACGGGGCCGCGGGGCCGTGCTAGGGCGACGGGGGGCTGCGGGGCCGTGCTAGGGGCGACGGGCGACGAGGAAAAATTTCCGCATTTCGCGCTGCAGCGTGGGTGGGCCCATGTTTCACGAAAGAGAATAGGTCCTAAGACCGTAGTAGCTCTTAATACCATGTCGAAACTCATAGTAGCCATGGCTAGGGAGTGAGCTAGCCAAGGAGTGTCGAGAGAGTTTGAGAACAAGAAGAGGGGTTTCACTATAGAGAGTGAAGTACAAATAGGGTAGGAAAGGTGGGTACACCACCAATCAAGAAGTTAGGATAACTACACTATGGCTAGAACTACATGCAGTTATAATATAATTCTGACAGCTCTCGGGCACCTAGACTAGTAGCCTCTACACTACAATGGACGGGTCGCTGAGAAACCCACTCCGTAAGCTTCTGCGGCGAGAGGATCTCCGGCTGACGCTGCTACCGCTGCGGACCACCCCCAGAACCACCGCCTCCACTAGTGGCACCACCTACAGGAGAAGACGTACATGTATCTATACTCGCCTCCTCGACCAGCGGTTGCACCTCCCTAACAATGGACGGCTCTGCTGTAGTGGCCGGGTGGCTGGAGAGAGGGAGGGGTTGTGTCTAACAACAGCGTCGAACAAAGTCTGGGCCGACGTCACCTGACGAAAGTGATCCCTCTGGTCAACGGGCAGGAGAGCTCGGACGGCACGCTGTGCGATAGCGTCGCGCTCCGTCCACTGTCCATAGGCAAGGCTGTCCGCCCGGTACCGCCTCAGCATGTCCTCGCCAGCGTCAGCAGTAGGCTCAGTGGGAGTCGTGGGGGCCGGAAGGGACCCTGATGTGTGCTCGAGTATGGAGACGCTATCTCTAATGAAACGCCCGACGTGCACGCGTAGGCACATAAGCCACAAAACTAACCTGTATGGGCGTCCGTCAGCGTCAACTGCTAAGACCGGCGGCGTGGCCATGACGGGCAGTGGCAGTCAGCAGCAGAGATGGCGGCATGTGTTGTAGTGGGAGGTGCTGCGCCTGTGGAGTGGCTAGGGCAGTGCGCGGGCGCAGGGGCTGCAGGGCGCGCGGGGCTGTATGCGCGCTCGGGCTGCAGGGCGTAGGAGCAGCAGGGCGCGCGGGGGGCGGGCAGCAGGGCGCGCGGGCACGGGCAGCGCAGGCGCGCGGGCTGCAGGGCGCGCGGGGCGCAGGCAGCAGGGCGCGCGGGGCGCAGGAAGCGCAGGCGCACGGGCTGCAGGGCAGCGCGTGCTGCAGGGCGCGCGGGCAGGGCAGCGGGCGGGCTGCAGGGCGCGCGGGGCGCGGGCAGCAGGGCGCGCGGGGCGCGGCAGGGCTCGCGGGGCGCGGGCAGCGCAGGCGCGCGGTCTGCAGGGCAGCGCGGGCTGCAGGAGGACGCGCAGGCAGGGCGTTCTGGCGCGCGGGCTGCAGGACACACGGGCTGCAGGGCTGCAGGGCAGCGCGGGCATGGCAGCGCGTGAGGCAGGGCAGACTCGAACGCGGCGGCTCTAGCGGGCAGCCGGGTCGTGATCGTTAGGGCTGGGCAAACATAAAAACGGGCAGGGCAGAACGAACGGTGGGCCCTAATTTTTTTTCGGTCCTAGAGACCTACGTGCTCTGGAACCATGTCAGAATGATGAGGCAGGAATGATTGCACTAGCATGAATGAGAAGTACAAGTAGGGAACCCCTGAAAGGATTGTACCCTATGTAAGCTACCCCACTACAGCCTACAAACATACAAATATTATTTGACAAGTATGTAAGATTGTTAGCCTTGAGTGAGGTACATTCTAGTGAGTACAACATGTTAGGGCTCATACTTCTATCTTTTGTTGGCTAGTTCACTCATCATTCCCGCGCCGTCCCACCCCTTAGCAGGCCGCGTCCCGCTGCTCAGCAGGTCGTACCGCGTCCGTCCACAGGTCCCGCCCCGTCTCGTTTGGAGGCTCGCACCTTACCTGACCTTCGAGTTATTTTAACATACCGTAGTAAATGTAAATTTGTTGACATCAGATATTAAAGATAATAACCGCATTGAATACATTTGTTGAAATAATAGTAGCTAGCTAAGTACTTTGAGGGGTACATTCCCTTGCGCCACAAGCATACAACGACATTCAAACAGTCACATAAATACCAACGCACCTCACATCTGACTCAAGCCTCTCCCCGTCTATTCAGCCTTTTTAGGCTCCTCGTCCAGGAAAGGGTAGTCGATGTACCCCTTGACCTGATCCCCACTGAAGAAGGTGCTTCGGTCGTACGCGTTGAGCGGCGCATTCAACTCAAAGCGCTTCGGGAGGTCGGGGTTGGCGAGGAAGAGACGGCCATACGTGATCAGATCCGCCGACCCGTTTTCAATGGCTTCCATGCCGGTCTCCCGCTGGAAGTTTGGACATTAGAGGGATTGGAGAGGAAGGGGACGGAGAGCAGTGAGATGATAGGGCGGAGGGAGTGTTGGCTTGTGCGCTTGTGATATCAGGGATGCTTCGAATCTTGCAGGGCAGAAAGTGAATCAACACAATGAACCACAAAAGATGTGAGATGATATGACATGCAAGCCCGGTGGCTGGCACTGCAGGACACGATAGAAGAGGGGAAAGGGCATCTTGTCAGTGACCCGCATAGCAAGGCAGATGAGTCACAGGAGCATACCTTGTAACCGCCAGCCGCGATAAAGGGTCCCTTGAATGCCTTGCGGAATGGCTCCAGAGTCTGCAGATAGAGGGAGAGGAATGGAAGCAGGGGCAATGAATTGCCAATATTTAGTTGCCGCAAAAGGGCAATGAGGCCTGTACAGGTGGGTACCAAGCAGGCAGCCCTAGAGCCCTCCTCTTCCCCACCACTCACCTCTTTCACAAGCAGACAGTGCTCACTGGCACTGCCTGCAAACCACTCAGCCTCCAAACCACTCAGCTTCTTCAAAACCCAAAACCTCCTACTCACCTCTCACCTCCTTCACAAGCACACAGCTCCTACACGCCTCTCACCTCCTCCACAACTTCCAGGTCCACGTTCCCCTGGACGCGCGCCTCCACGAAGTGCACGTACGCCAGGCCCATGCCGTTCACGGCCTCCACCAGCCCCAGGTAGGTGGCCACTGGGTCCGAGTCAGAAGCATCCAGGAAGGTGCTGTACGGCGACAGACGCACGCCCACCTTGCTGGCGCCCACCTCGTCCGCCACTGCCTTGATCACCTGGGGGTGGCGGGGGAGAGTGGAGGGGAGAAGTTGTGAGGGGGAGGCGTGGGGAGGGGAGGGGGTCACCAAAAAAACGACCTCGTCCGCCACCGCCTTGATCACCTGGGCGGGGGGGGGGGGGGGGGTGGGTGGGGGGTGAGGGGCGTGGTGGAGAGGGGAGGGACAAGTCACCTCAGCAGCGAACTCGAAGGCGCTTCAGAAACTGCTTCCCCCCTTTTCGTGTGAAAGTGGGGATGGGAAGACAGGAGGAAGTAGGATCGGGGCGATGGAGCAAAAGGGGAGGGAGGAGGCGGACGGGAAGAGTGGGGGAGGAGCAGAAGGGGAGGGAGAGGAGCCTGATTTCAACATTCCAATATGACCCCACACTAATCATTAGCAATGGAACTAAGGGAACCGTGCACTCACTCATCCCCGCTGCAAGTGGATGTAAGTGAACACCACAATCGCCCCCTTTAGAGTCACAACAGCCTTACCCACCTGCAGGGGGAAGCGAAGCCTGTTCTCCAGGGAGCCACCAAACTCGTCCTCACGCTTGTTGATACCGTCCTGGAGATGGGGGAGAGGGGAGGCGGAATCTCAAAAAAGGGGGGAAGGGAAGGGGAAGAGTGGGCGGAGGGTTGTTGAGAGACAATGATGTGAGGAGCATCAAATCCAAACTTGAACCGAAGATCTTTGTTGGAAGACGACCGGATAAGGCAGTGAAGGCAGAGACGGAGAGAAGCTGACATGAATTATGGCTCACTCATCCCACCATTTTATGCCATTATATTAGAACAAGAGACAAATACAAGTAGTGTAGGCTAATGACTGGAATAGACATAATGCACTGTAAACAGTCCCTAGAACCCCACCTCCACAATACACTCACAACCGCGCCACCTCAACAAGCCGCGGTCACCTCACATTGATGTACTGCTGCCAGGTACCCGTTCGCTGCGGCAATCCGAAATGTTACGACGTCGCGCACTCTCCACATCCATCGCTAACAATTGCTGCACTAGAACGAGCCACGGTGGTCTCACCTTCACAAACTTCTCAACCAGGTAACCGTTCGCTTCCGTGAATCCCGCAAGTCATAGATTTAGGGTTTGTAACCTAAACGGTATCCCGCTTGTCACTCACAACCAGATCAGAACGAGGCGCGGTCATCTCACCTTCAAGAATTGCTCCAGCAGGTAACCGTTCCCCCCATGTATCTCGACGCCGTCGAACCCCGCATCAATCGCGTTGCGCGCCGCCACGCGGTACTGCTCCACTACCTGGAAGGTACCGCCCGTGGCGATGATGGAAAAAAAATGTAACAACGGAGATGGGATCAGGGAAATGGGATGCCTGAGATGGATGAAGGAAGAGCATGGGGAAATCAGAGGCCGTACGCCCTGGGAGGTATTACTCGATCGCTCGCGCGGCACTTCTCTATCATCGCGCGGTTGTCGAGATTGAGCACTTATCCTGCAGAGGCCGTCATACTCTGCAGCGAGTGGATCTTTTCTGTGCACGCGGATCCGTCGAAGAAATCGTCAGTCTGTACTAGTAGAAGAGCGATTCGACTCTGTAGCGCTCTTTCGTCAGTCTTTCGTCGAGTAGTAGAGAAACTCTGCTGCGGTTCCGCTCGGTCGCCCGGATTCGCTAGAGTAAATTGACACGAGCAGGGCCGGCGACACAGCGGAGATGATAAGGGCCAGGCGTTGCGCACACGTCATGCAACTCTCACCAGCGCTGACTCCCCTGCCATGTGATGCGCTCACGTCATACCTCCTTGATTTCTTCAGCGGTCATTGCCCGCGGCGTGGGATAGTCGGCGGGGCCAGTGCTAATGTACACTTTGTCCCCGCTACTGATAGGAATGGCGGACGGAGCCATGGGCGCGGCGCCACCAGGCTGGTACTCTGCTCGATGCGCAGTAGGAGGGGAAAAGAGGCAGGGGAATAATGAGAACCAACGGAGGGAGCAGCGAGGAACGACAGTTGGCGATAAAGAATGATCGAGGTAAAGATAACTATCGGGTCGGTACGCTTGTGATGGTACGGAAATTAGCACGGCGAGGGACGAAGCAAAGAGCGACATCGACAATGTGGACAATTTGACGAAAGTGACACGCGGAAAAATCGACGCGAAAATCGCCATTTCGAGGTAACTCGTCGTCAGGCTTACCCCACACGACAACTGCAGGTTCTGCGATAATTGACAACGGCCAAGTAGGCGTCTCCTTCCACCATCGTACGCAGCAATGCTAGAGGCGCCGCGTCAACACGTCACGTTCGGCCCGATAAGTCACATTGCCCAATGAGATCGGTCGACGTTGTCTAAGGAATAACCAGAAGTTGGATTCACCTTGGTGCGACGCGCGGCCGACGTGCCACAGCTGGCAGTAGAAGAGCGCGCCCTTGTCGTGCACCGCCTTGATCACCGGCTTCCACGCCGCGATCTGCGCGTCAGTGTAAATTCCCGGCACGTCGGGGTACCCGTGCGCCTCGGGCGAGATGCACGTGGCTTCGGTGAGCATGAACCCGCCCTTGTGCGCGCGCTGCGAGTAGTAGATCGCGGCGTTCGGCTGCGGGATGGTCCCGACGGCGCGATCGCGCGTGAGCGGCGCGTAGACGATGCGCATTGAGAGCTCCGTGCCGTCCGGGAGAGTGAACGGCGTGAGGAGCGGGTTGGGCGTGGACGAGGCCATGATGACTCGCGCAAGTGGGGAGGACCGCAACGGACGGAGCAGAGGTGCAGAGACTGCCGTCCGGAGGAGCTTAGCAGGTGCGAAGAGGGTTGCTGTGCGAAGCATTACCAGCTGACTTATATATGGCGTCAGCAGGAGAACATACGCGTACACGAGTGTAGTCAGCTAGAGATTTTACAGGCAATCAGGATATTTTTATCACTGCACACCGCGACGCGCGAATTTTGTCTGACTGTGGGCACGTTTGGTTCGGTTGTGGTGTGGCAAGGTTTGGTTCGTGAACACGGCCGGCTGGTTTGGCAGACCATGGCTGGGTGAGGAGAATTGGAGGTCGAGATTCGAGAGGCTTCTGTTTGGAAACCACGAAGCTTCGAGGAGTCGCTGTCTGTGACTGTCTGTTTCCTGTGCCCTTCTAGACTTTTCACATTTCCTAGAAGCTGTGGTCAAGAATTTGGTGACGTCAGTGAAACCCAAACTGAATTTCATCCATGTTCACGTCCATGAAATTCACGTCTACTTTGCAGTCCCGGTGTTGTGCTCTGTATTGTCATCCTGTATATTTCTAACAAATTGTGTTATCGAACAAGTCGGGGGAAACATCCAGGCTCGACTTAAATTGTGCTCTTGCATGAAATTTGGACGGTACCAGGGCAGAACGTTGACTAAACTTGTCTATAATTTTGCCACATTTTCAAGAATGCAACAAGAACTACGCGTCACTGCGCCGTTTCTTCTTGCTGCCGAGGTGGCGAATAAACGTCCGCACGCTCTCATGTGCATCTGCACGAACAACAAACTTTCTCTTCTTATTGTCTTTCCACAACAACGCTCTGATCTGCTGCGCATGCCGTACAATGGCTTCAAACACTTCCTGCCGAGCATCTCAAAGGCATGTCGATCAGGAAAGCATGGGCGCATGTTCAATTGGTTGAGGAAAGAGGTGAAACACACAGGAAGGATGGAATTGCCTGATGTTGGGGATATCGTACCCCGACAGGTGTACCATGAATGCGTGTGCAAGATGATACGGAAAACTCTTATTCCAACTCACTTCTACCGTACAAACTCCTCCTCGTGTTATGTTGTTAAAACTCACCTGTCTGGGAAATGCTAGAGCCTGGTTCAACAATGGCCATACTCACCGGGTGAAAACAGCCGCCCCTAACATAGTTGGAATCACCTGGGTGGGCTCACCTTGTTGGAATCACCTGAAGAATCACCTGAGTGGGGAAGTCGTCGTAGAGCACGGCAGCAGTGGTGGCCACTCGATTGCGATCAAACTCCCAAAGACGGATCTGACACACACATGGAGCAGCGGAGCAGCAAGGGGGTGATACGAGGGAGCATGGCAAATGGGAAATCGGCACTTCAACGGGTTTTACAAACAGGATCTGATCTGACACACACACAGGGCGGCGGAGCAGCAAGGGGGTGATATGAAGGAGAGGCGAAGTAGTAAGGGCAAAAAAAAAAGGGTTGAAAATAAGAAAAATGTGGGAAAAAAAAAACTCTTATTGAGATGTTATGTGATGGAAAAATGAGTATTAGATGGTCTTCAGTAGTACGAATAAGTGTACGATGTAGTTGATATAATGAGATGGTGTATGACGTATTTTATATTATGAGGTGGTGTATGACGTATTTTCTGTTATGAGATGGTGTATGACGCATTTGATATAATGAGATGGTGTTCAATGTCGCCCGATGGTGTAACTAGTTTTGACCTGATATGAGACGGTACACACTCCACACTCCAAACAGCGCACAGCACACACATCACCACACAGCGCCACAAAGCGCACATCACACATCACCATACAGCACTACAAGCACCACACAGCATCATACAGATCATACAGCACCGCGCACACAGCACCATACAGCACTGTACAGCACCGCACAGCACACCATACTGCACCATGCAGCCCACACTGCACCATACAGCACCATACAGCACCACACAGCACCTGGTCCACCAATGTCTCGGGCACCACAGGGGACTTCGTAGCCACCAGCGGATGAGCATTCTTCCGCATGTACTGCACTATCTGGTGTGTTTGAGGGGTGGGGGGGAGGGGGGGAGAGGAAGGGGTGGGAAGAGCATTGCAGGCATTGCAGACATTGCAGACATTGCAGACATTGCAGACATTGCAAAGCCTGCATTGAAAGAGAAGAATAAAAAAAGAAGAGCATTTAGGGGCACCTATGGTGCCGGGCTACTGCACCTGCATTACCTGGTGGCTGGGGGGGGAAGGGAAGGGAAAAGGGGAATGGGAGGGGATAGGAGCATATATCGTCATTCATTCACACGTACCACACTATCTGATGGTTTGGGGGGGAAGAGATCCGAGCATTACAGGGAAATTTGGTGCAAAAAACTGCACTATCTGGGGTTTTGGGGGAGAGAAGGGGGAGGAGGGAGGGGGTGCACTGTAGACACTGCACCAGCTGGTGTTTTGGGCGTGTGGAAGAGGGGGGAGAGGGGCGGAGCGATAGGAGCATGTGATGGATGCATTGCCGCAATGTGTGGTGACAGAAGGCCGGAGAGCGGAGAGGGAGAGGAAAGTATCGAAGAAAGATGGTATACTACAGAAAGCGGGTGAGGGTAGGGGGAGGAAGAGGACGGGCAGAGAGGATGGGAGGAGAGGGCTTGATAGAGACAGGCTGTACCACCGCGAAGTGTGTGATTGGGGTTACAACATACCAATGAAATCCTATGGAATTTGGGTTCGATGGAGAATATCCATCCCCAACCTAGCCAACCTAGCTGTATTCCTTTTTTATTCCCCGTTATCCCTCCAATCGTTCCTGGTACTCCTCCGTACTAAGGCAACTTGCTTACCTGGTGAATTATTGCTTCTGAACAAGTTGTTTCCACGTCTGCTGAAACCACCTGAGAATCCCACCTGCTCTGCTGAAACCACCTGAGGAAACCCACCTGCTCCGCAACGATGCCGAGGGCAAGTGCGTTGTTGACGGTCTCTCGGTTCATGATCCCCACCACCAGATTGGGCAGCCGGTACTCCAGCCTGCGAGGGGTGAAGAACGGGGAGATGCAGAGAGGGGTGAAGAAAGGGGAGATGCAGAGAGGGGTGAAGAAAGGGGAGATGCAGAGAGGGGTGAAGAAAGGGGAGATGCAGAGAGGGGTGAAGAAAGGGGAGATGCAGAGAGGGGTGAAGAAAGGGGAGATGCAGAGAGGGGGAGGCTTATGGAGAGGGGTAGAGAGGAGGACGCAGGGAGGGAGCGACAAATTACAAACTGGCACATGGCTTGTTGACGGCCTCTCGGTGCAGGAGGCCCAAGAGGGTAAACTGAGGGGAGAGGCAGGGAGGCCCAAGAGGGTAAACTGAGGGGAGAGGCAGGGAGGCCCAAGAGGGTAAACTGAGGGGAGAGGCAGGGAGGCCCAAGAGGGTAAACTGAGGGGAGAGGCAGGGAGGCCCAAGAGGGTAAACTGAGGGGAGAGTCAGGGAGGCCCAAGAGGGTAAACTGAGGGGAGAGGCAGGGAGGCCCAAGAGGGTAAACTGAGGGGAGAGGCAGGGAGGCCCAAGAGGGTAAACTGAGGGGAGAGGCAGGGAGGCCCAAGAGGGTAAACTGAGGGGAGAGGCAGGGAGGCCCAAGAGGGTAAACTGAGGGGAGAGGCAGGGAGGCCCAAGAGGGTAAAGTGATATTGTGCGCCCAAGAGGGTTTAGTGATATTGTGCTAGGGTTTACAACCTGCGAGGTGTCAGGGACAGAGAGAAAGTGGGAGCCATGCAGGCGGCGTGCAGAAAGAGAGGACTTTCATTTGAACAAAGAGAGGACGCTCATTTGAACAAAGAGAGGACGTTCATTTGAACAAAGAGAGGACGTTCATTTGAACAAAGAGAGGACGTTCATTTGAAAAAAGAGAGGACGTTCATTTGAACAAAGAGAGGACGTTCATTTGAACAAAGAGAGGACATTCATTTAAACAAAGAGAGGACGTTCATTTGAACAAAGAGAGGATGTTCATTTGAACAAAGAGAGGACGTTCATTTGAACAAAGAGAGGACGTTCATTTGAAAAAAGAGAGGACGTTCATTTGAACAAAGAGAGGACGTTCATTTGAAAAAAGAGAGGACGTTCATTTGAACAAAGAGAGGACGTTCATTTGAACAAAGAGAGGACGCTCATTTGAACAAAGAGAGGACGTTCATTTGAACAAAGAGAGGACGTTCATTTGAAAAAAGAGAGGACATTCATTTAAACAAAGAGAGGACGTTCATTTGAACAAAGAGAGGATGTTCATTTGAACAAAGAGAGGACGTTCATTTGAACAAAGAGAGGACGTTCATTTGAAAAAAGAGAGGACGTTCATTTGAACAAAGAGAGGACGTTCATTTGAAAAAAGAGAGGACGTTCATTTGAACAAAGAGAGGACTTTCATTTGAACAAAGAGAGGACGCTCATTTGAACAAAGAGAGGACGTTCATTTGAACAAAGAGAGGACGTTCATTTGAAAAAAGAGAGGACATTCATTTAAACAAAGAGAGGACGTTCATTTGAACAAAGAGAGGACGTTCATTTGAACAAAGAGAGGACGCTCATTTGAACAAAGAGAGGACGTTCATTTGAACAAAGAGAGGACGTTCATTTGAACAAAGAGAGGACGTTCATTTGAACAAAGAGAGAGAGTTATGCCTGCAGCTCTGACTGTTTGTCTGCGCATTTTCAGACGTCAGACATCAAAACAATTGACTCCTCTATGTGTGCCTGAAAGAAAACGTCTTCTTTAGGTTTTTAGGCGCCTAAAAATTCCCTCAATGATCTGGGGACGAGACATACCTCAAGAAGAGCGACAATATTTCTGCCCGCAGCTTGGACTGTGTGTGTGTATGCGTCCACTCTGAACTGAACGGCAGCAGGACTTACCTCCTCTCCGCAGCTTGGACTGTGTGTGTCTATGCATCCACTCTGTATGCGTACCAACTCTTCTAGTTCTCTCCTCATGATCCATCAATGATCTTGGGACGACACGTACCTCATGAAGAGTGATAAAAGCTCTGCCTGCAGCTTGGACTGCGTGTACGCATACACTCTGAAGTTGGTCTCCACCACTATGAAGCCCTGCCATGCTAGGGGGTGAGTAGGGTGCAGTGCAGATGGGAGACGGGTGAGTGAGTGAGTGAGTGAGTGAGTGAGTGGAATGAGAGCGTGTGTGGTATACGATTGAGAGCGTGTGTGGTATACGATTGAGAGCGTGTGTGGTATACGATTGAGAGCGTGTGTGGTATACGATTGAGAGCGTGTGTGGTATACGATTGAGAGCGTGTGTGGTATACGATTCAGAGCGTGTGTGGTATACGATTGAGAGCGTGTGTGGTATACGATTGAGAGCGTGTGTGGTATACGATTGAGAGCGTGTGTGGTATACGATTGAGAGCGTGTGTGGTATACGATTGAGAGCGTGTGTGGTATACGATTGAGAGCGTGTGTGGTATACGATTGAGAGCGTGTGTGGTATACGATTGAGAGCGTGTGTGGTATACGATTGAGAGCGTGTGTGGTATACGATTGAGAGCGTGTGTGGTATACGATTGAGAGCGTGTGTGGTATACGATTGAGAGCGTGTGTGGTATACGATTGAGAGCGTGTGTGGTATACGATTGAGAGTGTGTGTGGTACACGATGATCCACAGTTGGTGTGCTGACTGACCGCATTGAAGCGCTGAGTGGTAAGTACGTTGTGCAGCAGTGAGTGGGCGAGCAAACGAATGGAGAAGAAAGGTAGAAAGGAAGGAAAAGACGAAAGAGAGAGCGGGCAGGGCAGGGGGGAAAGTGGAAGCCAGTTGCTAAGTATGAGCCCGAGGTGTGGTTACAGCTCCAGGTGCGAGCACAATGCTATGCTGCGATGCAATGCAACATGCTGCTCGCTCACCTCTGAGTCTGATGTGGCAGATTCTGATAGGCTGGAGGAGAGCGCAGCTGCAAGGTGCGTGGGGATGAACCACTGGTCGTGCCTCCCCTGCGATGGGGGTGAGGGGATGGTGCGGTGTGGTGTTGTGTGGTGTGGTGTTGTGTGGTGTGGTGTGGTGTGGTGTGGTGCGGTGTGGTGCAGTGTGGTGCGGTGTGAGGGGTATATTAAAGCAGTGAGGAGGTTAACGACATGCTGACAGCATGCAGAGGGGCGGGAGATGAGTCAGGTCAGGGAATACTGGACGAGTGGGAATACATTCCATATAGGTTCAAGGCCCACGGCCTTAATATATGTATGTATGCTGGGATGGGCACAGAGGATGCAGTGCAGGTGAAGAGCAGAAGACCAACCACCTTCTGGATGAGCACGAAGCCCAGCTGGGCTATTTCCTCCACCACCTCCTGCTGCATGCCCGTCAGCGTTGACATGCTGTACGGCTGCTCTGGGTGTGGCGGCACACATGGGTGCATGATGGGGGAATGATGGGGGAATGATGGGGGCATGATGGGGGCATGATGGGGGCATGATGGGGGCATGATGGGTGCATGATGGATGCATGATGAGCACATGCACGTGTAGCACAAGAAAGGAGAGGGGAAGGAAGGAGGGGGGATGGGGGGAGAGAGGAAGGAGAGAGGGGGCGAAGCAATGATGTTTGGCAAGGCACCACTGTGCTACTAACATACCCTTGCTTCTTGTGGTGACATATGGATGGTTCTTTGATCAACCGTAGCAGTTGCAACAATACATACAATACGGTGCCTATGTTGTTACCGTACCGTGCCAAAGTTGTAACCGTACCGTGCCTATATTGTTGTAAGAGTAGTACCGTGCCTAACTGTACTTTGCCAATGTTGTAACCGTGCCGTGCCTAAGTTGTAACTTTACCATGCCTAAGTTGTAACCGTACCGTGCCTAAGTTGTAACCGTACCATGCCTATGTTATGACCGTACCATTCCAATGTTGTAACCGTACCGTATCAATGTTGTAACTATACCGTTTCAATGTTGTAGCCATATCGTTCCAATGATGTAACCGTATCGTTCCAATGCTGTAACAATGCCATTCCAATGTTGAAACCGTACCGTTCCAATGTTGAAAGCGTACCGTTCCAATGTTGAAACCGTACCGTTCCAATGTTGAAACCGTACCGTTCCAATGTTGAACGCGTACCGTTCCAATGTTGAAACCGTACAGTTCCAATGTTGAAAGCGTACCGTTCCAATGTTATGGAATCCCAGCTCTAGAAGGAACGCGATCACATCCCCACTGTCATGCCCCCTGTCCTGGTATGTGGGGAGAAAGCAGGGAGAAGAAGAAGGGAGTGGGGGAAACGAGCGGGAGAAAGCATGAGAGGGCGGGATGACAGACAGGGCGCCTCAAAGGATGAGGAAAATCATCCGCCAAACAAGCGGGAAAATCATCCGCCAAACAAGTGGGAAAATCATCCGCCAAACAAGCGGGAAAATCATCCGCCAAACAAGCGGGAAAATCATCCGCCAAACAAGCGGGAAAATCATCCGCCAAACAAGCGGGAAAATCATCCGCCAAACAAGCGGGAAAATCATCCGCCAAACAAGCGGGAAAATCATCCGCCAAACAAGCGGGAAAATCATCCGCCAAACAAGCGGGAAAATCAACCGCCAAACAAGCGGGAAAATCATCCGCCAAACAAGCGGGAAAATCATCCGCCAAACAAGCGGGAAAATCATCCGCCAAACAAGCGGGATGCGGAACATCATCCGCCAAACAAGCGGGATGCGGAAAATCATCCGCCAAACAAGCGGGATGCGGATAATCATCCGCCAAACAAGCGGGATGCACAGGACGGCGTCCTTGCTCGAGTGCCATGCCTTGCTTGCATGCCACCCGGAGCAGTCATGCGGCCAGCAATGCCATATTATACTTGGTGAACAGTAAGTGAAGGAAAGGCATACTTACAGAAGGATGGGTGCAGATGTTAATATAGGGTACAGAACCAGCCGACAGGATAGAGAGGCTTGCTGTGGCCCATCAGGCCTGCAACGACCAGGCAAACTCGCCTTGACTCCGACTAGTTGACTGGGTTGACTCAGTTGACTTGCGTTGACTCAGTCAACTGACCTGGGCCGACTCAATGTAGCTCGACACTATCGCCCACAGCTGCTCGTTTCGATCCTTGAGCTGCCCATGTCCATGCAACACACACACACACGCACCCACGCACCCACGCACACACGCTCCCATGCACCCACGCACCCATGCACCCACACGCACACACGCACGCACGCACGCACACAACAAACAAGTTGCATTTGCCGAAGAAGTTGACGGATAATTTTAAAACGAAGTAGATATGACAAAGTAGCAACGGCACACTTGATGAAAGGAACTGGACGAAGCACAATTCGGAGCGAGAAACAGCAAATTGCTGGGCGAGAGCGACAACGCAAACTACTAAATACTTCCAAGCCTCGTGACAAAAAGCGGTCATCACGAGGAGGAAGCGTACGAGGAAGGGGAAGGCCGAGGTTGATACGACTGAGAGAGAGGATCCCCTGGGAAACATAGGGTCAGAGGAGGAGGTGGAGGAGAAGGGGAGGAATGACAGAAAAAGGAGGGTGCAACAGGGAGGATGAGGGGGTAGGGAGTGGTACTGGGTCTGTACGCTTTTGGACCCCATGTAATTGTAGCGTTGCGCATAAACGTAAACATACGCGTATGTACGCTTAATAAGCGTGTACCATATACCCGTGTACGAAAATAAAACTTGCCAAGCGGGGCCATGGACTACAAGAGTGGGACAAGAGGCAAGGCAATGGTGTGAGCAGGAAATGGGGGGTAGGGGCGGTCGGGTTGAAAAAACTGCATAATTGAAATCCGTCACCACAAACTACTGGTGGTGGTTAAATTATCATTTCGCCACCCTTTTGTTGTGCAAGAAGCAGCTTACACAGGTTACACAGTTGCCGGGCAGCACAAAAAATAATATTTCACGTAACAAATTAAAGATCCACCCTCTGACTCTCTGATCCTCTGATTCTCTTACTTTCTGAGCTTGCCACAGTATTGATGGCCCAGGCATGTGGAGTGGAGTGAAGACCCAGAAGCTGCTACTGCTAGCAGCAGCATCGAGAGCGGTGGCGGCGGCCACGTCAGGCAGCACGTACTTCTTGGCTAGCGGGGACAGAGACCTGTGGGGGCGGGGGGTGTGTGGTGCCGGACAACATGGGAAGGCGCGATGGGAGGTGGGGAAGCGGGGGGGGGGGGGTTTGAGAAAGAGTGTCGCAGGTGGGAGCAGGGACCTGTGGGATGGGGGGTGAGTGTGGGGCCCAGGTGGGGATAGTGTGGGAGGAGGGAGGGTGCAGCGGGCACGGGTTGAGTGAGGAAGAGCAGTCGCAGCTCGTACTGCTTTGGCTAGCTGGATGGGGCAGGGACCTGCGGATGGGAGGGCGGGCAGGGACCTGCGGATGGAAGGGCGGGCAGGGACCTGCGGATGGAAGGGCGGGGAGACGGAGGGCGCAAGGAAGGAGGAAGTGAAGGAAGCAATGGAGGAGGGAAAGGCTGAAAAAGGAGAAAAGTGGTGGGGGGCGAGGGGGAGAAGAGGGGGGACGGTGGGGGAGTGGAGTAGAGTAGGCACAGCACAGGGTTGGTGAGGAAGAGCAGTGGCAGCATGTGCTGCTTGGCTAAGGGAGGGCGGGACCTGTGATGGGAGGGGGAACGGACGGAGGTGGAGGGGAAAAGAGGAAGTGAAGGAAGGGGGAGAAAGGGTGGGAGGTGTGTGTGGGGGTGCTGGGGGTTGTGGGAAGTGCATTGGGGTAGAAATGGATGAGGAAGGGAGGGAGTGAGGCAGGGAGTTTGACACAACACGCCGTGCTGGACCAGAGGAGGGAGTGACATGGAAGCGAGGGGGGCCGGAAGGAAGGGAAGTGAGGCGGAAGTGCGGCAGGAGGGGGAGAGCTGCGGAAGGGGGAGCGGGGACAGAGGGATGGTGAGGGGAGCGAGCAGCATGCGAGGGGGAAAAGAAGGGGGTGTGGTGCGGTGAGAATGGGGTGTGGGGAGAGTGGTGGGGTTGCAGAGGCACCTCTGAATGCGCAGGTGGGGGAATCAAGGGAGGCGCGGGTGGGGGGACGACTGGGGAGAAGAGAAGGTCCGTTGCCGGGGGGAAGAGATGCGGAAGAAGGAACCTCCTTTGCAGGGAGAGTATGGGGAGGGAGGCCAATTAGGAGGGCACAGCGAACCGAGTGGGAACGAGGAAAGGAGGAGCATGGAAACGGCTCCCCGTCACCTCGAGCCGTTCAATGCCAAACCCTCATGATGAGTGTTTCGGACTCGCTGGGCAGCTGGACGGCAGTAGAACTCACGCTCAGCGTTTACCTGAGCACGGCTTGGCACGTGTAGAGGGAGGAGTATAGGCGGTCGAGCTGCGCGGCCGGCAGCGACGCGAGGTAATCCGCGAATAGTCCAGCAGATTCGACCATCCTTGGGTGAGGGTTACGAGCAGGGGCAGCAGGGTGAGGGCGAGCAGCCTCTGGCAGGGAAAGCGAGGGCGACGGGCAGGGGAAGCGAGGGCGACGAGGAGGGGAAGCGAGGGCGACGGGCAGGGGAAGCGAGGGCGACGGGGAGGGCACACGAAGGCGTGGAGCGACTGACGGGAGAACGTGTGACGCGTGATTGACTATGACGCTGTAGTGAGTCACGGCAGGGAGTGAGCGACGCGAGCAGTGAGTGACACGAGAAGTGGGTGAGGGGGGGGAGAGTGGATGACGAAAGAGCCCGTCGCAGGAGCGGGCGACGCTTGTGCGCGACGAGAGCACGCAACTTGAGTGACCTGAGCGGGTGAGAAGTCGGCAATAGCCTCTGGCTAATGCTATCGTGTTCTCCAGGGTTTGGCGGATTACAATCCGGTAACATTACTCAAGCAATCTTCCATAAATATGCATTATTTTTTAAATGTATAAATAGCTTATGTAGCGAAACAATACGGTAACGCAAACAATGTGTTTCTCCATATTATAGAACGTTTTTAGTTCTAATCTGATTCACACAGACGATGTTAGGAACAGTAAATTGAGAAGCTGCACTGCGCATTCCTACCTGTAGCAAGAATGGAGAACACAGAATAGAGTACGAAGGCGAAAGGTCGAAACGACGCGAACAGTTGGAAAGCATCTGGACCGTCGGAGCAGACAACATCGGGCAACTGCAGGAGAGAGGAAAAAGGCGGGAACAGTTTCATAATTGTACCCGCCGCACGGTTGGGTCTGAATTTGAATAAGGGAATGTACCCCTTAGAGTAGATGGCTAGCTATGACGGTTGGTATTCCCCTTGTACTCTTATTTATACGATAGTGTCTGCATGTTTTAATCATCTCAGTCATTCTATATTCGCTCTGATCTGAGGTCAAGGGCCCACCACTACCACACAATTCGTGCGAACCAACCTGAGGTGATCCTGGTTACGATCTACTTTCCTATCGCAACATGGTATGAGAGCGACTCGGGAATCCTTCGCACTGTCACCTCCGTAACTCTCGGCAAACTAAGGTGGCGTCCGGCACACGCTCACGCGTAAGAATGGCCGGAGAATCTGGTGGTCAGACGAATCTGACCGCTGAAGCGCAGCCTAACCCGGCTGCGACAAACGAGGAGACAACGACTATCGGCACAGGCACCCTCGCACAACTACTTCAGTGACTCTCAACTCTGGAGCAAAGCGTCCAGACATTGCGGAATGGCGACGCGGAAACATCTTCCCAACCCTCTCAACCGGCTTGAAATGGCCGCGATACCGCCTCGCACACCTTCTCCCTCGAAACGAATGGCTCAACTCCCAAGACTCCCCGACCCAGCCAAGAAGCAATTCTCTCAGCACAATCAAGGTTTTTGAGCATATAAAAAATTAAGACAAGTGTCTGCTTTGACGGCAGAGACTTCTATACGCGGAGCTTCGAGCTGGAGCTGCTGCTACAAAACCCACAGATATTTCACTACTTCGACGGGAGCTACTCGGGACCTGCTGAAGACACCGCTGACGCCAGGGCGCGATACTACAACAATTCAGTAATGGCGTACGGCGTCTTACTACGAAACATGTCGCCAACAGAGCAACTGAGCATCCGTTCATACAAGACAACGCCTGCTCCAGCCCACGACGCCTGGCGACATCTCAACGGAGTATACCATCCGAAAGACTCGGTTTCTTCGAGCTGCCTGATCCATCAGCTATTGGAGAAAAAAACGGCCCCAAGGGAGAAGGCCAACAGCTACATCAACCGCTGTCGGAACTTACGCGATCAAATCGCGAAACTGGAAAGCACAATCTTCGAAGAAATCTTCGTCAACATTGTGCTCCAAGTGCTCGGCCCCGAATGGCGGCCCTGAAAGGTGCTACTCCGACAGCAGGGGGTTATCTCGGAAGCCGTCCTATGCGCCGCCCTCCTCGTCGAACAACGGGATATGGACCAGGAGTGACTAGCGCCGCAACGAGAACGAGAGAGAATTGCGTTCTACGCCCACAACAAAGACGAACGCAAGCCGCAGCGCCTCTACTGCAAAATTTGCAGAAACTTTGGGCACCTGGCCGAGCGATGTAGATTCTGCTCCGTGTCAGAAGAATGAACGAGAATGAATGCATTGAACAGAAAGTTGGTACAAGTACTAACCCTATTTGGGTTGTACCCCTTATGGGCTACCCCACTATAGCCTACACAAATGTAAGCACTATAATATTCTGACACACCCCCACACGCAAAGTGGGGGAGAACAAGTGGTCACAAGACAAGTCAAGAAAAGCAAAGCAAGCTCAGGGTGGATCACAAAGTCACCACACAGTCCGAGCACAAGCAAAGGGCCACAAGGCCAGTTCACATGCAGAGTTATATAAAAGAGAACAAACAATACAGTGATCATACCCTAGCAAGTGTAAGCATGCAGGTATATATATAGATCACAGTACAAGCAAAGTCACGCAGTGAGCAAGTGAGGCAAAGTAGGCACAAGGCCTAACACAGTAGCAAAGCGCTGATGATCACCAGGCGGAAGTGCCGGCTCTACGGATTCGTCCGAAGGTGGAGCTGAGAGCGAGTGACCGGTAGACAGAGGAGTGGGCTGTGGCGAGGAGAACTGGAAGCCGAAGCGGTGAAGGACCTGGTGCACCATGTGTGACTGAGTCAGTGTGATGGTGTGTCGTGCTCTGTCCCGGGTGATCTGCAAGCAAAGATAGCTGTGCATTTCACCCAGGTCAGTGCAGGTGTGTCTCTTCTGCAGCTCTGAATTCACAAAGGTCAGTGCCTCAGTGTCAGAAGTGGCAAAGACCAGGTCTTCGACGTACACGAGGACGTAGAACGGCAGCAGCGACGTGTCGGTGCGTAAAAACAGCGACGGGCCAGCAGTAGAAGGAGTACAGCCCAGAGCCGCAAGTGTAGTCCTCAGTGTGTCGTGCCACTCGCAAGGCGCCTGGTGGAGACCGTAGACGGGCCGCCAGAGGCACCACTTGGTACCTGCAGGAAACGACCCAGTGAAGCCAGGTGGAGGGCGCAACCAGATCTCCTCGTGCAAGCTGCCCTGCAAGAAAGCTGTAATGAAGTCCAGAGAGTGTAACTCGTAGTCACGCTGAGCAGCAACGTACAGCAACACCCGAAGAGTAGTCATCTTTGGGGTGGGGGAGAAGGTCTGGAAGTAGTCAACGCCCTGTCGCTGACTGAAGCCTCGAGCAACGTAACGCGCCTTGAAGGCAGGCGGAGAACCCGGCGGCTGCTTCACCCTGATAATCCACATGCCATCGACTATGTTCAATCGAGACGGGGGAACAACGTCGACATAGGTGCCTGTGGACTTCCAGGATGCCCTCTCGGCATCCATGGTTGCCTGCCACTGAGAGGAGTAGGGACCCGTAATCGCCTCTGCGTAAGAGCGTGGGGTCGGGATGTCTAATGCATTTGGGTCTCCCTCAGAGGCAAGCAGCATGGAAGTGAGACGAGGTACAGCAGCTGCAAGACACTCAAAGTCATCCTGCCTATCCTCAAGGACGTCCGTGCCAAGAGCACACTCACCCCCGACGGACGGAGGACCGGCAGACTCAGACCCAGCAACAAGAGCAATGGCGTAGTCTAGACGACAGGCAGCAGCAAAGTCAAAAAGCTCACCAACGAGGACAGACATAGCAGTGGACTCAGAGGAAGGGTCTGTGACAACAGTGGCAAGGAGACGAGAGACAGTGGGATTGGCAGCACGAGCGCTGTTAGACTCAGGGTCAGGGACGACAGGAAGAGAGGACTCAGGAGGAGGCGGCGGAGAAACACGCAGTGGAACAGAGGAAGGACGAAGTGCCATAGCGTGTGTGCCGGGGACAGGAGAGGGACGCAAACAAGGAACGCGACGACCAGTGTGAACAGGGGAGGCAGGACGAGACGCAGGCTCACGACGCTTGGTAAAACCGCCGGTCTGTTCAGTGTAAGGAGAAGGAGCAGGCAGTGGGGAGGCTTGCTGTAACTGTGGCTGCGACTGGTCAGGCGGTGGACACAGTAAGGGAGGAGTAAGGCCAGTAGAAGACGGGACACCAAGAACGTGCTGAAGCAGGGGAACAAAGAACGTTCGCGGCCGCACTGTGCCCCCAGCACCTCCAGCTCCAGGGTCAACAACGAGCTCCTCCAGCTCCAGCGCCTCCCGCGCCAGTGCCTCCAGCTCCAGCTCCTCCAGTCCCAACAGCTCCAGGCTCCGTAGGGTCTCCAGCTCCAGCTCCCCCAACACCACCAGTACCGGCAGCTCCAGTACCCCTGGTACGAGCACCTTCAGGACCAGCAGCTGCAGCACCTCCGGTACCACCTGCGCCAGCAGTAACTCCAGCACCTCCAGCTCCAGTGTCTCCAGCGATAGAGTCTCCAGCTCTGGCAGCTCCACTCCGAAGGCGAGTGCGCGGAGCAAACCACTCGCGCAGCTGCTGCGGGGAGAGAGGCTCCGGCCGGGGAGACAGTCGTGGCAAAGCACCCGCAGGACCTCCAGAAGAAGCAGTACCCCTCAGCTCAGCACCCTCAGACTCCGCACCCTCAGACTCAGCACTCCCAGGCCTCACACCCTCAAGCTCAGCACCCCTAGTCTCCGCACCCCCAGGCTCAGCACCCCCAGACCCGGCACCCTCAGACTCACCACACCCAGGCTCTGCACCCCCAGACTCAGCACCCCCATACACAGCACCTGGAGCAGCACATGAGCAGACAGCTACCTCAACAGGCGCAGTACCAAGGAGAGGGTCCACGTGAGACACACCTGAGGGAGCAGGACCCTGGGGGGGGAGGGGGTCTACCGGAGGGGGACCTAGAGCAAGGAAGAGTGGTGGGGGTGGGGGAGGAGCAGAGCGGTAGGGGAAGAGACGGTAAAAGGGAACCGACTCGTCAAACGTGACATCCTGAGAGGGGAAGACACGGCGCGAGGTGGGGTGGTAAAACTGCCAACCAGTCGCGTTAGGGGAAAAGCCAAGGAAGACGTTGGGAATAGCGCGGGCGGAGAGCTTGTCCGCGGACGTATCGCGAACAAAGGCACGAGAACCCCAGACCCAGAACACCGACGCATCGCCAACCTTCCCCGTCCAACGCAGTGTAGGCGAGGTCTCCGGCAAGGAGACACGGGGCCAGAGGTTGAGCTGATGCGCAGCGTACTGGACGACCGCAAACGGCCACAGAAAATGGGGAACAGCCGCATGGATCATGGAGGTACGAGCAACCTCCATGACTAAGCCAATGCGGCGCTCAACAATCCCATTTTGCTGAGGGGAGTCCTCAAGCGTGAACGACTAGAGAATGCCCTCCCCATGACAAAAGTCCCGCAAGAGGTCGGAGGAGAACTCACCACCTCTCTCAGAGTGCAGACGCAGGACAGGAAGGTCCGCACGGAACCGCTTGCGGAGCTGGAGGCGGACTACGCGGATCCAAGGGATCAAGACATCAACGACCTGACCCTTGCTGCGCAAGGGGAAGACCGTGGTGTACCGCGTGTAGTCGTCAACAACGAGCACAAAATAGCGCTCGCGGCCCTGTCCACTGACGCGGGCTGGGCCCCACACATCCATGTGGAGAGTCTGCAGGGGAGCGGTCGTCTGGGGAATCGAGGAGGAGTGAGGAGCGGCGTGCTGCCGCCCCTCGACGCAAGGAAGGCAGGGCACGGGCAGACGAGGGCGGGATGGGAGGTAGAGACCGGGGAAGTCCAGAGACAAGGAGGCGGGAGTTCATGCCACGAAGGCGTGGCAGGGAGGGGTGACCCAGGCGGTGGTGCCACAAAAGGGTCTGGTGCGACAGGAGGCGACACGAGCAAGGGGGTGCAACCTGACCTGACGCAGACAGCTGGGCAGACACAGCTACCTGAGGAGGCTCGGTAGCCAGTGTGTACAGACTCGACCCTGGCCGACGAGTGAACGTAGCCAGGTGACGCCCCGTCCGTGTACACGTGCAGATGGACACACGCTGACCCGCAGGAGTGGTGGTAGTGACCATCGCGTCCTGGAGGGCAGCGGTACTCACCAAGTTCGTAGAGAATGAAGGGAGGTGAAGGCTTGACAGTGAGCCAGACGGAACCGCCGGACACGGGAGCACAGTGGAGGAACGGGCGAGGACTGGGCCCCCAGAGGGGTCAGCCAGCCTGACTGGTACAAGTGCAGAGAGAGGAGTGAGGGTGGTGCTGTCGCGAAAGAAGCAGCGTGAGGCACCTGAGTCAAGCGTGAAGATGTGCAAGGCCTCAACAGGCGCAGTACCAGGGAGAACAGACTCACTAGTACCTAGAGCAGCAGCCTCTATACCTGGGTCAGGCGGCACACACAGGTAACAGTCACCCTCAACACTAACAGACAAAGCATACATAGCAGCAAGGATAGCATCATAGTCTAGGTCAAAGATAGCAACTCCAGACCTAAGCAGCTCTGCCCAGCGAGGGCGCTCGGCCTCGTCACCGAACTCTGCACGCCAAGCGTCGTCAAGGCGGGAGAAGCAGCGGTGCTGAGTGTGAGGCTTCCCGCATGTCTGACCAGCATGGCCACCCGTGCGAATGACATACGGGCAGCTAATACTACCTTCAGACGCCCCACGCTGAGCAAACCACTCACGAAGCTGCTGGGGCGATGGGGTCTCACTCCGACGCTGCTGCTGCTGCCTCGGGCCTCCTCCAGAACCTCCACGCTGAGCTCCATTCCAGCCGCCACCACTCCCACTGCTGCCACTACCGCCACTCCCACCGCTGCCTCCACCGCCGCCACCAAAGCCCCCACTCCCGCCACCACTCCCATCGCTGCCACCACCCTCACTGCCTCCACCACCTCCACCGCTGCCCCCACCACCACCCCCGCTGCCATCGCCACCACCCCTTCCACCCTTGCCCTTGCTGTTGCGGCACTTCGTACTAGCAAAAGCAGCCCCGACGTCCTCAGCACCAGGGACGTCAGCAGCAGAGGCATAAGAGGGAGCAAGGGGGGAGGGGGAGCACCCCTCAAAGAAGGGCGTGCGCGGAGTGCCACGAGCAGCACCTACAGCGACTACACTAGTCTTAGCTGCAAGGAGGTGCTGCTCGAGAAGGTCAACAGTGAGGGCTGTGGGGTCAAGTGCGAGAAATTGGTCCCTGACAGCACGAAGAGAGTCAGGGAGGCGGGTGACTATGAAGTAAAGAGTGATGTACATCGGGGGTGGGTTCTTGGCAAGGAACTCTGCTGGGAGGGTAGCGCGGTTGCGAGCGTCGCTAGTGCGAAGGTGGGAAACCAGGTCCTCTACTGTGGCAAAAGCTGACAGCTCGGGGAACAGGTAGGGCAGTTGAAGGCAGCCTAGAACAGAAGTGGCAGGCGAGGAGTAGCGAGCGACGACAGGGTCGTACAGGGCCTGTGGTGTCCTGTGCTGTCCGAAGTGAGCACTTTCGGCTAACGGCAGGTGGTTGCAAATGGCTAAGCGGGCAGCAGCGTCGCGAGTAAGCCACTGTGAGCGAGTCGCACTGTCAGCTGTGGTGGGAGGGGCAGGAGCACCACCAGACGTGCCGGGGCCTAGGGGCGTCAGGCGACGGGCCGAGGCTAGGGGCGACGGGCGCGGGCCTAGGGGCGACGGGCGAGGGGCCGGGGCCTAGGAACGATGGGCGACGGGCCAGGGCTAGGGGCCGCACAAGGGCGGCGCGCTGAGCAGCAGGAGGGGCACGAGGGTCGCTAGGGGCGGCTAGTGGGGCAGCGCAGTGGTGGGCCCAAGGAAAAAAAACGGTCCTAGCGAAGGACCTGCTCTGAAACCATGTCAGAAGAATGAACGAGAATGAATGCGTTGAACAGAAAGTTGGTACAAGTACTAACCCTAATTGGGTTGTACCCCTTATGGGCTACCCCTCTATAGTCTACACAAATGTAAGCACTATAACATTCTGACACTCCGCCCCTCGCCAGTCCAATCCGAGCACTTGGACAGGCCGACAAGATGCAAGGAACGATCTGCGTCAAGTCTAGGGGTATCAACCCCCATCGCGTAACCTGAACCCTACGGTTCAGCATGAGCAGCAGCAGCCATCATAGCGTGCTCCCGCCCGCAATATCATTGGCAACATGACCATGACACACATGAGCGGATCTCGCTGTCGCCGCGTGCGCACGCCATCTCCTGAGCCAGTACGCCATCCAATCGGGGTGTTCTCGGATAACAATCCGTTCACCACACCACTCGCCATGATTTCAGCGACGACGGCAATCAGGACTTGAATCTTCTAGTCCCGCTGCTTGAAAGCCCCCCGCACGTACCTGATTCACGGGCGGCACCGATCGATTGGATTTCGCGCGAACAATTTCTAAAGTTTGACACACCGCACATTGTCACGCCGCGTTTGGTGCTGCTCGTGCGCGATGACAACATGACCTTGTATCTAGATAGCTGATGTGGCCAGCATATGGTGGGCTCCGAACGTTACATATCCAACGCCGTCTCCACCCCCACTGTCACCAACGTCATTGTGGCCAACAACACATGCCTGCGTGCAAGCGCGCAAGGCATCGTCGTTCTCGAGGCACGGGGGAGCAGGACGCACATCACGCAAAATGATCGTGCAGAATCTGCACTTCAATCTCCTCTCGGCGGCGCAACTCATAGATTGCGGAGCCAATCTCAGCACCGACCCTGAGACGCGCGAGATCCTGCTACACTACACCGCGCCGAACAAGCCGCGCAAGCAGATCGGACGAGCTCATCCCGAGAACGGAGTTTACATCCTTGACTTTGACATTCTCGACTGCAGCGGCGACTCGAACGAGCTAATCGATCTCGTTCCACTGCGCTTCGAGCACATTCACCGCTCCGACTAGAAGCACCCAGACGGAAGACCCTGGGTGCCACATCACCCACACCCGCGCGAGTTGGCATTGCATGACCCCTGACCCAGATGGCATTTGCAGTGGTCTTGCTGCCATCGCCGAAGCTGAACGATCCGTGCCGCCAGAAGAAGGGATGGCGGCGCTGGAGCTACAAGTCACAATGCATCGTGTCTTTGGCACTGAACATAGCCCCCACTCAGGCCCCCCTTCCAAGTGGCTCAAAGGAATCTTGCGCGGACAGCGCCGCGGAACTTTCGATGCGCGCGGAGTAGCGCGTCCCTACACGAAGGAGGAGTTCCTAAAGCTTTACCCCCACTGGCGCGATCCCACGATGACACTCACTGTGGTGCAGGAAGAAGAATTTGCACGTCGCGAAGCCAAAGAGCTCAGTCGGAAAAGCATCGCCAAAGCGTGCGGCACTTTTGCCTGCACTACTTGGGGAGTAGAGGAGGAAAGTGCCTCCAATAAAGGGGGGTGGGGGAGAGCTGGCGGATGGGGAACAAGTGACACTGGCGGATGGGGCGCCGCATCTGGCAGTGACGCAAGCGGATGGGGCACTTTTGGTGAATGCTGGAATACTTGGCGAGAAAAACAAAGGGGGGAAATAGAAACAGCTCAAGAAGCCGAACCGCACGTTGTTCCTCTTGGCCGCCCCCTACGACTTCCTGCACCTACGCTACCTCCGCCCGACATCGAGCTGCACCGCGATCCCTAGGACACCATCGACTGGAGAATTGAGCCCTCGACCCCACGTCGCGCAGTCTATGGACCCAATCTCGAACCGCGCGAGCCTGCTTTTGTCCCTGGGACTATCCCTGGGACCAATATCCCACTCTCCGTCATATTCAACAGGGATTTTTTGGCACTGATGCTGACGACGGCGAACAACGAAGAAGAAGAAGGGGAAGAAGCACAAGCGAAACCTGCCCCAGTACCAAAAGAAGACCCTGAAGAAATGCGCGAGCTACATGCGCGCCTCCGGATTCCGCGCCAGCGATGACCTTTGGCACCGGTGCCTCGGTCACCCCTCGCGCGCCACGCTGAAAAATTGTATCGAGGTAGGTGTATTTGTGCCTGGTGCTCTCCTGCGCCCTGACGGCTCCGAAGTGAGAAACACATCACAGCCGCGCAACTGCACTGTTTGTCCCGAAGCTGCGCTATGCCACCAACCGTTTCCCCTACTGGAGCCGGGAACCAACCGCTACCAAAAGCTGCACAAGGTGTACAGTGATTTTCTCGTCGTCGGCCACTACAGGCTCAACGATGAGCAGTACACGCTCACATTCGTTGACACGGGAACCCGCTACATGTGGGTAGTCAACACCGAACTCCGCAACAGGGCTTATGAGGTCTTCCGCATTTGGCTGGCGCACGCGCAACGGCAATCTGGGAAGAATTTAAAGATATGGCAATCGGACGGCGCAGCAGAATTTCGCAACAAGGAGCTGCAAGATTTCCTGGCGCAGAAAGGAATCGAGCATCACATCTCCCTCCCCTATGCGCACCCGCAGCAAGGTGTAGCTGAGCGCACGAACTGCACACTCATGACGAAGGTGTTATAATATCAATTACTGAATGAATTGACTAAGGAAAATGAGAAACAAGCAAGATATAGCAAGCGTAACCCTAACCCTAAGAAAACAGAAAGTACACCTAGATTAACACAAATAATATCTAACAAATATAGCTTGACACAAACCCATAGTCTAGGTGACGGTAGTCCTGTGGAAAGCAACACACATCAAGGGCCAGAGGACCAGTTCAAAAAAACACAAAAAATCTTGGGGTGGATCTCAAGATCACCACACAGTCCGAGAACAAGCAAAGGGGCCACAAGGTCAGTCCACATGCAATGATATAGCAAATATAGAAGATGAAAGAGTACAAGACAAGCATCTCTACAGAAGCAAGGGGCCACAAGGCTAGTCCACAAGCAGATATATATAGCAAATATAAAGAGATGCAAGAGTACAACGCAAAGCATCTCTACGCAAACAAATGAGGGCCTGTAGACACAAGGCCTAGCTGGGTGCAGAAACGCTGGTGGTCACAAGGCGGCAACGCCTTGATGAAGATATCTGCAGTGTTGGCCCCAGAGACCACACGTACCACGCGGGCCTGGCCATGTTGCTGCAACTCGTGCAGAAGGAAGTAACGAAGCTAGATGTGCTTCGCCTTCCCAACAAGTCGGGGCTCCTTGCACAACAGGACAGCAGAACTGTTGTCGGCGAACAACACTGGGGGAGAACGAGGCCGCTCACCAAGGTCGGTGAGGAGGAAAGACAGCCAGCGAAGCTCTTGGGCGGCCATGGCCGCAACGTACACCTCTGCCTCACAGCTGGAACTAGAGACTGACGACGCCCGAATCGACCTCCACGAAACAGCTCCGTTCCCAATACTGAAGCAGTAACCCTGTGTAGATGGCAGTGACCCTGCGTCATCGGCCCACGACAAGTCCGAGTAACCTGTAAGTGTAACTGGCTGCTTCCCTCAAGGACAAGTCCCATGCCTGATGTACTCGCCACATACCTCGCCACCCTCTTAGCCGCGTACTAGTGGGAAGGTCGGTGTCTCCCAGGCGCAACAAAGCGGGCCAGGATGCTAAGAGGGTAAGCTAGGTCTGGGCAAGTGCAGGTCATCAGGTACAAGAGTCAACCCACCAACTCAGGATATGGAGGTGGAGCCATGAGCCCATGATCCACACCAAGAGGGGTGAGCTGTACCTTGGAGAACAAGAAGCAGACTCGCGTGAGGATCTGCAGCTCACCAAGGTCACATGCAACTGCGTCAGCGTAATGGTGTGAGCTGCCCTGTCCCTGGTGATCTGCAGGCCAAGCCAGCGCTGTAGCTCACCAAGGTCAGTGCAAGTGTGTCTCCTCTGCAGTTCCTCCACGGAGGCCAGTGTGTGTTGGTCGGGAGTGGCGAAGACGAGGTCGTCAACGTAAACAAGAACAAAGAATGGGGTCGAGCCACGGCGGACAAAGAGTGACGACGGAAAGAAGTCAAGCGTGGCAAGTGTCATACGAAGTGTGTCGTGCCACTCATGCGGAGCCTGGCGTAGGCCGTAGACCGGTCGACGCAGCTGCCACTGGGTCCTAGGAGGGAAGGAGCCAGTGAAGCCAGACGGGCGACGCAGCCATATTTGCTCGTGCAGGCTCCCCTGAAGGAACGCTGTGGAGAAGTCCAAGGAGTGAAACTCGTAGTCGCGCTGAGCTGCAATGTGCAGCAACACCCAAAGAGTGGTCATCTTCGGGGTGGGAGCGAAGGTCTGGAAGAAGTCTACCCCCTCGCGCTGACAGAAGCTTCTCGCCACATAGCGCGCCTTGAACACCGGTGGTGATCCAGGAGGCCAATTCACCTTATAGAGCCACATGCCACTGACGACGTTCGTCCCAAGTAGTGGGACGGCATCAAAGTAGGTGCCTGTGGACCTATAAGACGCCATCTCAGCCTCCTCCGCTGCTATCCAGTACAAGGCCCAAGGTCCCGAGACCTCCTCAGCATTATTGCGAGAGATCGGGATGTCAAGAGCGTTTGGATCCCCCTCGGGGGCAAGCAGCATGGCGCAGGGATGAGGAACAGCGGCCGCCAGGAAACCAAGCTCGAACTGCCGATCCTCCAGGACCTCCAAGGGAAAAATAGGAGCACCCCCAGTGGACGGAGAATGAGCAGTGCCGCTCACCAGGTGGGAGGCGTGGTCAAGGCGGTGGGAAGAGGCAAAGCCATCGACAGTGGTAGCAAGGGCTGAGACAGACGAGAGAGGGGCAGTCGCGTGAGTGACCAACGCTGACAGAACACGAGAGACGACAGGACGGGAGGCACAGATGCAGTCGGACAACGAGTCGTGAAGCACAGTGAGGGACGACTCAGGAGGCTGTTGAAGGACCAGAGGAGGTGGAACACGAGAGCGGAGAACAAGGTGAAACGGGCCGTCTACACGGTAACGAGACCGACGGGGCTCTGGAGACAAAGTACGGCTGAGGGGAGAACGACGAGTCCACTGGGACGAGGAAAGGGACTGGACGGGGGTAACACGAGGGGACGGAAGGGGACCACGAACCAAGCGTGCAGGTGCTGGGTTGGGCAGGTCGCGCAGTCGCAGTCGCTGCCGCTCCTCCTCCTCTAGCGTATGTTGCGACGGTACTTGGCCCTGCTCCTCCTCTGCCCTCTCCTGCTGCGGCTGCAGCCGCACCCGCTGCTGCGACGTGGACTCATGCGCTACCCTCTCCTGCTGCGGCCGTGACTCCTCTACTCTCTCCTGCTGTGTCTATTACTGCACCTGCTGCTGCGGGCTGGACTCCTGCTCTACCCTCTCCTGGTGCAGCCTTTACTCCTCCTCTACTCTCTCCTGCTGCGACTGCAACTGCACCCGCTGCTGCACTCGTGACTCCTCTACTCTCTCCTACTGCGGCTGCAACTGCACTTGCTGCTGCAGTCGTGACCCCTCCTCTGCTCTCTCCTCCTGCTGCTGTGGCTCCTCCTTTACTCTCTCCTGTTGCTGCAACTGCCACTGCTACTACTGCTGCTGCTACTGCTATGCTCTCTCAAACCGCTCACGTTCCTCCCTCTCCAACCGGAGGAGACACTGCTCACGGGTCAGGAAATGTACAGTGCGCGGTGTAGGCGCCACAGTGCCAGTGCCTCCAGCTCCAGCACCCCCAAAACAAGCACCTCCACCACCAACACCCCTGGGGCCTCCAGTACCTCTCGCAGGAACACCCCCAGGCTCCGCGGCAACCGGTCTCAGAGAAGAACGAGGAGGGAACTGCGGGACGGACGGGAAGCCAGGGGGTGACGTGGGGTGAGGCTGCCGAGTCGAGGTTGCCGTCTCCTCCACGGGAGTGACCTCGACGCCCACACCCCCTGCATCCCTAGCCGACACCACCAGCTCCAGCCGCCCCAGTACCCTCACCCTCCGCAACTACACTTCCCGCACCCCCAAAAACGACAGGAACTGGACGTTGCGGGGGGGTTGACTACGGAGTGACGTGCGACACACCTGACGGGGCAGGACGCGAAGGGGGGGGGGGGGGGGGGGGGGCTACTGGGACGACTGGGGGGGCTCAAGGGTGAGGAACAATGGGGGGGAAAAGACCTCAGTACCTCGGTTGGGGCGACTCCTATAGTAATAGACAGACTCGTCGAACGTGACGTCCTGAGAACTGAAGAACTCGTAGGTGACCGGGTCGTAGAACACCCAGCCGGAGGCATCCAAATGGAAGCCAAGAAAGACGCAAGCACGAGTGCGCGGAGACAACTTGTTTGCGCCAGGGGCGCGAACGTGAGCCAGAGAACCCCAAACACGGAAGTCAGCTGCTACGCCCAGAGAACCTCTCCAAAGGGAGACTGGCGTCACCCGTGGCCGTGCGTCACTGGGCCACAGGTTCAGCTGGTGCGCGACGTAGCGAACTGCCTAAGGCCACAAGAACCGGGGTACACCGGCATGGCATATGGAGGTCCGGGCAACCTCCATGACCAGGCCGATGCGTTGCTCGGCCACCCCATTCTGCTGCAGCAAGGCTAGTAGCGTGTAAGACTGGATGATCCCCCGACCCTGACAGAACGTCTCCAGGCATGTGGAAGAAAACTCACCACCATGGTCCGAGTGTAGGCGGAGGCCCCAAAGGCCCTGAGCGCCACCCCTCTCTAGTAGCCACGGCTCGAGGACGGTAGGCACGTCGGCCTTGCGTCGCAAGGGGAAAACCGTGGTGTAGCAGGAGTAGTCGTCCACCACAATCAGGAAGTAGCCCTCCTGACGTGGGCCAAGGACCGGCGAGGGGCCCCAGACGTTCAAGTGTAGGGTATGGAAGGGAGCCGTGGTGGGGGGGAACGAGGAGGAGTGAAGGGCAGCGCGCTACCGACCCTCGACGCAAGGAGTACACGGCTGGGCAGGAGAGCGAGGAAGCGGGGCAAGCGACTCTGGGAGACCTGAGACCAGACGGTGACGTACCATCCTACTGAGACGTGAGAATGACGGGTGACCTAGACGGTGGTGCCAAAGGACCAACGGGCGGGTTAGGGACCAACAAACGCACGACACAGCAGCTACCTGACCTGACCTGACCTGGCGTGACCTAATGTGGTGGGACCGAGTGTGCAGTGAGTACAGACTAGAGCCCGGCTCTTCGTGAAAAGGGGCCAGAGGGGCCCTAGTGGCACCGACTGTGCAGAAGGCAACAGGCTCGTCCAGTGGGAAAGTAGTGACTACACCTAGGTTATGGAAGTGACTGACACCCACCAGGTTCCTGGAGAACGAGGGGGTATAGTAACCTATGAGAAACCCAGAGGGAGCCGCTGAACATGGGAGAGTGGTGGTGCTGCGGGCAACTACAGGTCCCACAGAGGGGTCAGCCAAGGCGACAGTGTCTGGAGTGCGCAATGGTATGAGGTCTGTACAGTCGCGAAAGAAACAGCTGGACGCTCCAGAGTCTAGGGTGAAGGAAAGCTGTACAGTATGTGAGGTCACACCAGAGCCAAAGACAAAGGCTGGTGCTAGACTAGTGGTAGCTGCAGCTCCTACACAAAGACCCTCCGAGGCGCTCAGACTAGAAACAACACACGCACCAAGACTGGAAACACAGGTCTCTACTCATGGAGCCGGTAAAGGTCCTAGACCATGTAGGTGAGACTCAACTGGTGCAGCAGTGCGCTGGCGAAGACGCGAGGGCCAGTGCGGTGTAATAGCATGAGGACCAAAACGCTCACGGTGGAGGTCGTCGAGTCGACGGTAGCAGCTGGACGCAGAGTGGTCAGGACTCCAGCAGGTAGTGCCAGCACAAGGGCCTGTTAGGGCCCGGTACCCGCAGGGGCTGACATCTCGCGCACTGTTAGCTGAGCCACTGCTGGGGACGCCACACTTTGGACCTGCAGGTCTCCACTGTCGAGAGTGCTGCGGCTGGCCCTGCTGCTGTAGACCGTTTGTTGGTCCCTAACCCGCCCAACAACTTCAACCATCAGCAAATTCGCAAGCCGCGCGCGCTGGGGAATTCACCTCGGCATCAGCCACAAATACAAGGCGTGGCTCATTCTGGATCTCGTCAGCCAGAAAACTGTTATAGTCACAATGGGCTTGAATGTGCCTAAAACGAAAGATAGAGTGCACAGTCGGATTTCTGCACAACGGCTTCAAACGTTGATAGCGTTCTTTTCACAGCTTCAAATAACTTGATATAAATTGGATATGAAGCGTCTTGATATCACCTACAATAGGCAATTTACATCGCACGATTTCATCAAGTATTGATGAAGCAACGTTGGTTTGAACGAACAGCACTATGGCAGCCACTATAGTCTTAGAACACAAATTAGGACGAGTTACGAGTTGGGAATGACCCCCAGCCTCTACAAACCCCAAGAGCCGAGGTACAGTGATGTGGAACAGTGCCACACTGTCCCCAACCATAAAAGGTCTCGAAACTACCCTCCACAAGGGCCTACACCAATAGAAATCTTACACTACACATTGTAATGTAACTATTCTCACTATCTTGAAGTTTACCCTTTTGGAGAGCTTCGAAATAACTTGAATATTGAAACCATGGCTCTCGTTGTTCAAGATGAATTATTTCTTGAGTTCTTCGAAGTCTGCTGCGCACACCTGCGACACGCTGAACGTTCCACACACGAAAAAATAGAGAACCGCACACGACACGCAAACGACGACGTGACACGCGACTAGCGATAACTCGCTATTGACTCGACACACACATTAAAAATCATGCCTCATCATTCACACACTATTGTAAGCATGAAATACATATGATCTCATGCCCTCATACCATTCCATGCACATATGCATGTACGCACACGGACAAGAAGCCGAATGCAAACCTTAGGGTCGCACCAACAAAAATCACGAACGCGCTCAACGTCATCTTCTACGAGCGGCTCAATCTCACTCAGTATAGCAAAGATGAGCAAACAAACGCGAATAGCGTCTACGCAAATGACGGGCACAGCTATGCCACGCCCAAAGACGAAGCCGCAGCAGCCATCCTGGAGCAAGACACCAGAGTCGAATTCACAAGAGGTGATCGCCACAGCAGTGACGATGAAGACCCCTTAGGAGGAGGAGTTGGTGGAGTAGGAGGAAGCAGTAGGGGCAGAGCGCCAACACCGCCACCTGAACCAGAGAGTGACGACGATGACGTGCAGGAGGTTATTCCGCAGCATCGTCATGACAGCACCGTCTTAGGGCTGCAGCTGCTAGGGCTTCACGCCCCACTTCAACAGCGCCACGTATTATCGAGCCCAAGAATCCGTGCCAAGCACTCACGGGACCACACAGCAAGGAATGGCGCGAGGCAATGGATGCAGAAACCAGAGTGCTCGAATCCGGTGACAATGGGTGCTTGTTGACCGCGCAGCAATCAAGGGGAGAAGAATCATCTATGGAAAATGGGTGAAGACCGCAGCGGACGGCACGATCGAGCGCTTCAAGGCGCGTTGGGTCGTATGCAGCTACGATCAAAGGCATGGCATCGATTTTGACCAAACATTCACACCGACCAGCCATCATACCTCTGTCAGAATCCTACTCGCCATCGCCGCCGTAAGGCACTTGCCACTTCGACAAATCGACGTGAGGAAGGCATTCTTCTATGCGTTAGTGGATGCGGTAATTTACGTGGAGCAGCCGCACACATACGGCGAAGGGGACTCACGTGCGTGCTAGCTGCGAAAATCCCTCTGCAGGATTAAACGGGCGCCGAGGCTCTTGCAGTAATGCCTGCACAACATTCTCCTTGAGATTGGCTTCAGGCAACCGCCTCACGATCCAGGGATGTACCGCCAAGATTTTCGCAACGATTACATTCTCCTCACGGTCTTTGTCGACGATCTGCTCTATACAGGGTCAAGCAACGAATTGCTTGAGTAGTTCAAAAAGAACCTAGCGACGTGCATCGACATCATGTGCAACCACGACGTGAAGCAATTCCTCGGCCTTAGTATCTCCTACGCACCAGAAGCCATTCCCCTCTCGGCAGCCAAGTATGCAGAGGAACTCGGTAAACGCTTCAACATCGCGCCTGCACCACTCTCCACTCCTTACCGCACTCCCGGACCGAACCACAAACCCGACAACAAAGCCCTGTCCCCTGCTGGGATGCAGACTTACCAGCAGCAACTGGGCTGCCTAGTCTTCGCCTCTAACACCTGCAAACCTAACCTCTCATACATCGCGAGCCAACTGGCTCAGTAATATCGCAAACCAACGGCTGAGAATCTTCTGGATCTTCAGCGCAGTTTGCAGTTCTTCATCTCCACGCCTACCATTGGGATCTGCTACTCCACAGTCACCACTCCATCCTTCAACCTCATCGGTTACGTGGACGCTGATCACGCAGTTGACCCCGACAATCGACGGTCCAGGACCAGCTTCCTGTTCCGCCTCGAGACGACATGACCAATCTCATGGAATTTGCAGAAACAGGAGCTGGGTGCCCTGTCATCGGCCGAAGCCGAATTCATCACCGCAACAGCAGCAGTTCACGAAGGCCTCTACCTGCAGGAACTCCTACAAGAGGCGAATACCAGCTTCGCCAACCTTTTGCCTGCACTGCGACAACTAGAGCGCGACTCGAATCGCGAACAAACCTGGATTCGTCAACTCCACCAAACACATCACACTGTGGTACTTCTTCGTCAAGGACGAAGTTGACAAAGGCAAGGTTGACCTGACCTACTGCCCGACGGGTGACATGGCAGCCGACTTCCTCACGAAGCGACTGCCACGACAGCAGTATCAGCACTGCTCCGAACTCAGCGGAGTAGTCAAACGGGTCAAGACTTGCTACGGCGAGGAATGAAGGGGGGTGTTACGAATAGTAAATTGAGAAGTTGCATTGTGGATTCCTACCTGTAGCAAGAGCGGAGAACACAGAAGAGAGTACGAAGGCAAAAGACCGAAACGACGCGAACAGTTGGAAAGCATCTGGACTGTAGGAGAAGACAACATCGGGCAGCTGCAGGAGAGAGGAAAAAGGCGGGAACAGTTTTGTAACTGTACGCGCCGCACGGTTGGGTCTGAATTTGAATAAGGGAATGTACACCTTAGAGTACATGGCTAGCTAGGACGCTTGGTATTCCCCTTGTTCTCTTATTTATACGATTGTGTCTGCATCTCAGTCATTTTATATTCACTCTGATCTGAGGTCAAGGACCCACCACTACCACACGATCCGTGCAAACCTTCATGAGGTGATCCTAGTTACGATCTACTTTCTGATCGCAGCACACGATTTGCTGAGCTGCATCCAACATGCTAGCATTTCAAACACCTTATAATTCGAAATTCAATCTCCTCTTGTCCAACCATGTACTTTCACCTTTCCTCCCTTCTCTCATACATGCACGCATTGTCGATGCTCTCATAATGCTCCTGCTCCCTTCGATGCTCCACATGGTTCGACAAACAAATCACATTATGAGAAACCTCCCCTAATTTAGTCAACCATATTCCTCTCTCAAGTACGGTAGTGCTCACCTTCTCCTTCAATAAGTTTCTACGTTAGTTGCACGCGCTTTTAATGAACGCATGTAAGTCTTTGATGTGCCATGGTTGTAGTGCCCTAAATGTGTTGGATGGATTGCATGGGAACGATATGCATTCAAATGAAAGAAGGTAAGCCCTTGATGTGCCATGTGTTGTAGGGCCTTGATTGGGTTGGCGGGATTGTGTTACAATCCTAAACAGGACTTAGCCAGGGATCGGCTTGTCAGGAATAAGGTGCAGGAATGATGACTAGAAGCATGAGATGAGTACAAGTACTAGGTCTAACCCTAAAGTATTGTACTCAGTAGAGGCTACCCCACTACAGCCTACAGACATACAAACACATTCCATTACAGCCTACGGGCGGCGGCAGGTACGACTAAGACTGCGGGCGATTCCATTCTGCTGTGGAGAGGCCGGAAGCGTGAACGCAGGATGATGCCCTCTGCACGACAAAAACCCTCAAGACAGCGGGAGGAAAACTTACCGCCTATGTCAGAGTGCAGTCGCAGAACCTGGAGGTCCTGATAGAATCGTGCTCTCAGTCGGCAACGAACAGTAGTGATCTAGGGGATCAAAACACTGGGGACATCCGCCTTGCTTCACAAGGGGAAGACCATGGTGTAGCGCATATTGAGTCACTCCACAAAATTCAAAGTCGCCGCAACCAAATACCAAAAGCATACGAACTTCGATCGCTCGTAAATTTCTCGTTCGTGCTCCGATTGAAGTGATCCTTGATTCGTCGGAAAGCTCTTGAGCTGAGAAGTCATTTAAGATATCTTCTCATGATGGGAGGCAGACATATGTGAATGCAAATGATAGCATCACATAGCAAGCATGGCGGTGCAGCCAAGCACGGGAGCGGGGGCAGGGACCTGAGAGGCTAGAGACTAGGAGACGAGAGTGCATGTCACGGAGGCGCGGTAGAGAGGGGTGACCAAGACGGTGGTGCCAGAGGAGAGTCTGGTGCGTGAATAGCCGACACGAACAAGACGCAGCTAACTGACCGGACTCAGCTACCTGTGCAGACTCAGTTGCCAGTGTGTACAGGCCAGACCCGGGTCTCTGAGTGAACGTGGCGAGTTGGGCGCCAGTCTGTAAGTCCGTACTGATTGCCACAAGCTCACCCCCAAGAGTGGTCACAGTGACAAACTGCTCCTGGAGGACAGCATTACTCACCAAGTTTGTAGTGAATGAGGGGAGCTGGAGACCTGTAAGTGAGCCGGAAGGGGCTGTCGGACATGGGAGAACGGTGGAGGCACGTGCTACGATTGGGCCCCCAGAGGGGTCAGCCAGCCTGACCGGGACAGGTGCAGTAAGCAGTGTGACTGTGGTGCAGTCGCGGAAGAAGCAGCGAGTCGCACCCGAGTCAAGCGTGAAAATGTGCAAAGCCTCCACAGAAGCTGCACGTGTGCTACCAGGCTCACATGCACCTAGACTAGCAGCCTCTGCACTACCAGGGACGCGTCGCTGAGAAACCCACTCGCGAAGTTGCTGCGGCGAGAGGGTCTCCTGCTGACACTGCTGCCGCTGCTGTCCAGTACCTCCAGTACCAGAACCCCAGCCAGAGCGGCCTCGCTGGATAACCCACTCACGAAGTTGCTGTGGCGAGAGAGTCTCCTGGCCATGAGACTGTCGCTGCTGTCCAGTACCTCCAGCACCTATGAAATCCCAAGCTCCAGGACCAGAGAGGCCTCGCCAAATAACCCACTCGCGAAGCTGCTGCGGCGATAGAGTCTCCGGCTGACGCTGCTGCTGCTGTCCTCCCCCAGACGCTGCTACGACCGTGATAGTGGCCATGACAGGCAGTGGCAGTCAGTAGCAGCGGCGGGCGTCAGTTGCGACTGCTGTAGCTGCAGCTGTAGCACTAGCGGTAGTCGCTGTAGGGGCAGGTGCTGTGGCTGCAACAGCAGTAGCGACTGTAGGAGTGGCTGTAGAGGTCAGTAGGGTGCGTGGGCAGCAATGCGTGCACGAGCAGTAGGGCGCGCACTAGCAGCAGGGCATGTGGGCAGCGGGGCGCGCGAGCAGCAAGGCGCGCAAGGCGCGGGCAGCGCGGGCTGCAGGGCACGCAGGCTGCAGGGCAGGGCAGGGCAGCTCGCGGGCTGCAGGGCAGGGTAGCGAGCAGGCTTCAGGGCAGGGCGGCGCGCGGGCTGCAGGGCTCACAGGCTGCAGGGCAGGGCAGCACGTGGGCTGCAGGGCAGGGCGGTGCGCGAGGTGTAGGGCAGGGCAGCGAGTGGGCTGCAGGGCAGGGCAGCGCGCGGGCTGCAGGGCAGGGCAGCTTGCGGGCTGCAGGGCAGGGCAGCGAGCAGGCTGCAGGGCAGGGCGGCGCGCGGGCTGCAGGGCTCACGGGCTGCAGGGCAGGGCAGCGTGCGGGCTGCAGGGCAGGACAGCGAGCGGGCTGCGGGGCAGGGCGGCGCGCGGGCTGCAGGGCAGGGCAGCGCGCGGGCTGCAGGGCAGGGCGGCGGGCAGAGCGCGCGGGCTGCAGGGCTGCAGGGCGCACGGGCGCGCGGGCTGCAGGGCGCACGAGAAACGGCTCTCCTAGGGGCGCGATTCGGGCAGGAAAAACGGCTAGCCTAGGGGCGCGATTCGGGCAAGAAAAACGGCTCGCCTAGGGGCAAGATTCGGGCAGGAAAAAGGGCTCGCCTGGGGGCGCAATTCAGGCAGGAAAACAGCTCGCCTAGGGGCACGATTCGGGCAGGAAAAACAGCTTGCCTAGGGGGGCGATTCGAGCAACACTAGGGGCACATTCTGGTGGCATACCACGGGCAGAAAAAACGGGCAGAACGGAACTAACGGTGGGCCCTAAATGAGCGGTCCTACGGATGGACCTGCTCTGAATACCATGTCAGAAATAACGTGCAGGAATGATGATTAGAAGCATGAGATGAGTACAAAAACTAGGTCTAACCCTAAAGTGTTGTACTAGGTAGAGGCTTCCCCACTAGAGCCTACAGACATACAAACACAGTTTGACATGGCTGAGGGTTGATCGCAGGTGATTTGTTGCAGCAGAAGTTTGAACTCAGATCAGAGTGAATGTAAATTAATGAGATAAGAGCGTGTTCCTACGCCTCATATCAAGAAACCTCATATCAGACTTGCCTGTTAAAACTAGCGAAGGATTTTGGGTTTAGGGTGATTTTCAATGTGGGCCTGGTATGAGGTTCGCTTGATACGAGGCGTAGGAACACACTCTAATAAGAGAAAGCATACATCATGTTTATATAGGAATACAAGGGAAAATGAAACGTCATAGCTAGCCATGTACTCTAAGGGGTACGTTCCCTTATTACAGCAATTTCAAACCGTGCGGCGCGGGAACCCGTTTCAAATGTTTCACTCAAATGTTTCTGCTTGCATCGGTCTCGATCTGACAGTTGCCGGTGTCGCTTCGACTCTTCTGACTCCTCGACTTCGTACTCGGTAGAGTCAGCTTGTGCAGTGTACAGGAATGCCTTCTCATAAAGTTATATATATAAACACCCCCCTTCATTCCTGCACGTGTCGGAGGCTGACTCGCTTGACTACTTCGGTCAGTTGGAGCAGTGGTGGTACTGCTGACGTGGCAGTTGCTTGGCGAGGAAGTCAGCTGCCATCTCAGTCGTGGGGCAGTACGTGAGGTCAACCTTGCACTGATCAATTTCGCCATTGACAAAAAAGTACCGAAGTGCAATGTGCTTCGTGCGATTGACGAACTCGGGTTCGTTCACGATCCTGCTGGCACTCTGGTTATCGTAGTAGAGGCGAAAGGTGGGTGAAGTTGGATTTTTTGCCTCCTGCATGAACTCTTGCAGATAGAGCCCTTCACGAACTGCAGCAGTCACATCAATGTATTCTGCTTTGGCTGATGACAGGGCAACCAGCTCCTGCTTCTGTGATTTCCAGGAGATCGGGCCCGTTGGCTCCAGGCGGAAGACAAAGCCGGTTCGTGACCGTCGATAAGCAGGGTCTGCGGCATCATCTGAGTCTACGTAACCGGTGAGGTTGAAGGATGTTATTGTCAGCGTGGAGTAGAAGAGGCCGATGTCAGGCGTGGAGACGGAGTACTAAAGGGCGCGCTCCATGTCCAGCTGGTTCTCTACTACTGGCTTGCGTGAGTGCTGTGCCAGTTGGCTGGTGATGTACGAAAGGTCGGGTTAGCAGATGACAGAGGCGAACAGCAGGCACCCCAGTTGCTGCTGATATAGTTGGAGTCCTGCGGGAGACAAAGGTTAGTTGTCCCGTTTGTAGTTGGCGCTGGGGGTATGGTCAGGAGTTTAGAGTGGTGCAGGTGCAATTTTGAAGCGTTCCCCCAGCTGCTCTGTGTACTTGGAAGCTGACAGATGGATTGCTTCTAGCGTGCAAGTAATGTTTAGCCCTAGGAACTTTGTGACCTTGTGGTTGTCAGCAGCATGTGGTCGTCGTTGAATTAAAGGCGGTACATTCCCGGGTCGTGTGGCAGCTGCTTGAATCCGATGTCGAGAAGTATCGTGTGCAGGTGGCGCTACTAGAGCCGAAGCGCCTGTTTGATCCCATAGAGCGATTTCTTCAGCTGGCAGACCCTTGGGTCTCCTTCCCCGTAGGTGTGCGGCTCCATGAAGATTGTTGCGTCGACCAACACATATAAGAACACGTTCTTAACGACGATATGCCGCAGTGGTAGGTGCTTAGCGGCAGCGATGGCAAGTAGAATTTGAACCGAGGTATGACGGCTCACGGGGGCGAAGGTCTGGTCGAAATGATGCCGTGTCACTGATCGTACCCCCGTACGACCCACCTTGCTTTGAAACGCTCGATAGATCCGTCAGCCTTAAATTTAAGACGGAACACCCACTTTCCAGATATCACCCTCCTCCCCTTCACTGCTGCACGATTGACGAGAACCCAGGCGTCACGTGATTCCAGCGCCTGTAGTTCCGCATCCATGGCTGCACGCCACTCTTTGGCATGTGGACCGGTTAGGGCCTGTCGCAGATTCTTTGGTTCGATGGCACGTGGGGTGGTAGTGGTGGCGGTGTGGAGGTCAAGTAGTTGAAGACCTGTTAAGAGTGTGGATGAGCGTTCTTCCGCATGTACTGCACTATCTGGTGACGGTTGCGGGGAGGGGAGGGAGAGAGGAAAGGGTGGAAGAGCATTGCCGGCATTGCAGAGGCACTTATTTCGCCGGGGTACTGCAACCTGCACTATCTGGTCTGGCGGCTGGGGGGGCGGGAAAGGGGAGGGGGGTTCAATCGAAGAGGAGGGATAGGATAGGAGCTTATATTGGCGTTCATTCACACGTGCCGCACTAACTGATGGTTTGTAGGGGGGGAGATCAGAGCATTGCAGGGCCATTTTTTTACACATACTGCCCTATATGATGCTTTAAGGGGGAAGAAGTGAGAGCATTGAATGCGCGTTCTTGTGTGCACATACTGCAATATCAGGTGTTTTGGGGGTGTGGAAGAGGGGGGCGAGGGGTGCAGTGAGAGGAGCATGGGATGGGTACTGTGCAGCACACGCATTGCAGTAGTGTGTGGTGACAGAAGGCTGAGGAGCGGAGAGGGTGAGGGGAGTATACGAAGAAAGGCGGTTTAAGAGGGAAAGCGGATGAGGGTAGGGGTTGGGAGCGCATGGGCAGAGAGGATGGGCAGAGAGGATGGGAGGAGAGGATGGGAGGAGAGGATGGGAGGAGAGGAAGAACCATCCAAAGCAGGTATGAACATGCATGATGAGGACCGGTTGCATGATTGCTATTTGGCATGTTGGGTTACAACACACTAAAGAAGCTTGTGAGTGAGTTACGTGTAGACTTTCCATCCCCAAATTATCAAATATGATCCATCCGAACATCCACATTCTGGAAGAATCCTCCTGAGCTTTCTTCGTGGTTCCCCTTCATCCCTCCGACCTTTCTTGGCACTTTGTATTGACGCAGCTTGCTTTCCACGAAGCAGCGTGCTTCATCCCTTGCTTCTTGGTGGATAATTATTACTGCTTCTTGCTTCACCCCCATTGGTAGTACTGCTCATGATCTTCCAATGCTTGCGATCACCTCACCATTGCCGAAACCGTCTGTGAACCTCACCTCCTCTGCTGAAACCACCTGAGGGCCCCACCTGCTCCGCAACAATGCCGAAGCCAAGCAAGTTATTGACAGTCTCTCGGTTCATCAGTCCCACCACCAGATTGGGAAGTCGATACCCCAGCCTGCGAAGGGTGCAGCAAGGGGAGATGCAGCGAGGGGGAGGCATAGAGGGAGACGTAGAGGGGAATAGGCAGGGAAGGAACACATTGCAAACTGACATATGGCTTTGACGACCTCTTGGTTCATCATCCCCTCCACCAGATTGGGCAGCCAATACTCCAGCTTGTGAGGGATGAGGTACAGAGGAGAAGCAAAGGGGGCAGAGGCAGAGCGGAGACTGGTGAGTGGACTCAGAAGTCACCTCGGTGAGTGGGCAGTCAATACTCCAGCCAACCTGCATAGGGTGAAGCAAGGGCAGAGGGAAACATACTTCTGCGGAACGTGCCTGTGACCAGAATAAAAGACTTCTGCCTCAAGTGTGGAATGCGCGAATGAGTATATTTTGAGACCCCCTAGAATAAAAAGTGTCTCAATCCTTTAGGCGCCTCAAAAACCCCTCAATGGTCTACTCTACAGAATGGACGTACCTCATAAACAGCGGCCGAATTTCTGCCTTAATGTATGCGTACACTCTGATCTGAACAGCAGCAGGATGTACCTTAGGAACGGTGCGTGCCAACTCCACCGACTCTTTTCTTATGAATCCTCAATGGTCTCGGGAGGGACGCACCTCATGAAGAGGGACCCACCTCATGAAGAGGGAGAGGATTTCTGCCTGAAGCTTGGACTGGGTGTAAGTGTACACTCTGAAGTTGGTCTCCACCACTTTGAAGCCCTGCCGTGCTAGGGGGCGTGCAAGGTGGTATGCACATGGGGGAGCAAGAGAGTGAGTGAGTGAGTGGGCGCATGCAACAACGAGAGCGTGTGTGGTATGTGAGGATCTAAAGTTGGCGTTTTGACCACAATAAAAACCTGCGAGGTAAGAGGGCAAGAAGTGAGTGGGCTAGAACAAGTCGGGAACAGACATGGAGAAAGGAGGGAGATTATTAGAGAGAGGGGTAGGGGGGAAAAGGGGAAGATAGGTGCAAACGATAAGCTCGAGCTTATCGTTCCATCCCACACCTCTGGATTTGACATGTGGTTCCAGCTCTTGGTCAGGTGCAGGATGGGATGGTCAGGTGCAGGATGTGATGGTCAGGTGCAGGATGGGATGGTCACGTGCAGGATGGGATGGTCAGGTGCAAGATGGGATGGTCAGGTGTAGGATGGGATGGTCAGGTGCGGAATGGGATGGTCAGGTGTAGGAGGGATGGTCAGGTGCGGGATGGGATGGGATGGGATGGGATGGGATGGGATGGGATGGGATGAGATGGATGGGATGGGATAGGATGGGATGGGATGGGATGGGATGGTAAAATTTGGTTGGTGCGAACGGAATATTGCAACATGGTGCTCCCTCACCTCTGAGTTCGACGTGGCGGATTCTGATAGGCTGGAGGAGAGCACAGCAACAAGGTCCGTGGGGATGAACCACTGGTCGTGCCTCCCCTGCGATGTGGGTGATAGTGTGGTGTGGTGTGAGGGGTATACGAAAGCAGTGAGAAGGTTAACAACATGCTGACAGCATGCACCGGATTATGAGCTTGGGGCTTGATGCTTGGGGCAGTTCAGCCCATAATGATAAGGGCAGGGAGTACATTCGATATAAGTTCGATGCCCACCACCTTAATACATGTATGTTGGGAACAGAGGGTACAGGTGAAGCGCAGAGAAGACACCACACCTTCTGGGTGAGCACGCACCTTCTGTGTGAGCACACACCTTCAGTGTGAGCACACGCACCTTCTGTGTGAGCACGCACATTCTGGGTGAGCACGCACTGTCTGTGTGAGCACGCACCTTCAGTGTGAGCACGCACCTTCTGTATGAGCATGCACCTTCTGTGTGAGCACGCACCTTCTGTGTTAGCACGCACCTTCTCTATGAGCACGCACCTTCTGTGTGATCAGGCACCTTCTGTGTGAGCACGCACCTTCTGTATGAGCAGGCACCTTCTGTGTGAGCACGCACCTTCTGTGTGAGCACGCACTCTGTATCATCACGAAGCCGAGCTAGGCAATCTCCTCCACCACCTCTTGCTTCATGCCTGTCAGTGTTCACATGCTGTACGGCTGCTCTGGGCGTGGCAACACACATGGGTGCATGATGGGTACATGATGGGTGCATGATGGGTGCATGATGGGTGCATGACGGGTGCATGAAGGGTGCATGATGGGTGCATGATGGGTGCATGATGGGTGCATGTAGGTGCATGATGGGTGCATGATGGGTGCATGATGGGTGTATGATGGGTGCATGATGGGTGCATGATGGGTGCATGATAGGTTCATGATGGGTTAATCATTAATGGATGGACACACATGCACGTGTAGCACAAGGAAAGAGTGGGGATGGGGGGAGAGAGGAAGGAGGGGGAGAGAGGAAGGAGGGAGGGGGCAAAGCAATGATGTTTGGCAAGGCACCGAGGTGCCACTAATGCACCCATCTCAATGAATGCCCTTGCCAGTGGTGTGGTGACATATGGATGTTTCTTTGATCAACTGTAGCAGCTGTAACAATACATACAATATGGTGCCTATGTTGTAACCACTCCGTGCCAATATTGTAACCGTACCATGCGAATGTTGCAATTGTACTATGCAATTGTTGTAACCGTACCATGTTTGTGCTGTAACTGTACCACGCATATGTTGTAACCATACCTTGCCTATGCTATAACCGTACCATGCCTATGTTGTAATCATACCGTCCCTATGTTGTAACCGCACCGTGCCTATGTTGTAACTGTACCGTGCCTAACTTGTAACCATACCGTGCTTATGTCTTAACCGTAGCGTGCATAAATTGTGTTGTAACCGTAGTAACCGCACCGTTCCAATGTTGTAACCGTACCGTTCCAATGTTGTAACCACACGGTTCCAATATTGTAGGTACCGTTCTAATGTTGTAACCGTACCGTTCCAATCTTGAAACCGTGTCGTTTAAATATTGTAACCCTACCATTGGAATCTTGTAACCCTACCATTGCAATCTTGTAACCGTACCATTCCAATATTGTGACCGTACCGTTCCAATGATGTAACCGTACCGTTCCAATGTTGTAAGCGTGCCGTTCCAATCTTGTAACCGTACAAATCCAATCTTGTAACCCTACCGTTACGATCTTGTAATCGTGCCGTATAGATCGTGTAACTGTACTGTTCCAATATTGTAACCGTACCGTTCCAATATTGTGGAATCCCAGCTCCAGGAGAAGTGCAATCACATCCCCACTGTCATGCCCCCTGTCCTGGCATGTAGGGGAGAGAGGGAAAGAAGAAAGGTGGGGGGAGAGGAAACGAATGGAGGCGGGAGGAGAAGTAAGAAGGGGAACGAGGGGGGAACAAATTAGAGGAAGGGAGGGATGACAGAAGAAGGGTGAAAGTTTTTTTTGCGAAGAAGCCACAACATTCTTTGGTACCAAGGGTTAAATATCAGCCATAGCTGTCATGCGGGCAATGGTGCCACATTCTACTCGATGAGAATCGAAGGAAATGGATCTGTACATACAGACAGACGGGGGGAATATTTGAATGAGCTACAGCCAACCGACCGACTGGATAGAGAAACTTGCTTGCTGTGGTCCATTAGGCCTTGGCTGACTCAAATAGCTTTATTTGTCCAGTTATTTGACTCGCCTTGACTCAGTCGACTGACCTGGGCCGACTCAATGTAGCTCGACACTATCGTCCACAGCGGCTCATTCCGATCCTTGAGCTTCCCGTGCCCGTGCCCCGTGCCATGCAACACAAACACACATGCACAACAAAGAAGTTGCATTTGCTCAAGTCGTATGATAAATCTAGAAAAATATAAATATAAAAAAGAATCAATGGCACACTTGAGAAAAAGAACAAAAGGAAGCACAAGACGGGGTGAGAGAAGGCTTTGTGGTCAAAGAAAACAGTGAATCGTGGGGCGAGGGTGGCAACGCAAAAAAAAATGCTCCAAGTTCTATAAGGAAGTCATGAGGAGGAAGCATACAAGGAAGGGGAAGGCGGACGTTGATACGACTGAAAGAGAGGATCCCTTGAGAAACAATGGGTCAGAGGAGGAGGTGGTGGAGGAGAAGGGGAGGAATGACAGAAATAGGAGGGAGCAATAGGGAGGATGCGGGGGTAGGGAGTGGGTTTGGGTCTATACGCTTTTCGGCCCCACGTAATTGTAGCATTACGCATAAACGTAAACATAAGCGTACGTACGCTTAATAAGCGAAACATATACCCGGGCACAAAAAGAAAAATTGCCAAGGGGACTACGAGGGTACGACAAGAGGTAATGGTGTGAGCGGGAGAAGGAAGGTAGGTGCGGTCAAGTTGAAAAAACTGCATAAATGAAATCCGTCACCACAAAGTATTGGCGGTGGCTAAAATATCATTCTGCCACCCTTTGGTTGTGCAAGAAGCAGCCGATTCTACAGCCAAAAACATGTTACACGATTGCTGGGCAGCTAAAAAAAACCTTGACGGCCCAGGCATGTGGAGTGAAGACACAGAAGCTGCTACTGCTAGCAGCAGCATCGACGGTGGCGGCGGCAGCGGTAGCAGCAAAGACACTCACGAGTGGGTGAGGAGGCCGGCTCGTATGAGCACACGTGTGATGACAGCAGCCGCGTGGCCCCCCGCTATGGATGGCGGCGATATGAGATGCATGAGGACTGCCTGGGGGAATGGGGGAGGCATGGGGGAGACTGGTGGGGGAATGTGGTAAAGTAAGGAGGAAGAAGAGTGAGGGAGGGAAGGAAAGCAGCAGCGTGGCCCCCAGCTGTGGGTGGCGGGGAGATGAGATGCATGCGCACTGCCTGGGGGTAGGGAGAGGCGGGGGAATGAGTGGTGGGAGAATGAGAAGTGGGGATATGGATAAGAGATGGGAAGAACGAGGTAACGTAAGGAGGGAGGGGAGGGAGGGAGGGAAAGGAAGCAGCAACGCAACGTGGTCCAAAGCTATGGATGGCGGCGGTATGAGATGCATGAGGACCGCTTGGGGGGGGCAAGATGGGAGGATGAGAGAGAGGGACGGGGTGGAAAGGACGAGGGAGGGTGGAAGAACGAGGCAAAGGTAAGGAGGACGAAGGGGGGAGGAGGGAAAGGAGGCGGAGGGGGAAATTGTGTGTTCTTACGAGCGGGCATGCTAAACAAGTGACACAACTAGGTCCCATTATTCTTCTTCCTCGTTTTGGCTGGCGGCGCATCCCTCACCTCCCAGTGGCTTGTGGCATGGGCTGCCATGCCTCACCTCCTATTGGCTTGTGGCATGGGCTGCCAGCTCAGCAAAAGATGGGCGGCTTGGTAAATAACACAACCATAAAAGGGGATGGAGAGATCCCATTATGGATGAGACTCAGAAAAGCCACAGATGCTCTCAAGGGATGTGAAGAGGGAACAAAATCAAGACGGGAGAAGTGAATCCCCACACACCATGCTTGCACCAGCCATGCACCCAGCACCTCACCGTCACTTGAGTGCACTGCACGCCTTTCACCCTCGCATGCGCGCACATGTGCAAGGCAATGCATGTAATGTGGCGCACGCCTGGTGAAAGGCAATGCATGTACTCATGGTGACTGACTCATCAACGAGCGCTTGCTGGCACAGCAAGCATGAATGAGTACCTCATCCTGACGTGAGCGCCTGCTGCACTCACCTTGACGTGAGAGCCTGCTGCAGCTGCTGCTGGAAGGTGGGGTTGAGGCGGAACGTTGCTGGCGACGATGACGATCCTGATGCTGCCAGCGACCCCTTTTCGCTGCACGTGGGGTGGATGGGTGGGGGAGGTGGGCGGGTGACTTTAGCCGACTAAACATTGCTGATGCTAACGATGATGCCGATGCTGTCCCTCAGAAACCCTGTTTTGCTGCATCGGGGTTGGATGGAGGAGCGGGGGAGAGGGGATGATGGGGGAGTGAGAAGAGGAGAGGGAGGAAGAAGGGAACACCAGTGAAGAACCTATTGCGCGCCGCCATAGGATAAGTGCACCATAGGTCATATCAATACATCAACACCTGTGAGCTCTCGCCCAACCTTGTAGGGGCCAGCAGCAGGTGTAGCTGCTGCCGCCTGTTAAAGGCAACCACATTTTTTCCCATGCTGGCATGGCATGCCCCAATATAGCCACTCACAGCAATCCAGCAAAGAAGCACACCACCCCTCCTGCCAACCGCCCTACCTGAATGCCAACAGCAGGCGCAGCTGCTGTAGCCTGTTCTAGCCTGGCCACTTAGTGCTTTCCCATGCCGGCATGCCCCAATGAAGCCACTCCAAGAAGCACGTCCGCCCTCCTGCCATCCGCCCTACCTGCACTGCACTGCACAGCACGGCAGCAGCCCGCACAGCTGCTGCACCTTGTCGAGGGCTGCCTTGTGCTTGCTGTGAGCCAATCCTGCTATGCTGCCCTTACATCTGAGAGTGCATCTGGAGTGCACCTGAGAGTGCATCTGGGTTACACCTGAGAGTGCATATGAGATAGTGAGCACACCTGAGATTGAATCTGGATTACACCTGAGAGTTGCAGCCCTACCTGCATAGCAGCAGCAGGTGCAGCTTCTGCAGCCTGTCAAGCGCCGCCTTGTGCTTGCTGTGAGCCTCGGGCTTGGGCCAATCAGCCACGAGCGTGGCAGGCACAGGGTATGTGAGGAAAAGCAGTCGCAGCACGTACATCTTGGCTAGCAGGGGCAGGGACCTGTGAGTGAGCGCGGGGCGGAAGGGATTGGTGGCAAGACAGGAGGGGAGTGAGGTGGCACAGGAGGGGAAGCGGTGGAGGATAAGTGCGGCGGGCACAGGTTCCGTGAGGAAGAGCAGGCGCAGCACATACTGCTTGGCCAGTAAAGGGAGGGACCTGCAGGTGGGGTTAGTGTGGGGAGAGGAGGGGTGGGAAAGCGGGGAGAAGGAATGCAGGGGACACATGGTCCGTGAGGAAGAACAGCACGTACTGCTTGGCCAGAGGAGGGAGGGACCTGTGGGTGAGAGGGAGGCCAGAAGGGTGAGTGAGTCGGGAAGGGGAAGGGATGAGGGATAAGTGTGGCAGGAACAGGGTCGGTGAGAAAGATAAGCCGCAGCAGGTATTCCTTGGCTAGCAGGGGCATGGACCTGCGGGATAGGGAGCGAGTGTGAGGCCAAGGTGGGGTTAGTGTGGACGGAGGGGGGTTCCAGCAGGCACGGGGTTGGTGAGGAAGAGCAGAGGCAGCACGTACTTCTTGGCTAGCGGGGGCAGAGACCTGTGGGGGCGGGGGGGGTGTGGTGCCGGACGACATGGGAAGGTGAGATGGGAGGTGGGGAAGCGGGGGGAGTGAGTGAGGAAGAGCAGTCGCTGCAGATACTGCTTGGCTAGTGGGAGGATGGGAGGTGAGTGTGGGGCCCAGGTGGGGTTAGTGTGGGAGGAGGGAGGGTGCAGTGGGCACGGGGTGGGTGAGGAAGAGCAGTCACAGCACGTACTGGTTTGGATGGATGGAAGGGGCAGGGACCTGCGGATGGGAGGGTAGGGAGACGGAGGGTGCACGGACGGAGGAAGGGAAGGAAACAATGGAGGAGGGAGAAGCGGAAAAGGAGGAAAGGGGCTGGGGGGGGAGGGGAAAGAGAGGGGGGATGGTGGGGGAGTGGAGTAGGCACATGGTTGGTAAGGAAGAGCTGTAGCAGCGTGTGCTGCTTAGCTAAGGGAGGGCGGGACCTGTGATGGGAGGGGGACGGACGGAGGTGGGGGAGGAAAAGAGGAGGTGAAGGAAGGGGGCGGAGGGGAGAAAGGGAGGGAGGTGTGTGTGGGGGTGCTGGGGGTTGCGGGAAGTGCATTGGGGTAGAAATTGATGAGGAGGGGGGGGGGAAGGGAGGGAGTGAAACAGAGCGTGTCGTGCATTAGACATAAGGCGCCATGCTGGACCAGAGGAGGGAGTGACATGGATGCGAGCGGGGGAGGAAGGAAGGGAATGGGATGAACGAGGGGGAGGGAAGTGAGGCGGAAGTGTGGTAGGAGGGGGGAGAGCTGCGGAAGGGGGAGCGGGGACAGAGGGTTGGTGAGGGGAGCGAGTAGCATGTGAGGGGGGAAAGAAGGGGATGTGGTGCGGTGAGAATGGGTGCGGGGAGAGTGGTGGGGGTGCAGTGGCGCATCTGAATGCGTGGGTGGGGGAACCAAGGGAGGCGTAGGTGGGGGAACAAAGGGAGGTGCGGATGGGGGAACCAAAGGAGGCGCGGGTGGGGGAACCAAGGGAGGCGCGGATGGGGGAACCAAGGGAGGTGGGGGTGGGGGAACCAAGGGAGGCGCAGGTGGGGGAACCAATGGAGGCGCAGGTGGGGGAACCAAGGGAGGTGCGGGTGGGGGAACCAAGGGAGGCGCGGATGGGGGAACGAAGGGAGGCGCGGATGGGGGAACGACTGGTGAGAAGAGAAGGTCCGATGCTGGGGGGAAGAGATGCGGAAGAAGGAACCTCCGTTGCTGGGAGAGTATGGGGAGGGAGGCCAATTAGGAAGGGTCGGTGGAACGAGTGGGAACGAGGAAAGGAGGAAACGGGTTCCCGTCACCTCGAGCGATTCAGACTCACTGGGCAGCTGGACGGCAGTAAAACTCACGCTTAGTTAAAAGAAGCGTTTACCTTAGCATAGATTGGCATGTGTAGAGGGAGGAGTATAGCCAATCGAGCTGCACGGCCGGCAGCAACGCGAGGTAATCCGCGAATAAGCCAGCAGATTAGACCATCCTTAGATGGAGGGGAAGGTGAGGGTTACGAGCAGGGGGAGCGAGGGCGAGGGATACGACGATGGCAGGGAAAACGAGGGCGACGGGGAGGGGAAGCGAGGGTGACGGGGAGGGGAAGCGAGGGTGACGGGGAAGTAACTATGACGCTATGGTGAGTCACTATTTTGTGATGCTATCATTTGCATTCACGTTTGTCTGCCTCCCATCTTATCATTCTATCTTCCATGCGTGGTGTGCGCGCGCGAAGGACTTTGCGTTGGGTGTGTTTTGGATTTTCTGAGTGTGTGTGAATGTTATTCTACTTGAGCAGATATCTGAAGTGACTCCTGCTCAAGAGCTTTCCGATGAACCAAGGATCGCTTCAATCGGAGCACGAACGAGAAAGTTATGATCGTTCGAAGTTTTGATTGTGATGCCGCGACTATGGGAATTTGCGGAGTGACTCAATATGGGGTACAGACTTTTGGAGGTTGGGAAATTCGTCACTTCTACTCCCCTACTTCCACTCACGAAGCTGCTGGGGCGACGGGGTCTCGCTCTGACACTGCTGCCGCTGCCTCTGGCCTCCTCCAGAACCTCCACACTGAGCTCCAGTCCTACCGCCACCACTCCCACCACTGCCACCACCGCCACTCCCACCGCTGCCTCCACCGCCGCCACCCAAGCCCCCACTCCTGCTACCACTCCCACCGCTGCCACCACCTCCACTGCCTCCACCACCTCCACTGCCGCCCCCACCACTACCCCCGCTGCCACCTCCACTACCCCTGCCACCCTTTCCCTTGTTGTTGTGGCGCTTCCCACTAGCGGAAGCAGCTCCGACATCCTCAGCACCAAGGACGTCAATAGCAGCAGCAGAGGCGTAGGAGGGGGCAAGGGGGGAGGGGGAACACCCCTCAAAGATGGGCGTGCGAGGAGTGCCACGAGCAGCACCTACAGCGACTACACTAGTCTCAGCTGCAAGGAGGTGCTGCTCGAGTAGGTCAACCGTGAGGTCTGTGGGGTTGAGCGCGAGAAAGTGGTCCCTGACAGTGCGAAGAGAGTCAGGGAGGCGGGTGACTATAAAGTAGAGAGTGATGTACATCGGGGGCGGGTTCTTGGCAAGGAACTCTGCTGGGAGGGCAGCATGGTAGCGAGCGTCGCTAGTGCGAAGGTGGGAAACAAGGTCCTCTACTGTGGCAAAGGCGGACAGCTCGGGAAACAGGTAGGGCAGTAGAAGACGGCCTAGAGCAGCAGTGGCAAGGGAGGAGTAACGGGCGACTACAGCGTCGTACAGTGCCTGTGCGGTCCTGTGCTGTCCGAAGTGAGCGCATTCGGCCAACGGAAGGTGGTTGCGAATGGCTAAGCGAGCAGCAGCATCACGAGTAAGCCACTGTGAGCGAGTTGCACTGTCAGCTGTGGCGGGAGGGGCAGGAGCGGTGCCAGACGTGTGGTCAAACAACGAAACACTGTCCCTAGAGTCGCTCAGTAGGTACAGCTGCAAGTCGTCGAGCCACGTGTCAAACTGGATCGGTCGGCCCTCATGATCGAACGCTAGAACGCGGAGAGAAGCCACGGTGGCGCAGCACGCAGGTCGGGCAGTGGCCTGGCAGCGCAGGGAAAAGGGGCAGGCAGCAGGCTGCAGGAGGGGCGGCTCGAGGGCCTAGGGGCGGCCACGGGGCGACGTGTCGGGTTCAGGGGTGACGGGCCGAGGCCTAGGGGCGACAGGTTGGGGCCTAGGGCTCTGTCTCCCGCGGCCACGTCGCCCGAGGACCTGTCGCCCGCGGCCTCGTCGCCCCTTGCCTCGTCGCCCGAGGACCCACCCCCCCCCCCCCCAACTTCGTTCTCCCTCTCCCTGCTGCGCGTGAAGCAGAAAAGGGGGGGGGGGGGGGGGTAGAGAAGGGAGTTGGGGGCGCGGATCATGGAGGGTGAGGGGGTGGCAAGAGGGGTGCGGTTCCGGGGGGTGGCTGACCTAGAGGGTGGCAGGAGGGGTTTCTGCAACACCAGCCACCCACCACCTCCTCCTCTCTCTCTCCCTACCGCACCTTGTGCAAAAGGGGGGGGGGGGGGGCTTGGAGGTTAAGGGGGTGGCGGGGAGGGGATCTGCAGCATCAGCCCCCCCCCCCCCCCCCCCCCTTCTCCTCCATTCCCCTGCTGCGAGTGCAGCAGTGGGCGGGAGGGGATCTGCAGCACCAGCCCCCCCCCGGCCCCCTCCCCCCCTTTCTCCTCCATCCCCCTGCTACGGGTGCAGCAGTGGGGGGGAGGGGATCTGCAGCACCAGCCCCCCCCCCCGCCCCCCACTTCTCCTCCATCCCTCTGCTGCGGGTGCAGCAGTGGGGGGAGGGGATCTGCAGCACCAGCCCCCCCGCCCCCCCCCCCCCTTCTCCTCCATCCCCCTGCTGCGGGTGCAGCAGTGGGGGGGAGGGTATGGGGGTGGCGGGTGTGAGTGAACTGCTGCCGCCTCTCCTCCTCTCTCTCCCACTGCTGCACATGCCGCTGGGGGGGGGGGGGGGGGTGGGGGGGTGGGGGAGATGAGGGACGAAACAGCCACACATCTGCGACTGCCGCCCTCTGCTACCGTGGTACCTCCAGCTGCAGCCCCTGTTGCCACCCTTGTTTGTCTTGACTCTCTACTGCTGTTGAGCGGCAGGTGCTGCCGTTGAGCCCTGCTGTGCCGCCGCCCTTGCCGCCACACGCTCCTGATTCTGCTGCTTCTACCTTGGCTGAGGGGTTACTGCAACTGTATCTGCCACTATTGCACTGGTTGTCACTGCTATTGCGTGTTGCTGCTTTGTTCTGCTTGGTGTACCCCTGCAGGTTGTGTCTAGCACTTGGCTCTTCCTGCATGCAGTTAAGGGGGGATGTCACAATTATATTATTCTAACTGCATGTAGTTCTAGCCTTAGTGTAGTTATCCTAACTTCCTGCTTGGTGGTGTAACCCCCTTTCCTACCCTATCTGTACTTCACTCTCTATAGTGAAACCATCTCTTTCTTGTTCTCAACTCTCTCGACACTCCTTGGCTAGCCTAAACTCTAGTCATGGCTCCTATGACTCTAACAAATGGTGGTACAATGCCTCTGACGAGGCTACAATACTTCGTCTGTTTTCGAAGTTGAGAAAAGTGACGGTTTTGATTTCTGACAATCTGAAGTTTCGAAATTTCAAAACGGACTGTCCGGTACTCGCTATTGGGACCGTCCAATTCAATATAAGTGGACCGTATGAAAAAAAAAAAGGCAAAATGGAGACACGCCCCAAGCTTAGGAATATGCTAGTCCGAGCCACCTTCGCGAGTGCCGGCACTCCAAATCCCTCTGAATGCAACGTCGCGTGAGCACTATCATTGGGTTGTTTTGTATACCACTGATTTGTCTGCCCTGATCGTTTCTTCTCGTCCTGTTTCTTCTCGTCCCCTTCCTTCTCTACACCTTCTGTTGTTACCGCCCTACCATGCTCCCTTCCGCCTTCCCCCCATAATATTCTCACCCTCCATAATTCTCAGCCCTCCGCCTACCCATGCAACCCTAACTTGTCGATTGTCCTACTACTCATACCTCGCACTCCCTCTCCCTCTGCCCCTCTGCTCCCCAACCCCCCCCCCCCCTCTCCCCCCCGTCCTTTTCTCCCTATCCATGCATCCACAACAATCATTTACATTGTATCGTGCCACGCACAACCCATCTAACACACCTTTCGCATACGTAGCAACATGGTACTCAGGCTAATGGGCACACATCGACGTGTACGCATTATATATCCAATACTATGCATGAGCTCGACACATTACATCGCACAGTAGATACGCTTGAACACTCGCACAATCATATAAGGAAATTGCGTTGTCACGACTCCCTCTGACAGTGTGCCTGTTGCATGGGTGAGATTGCATTCTTGAAAAAAAACGATTTATTCGTGTCATACACCCTACCCGTTTGCATATTTATTTTCACCAAAAAAAGATTGCATATTTATTTTCACCCAACGATTCCTTCCCGTTTTTCCCTTCCTAGTGTCATTCGTGCCATACACCCTACCCGCAGCTTACGTTTAACCATAGCGCATGACCCAACTCCCCAAGAGCACGCCACAAAAACAGTGGAAATATAATTTTATTTCCTGACGGCGCCTAACGGCTACAACTTATTGTAGGTGCTTCTACAAGGGATGCGGCCTTCTTTCTCAACCCTCCCTTCCTTTTTTAGTTAGATTTCGACACTCTAACTGCTCTTAGCACTGAGGATGGCCATGCAATGGCCGAAATGCATTTGCTACAGACTTTTCAGCAACCTTAGTATAAATTTCTTAGCTTAAAAAGGGAGGAATAGGTTAGAATAGGATATTTTCCACATATCTGATGGAGCAGTTCGCGACTATCGTTGCGTTACTGCACTGAACCGCATTCCCGTTTTTCCCTTGAAGATAAATTTTCTCGCCGAGTCAACTCTATTCCCCCTTGAATATCAACAGACTAGTACAACAAATATATGGTTCAACCCGAAGTACGCGAATTTGATTCGTAACCACACATATTCAACACGTTGCGTAGGCGCCTCGTTTCATCCTGAGTCGCAGACGTAACCTCAACATCTTGGCTGAACGCGCCTGAAGTCTGAAATGGTTACTTGTTGAACACTCCTCATGTTGACCCACACTTCTCTCCTGTCAACCACAACTTCCTCCCTTCTAGTACTTTCTTCTCCACTCCTTCCTTCCCGTTTCTCCCATGCTGTTCCCTCCTTCCTGTCAGAATATTATGTTTCTCTAGTCTGCAGTGGGGTACTCTGTAGTGAGTACAACCCTGTTAGGGTTTGCTATATGTATCCCAATGCTTGCTAGTGAACTCATCCATTCATTCCTATTCTTTCACATGGTATAGAGCTACTTCGATCCTTGGGCCCACCACTAAATATTTTTTTTCCTGCCCGAGGCGCGCGTCGCGCCTGCCCTTAACGGCCCTTAGCGGCCCCTCGTAAGGCCCTTAGCGGCCCCTCGTAAGGCCCTTCGCAGCCCCTCGTACGGCCCTTCGCGGCCCCTCGTAAGGCCCTTCGCGGCCCCTCGTAAGGCCCCTTCGCGGCCCCTCGTAAGGCCCCTTCGCGGCCCCTCGTTAGGCCCCTTCGCGGCCCCTCGTAAGGCCCCTTCGCGGCCCTTCGTAAGGCCCCTTCGCGGCCCCTCGTAAGGCCCTTAGCGGCCCCTCGTTAGGCCCTTCGCGGCCCCTTTAACGGCCTTGTCGCGGCCCCTCGTCACGGCCCCCCGTCGCGGCCCCCCGTCGCGACCCCCCGTCGCGGCCCCCTGTCGCAGGCCCTCGTCACGGCCCCCCGTCGCGGCCCCCCGTCGCGGCCCCCCGTATCGGCCCCGTCGCCCGGCGTCGCCCCTGTCCCGGACATGTCGCGGCCCTGCCCCGACCCCGTCGCGGCCCACCGTCGCGGCCCCCCGTCGCGGCCCCCCCCGTTGCAGGCCCCCCGTAGCGGCCCACCGTCGCGGCCCCCCGTCGCGACCCCCCGTCGCGGCCCCCCGTCGCAGGCCCCCGTCGCGGCCCCCCGTATCGGCCCCGTCGCCCGGCGTCGCCCCTGTCCCGGACCTGTTGCGGCCCTGCCCCGACACTGTCGCGGCCCTGCCCCGACACTGTCGCGGCCCTATCGCGGCCCTGCCCCTGCCATGCCTCGACCCTGCCCAGGCCCCGCCCTCCTCATGCCTGTCGTGGCGCACCGGGGGCCCGTGCACCGCCCCCCCCCCCTTTTCCCGTCGCCTTGCGTGGCGACCGGGGGGGGGGGGGGGGGGGCGCGCGACCTGGGGGGCCGCACGTCCCCCCCCCCTTCTTCCGCCTGTTCTGGCGCCCTGGGAGGCCGCGCGTCGGCCCCCCCCCTTAATCCCCCCCCCCCCCCCCCGCTTACCCTCCCTTACCCCCATCTTCGGCCCTGCCCTGTGTTAGGGCTTGGGGGTGGCGTGCAGGGGGTGGCGGGTGTGTGGACTCCCCTGCTCCTCCTCCTCCTCCTCCTCTGTCTCCCACTGCTGCAGCTGCCGCTGAGGGGGGTGGATGTGTGGGAGCCAAAGGAGTGGTGCTAGGGGGTGGAGTGTGAGTGAACCTAGGGGTACAGCAGGGGGTGTGTGAATGGGGGGTGCGGCAGTAGAGGGAGGTTGGGTGGAGGTAGCCGTCGTGTTGCTAGCAGTGCCAGTAGTCCGGAGGTGCGCTTCCGGTAGCCCAGTGATGCCGCTGCGCCAGTCGCCCGTGGGTCCGTTGCTCCTGCCGCTCATCTTAGCCGCGGAGCCAGTTACTCCTGTAGTCCGGAGGTGCGCCTCCGGTAGCCACAGTGCGCGCCGCTCCTGTTGCCCGTGTGTCTGCAGCTTCCGCCGTTGCCTCCTCTCTCCTCTCCTATTAGTCCAGCCTCCTCCTCCTCACTTGCCCTCTGTGATAGCCTCTAGCTTTACTTATTTACTGTGAACTATAAACAGTTGCTTCTTGTAATTGTGCTCAGAATGTGTGGTGACATTGTGATCCACCCTGAGCTTGCTTTGCTTTGCTTGTTGTGCTGATCAAACCCCACTTTGACTATGGGGGTGTGTCAGAATATTATGTTTCTCTAGTCTGCAGTGGGGTACTCTGTAGTGAGTACAACCCTGTTAGGGTTTGCTATATGTATCCCAATGCTTGCTAGTGAACTCATCCATTCATTCCTATTCTTTCACACTTCCTTCCCGTTTCTCCCTAGCGTGTGCACTGCTATTACCTGCGGTTGCAACGCTAGACGACCACATTGCTGCAGCGTTGGCAAGCCGCCGACTTACTACGTTAGCAAGTCGCCACTTTGCAGTGCTGAAGCACGGTCGACCAGGCAGTGCTAGCGGGTCGGCGACTTTGCTGCGTTGGCGGTCGACTTGCCAGTGTGCTAGGCTGACTTGCATCTAATGCAGTCAATGCTGCTTTGCCCTTTTCCACCATTGTTCTCAACCTTTGCTAGTGAAACTCTTGCGGTTAAGCCCTGTGAACGCACAAGTGCTAGAGAACACTAAGGAACACTAGGATCACTCACACAACTAGGCCTTCCCCCGTAGTCTAGCTCCCACCATTGTAAAGTAAATCTCTGCATTTCTCACCTCCCCACTGCTTCACATCCTCTTCCTGCACGGTATCATTCTCTACTATGCCACTGAGTGGTGTAGTATTGCCTTGGTGTAGCCGTGGCCGAACCTCTGCTGCACCCTATTGCAGTACTTCTTTTGGTACAAGAAGAGCTTCTTCTCTTCCACGTTCCGCTTCAAGATCATCCCCAGAAATAGTGTCGTCCTTGGAATCTGTTTCACCTGAAAAAATTCAGCTAGGTGCTCACACACCTTCTCCACCTTAGTCGACAATGCTCCTGCTATGAGGATATCATCCACATAGAGCAGCAAGTACACCTTTTCTTCTCCTTCTCCCTTGTGATTGAACGCTCGGTCATACTCACATTTCTGAAACCCTCCTTTTAGCAGCCTTTCATCCATCGCCTTGTACCAATTCCTTGGACTCTTCTTCAGCCTGTACAACACCTTCAACAACTTACACTTCATATGCGTGCCATCCTCAAACCCGTTTGGCTGATCCATGTACAGCCCCTCCCTCACTACCCCATGCGGAAACGCATTCTTGATGTCCAACTGCACTAAGAAATAGCCCCTTGCCGCTACCACCTTTAGGAATGCCCTTGCAGTTGTAAGCTTGCTCACGGGGGCATAAGTCTCGGTGTAGTCAACCCCCTCGACCTGAGTATACCCTTTTGCCACCAGCCTTGCCTTAAAGCACTCCAGTTGCCCCATTTCCCCTGTCTTAAAGCCAGGGTCTCATGTAGGTTGGCCGATCAACTGCAAAGCACTTGGCATGAGTGGTTACCCAGTGACTCAATACGAAAATTGGGTTTGGTTGGAATTACAGAAACCAACCTTGCGACGCCCAAAACACATCAAGCGATTGAAGCCCAGCCCTACTGGTCGCACACACACCCAGCCTAGTTCACTCACAAAAGCAACTGCACAACAAGCAGCGTAGTACATGAGACTATCAACTCAAAGTTTGCCAGGTATTCACACCGTCGCCCACGCGATTTGCACAGCAACCCAAGCACATCAGCGAACAAACGTCAGACCCGACCGGTCGCGACCTCCCTGCGTCCCTTCACGAACAACACATCTAAAAGTGTCAAGTCAAAGGGGCGCTCACAACAATGTGACACGCTCGGTAGCGTACTCGCCAAGCAAATGACTCACCCTTGGGTCGCCCAATGAATGGCAGCCGCGGAACCCACGAGGGCTATGTGCAAGTATGCTACTGTGCGACGAGCAGGCGAGCGACGCGTAAGCGTCGCGAGTACACCAGCACATAGCGCGATGCATTGCGCCAAGATAGCGCGCATGTTGCCCGAAACGATCGCTGTGGGCGGAGGGACTTCCCATACTGCGAGGAACATGCATTGCGAAAATCACACCTATAGCGTAAACAGCACGGCGAGACCAGAACGCAAGGGAGAGCGACATTGCGATAGTGGGATGCAAGGGAAAACCATGTCGGAAAACATCCGACGCGGAATGCTGGCATCGCATGCTGCAGAGAAGCATTTGTACCAGCGCTGCGCATAGCGTGCCAGCGTGCAAGCAATAGGACAGGGTGGGACCGCAAGAAGTCGTCGCGGTGCATCCCATTCTGTTGCGGAGGGTGTGTAAGCGCCGATGTTACGTACAGTGAGGCATGTACGTAATTCCAGGATCTACATCTCCATTTTTTTCCCACCTCCTTTGCTAAACTCCCACGCGTAATGAACACGATAGCATTGGGCGACCCATGCGATACGAGTGGCCCGGGTTTGCACCTTACAGTCACGCTACTGCGGTATGAAAAAATGCAGCGGAGCCACAAATGGCTCTGCCATGCAGTCTCACGTTCCTTCCTACCCACACTCCCCTACCTTGCACGTTCACATTCCCCTGCCCTGCACTCTCACATTCCCCTACTCTTCACTCTCACATTCCCCTATCTTGCACTCTCACATTCCCCTACCCTGCACTCTCACATTCTCATACCCTGCACTCTCCTATTCCCCTACCCTGCACTCTCACATTCCCCTACCCTGCACTCTCACATTCCCCTACCGTTCACTCTCACATGCCCCTACCCTGCACTCTCACATTCCCCCACCCTTCACTCTCACATTCCCCTACCTTGCACTCTCACATTCCCCTACCCTGCACTCTCACATTCCCTTACCCTTCACTCTCACATGCCCTAACCCTGCACTATCACATTCCCCTACCATGCACTCTCACATTCCCCTACCTTGCACTCTCACATTCCCCTACCTTGCACTCTCACATTCCCCTACCTTGCACTCTCACATTCCCCTACCTTGCACTCTCATATTACCCTACCTTGCACTCTCACATTCCCCTACCTTGCACTCTCACATTCGCCTACCCTGCACTCTCACATTCCCCTACCCTGCACTCTCACATTCCCCTACCCTTCACTCTCACATGCCCCACCCTTGCACTCTGACATTCCCCTAACCTTCACTGTCACATGCCCCAACCCTTCACTGTCACATGCCCCAACCCTGCACTCTCACATTCCCCACCCTTCACTCTCACATTCCCTTACCTTGCACTCTCACATTCCCCTACCCTGCACTCTCACATTCCCCTACCCTTCACTCTCACATGCCCAACCCTGCACTATCACATTCCCCTACCCTGCACTCTCACATTCCCCTACCTTTCACTCTCACATGCCCCACCCTTGCACTCTCACATTCCCCTAACCTTCACTGTCACATGCCCCAACCCTTCACTGTCACATGCCCCAACCCTGCACTCTCACATTCCCCACCCTTCACTCTCACATTCCCTTACCTTGCACTCTCACATTCCCCTACCCTGCACTCTCACATTCCCCTACCCTTCACTCTCACATGCCCAACCCTGCACTATCACATTCCCCTACCCTGCACTCTTCCATTCCCCTACCTTGTACTCTCACATTCTCCTACCCTGCACTCTCATATTCCCCTACCCTGCACTCTCACATTCCCCTACCCTGCACTCTCACATTCCCCTACCTTGCACTCTCACATTCCCCTACCCTTCACTCTCGCATGCCCCAACCTTGCACTCTCACATTTCCCTACCCTGCACTCTCACATTCCCCTACCTTGCACTCTCACATTCCCCTACCCTGCATTCTCATATTCCCCTACCCTGCACTCTCACATTCCCCTACCTTGCACTCTCACATTCCCCTACCCTGCACTCTCACATTCCCCTAGGGTGCACTCTCACATTCCCCTACCCTGCAATCTCACAGTCCCGACAAGTCTCACATTCTCCTGCCCTTCAAACCTCACATTCCCGTTCTCTGCAGTCTCACGTTTCCTTGTTCTGCAAGTCTAACTTATCAGCACATTCTACAACAACCAACCTACTCCCAAACACCAATTCCGCCAACAGGGGGGCCCCGAGCAGGAACAAACAACGCCTGCAGTAGACAACGGGAGCGTACCTGATGAACATCCTTACAAACCGGTCATGGATGCACTCAAGCAACGCACCGTCGCCATTGGGACGCACATGAAGATTCCATGACCCTCATGCGATGTGGTTTGACGGCTCTCAGAGGTGGAAACCAGGTGGCGAGTACAAACGATGTGTTGTATGTGCTTGCATCGGAAACCAGTGAGGCAGTTGCGAAGATGCTAGCTGCAGCTACCACAGCAGGTAGAGGGGAGGAGGGTTGTGGGTGAGTGTGAGAAGGCCAGTGCATTAGAGCCTCTAGGAAGGGATGAGCGCTAAGACACATTCACCCTTGCTCTCCTTTCTGTAACTTCCTATCATTCTTTCATTTTCCAGCCATCATCTTAGCATACTGCAAAGGGTGCCAAGTCATTCTCAACCATTCAAGTATAACCTACCGACATACACGTGGAATGCGGCTGGGTAGTTGGTACCTGTCAAGGGCTTCAAGCACAGAGCACCGAGAAAGGGAAACAACTATGACACTTTAAATGGGACAGGTGCGCATGCAGGGAATGTCAACGGCCGGCACCTGCTGGTTGGGGGTGGGGGTGCTAGCATGGCCTCACCTGCTGGTTGGGAGTGGTGGGGCTAGCATGGAAGAATGGGCTGGGAAGGAGTTGTGGGTGGGGTAGAATGGCAGCACCTGATAGTAAAGGTGTGGTGGGGCTAGCATGGCAACACCTGAGAGAAAAGAGGTGGTGGTGCTAGCATGGAAGAACCTGAGAGTAAAGGTGTGGTGGGGCTAGCATGGCAACACCTGAGAGTGAAGGGGTGGTGGTGCTATCATGGCAGCACCTGAGAGTAAAGGGGTGGTGGAGCTAGCATGGCAACACCTGAGAGTAAAGGTGTGGTGGCGCTAGCATAGCAGCACATGAGAGTAAAGGGGTGGTGGTGCTAGCATGGCAGCACCTGAGAGTAAAGGGGTGGTGGGGCTAGCATGGCAGCACACGCCGGGAAGGGGTGGTGGGGTAGTATTGCTAGCCATTCTGGTAAGGGGTGGTGGTGCTAGCATGGCAGCACCTTGTTAGAGACTAAGGACGGAGACTATGAAGATAAAGGGCCGAAATATCTCAAAATCGTCACCTATAATTCTGGACAGAAAAGTCGTCGTCACAAGAAACCTCTTCGACAGACGGTCCACTGTTAGAATGTTCTCAAACTCGAGTATGATGTAGCCCTTCACCGTGGCTATCTTTCTCAATTCGAATCGTCTCAAAACATGGAGTATAACTCGAGTTATGAATTTCGGCGCACTAGGGGGTATGCTGCCATAGAAACTTAACTCAATCACAATTATCTCACAAGTTCACACAAGAAAGTTAGAGTAGCAAGAACCAGGTAGAAGGGGATGAGGAGGACGAGAGGGAAGGTCCCTAGGAATTCCCCAACCAAGGAAACCCCATACCACACAATTCCCCTCTCTATAGGCACCCCAACTTTGACATTTGTCACTTTCCCAACCCATGCCATCCACCTCACCCAACTTGGCCACACTTGCCAACCTGGTTTGGCTTCTCCCAACCACGTGGCATCATCTACAGTGATGGGGACAAATTTCCCAACCCCAAATAGTCTATACCCCATATGGAGTCACTCCACAAATTCCCATAGTCACCGCACCACAACCATAACTACGAACGATCATAACTTTCTCGTCCTTGCTCCGATCGCGGCGATTCTCAGTTCGTCGCGAAGCTCTCGGGCAGAGGAGTCAGTTCAGATATCTGCTTAAGCCAAATAGCATTCACACACACTCAGAAAATCCAAACCACACCAAACACATATTCTTGCACACACCACGCATGCAACGCACGAACATATGATGGGAGGCAGACAGACGTGAATGCAAATGATAGCATCACATAGCACACCTGCTAGTAAGGGGTGGTGGGGTAGCATTGTTAGCCATTCTGGTAATGGGTGGTGGTGCTAGCATGGCAATACCTGCGAGTAAAGAGTGGTGGGGTAGCATTGCTAGCCATTCTGGTAAGGGGTGGTGGTGCTAGCATGGCAGCACCTTGTTAGAGACTAAGGACGGAGTCTATGAAGATTAAGGGCCGAAATATCTCAAAATCGTCAACTATAATTCTGGACAGAAAAGTCGTCGTCACAAGAAACGTCGTTGACGGAAGGTCCACTGTTAGTATGTTTTCAAACTCGAGTATGTTTAGCCTTTAATTGTGGCTATCATTCTCAATTTGAATCGTATCAAAACATGGAGTATAACTCGAGTTATGAATTTCGGCGCACTAGGGGGTATGCTGCCATAGAAACTTAACTCAATCACAATTATCTCACAAGTTCACACAAGAAATTTAGAGTAGCAAGAACCAGGTAGAAGGGGATGAGGAGGACGAGAGGGAAGGTCCCTAGGGATTCCCCAACCAAGGAAACCCCATATCACACAATTCCCCTCTCTATAGGCACCCCAACTTTGACATTTGTCACTTTCCCAACCCATGCCATCCACCTCACCCAACTTGGCCACACTTGCCAACCTGGTTTGGCTTCTCCCAACCATTTGGCATCATCTACAGTGATGGGGTCGAATTCACCAACCCCAAATAGTCTATACCCCATATGGAGTCACTCCACAAATTCTCATAGTCACCGCACCACAACCATAACTACGAACGATCATAACTTTCTCGTCCTTGTTCCGATCGCGGCGATTCTCGGTTCGTCGCGAAGCTCTCGAGCAGAGGAGTCACTTCAGATATCTGCTCAAGCTAAATAGCATTCACACACACTCATAAAATCCAAACCACACCAAACACAGATTCTTGCACACACCACGCATGCAACGCACGAACATATGATGGGAGGCAGACAGACGTGAATGCAAATGATAGCATCACATAACACACTTGCCCGTAAGGAGTGGTGGGGTAGCATTGTTAGCCATTCTGGTAACGGGTGGTGGTGCTAGCATGGCAGCACCTGCGAGTAAAGAGTGGTGGGGTAGCATTGCTAGCCATTATGGTAAGGGGTGGTGGTGCTAGCATGGCAGCACATTGTTAGAGACTAAGGACGGAGTCTATGAAGATTAAGGGCCGAAATATCTCAAAATCGTCAACTATAATTCTGGACAGAAAAGTTGTCGTCACAAGAAACATCGTCGACGAAAGGTCCACGGATAGAATGTTCTCAAACTCGAGTATGTTTTGGCCCTTAACCGTTGCTATCTTTCGCAATTTGAATCGTATCAAAATATGGAGTATAACTTGAGTTATGAATTTCGGCGCACTAGGGGGTATGCTGCCATAGAAACTTAACTCAATCACAATTATATCACAAGTTCACACAAGAAATTTAGAGTAGCAAGAACCAGGTAGAAGGGGATGAGGATGACGAGAGGGAAGGTCCCTAGGGATTCCCCAACCAAGGAAACCCCATACCACACAATTCCCCTCTCTATAGGCACCCCAACTATTTGTCCGTTGCATGAACTTGTACGATAATTGTATCATATGTTCGTGCGTTGCATACGTGGTGTGTGCAAAAATCTGTGTTTGGACTCCCCACTTTCCGGCCACCATCGTTCACGGCTGTCCACTTCGTTGCAATCGGACATCTCCCCACTTTCCGGCCACCATCGTTCACGGCTGTCCACTTCGTTGCAATCCGTCATCTCCCCACTTTCCGGCCACCATCGTTCACGGCTGTCCACTTCGTTGCAATCCGTCATCTCCCCACTTTCCGGCCACCATCGTTCACGGCTGTCCACTTCGTTGCAATCGGTCATCACCCCACTTTCCATGGCAAATGAAGAACGGGAATCACACGCTCTCTTATGCACTTGACATTCATGTGTGCAGAGCAAGAGGAGTTGCATGCTTATTCTATGGACACGATCCAACCAGACAACGTGGATGACAATTTGCGTTGGACGGAAAGGGATAGTGCCAAAAGGAAGCGTAGTGGGGCCGACGCTGGTCTAGCTGACGAAGAAGCGTACAATGAGGTGACGCTGGCTCAACGGTGGAGTACGCACTTCAACCATGTGATGGTGAATTGCAATATGATAGTGAAGGATGGACAGACTCCATCAGCAGACCGTGTTGCAAAGCAACTTGCCGTGTCTGCAGACCACTGGGCATGGATCCACACCAGCTGCGGGCATGCGGGTGAGGTACCTCGATGTGTATCAGAGCAATGGGGATTGGAGAGTGCAGTTTACGAACCCGGCTCTTGTTATGTGATGCCATCATTTGCATTCACGTCTGTCTGCCTGCCATCTTATGTTCGTGCGTTGCATGCGTGGTGTGAGCGTGTGCAAGATTTGTGCTTGGTGCGGTTTGAATTCTTTGAGTATGTGTGAATGATATTTTGCTTGAGCAGATATTTGAAATGACTTCTCTGCTCGAGAGCTTTCCGACGAATCAAGAATCGCCGCGATCGTAGCAAGAACGAGAAAGATATGATCGTTCGAAGTTTTGATTGAGATGCGGCGACTACGGGAATTTGCGGAGTGACTCAATATGGGGTACAGACTTTTGGGGGTTGGGAAATTAGTCACCATCACTGTAGATTATGCCAAATGGTTGGGAGAAGCCAAACCAGGTTGGCAAGTGTGGCCAAGTTGGCTGAGGTGGATTTGAGAGGTTGGAAAAAAGACAAGGGTGAAAGTTGGGTTCCTATAGGGAGGGAATCTTGTGAGCATATGGGGTTTCCTTAGTTGGGGACTCCTTGGGACCTTCCCTCTCGTCCTCTTCATCCCCTCCTACCTCGTTCGTGTGGATCTTGTGAGATAATTGTGATTGAGTTAAGCTTCAATGGCAGCATACCCCCTAGTGCGCCAAAATTCATAACTCGAGTTATACTCTATCTTTTGATACGATTCAAATTGGGAAACATAGCCACGGTCAAGGGCTATAACATAATTGAGTTTAAGAACATTATAAAGGTGGATTTTTTGTCGACGATGTTTCTTGTCAAGCTGACAATTCTGTCCTGAACTATAGACCAACGATTTTGAGTCATTTCGGCCCTAATCTTCCTGCACTCCGTTCTCAGTCTCTAACATCTCTGAGGCCAAATTTGGCACCCTGCAAGTGGCTTGCTGACCATTATAGTGTGATAGAAATGGAATCCTACGTGTAGGGTGCGAGTAACCGGGTTAATGAATCATTTCATTCCCTAGTAATCAAGTACGCACCGAAGCGGGTCCATTTTCAAAGGAGTATGGTGGCTAGAATTGGTCTTACCGTGTTACACTGGAACCACACGGTGTCACGTCTTGTCGTGGCAATCAAGACACGCGTCCAGAAGGCGACTAGGGTAAGGCGTGGTAGGAGCGGATCTTGTCGGACATGGACTGGTGCTGGTTGGACAAGCTCATGGCAGATTGGCGTGATATTGGGCTAGAACGGGATGATGCAACGCCGTCAACACTACTGGAGGTACTGGACCTGCTGGTGCGCTTAACCACCTTCTCGCCCTTCCACCAGCTCCTACTGAGTTCCCAGTCGCTGGTACTACTCCTCTGTTACTGCTCCCACAGCTCCTGCCTCACTCCCCGCTGCCTGCTCCTGCTCCTTACAGTGCTTTGACAGAGTCCCTAACTGAGCGTCGAGAGCCTGAGACTCGTGCTTCCACTCCTGAGCGTCGAGAGCCTGAGACTAGAGTCCCTGTCCGTGCTCGTGTTCCTTGTATTCGTCGTTCTCGTGCTCCGGCTATCCCAGGCACTCATGGTATGACACTCCGTCCTTCCTCTGTTCCACTGCGTGTTGTCCTGCCTTCACCTCCTGTGTCTTCTCTTCCCGCTGGTGCTGACCCTCCGTCTGACCTTGCTCGTGCATCCAGTCCGACTGTTACTCGTTTTCTTGCTACGGCTGTGACGGACTCTACGCTCTCGTCTCCTGCTGCGTCTGCCTTAGTCGCTGAGCTAGTTGACTTTGCTGCTGCGTACCGCCTAGACTACCGTGCGAGTCTCTTTTCTGACCCTGACCCTGCCTGTCCTCCGTCCGTCAGGGGTGAGGTTGCCCTTGGCTGTGACGTTCTTGAGGAACAGGCAGGAGGAGTTGGAGTGTATTGCGGCCGCTGTGTTAGAATAGAAACGAGAATGGATGGACTAAGGGAAAGTTGGGTACAAAATGTAAACCCTAGAAAACTGTACCCCATATGTGCTACCCCACTATAGCCTACAGTAGCTATGTCATATAAATCTGACACACCCCCATAGGCAAAGTGGGGGAGAACAAGGGGTCACAAGACCAGTCAAGCTCAGGGTGGATCACAAAGTCACCACACATTCCGAGCACAAGTTCAAGGCCACAAGGCCAGTTCACATGCAGGATTACATATATATGTAAGGCTAGACAAGCAAGAGCAGGTGTATATATATATGCAACAGTACAAACAAGGTCAAGGGGTGAGCAAGTGAGTCAAGGTAGGCACAAGACCCAGCTGAGTACAGAAGCGCTGATGATCACAAGGCGCAAGTGCCTTGGTGAAGATATCAGCAGTGTTGGCCTGAGAGGCCACGTACGCAAGCCGCAGCTGACCACGCTGCTGTAGCTCACGAGCAAGGAAGTAGCGGAGAGCAATGTGCTTCGTTCTGTGCTCCAGTCTCTGCTCTCGACACAAGGCCAGCATGGCCTTGTTGTCTACGTACAGCACTGGAGGAGAACGAGGCGGCTCTCCGAGGTCAGTCAGCAGGTAGGTGAGCCAGCGAAGCTCCTGTGCAGCCATGGCCCCGGCGTAGATCTCAGCCTCACAACTGGAGCCGAGAACAGAAGACGAGCGGGTAGCCCGCCACGAAACAGAGCCGGAACCAAGGCTGAAGGTGTAACCCTGTGACGACCGCTGCGTAGCCTGGTCGTCAGCCCAAGAAGCGTCTGCGTGCCCAGTGAGGACCACTGGACTCTGCCCTCCAAGCACAAGCCCCATGCCCGACGTACTGCACAAGTAACGCAACACCCTCTTCGCTGCAGCCATGTGCTCCGGTCTGTGTCTCCCAGGAGCAACATAGCGTGCGAGAATGCTAAGAGGGTATGCGAGGTCAGGTCGTGTGCAGGTCATCAGGTACATGAGGCAGCCAACAAGCTCTGGGTACGGGCCACTCGACTCTACGGACTCATCCGAAGGCAGAGCTGAGAGCGAGTGGCGAGTAGGCAGAGGAGTGGCCTGAGGCGAGGAGTACGTGAAGCCGAAGCGCTGAAGGACCTGCTGCACCATGTGTGACTGAGTCAGGGTAATGGTGCGGCGTGCTCTGTCCCGGGTGATCTGCAAGCCAAGGTAGCTGCGCAGTTCACCCAGGTCTGTGCACGTGTGTCTCTTCTGCAGCTCGGACTTCACGTGGGCGAGTCCAGCAGTGTCAGCTGTGGCAAAGACCAAGTCGTCGACGTACACGAGGATGTAGAACGGCGGCAAAGAAGTGTCGGTGCGCAGAAACAGCGACGGGTCGGCAGTAGAGGGAGCAAACCCAAGAGCCGCAAGTGTAATCCTCAGTGTGTCGTGCCACTCACGCGGTGCCTGGCGGAGACCGTAGACTGGCCGCCGGAGGCTCCACTGGGTGCCAAGAGGAAAAGACCCAGTGAAGCCAGGTGGGCGACGCAGCCAGATCTCCTCGTGCAGACTGCCCTGCAAGAAAGCAGTGCTGAAGTCAAGAGAGTGCAGCTCGTAGTCGCGGTGAGCAGCTATGTGCAGCAGTACCCGAAGAGTGGTCATCTTCGGGGTGGGAGAGAAGGTCTGAAAGTAGTCAACTCCCTGCCGCTGACTGAAGCCACAAACCACATAACGTGCCTTGAAGACAGGCCATGCTGCTTGCCCCTGAGGGAGACCCGGATGTACCAGACATCCCCACCCCGCGCTCTTACGCAGAGGTGATCTCGGGTGAGTACTCCTCTCAATGGCAGACAGCCATGGACGCAGAGATGGCTTCCTGGAAGTCCACAGGCACCTACGTCGATGAGGTTCCCCCACCTAGGGCGAACATCGTCAGTGGCATGTGGATTTTCAGGGTGAAGCGGCCGCCGGGTTCTCCGCCTGCCTTCAAGGCGCGTTACGTTGCTCGAGGCTTCAGTCAGCGACAGGGGGTCGACTTCTTCCAGACCTTCTCCCCTACCCCGAAGATGACCACTCTTCGGGTGTTACTACACGTTGCAGCTCAGTGTGACTACAAGCTGCACTCCCTTGACTTCTCCACAGCTTTCTTGCAGGGCAGCCTTCACAAGGCCATCTGGCTGCGCCGTCCACTTGGTTTCACAGGGTCGTTTCCTGAGGGTACCCAGTGGAGCCTACGGCGACCAGTTTACGGCCTGCGTCAGGCACCTCGCGAGTGGCACGACACACTGAGAACGACGCTTGCGGCTCTTTGGTTTGCTCCTTTGACTGCTGACCCGTCGCTGTTTCTACGCACCGACACTACCCTGCCGCCATTCTACGTTCTCGTGTACGTCGACGACTTAGTTTTTGCTACTGCTGACATGGAGGCGCTGTCCCTAGTGAAGGCGGAGCTGCATGAGAGACACACTTGCACTGACCTGGGTGAGCTGCAGAGCTATCTTGGCTTGCAGATCACCCGGGACAGAGCACGGCGCACCATCACCCTGACTCAATCACACATGGTGCACCAGGTCCTTCATCGCTTCGGCTTCCAGTTCTCCTCGCCACAGCCCACTCCTCTGTCTACCAGCCACTCGCTCTCAGCTCCACCTTCGGACAAGTCCATAGAGCCGAGTGGTCCGTACCCAGAGCTTGTGGGTTGCCTCATGTACCTGATGACGTGCACACGACCTGACCTCGCGTACCCTCTCAGCCTCCTGGCTCGCTACGTGGCTCTCGGTAGACTCTAAAAGGTGCACTAGGATGCTGCAAAGAGGGTTCTGCATTACTTGTGCATTACATTTGGCATGGGGCTCGTGCTTGGAGGATGGGGTTCAGTGGTACTCACAGGACACTCCGACGCTTCTTGGGCCGATGACTAGGCGACTCAGCATTCGTCACAGGGTTATACCTTCAGTCTTGGCTCTGGTTCTGTCTCGTGGAGGTCCACTCGCTCTTCTTCTGTGCTTGGTTCCAGCTGTGAGGCTAATATCTACGCTGGGGCCATGGCTGCACAGGAGCTATGCTGGCTGACCTACCTGCTGACCGACTTGGGGGAGCGGCCTTGTTCTCCTCCAGTTCTGTACGTCGACAACAAGGCAATGCTTGCCTTGTGTCACGAGTAGAGACTGGAGCACAGAACAAAGCACATTGCTCTTCACTACTTCCTTGCAGGAGAGCTGCAGCAGCGTCGTCAGCTCCGCCTTTCCTACGTGGCCTCGCGGGCCAACACTGCTGATGTCTTCACCAAGGCCCTTGGGTCTGGTGATCATCAGCGTTTCTGCACTGCTCTTGGGCTTGTGCCCACTCTGCCTCACTTGCTTGTCTCTTGATCTTGCTCTTGTTGTACACTGATATATATGATTATACCTGCGTGCTTACACTTGCTAGGTTGTGATCGGTGTACTGCTCTTGCTATTATAAACTCTGCATGTGAACTGTCCTTGTGGCCACTCGCTTGTGCTCTGAATGCGTGGTGATCTTGAGATCCACCCTGAGCTTTGCTTCGCTTTGCTTCTTCTCTTGACTTGTCTTGTGACCATTGCTTGCTCTGGCTAACCCCCACTTCGCCTATGGGGGTGTGTCAAACATTAAATATTTATCTTGTACTAGGCTCTAGTGGGTTTAGCCTTAGGGGGTACACAATATCTCTCGACATTGTACTTGTACCCCTCTCTCAACCTAATCGACCACTTCTTGTTTAGGATTCTAATATCGAGGACACCAGGACGGGGCTTGACATGCTCCTGCGCTCGCTAGGCCGAGAATTGTTTGTAGTGTTTGCCAGGAATGGCTTCTTTCACTGGTGACGTTGTTCAAGGCTCAAGGCCGGGAAGAGATGCTACCAAGTGAGTTTATGTCACAATACCATGTACCATTGTTTGCCCTGCTTGATTCGCCTCTCTTGTTGGTTCATTTACTTTTCGGTGTTATTCTCCCTCCCAAAACCCTTCACACATCAAGAGGCTGGCAGGCAAAGAGCTTCGGCTATTTTTTTCCAGTCCTTGCAGGAGCCCCGATGGGAAAGGGGAGCTTCCATAGTGGCCTCATGGCGATTCTCAATACACCGGACTGGCGGGAGAGCTACCCCAACCTTGTGCAGCTCTGGGTAGCGGTGGCGGTCATTCCCCTCAGCTCTGTGGACTGTGAACGGGGCTTTTTTCGGCATAACGTGAATAAGTCTTGGCTTCGAGGTGGCATCAAGGATGCAAGGCTGGGGGATCTCATGTGTATGTCCCTGATGCAGTATGAGCCCAACTACGATGAGGTAGTTGAGATCTGGAGGAGCTAAAGGAAGCGTAAGCCATTTAGCAATGCCCCCATTTGCACCCCAATCCCAAGTGACACCCGCAAGAAAGGCAAGCAAGAGATAGAGGTAGATGACAAGGAGGAGCCAGTGGGTGATGTGGTAGAGTGTCCCTCTAGTGACGATGATGATGATATGTGCGGGTGAGAGCCTGTATTGTCCTGTCTTGTTAGTTATTAATTGTTAACTTAATGAAAATTAGGCTTTAGCATTGTTCAGCCTTTGCTTTATAATTAAGGCTGATTAGTCAGCCTTTTTTGCAACCACAACACTGATATTTCAGTTTTTTTTTTAGGTACAGAACTGATTGATCAGCCTTCAGGCGCCTGGTAAGGCTGACGATTCAGCCTAGGCAAAAACGGATCTGAGGCCCTGGTGGGAGAGCTAGGGTGGCGTAAAACCAATCCTGGGGCCTGACTAACAGTAACTGTTAAGGGATCGCAATAGTCGCACTTTCTTCCCATCTCGCTGCAGGACATCCATCACACCAAATGAAAAAGATATATGGAGGACGGATACACTTGGCATCGGAGGCACGATTGATGCGCCAGTCACCCGCGTCCATTCATAAACAACTTTGCACTCCAACTCTCTGTAAAGCACACTCAAACCTTTTGTGTGTGTGTGTGTGTGTGTGTGTGTGTGTGCGCGCGCGCGCGCGCGCGCGCGTGCGTGCGTGCGTGTGTGTGTGTGTGTGTGTGTGTGTGTGTGTGTGTGTGTGTGTGTGTGTGTGTGTGTGTGTGTGTAGCCATCCATCTGTACACCACGGTTGTGACAAAACTGGGATGAGAGCTAATTATGCAATGGACCTTGAGAAGTAGCAAAGGGAAAATTGGTAGCAAAACATTCACAATGATGCTAACCGACATGCTCACATCATGACTGCTGGGAGGGAGTGGCAGAACCAATAGCAGAAGCAGAATCAATAGCAGAATCAGCTGTTGGAGCAGCCATTCTAGCAGCAACTACAGTGGCCGTACCAGCAGGTGCAATGGCAGAGGTCGCAGGCGCAGCTGAAAGTGCCAGTCTATTGTTGCCGATAGCAGCATCAGTTATAGTGGTGACAGCAGCAAGAGGTGCAGAGGCAGCAACAGCTGCTTGCACCGAAACAGCTGCTTGCGCCGAAACAGCTGCTTGCACCAAAACAGCTGCTGTAGAACTGGCTTTGAAAACATCAGTTGCAGTGGCAGTGGCAGCAGGTGCAGTCGCGGTATCAGAAGGTGCAGTGGTGGTAGCAGCTTTGGTCAGCGGAGCAATATGAGTAGTGGCATCAGTTGCAGCAACAGTAGACACAGGTGTGGCAACAGCTGGATGCGTTGCTGCACTGCTGGGAGCAGAGGGGGACGAAGCGGGTGCAGGAAGAAGAGCAGGAGCAGAAGAATCAGCAGCAGGATTAGAAGGAGGAGCGGACGCAGGAACAGTAGTGGGAATGGACATGTTGGGAGCAGGAACAGCAGCAGCAGGAGCAACTGGAACAGCAGCAGGAGCAGGTGTTGTGGTGGCAGCAGCAGGTGGCACAGGCGCAGATGGTCTAGCTGCCATAGAGGCATTGGCGGGAGCAGCAGCAGCTGTGGTGGAGGGAGGCGGTGGGGTGGATGTGAGTGAAGTAAGGAACGCAGTGAGAGACCGGGGGGAAGGCAGCGTTGGGAGAGAAGGAGGTACGTGGGAGGAAGGGGGGGCGGCAGTGAGTAGCTGCTGCCCCCAGCCAAATCCGTACAGCCGGGTGACAGGGAGAAGGGCGGATAGCAGGCCAGCAGATGCAAGCAGCTGTGCAAGGGAGTGGAGTGCGGTGGTGGCAGGTAGCACAGCGTGGGGAAAAGGGAAGCACGGGGCGTGAGCAGCAAAAGGGGCAGGCATGGGGTGGGGAGTGAGAGCACCTCGGAGGGCTGCTGCCACTATAAGCTCAGGGGCCAGCAGCGGTGCTGCCACGCCCGCTGACACCTGCCCGCCTGCTGCCAACTGCCCTCCGCCTGCTGCTCCCCTGGCTGCCATGGCCGCCCCACTCCCCGCTGCTGCTGCCCTGGCCCATGATGCCACCACCCCGTCCTGCACATCCCCGTGATGAGAAGGAGCGGGGATGGCATCACAGGCATGCACCACCACACCGTCCTGCACATCCCCGCTCCTCCTTCTCTTCCGGCCTCGCCCACCAGGCATGCCCCCTCCTGCGCTCCTCCCTGCCACCATGCCAACTATGCCCTCCTTCGACTCCCACTCCTCACTGCTCCTCACTCCACTTTCCTCTACGCTCATGCTCTCACTGCTCTCACTCCCCTCACCCATCTCCCACACCACCACGCGGGTCCTCTCAAGCCTCCGCCATGCGCGCCCCACCGCTGCTACCCGGTGGGCTGTGAGCTTCCCGGGGAAGGGGGTGGCTGCGGCAAGGGCAGCCCATGCAGACTGCAGCTGTGGGGCGGCCTGGGCGGCAGATGCCACCCGCACGCCGGCCAGCGATGCCAGCAGCGTGCTCACTTGAGGTGGTGGGGTCATGGGAGCATGTGTAGGAGCAGCAGCAGAAGCATTCGCAGTGGCAGCACCAGCAGTAGCAGCAGTGGCAACAGCAGCAGTGGTGGCATTAGCAGGTGCAGCACTTTGTGCAGCGATGGCTTGACGGGCAGAACGAGTGAAAGCATCAGCAGTGGCAGCAGCGTGCGGGCTCGTATGCGAATGGAGGGTGGGCAGGTGAAAATCATTGTCTGTGTCAAAACCACCACCATCAGTGTCCGTGTCAAAACCACCACCATCAGTGTCCGTGTCATCAAAGCCACCCTCGCTGTCACCAGTAACGCCACCATCCCCACCATCGCCACCATCACTCTCCATCCCATTCCCAGCCGCCCTACGCCACCCACCACCACCATCCTGCTGCCCCCCTTGTATCCACTCCTCCTCGCGCACGTCAGTCAGCCGGCGTCCACTCGCCTTGATCTGAGCGCGCCTCTCCCGTTGCTCCTCTGCCAGCGCCACCAGCGCTGCCACCTCCTCCTCCTTCACCTCACACCGCTCGTCCAGTATCCCCCTTATCCTCGCCCTCACTCCTCCCTGCCCCTCACTCTCCTCCCCCTCCTCTCCCCCCCTTTCTTCAAATTCGTCCTCCGCCCGAACTTCCTCCCCTCTACCCAGCCCGCCCCCTCGCCCTCTCGCCCCACCACCTGCTCTTCCCGCGCCAACAGGGGGGTGGAACCCCCAGCGCTGCATGAACTGCTGCACCCATGCCAGGCTGCATGTGAATCTCCGACCCACCCCCACCAGCGGTGCCAGCCGCCTCGCATACTCCTGCACCGCCCTCACACACACCTGCTGCTGCTCCGCCCCCGGCCCCCCTCTGCTCCCCACCTCGCCCCCCCCACCGTCCCCTGCAGCTCGCCTGTCCTCCATCCTCGCTATAGCCTTCCTCACTGCGAGCGCAAGAGCCTCCTCGAGGCGGGTCTCAGCAGGGCGTAGTCTGACGGCGCCCGGCCTGCCAGCGTGGGAGAGCTGCACCAGCTGCCTCCAGTCGTCCTCCCTCAGCAGCACCGCTGGCAGCCACACGTTTGTTAGTCGCACGCCGTACCTGCCATGCCATGCCATACCATGCCACGCCACGCCAAGGGGGAGGGACCCACCGGGAGGGGAGGTGTGGAGCGTGAAGGGAGAGAGAGAAAAGGGTGGAGAAAGGGAGGCAAGAGAATGTGGAAGGCACCAGAAGCAGCAATAACAGCGAGAAAGGACAGATGGCTCTGGAGAGAAAGGGTTGGGTTGACCAATTACAACCAGGATGCATGAAACAGGGAGGAAGGGAGGAGGTGGCGCAGGTGAGGGTGAAAGAGAATCTAGTTGTTCAGGCAAGGAGCAAAACGCACCTGACGCCAACAGTGGCACAACACACCTGGCGCCAACAGTGGCACAACGCACCTGGCGCCAACAACGCGGGCGATGGCCTTGGAGGGGAGGGAGGGGAGGGCACGGGCGAGGGCGCACATGGCGAGCTTCACAGCGGGCGGCACAACCGTGTGGCGCCACTGCCGCTTCCTGCCGTCCGCCCCCTCCCCTGTGCGCCCCTGCGCCTGCCCTGGCGTGCGTGGCTCAGCAGCCCACTGCTCCGCCAGGCGCTGCAGGCGTTCCACCGGGCCCTCCTGCTGCTGCTCTCCCCCCGCTGCCCGCCCAGCACACCCGGCAGCAGCAGCAGCAGCAGGAGTAGTAGCAGCAGTGGCAGAGGCAGAGGCAGCAGCAGCAGCAGTGGCAGCAGGGCGGTCAGAGTGCAGTGAATGGCGCCCCTCTTCCCTCTCCTCGTCTGTCCCTCCACCATCACTGCTCTGCCCTTCCGTGGTGTTTCCATCAGTCGTGTTACCATCAGTGGTGCTACCATCAATCAACATCTCTCCCCCATCTCCTCTATCCTCACCTTTCTTCTTCCCACTCCCACACTCCACCTGCTTGCCCCAGCTGCTCCCCAGCCCGTGCCGCAGCAGGGCCTTGCGAGCCCAGTGGCGGCTATACCGGAAGCCCTCTCCCACGCCCATGTGCGGCCCCACCTGTCTCGCATACTCCAAAACATCATCCCACCGCAGGGCCTCTCGCCCGTACCGTGCATCCATGACCCGCACCCACGCCGCCACAGCCGCCTGCACCTGGGGGTGCCCGCCGCTGCTGTGGCGGATGAGGGTGGCGCCGTGGGCAGGCAGGGCGAGGTAAAAGTGGCTCTTCCTCAGAATGCGCCGCACCGCCGCCACATCCAGCGCCACCGCTCCCGCCGCCTCCACGCCACCCCCTGCCAAGCTCGCTGCCCTGCCAGCAGCAGCGGCGGTGGCACAGGTGGTGATGGAGGTGGTGGTGGGGGTTGCTTGAGGATGGCGAGCGGTGGCAGCGAAGGCGCGGTGCACAAGGCCGAGAATGTCTTTGGCCGCCATGTCGGGGCGGGCGGCCCTCAGCATGCAGATCACTCGCTTCAGCCGCAGACTGATTGCCGCCCGGTGCTTGCGCTTCCCACCAGGCGCCCGCTTCTCCCTCGCTGCAGCACGCTGCCTCTCCACGTGCCGCCTACCAGCATCAGCACCATGGGCGTCGCCACCACTGGCGTGATCGCTGGGGGGGTCCAGGCGGAGGTCCCCTGCTGCTGCCACTGCCGCCTCCACATCAACCAGCGCCCCTCCCACTCTTGCTGCTGCTGCTGCTGCTGCTGCACCCCTCACTGCTGCCCCTGCTGGCGGCGCCGCCCTTCTGACTCCCTCGTCTGCCACTGTGGCTGCTGCAGCATCCGAGTCACACCCACCTGCTCCCTGCATGCCGCCACCCGCCTTCTCCCCTTCCACGCCAGCCTCTGCCAGTGCCAGCGCCAGCAGCTCTCGGCTGGGATGCACCGCGCGTGCCGCCTTGCCTGCTGCCTTCATCCTCGCCCGCTCCCTTGCTGCGCCTCTTGCTGTGCCGGCCAGCAAATCTGCTCCGCCCGGCCATCCACCTGCCTCTGCTGCCTCTGCCTGTGACGCCCGGCCCCCATTGCCCTCCTCGCCTGCCCCCCCACCTGCCTGCTCCCTGCCCTGCTGCGCCCGCTCCCCTGAACCGCCCTGGCCCCTCCGCCGCCCCAGCTGCCCCTCGCCCCCCTCGTCCCTTTCTGCCCCTTCGCCCCTCTCACCCCTCTCCCCACCTTCGCCCCTCTCCTCTCTCTCCCCACTCTCACCCCCTTCCAGGTCGATTACTTCTCTGCCGGCCGTCAGTGACGTGTCCCGCCTCACCACCCTCATCCTCCCCCTACACGCACCCCTCCCTCCCTCCCTTCCACCCGCCCTTCCCACTACTCCCCGCCCTTCCCTCCCTCCCCTCCTTTCCCTCCCTCCCCTCCCTCCCCTTCGTCCCCTTCCACCCTCACCCGTTCCATCCTCCTCACCCCCATCCTCATGATCCTCCTCCCCCCCCTGCCCCTCCCCATCCACCGCATCGTCACCATGAGTGCGCGCCACCAGGATCTGAGCGCCAAAGATCTCATCTGCCAGCTGCACCAGCGACGGCTCCGCACTGCCCGCTGCAGCAGCAGCAGCAGCAGCAGCAGCAGCGGCGGCGGCGGCAGCGGGGTCGTCATTGAAGTACGCCTCCCTCTCCTCCTCCAGGTCCCGCTTTGTGAACCCCCACCGCACCTGGAAGCGCCACGCCCACCCGATGCTGTACCTGCGGGGGGGAAGAGTACGAGAGGATAGTTTCACTGGGAAGCCTTGAGTTGACATGAGAGACATGGCAGCAAGGGGAGAGGTGAGGGTCCGAGGGCGCAGAGGAAGCAGCAAGCAAGCAACACGTGGCAGCACCTGAAGGAGGGCGAGACCCCAAAGGACGGGCCCAGCTGGCGGCCCTTGGCGCAGATGGCCTGCAGCTGCACCTTGGTGGCGCCGGGGCCGCCCTTCATGTCCCTCACCCACGCCACCAGCGCCTCCTCCAGCGCCATGCTCTCAGGCGCGCGCACGCTTTTGCTGCTGCGCTGCGCCAGCGCGGAGCTCCAGCGGGGCGCGTTGTCGAGGATGCCGCGCACGTGGGAGGGGATGAGGCGAATGTGTGGGTACTTGGCGCGGCACACGTGCATGATGCCCGGTACGGTGATGCCGGGTCGCAGGCGCCGCAGCTCACAGATTTCGCGCTTCACACTCACGTCCACGGGCTTGCGCCGCCCGCTCCTGCTCTCTCCCCCGTCTCCCCCGCCGCATCGCCTGCTGCCGCAGCCGCCGCCGCCGCCTGCCTCTTCCTGCTCGCCTGCACTGTCGCCTGCTACTGCTGCTGCTGCTGCCGCGGGCACATGAGGTCCATCCGTTGTGTGAGGAGCAGCCACTGCGCTCCGTGGTGCTGCAGCAGGCGGGTGGTGAGGCAGCATGAGATCCATGCCTGCCTCCGCAGCACCGCTTGCTGTCCCATCGTCAACGGAACCCGTGGAAGCAGCGCCAACAACAGCCGCCCCGCCAGCACCAACTACTGCTCCTCCAGCAGCGGCGGCGGTAGTGGAGGCAGAGGCTTGTCTGAGGGCCTCACGTGCAGCTGCGAGGCCAGCAGCATAGCCCAGCTCATAGTCCTCCTCCCCCTCCCCTGCCTCTCCTGCCAACTCCTCCCCTGCCTCTCCCCCCCACTCCTCCCCTCCCTCTCCTTCAAATTCCTCCTCTGCCGCTCCTCCACCCTCCTCCCCCTCATACCACTCCCCCCATGCCCCACACCCCCCACCGTCCGCACCCACACCCACGTCGTTGCGCCCAAGCTCCTCCCCACTGCCACCCACTCCACCGCCAAGCTGCCACTCCGCCCGCCCACCCTCCTCCCACCCGCCCGCCGCAACACCAAATTGCCTCTCGCCGCCCCCTCCCCCCTGCTGCCGTTGCTGCTCATACTCACGCTGCTGCTGCGGCAGGCGGTGCATTCTCCCATCTGCTGAGCCCACCATCTGCTGCCTTGCGTGTGCCCCCTCGCCCCTCCGATCACACCGATCCCCTTCCTTGTCGCCCTCCAACCCCCACGCCATCTCCACTCTCCTTCCCCTCGCTGCACCTTCGTACTCCTCCCTACGCCTCTGCTGGTCCCCCACCGCTCCCAACGCCTCTCCACCACTCACCCGCCCATCGAGGTACCCCATTCCCCCACCCGCGTCCCACCCCCTGCCAGCGTTCCCTCCTCTCATCCGCGCATCCCCACGCGCATGCGCGCCTGCCCCCATCCATTCCTGCCTGCGCGCCACACCTCCGCCCCTCCCACCGCGTGCCACCATCCCCCGCCCGCGACTGCCTTCCGCTTGCCCCGTTCCGACCCCCATTCTCCCCCTTCCCGCGCCCGCGCCCTCGATTGAGCGCGCCCTACTCCCCCCTGCGCCGCCATCCGAGCCCCTCCCCCTGCCTCCTCTGCGGCGGGATACGCGCCCCACCGCGCCTCCCCCTGTCCATCCCTCCGCTGCATTCGCTGCGTCCCCTCCTCCGCCCACCGCTCCCACTCCTCCGCCCGTCCCTCCGCCCTCCCACGCTGCCACTGCCGCTCCGCGCACGTTTGCGGCAACCTCCGCGGCCCCCTCCACGCCCCATCCCGTCCCCCCCGCCGCGAGTCCTCCTGCTCCCACGTAGCCGCCCTCCGCGCCTCTCCCAATCGCCCACCAAGCCTCTGCAATCCCCTCCGCCACCCCGCCGACCGCCTCCCCCCTCGCACTTCCTCTCCTCCCTCTTGCACCTCCCCCGCTTTTCCCCCTCCGTGCCCCCTTTCCCCCTCGCCCCCTCCCTCCTCCGCCTGGCTCCATCCAGGCAGCGTGCGAGGAGCGCCGCGAACTGACGCGTGGCGTTCAGCCACCGGCTAGGCTACGAAGAGAATGCAGCTGCCGCGGCTGGGCGACAACAACGCACGGTCGCATGGCCTCTAGACTCGCCTGGGGCGGCTTTAGACTAACGTGCAAGCTACGCCTGCCGCGCGCCCGCTGGCCTAGCCCCGCGGTCTCGCGGTGCAATGCGCGTGGTGGTACGGAGCTGGTGTGTTACGCCTGTGGTCTTGAGAGGCGGTATGTTGAGGACGTCACGGGGAAACAGAGGGTGCGCGGAGGGTGAGGTATCTGTGGAGCGGAGGGTGCGTCTCAGAAAAAGAAATGAACGTGCAAAATTTGAGAGGTGGAATGAGGGCGGGTCACGTTTAAATGAGCCTCACGCATTTTATGCGGTTCGGTGCTTTAGAAAATGGTTGAAGACGATTCTGAGTTTCCACCGAAGGTAACCGTATTTTATTACGTACTTGACCGCATTGAACGAACCAGGTTCATTTAAAACCCCCCCTGAGGGCGTGTCATGGTACATTCATTCCTGCCTTCAGTTACCTGCTAACACCTGCATTGTTAGCGAGTCCGTTCGGAGGGTCAAGCGACGAACCTGTTCACCCTATTTCGTCGGCCAAACCAACCCCGAGTCGCCTCCGCACCAAGCGCAACCCTCCCGAGCCATCCTCGCCCGACCTCCCCGCCTAGCTAGGTTTTTCCCTATTTAGTCCTGCCATTTTACTTGTATCGTCATTCAGTAGTTCAACATTCTCGTTTTTCTTTATTCTGCACACTCTGCAAGTTCGTTCATAACATGTATAACCATTGTTCGTACAATGTTATGAGTTGTAATGAAGAAGAGTGCGCAGTGCTACGATATGGAATTGTTGAATAGCATTCCTAAAGTAACGAATCCTTAACGCGTAGATGACTGCAGCGAGGACGAAGATCGAGTGACGCAAACAGTTATCGAAGACGGTTGAAAGCAGAATGAATTCGAAGTGCAAGCGCGGAAAATGCATTCAAACAGTTACCGTGGCGCGTATTGTTACCGAACCGCACGATTGGAATTCCCGATGTAGGTTAGCCCTAAGGGGAATGTACCCTCGCTGAGTATATGGCTAGCTAGGACCTTTCGTATTCTCTTGTATTCCTACATAAACCTTTGTACCACATTGTTATAGTCACTTCTGTCGAGATTCAAATCTCCTTCTTCTGGCAGGGTCCGTACCCGACATACATGTCAGAATATATTTTATATATATTTCTGTATAACTGCATATAGTTATAGCTGTAGTATAGTTACTGTTATAGTCCTTGTAGGTGGTGCACCCTTTGTCATCTCTCACTCCTATATCTTGTACTTTCTTCTCTTAGTGAAACACCATTTTTCCTTCTCAACTTTTCTCTCGACACTTGCCTAGCTTTCACTCTAGCTATGGCTCTTCCTACTTTAACATGGTATCAGAGCAGCTTCGACCCTTGGGCCCACCACCTACAGTCCTGCGCGCCGCCCTCGTGCGGCCCTACTCTCGACGTTCGGCACGGCCCGTCGCCCGTCGCCCCTCGGCCCGTCGCCCCTAGGCCCTGGCCTCCGTGGCCCGTCGCCCGCGCTCGACACCCCTAGGCCCGTCGCCCCTTGGCGTCGCCCCTAGCCCGTCGCCCGTAGCGACCCCTGTTGCCCGTCGCCCCTAGGCCCCGGCCCCGTGGCCCGTTGCTCGCGCTCGACACCCCTAGGCCCGTCGCCCCTTGGCGTCACCCCTAGCCCGTCGCTCGTAGCGACCCCTGTCGCCCGTCGCCCCTAGCCTCGGCCCCACGGCCTCTAGCGACCAGTCGCCCCTTGGCGTCGCCCGTCGCCTCTAGCCTAGGCCCCGCGGCCCAACTCGCCCTCGGCCCCTCGGCTGTCAAACTTATATCTGCTATAGTCTGTTTAGGCTGTAGTGGGGTAGTTCTTAGAGGGTACAACACTTTTGTGTTCTCTACTAGTACCCATCCCGTTTCTAGTTCAATCATTCATTTCTTCAATTATCTCACATGGTATAGAGCTAGTTCGACTTTTTTTTCCTAAGGGCCCACCACTAAAACGATTTTTTTCCTTACCTGCCCGACGCGCGCGTCGCGCCTGCCCTTCGCGGCCCCTTCGCTGCCCGTAGCGGCCCCCCTCACGGCCCGTAGAGGCCCCTTTGCGACCCGTAGTGGCCCCTTCGTGGCCCGTAGCGGCCCCCCTTGCGGCCCGTCTCGGCCCCTTTGCGGCCCGTGGCGACCCTTTCACGGCCCGTCGCGGCCCCTTCTAGGCCCGTCGCGGCCCCTTCGCGGCCTGTCGCGGCCCCTTTGCGGCCCGTAGCGGCCCCGTTCCGGCCCGTAGCGGCCCCCCCTTTGCGGCCCGTAGCGGCCCCCTTTGCGGCCCGTAGCGCCCCCCCTTATCGGCCCGTCGCGGCCCCTTTCACGGCCCGTCGCGGCCCCTTCACGGCCGTCGCGGCCCCTTCACGGCCCGTCGCGGCCCCTTCACTGCCCGTCGCGGCCTGTAGAGGCCCCCCTTCCGGCCCGTAACGGCCCCCTTTCCGGCTCGTAGCGGCCTCTTCGCGACCCGTGCCGCCCGTCCCTGACCAGCCGCCCGTTGCCGACCTGCCGCCCGTCCCTGACCAGCCGCCCGTCGCCAACCTGCCGCCAGTCACCTGACCAGCCGCCCGTCCCTGACCAGCCGCCCGTTGCCGACCTGCCGCCCGTCCCTGACCAGCCGCCCGTCGCCAACCTGCCGCCCGTCCCTGACCAGCCGCCCGTCACCGGCCTGGCCCTGCCCTGCTGCCGCCCCAACAGCGGCCCCTGGTAAGCACTCGTGCTCCCCTCCCCTCCCCCTCCCTCCTGCCGCGCCGCCGGTAGCCGAGCCGCGCCGCCCAGCCGAGCCGCGCCGCCCCCACCGAGCCGCACTGCTCTGCCGAGCAGCACTGCTGCTACTGCTTCGACTGCTGCTACTGCTTCTACTGCTGCTATCACTGCTTTGCACTGCTGCTGCTCCTACTGCTACTATGGCTAGTCCCACCGTTCTCACCTTTGATGTTGAGGGACGTGCAGTTGGCTTTGACGTCTGGGTTGACGATCTCCAGCTGTTTCTTTAGTGTGATTCTAGGGATGGAGTATCTCTTTTCGATCACACGTCTGGTGTTTCCACTGCTCCTGCTGTCACTGCTGACAGTATTGTTCGCTCTCAGTGGACCACTCGTGATGCTGTTGCTCGTCTTGCTGTTCGTAGTCACCTGCCGCCTGCTGAGCGCGCACACTTTGGCCAGTACAAGACTGCTCAGTCTTTGTACGACGCTGTAGTTGCACGCTACTCCTCCCCTTCCACTGCTGCACTCAGCCGCCTCATGCTACCGTACCTTTTCCCTGACCTTGCCGCCTTTGCCATAGTCGCTGACCTAGTTGCTCACCTTCGCACTAGTGACGCCCGCTACCGTGCTGCCCTTCCCACTGAGTTCTGTGCCAAGAACCCCCCCCTCATGTACATCACCCTTTACTACCTAGTCACCCGCCTCCCTGACTCACTTTCCTCAGTCAGGGATCACTTCCTCTCCCTTTGCCCCACCGAGCTGACTGTCGACCTGTTAGAGGAGCGCCTTACTGCAGCTGAGAAGAGTATCTTAGCTGTAGGTGCTTCTCGCGGCGACCGTCGCACCCCTTTCTTTGAGGGGTGTTCCCCTGTCCCCCTTCTCCCCTCTGTTGCTTCTGCTGCTGTTGTCGACCTCGTTGGCACTGAGGAGGTTGGGGCTGCGTCTGCTCTGAGTGGGAGACGCCGCAACAGCAAGGGCAAGGGGAGCAGAGGTGGTGGAGGGGGCGGCCGGGGGGGTGGTGGAGGAGGAGGAGGGGGTGGGGGTGGCGGTGGGGGTGGCACCGGGAGTGGGGGCTTCAGTGGCAGCAGTGGAGGTGGTGGAGGCAGCGGCGGAGATGGTGGAGGCAGCGGCAGCGGTGGTGGAGGTGGCGGCGGCGGTGGTGCTGGTCGAGGTGCAGCCGCGCAGCGTGGAGGCGCTGGTGGTAGCCAGCGTCCGCAGCAGCCGCGCTCCAGTGAGACCCCGTCGGTTCAGCAACTTCGTGAGTGGTACGCTGGGCGTGGGAGGTCTGGGGGTGCAGGTCCCTGCGCTTACGTTCTTCGCACCGGCCCTCGTAGTGGGGAGGTGTGTGGGCTCCCACACACCACGCAGCGCTGCTTCGGTCGCTTGACTGACGCTTGGCGTACCCAGTTTCCTGACTCTGCTGAGCTCCCTCGTTGGCATGATCTGCTTCTGCAGAATGTGCCTATCTTTGATCTAGATTTTGATGCTATCCTTGCTGCCATGTATGCTCTTGCTGATATTACTGAGGGTGACTGTTACCTGAGTGTCCCGCCCGACCCGGGCACTGCGACTGCTGCTCTAGGTGCTAGTGCGTCTGCTGCCCTAGGTGCTAGTGCGTCTGCTGCTCCAGGTGCTGGTACGTCTACTCTCTCTGGTACTGCACCTACTGAGGCCTTGCACACTTTCACACTTGACTCTGGTGCTTCGCGCTCTTTCTTTAGAGACAGCACCACGCTCACGCCGCTCAGCCAGCCTGTTGCGGTCTCCCTTGCTGACCCTTCAGGGGGCCCAGTCCTTGCACGCTCCTCTACAATTTTACCGTGTCCTGCGGCCCCGTCGGGCTTGCTGTCGGGACTCCACCTCCCCTCGTTCTCTACGAACTTGGTGAGTGGAGCTGACCTCCAGGACGCGTGGGTTGACCAGTTCACCCCTGGAGGTCAGCGTGTGACCCACTGCACTTGCTCTCGGACGGGTCGCCACCTGGCCACGTTCACCCGTCGGCCAGGGTCGAGTCTGTACACACTGACTACTGCGCCTCCTCCGGTCTCTGCGTCTGGTCAGGTAGCTGCGTCTAGTCAGGTGTTTGCTGCCGCGTCCAGGTCTAGTCCAGTGTCTGCCCCCTGCTCGTGTCGTCCTCTGTCGCACGAGACTCTCCTTTGGCACCACCGCCTTGGTCACCCCTCCCTGCCTCGTCTTCGAGGTATGGCCTCCCGTGCCCTTGTCTCTGGTCTCCCCAGGTCCCTCCCTCCCCTTCCTCCGGGGCCTGCCCCCACCTGTGTTCCTTGTGTCGAGGGCCGGCAGCGCGCCGCCCCTCACTCCTCCTCGTTCCCTCCGACTGAGGCTCCTCTGCAGACTCTTCACATGGACGTGTGGGGCCCAGCCCGCGTCCGTGGACAGGGTCACGAGCGTTACTTCCTGCTGGTCGTTGACGACTACTCGCGTTACACCACAGTCTTCCCCTTGCACAGCAAGGGTGAGGTCCCTGAGGTGTTGATCGACTGGATCTGTGGTGCTCGTCGCCAGCTTAGTGAGAGTTTCGGCTCAGACCTTCCTGTTCTGCGTCTGCACTCAGACAGAGGCGGGGAGTTTTCCTCCGACCTCCTGAGAGCCTTCTGTCGTGCGGAGGGCATCCGCCAGACGTTCACGCTTCCGGCCTCCCCGCAGCAAAATGGGATTGCTGAGCGCCGCATTGGCATGGTCGTGGACGTCGCTCGTACGTCCATGATCCATGCGGCTGCTCCCCATTTTCTGTGGCCGTTCGCGGTTCAGTACGCAGCGCATCAGATCAACCTTCAGCCTCGTGTCTCCTTGCCGGAGACCATACCTACTCTGCGGTGGATGGGGAAGGTTGGCGATGCGTCCGCGTTCCGTGTCTGGGGATCTCGAGCTTTTGTCCGCGATACTACTGCGGACAAGCTGTCCTCCCGTGCCGTTCCCTATGTCTTCCTTGGCTTCCCTCCTGACGCACCCGGGTGGCAGTTCTACCACCCCAACTCGCGTTGTGTTCTGTCCTCTCAGGACGTCACGTTTGACGAGTCGGCGTCGTACTTCCGTCTCTTTCCCTACCACACTGCCTCTCCCCCTCCCCCGCCGCTCTTCCTTGCCCCAGGTACTCCCCCGGTAGACCCCCTCCCCCCCCAGGGTCCTGCCCCCTCAGGTGTGTCCCAGGTACACCCTGCCGAGCCGGTCGAGGTAGCTGTCGACTCAGGTGCTGAGTCTTGGGGTGCTGGGCCTGCGGGTGCGGGGACTGGGGGTGCTGAGACTGGGGGTGCTGAGTCTGGGGGTGCTGAGTCTGGGCGTGCTGAGCCTGGGGGTGCTGAGCGTGCGCGTGCTGCGTCTGGAGGTGCTCTCGGTGTCCCGCCGCGGCGGGAGCCTCTCTCTCCACAGCGGCTTCGTGAGTGGTACTCTCGGCTCTGTCGGGGTGCTGCTGGGGCTTCTGGAGGTGCTGCTGGTGCTGGTGCTGCTGGAGGTGCTGCTGGTGCTGGAGGTGCTGCTGGGGCTTCTGGAGGTGCTGCTGGTGCTGGTGCTACTGGAGGTGCTGCTGGTGCTGGAGGTGCTGCTGGAGCTTCTGGAGGTGCTGCTGGTGCTGGTGGTGCTGGAGGTGCTGCTGGTGCTGCTGGAGGTGCTGCTGGGGCTTCTGGAGGTGCTGCTGGTGCTGGTGCTACTGGAGGTGCTGCTGGTGCTGGAGGTGCTGCTGGAGCTTCTGGAGGTGCTGCTGGTGCTGGTGGTGCTGGAGGTGCTGCTGGAGGTGCTGCTGCTGCTGGAGCTGCTGGAGGTGCTGCTGCTGCTGGAGCTGCTGGAGGTGCTGGAGGTGCTGCTGGGACTGGAGACCCTGAGGCTGAGGGTACCGGTCCTGTTTCTGCTGTTTCTGGAGGCGCTGCGCGGCCGCGGCCGTACTACGTTCCGCTCCTTCAGCAGGTTCTTAGCTCACCGCCTTCTCCTGGTCCTCCTCCTTTCCTGAGTCCGCCGCCTGTCCGGTCCCAGCCACAGTTGCAGCCGGCCTCTCCTCTGCCCGGTCCTTACTCTGGACCGACTGGAGGCCTTACGGAGCGTCGTGAGCCTGAGTCTCGTCCTGTGTCGCCTGCGTCTCGTGCTGCGTCGCCTGTCCGTTCTGTTCGCGCTGGTCGTGTTTCGCGTCCGCGTCTCCCTCCTGTCCCAGGCACTCACTCTATGACTCTGCGTCCTTCTACTGCTCCACAGCGTGTCCCTCTACCGTCTCCTCCTGCGTCCTCTCTTCCTGCCAGTCCGGACCCGGAGTCTGACTTCCTTCGTGCTGCTAGTCCAGCTGTCACGCGCTTTCTGGCCACTGCTGTCACTGACCCTCTGTTTGAGTCCTCTGCTGCGTCTGCTCGTGTTACTGAGCTTGTTGCCTTTGCTGCTGCCTGTCGCCTAGACTATGCTGCTAGTCTGGTTGCTGCGTCTGTGTTTGTCTGTCCTCTGTTCGTCGGGGGTGAGTGTGCTCTTGGCACGGACGTTCTTGAGGACAGACAGGAGGAGTTTGAGTGCTTTGCTGCTTCTGTACCTCATCTCGTGTCCATGCTGCTGGCCCCTGAGGGAGACCCGGATGCACTAGACATCCCGACCCCGCGCTCTTACGCAGAGGCGATAGAGGGTCCCTACTCCTCTCAGTGGCAGGCAGCCATGGACGCAGAGATGGCTTCCTGGAAGTCCACAGGCACCTACGTAGACGAGGTTCCCCCACTTGGGGCGAACATCGTCAGTGGCATGTAGATCTTCAGGGTGAAGCGGCCGCCGGGTTCTCCGCCTGCCTTCAAGGCGCGTTACGTTGCACGTGGCTTCAGTCAGCGACAGGGAGTTGACTTCTTTCAGACCTTCTCCCCTACCCCGAAGATGACCACTCTTCGGGTACTGCTGCACGTTGCTGCTCAGCGTGACTACGAGCTCCACTCGCTTGACTTCAGCACAGCCTTCCTACAGGGCAGCCTGCACGAGGAGATCTGGCTGCGCCGCCCACCTGGCTTCACTGGGTTGTTTCCTGCTGGTACCCAGTGGAGCCTCCGACGGCCAGTCTACGGTCTCCGCCAGGCGCCCCGTGAGTGGCACGACACGCTCAGGACGACTCTTGCTTCTCTTGGTTTTGCTCCTTCCACTGCTGACCCTTCTCTGTTTCTACGCACTGACGCTTTTCTGCCGCCGTTCTACGTTCTCGTGTACGTAGACGACCTCGTCTTTGCTACTGCTGACACGGAGGCACTCGCCCACGTGAAGTCCGAGCTGTAGAAGAGACACACGTGAACAGACCTGGGTGAGCTCACAAGCTATCTTGGCTTGCGGATCACCCGGGACAGAGCACAGCGCACCATTACCTTGACTCAGTCACACATGGTGCAGCAGGTCCTTTAGCGCTTCGGCTTCACGTACTCCTCGCCACAGTCTACTCCTCTGCCTACCGGTCACTCGCTCTCAGCTCCACCTTCGGACGAGTCCGTAGAGCCGAGTGGCCCGTATCCAGAGCTTGTGGGCTGCCTCATGTACCTGATGACTTGCACACGACCTGACCTCGCATACCCTCTCAGCCTTCTGGCTCGCTACGTGGCTCCCGGCAGGCACCAAAAGGTACACTGGGATGCTGCGAAGAGGGTGTTGCGATACTTGTGCAGTACATCGGGCATGGGGCTCGTGCTTGGAGGACGGGCTCGAGTTGTTCTCACTAGTCACGCTGACGCCTCCTGGGTTGACGACTTGGCTACGCAGCGGTCGTCACAGGGCTACACCTTCAGTCTTGGCTCCGGTTCTGTCTCTTGGCGGTCTACCCGCTCTTCTTCTGTTCTCAGCTCCAGTTGTGAGGCTGAGATCTACGCTGGGGCCATGGCTGCACAGGAGCTACGCTGGCTTACCTACCTGCTGACCGACTTGGGAGAGGCGCCTCGTTCTCCTCCAGTTCTGTACGTCGACAACAAGGCCATGCTGGCCTTGTGTCAGGAGCACAGACTGGAGCACAGAACGAAGCACATTGCTCTGCGCTACTTCCTTGCCCGAGAGTTGCAGCAGCGTGGCCAGCTTCGTCTTGCGTACGTGGCCTCTCAGGCCAACACTGCTGATGTTTTCACCAAGGCACTTCAGCCTTGTGATCATCAGCGTTTCTGCACTGTGTTAGGCCTTGTACCTACTGTGCCTCACTTGCTTTCTGCCTGACTCTGCCTGTACTGTACTCTTTATACATATACATGCATGCTTACTCTTGCTAGGTTTTGTTCTGTTTATTGTTTGTTTTCTTTTATATGACTCTGCATATGAACTGGTCTTGTGGCCATTTACTTGTGCTCAGACTGCGTGGTGACTTTGTGATCCACCCTGAGCTTGCTTTGTCTTTCTTGACTGGTCTTGTGACCTTTTGTTCTCCCCCACTTTGCCTATGGGGGTGTGTCAAACTTATATCTGCTATAGTCTGTTTAGGCTGTAGTGGGGTAGTTCTTAGAGGGTACAACACTTTTGTGTTCTCTACTTGTACCCATCCCGTTTCTAGTTCAATCATTCATTTCTTCAATTATCTCACATCGGCCCCTTCAACCTCGGCCCCTTGGCCTCAGGCCCCTCGGCCCCTTGGCCCCTCGGCCCCTAGGCCTCAGGCCCCTCGGCCCCTTGGCCCTTCGGCCCCTTCGATCTCGGCCCCTCGGCCCTTCGGCCCCTAGGCCTCAGGCCCCTCGGCCCCTCAGGCCCCTCAGGCCTCTCGGCCCCTTGGCCCCTTGGCCCCTTGGCCCCTTGGCCCCTCGGCCCCACAGCCTCAGGCCTCTAGGCCCCTTCGCCCTCGGCCCCGCGGCCCTATCGCCCTAGGCCCCTCGGCCCCCTTAGCCCTCGGCCCTGCGGCCCTGTCGCCCTAGGCCCCTCGGCCCTGTCGCCCTCGGCCCCTTGGCCCCGCGCCCCCCCGTCGCCCCTAGGCCCGTCGGCCCCGTCGACTTTCTGCCCGATGCGCGCCCTGGCTGCACGTCGGTTTCTGCCCGTCACGCACCCCGGGTGCGCGACGGTTTCTGCCCGATGCGCGCCCCGGCTGCGCGTCGGTTCCTGCCCGTCGCACGCCTCGGGAGCGCGTCGGTTTCTCCACGCGCAGCTCATTCCCCACCCCCGCCCCCCTCCCCCCCCCCCCATGGGGAAGGGGGGAGAGGAGAAGGGAGGGAGGTTCAGGGGGGTATGGGGGTGGCGGGCTCTTGGAGGGTAAGGGGGTGGCAGGAATGGATCTGCAGCAGTGGGGGGGAGGGGATCTGCAGCACCAGCCCCCCCCCCCCCCCCCCCCCCCCCGCCCCCCACTGCGACGGTTTCTTCCTGCCCGCACGCCCTGCAGTCGCACGCGCAGCTCCGCCCCCGTCCCCCTCCCCCCCCCTCCCCCCCCCCCCCCCCCTCCATGGGGACAGGGGGGAGAGGGTGTGAGGGGGTGGCGGATGTGCCTCAGCAGCAGCAGCTGCCGCCAAGCCTCCTCCTCTCTCTCTCCCTGCCGCACCTTGTGTTGGGAGGGGGGGGGGAGCTTGGAGGTCCAGGGGGTGGCAGGAGGGGATCTGCAGCACCAGCCCCCCAGCCCCCCCCCTTCTCCTCCATCCCTTCTCCTCCATCCCTCTGCTGCGGGTGCAGCAGTGGGGGGGAGGGGATCTGCAGCACCAGCCCCCCCTGCCCCCCCCCCCCCCCTTCTCCTCCATCCCCCTGCTGTGGGTGCAGTAGTTGGGGGGAGGGGATCTGCAGTGCCCTGCTGCCCTGTGCGCCCCGCGCGCCCTGTGCGCCCTGCGCGCCCCGCGCGCCCTACTGCCCTGCTGCCCTGTGCGCCCTGCGCGCCCTGCAGCCCTGCGCGCCCCGCGCGCCCTACTGTCCTGCTGCCCTGCGCGCCCTGTGCGCCACGCGCGCCCTGCTGTCCTGCGTGCCCCGCGCGCCCTGCAGCCCTGTGCGCCCCGCGCGCCCTGCTGCCCTGCTGCCCTGTGCGCCCCGCGCGCCCTGCAGCCTTGCGCGCCCCGCGCGCCCTGCTGTCCTATTGCCCTGCTCGCCCCACGCGCCCTGCAGCCCTGCGCGCCCGCGCGCCCTGCTTTCCTGCGCGCCCTCGCGCGCCTTGTAGCCCTGTGAGCCCCGCGCGCCCTGCTGCCCGCTGCCCTGTGCGCCCTGTGCGCCCTGCTGCCCTCTGCACGCGCATCTGCAGCCCCATGCACAGCCCCTACCCCCCCCCCCCCCCCCCTCCTTGTCCTCCCTCTCCCTGCTGCACGTGCAGCAGTATGGGTGGGTGGGGAGGGGAGGGGAGGGTGTGAGGGGGAGGTTGCACCTACAGCGCCAGCCTGCCTCCTCTCTCTCACAGCCGCACCTGCTGCTGTGGGGGGGAGTGTGAAGTGGTGGGGAGGCTCAGGGGATGTGGGTGGTGGGTGACACAACTGCAGCAAATGTCGCCACGCCTCCTCCTCTCTCTCCTCACCGCCGTTGCTGCTGCTGTGGGGGGGGAGGTTGAGGGGGTGGTGTGAGTCCACCTGCAGCATCAGCCACCTCCCCCCACCTCCTCTCCTCTCATGGTCCCTCCTCCTCCTCACTTGCTCTCTCCTTCTTCCGCTGCGAAGGGTGTACCCCTTCAGGGGGTGTTCTGCATATGGCTATTCCTGCATGCAGTTAGGGGGTGTGTCAGAATATATTTTATATATATTTCTGTATAACTGCATATAGTTATAGCTGTAGTGTAGATACTGTTATAGTCCCTGTAGGTGGTGCACCCTTTGCCATCTCTAACTCCTATATCTTGTACTTTCTTCTCTTAGTGAAACACCATTTTTCCTTCTCAACTTTTCTCTCGACACTTGCCTAGCTTTCACCCTAGCTATGGCCCCTCCTACTTTAACAATACACTAGCAATCTTCCGCTGCTATAAGATAAGCGATCAACCCAAGACGATCATACAAACCTCCTTTTTCAGATTCGAACATGGTATAAGAGCCACTCCGGATTCTTTGCATTACCACCCCCGATTCACATTCGAATCCAAGATGGTGTCCGGTACGCGCTCCCGTTGAAACATGGCTGGAGGATCTGGTGGGCAGGCGGCTCCTACAGCCGAAGCTCATGCCAACCCAACTACGAACTCTGCGGTAAACACCACTGTTAGTAATGCGCTACTCGAGCAACTCATTCATCGCATCACCACCCTAGAGCCCGGAATTTAGCAAATGAAGAACGGAAACCACGGAACCTCGCAGCAACCCGAACAATCTGCTGCTCCCAACAAGGAACCGGCTCCAACCACATTCGACCTCGGATCGAACTCTGCTGCCCCAATCACTTCACGTCCAAGCAACGAGGCCATGCTCACAGCCCAGAACAAGTTCTTGGCAATCTCGAAGACTCGTACGAGCACCGCCTTCAACGGACGGGATTTCTACACGTGGAGTTTTGAGCTCGAACTGCTCCTCCAAATCGCCCAGATTTTTTGCTTCTTCGACAGAAGCCACCCTGGTTCCGCAAGCCTCACCGACGAAGCAAAAGTCCAATATTACAACGATTCACTTATGGCGTACAACATCCTACTGCGAAACATGTCCCCAGCCGAACAACTCGGCATACGTCCGTTCAAAAATGACCCAGCCTCCGCAATGACAGCCTGAAGCTATCTCGTCAAAACCTATCAGCCCAAGGATTCCATATCCTCGAGCCGCCTCCTCCAGCAGCTCCTAGAAGTCAAAATGACTCATGGCGAAAAGGCAAATGCCTATATCAATCGATGCCGCAACATCCGCGACCAGCTGTAGAAGTTAGGAAACACGATACCTGAGGACATGTTTGTCACAATCGCTCTTCGGGGACTAGGTGTGACAGGATCGAATTCTCAATCGAAACTTGTCACTAAAACTAAATACAAGGCGTTTTATACTCATAACTTACAAGGATAAAATAGGTAAAACGAACATTCGGGAACATACCCATCCCGATACTACAATCACAAGTGCGCACAAGCACGCAAGGTTATTGGCACTTGGGATTATGCCCAGATTACACCGTATACACCAGTGTCGGCGCTGTCGGTGTCGTATAACAAGTATGTTGGTGGGAAAAATAGGAAATAAGAGAAATAAAGAGAAGGCTCTAGAAAATAGAATAGTAGGCCGATTGAGATGAAATAAAGACCAGAATAAAGAGGAGAAAAAGGAGAATAAGATAAAGGAAAAATATAATTATGAGAAAATATTATAATGGGGACGTCCCCCCCTCAAAGCTGGGTGGTAGAAGTAACACCCTGCTTAACAAGGTAGTCCTGGAGAGGACGACGGGCGTTATCCATGTCGTATTCAGGTACCGAACTATCCTCGGAAGGATCATAGCCTCTCCAACGAATCAAGAGCTCCAAGGTGCCGTTGCGTCGTCGACGGTGCACCAAAATTGCTTCAACTTCGTACTCTGGTTCCCCATTAACGGTTACAGGTGGCGGTGGTGGTGGTTTGCGACCTTTGAAAACCGTGTTTGGATCCTGGTATGGCTTGAGAAGATGGACATGGAAGGCGTTATGAATCTTCCAGGTAGCGGGTAAACGCAAGCGGAAGGTTACTGGAGTGACCTGTGTCAGAATGTTATAGTGCTTACATTTGTGTAGGCTATAGTGGGGTAGCCTATAAGGGGTACAACCCAATTAGGGTTAGTACTTGTACCCAACTCTTTCATAGTTCATTCATGCTCGTTCGTTTGATTGACATGGTTTCTGAGCAGGTCCTTCGCTAGGACCGTTTTTTTTTTGGCCCACCACAGCGCTGCCCCACTAGCCGCCCTGCTGGCTCACGCGCCGCCCCTAGCGACCCTCGTGCCGCACCTGCTGCTCAGCGCGCCACCCTCTTACGGTCCGCCCGTCGACCCTAGGCCCCGCGCGCCCGCCCTTTGAGGCCCGCCCGTCGACCCTAGGCCCAGCCCGCCCCGTCGACCCTAGGCCCCGCGCGCCCCATTGACCCTAGGCCCCTGGCCCGCCCGTCGACCCTAGGCCCCGGCGCGCCCCGTCGACCCTAGGCCCCGGCCCGCCCCGTCGAACCTAGGCCCCAGCCCGCCCCGTCGACCCTAGGCCCCGGCGCGCCCCGTCGACCCTGGGCCCCGGCCCCGCCCGTCGACCCTGCTGCCCCGCGCGCCCCGTCGACCCTAGGCCCCGGCCCCGCTCGTCGACCCTGCTGCCCCGCGCGCCCGCCCGTCGACCCTAGGCCCCTGGCGCGCCCCGTCGACCCTAGGCCCCGGCCCCCCTCGGCGACCCTGCTGCCCCGCGCGCCCGCCAGTCGACCCTAGGCCCGGCCCGCCCGTCGCCCCTAGGCCCTGGCCCGCCCGTCGCCCCTACTGCCCCGCGCGCCCCCCACGTCGACCCTAGCCCGGCCTGCCCGTCGCCCCTAGGCCCCGGCTCACCCGTCGACCTCAAGCCCCCCGCGCCGGCCCTTGCGGCCCGCCCCTCGCCCCTGCAGCCCGCGAGCCGCCCTTGCAGCCCCGCGCGCCGCCCCTGGTGCCCCCCCCCTAGCCGCCCCTTCTGCCCTGCTAGCCACCCCTTGCGGCCCTCTCGCAGCCCCTGCAGCCCCGAGTGATGCCCCTTGCGACCCGCCCGCCGCCCCTAGGCCAGCCGGCCGCCCCTAGGCCAGCCGGCCGCCCCTAGGCCCTCGAGCCGCCCCTCTTGCAGCTGCGCCCCGCCTCTTGCTACCTGCTTGCCGCCCCCTTTCTGCTGCCTGCCCTGTTCCCTGCGCTGCCCGGCCTCTGCCCGCCTTGCGTGCTGCGCCGCTATGGCTTCTCTCCGCGTTCTCGCATTCGATCATGAGGGCCAACCAATCCAGTTTGACACGGGCTCGACGACCTGCAGCTCTAGGGACAGCGTTTCATTGTTTGACCACACGTCTCGCGCCGCTCTGCCCCTCCCGCCACAGCTGACAGTGCGACTCGCTCACAGTGGCTTACCCGTGACGCTGCTGCTCGCTTAGCCATTCGCAACCACCTGCCGTTAGCCGAATGTTAGCCTACAGTGGCACTGTACGACGCTGTAGTCGCCCGTTACTCCTCGCTTGCCACTGCTACTCTAGGACGTCTTCCACTGCCCTACCTGTTCCCCGAGCTGTCTGCCTTTGCCACAGTAGAGGACCTGGTTTCCCACCTTCGCGATAGCGACGCTCGCTACCGCGCTACCATCCCAGCTGAGTTCCATGTCAGGAACAAGCCCCCGATGTTCATCACTCTCTACTTTATAGTCACCCGCCTCCCTGACTCTCTTCGCTCTGTCAGGGACCACTTTCTCTCACTTGACCCCACAGTCCTCACTGTTGACCTACTCAAGCAGCACCTCCTTGCAGCTGAGACTAGTGTAGTCGCTGTAGGTGCTGCTCGTGGCACTCCACGCACGCCCTTCTTTGAGGGGTGCTCCTGTTGGTGCAACCCTACGGTTTGCATTCGGCTTGTTGTCCGTGTGCGTGCATGCGTGTGTGTATGGAATGGTATGAGGGCATGAAGTAATATATATTTCATGATTACAATTGTGTGTGAATGATGAGGCATGATTTTGAATGTGTGTGTCGAGTCAATAGCGAGTTATCGCTAGTCGCGTGTCACGTCGTCGCTTGCGTGTCGTGTGCGGTTTTCTATTTTGTCGTGTGTGGAACGTTTGGCGTGTCGCAGGTGTGCGCAGCAGACTTCCAAGAACTCAAGGAAGAATTTATCTTGAAGAGCCAGAGCCTTGGTTTCAGAATTCAAGTGATTTCGAAGCTCTCCAAAAGGGTAAACTTTAAGATAGTGAGAATAGTTGCATTACTTTGTGTAGTGTAACATTTCTCTTGGTATAGGCCCTTGTGGAGGGTAGTTTCGAGACCCTTCGTGGTTGGGGACAGTGTGGCACTGTTCCACATCATTTGAAGCTAGGACCAGAACGCTATCAACGTTTGAAGCCGCTGTGCAGAAATCCGTCTGTGCACTCTATCTTTCGTTTTAGGCACATTCAAGCCTATTGTGACTATAACAAGTGGTATCAGAGCCCCTTGGAGCAGTTTCGACAATGACTGGACCTGAGGAAAGGGGTGGCAGAGGTGCTGGTGGCAGTGGAGAAGCCCAAGCTCAAGGCCAACCCCGTGATTCAGCCATGGCGCCCATGCAACCAAGTCTTGGCTCACCTAGGGATGAGCCTAGGGTGTTTGGGCTTGACAAGTTCAACGGTGACAACTTTGCTGAATGGTCCTTCAAAATGGAGAACATCTTTGACCACTATGACCTGCTGGAGGTGATGGAAGGAACGGAGAAGCGCCCCGAGAACGACCCGGAGAAGAGCCCGTGGGTGCGGAAGAGCGCACAAGGCTATCTCCTACTTGGGCAAGCGTTGGGGAGCAGCCAGATCCGTCACATCAAGCCATTCCAGCGTGAACCAGAGAAGGGACCAAAGGCATGGGCTGCTCTCAAGGGTGTACACGCTCCTGCAACAGCGGCAGTAGCGGTGGTGTTGGAACGGCAAATGGCGGCACTACGAATTGAAGAAGACGAAGCGGTTGAAGAAGGGGTGCAGAAATTCTTCGACTTGTTAACACGGCTTGAGGGAGCTGATTTGAACTACAGTGAGCTTCAAAAGAAGACCAAGTTGCTGGCCTTACTCCCAGAGTCATGGTCCTCGCTCATCATCAACCTCAATCGTGACTTGCCTCGCCTCTCGCTTGAAGACGTGAAGCGAGCGATCCTTCAAGAGGACTTCCGCCGCCGTGAGTTGGCGAGTGCGGATGGCGCCGGGGCAGCAAGCATCGGCCTAGGGTATGGCCGTGGAAGGGGCAGAGGACGAGGGGGAAGCAGATTTGGCAGCAACAACTTCAATGGAGGCCGCGGGAGTGGCGGATACGGCAGCGACAACAAGAGCTACGGACGCGGTCGCGGACGGTTCGACGGCGAGTGTCACTATTGTCACAAGAGCGGACATATGTGGCGCGATTGCTTCAAGCTCCCTGATGGATGGACCCCTGCTCAAGGCCAAGAGGGTAGAGGAGCAGGAGGAGTGAGAGGAAGAGGTCGTGGAGGCCGTGGCGGTCGCGGAGGTGGTGCTGCAAGTATGAAGAGTGCCGGCAACGAGAGCGAGTCGAGGGACGATCGCTTTCCGGGTCAATTCTTCTTCGTGTCCACGCAAGCACCGGCTGGTCCAGAGAAGGATGAAGGCTTTGAGGAGCCAGCAGCTGTGGGGAAGGTCACTCTACACTCCCTGGACTATTGGGTGATCGATAGCGGCGCTACCTATAGCATGACACCTCGTGCGGACTTGCTCACCGAACTTGAGCTGTCACCGGTGAAGCATGTGACATCGGCTTTGGGGCAGCGAGCAGAGGTGAAAGGCATGGGCAAGGCCATGTTCAAGGGTGCTGATGGGAAGATGGTGGGCCTCAAGAACGTGCTTTGGGTGCCCAACCTTGCTGCCAACCTGATTTCCGTGCGGCGGTTGCAAAAGGCCGGCATGGACACAAGCTTGAAGGGAGCTAAGACCTATACCGCGAGGCTTGGCGAGCAGATTCTTTGGGACCTTCACGAGGATAGGGATGTCTACAATGAGATGTGGCAGATCCCTGTGGTCCCCATGCCTAAGGAGAGGCAAGTGGCAGCAAGCATCAGCACCAAGGGTGAAGCGGTTGGTAGCGGCGATGGCGCGAACGGTCGCGCTAAGGAGATTGAGTATAAGAAGTGCAATCTTGGAGGGACCAGCAAGCTCGGTGAACACGAGGAGAGTAGTGCAGCAGCTCAGAAGCAGCACAAGGGTGAGGAGAACCCCAAGGCAGCAGCGGAGGAGGAGTACGGAGAGAACATGTGGGCCACTATTGTGAGTGCGGCATTCTCCAATCCGACTTCGGCTACGAGGGAGTGTGATTGGCTCACCTTGCATCGGCGAATGAGGCATGTGGCCCTGCCCATCTTGCAGCAGCTAGTGAAGAATGAGATGGTTGCTGGCATACGTGTGAAGGGGGAGCCCGATGAGGTGCTTGGCTGCCCGACGTGCATGCAAGCCAAGTTCACCCGTTACCCGTTCTCTAGTTCGGAGGCAACGGCTAAGGCACCACATGATGAGGTGGTGATGGACGTGGTGGGCCCCCTGAAGCTTGGAGATGCAGGAGCTGAGTAATTTCTCACCATTGTGGACGTCTACACTCGCATGACTTGGGTGTACGTGCTGTCCAAGAAGAGTGATGTGGCTGAAACGGTGAAGATCGATTGGTTGCCGATGCTGGAGCGGCAACAAGACCGGTTAGTGAAGGCAATTCGCACCGATCGAGGGGGAGAGTTCCTGAGCAAGGAGTTCTCATTGTGGCTGAAGAAGAATGGCATAAGGCACTCCCTTACCATGCCATACTCCCCTGCAATGAACGGCATCGCCGAGCGAGCGAACCGGACAATCACGGAGACGGCGCGTGGGTTGCTCGTTGAAGCCGGGATACCCGACTATTTCTGGCCTGATGCGGTGCGGAGTGCGTGTGTGGTAAAGAACAGAGCCTTGATTCATGTGGGAGAAGACAAATGGGTGCCCTATGTGGAGTGGATTGGAAGGAAGCCAAAGGTGGATATGCTTCGGGTGTTCGGGTGCATGTGCATGGCGCTCGTGCCTAAGCATCTTCGGCACAACAAGCTCGGTGCCAAGGCAATATGGGCTGTGCACTTGGGCATGGCTCAAAACAGCAAGGGGTGGCTTCTTTGGGACCCATTCACCAAGAAATTCTTGGTGAGCAGGGACTGCAAATTCATGGAGAATCTGATGTACAAGGATTGGAAGGCGGAGAATGAGGCGAAGATAGGCGTGCGGTTGGGGGACGTGAAGAGTTCCGGTTTGGAGCATGTGGAGCTGCCCTTGGAGTTGAGCAGCGGCAGCACCACCACAAGGCAATCTTCCCTTGTGAATGGGGGAGAGGAGGCCAAGGATGCAGAGGAAGAAGAGGAGGAGGTGCAGCAAGTGAGCGAGCGTGCACCGACACTTCCTTCTTGCACTACGAGTGCTCCACGGATCCGAGTCACCGCGCAGCAACGCCAAGGCCTTCATGTCCCTGTAGCTGAGGAGGAAGGAAGGGGCAAGAGGAGAATTCAAGCCCCAAATAGGCTGACCTATGAGGCACTGGGAAAGCCAGCCAAGTCAGCCTTGGCCGGAGCGGCAATGATAATTGGAGATGACGAGGAGAGTGACTACGAGGAGTGTGCCTTCGCGTTCTTCTCTCCGGTGGAGATGCTGGGGGAACCAGCAACTCTCAAGGAGGCCTTGGAGAGTAGTGATGCTGAGGAGTGGAAGAAGGCAATGGATAGTGAGCTGAAGAGCATTGAGGAGAACGGCACCTGGGAATTGGTGGAGCTACCGGAGGGGCGTAAGGCGATTACATCCAAGTGGCTCTTCAAGATCAAGTCCGATGCCGACGGCAATATCGAGCGCTATAAGTCTAGGCTTGTGGCCAAGGGGTACCAGCAGAAGGAGAATGTGGACTATAAGGAGTTGTTTGCTCCTGTGGTGAAGCCGACGACGCTGAGAACCCTACTCGCGGGTGCTGCCATCAAAAGATGGGTGGTGAAACAAATGGACGTGACAACCGCATTCCTCAACGGCATTCTCGAAAAAGAGATTTTCATGGCGCAGCCAGAGGGGTTTGGTGATGGTATTGGCAGAGTGTGGAAGCCGAAGAAGGCGCTCTATGGGCTCAAGCAAGCCCCTAGGCAGTGGTACTTGAAGCTGCGTGAAGTCTTGGAGGAGATCGGGTTCACTCCCTCATCCGCCGATCATTCCTTGTTCATGCTTGGCGAGGGGGAGCAGAGGAGTTTCATGGTGGTTTTTGTGGATGACATCCTCATTTTCTCACCCTCCTCTGACCTTGTGAAGGAGGTGATGCTGAAACTTCAAGACAAGTTCAAGTGCAAGGCCCTTGGTGATGTGAGCTTCTACCTCGGGCTTCACATTGAACGCGATGTGGAGAAGCGGTGCATGCGGGTGCATCAACGAAAGTACCTGGAGGCATTGGCTGCCAACTTTGGGCAGAGTGAAGGTCATGTGGCTACACCCTTTCCCTCTGGGTTCAAGTGTGTGAAGGGACCAGAGGAGGAGAGCGTTGGTGAAGAGGAGAGGCGCCGTTTTCACTCGTTGGTGGGCAGCCTCATGTACGCGGCGGTTAACACCCGACTGGACGTCGCGTTTGCTACCGGACAGTTGGCTAGGGTTGTTCAATGCCCTAATGAGGAGCAGGTAGCAGCTGGAATGAGGGTGGCCAAGTATCTTGGCCAAACACTGACCGTTGGGCTGCAATACTCGGCGGCGGCGCAAAGGCGCCAAAAGGGCGCGGATGGTGTTGAACCCGAGCGTTTGTTCCTCACCGCATTCTCGGATGCTTCTTATGCATCGGAACCAGAGGACATGACAAGTGTTGGAGGGTTCATTTGCTGTGTTGGTGGAGGCCCAACTGCTTGGGAGAGCAAGAAGCAGGTGGATCAAGCATTGAGCTCGGTGGAGTCCGAGTACATGGCACTCTTCCGTGCCGTACGGGAGATTGTGTGGCAGCGGTGTTTGTTGGCTGAATTGGGGGAGGAGCAGCAAGGACCTACCCCACTCTACTGTGACAACCAAGGTGCCATTGCTCTTGCTAAGAACCCTGTGTTGCATGGCCTCACGAAGCACATGAGGGTGAAGTGGCATTGGATGAGGAGCATGGTGGCCGCATGTGAAGTTGAGTTGCACTATGTGAAGACGACAAGGCAGCCAGCTGACATGATGACAAAGAGGCTGGTGGAAAAGCAGCATTGGAAGTGTTGCAAGCTGGCTGGGATGGCTCTGAACTGAGAGAGCAAGTTCATTAGGCCAACAATCCGAGGGGGAGTTTGTTGGTGCAACCCTACGGTTTGCATTCAGCTTGTTGTCCGTGTGCGTGCATGCGTGTGTGCATGGAATGGTATGAGGGCATGAAATAATATTTATTTCATGATTACAATTGTGTGTGAATGATGAGGCATGATTTTGAATGTGTGTGTCGAGTCAATAGCGAGTTATCGCTAGTCGCGTGTCACGTCGTCGTTTGCGTGTCGTGTGCGGTTTTCTATTTTGTCGTGTGTGGAACGTTCGGCGTGTCGCAGGTGTGCGCAGCAGACTTCCAAGAACTCAAGGAAGAATTTATCTTGAAGAGCCAGAGCCTTGGTTTCAGGATTCAAGTGATTTCGAAGCTCTCCAAAAGGGTAAACTTTAAGATAGTGTGTGCGGTTTTCTATTTTGTCGTGTGTGGAACGTTCGGCGTGTCGCAGGTGTGCGCAGCAGACTTCCAAGAACTCAAGGAAGAATTTATCTTGAAGAGCCAGAGCCTTGGTTTCAGGATTCAAGTGATTTCGAAGCTCTCCAAAAGGGTAAACTTTAAGATAGTGAGAATAGTTGCATTACTTTGTGTAGTGTAACATTTCTCTTGGTATAGGCCCTTGTGGAGGGTAGTTTCGAGACCCTTCGTGGTTGGGGACAGCGTGGCACTGTTCCACATCACTGTACCTCGGCTCTTGGGGTTTGTAGGAGCTGGGAGTCATTCCCAACTCGTAACTCTTCCTAATTTGTGTTCTAAGACAATAGTGGCTGCCATACTACCGTTCGTTCAAACCGACGCTGTGTCGTCAATTCTTTATGAAATCGTTCAATCTAAATTGCAAAGTGTAGGCGACACTAAGACGCTCTAGATCCAAGTTGAATCCGGTCATTTAAAGCTAGGACCAGAACGCTATCAACGTTTGAATCCGCTGTGCACAAATCCGTCTGTGCACTCTATCTTTCGTTTTAGGCACATTCAAGCCTATTGTGACTATAACAGCTCCCCCTCCCCCCTTGACCCCTCCTAAGCCTCTGCTGCTGCTGTTGACGTCCTTGGTGCTGAGGACGTAGGGGCTGCTTCTGCTAGTGCGAAGCGCCGCAGCAGCAAGGGCAAGGGTGGCAGGGGTGGGGGCGGTGGCAGCAAGGGTGGTGGTGGGGGCAGCAGTGGAGGTGGTGGAGGCAGTGGAGGTGGTGGCGGTAGTGGGAGTGGTGGCCGGAGTGGGGACTTTGGTGGAGGCGGTGGTGGCTGCGGTGGGGGTGGCGGTAGTGGCGGCAGTGGGAGTGGTGGCCGTCGGGCTGGAGCTACTCAGTGTGGAGGTTCTGGCGGTGGCTAGAGGCAGCAGCAACAGCGTCGGAGCGAGACCCCGTCGCCCCAGCAGCTTCATGAGTTGTTTTCTCAGCGTGGGGCATCTGGGGGTAGTGGTAGCTGCCCATATGTCATTCGCACGGGTGACCGTGCTGGTAAGACATGCAGGGAGCCTCAAACTCAGCACCGCTGCTTCTCCCGCCTCGAAGTCGCTTGGCGCGCAGAGTTTGGTGACGAGGCCGAGCGCCCCCGCTGGGCAGAGCTGCTTAGGTCTGGAGTTGCTATCTTTGACCAAGACTATGATGCTATTCTTGCTGCTATGTATGATTTGTCTGTTAGTGCTGAGGGTGACTGTTACCTGTGTGTGCCGCCTGACCCAGGTATAGAGGCTGCTGCTCTAGGTGCTAGTGAGTCTGCTCTCCCTAGTACTGCGCCTGCTAAGGCCTTGCAAACCTTTACACTTGACTCAGGTGCTTCACGCTGTTTCTTTCGCGACAGCACCACCCTCACTCCTTTCTCTGCACCTGTCCCTGTCAGATTGGCTGACCCCTCCCGGGGCCCGGTCGTTGCCCGTTCCTCCACTGTCCTCCCGTGTCTGGCGGTTCCGTCCGGCTCACTGTCAGGTCTTCACCTCCCCTCGTTCTCTACAAACTTGGTGAGTACCGCTGCCCTCTAGGATGCGATGGTCACTACCACCACTCCTGGGGGTCAGCGTGTGTCGATCTGCTCCTGTACACGGACGGGCCGCCACCTAGCCACGTTCACTCGTCGGCCTGGGTCCAGTCTGTACACACTGGCTACTGAGCCTCCTCAGGTAGCTGCATCTGCCCAGGTGTCCGCGTCAGGTCAGGTAGCACCCCCTTGCTCGTGTCGCCTCCTGTCGCACCAAACTCTCCTGTGGCACAACCGCCTTGGTCACCCCTCCCTGCCACGCCTTCGTGGCATACACTCCCGCCTCCTTCTCTCTTGTCTTCCTAGGTCTCTGCCTTCCCTCCCACCCTCGCCTGGCCCGCCCTGCCTTCCTTGCGTCGAGGGGCGGCAGCGCGCCGCTCCTCACTCCTCCTCGTTTCCCCCGACGACTGCTCCCCTGCAGACTCTCCACATGGACGTGTGGGGCCCAGCCGGCGTCAATGGACAGGGCCGCAAGCGCTATTTTCTGCTGGTTGTTGACGACTACACGCGATACACCATGGTCTTTTCCTTGCGCAGCAAGGGCCAGGTCCCTGATGTCTTGATCCCTTGGATCCGCGCAGTCCAACTCCAGCTCCGCGAGCGGTTCGGCCAGAACCTTCCTGTCCTGCGTCTGCACTCTGACAGAGGTGGTGAGTTCTCCTCCGACCTCTTACGTGACTTTTGTCGTGGGGAGGGCAATCTCTTGTTGTTCACGCTTTCGGACTCCCCTCAGTAAAATGGGATTGCTGAGCACCGCATTGGCTTAGTCATGGAGGTCGCTCGTACCTCCATGATCCATGCGGCTGCTCCCCATTTTCTGTGGCCGTTTGCGGTCCGGTACGCTGCGCATCAGCTCAACCTCTAGCCCCGTGTCTCCTTGCCGGAGACCTCGCCTACACTGCCTTGGACGGGGAAGGTTTGCGATGCGTCGCTGTTCCGGGTCTGGGGTTCTCGTGCCTTTGTTCGCGATACGTCCGCGGACAAGCTCTCCGCCCGCGCTATTCCGAGCGTGACTACGAGTTGCACTCTCTGGACTTCAGCACATCTTTCTTGCAAGATAGCCTGCACGAGGAGATCTGGCTGCGCCGCCCACCTGGCTTCACTGGGTCGTTTCCTGCAGGTTCCCAGTGGAGCCTCCGCCGGCCAGTCTAAGGTCTCCGCCAGGCGCCTCGCGAGTGGCACGACACATTGAGGACTACACTTCCGGCTCTGGGGTTTACTCCTTCTACTGCTGACCCGTCGCAGTTTCTACGCACCGACACGTCCCTGCCGCCGTTCTACATCCTTGTGTACATCGATGACCTCATCTTTGCCACTGCTGGCACTGAGGCACTGACCCTTTGAAAGTCGGAGCTGCAGAAGAGACACACCTGCACTGACTTGGGTGAGCTGCGCAACTATCTTGGCTTGCAGATCACCCGAGACAGAGCACGGCGCACCATCACACTGACTCAGTCACACATGGTGCACCAGGTCCTTCAGCCCTTCGGCTTCCAGTTCTCCTCGCCACAGCCCACTCCTCTGTCTACTGGCCACTCGCTCTCAGCTCCACCTTCGGACGAGTCTGTAGAGCCGAGTGGTCCATACCCAGAGCTTGTGGGTTGCCTCATGTACCTGATGACTTGCACACGACCTGACCTCGCGTACCCTCTCAGCCTCCTGTCTCGCTACGTGGCTCCCGGTAGGCACCGAAAGGTGCAGTGGGATGCTGCGAAGAGGGTACTGCGTTACTTGTGCAGTACGTCGGGCATGGGGCTCGTGCTTGGAGGACGGGGTCTAGTTGTCCTCACTTGTCAAGCAGACGCTTCTTGGGTTGACGACTTAGCTACGTAGCGGCCGTCACAGGGTTACACCATCAGCCTCAGTTCTGGCTCTGTTTCCTGGCGGTCTACCCGCTCGTCTTCGGTCCTCAGCTCTAGTTGTGAGGCTGAGATCTACGCCGGGGCCATGGCTGCACAGGAGCTACGCTGGCTCACCTACCTTCTGACTGACTTGGGAGAGCAGCCTCGTTCGCCTCCACTTCTGTACGTAGACAACAAGGCCATGATTGCCTTGTGTTAGGAGCACAGACAGGAGCACAGAATGAAGCACATCGCTCTGCGATACTTCCTTGCTCGAGAGTTGCAGTAGCGTGGCCAGCTTTGTCTTGCGTACGTGGCCACTAGGGCCAACACTGCTGATATATTCACCAAGGTACTTCCGCCTGGTGATCATCAGCGCTTCTCTACTGTGTTAGGCCATGTGCCTACTCTGCCTCACTTGCTCACTGCGTGACTTTGCTTGTATTGTGATCTATACAAATATACCTGCATGCTTACACTTTCTAGGGTATGATCACTGTATTGTTTGTTTTCTTTTATATAACTCTGCATGTGAACTGGCCTTGTGGCCCTTTGCTTGTGCTAAGACTGTGTGGTGAAAAGGTCCGCAGAAGCGAGGTCGGAGCTTTGTTGGAAGATGGCTGATGTCGAGATTGCGTGTATCTAGAAGCACTTGATCGCCGATCTTGATGGAATGATCGTTGCAACTCCGATCAGCAAGCTTCTTTTGTTGTTGCTGGATAGTCAGAAGGCGTTTATGAGTGCGCTCTAACAACTGGTGCATAGTGGTAATGAAATCATGTGCGGGTTGCATCGTGGCGGGTACTGTCGGTTTCTGAGGCATGAGCGGGTTGCGACCGTAATAGAGGAAGAAAGGGGTCTGTCTTGTTGCGGCATGTGTGGCATTGTTGTACGCAAACTCGAGAACCGGCAAGTGCGCATCCCATTTAGAGATATCGTCTTTACATGCTGCTCGTAGAAGCTGTTCAACGATCTAGTTGAGGCGCTCCGTCTGACCATCCGTTTTGGGATGATAAGCTGATGACATGGCGAGTTTGGTCCCCATGAGGGAAATGAGCTCCTTCCAAAAATTTCTCGTGAATTTCGGGTCTCTGTTGGAGATTAGCGTGGTTGGAATGCCATGTTGTGAGATGACGTATTGGAAGAATAATTGCACTGTCTCCTCCGTGCAAGCCGTCGTGTGTGTCGGGATGAAGTGTCCCATTTTGGAAAACTTGTCGATGACGACCAGGATGGTGTTGTAACCAACTTTGGTAGGTGGTAACTAGGTGATGAAGTCTAGGCTAACCACTTGCCAAGGCTGTTCAGGGAGTAACCCGGCTTTCTTCCGTTTGCTGCTCTTCATCCATTGGCATGTGTCGCACGAGGTGACGAATTATTGTACGTCATCCGCCATGTGGGGCCAATAATAATGCTTTGCAATACAGGCAAGCATCTTGTTACTACCGAAGTGGCCCGCGTAGAGAACATCATGATATTCTTCGTATAGTAACTAGCGTAAAGGAGGGTAATTAGGTACCCATATTTTTGTGGACCCTTTGCGGTATGCGATGTCTTGATCCCAATGCACAAGATGGCAATTTTCTGCTATAGAGACTTCAGGGTCGATGGTGTATCCATGCGTGAATAGTCCCTTCAAGAGGGGGTTCATGCCATCGACTTTTAGGGCAGCAACGTGTGCAGGGCGACTGAGTGCGTCGGCCTTGTTCTGAAGCCCTGACTTATACACGATGTCGTAATGGAAGTGGGTTTTGAGGAAGTCGATCCACCGAACCTTCTGTCTGGAGAGTGTTGGTTGGGTTTCTAGATATCTGAGGCTGCAGTGGTCGGTGTAGACGGACGTCTTTCTTCCTTCGAGATAACACCTCCATGCCTTGAATGCGTTGACGATGGCGATGTAAGACTTATATGCTATAGTCTATTTAGTGGGGTAGTTCATATAGGGTACAACACTTTTAGGTTTCCCACTTGTACCCACCTGCTTGCTAGTTCAGTCATTCATTCCTTCACTATTTTGACATGGTATTCTGAGCAGGTTCCCTAGTGGGAACGTTTTCTTAGGGCCCACCACGATTTTTTTTTTTGCCCTGCCCGAAGCGCGCCTCGCGCCTGCCTCACCTGCGCCGTCGCGCGCCCTGCCCTAGTACGGCCCGTCTCACGCCCTGCCTTCGCTGGCCCGTCGCGGCCCTGCCTTCACCGACAATCGCTGGCCCGTCGCTGGCCCGTCGCCACTCGTCGCGGCCCTGCCTTCGCCACCCACTGCGGCCCTTCCCTGCGGCCGCCTTGTCGTGGCCCTGCCTTTCGCCGCCCGTCGCCGGCTCGTCCCGGCCCGTTGCCGCCAGTCGCCGGCCCGTCGCCGCCCGTCGCTGGCCCGTCGCCGCTCGTCGCGGCCCTGCCTTTGCCGCCCTGTCGCGGCCCTGCCATGCTGCCGCCCCAGTTGCGGGCCTGCCTTCGCCGCCCGTCGCGGCCCTGCCCCGCAGCCGCCCTGTCGCGGCCCTACCCTGCTGTCGCCCCAGTCGCGGCCCTGACCTAAACAGCCAACTGCGGCCCTGCCCTGCACCCGCCCCTGGTAAGCACCCGCGCCGCCCTGCCGCGCCGCACCGCTAGGAGCTGAGCCGCGCCGCCAAGCCGAGCCGCGCCGCCTAGCCGAGCCGCGCCTCCCAGCCGAGCCGCGCCGCCCTGCCGAGCCGCGCCGCCCTACCGAGCCGCGCCGCCCTGCCGAGACGCGCCGCCCTACTGAGCCGCACTGCCCTGCCTGCACTGCTCTTGCTGCTACTGCTGCTTCTGCTGCCACTGCTGCTACTGCTGCTCCTGCTTCTACTGCCGCTATGGCTAGCCCTACTGTTCTTACTTTTGATGCTGAGGGGCGTGCAGTTGACTTTGACGTGTGGGTTGACGACCTGCAGCTCTTTCTTCAGTGTGACTGTAGGGACGGGGTCTCCCTTTTCGTTCACACGTCCGGTGTCTCTACTGCACCTGCTGCCACTGCTGACAGTACAGTTCGCTCGCAGTGGACCACTCGTGACGCTGTTGCTCGCCTTGCTGTTCGTAGTCACCTGCCGTCTGCTGAGTGCGCGCACTTTGGCCAGTACAAGACTGCTCAGTCTTTGTATGACGCTGTAGTAGCGCGCTACTCCTCCCCTGCCACTGCTGCCCTCAGCCGCCTCATGCTGCCGTACCTGTTCCCTGACCTTGCCGCTTTTGCCACAGTCGCTGACCTCATTACTCACCTCCGCACTAGTGACGCCCGCTACCGAGCTGCGCTTCCCACTGAGTTCTGTGCCAAGTGTTATGTGATGCTATCATTTGCATTCACGTCTGTCTGCCTCCCATCATATGTTCGTGTGTTGCATGCGTGGTGTGAGCGTGTGCAAGAATTTGTGTTTGGTGTTGTTTGGATTTTCTGAGTGTGTGTGTGTGTGAATGATATTTGGCTTGAGCAGATATCTGAAGTGACTCCTCTGCTCAAGAGCTTCCCGACGAACCGAGAATCGCTGCGATCGAAGCAAGAATGAGAAAGATATGATCGTTCGAAGTTTTGATTGAGATGCGGCGACTATAGGAATTTGCGGGTTGACTCAATATGGGGTACAGACATTTGGGGGTTGGGAAATTCGTCACCATCACTGTAGATGATGCCAAGTGGTTGGGAGAAGCCAAACCAGGTTGGCAAGTGTGGCCAAGTTGGGTGAGGTGGATGGCATGAGTTGGGAAAGTGACAAATGTCAAAGTTGGGGTGCCTATAGAGAGGGGAATTGTGTGGAATGGGGTTTCCTTGGTTGGGGACTCCCTTGGGACCTTCCCTCTCGTCCTCCTCATCCCCTCCTACCTGGTTCTATTGCTACTCTAACTTTCTTGTGTGAACTTGTGAGATAATGTGATTGAGTTACGTTTTCTATGGCAGCATACCCCCTAGTGCGCCGAAGTTCATAACTCGAGTTATACTCCATATTTGGATACTATTCAAATTGAGAAAGATAGCCACAGTCAAGGGCTACAACATACTCGAGTTTGAGAGAATTCTAACTGTGCGTTAATTGTTGACGACGTTTCTTGTGACGACGACTTTTCTGTCCAGAATTGTAGTTGACGATTTTGAGATATTTCAGCCCCTAATCTTCATAGACTCCGTCCTTAGTTTTCAACAAGTGGTATCAGAGCTGATTAAGGACTTTGTGGAGAGTCTACTGAAGTGTGAAGACCCTCCTAGACCCACCATGGCCTGTGGGCGTGCCTAAGTGGAGTTCTGGAGGTTGCATGTGACTTCCGCTAAGGGGAAACTCTGCCGAAATTTCGTTGGCGCCGACACTTGTGGAAATTGAGTGGGACTTCGGTGTGGACAGCAAAGGGGGAGCTGGAACCTGTGTTTGGGAGCAGAGGAAATGATTCAAGGGAGTGGAGATGCAGCTGAGAAGAGAAATGAGTCGCCACCATCCAAGATCGAGGCATTGGATGGCTCAAACTATGAGGAATGGAGCGGGCGGATGCGGAGTGCATTTAAGCGCTACAAGCTGCTGAAACTTGCGATGGGTGAAGAGAAGATGCCGGAGGAAGGAGATGCCCGCGATCGGTGGATTGAGAAGAGTGCGGTGCTGTACGACCTAATCCTCCAATCGGTCAACAACGATATGTTCCAACACATCAAGGATTTGGTGGAGTTGGATGATTCCGGACCAAAGGCGTGGAAGCTACTGCGCGACGTGATTCAGCCCAACACGCTGCCGATGGTGATTGTGTTGGAGAAGGAGCTGGCTGCCCTCTCCATGCGACCCGGCGATGATGTAAAGCCGGTCCTTGACAAGATCAAGGACACCTATGCGAGGATGGCAGCAGCGGGCAGCAATGTGTCGCAGATGCAGCAGTGTACCAAGATCATCTCGGTGATCGACAACTCGTGGGACAACCTCATCCCCACCCTCAACACTCAGCAGGACCAATGGACACCAGAGTGGCTACGGCAGCAGATTCTGCAGGAGGACTTCCGCAGGCGCCACACGGGTGGTGGTGCTGCCAACAAAACTGCTGAGGGGTATGGAGCTGCAGGAGGCAGTAGAGGAAGAGGGGGAGGGAGAGGCCGAGGCCGTGGGAGAGGCTTTGGCAGAGGGAGAGGCCGAGGTGACTATAATGAGGGGCATGGGAGCTCTGGTAGCAGGGGGAGTACCCGAATGGAGGGAGCGTGCTGGTACTGCAAGAAGGCTGGACACCCGTAGTTTAAGTGTTTCAGCCGGCGTGAGGGATGGGCGCCTCCGGGCATGAAGCCACCAAGTGGTGAACGTGCACGAGGTGGCGCTGTGCAAGGTTCAGGTGCACAAGGTAAAGCCAACCCTGGGATGTTCCTCATGGTTGAGGATGTGAAAGGGAGTGAGGGTGATGTGGGCTCAGTTGGGAAGGTTGTGATGCACCCCCTCACTCACTGGGTGATAGATTCAGGTTGCACAAGTCACATGACCCCACGGGCAGATTTGCTTGACGAGGTAAAGCCCCCCGGAAAGATTAAGTTTGTGGCTGCCGCTTCAGGTGCTTTGCTCCCTGTGATTGGTGTTGGGAATGCCAAGGTAATGGGAGCCAATGGGGGGCTTGTGGGGCTGGGGAATGTGCTGTTGGTTGAAGGCTTGTCCGCTAACCTTCTTTCTGTGCGCCGGCTGCAGAAGAGCAAGGCTAAAGTTACCTTCAGTCCAACCACCTGTCGTGCAAAGCTTGGGAAGCTGCTGCTATGGAACCTGGAGGAGAAGAGCAGCTGTATCAAGGACCTGTGGCAGCTGCCCATCATCCCTTGGAGCGGGAAACCTCCACCAACGGCAGCGGCAGCAGCAACGGCAAAGGCAACTGCAAGAGGAGAGGAGATTATACCAACTGATGGGGCCCTGGATGCAGTCAAGAAGGTGCAGTAGCCACAGCAGCCACATGGTGAGGTGCTTGCTGGTGTGGATGCGACAGCTGCATGGGCAAAGGCTTCATCTAGGAGTGGTGAGGCTGATTGGGAAACGTGGCACGAAAGGCTGTGTCATGTGAATTTTCCTATGCTGCAGAAGTTGGTGAAGGATGGGAGCTTGAAGGGGTTGGAGGTGAAAGGGGCTGTGAAGGAGATTGGGAGCTGCCCTACATGCCTTGAGACCAAGTTCACAAAGTTTCCCTTCAGCAGCGGCACGGGACCAGCTAAGGCCCCGCTCGCGCTTGTGCACATGGATGTGGTGGGCCCTACGAAGGCCCCTTCTCTCTCGGGCAGCCGCTACTCCTTAACCATTGGGGATGACCACACACGTGCGGTGTGGGTGTACCCTCTCAAGACTAAGGGGGAAGTGGCAGCGGCTGTTCTTAAGGAGTGGATGCCGAGAGCTCAGAGGGAGAGCAGACACAAGGTGAAGGTGATCCGCACTGACAACGGGGGAGAATTCATTGGCGCTGATTTTGAGGCGGTGCTGAAGAAGAAGGGGATCCAGCATCAGCTCACGGTTCCCTACAACCCTCAGCAGAACGGCGTGGCTGAGCGCTTCAACCGGACCCTACAGGAAGGTGCTCGCACTCTCCTTGGGCGTGCAGGGCTGCCGGATCCGTTTTGGGTGACTGCACTGCGGCAGGTCGCCCTTGTGAAGAACAGGGTGTTGGCGACTGTGGGGGACAAGCAGTGGGTCCCCTACACCAAGTGGTATGGGAGTGCACCAGCAGTCAACATGCTGAGAGCCTACGGCTGCATGGTGGTGTTTCATGTGCCTAAGGAGAAGAGGGGAAAGTTGGAGGCTAGTGGGAGATGGGGAGTACACTTGGGGCTTGCTAAGGATCATAAGGGCTGGTTGATATGGGACTTGACCAGCCAGCAGCTGACTGTGTCAAGGGATGTGAAGTTCCTTGAGTCCTTGTACTACAAGGAGTGGAAGCAGCAGCAGCAAAAGCTTCCTACTACACCGCTGATCATTGAGGCCGATGAGGTGCAGCGGCCTTCGAGGCAAGTGCAGGTCACTGTCTCAGAGGAGGAGATTTCTGGGGTGACTGAGGATGGGGGAGAACCTGAGGTGGAGGAGCAGCAGAAGCAGCAGCAGCAGCAGCAGCAGCAAGATGCTCCACAAGGTGCCGCACGTCCGGCTGACCGTCCTAGGAGGGATGTGCGCCCTCCTAACCGGCTGACCTATCCGAGCTTTGGCAAGCCAAAGGTGGTACGGGCTCGGAGTGTGGCTGAGCAGTGTGATGAGGATGAGATAGCACACTGCTACTGGGCAGCCGTCCCTGAGCCCAAGACGCTAGCTGAGGCCTTGAGTGGGCCCGATGCTGAGAAGTGGAAGCAGAGTGTGAAGGAGGAGTATGACTCTCTGCTGGAGAATGAAACGTGGGAGCTGTGTGAGCTGCCTCTTGGGAAGAAGGCCATTTCTTCCAAGCTGATCTTCAGGCACAAGTACGGACCTGATGGGGAGCTGACCCGCTACAAGTCAAGGCTTGTGGCAAAGGGGTTTCAGCAGACAAAGGGGAAGGACTTTGACGAGATCTTTGCTCCTGTGGGGAAAGGGACTACACTAAGGGTGATGTTGGGAATGGCTGCAAACCGTGGATGGAGGATCAAGCAGATGGACATCACAACTGCTTTCCTCAATGGGATCATCCTAGAGGAGCTGTACATGCTGCAGCCTGAGGGGTTGGATGATGGGAGCGGCAGGATGTGCAGGCTGAAGAAGGCCATCTATGGCCTGAAGCAAGCTCCTCGCGCATGGTACCACAAGCTGGAGGAGACACTGCTGGCTGGGGGTTTCAAGAAGAGCGAGTGTGATCACAGCTTGTTCCTGCTGCAAGAGAAGGAGCAGTTCCTCATGCTCCTGGTATATGTGGATGACATCCTTCTCTTCTCTGAGTCGGCTGCAATGATTGAGCGTGTGGAGGAGATGCTGGAGATGCAGTTCAAGTGCTCGAAGATGGGAGATGTCAAGTATTACCTTGGGATGCATGTGGAGAGAGACCTTGACAAGGGAGTGTTGAGGTTGCACCAGAGGAAGTACTGTGAGGGGCTGGCTGAGAAGTATAAGCTGCAAGATGGAGGAAAACCAGCCACCCCACTACCTTCGGGTTTCACTGTAGAGCCTTGTGCTGATGAGGAGGTGGTGGGTGAGAGTGACAGGAAGCTTTTTCATTCCATGGTGGGGGCACTCAACTATGCGGCAAACCACACGCGGCCTGACATTGCCTTTGCTACATCCAGGCTTGCCAGTGTGGTCTCACGCCCCAGTCATGAGCAGCTAGAAGCGGCCAAGAGGTTGGTCCGCTATGTGAGTGCTACAGCATCTGTGGGTTTGGAGTACAGTGCTGTGAGGCAAAGGCAGCAACGGGGTGCTGCTGATTTGGGCAAGGGGGAGATGCTCTTGACTTGCTACACCGACGCTAGCTTCAACTCTGTAAAGGCGGATGGCACCAGCATTGGAGGCTATGTGTGCCTGTTTGGAGGTGGTGTAGTGAGCTGGCGCAGCAAGAAGCAGAACGAGGTGGGGCTGTCCTCGTGTGAGACTGAGTACATGGCCCTTCATCATGGGGCTAAGGAGGTGGTGTGGCTGAGGCGTTTGTTGGAGGAGATCGGAGTGTGCCAGAAGGAGCCGACTGTGATTCTTTGTGACAATGAGTCGGCTGTGAAGCTTGCAAAGAATGCTTGTCTTCATGGCCTGACAAAGCACATCAGGCCAAAGTGGCACTGGGTGAGGAGGCTCCTGGACAAGGAGGTGCGGCTGGAGATTGTGAAGACCCATCAGCAGGCGGCAGACATTCTCACCAAGCGCCTGGCTGAAAATGAGCATTGGAAGGGAATGAAACTTGCTGGAATGAGTGTGCATTGAGGGTGCATGCTTGTGCTATGGCATATGGGATGACGGTAGGCAGCCAGAGGGGGAGTTTGTTATGTGATGCTATCATTTGCATTCACGTCTGTCTGCCTCCCATCATATGTTCGTGTGTTGCATGCGTGGTGTGAGCGTGTGCAAGAATTTGTGTTTGGTGTTGTTTGGATTTTCTGAGTGTGTGTGTGTGTATGATATTTGGCTTGAGCAGATATCTGAAGTGACTCCTCTGCTCAAGAGCTTCCCGACGAACCGAGAATCGCTGCGATCGAAGCAAGAACGAGAAAGATATGATCGTTCGAAGTTTTGATTGAGATGCGGCGACTATAGGAATTTGCGGGTTGACTCAATATGGGGTACAGACATTTAGGGGTTGGGAAATTCGTCACCATCACTGTAGATGATGCCAAGTGGTTGGGAGAAGCCAAACCAAGTTGGCAAGTGTGGCCAAATGTCAAAGTTGGGGTGCCTATAGAGAGGGGAATTGTGTGGAATGGGGTTTCCTTGGTTGGGGACTCCCTTGGGACCTTCCCTCTAGTCCTCCTCATCCCCTCCTACCTGGTTCTATTGCTACTCTAACTTTCTTGTGTGAACTTGTGAGATAATTGTGATTGAGTTACGTTTTCTATGGCAGCATACCCCCTAGTGCGCCGAAGTTCATAACTCGAGTTATACTCCATATTTGGATATTATTCAAATTGAGAAAGATAGCCACAGTCAAGGGCTACAACATACTCGAGTTTGAGAGAATTCTAACTGTGCGTTAATCGTTGACGACGTTTCTTGTGACGACGACTTTTCTGTCCAGAATTGTAGTTGACGATTTTGAGATATTTCAGCCCCTAATCTTCATAGACTCCGTCCTTAGTTTTCAACACCAAGAACCCCCCCCCTCCATGTACATCACCCTTTACTACCTAGTCACCCGCCTCCCTGTCTCCCTTGCTTCAGTCAGGGACCACTTTCTCTCCCTTTGCCCCACCGAGCTCACCGTCGACCTGCTAGAGGAGCGCCTCACTGCAGCTGAGAAGAGTATCTTAGCTGTAGGTGCTTCTTGCAGCGACCCTCGCGCCCCTTTCTTTGAGGGGTGTTCCCCTGTCCCCCTTCTCCCCTCTGTTGCTTCTGCTGCTGCTGTCGACCTCGTTGGCACTGCGGAGGTCGGGGCTGCGTCTGCTCCTAGTGGGAGGCACAGCAACAGCAAGGGCAAGGGGGGCAAGGGTGGTGGAGGGGACGGTGGGGACGGCGGTCGGTCGCCTCACTGACGCCTGGCGCGCCCAGTTTCCTGACGCTGTTGAGCTCCCTCGCTGGGGTGATAGGCTTAAGCATAACGTTGCTATCTTTGATCCTGATTTCGATGCTATCCTTGCTGCCATGTATGCTGTGACTGATAGTGCTGAGGGTGACTGTTACTTGTGTGTTCCGCTTGACCCGGGCATTGAGGCTGCTGCTCTAGGTGCTAGTGCGTCTGCTGCTCCAGGTACTGGTGAGTCTGCTGCTGTCTGCTGTTCCAGGTGCTGGTGAGTCTGCTCTCTCTGGTACTGCACCTACTGAGGCCTTGCACACGTTCACACTTGACTCTGGTGCTTCGCGCTCCTTCTTTCGCGACAGCACCACACTCACGCCGCTCAGTCGGCCTGTCGCAGTCTCCCTGGCTAACCCCTCTGGGGACCCAGTCCTTGCGCACTCCTCCACGGTTCTACCGTGTCCCGCGGCCCCGTCGGGCTTGCTGTCGGGACTCCACCTCCCCTCGTTCTCTACGAACTTGGTGAGTGGAGCTGACCTCCAGGACGCGTGGGTTGACCAGTTCACCCCTGGAGGTCAGCGTGTGACCCACTGCACTTGCTCTCGGACGGGCCGCCACCTGGCCACGTTCACCCGTCGGCCAGGGTCGAGTCTGTACACACTGACTACTGCGTCTCCTCCGGTTGTTGCGTCTGGTCAGGTAGCCGCGTCTGGTCAGGTGTTTTCTGCCGCGTCCAGGTCTAGTCCAGCGTCGCCCCCCTGCTCGTGTCGTCCTCTGTCACACGAGACTCTCCTTTGGCACCACCGCCTTGGTAACCCCTCCCTACGTCGTCTTCGAGGTATGGCCTCCCGTACCCTTGTCTCTGGTCTCCCCCGGTCCCTCCCTCCCCTTCCTCCGGGGCCTTCCCCTACCTGTGTTCCCTGTGTCGAGGGCCGGCAGCGCGCCGCTCCTCACTTCTCCGAGTTCCCTCCGACAGAGGCTCCTCTGCAGACTCTTCACATGGACGTGTGGGGCCCTGCCCACGTCCGTGGACAGGGTCACGAGCGTTACTTCCTGCTGGTCGTTGACGACTACTCGCGTTACACCACAGTCTTCCCCTTGCGCCGCAAGGGTGAGGTCACTGAGGTGTTGATCGACTAGATCCGCGGTGCCCGTCGCCAGCTCAGCGAGAGTTTCGGCTCATACCTTCCTGTTCTGCGTCTGCACTCAGACAGAGGTGGTGAGTTTTCCTCCGACCTTCTGAGGGCCTTCTGTTATGCGGAGTGCATCCGCCAGACGTTCACGCTTCCGGCCTCCCCACAGCAAAATGGGATTGCTGAGCGCCGCATTGGCATGGTCATGGACGTCGCTCGTACGTCCATGATCCATGCGGCTGCTCCCCATTTTCTGTGGCCGTTCGCGGTTCAGTACGCTGCGCATCAGATCAACCTTCAGCCTCGCGTCTCCTTGCCGGAGACCACACCTACTCTGCGGTGGACGGGGAAGGTTGGCGATGCGTCTGTGTTCCGTGTCTGGGGATCTTGAGCTTTTGTCCGTGATACTTCAGCGGACAAGCTGTCCTCCCGTGCCGTTCCCTGCGTCTTCCTTGGCTTCCCCCCTGACGCACCTGGGTGGCAGTTTTACCACCCCATCTCGCGTCGTGTTCTGTCCTCTCAGGACGTCACGTTTGACGAGTCGGTATCTTACCTCCGTCTCTTTCCCTACCGTACTGCCCCTCTCCCCCCCCCGGCACTCTTCCTAGCACCAGGTGCTCCTCCGGTAGACCCCCTCCCCCCTCAGGGTCCTGCCCCCTCAGGTGTGTCCCAGGTAGACCCTGTCGAGCCTGTCGAGGTAGCTGTCGACTCTGGTGCTGCTAGGGGTGCTGAGCCTGCGGGTGAGGGGCCTGGGGGTGCTGAGCCTGGGGTTGCTGAGTCTGAGGGTGCGGAACCTGGGGGTGCTGAGCCTGAGCGTGTGGAGCCTGGGGGTGCTGAGCCTGAGGGTGCTGAGTCTGGGGGTGCTGAGCCTGGGGGTGCTGAGCCTGAGCGGGCTGAGTCTAGAGGTCCTCTAGCTCCAGCACCTCCAGCGCCAGCTGCGCTAGGCTCCGTAGGGTCTCCAGCTCCATCGCACCCAACACCACCAGTCCCGGCAGCTCCAGCACCACTGGTACAAGCACCTCCAGGACCAGTAGCCGCAGTACCTCCAGTACCGCCAACTCCAGTAGTAACAGCAGCACCTCCAGCTCCAGTGTCTCCAGCGCCTCCAGCTCTGGGAGCTCCACTCCGACGGTGGGCGCGCCGAACAAGCCACTCACGCAGCTGCTGTGAGGACAGTCGCGGCGAAGCACCAGCAGGACCTCCAGACGAAGCAGCAACCTGAGGCGCAGCACCCCTAGACTCCACACCCTCCGACTCAGCACTCCCAGGCTCAACACCCTCAGGCTCAGCACCCCCAGGCTCAGCACCCCCACACCCAGCACCCTCAGGGGCTCCGCACCCCTAGACGCAGCACCCCAAGACGCAGCACCTGGAGCAGCACCTGAGCTGACAGCTACCTGAACAAGCACAGTACCAGGGAGAGGGTCCACCTGAGACACACCCGAGGGAGCAGGACCCTGGGGCGGGAGGGGGTCTACCGGAGGTGGATCGGGAGCAAGGAAGAGCGGCGGGGGTGGGGGAGGGGCAGAGCGGTAGGGGAAGAGACGGTAAAAGGGAACCGACTCGTCGAACACGACGTCCTCAGATGGGAGGACACGGCGGGAGGTGGGGTGATAAAACTGCCAGCCAGGCGCGTCAGGGACAAAGCCAAGGAAGACGCAGGGAATGGCGTGGCGGAGAGCTTGTCCGCGGACGTTTCGCGAACAAAGGCACGAGAACCCCAGACCCGGAACACCGACGCATCGCCAACCTTCCCCGTCCAACGCAGTGTGGGCGAGGTCTCCGGCAAGGAGACACGGGGCCAGAGGTTGAGCTGATGCGCAGCGTACCGGACTGCAAACAGCCACAGAAAATGGGGAGCGGCCGCATGGATCATGGAGGTACGAGCGACCTCCATGACTAAGCCAATGCGGCGCTCAGCAATCCCATTTTTCTGAGGGGAGTCCGGAAGCGTGAACGACTGAAGAATGCCCTCCCCACGACAAAAGTCCCGCAAGAGGTCGGAGGAGAACTCACCACCTCTGTCAGAGTGCAGACGTAGGACAGGAAGGTCCTGACCGAAGCGCTCGCGGAGCTGGAGACGGACTGTGCGGATTGAAGGGATCAAGACATCAACGACCTCACCCTTGCTGCGCAAGGGGAAGACCATGGTGTACCGCGTGTAGTCGTCAACAACCAGCAGAAATTAGCGCTCGCGGCCCTGTCCACTGACGCGGGCTGGGCCCCACACGTCCATGTGGAGAGTCTGCAGGGGAGCAGTCGTCAGGGGAAATGAGGAGGAGTGAGGAGCGGCGCGCTGCCGCCCCTCGACGCAAGGAAGGCAGGGCGGGGCAGGCGAGGGCGGGAGGGGAGGCAGAGACCTGGGTAGACCAGAGACGAGAAACCGGGAGTGCATGCCACGAATGCGTGGCAAGGTAGGGTGACCCAGGCGGTGGTGCCACAAAAGAGTCTGGTGCGACAGGAGGCGACATGAGCAAGAGGCGGCTTTCTGACCTGACGCGGACACCTGAGCAGACGCAGTGGCCTGAGAAGGCTCGGTAGCCAGCGTGTACAGACTCGACCCTGGCCGACGAGTGAACGTAGCCAGGTGACGCCCCGTCCGTGTGTACGTGCAGATCGACACACGCTGACCCCCAGGAGTGGTGGTAGTGACCATCGCATCCTGAAGGGCAGCTGTACTCACCAAGTTCGTAGAGAACGAGGGGAGGTGAAGACCTGATAGTGAGCCGGACGGAACCGCCGGACACGGGAGGACAGTGGAGGAACAGGCAACGACCGGGCCCCCAGAGGGTTCAGCCAGTCTGACCGGGACAGGTGCAGGGAGAGGAGTGAGAGTGGTGCTGTCACGAAAGAAACAGCGCGAGGCGCCGGAGTCCAACGTGAAGGTGTGCAAGGCCTGAGCAGGCGCAGTACCAGGGGGAGTACCAGATGCACTAGCACCTAGAGCAGCAGCCGCTATACCTGGGTCAGGTGGCACACACCGGTAACAGTCACCCTCAGCACTAAAAGACAAAGCATACATGGCACAGATAATAGCATCATAGTCTAGATCAAAGATAGCAACTCCCGACCTAAGCAAATCCGTCCAGCGAGGGCGCTCGACGTCGTCACCAAACTCAGCACGCCAGGCGTCGTCAAGGCGGGAGAAGCAGCGGTGCTCAGTGTGAAACTACGCATGTCTGGCCCGTACGGACACCCGTGCGAATGACATACGGGCAGGTCTCACTACCCCCACCCGTCCCACGCTGAACCAACCACTCACGGAGCTGTTGGGGCGACAGGGTCTCGCTCCGACGCTGCTGCTGCTGTCGCTGACCACCACCAGGGCCTCCACGCCGAGGTCTAGACCGGCCACCACCAGACCCACCGCCTCCACCGCCGCCACTCCCTCTGCTGCCTCCACCGCCGCCACCAGAGCCCCCACTGCCGCCACCAGTCCCACTGCCGCCACCACCTCCACTGCCTCCACCACCTCCACCGCTGCCCCCACCACCGCTCCCACTGCCACCTCCACCACCACCGCTGTCACCTCCACCACCCCGGCCACCCTTGCCCTTGCTGCTGCGGCGCTTCGTACTAGTCGAAGTAGCACCGACGTCCTCAGTAAGAGGGATGTCTGCAGCAGCAGCAGATGCAAAGGAGGGGGAAAGGGGGGAGGGGGAGCACCCCTCAAAGAAGGGCGGGCGCGGAGTGCCAAGAGCAGCACCTACAGCAACTGCACTAGTCTCAGCTGCGAGGAGATGCTGCTCGAGGAGGTGAATAGTGAGGGAGGTGGGGTCAAGGGAGAGAAAGTGGTCCCTGACAGAGCGTAGAGAGTCAGGGAGGCGAGAGACTATGAAGTAGAGGGTGATGAACATGGGGGGCTGGTTCGTGGCAAGGAACTCAGCACGGACGGTAGCACGGTAGCGAGTGTCGCTAGTGCGCAGGTGGGTAACCAGGTCCGCTACGGTGGCAAAAGCTAACAGCTCAAGGAACAGGTAGGGCAGTAGCAGTCTGCAAAGAGCAGCAGTGGCAGGGGAGGAGTAGCGAGCAACGACAGCGTCGTACAGGGCATGTGCTGTCCTGTGCTATCCAAAGTGGGTACATTCGGCCACCGGCAGGTGGTTGCGAATGGCTAAGCGGGCAGTAGCGTCACGAGACAGCCACTGGGAACGAGTCGCACCGTCAGCTGTGGCGGGAGGGGCTGGAGTGACACCGGACACGTGGTCAAACAGTGAGACACTGTCCTTGATATCGCTCCGTAGGTACAGTTGCAGATCGTCGTGCCACGTGTCAAATGCAACCGGTCTACCCTCATGATCGAACGCTAGAACTCTAAGCGAAGCCATAGTGGCGCAGCACTTAGGAGCAGCAGTGGCAGTAGTAGCAGCAGGAGTAGTAGCAGTTGCCAAGGGGCCAAGGGGCGGGGCCGAGGGGCCTAGGGGCCGAGGGGCCAAACACGAGGGTGGCGGGGCCAAGGGGCCGAAGGGCCAAGGGTCCTAGGGGCCGAGGGGCCGAGAGGTCTAGGGGCCGAGGGGCCAAGGGGCGGGGCCGAGGGGCCAAACACGAGGCCGAGGGGCCAAACACGAGGCCGAGGGGCCAAGGGGCCTAGGGGGCGAGGGGCCTAGGTGCCGAGGGGCCAAACACGAGGCCGAGGGGCCGAGGGGCCTAGGGGCCAAGGGGCCAAACACGAGGGTGGCGGGGCCGAGGGGCCGAGGGGCCAGGGGTCCTAGGGGCCGAGGGGCCAAGAGGCGGGGCCGAGGGGCCAAACACGAGGCCGAGGGGCCAAACCCGAGGCCTAGGGGCCAAGGGGCCTAGGGGTCGAGGGGCCTAGGGGCCGAGGCTAGGGGCCGAGGGGCCAAATAGGAGGGGCCACAGGGCCGAGGGGCCAAGGGGCGAGGGGCCAAGGGGCCGTGGGTCGCGGGAGGGGCCGTGGGTCGCGATGGGCCTAGGGGCCGCGAGGGGCCTAAGGGCCGTGGGTCGCGCGTCTAGGGTCGCGAGAGGGGCCGTGGGTCGCGAGGGGCCTAGGGGCCGTGGGTCGCGAGACGAGGCCGTGAGTCGCGAGGGGCCAAGGGGCTGTGGGTCGCTAGAGGGGGGCCGTGGGTCGCGAGGGGCCTAGGTGGCGATGGGCGACGGGCCGCGGGGCGACGTGCCTAGGTGGCGACGGGCGACGAGCCGGGGGCGACGGGTCTAGGGCGACGGGCCGGTGGTCAACGGGCTAGGGGCGACGGGCCGGGGGTCGACAGGCCTACGGGGCGCCGGGCTAGGTGGTGACGGGCGACGGGCCGCGGGGCGACGTGCCTAGGTGGCGACGGGCTACGAGCCGGGGGCGACGGGCCTAGGGTGACGGGCCGGGGGTCGACGGGCTAGGGGCGACGGGCCGGGGGTCGACGGGCCTACAGGGCGCCGGGCTAGGTGGCGACGGGCGACGGGCCGCGGGGCGAGTGCCTAGGTGGCAACGGGCGACGGGCCTAGGGCGACGGGCCGGGGGTCGACGGGCTAGGGGCGACGGGCCGGGGGTTGACGGGCCTACGGTGCGCCGGGCTAGGTGGCGACAGGCGACGGGCCGCGGGGCGACGGGCCTAGGTGGCGACGGGCGACTAGCCGGGGGCGACGGGCCTAGGGTGACGGGCCGGGGGTCGACGGGCCTACGGGGCGCCAGGCTAGGGGCGAAGGGGCCGATGAGCGCGATGGGCCAAGGGGCCGTGGGGTGGCGCGACGGGCCTAAGGGGCGCGACGGGCCTAGGGAAACGGGGTACTAGCAGCGCAGCAGGTGGTGGGCCCAAGGAACCTGCTCTGATTCCATGTTAAAGTTACAAACGAGAATGAGATGAACTAGCACCAGGATGAGTACAAGTACTAACCCTGAGTTGTGTTATACCCCATATGGGCTACCCCACTACAGACTACACAATGTGCAGCATATAAGTTTGACACCCGGTGCCTTGCCTCTCGGGAGCTCCTTCATCGCCTTCCTTACTTCTGCCCCCGACCATGGCGCAGCTAATCTCCTCGCTCCTTCATCGTTCAGCACTTTCGGAGGGTCCATCGGCCACTCCTCCAACCCAGTGCTTTGCAGTTTTTCCCCGAACAGCTTAGAGAAAAAAATCTGACGCCGCCGTCAGCACCTCCCTCTCCCCTTCATAGCTTTTTCCATCATGCCTCACCGCATTAATCGTTGTCTTCGCTTTCCGTGACGCTATCCTCCTGGTTAGGAACTTCGTCGCTATCTCCCCATCCATTTCTTCCCCCACTCCTGCCATTGTTTGTTTTCGCTTCCTCTGGCTGTCTCTGTATGCCTTTAGCTGTGCCTCAAACTTGACCAGCTCATCATACTTGCACCTCAAGCTGGAGTCTGCCATAAACTCTTGCCTCAACGCTGCCACCCTGTCCTCCAGGTGAGCGATTGTTCTCCCAATCCTTTTTCTCTCCTCCCGTGCATGAGCTTTAAGACTGGCCTGCAGCATGGTGAGAGTGGACTGCAGCCTTTGACCACCACTTCTCGACTGACTTTGTAACACCTTTCGTATCGTCTTCCGTACCCCCTGACTCTTTGTTTGTGCAACGTGCATTCTCCATAGCCCTGGTCCGCATTTTGCACCAGTCGTCGCCGTCAACACCATGGTAATACCAAACTAGTGGTCAATAACCCCCGCCTGTGACGCCATATGGTACGCGTCAGCTACTATCGGCAGCATGGAGAGCGACACCAGCGCACGGTCAATGCGCGAGCTCGTCATCGTCGACCTTGCTAGGAAGGTGAATTCCATCCTCGTCGGGTATAGCGTTCTAAAGGTGTCCCTCAGATCCCATCTCGAACATATTTTCAGCATCCTTTGATTTTCCGCTTCTGACCCTGCCATTGAAGTCTTATCCATGATTGGGTCTGCCACCACATTAAGATCACCCGTTAGTAACATGTGTCTCTTAGCAGGTAACGAGTCCATAAAATCGGCCAGACAGTCCGTAAAGAAAACTCCTCGTGCTGGTGCTTGTGCAAGGAAATACGCTGCCACCAGCGTCCACGACAACTCCCTCTAGCTTACTGTTACTGCTAACAATCTCCCTGACAGATGCGGCCTAACATCGCTGAACACCACTTCCTTGTTAAAACTCAGCACCACCACTCCACCAGCCGTTTCTGCCGGTGAGACTACCGCCATTGCCTCTGACCCTGTTTGAGTCCAGAAATTATGATCCTCCTGCAATCTTGTGTCTATGAGTATTATCAGTCCCTTGGATTTGTTAAGCCATTCTTGCAGGCACTCCCGTTTCTCCGCGCTTCCAAGTCCATTGACATTGAGCGCACCAACGGTAAGTTCATGCCGTTTATCCATTAAACCACTGATGGGGACCCCTAGTCATCCACGGGTCAGATAGCTTTGTTGCATCTTTCTTCTCTGATGTCAGAAGCATCCACCGGTCCAAAAATCGTGTTGCAAGGAAGATACCACAAAGTACAGCTGTTGCTAATGAGATGCAAATCACTGCTCCGCCTACAGCTACTGCATGAAGCTCCTGAAACATCCTCTCACACTTGTCCTACAACATTCCTAATTGTCAAAGTTACGAACGAGAATGAATGGATTGAGCGGAAGTTGGGTACAAGTAATAACCCTAATTGGGTTGTACCCCTTATGGGCTACCCCACTATAGCCTACACAAATGTAAAAGCTATAATGTTCTGACACACCCCCATAGGCAAAGTGGGGGAGAACAAGTGGTCACAGGACCAGTCAAGAAAAGTAAAGCAAGCTCAGGGTGGATCACAAAGTCACCACACAGTCCGAGCACAAGCAAAGGGCCACAAGGCCAGTTCACATGCAGAGTGATATAAAGAGAACAAACAATACAGTGATCATACCCTAGCAAGTGCAAGTATGCAAGGAAATATATAGATCACAATACAAGCAGAGTCAAGCAGTAAGCAAGTGAGGCAAAGTAGGCACAAGGTCTAACACAGAAGAGAAGCGCTGATGATCACCAGGCGGAAGTGCCTTGGTGAATATATCAGCCGTTTTCGCCCTAGTGGCCACGTAAGCAAGACGAAGCTGGCCACGCTGCTGCAACTCTCGAGCAAGGAAGTATCGTAGGGCGATGTGCTTCGTTCTGTGCTCCAGTCTGTGCTCCTGACACAAGGCAATCATGGCCTTGTTGTCTACGTACAGAACTGGAGGCGAACAAGGCTGCTCTCCCAAGTCGGTCAGCAGGTAGGTGAGCCAGCGTAGCTCCTGTGCAGCCATGGCCCCGGGGTAGATCTCAGCCTCACAACTGGAGCTGAGAACCAAAGACGAGCGGGTAGACCGCCAAGAAACAGAGCCAGAGCCAAGGCTGAAAGTGTAACCTTGTGACAACCGCTGCGTAGCTGAGTCGTCGACCCAGGAAGCGTCTGCGTGAGCGGTGAGGAGAACTGGACCCCGTCCTCCAAGTACGAGCCCCAAGCCCGACGTACTGCACAAGTAACGCAGTACCCTCTTCGCAGCATCCCAGTGCACCTTTCGGTGCCTGGCGGGAGCCATGTAGCGAGCCAGAAGGCTGAGAGGGTACGCGAGGTCAGGTCGTGTGCACGTCATTAGGTACATGAGGCAACCCTACAAGCTCTGGGTACGGACCACTCGGCTCTACGGACTCGTCCGAAGGTGGAGCTGAGAGCGATTGGCTGGTAGGTAGAGGAGTGGGCTGTGGCAAGGAGAACTGGAAACCGAAGCGCATGTGTGACTGAGTCAGGGTGATGGTGCGCCGTGCTCTGTCCCGGGTGATCTGCAAGCCAAGATTGCTGCGCAGTTCACCCAGGTCAGTGCAGGTGTGTCTCTTCTACAGCTCCGACTTCACAAGGGTCAGTGCCTCAGTGTCAGCAGTGGCAAAGACGAGGTCGTCGACGTACACGAGGACGTAGAACGGCGGCAGTGAGGTGTCGGTGCATAGAAACAGCGACGGATCAACAGTAGCAGAAGCAAACCCAAGAGCCGCAAGTGTAGTCCTCAGTGTGTCGTGCCACTCGCGAGGCGCCTAGCGGAGACCGTAGACTGGCTGCCGGAGACACCACTGAGTACTTGCAGGAAAAGACTCAGTGAAGCCAGGTGGGCGGCGCAGCCAGATCTCCTCGTGCAGGCTACCCTGCAGGAAAGCTGTGCTGAAGACTAGAGAGTGCAACTTGTAGTCACGCTGAGCAGCGACGTGTAGCAACACCCGAGGAGTAGTCATCTTCGGGGTTGGGGAGAAGGTCTGGAAGTAGTCAACTCTCTGTCGCTAACTGAAGCCTCGCGCAACGTAACGCGCCTTGAAGGCAGGCGGAGAACCTGGCGGCCGCTTCACCCTGAAGATCCACATGCCATCGACTATGTTCGCCCCAGGTGCGGGAACCCCATCGACGTAGGTGCCTGTGGACTTCCAGGATGCCATCTCGGCATCCATGGCTGCCTGCCACTGAGAGGAGTAAGGATCCGTAATCGCCTCTGCGTAAGAGCGCGGGGTCGGGATGTCTGGTGCATCCGGGTCTCCCTCAGGGGCAAGCAGCATGGGCACAAAACGAGGTACAACAGCTGTAAGACACTCAAAGTCCTCCTGCCTGTCCTCAAGGACGTCCGTGCCAAGAGCACACTCACCCCCGACTGCCGTAGGACTAGCAGACTCAGACTCAGTAACTAGAGCAGTGGCGTAGTCTAAACGACAGGCAGCAGCAAAGTCAAGCAGCTCAGCAACGAGAGCAGACGCAGCAGCGGCCTCAAAGGAAGGTTCAGTGACAGCAGTGGCGAGGAGACGAGCGACAGTGGGACTGGCAGCACGAGCGCGGTCAGACTCAGGGTCAGGGACCTCAGGAAGAGAGGACTCATGAGGAGCAGGCAGAGGAGCACGCAGTGGAACAGAGGAAGGACGGAGTGCCATAGCATGTGTGCCGGGGACAGGAGGAGGACGCAAACGAGGAACGCGATGAGCAGTGCGAACAGGCGAGACAGGGCGAGACGCAGGCTCACAACGCTCTGTAAGACCGCCAAACTTCTCAGTGTAAGGAGAGGGAGTAGGCAGGGGGGAGGATGGCTGTAATGGCGGCTGCGACTGGTCAGGCGGTGGACAGAGTAAGGGAGGAGTAAGGGCAGTAGAAGACGGGACTCCAAGAACCTGCTGAAGCAAAGGAACGAAGTACGGTCGCGGCCGCACAGTGCCTCCAGCACCTCCAGCTCCAGGGTCAACAGCTCCAGCTCCGACAGCTCCTGCGCCTCCCGCGCCAGTGCCTCCAACTCCAGCTCCTCCAGCTCCAGCGCCTCCAGCGCCAGCTCCACCAGCGCAAGAGCCTCCAGCTCCAGCAGCTCCAGGCTCCGTAGGGTCTCCAGCTCCAGCGCCCCCAGCACCACCAGTCCCGGCAGCTCCAGCACCCCTGGTACGAGCACCTCCAGGACCAGCAGCCGCAATGCCTCTATTACCACTAGCTCCAGTAGTAACTCCAGCACCTCCAGCTCCAGTGTCTCCAGCGCCTCCAGCTCCAGGAGCTCAACTCCGAAGGGGTGCGCGCCGAACAAGCCACTCACGCAGCTGCTGCAGAGACAGTCGCGGCGAAGCACCAGCAGGACCTCCAGACGAAGAAGCACCCCGAGGCTCAGCACCCCAAGACTCCGCACCCTCCGACTCAGCACCCCCATGCTCAACACCCTCAGGCTCAGCACCCCCAGGCTCCTCACCCCCAGGCTCAGCACCCCCAGACCCAGCACACTCAGACCCCACACCCCCCGGCTCCGCACCCCCAGACGCAATACCCCCAGACGCAGAACTTGGAGCAGCACCTAAGACGACAGCTACCTCGACAGGCGCATCTCTAGGGAGCAGGACCCTGGGGCGGGAGGGGGTCTATCGGAGGGGGACCGGGAGCAAGGAAGAGTGGCGGGGGCGGGGGAGGGGCAGAGCGGTAGGGGAAGAGACGGTAGAAGGGAACCGACTCGTCGAACGTGACGTCCTGAGACGGAAGGACACGGCGCGAGGTGGGGTGGTAAAACTGCCAGCCAGGCGCGTCAGGGACAAACCCAAGGAAGACGCAGGGGATAGCACGGGCGGAGAGCTTGTCCGCGGACGTATCGCGAACAAAGGCACGAGAAACCCAGACCCGGAACACCGACGCATCGCCAACCTCCCCCGTCCAACGCAGTGTGGGCGAGGTCTCCGGTAAGGAGACACGGGGCCAGAGGTTGAGCTGATGCTCAGCGTACCGGACCACAAACGGCCACAGAAAATGGGGAGCAGCCGCATGGATCATGGAGGTACAAGCGACCTCCATGACTAAGCCAATGCGGCGCTCAGCAATCCCATTTTGCGGAGGGGAGTCCGGAAGCGTGAACGACTGGAGAATGCCCTCCCTACGACAAAAGTCCCGCAAGAGGTTGGAGGAGAACTCACCACCTCTGTCAGAGTGCAGATGCAGGACAGGAAGGTCCTGGCCGAACCGCTCGCGGAGCAGGAGACGGACTGTGCGGATCCAAGGGATCAAGACATCAACGACTTCACCCTTGCTGTGCAAGGGGAAGACCGTAGTGTACCGCGTGTAGTCGTCAACTACCTGCAGAAAGTAGCGCTCGCGGCTCTGTCTACTGACGCGGGCTGGGCCCCACACGTCTGTGTGGAGATTCTGCAGTGGAGCAGTCATCCGGGGAAACGAGGAGGAGTGAGGAGCGGCGCGCTGCCGCCCCTCGACGCACGGAAGGTAGGGCGGGGCAGGCGAGGGCGGGAGGGGAGGCAGAGACCTGGGAAGACCAGAGACAAGCAGACGAGAGTGCATGCCACGAAGGCGTGGCAGGGAGGGGTGACCCAGGCGGTGGTGCCACAGAAGAGTCTGGTGCGACAGGAGGCGACACAAGCAAGAGGCGGCTACCTGACCTGACGCAGGCCCCTGAGCAGACGCAGCTACCTGAGGAGGCTCGATAGCAAGTGTGTACAGACTCGACCCTGGCCGTCGAGTGAACGTGGCCAGGTGACGCCCTGTCCGCGTGCACGTGCAGATCGACACACGCTGACATCCAGGAGTGGTGGTAGTGACCATCGCATCCTAGAGGGCAGCGGTACTCACCAAGTTCGTGGAGAACGAGGGGAAGTGAAGACCTGTTAATGAGCCTGACGGAACCGCCGGACACGGGAGGACAGTGGAGGAACGGGCAACGACCGGGCCCCCAGAGGGGTCAGCCAGTCAGACCGGGACAAGTGCAGGGAGAGGAGTGAGAGTGGTGCTGTCGCGAAAGAAACAGCGCGAGGCGCCTGAGTCCAACGTGAAGGTGTGCAAGGCCTAAGAAGGCGCAGTACCAGGGAGAGTATCAGACTCACTAGCACCTAGAGCAGCAGCAGCTATACCTGGGTCAGGCGGCACACACCGGTAACAGTCACCCTCAGCACTAACAGACAAAGCATACATAGCAAAAAGAATAGCATCAAAGTCTAGGTCAAAGATAGCAATCCTAGACCTAAGCAGATCTGCCCAGCGAGGGAGCTCGACGTCGTCACCAAACTCAGCACGCCAAGCGTTGTCGAGGCGGGAGAAGCAGCTGTGCTGAGTGTGGAGCCGCCCGCAAGTCTGACCAGCATGGTCACCCGTGCGAATGACATACGGGCAGCTACTACTACCCCCAGACGCCCCACGCTGCAAAAACCACTCACGAAGCTGCTGGAGCGACTGGGTCTCGCTCTGACGCTGCTGCTGCTGACGCTGGCCACCTCCAGAACCAACACGCCGAGCGCCATTCCCACCGCTGCCTCCACTGCCGCCACCAGAGCCCCCACTCCCGCCACCATTCCCACCGCCGCCACCAGCTCTATTGCCTCCACTACCTCCACTGCTGCCCCCACCACCGCTCCCGCTGCCACCTCCACCACCACCGCTGCTGCCTCCACCACCCCTGCCACCCTTGCCCTTGCTGCGGCGGCGCTTTGCACTAGCAAAAGCAGCCTCGACGTCCTCAGCAACAGAGACGTTTGCAGCAGCAGCAGAGGCGTAGGAGGGGGCAAGGTAGGAGGGGGAGCACCCCTCAAAGAAGGGCGGGCGCGGAGTGCCACGAGCAGCACCTACAGCAACCGCACTAGTCTTAGCGGTGAGGAGATGCTGCTCGAGGAGGTCAACAGTGAGGGAGGTGGGGTCAAGAGAGAGAAAGTGGTCCCTGACAGAGGGAAGAGAGTCAGGGAGGCGAGTGACTATGAAGTAGAGGGTGATGAACATCGGGGCTGGTTCTTGTCAAGGAACTCAGTGGGGGCAGCAGCGTGGTAGCGAGCGTCGCTAGCGCGAAGGTGGGAAACCAGGTCCTCGTATGTGGCAAAGGCGGACAGCTCGGGGAACAGGGAGGGCAGAAGCAGGCGGCCTAGAGCTGCAGTGGCAGGCAAGGAGTAGCGAGCGACTACAGCAGCGTACAGTGCCTGGGCTGTCCTATGCTGTCCAAGGTGTGCGCATTCGGCTAACGGCAGGTGGTTGTGAATGGCCAAGCGGGCAGCAGCGTCGCGAGTAAGCCACTGTGAGCGAGTCGCACTGTCAGCTGTGGCGGGAGGGGCAGTAGCGGCGCCTGACGCTAGGTTAAACAGCGAGACACTCTCCTTAGAATCGCTCAGTAGGTACAGCTGCAGATCGTCGAGCCACGTGTCAAACTGAACCGGTCTGCCCTCATGATCGAACGCTAGAACCCTAAGCGAAGCCATAGTGGCGCAGCACGCAGGAGCAGCAGTAGCAGCTGTAGTAACAGCAGTAGTTGTAGCAGTAGCAGCAGTAGCAGCAGCAACAGTAGCAGCTGTAGCAGTAGCAGTGGCCAAGGGGCCGAGGGGCCAAGGGGCCGAGGTCGAATGGGCCGCGGGGCCAGGGGAGACGGGGCCGAGGAGGGGGGGGGGGGGGGGGGGGCGTAGGTCAACGGGGCCGCGGGGCCTAGGTCGACGGGATCACGGGGGCCGGGGGCCTAGGTCGACGGGGCCGCGGGGCCAGGAGTGACGGGGCCGAGGGGGCCAAGGTCGACGGGATCACGGGGGCCGGGAGCCTAGGTCGACGGGGCCTAGGTCGGCGGGATCACGGGGGCCGGGGGCCTTGGGGGGGGGGGGGGGGGGGGGGGGGCTTAGGTCGACGGGGTCGCGGGGGGCCGGGGTGCCTAGGTTGACGGGGTCACGGGGGGCCGGGGGCCTAGGTCGACGGGGTCACGGAGGGGGGGACGGGGGCCTAGGTCAACGGGGCCGCGGGGCCGAGGTCGACGGGGTCACGGGGGCCAGGGGCCTAGGTCGACGGGGCCACGGGGGCCGGGGGCCTAGGTCGACGGGGTCACGGGGGGCCGGGGGCCTAGGTCGACGGGGCCGCGGGGCCTAGGTCGACAGGGTCGCGGGGGCCGGGGGGCCGTGGTCGACGGGGTCGCGAGGGCCGGGGGGCCTAGGTCGACGGGGCCTAGGCTGACGGGGCCTAGGGGTGACGAGGCCGCGGGGCCCGGGTCTAAGTGGCCGAGGGGCGAGGGCCGAGGGCCGCGGGGCGAGGGCCAGGGGCCTAGGTTGACGGGGCCGTGAGGGGCGACTGGCGACGAGGGTCGCGACGGGCCTAGGGCGACGGGGGTCGCGACGTGCCTAGGGCGACCGAGGGGTCGCGACGGGCCTAGGGCGACCGAGGGGCCGGGCTAGGGGCGACGCTAAGGGGCGACGGGCCGGGCTAGGGATGGCGACGGGCCGGGGCCTAGAGGCGACGGGCGCGAGGCTAGGTTAGTAGGGCAGCAGGTGGTGGGCCCAAAAAAAAAAAAAAAAAAAAACGGTATGAGACCTGCTCTGATACCATGTAAAAGTTATGAACGAGAATGAATGAACTAAGAAACAGTTGGGTACAAGTACTAACCCTAATTGGGTTGTACCCCTTATGGGCTACCCCACTATAGCCTACACAAATGTAAAAGCTATAATGTTCTGACACTAATGCATCAAACTCTCTCCAGCATGTTACTTTAGGAACTCCTCCTTGAGGGCTGTGACATTGATCGCACCCTTGCTGATGCGAGTGGCTGCTCCCGCCGTGGTCAGATTGGTGGTGTGATGAACAGAGGCAACATGCGCTGCTGCAAGCTCAAGGTTATTGCTGTGTGCCTTGCCGTAGGCTTCGAGAACGCAGATCCATTCCTCTCGAGATCCGCCGGTCGAGGTGAGAACAAGAGCCGGGTCCAGCAGAATCGCTTCCTGTGAGTATGTGACTTTCAGTGAGGCCGCTGCTGGAAGGAGAAGAGAGAGTAGAGTCAGTAACGTGGAAAGAGAAAAAGGCGAGACACTCCATGCAAGGCTGTAAATCAGAAGTACCGTTAACTTCATGGATGCGTTTAACCGTGAGGTTCCATTTAGCAATGTTAGCTTGACGGTCAGTGACGTAGTCGTCGTGGTAGTGTGTCATGTGGTGGCCATTGCAGTAGTCGCAGTTGAGTGAAGGAAAGTGCAGCAGCAGCTTCTTCCCGTTCATTGCAGGGTCCAGGATGAAGTGACGCCAGCGGTACGGGTCATTCTCGTGCTGCACCAGAAGGCCCTTAACCTTGTCCATATCCATCCCGGTAACAAGGTCTTGCACACGATGAAACCCATAGCCTTCCTTGAAAGGCGGCTTCCCCCTCTTTACCAGCCACACCATCACCAGGAATTTCCGAATCCGCTCCGGGGTCAGCTCCGCCGGAACACCCTTCAGCACCACCTCGAAAGCCTTCAGGTGGAGAGAGCGTGCTCGGAGATAATCTGCATTCTCAGGAAATTGCCAGCTCAACTTCAAAGGGGTGCCATCAACACAGTCGTGAGCAACAGCGCGTTTCCAAACAAAAGCAGCGTCGTTCTCATGAATGAAAGTTACTTGAATGCGACCAAAGTGCTCCTTTGACTGGTAAGTAGGGAGCAGCTTTTGAAATTTCGTTGTTGCCAGCACGGCTGCCGAAAGTTCCCTCTTCCAGTGAGTCAGATGAGTGTTGACCGAGTCCATCGTATGCAGGACTTCTTCGATATGCACATCTGGGATTAAGAGCGTCAGCATCTAACAAATCTGAGCAGCAACAAGACCAGCCATGACAGGATCAGCTCCCTCGTCGGACTCACCACTGAGGTAGCCAGAGCCGTCAACTCCCTCATCCTCTTCTTCCTCTGGAAAGTCCATATCCGGCTCAGCAGGAGGCGACATCGGCTCAGGTAGCTCTGGTTCCTGAAAAATCCCCTGATTGTTGACTGCTTCACCCTTTGATCCCTTGCCTTTCAGCGCAGACAGCCTTGCAGCAGCCATTGAGGATGATTCCGGACGGTCCTCTTGAGCTGAGGATGACAGCAGCACATCAGCATCATCCTTGGTATTCGGCATACCATCAACCTTCGTTGGCGAGATTGGAGCACTGAAGGTCTGCACCCGAGCACCAGACTTGGCGTTAATCTTTATGGCTCTTCCTTTCGGCGGAATGGTGCGTAGCGATGGTAGCTTATGACAACGATCAGGTTGTTTGAGAAAAAAAGGAGTTCCTTTGAGTCGCTTCTTATATGATGGTAGACACTTGATAGTAGATGTCTTAATGCCTCCTTTGTCAATCAGTAGGTGGCGTAAAACATGAAACTCCCTTGGCGCAGTGCCTTGGGAAGTCCATTGATGTACACTGAAAGTGCAAGCGAAACCTTGGGAGTTTAATGCCTTGGAATAAACTGAAGATTGATAAACTTGAAACATGTTTGTTGTATGAATACAATTTGTTTAGTCGTTTGTTAATCTCGAAGCGAGGAATCTGAAAAGCTTGGTTAAAGCCCCAGCAAGGTTTCAGTAGACATTGGGACTTCCGAAGTGCTCGAGGTAGAATCCATGGCGGAGGGGGTTCCATTGTTGTACATTCTGTATTAAAGAGCCTTCAATTTCCGCGAACTCTGCTTCTTTACAAGACACTTCAGTGTGTCGCAACGGTTGCGACCGTCCACACTGGCACGATCGCAACAAGACAGGGCTCATTATGTCCCTGTCACGCGCAGGACAAAGCACGATCGCATCAGCGATCTGTCAAACTTATATATAGCTTACATTTGTATAGGTTGTAATGGGGAAGCCCATAAGGGGTACAACCCAATTAGGGTTAGTACTTGTACCCAACTCTTTGCTAGTTCATTCATTCTCGTTCGTTATTCCGACATGGTTTCAGAGCAGGTCCCTCCTAGGACCGTTTTTTGGGCCCACCACGTGCTGCCCAGCTAGCCACCCTCGCGATCCGTAGGCCCCCTAGGCCCCGACCCGTCGCCTCTAGCCCGGCCCCTTGGCCCCGTCGCCCCTAGCCACGGCCCCTTCGCCCCTAGCCGCGGCCCCTTGGCCCTGTCGCCCCTAGCCGTGGCCCCTTGGCCCCGTCGCCCCGTCGCCCTAGCCACGGCCCCTAGCGACCCGTCGCCCCGTCGCCCCTAGCCGCGACACCCCTAGCCGCGGCCCCTTGGCCCCGTCGCCCCGTCGCCCTAGCCGTGGCCCCTAGCGACCCATCGCCCCGTCGCCCAACCCTCGGCCCCTTGGCCCCGTCGCTCCTAACCGCGGCCCCTTGGCCCCGTCGCCCCTAGCCGCGGCCCCCTCGCGACCCGTTGCCCCGTCGCCCCTAGCCGCGGGCCCGTCGCCCCGTCACCCCTAGCCGCGGCCCCGTCGCCCCGTCGCCCTAGCCTCGGCCCCTAGCGACCCGCGACCCGTCGCCCCTAGCAGCGGCCCCGTCGCCCCGTCGCCCTAGCCTCGGCCCCGTCGTCCCGTCGCTCTAGCCTCGACCCCTAGCGACCCGCGACCCGTCGCCCCTAGCAGCGGCCCCGTCGCCCCGTCGCCCTAGCCTCGGCCCCGTCGTCCCTTCGCCCTAGCCTCGGCCCCTAGCGACCCCTAGCCCCCCCCCCCCCCCTCCCCCCTCAACCTCGGCCCCGCGGCCCCTCGGCCCCTAGGCCCCACGACCCTCGGCCCCTTGGACCCTCGGCCCCTTGGCCCCCCCCCCCCCCCTTTGTGTTTGGCCCCTCGGCCCCTCGGCCCCTAGGCCCCTTGGCCCCTCGGCCCCTAGCCCCCCCCCCCTCCCCCCCCCCCCCCCCCCCCCCCCTTCGTGTTTGGCCCCTCGGCCCCTTGGCCCCTCGGCCCCTTGGCCCCTCGGCCCTTAGCCCCCCCCCCCGCCTTTCGTCTTTGACCCCTCGGCCCCCAGGCCCCTCGGCCCCGCCCCTCGGCCCCTCGGCCCCTAGGCCCCTTGGCCCCTCGGCCCCTAGGCCCCCCCCCTTAGTGTTTGGCCCCTCGGCCCCTAGGCCCCTCGTCCCCGCCCCTCGGCCCCTTGGCCCCTAGGCCCCAGGCCCCTCGGCCCCTTGGCCCCTCGGCCCCTAGGCTCCCCCCCCCCTTCGTGTTTGGCCCCTCGGCCCCTAGGCCCCTCAGCCCCACCCCTCGGCCCCGCCCCTCGGCCCCTCGGCCCCTAGGCCCCTTGGCCCCTCGGCCCCTAGGCCCCCCCCCCCCTTCGCGTTTGGCCCCTTGGCCCCTAGGCCCCTCGGCCCCGCCCCTCGGCCCCTCGGCCCCTAGGCCCCTTGGCCCCTCGGCCCCTAGGCCCCCCCTCTTCGTGCTTGGCCCCTCGGCCCCTAGGCCCCTCGGCCCCGCCCCTCGGCCCCTCGGCCCCTAGGCCCCAGGCCCCTCGGCCCCTTGCCCCCTCGGCCCCTAGGCCCCCCCCCCCTTCTTGTTTGGCCCCTCGGCCCCTAGGCCCCTCGGCCACGCCCCTCGGCCCCTCGGCCCCGCCCCTCGGCCCCTCGGCCCCTAGGCCCCTTGGCCCCTCGGCCCTTACCCCCCCCCCCCCCCTTTCGTGTTTGACCCCTCGGCCCCCAGGCCCCTCGGCCCCTCGGCCCCTAGGCCCCCCCCCTTTCGTGTTTGACCCCTCGGCCCCCAGGCCCCTCGGCCCCGCCCCTTGGCCCCTCGGCCCCTAGGCCCCCCCCCTTAGTGTTTGGCCCCTCGGCCCCTAGGCCCCTCAGCCCCGCCCCTCGGCCCCTCGGCCCCTAGGCCCCAGGCCCCTCGGCCCCTTGGCCCCTCGGCCCCTAGCCCCCCCCCCCCCCCTTCGTGTTTGGCCCCACGGCCCCTAGGCCCCTCAGCCCCACCCCTCGGCCCCGCCCCTCGGCCCCTCGGCCCCTAGGCCCCTTGGCCCCTCGGCCCCTAGGCCCCCCCCCCTTCGCGTTTGGCCCCTCGGCCCCTAGGCCCCTCGGCCCCGCCCCTCGGCCCCTAGGCCCCTTGGCCCCTCGGCCCCTAGGCCCCCCCCCTTCGTGCTTGGCCCCTCGGCCCCTAGGCCCCTCGGCAACGCCCCTCGGCCCCTCGGCCCCTAGGCCCCAGGCCCCTCGGCCCCTTGCCCCCTCGGCCCCTAGCCCCCCCCCCCCCCTTCCTGTTTGGCCCCTCGGCCCCTAGGCCCCTCGGCCCCGCCCCTCGGCCCCTCGGCCCCGCCCCTCGGCCCCTCGGCCCCTAGGCCCCTTGGCCCCTCGGCCCCTAGCCCCCCCCCTCCCCTTCGCGTTTGGCCCCTCGGCCCCTAGGCCCCTCAGCACCGCCCCTCGGCCCCTCGGCCCCTAGGCCCCAGGACCCTCGGCCCCTTGGCCCCTCGGCCCCTAGGCCCCCCCTTCGTGTTTGGCCCCTCGGCCCCTAGGCCCCTCGGCCCCGCCCCTCGGCCCCTTGGCCTCTCTGTCCCTGCTGCTACTGCTACTACTGATACTGCTGCTCTTGGTGCTGCTACTGCTGCTACTGCTGCTCCTGCGTACTGCACAGCTATGGCTTCGCTTAGGGTTCTCGAGTTCGATCATGAGGGCAGACCGGTTCAGTTTGACACGTGGCTCGACGACCTACAGCAGTACCTACTGAGCGATTCTAAGGAAACTGTTTTGCTGTTTGACCTTGCGTCGGGCGCCGCTACTGCCCCTCCCGCCACAGCTGACAGTGCGACTCGCTCACAGTGGCTTACTCGCGACGTTGCTGCCCACTTGGCCATTCGCAACCACCTGCCGTTAGCCAAATGCGCCCACTTTGGAAAGCATAGGACAGCCCAGGCACTGTACGCTGATGTAGTCGCCCGCTACTCCTTGCCTGCCACTGCTGCTCTAGGCCGCCTGCTTCTGCCCTACCTGTTCCCTGAGCTGTCAGCCTTTGCCACATTAGAGGACCTGGTTTCCCACCTGCGCACTAGCGACGCTCGCTACCGCGCTACCGTCCCTGCTGAGTTCCTCGATAGGAACCAGCCCCCGATGTTCATCACCCTCTACTTCATAGTCACTCGCCTCCCTGACTCTCTTCGCTCTGTCAGGGACCACTCACCCCTCCCTGCCACGCCTTCGTGGCATGCACTCCCGTCTTCTCGTCTCTGGTCTACCCAGGTCTCTACCTCCCCTCCCGCCCTCGCCTGCCCTGCCCTGCACTCTGTGTGTCGAGGGGCGGCAGCGCGCCGCTCCTCACTCCTCGTTTCTCCCGACGACTGCTCCACTGCAGACTCTCCACATGGACGTGTAAACCCAACCCACGTCAGTGGACAGGGCCGCGAGCGGTACTTTCTGCTGATAGTTGACGACTACACGCGGTACACCGCGGACTTCCCCTTGCGCAGCAAGGGTGAAGTCGTTGATGTCTTGATCCCTTGGATCCGCACAGTCCGTCTCCAACTCCGCGAGCGGTTCGGCCAGGACCTTTCTGTCTTGCGTCTGCACTCTGACAAAGGTGGTGAGTTCTCCTCCAACCTCTTGCGGGACTTTTGTCGTGGGGAGGGCATTCTCCAGTCGTTCTCCTCTGCCTGCTCCTCCTGAGTCCTCTCTTCCAGAGGTCCCTAACCCTGAGTCTGACCGAGCTCGTGCTGCCAGTCCCACTGACTCTCGTCTTCTCGCCACTGCTGTCACAGACCCTTCTTTTGAGTCTGCTGCTGCGTCTGCTTTCGTTGCTGAGCTGCTTGACTTTGCTGCTGCCGTCTAGACTACGCCACTGCTCTAGTTGCTGAGTCTGCGTCTGCCAGTCCTCCACTTTGCCTATGGGGGTGTGTCAAACTGTTGTGTGATGCAATCATATGCATTCACGTCTGTCTGCCTCCCATCATGTGTTCGTGCATACGCATGCGTGGTGTGAGCGTATGCAAGAATTTGTGTTTTGTGCGGTTTGGTTTTTCTGAGTGTGTGTGAATGTTATTTGGCTTGAGCAGATATCTGAAGTGACTCCTCTGCTCAAGAGCTTTCTGACTAACCAAGTATCGCTTCAATCGGAGCACGAACAAGAAAGTTACGAACGTTGGAAGTTCGTATGCTTTTGATATTTGGTTGTGGTGACTATGGGAAGTTGTGGTGTTGACTCCATAAGGAGTACAGACTCTTGGGGGTTGGGAAATTCGTCAACATCACTGTAGATGCTGCCAAGTGGTTGGGAGGTGCCAAACCAGGTTGGCAAGTGTGGTCAAGTTGGGTGAGGTGGATGGTATGAGTTGGGAAAGTGACAAATGTCAAAGTTGGGGTGCCTATAGAGAGGGGAATTGTGTGGTATGGGGTGTCCTTGGTTGGGGACTCCCTTGGGACCTTCCCTCTCGTCCTCCTCATCCCCTCCTACCTGGTTCTATTGCTACTCTAACTTTCTTGTGTGAACTTGTGAGATAATTGTGATTGAGTTACGTTTTCTATGGCAGCATACCCCCTAGTGCGCCGACGTTCATAACTCGAGTTATACTCCATATTTTGATACTATTCAAATTGGGAGAGATAGCCACGGTCAAGGGCTACAACATACTCGGGTTTCAAAGAATTCTAACCATGCGTTAACGACGTTTCTTGTGACGACGACTTTTCTGTCCAGAATTGTAGTTGACGATTTTGAGATATTTCAGCACCTAATCTTCATAGACCCCGTCCTTAGTCTCTAACACAAACTTATATATAGCTTACATTTGTGTAGGCTGTAGTGGGGTAGCCCATAAGGGGTACAACTTAATTAGGGTTAGTACTTGTACCCAACTCTTTGCTAGTTCATTCATTCTCGTTCGTTATTCTGACACGATCGGCTTTTTCTGCTTGACCGAGGGTGCCACGGGATTATGGTTGACCAACCGTATCCCACGCTGATTTGGAAACAGCCGACTTCGCACGAAAGTCACGGTGCTTAGCTTGTTGATTTCTGAACACGTACAAAATGGTGTATTCCGTTTTAATAACAGTAAAAGCCGTTTCACAAGTGGGAAACAGTAATCCCACACGAGTGTCCATGAGTTCACACGAGAACTCATGAATATTCGTGGCGGGAGTCAGCAGAGGAGTTTGGCTTCAGCACAAATGGATTACAGTTAATTCTAATGAGGCAGATTGAGCCAAATTCTTCAGCAGTTTCACAACCGTTTTCTATTACAGCAAAGCGAAGACCTGGATTCCAATTAAGCAACCATTTTATGCTTTCCTTTGTGTGTTTATGACTTTATATAAATGTGTGCTTGTATTTGCTTGAAGTCAATCAATGCAATTGCGCCTTTCAAGCCTTGAATTCTACTACTACGTATTGACAAGAGTAGAAACATTACGTGATGACGCTGAAACGCTGCTCGACCAGATTACTCACACCACAAACCAAGCAAGGCATAACTACTCACTTTATTTTTTCTACGCCCTTGGCTATGAGGTGACAAGCTGTCACACTCGGAGGGTTTAAAGTGAAGTTAAGTGTTGCCAAGTTTGAGTTCGTGGTTCACTTTTAATCGCTTTCGATTAGTACTTACAATCAACAAAACAATGAAGGAATCTGACTATATTTGATCAAGAGCTACATATTTTCCTAATGGCTTCTCTATCAACTCAGAAAGGCGATATCTCTGTATTTCCTTATGTCTATTTCTGGCAGTAGGAAGGGAAAGTCGATGCGGGGAACAATATTATGAATATACGGCCCAACTTGGTGGATATATCTGCAGATTTTTTTCAGGACAAGCCCATGTCGCTGGAGGAAGTAAGGTTGTGGCGCTACGGAACGACTGTGCAAGAGACATATGTGGTCTGTCAAAACGCTTTGAAGGGAGCCGTCGTGGGTGCAGCTGTTCCTGCTTTCTTCCCTCAGAGAGTGGGGGTAGCTCCCAGCACAGCGCTCATGCAACTGCCTCAAGTAACCGCACCTGCGACCAGGAGCTTTGGTGCACAAAACCCTGCTGTTAGGAGGCTGCAACTTTGAACCTAGGGAGGTTCTACTCTAACCCAACTATACCACTCTCGACAAGTCAGATTAGGAGCCAACGGACCAAGGCTGAAGCGGCAGATTCGTCACCAAGGCTTTGTTTGGCGGCAAATTCGAACGAGGGTTTTTTCAGCTGCAACCCAACCTTACCAGAGTAGGCAAGGCAGGCTCGGAGCCAACCGTACCAAGTTGAAACGACACATACAGCATGTGGAGTCTATTAAGGTGTTTCTGGCAGTGTTGAAGTGTTAGGTGTTTAGTCCATAAGGGCACATATCTTTTTCCATTTCTAGCATCCGGATGGAGGCCCCGTCCGGACTTTTGAAGGGTTACCAATTTCGACATAGTACGTTACTTAAATTGTGAGACCCCTTGCGACGTTGTGATCATCCGGACGAAAAGTACTGCTTCTCTGTCAGTGTACAGTCTGTTGTCAGATTTATATGACATAGCTACTGTAGGCTATAGTGGGGTAGCACATATGGGGTACCGTTTTCCTAGGGTTTGCATTTGTACCCAACTTTCCCTTAGTCATTTCATTCCTCGTTTCTTATCATGGTATCGAGCAGGTTCCCTAGTGGGAACGATTCCTAGGGCCCACCACCACGAAAATTTTTTTCCTGCCCGGAGCGCGCTTCGCTCCGGCCCGAGTCGCGCCCTGTGTGCTCTCCCTACCGTCGCGCCCTCGCTAGGCCCCTCACGGCCCCGTCGCGTCGCCCTTAGCGGCCCTCTCACGACTCGTCGCGCCGCCCCTACGGCCCTTCGCGCCGCCCTTACGGCCCTTCGTGCCGCCCTTACGGCCCGTCGCGCCCGTCGCGCCCGTCGCGCCGCCCTTACGGCCCCTCGTGCCGCCCCTTACGGCCCCTCGCGCCGTCCCTTACGGCCCCTCGCGCGGCCCCTTACGCCCCTTACGGCCCCTCCCGCGGCCCCTCACGGCCCCCTACGGCTCGTCGCCGCCCTCCGCGGCCCCACCACCTACCTGTGCGGCCCCGCCACCTACCTGCGGCCCCGCCACCTACCAGCGGCCCCGCCACCTACCTTTGCGGCCCCGCCACCTACCTGCGGCCCCGCCACCTACCAGCGGCCCCGCCACCTACCTGCGGCCCCGCCACCTACTTGCGGCCCCGCCACCTACCTGCGGCCCCGCCACCTACCAGCGGCCCCGCCACCTACCTTTGCGGCCCCACCACCTACCTGCGGCCCCGCCACCTACCTGCGGCCCCGCCACCTACCAGCGGCCCCGCCACCTGCCTGCGGCCCCGCCACCTACTAGCGGCCCCGCCACCTACCTGCGGCCCCGCCACCTACCTTTGCGGCCCCGCCGCCTCCTCTCAGCGGCCCCGCCGCCTCCTCCCAGCGGCCCCGGACGCCGCCCTCTCAGCGGCCCCGCCGAGCCGCCCAGCAGCCGAGCCGCCCAGCAGCCGAGCCGCCCAGCCGCCGAGCCGCCCAGCAGCCGAGCCGCCAAGCCGCCCAGCAGCCGAGCCGCCGAGCCGCCCTGCAGCCGAACCACCCGAGCCGCCCTGTCCGGTGAGAGCAGCGCCTCTTTCACAGCACTGCCCTCACCCTACTGTTTGCGTTGCTAGTCTACTGCTGTCATGGCTACCCCTAGTGTCCTCGCTTTTGACGCTGAGGGTCGGGCCATTGACTTTGACGTCTGGATAGATGACCTGCAGCTTTTCTTACAGTGCGACAGAGCAGACGGCCTCTCCCTCTTTGACCTCACTTCTGGTGCCTCTCCTGCCCCCGCTGCTGATGCTGACGCCACTGTTCGCTCACAGTGGGCCACGCGCGATGCTGCTGCACGTCTTGCTGTGCGTCGCCACCTGCCTACCTCTGAGCGTGCGCACTTTAGCCAGTACAAGAGTGCTCAGACCTTGTACGACACTGTAGTTGCGCGCTACTCCTCCCCTGCCACTGCTGCACTGAGCCACCTCATGCTACCGTACCTCTTCCCTGACCTTGCTGCCTTTCCCACAGTCGCTGACCTCATTACGCACCTCCGCACTAGTGACACTCGCTACCGCGCTGCGCTTCCTGCTGAGTTCTGCGCCAAGAACCCCCCCCCCATGTACATCACCCTCTACTACATAGTCACCCGGCTCCCTGACTCCCTTCGCGTAGTCAGGGACCACTTCCTCTCAGTTTGCCCCACCACTCTCACCGTTGACCTCCTCGAGAAGTCCCTCCTAGCAGCGGAGAAGAGCATAGTAGCTGTAGGAGCCTCTCGTGGTGACCCTCGCACCCCCATCTTTGAGGGGTGTTCCCCCTCCCCCCTTTTGCCCTCTGTTGCCTCTGCTGCTGCGGCCGACCTCGTTGGGCTTGAGTCGGTCGGTGCGGCGTCTACCCCTAGCGGGAGACGCCGCCCTGGCAAGGGCAAGGGGGGCAGGGGCACTGGAGGAGCTAGCGGGGGCGGTGGAGGTGGCGGTGGAGGCAGTGGAGGGGGTGGGGGTGGCGGTGGGGGTGGTGGTGGGGGTGGAGGTGTCGGTGGCGGCGGTGGAGGCGGAGGCGGCGGCGGTGGAGGCGGAGGCGGCGGCGGCGGTGGCGGTGGGAGCGGAGGTGGCGGCGGTGGAGGAGGCGGCGGCGGAGGAGGTGGAGCTGGTCGGGGTGGCGCTGCGCAGAGGGTCGGCTCCGGTGGTGGTCAGCGCCAGCAGCAGCAGCAGCAGCAGCGCACTCGTGACATCCCCCCCTCTCAGCAGCTCCGTGAGTGGTACGCTGCACGCCAGCGAGGTGGGGGAACTGGTCCGTGCACCTACGTCCTCCGCACCGGCGACCGCGCGGGTGACCAGTGCGGGGGTGCGCACTCCACCCAGCGCTGCTTTGGTCGCCTGACGGACGCTTGGCGTCACCAGTTCCCTGAGGCCACTGAGATCCCCCGCTGGGGTGAGCTGTCTAGGGCGGGCGTCGCTGTCTTTGACCTTGACTTTGATGCTATTCTTGCTGCCATGTATACTGTGACTATTAGTGATGAGGGTGACTGTTACCGGTGTTTTCCGCCCGACCCGGGCATTGAGACTGCTGCTCTAGGTACTGGTGAGGCTGCTGCTCTAGGTGCTAGCGAGGCTGCTGCTCTAGGTGCGTCTGCTCCCTCAGGTGCTGGTGAGTCTGCTCTCTCAGGTTCTGCGTCGGCTTCGGCCTCCCACACCTTCACCCTTGACTCGGGGGCTTCTCGCTCCTTCTTTCGAGACCGCACCACACTCACGCCGCTTGGCCGGCCGGTTGCGGTCTCTCTGGCAGACCCCTCTGGGGGTCCTGTCCTTGCTCACTTCTCCACTGTCCTCCCGTGTCCGGCGGCCCCCTCTGGCACCCTGTCTGGTCTTTACCTCCCCTCGTTCTCTACGAACTTGGTGAGTGGTGCTGACCTACAGGATGCGGGGGTTCACCAGTTCACTCCTGCGAGTCAGCGGGTGACCCACTGCACGGACGCTCGGACTGGCCGACACCTGGCCACGTTTACCCGTCGGCCGGGGTCGAGCCTGTACACCCTGACCACTGCGTCTCCTCCAGTCACTGCGTCTGGTCAGGTAGCTGCGTCGGGTCAGGTGTTTGCTGCAGCGTCCAGGTCTGGTCCTGAGTCTGCCCCCTGTTCGTGTCGCCTCCTGTCTCACGAGACTCTCCTCTGGCACCACCGCCTTGGTCACCCCTCCCTGCTTCGTCTCCGAGGCATGGCCTCCCGTGTCCTTGTCTCTGGTCTTCCCCGGTCCCTCCCTCCCCTTCCTCCGGAGCCTGGCCCTACCTGCGTCCCCTGTGTCGAGGGGCGGCAGCGGGCTGCCCCTCACTCCTCCCAGTTTCCTCCGACAGAGGCCCCGCTGCAGACGCTTCACATGGACGTGTGGGGCCCGGCCCGCGTCCGTGGACAGGGTCACGAGCGCTACTTCCTGCTGGTGGTTGACGACTACTCGCGTTACACCACAGTCTTCCCCTTGCGCAGCAAGGGTGATGTCACTGAGGTGTTGATCGACTGGATCCGCGCAGCTCGTCTCCAGCTCAGGCAGAGCTTCGGCTCGGACTTTCCTGTTCTGCGTCTGCACTCTGACAGAGGTGGAGAGTTCTCCTCTGGCCTTCTGCGAGCCTACTGTCGTGCACGAGGCATCCGCCAGACCTTCACGCTTCCGGACTCTCCACAGCAAAATGGGATTGCTGAGCGCCGCATTGGCATGGTCATGGACGTCGCCCGTACGTCCATGATGCATGCGGCTGCCCCCCATTTTCTGTGGCCGTTTGCGGTTCGGTACGCGGCGCATCAGATCAACCTTCACCCCAGGGTCTCCATGCCGGAGACCTCCCCAGCCTTGCTGTGGACGGGGAAGGTTGGCGATGCGTCTGCGTTCCGTGTCTGGGGATCTCGGGCGTTTGTCCGCGACTTGTCTGCGGACAAGCTGTCCCCTCGTGCTGCTCCTTGCGTCTTCCTTGGCTTCCCCCCTGACGCGCCAGGGTGGCAGTTCTACCACCCCACCTCTCGCCGTGTTCTGTCCTCCCAGGACGTCACGTTTGACGAGTCGGTCCCCTACTACCGCCTCTTCCCCTACCGCACTCCGTCCCTCCCCCCGCCACCGCTCTTCCTTGTACCAGGTCCCCCCCCGGTAGACCCCCTCCCCCCTCAGGGTCCTGCCCCTTCAGGTGTGTCCCAGGTAGACGCAGTCGAGCCTGTCGAGGTTACTGGTGACTCTGGTGCTGCTGAGGGTGCTGAGCCTGGGGGTGCTGACTCTGGGGGTGCTGAGCGTGTGGGTGCTACGCCTGGGGGTGCTGAGCCTGAGGGTGCTACTACTGGGGGTCCTGAGCCTGGGGGTGCTGAGCCTGGGGGTGCTACTACTGGGGGTGCTGAGCCTGGGGGTGCTGAGCCTGGGGGTGCCACGCCTGGAGGTGCTGAGCTTGGGGGTGCGGAGCCTGAGGGAGCTGGGCCTGCTCGTGTGGCGTCTGGCGGTGCTGGGCCTGGAGGTTCTCCGGGTGCTTCGCCTCGGCGGGAGCCACTCTCTCCACAGGAGCTGCGCGAGTGGTTTGCCCGGCGCTGGAGGCGTGCTGCTGGAGCTGGAGGTTCGTCGGCTGCTGAGGGTGCTGGTGCCGCGGGTCCCGGAGGTGCTCGTACTGGGAGTACTGGAGCTGCTGGGCCTGCGGGTACGACTGGAGCTGGAGCTGCTGAGGGTGTTGGCGCTGAGGCTACTGCTGTCGGTCCTGGAGGCGGTCCTACTGGGGGTGCTACTGGTGCTGCTGGAGGTACTGGAGCTGGAGGTGCTGCTGGCGCTGGTGCTGCCGCTGGGGGTACTGGTGCTGTCCCTGCTGTGTCTGGAGTCGCCGCGCGGCCTAGGCCGTACTTCGTTCCGCTCCTTCAGCAGGTTCTTGGTCTCCCGCCTTCTACTGGTCCTCCTCCTCCCTTAGAGTGTCCGCAGCCTGTCCCGTCACAGTTACAGTTACAGCCGGCCTCCCCACTGCCCGCTCCTTCTCCCTACACTGGTCCTACTGGAGGTCTTGCTGAGCGTCGTGAGCCTGCGTCTCGCCCTGCGTCGCCTGTCCGTGCTGCTCGCACTCGTGGTCGTGGTTCGCGTCAGCGTCCTCCTCCTGTCCCTGGCACGCACCGGATGTCTCTGCGTCCGTCCACTGCTCCTCTGTGTGCCCCTTTGCCTTCTCCTCCTGAGTCCTCTCTTCCTGCTCTTCCTGACCCGGAGTCGGACTCTCTTCGTGCTGCCAGTCCTACTGTCACGCGTCTCCTTGCTACTGTTGTCACTGACCCTTCCTTTGAGTCCACTGCTGCGTCTGCCCTAGTTACTGAGCTCGTCGACTTTGCTGCTCGCTGTCGTCTAGACTACGCTGCTAGTCTTGTTGCTGAGTCTGAGTCTGTCTGTCCTCCGTCCGTCGGGGGTGAGTGTGCCCTTGGCACGGACGTCCTTGAGGACAGGCAGGAGGAGTTCCAGTGTTTGGCTGCTGCTTCACCTCATCTCGTGTCCGTACTGCTTACCCCTGAGGGAGACCCGGATGCACTTGACATCCCGACTCCGCGCTCTTACGCGGAGGCGATAGAGGGTCCCTACTCCTCTCAGTGGCAGGCAGCTATGGACGCAGAGATGGCTTCCTGGAAGTCCACAGGCACCTACGTTGACGAGGTTCCCCCGCCTGGGGCGAACATCGTCAGTGACATGTGGATTTTCAGGGTGAAGCGGCCGCCGGGTTCTCCGCCTGTCTTCAAGGCGCGTTACGTGGCTCGTGGCTTCAGTCAGCGGCAGGGAGTTGACTACTTTCAGACCTTCTCTCCCACCCCGAAGATGACCACTCTTCGGGTACTGCTGCACATAGCTGCTCACCGCGACTACGAGCTGCACTCTCTTGACTTCAGCACTGCTTTCTTGCAGGGCAGCCTGCACGAGGAGATCTGGTTGCGTCGCCCACCTGGCTTCACTGGGTCTTTTTCTCCTGGCACCCAGTGGAGCCTCCGGCGGCCAGTCTACGGTCTCCGCCAGGCACCGCGTGAGTGGCACGACACACTGAGGACTACACTTGCGGCTCTTGGGTTTGCTCCCTCTACTGCCGACCCGTCGCTGTTTCTGCGCACCGACACTTCTTTGCCGCCGTTCTACATCCTCGTGTACGTCGACGACTTGGTCTTTGCCACAGCTGACACTGCTGGACTCGCCCACGTGAAGTCCGAGCTGCAGAAGAGACACACGTGCACAGACCTGGGTGAACTGCGCAGCTACCTTGGCTTGCAGATCACCCGGGACAGAGCACGCCGCACCATTACCCTGACTCAGTCACACATGGTGCAGCAGGTCCTTCAGCGCTTCGGCTTCACGTACTCCTCGCCTCAGGCCACTCCTCTGCCTACTCGCCACTCGCTCTCAGCTCTGCCTTCGGATGAGTCCGTAGAGTCGAGTGGCCCGTACCCAGAGCTTGTTGGCTGCCTCATGTACCTGATGACCTGCACACGACCTGACCTTGCATACCCTCTTAGCATTCTCGCACGCTATGTTGCTCCTGGGAGACACAGACCGGAGCACATGGCTGCAGCGAAGAGGGTGTTGCGTTACTTGTGCAGTATGTCGGGCATGGGGCTTGTGCTTGGAGGGCAGAGTCCAGTGGTCCTCATTGGGCACGCAGACGCTTCTTGGGCTGACGACCAGGCTACGCAGCGGTCGTCACAGGGTTACACCTTCAGCCTTGGTTCCGGCTCTGTTTCGTGGCGGGCTACCCGCTCGTCTTCTGTTCTCGGCTCCAGTTGTGAGGCTGAGATCTACGCCGGGGCCATGGCTGCACAGGAGCTTCGCTGGCTCACCTACCTGCTCACTGACCTCGGAGAGCCGCCTCGTTCTCCTCCAGTGCTGTACGTAGACAACAAGGCCATGCTGGCCTTGTGTCGAGAGCAGAGACTGGAGCACAGAACGAAGCACATTGCTCTCCGCTACTTCCTTGCTCGTGAGCTACAGCAGCGTGGTCAGCTGCGGCTTGCGTACGTGGCCTCTGAGGCCAACACTGCTGATATCTTCACCAAGGCACTTGCGCCTTGTGATCATCAGCGCTTCTGTACTCAGCTGGGTCTTGTGCCTACCTTGCCTCACTTGCTCACCCCTTGACCTTGTTTGTACTGTTGCATATATATATACACCTGCTCTTGCTTGTCTAGCCTTATATATATATATGTAATCCTACATGTGAACTGGCCTTGTGGCCTTGAACTTGTGCTCAGAATGTGTGGTGACTTTGTGATCCACCCTGAGCTTGCTTTGCTTTGCTTGACTGGTCTTGTGACCCCTTGTTCTCCCCCACTTTGCCTATGGGGGTGTGTCAGATTTATATGAGATAGCTACTGTAGGCTATAGTGGGGTAGCACATATGGGGTACAGTTTTCCTAGGGTTTGCATTTGTACCCAACTTTCCCTTAGTCATTTCATTCCTCGTTTCTTATCATCTGTCCAAACTTGCAAACACCGTCCGGGCAGCAAATTGGACCGTCCGTTTTGGCTGCGCTATCATTGGCGCGCAAAGTGGTTGAAAACCTCACCCAGTACCATACCGCGTAGTTTTGGTGGCGACAATCACGAGTGCTGTACGACTGCTATAATTCATAATACATAATCGTGGCGAAACTGAAATTTCGAAAAGGCAAAAAAGTTCCACATTTGTGGTCTGGACGAGCTGTCGTCCGGACCTGACTCCGAAACGTCCAGGCATAGCTCTGTCTGTATGGTTTGGAAGCATCGTCCAAACTTTGGACGAAAATGAGAAACTTTACACGCCTTATGCCTCCATAGAAAGTTGCGAGGGTACGGTATACACTGCATGTGCCCTCTAGCTCTAGTTGCGACCAGTGGTGTTTTTGCGTTGTATAATGCACTTTCACCTAAACAAACAAACAAACGAACGAACTACATGTCAAAATAGTAGCTAGGAGAGGGTAGGAACCATGCTGGGGTTGAGGCTAGACATTAGTGTCGAGAGATTGAAGCAAGGAAAAGTCGAGAAAGATGGGGTTTCACTATTGAGCAAGGTACAAGATATAGCAAGGAGAAAGCCACGTGGTACACCACCTACAGCAAGTGAGATACACTACAGTCTACACTACAGACAGTTATAAAGAATATATAAGTATATTCTAACACTACATGGAGAACTTTAACGTACAGGAGAGTAGACAGGCGCAAGGGTGCACGAGTAAAATTCTAGTAGCTTAAGTGTGTATTCGCTTATAGACTTGAGCGAAATGCAAGCATAGCTCCACTGAGGAAAAAGGTTGCACAAATTATGGTACAAGCAAAGAGGAAACGTATAAAGGAGCAATGAACCATGGTTATAACATTTTTCAGCAAGCATGCGCCTTTGTCGAGTCAGCAACGGCAGGTGAAAAGACAATCCCTTGTGATGTTTACCTGACAAAATAGTTGCTCATGCTCTACAACATTCACAGTTGTGCACGTGTTAACAGTTGTAAAATGTGTTTTTGATTCACTTCGGTTAGTGGCTCAATGTCTTCTAGCGAGTCCAATTTCCGCCAACATTTCGTTGGTCGAAATTCCCTGTGTCGCGATTGGTCAACAGTCGCCCATCGATGCGCATGTTGATATCAATTCCGTCGACCAGAATTCCCTTAATAACCAGTTTTGCCAACCGGCGACTCTCGTCTTCACGTCGGTTTAATCCTGTCGACCAGCATTTCGTCCTCGACCATTTTCGTAGACCAACAAAAATTTTGTCGATGTCGACAAATTAATCATGTCGACAGACGACCCATCACATACATCCCCGAAGCTGGCGTAGACCATGAAACATGGCCCTCTGCACACATTGCAGACCAAGAAGCTGAATTGGCTTTGCCCAAACAAGGGCGAGGCCTTACTTTTTGACAGGAAGAAATACAGAACCCGAGGGAAGCATGAGTGGTGCACAAGGTGTCGTGCCGCTCACAAGGTGCCTGACGTAGTCTTTAGGCTGGTTGTCTTAGGCTCCACTTGGTCCAAGGTGAGGTGCCAGTAAATCTAGGAGGACGGCGCAGAGAGATCTTCTCGTGAATTCTACCCTGGAGGAAGGTTGCGGAAAATTCAAGTGAATGCAGCTCGTAATCTTGTTGTATTGCGACGTACATCAGTACCTGAAAAATTGTCATCTTCGAGGTGGGGGAGAAGGTTTGAAAAAAATATACTCTCTCACATTGACTTAATCCTCTCACCACATATAGCGCCTTAAAGACAGGCGGAGATCCATGCGGATGCCTCACCTTGAAGATCCACATGCCATTGACTACATTCGCCCAGGAGGGGGGACTACGTGGACCTCCAAGACGCCATCTCTAAGTCCATGGCTAATAATCACTAAGCAGCCCACTGACCGGAGACCTCCTCATCACATGTGCAAGGATTCAGGATGACTGGAGTGTCAGGTCTCCCTCAAGGAACTCCAGCTCGAACTTCCTGTCTTCTAGGACATCACATCCAAGGGCAAGGTCACCCCCTGTGTACAGATGATGGGAAGGAAGAGCAGAAATCAACTGGGTGGCATAGTCAAGGTGGAGGGTGGAGGCAAAGTAAGTCAGTGACATCGGCAACAAGTGCCAAGACGGACGACTGAGAGGCAGTAGGGGTCAGTGACTTGAGAGAAGAGAACATGGGAGATAGCAAGACGAGCAACACTGAACTAGTCAGAAGAGGCTGTGAAGAAACAATGAGGGACGATGCAAGAGGTAACGGGATGAGAGTAGGAGGTGGAAGCATGGTGGTGTTCCATGTGCCTGACGAGTGGCTAGGGGCGGTTAGGAGCGGCCGTGAGCGGCTAGAAGTGGCTTGGGGCAGCTAGGAGCGGCCGGGTGCGGTTGGAAGTGGCTAGGTGTGGTCAGGTGTGGTGGGGAGCGGTCAGGTTGATTTTCTTGTAGCCTGGATCCATGAGTCCATGAGTCGCACACTTCGTCTAGTAGGCAGAGGGGTATCCGTGGACTTCACGCAAGTGGGAAAGCAAGAACCATCGGAGTCGGGCAGGTTTGAATTAACAAAACTTGCAGCCAACCGTCTTGCAGTCCACCATACCAGCCACACCCGTGCTACTAAATTACCTTCGAAAAAGCAGGGTGAACTAGGAAAGTGGCTCTGATACCATGTGTTATGAGTTGTAAAACAGAGTTGCGTGGAAAATGAATAATGAAGCTGTGACTCAATGGAATGATAATACAATGAATGCAGTTGATAATATAGTCGCTACCCTAGCTAGGAGGGAACCTCAGGAAAACGAGGTTGGGTGCAGGTTTAACAAAGGAAAATCTGAAGGCGATGCGGGGTAGCCTTGGAATCGTGGATGTCAGCCAAATGTGCGAAGTCCGAAAAGGGTGGGTCTGTACGTGTAGCAGTCAACTCAGATAAGGAAAAGGAGTTTTCCTTACAGTTTGGATGAAAGTGGCAGGAACAGTGTTGTACGCTGTAAAGGTGATAACTAGAAGTAGGGAATGGTTATTTCCTTACAAATATATCTATAAACGAACCAGCAATACCGTTTCATACCGAGCCACCACTGTTCCTGCCGCGTCGCGGTGTGCAGTAATCAACTTGTCCAGGTTGTCTGAACGATCTCAACGCGTCAGAAAATCCTTGCGTTTTCTGCTCCGTCCGTCCCAGTCCACCTGCTTGCGCTGCGCATCATGGCCAACCCGCTCCTCACGCCGTTCACTCTCCCCGACGGCACGGAGCTTTCGATGCGCATGGTCTACGCGCCGTTGACGCGTGACCGCGCCCTCGGGACCATCCCGCAGCCGAACGCCGCGATCTACTATGGGCAGCGCGCGCACAAGGGCGGGCTCATGCTCACCGAAGCCACATGCATCTCGCCCGAGGCGCACGGATACCCCGACACCCCGGGGATCTACACGGAGGCGCAGATCGCGGCGTGGAAGCCGGTGATCAAGGCGGTGCACGACAAGGGCGCGCGCTTCTACTGCCAGCTGTGGCACGTCGGCCGCGCGTCGCACCAAGGTGAATCCCGCTCGTGCTAAGGTGTCGACGACGTCGCACTAAAGCGATTTTTTACTCCTGCTCACGACGGCGACCGATCGCATTGGCAATGGTGATGCGGCATCGTTGCATCGCAATGCAATGCGGCATTGCTGCATCGCAATGCGACATTGCTGCATCGCAATGCGACATTGCTGCATCGCAATGCGACATTGCTGCATCGCATGCGACATTGCTGCATCTCAATGCGACATTGCTGCATCCGATGGTGGAAGGAGACTTTTACCCGGGGAAATCATCGTGGAATCTGGGGTCGTCGTTCAAGGTTAATGCCATTCGCGTTGATAATCTCGCGTCTCACTTCCACCTTGGCGATTCCGATCACTCACCCAGCATCTTTCATTCTCCCCGCTTCGTCCCTCACCATCACGATGCGACCCGACCCCACGAACTGGTTCCCCTTTGTCTCTCCGAGAGTCTTCGCGCATCCACAACTGTCGTTCCGCATCTCTCCTTCCTCTCCTCGTCATTCGCCTGCCCCGTCTCCCCCCCCAATCAGAGTATCAGCCTGATGGCGCCGCGCCGTTGGCTCCGTCCGCCATTCCCATCCGTAGCGAGGACAAAGTGTACATCAGCACTGGCGCCGCGGACTATCCCACGCCCAGAGCCATGACCGCCGAAGACATCAAGAAGGTAGGGAGCTGCCGTGCGGCTACGAGCAGTGCTTGATAGGTTGCCAGACGGACGTGATGGAAGGTATGAGACGGACGTGATGGAAGGTATGAGACGGACGTGATGGAAGGTATGAGACGGACGTGATGGAAGGTATGAGACGGACGTGATGGAAGGTATGAGACGGACGTGATGGAAGGTATGAGACGGACGTGATGGAAGGTATGAGACGGACGTGATGGAAGGTACGGAGACGGAAACTATATGTCTAAGGCGTTTATTCCCCTCGGTCCAGGACTGAAGTGGCAGGCAAGGCTCCGCATTTGTGCTCGTTGCATGACGTGCGTTCCGCATGGTCCCATATCCGCTATCGATCGTGCGGTCCTGCTCGTTCCACTTTACAACCCTGCTGACCGAGCAGTACCACGCGCCGTGCACTTCCGGCAGCCCGCTTGCTCTACCCCCGTTGCCCAGTCTCCATGATTTGCTTGTTACCATCGTCGCAATGCCACCCAGCACGGTGGCTGCGCGGCGGCTAACGAGCAGTTCCACGCGGCTGCGCGGCAGCTGCGCGGTGTGTAGTATTCCCATGATGCGCTTCCGCCGCTATCCATCTCGCGCATCCGATTTCCCTCATCCCACTCTGTTTATTTATTTTCTTCTTTTCCATCATCTTGAATGTCCGCCACGGGTGGTCCCTTCCAGGTGACGGAGCAGTTCCGCGTGGCGGCGCGCAACGCGATTGACGCGGGGTTCGACGGCGTGGAGGTGCATGGCGCGAACGGTTACCTTCTGGAGCAGTTTATCAAGGTGAGACGACCGCACATCGTTCTCATCTAGTTGTGAGTGACGAACGGGTTACCGTTTGTGCGATTCTGTAACTTAGGGTTTACCGCAACGAACGGGTACCCTACGGAGCGGTTCATCAAGGTGAGATGTAACGGGGCGGGGTGTTCTGGTGAGGCAGTGGAAGTGACGAACGGGTTACCAATTGAGCGAATCTGTAACACTAAAAATTATCGCAGCGAAAGAGTACCTGCTGAAGCGGTACATGAAGGTGAAATGACTGAGGCTCGTTGCCGTGACACGATTGTAACGCAGAGCGGAGATGCTGTGGAGTATCTAGTTTGCGATTATTAACTGGCGAAAGGTGTGTTTTAGATGCGAATCATTAGCCAAACCCACTTTTGTTTGTCTCTTGTTCTCGCATTGTGGTTTAAAAGGTGGGATGAGTGTGAGATTATCATGCTCTCCAACCCAAATTAATTAAACTCATTTGCTCAGGTTCAGACCTCTTTCCAGATCTGCATTCACCACATCTCTGTCATTTCCAATCCTCCCCCATCTCCACCCACCACCAAGCAGCAACGAGCCTGAGGGCAAGTTCGGACCCGAGGTGGCCCACCTCATTATCCCCACTCTCTCAACAACCCACCTCCACTCTTCCGCCTACTTCCTCCCCCACTGCCAGGACGGCAGCAACAAGCGCGAGGATGAGTTTGGCGGGTCCCTGGAGAACAGGATTCGGTTCCCCCTGCAGGTGGGTCAGGCTACCGTGAGTTTTGGAGGGGCAATGGTTAAAGCTGCTGTGCTGCACGCTTCAAATCACACCACCTCTGCGCCCTGTACGTGGGTCAAGCTGCTGTGACTTTAAGAAGGGAAGGGTGCATGGATTTCTGGTAATAGGCTGGCTATGCCGCTACGTTTGCTGAACTCGAGAGAGGGTGGGGCTGTAGTGAGACGTTGAAATGCAGCCCCTTTCCCCATCTCCCCCCATCTCCCCCCATCTCCCCCCATCTTCCCCCATCTCCCCCCATCTCCCCCTATCTCCCCCCATCTCCCCCCATCTCCCCCCATCTCCCCCCATCTCTTCCCAAATCTCCTCCCCCCTTACTTTCTCGATCTCCCCCACTTCCCCCACCCCGCCCATGCCCCCCCCCCCCCCCCGCCCCCCCCCCCTCCCAGGTGATCAAAGCAGTGGCGGACGAGGTGGGCGCCAGCAGGGTGGGCGTGCGCCTGTCGCCGTACAGCACGTTCCTGGATGCTGTTGACTCCGACCCCGTCGCCACGTACGTGGGCATCGTGGAGGCCGTCAACGGCTTGGGGCTGGCGTATGTGCACTTTATTGACGCCCGCGTGCGAGGCAACGACGACATAGCGACTGTGAAGGAGGTGAGAGGCGTGTAGGCAGTGGGTGTGAGGGCTGTCTGGCTCTCTGCCTGTCTGGCCGCAAGGCTGTCTGGTCTGGCGTATGCGCACTTCATCGACGCCCGCGTGCACGGCAGCGATGACATAGCGACTGTGAAGGAGGTGAGAGGCGCATCGGCGACGGGTGTGTGTGAGGGTTGTGTCTTTCTGTCTGGCTTGGCGTATGTGTGCTTCGTGGAGGCCTACGTGCAGTGCAGGGCTAACGATGACCTGTGAGGGAGATGAGAGGCGCGTAGGAGGTGAGTAGTGCTTGTGAATGAGGATGTGATGGAGGCTCACAAAGGTAATTCAGGATTGACTGCTGGTGCTGTGAAGGATTTGAGGTTGGGCTGCGATACGGAAGACGTGTTGGAGGTGAGCGTGGGTGGGGGCACATCGCACATGTCACTCTATGCTTGCTGCCATGCTTGGATGCTGCTGCGGCTTTCTGTTGCGGTTGCTTCCTCCCCCTTAGCACTCTCTCTGCAGACTTTGAAGCTGCCATTTGTTGAGGCGATTTTTGAGGCGCTTAAGAAAAAAAGACTTCAAAATTTTTCGTCGTTGCTCCCTCCCCTCTCCCCCGCCCCCCTACTCCATTCACTCTACCTTCAGACTCTGGAGCCATTCCGCAAGGCATTCAAGGGGCCCTTCATTGCTGCAGGCGGCTACAAGGTATGCTGGGCCCAGTCTGTTGTGCCACAAGTGCTGCATTAGCGTGGTAACTCCACTATCGTGGCAATGCATGTTGGATGGCAATGCATGTTGAATGGCAATGCATGTTGGATGGTTGTATGGTGATGCATGTTTTGTGGCAATTAATGCATCATGTGATAGTAAAGCAATGCAGGATGTGGTTTCTAATGGTCGTCCCTTATTCCAACACGTACCATACGTTTCGTGCGCTGCATTCTATCCATATTCTATGCATATTCCGCATGCACACAACCCCACCCTCTCTTTCCCTTCCCCCCCCCACCCCACCCCCCCCCTCCATCTCTACCGCCAACCCCCCCATCCTCCCCACTGTGCTCTCCTCTCCTCTCCTTCCTCTCCAATCTCCTACTGTTGTCCCAACCCCCAGCGCGAGAGCGGCATGGCAGCGATTGAGAGCGGGGCGGCGGATCTGATCACGTACGGCCGTCTCTTCCTCGCCAACCCCGACCTCCCGAAGCGCTTTGAGCTCAACACGCCGCTCAACGCGTACGACCGAAGCACCTTTTTCATCTCAGACCAGGTCAAGGGGTACATAGACTACCCTTTCCTGGATGAGGAGCCTAAGAAGGCAGAATAGATGGGGATCCGTGTCTGACAAGAGGCATGTTGGTTCCCCTAGTGCGTGACAACACTTTCATTGGAAATCAGATCAAGGGGTACATGTACTACTACCGTAGCTTTTCCTGGACGAGGGACCTAACAAAGGCTGATCAGAAAGAGTCTGTTCCTTTTCTGTCAAACAGGAATGTTGATATTTGACAGAACATATCTTATCATGACACAAATCTGAAGAATACCTGTACCGATGTCATTTGCATTACTAAAAATATAGCAAAGCAGCCACTCGGTTGGGAAAACAAGCAGCCACTTTAAAGGAGCACAAGATGTAAAATTTTTAAAGTTAAACTTCTAAAAATTTGAAGATTGTGATTCGACTAGAAGAGGAGTTTGCTGTAAAGGAGACAAACTCCTTTTCATTCCCGCAGGTCTCTCAGACCTGCCACCTAGTCTCATTTGCATTTTCAGATCTCCAATTTGCTTACCACCAGCACACTCCCTAAACCCCTCCTATGCCTAGAGTTGGGCATAGGAGCACTTTAATCAACGACGTGATCAACGTCAGGTTTTCAACCATGGCGTCTGGCTTTGTTTCCGCAGTAACCGGCCGACCCCCCGCTCCACGAATGGTTACGCGCAGCAGCGGAAGGCGTGCTTCCCCGCCAAGAGATGAGGATCGCGCATCTTCCTCCCGCGATCGCTCAAGATCGCCACGTCGAAATGGCGGAAACGCAACATTGACCGCGCTTGACCTGTTGAATGGCGCGAGACAGCCTCCTCCTTCTGCACCTAATGTCGTCGCCGACGGACCTGGTAACGAGCGTGGGCCCCCCGGATTTCATGTCGAGGGGCGAGCGGCACGTGCAACCAACGACCCGCCTCAGCCAGGCGAAAACGCCCCCGCGCGCCAGGGTCCTGCAATCCAAGCACAAGACCGCAATGATCGCGGTCCTGCACAAGCAGATCGCAATCATCGCGATTCTGCACGTGCAGATCGCAATCAGCGAGATTCTGCACGTGCAGATCGCGACCGCGATTCTGCACGTGCAAGTCGCGAGCGGGATCCTGCGCGTGGCGAGCGTCAGATTCGGGAGCCAGCACGCGAGGATCACCGCCCCGATTCTTCAAATCGGCGCGCGAATCAGGGCGAGCAGCGAGATCCGCAGAATCCGGCAGCTGGGATTGCCGAAATCGCTGAAATCATTGCTCGCCTTGACCCCGCCAGCCAGCAGAATCTGAGGCGAATGTTCACTGAAACTGGCGGCGAACGCGTTATGGCGCGATCCAGCGCTTCTACAGGGCGCCGTGTACCCGAGAATTATTCGGCGCGCTACACTGGAAACAACACCGGAGCGGCAGCAAATAATAACGACGCAATTGGCCACGTGATCGGCCTTCTCGCGGCGCTTCAGCGCGGCAACAACGGTGAAGCCGCAGCAACAGCTGATCCTGTTCGTCCAGCTGCCGCAGCAGTGTCAGAATATGTTGTTTGTGTAGCCTGCAGTGGGGTACTCTATAGTGAGTACAGCCCCTTAGGGTTTGCCATTTGTATCCTGCTGCTTGCTATTTCCATCATTCCTTCTCAATTCTGTTTCTGCACACAATCCTAGCTCGTACTTGGCTCCTCGTTACTAGTCCTACTGTGGCCTAGGCTACTAAGCCTAGGCCGTACTCCTACTACTTCTGACATGGTATCAGAGGGCGGCATGTCTGCCGCCTTCCTGTGTATGGGCCCACCACCCGCTTCCGCTGCCGTACTGTCCGCCGCGCGCCCCGTGGTGCGCGGCGGCGAAACCCTAATTTCTGCCCGCCGCGCGCTCGGGGCGCCTGGCGGTTTTCCCTTCCGTGGCGCCCGTCGTGGTGCCCTTGGGGGGGCCTCCGCGGTCCCCTCCCGTCGAAGCGCCCGTCGAGGCGCTCTCGGGGACCCGCGCGGCCTCCCCTCCCGTCGCCCGTCGAGGCGACCTCGGGGACCCGCGCGGCCTCCCCTCCCGTCGCCCGTCGAGGCGACCTTGGGGGCCCGCGCGGCCTCCCCACCAGTCGCCCGTCGTGGCGACCACGGGGGCCGCGCGCGGTCCCCTCCCGTCGCCCGTCGAGGCGACTTCGGGGGCCGTGCGCGGCCCTCCCCGTCGCCCGTCGAGGCGACTTCGGGGGGCCCGCGCGGCGCCCTCCCCGTCGCCCGTCGAGGCGACTTCGGGGGGCCCGCGCGGCACCCTCCCCGTCGCCCGTCGAGGCGGCTCTGGGGGCTCGTCGCGGCGCCCTCCCTGGTGCCCGTCGCGGCACCCCTGGGGGGGGCCGCGCGGCTCCCTTCTCGTCGCCCCTCGGGGCGCCCTGGGGGCCGTGCGTTTCCCCCCCCCCCCCCTTCTGCCTTTCAACTGCGGCGGCCGCCCCTGGAGCCGCCCGCCACTGCAGCAGCAGCCCCTAGAGCCGCCCGCCACTGCAGCAGCCGCCCCTGGAGCAGCCCGCACCTGCAGCAGCCGCCCCTGGAGCAGCCCGCATCTGCAGCAGCCGCCCCTGGAGCAGCCCGCACCTGCAGCAGCCGCCCCTGGAGCAGCCCGCACCTGCAGCAGCCGCCCCAGGACCCGCGCGAGCCGCCTCTGCAGAAGCCCGCCCCGTCCCCCCCCCCCCCCCCCCGTGCTGCCCATTGCTCCCATTCCACCGTGCGTTCCGCGGTGGCTGGGGTGTGGGGTGGCGAGCATGGGGGTGAGAGGTGTGGGTTCTCCCCTCCTCCTTTTTCGTCTCCCACTGCTGCAGCTGCCGCTGAGGGGGGTGGAGGTGTGGGAGTCGTGGGGAGTGGCACTAGGGGGGTGATGTGGGAGTGGAGCTAGGGGTGAAGCAGGGGGTGTGTGAGAGGGGTGTGGGACTGTTGGGGAAGGTTGAGTGGAGGCTGCTGTCTTGTCGTCCGCAGCACCTGTAGTCCGGGGCGCACTGTCCTGGTAGCTCAGAGAGCCTGCTGCACCTGTTGCCCGTGGGTCCGTTGCTCCTGCCGCTAGTCGCAGCCGCAGAGCCTGTTACTCCTGTATTCCGGGACGCACTGTCTCGGTAGCCACTGAGAGCCTGCTGCACCAGTCGCCCGTGGGTCCGTTGCTTCTGCCGCTCGTCGTAGCTGCAGAGCCAGTTACTCCAGTATTCCGGGGCGCTCTGTCTCGGTAGCCACTGTGTCAGCCACCACTGTGTCAGCCGCTTCTGTTGCCCGTGTGTCTGCAGCTTCAGTCGTCGCCTCCCATCTTCTCTCCTTTCATAGTCTCTCCTCCTCCTCACTTGCCCTCTGTGATAGCCTCTAGCTTTGCTGATAATTATGAACTATTGCTATGACTGCTCATTGTGCTGATTACACCCCACTTTGGCTATGGGGGTGTGTCAGAATATGTTGTTTGTGTAGCCTGCAGTGGGGTACTCTATAGTGAGTACAGCCCCTTAGGGTTTGCCATTTGTATCCTGCTGCTTGCTATTTCCATCATTCCTTCTCAATTCTGTTTCTGCACACAATCCTAGCTCGTACTTGGCTCCTCGTTACTAGTCCTACTGTGGCCTAGGCTACTAAGCCTAGGCCGTACTCCTACTACTTCTGACAAGCAGCAGCAGCCCGTCCCCGCGCTCCCCCTCCTCCTCTCAATCCCGAGGGTGACGACGACGACGACCACGACAACGTTGAGAACCTCGACGAAGGTAATACCACTCGTCTCAAGGCCAATCCAGCAACCATTAGTCTTGCCCCCATACCTCCTGCACGTCCTCAATTACGCTCCTCACTCGTCAAAAGCGACGGCATTCGTACTCAACTTTTTAGCTTTGAACGCATTCAAGCTATCGCTCGTCATGCCTTCTCGATTTTACCTTCCCACAGTGGCGAGCAACTCGCTGATTACCTTCAGCAAATCATTGACGAGGCTGAAGAAAAGATTCATTTCTTATTTACCGCGGATCAGCGCGGTTTTGAAGTAGCCAACATGGCTTTAAAGATTAAGTACGGCGAGGTGGTGGAAGATAAAAACGTTAAGGCCGCCACCCAGATTGTGGCGGCCAGCAAAAAAAGGCCACGCGGGCCCACATCCACTTCCCGTCCAAGCCCTGCACCTCGTAATCGAGGCCAAGGGGAACGCCATTGGACCTGGCGTAGGGATGGCGATGGGCGTTGCTTCTATTGCCGAGAGCCCGGTCACGGAATAGCCGATTGTCCGCAGCGGGGCCAAGGGGCCAACCAACCTTCTAAGATTGTTTAAGATTTGTGTTTGGTTGTTTTCTTTATTATAAAGACTATTTGGACTTACCCGTCGATCTAAACATTCCCGATATACATCAATGTCAAGAGTTGTTTATTTTAAAAAGAGATCATGCAAAAAAAAAAAAAAAAAAAAATCAACAAACAAACAGACAAATAAGAAGATTATCATAACTGAGAGCGTGATTATGCATTACGCCCCTAAACTTCGCTCTTGAAAAACCAAAAAAAAGGGGGGAGATAGACACAATCAGAGAAAAGAGAAAAAGGAAAGAGACAAACAGAGAGAAGAAATAGGAGAGAGAGACCGATTGAAAGAGACGATGGATTCTACAATTTGGTGACACATGGGTGGGCATGTGCGCCCTACACGTCTGCCATGGTCATAGGATGGTATCTCCCCACAACGCGTTGCGTTTAATATGACTAGATAATCATATAACATGCTAATCTAATCCCGTGCGTGATCTTACCCATCCCCCTCCAGAATTTGGCTTCATGCCACACATCAAGGCACAAGGTGATGTGCGACACATGCGAGGACGCTTGCGGGAACGTTCCACATGGTGGAACTCCTGGTGCACGAGTCGCTTCATCTTGTCAGTCATTGTGTCGGGGTATCGCCTACCGTGGCGGTCACACGAACCTACCCCGCACCATGCCCCGAACCACTCGGGAGCGTTGCAACACACGGCTTTCGCGGTCGAAGCAGTGGCTGGCCTACTTGCTTCAGGCGCGGCCCGCATCGTCCCGGCCGAGGAGCCGGTCACCTGTGTTAGCCCACTAAACGTGGTTGTTCAGCCTTCTAAGAAACGACTTATACTGGACCTACGGCATGTAAATTCATTCCTTTCCATCCCTCGATTCCGGTACGAAGGACTCAACAGGGTCCCCGACCTAGTCCATAAAGGCGATTGGTTGTTCACCATCGACCTCAAGTCGGGTTATCACCACGTGGACATTCACCCGTCATTTTGGCGGTTCCTCGGATTTTCCCTGCAAGGCCAACGATACCAGTTTCTGTCACTACCCTTCGGGCTTGCTACAGCGCCCTTCGTGTTCACACAGCTAATTAAGCAGTTGGCAAAGCGTTGGCGCAGTAGAGGGATCCGATTAATTCCGTACGTTGACGACCTTTTGTTCATATGCGCTACGCGAACCGAAGCGTTCCGGACCCGCACCATCATTCTAGACGACCTCGGGTCCGCAGGTTTTATCGTCAACACGGACAAATCACAGCTCGAACCGTCGCAACGGCTTAAATTCCTTGGCCTCATATTGGATACTAGTACAACATCCTTCTCCGTCGACGTTACCCGTCGAGATCGGTTGTTCGACGAGCTCGAGCAAATTTGTCAGATCAGCACACAGGGGCGTCGCATCCCGGTTCGACGCGCAGCTAGGGTGACAGGCATGCTAGCTTCCATGGCTATGGCGCTTGGTACCATAGCCCGTGCATTCTTGTCAGAATGTTATCTTATGCTCTAGCCTGTAGTGGGGTGCTCTATAGCGAGTACAACCCTTCTAGGGTTTCCTATTTGTATCCCCATTCTTGCTAGTGCAATCCTCTTCTTCTCTCTTCTCTCTTTTAAACTTTAACATGCTATCAGAGCAGGTCGATCCCCTTGGATCGATCCTGTGGGTGGGCTCACCACCTTGTTGCTTCCGCTGCAACTGCTACTGCTACTCTCTGTGCCGCACGCTTCGTGGCGTGCGGCAGTTTTTCTTCCCGCCGTGCGCCCCGAGGCGCGCGGCGGTTTTCTGCCCGCCGTGCGCCCCGAGGCGCGCGGCGGTTTCCTGCCCGCCGCGCGCCCCGAGGCGCGCGGCGGGTCGCGCGACCCCTGCAGCCCCGTCGCGCCGCCCAGGGGAGCCGCGCGCGGCCCCTGCAGCCCCGTCGCGCCGCCCAGGGGAGCCGCGCGCGGCCCCTGCAGCCCCGTCGCGCCGCCCAGGGGAGCCGCGCGCGGCCCCTGCTGCCCCGTCGCGCGGCCCTGCTGCCCCGTCGCGCTGCCCAGGGGAGCCGTGCGCGGCCCCTGCTGCCCCGTCCCCGCAAGCGGCCCCCCCCAGGGTCGCCTCGACAGGCGACGGGAGGGGAGTCTACCGGGGGCCGCGCGTTGCCCCCCCCCCCCCCCCCCCCCCCCCCCCCCCCCCCCCCCCCCCCCCCTACCTCCCTACCCTGTTTTTAGGGTTTGGGGGGTAGTGGTTGGGGGGTGGCGGTTGGGGGGTGGCGGTTGGGGGGTGGCAGGTGTGTGGCGTCGCCTGCTCCTCCTCCTCCTCCGTCTCCCTGTGCTGCAGCTGCCGCTGAGGGGGGGTGGACGTGTTGGAGCCGGTGGAGTGGTACTAAGGGGGGGTGAAGGGGGAGTGGAGCTGGCGGTGTAGCAGCGGGTGTGTGCCAGGGGGGAGTGGGATAGTTTGGGGAAGCTGAATGGAGGTTGCCGTCGTGTCGCCAGCAGCACCTGTATTCCGGGGACTTCGTCCGGTAGCCCAGTCGTAGCCAGCTGTGCCAGCCGCCCGTGGGTCCGTTGCTCGTCTGCCGCTACTTTAGCCGCGGGGCCTGTTACTCCTGTATTCCGGGGACTTCGTCCGGTAGCCGCTGTGCCAGTCTGCCTCCTGTTGCCCGTGTGTCTGCAGCTTCAGCCGTCGCCCCCTATCTCCTCTCCTCTCACTCTCTCTCCTCCTCCTCACTTGCCCGTTGTGACTACCACTAGCTTTGCTCATAATTGTGAACTTAAACTATTGCTTCTTGAACTTGTGCTCAGAATGTGTGGTGACATTGTGATCCACCCTGAGCTTGTACTCCTTTGCTTCCTCTGCTGATTACACCCCACTTTGGCTATGGGGGTGTGTCAGAATGTTATCTTATGCTCTAGCCTGTAGTGGGGTGCTCTATAGCGAGTACAACCCTTCTAGGGTTTCCTATTTGTATCCCCATTCTTGCTAGTGCAATCCTCTTCTTCTCTCTTCTTTCTTCTAAACTTTAACAATTCTCACATAACCTGATCTCTCAAATCAGTGCGTGTCAATCCTGGGGAGACTCCATCCGTTTGACGTCGGAGTCGATCGACGAGTTGCGATTCTGGCTGACACAGTTCGACGTTTTCAATGGTTCCTGCTTCCACAACCCAAATGTGTACGACATCGTCATGTACGTCGATGCAAGCGACCATGCTTGGGGAAGCTGTTACTCCACGCCAGATGGCCGTGTCGGCTCGCAATCCTTCCGATTTCCCCAGTCACTATCAGTCGCATCGAGCACGCTTCGCGAACTCGCCGGGATTCTCTGGGCACTGTCGACCTTTAGCTGCGAGATCCAACGCTCGCACGTCCTACTTCGAAGCGACAGTCAAGCGGCCTACTATATTCTAAAAAAGGGTGGTTCTCGCCAAGCCAACCTCACTCTCATCTGCCGCGCCATTATCACACTTTGTGTGCATCACAAGATTCGATTAACGGCGCAATGGATCCCCCGCGAACTCAATACCGAAGCCAACGCCCTTTCAAAGATTGACCTACACGACGACTACTCTCTCGCACGGACGTGGTTCCTTTTACTCGAGCGCCGCTGGGGCCCACATTCAATCGACCTATTTTCCTCGTCCTCCAACGCACAATTACGCCGGTTTTGCTCCCTAGACTATCATCCGCATGCGGTCGCCCAAGAGGCGTTCTCTCTTAGTTGGAACGGTGAAAATTGCTACGCCTTCCCACCGCCGTCCATGATCCCCGCCGTCCTCGCCCACGCGCGTCGATCTCGTACTACAATAACTCTCGTTATCCCGGAATGGCCTAGCGCCTTCTGGTGGCCACTACTTTGCCCAGACGGCACTACGTGGGCGCATGATATACGGGCGAGCATATATCTCGCTCACGGTCCAACATGTCTACGTGTTGGTAGTGATACGCTGGCCTTTAGTGGTGCCGGTATCCCCCATTCGCATATGTATGCTCTTCGTTTGATATATACTAATCCATAGCCTTGTAAACATGCAGGTTCATATATTGGACGTTTGATGGGGGACCTCTTAACGCCTACTGTCGATTTGCGCGCCCAATCCACGATCCGCACATACGAACCCTACTGGCGACAGTATCGCACATTCTGTCAAGAGCATTCGTTGTCGTTTCTCCCTGCCACGGACCTAACATCCGCGCTATTCTTACTGCACTCAGTACGCAGGGGTGCCACGGTCTCCGCCGTGCGATCTGCCTGCTCTGCAATTTCTTGCGCCCACTGGTTGGTCGGCTGCCCATCTCCTATTCGAGGACCGCTCTCCTCACAAGTAAAGGAGTACGCGAAACGACACTGCGGCAAACCTTCCGTGCCAAAGGAACCTATACCCCCTGCTAAGATTTATGACATTTGCGATATCTGCTTCTCGTCGACGGATCCTGCCATCTTCCAGCGCGGTCTCATCCCTCTTCTTATGTTTGCAGCTTTCCTGCGCTTCTCCGACCTCGTTGCCCTTCAATGGCACCAAATCGAGTTCGACCGCGACTGCATGTGGCTGTTCATCCCCCGCTCAAAAACGGACCAGGCCGGCACAGGCGCCTGGGTCCCAGTCGCCGCCTCTTCTGCCCGCCACTGCCCTGTCACTCGCGTACGGCAATTTCTCTTCCTCGCTGGCTTCTCTGCGCAAACCTTAGGCCCCCTTATTCGGGTGTTCCCGCCTGCTGCGCGGGCTTCGCCATCCGATCGATCCCCATCCTACGCCACGGTCCGAGGCTGGTGTCGCGAGGCATTTTGTCGTGTTGGCCTCAACCCGAATCTGCTCGGCACGCATTCCTTTCGCAAGTCTGCCGCCACCGTGGCTGTCGATGTTGGCGTGCCTGATCGCCTCTTCAAGGCCCTCGGCCGGTGGCGTAGCGACAAGGCTCGGGAGTTGTACGTCACCCAGTTGGACCGCGAGTTGGTGACGGCATCGCGTACCCTTCAGGATCCGACGAGACCTAGCTCTACCTACCGTTACGCATCCACTCTCGCACGCCATCGTCATCCTCCGCCTATTTGATGTCTCGTTTACCTATGACGACTGCACTGCACACTCCTCGGAGAGTCGTGTCACAATATGTAAATTTTTTAAAGTTAAACTTCTAAAAATTTGAAGATTGTGATTCGACTAGAAGAGGAGTTTGTTGTAAAGGAGACAAACTCCTTTTCATTCCCGCAGGTCTCTCCGACCTGCCACCTAGTCTCATTTGCATTTTCAGATCTCCAATTTGCTTCCCTCCCACCCAATTCCTTTTTTTTTAGTTACATAGAGTTTATGATACCCTATTTGAATACTCATTGTTATTGCTCATTTGAGTGTGCTGTACAAATGGGATTTGTAATGCTATGACGACTGCACCTATGACGACTGCACTGCACACTCCTCGGAGAGTCGTGTCACAATCAGCGCAATCAAAGAAAGACCCAGGGCGAAAAGGTTTCCATACACTGCAAGACTGCCAGCACCTGCAAAATCAAAGAAAAACTTTCAAGTACCAATTAAAACCCGTGGGTCAAGAAGCCCAAATTTGGTTCATCCTTCCTAAGGTTGGTTGGGTGTTACCAGGTTTCGGACAGAGCCTTGTCCGACAACACTCTGAAGCGTCGCCTGCAAACACTGGACGAAAACACTGCAGCGACGACACCAGTCCCTTGGTTTCCATCGCACAATTCGATCGCCCAACTCCAACCAACCCTGACATGTGAACCCAAGGGGAAAAACTTGTCCCAAAATGCCCGAGCATATTCCCGAGTTTCACCGACTCCCAGCCATACGCCATCAACCATCCTGGTAGCCACCATACCGCATTGCACGCGAACGCGACTGACGAGATTCGACAGGTACGCACTGTAACGGCCAGAGCGGCGCACATTGCGGTTTTAGGCGCAAGGACAAGCGACGTCATTTGACATTCGCGTCCAGGCTAAGGCTGGTGCAACGCGGAGTCAATGTGTGCTGGCCCACTAAACGCCTAAGGCTTTAGACGACCCGGAAAAGCAACACGATGACCCCCGCCGTCAATGGGGACATCTCGAAACGCTGTAGTGTACATGCGGGATTCGAGGGAGGCGTGGGAAAGGCCACACAGGGGTTGTGGTGACAACCACACATCGCGCCCACCTCAGTGCATGCGCGTCGCGGACATCTGAGCAGTCATGTTCGCAAAGCCGTCGCCTATCCGCACACACGCAATCGCCTCTCCGTACACACTATTCACCTATCCGCACACACGCAGTACACACACGCATTCGCCATCCTCACACACGCATTCACCATCCGCACACACGCATTCGCCATCCGCACACACGAATTCCACTCTCCGCACACACGCATTGGGGTCTCCGCACACACGCATTCGCCATCCGCACACACGCATTCTACTCTCCCCACACACACATTCGCCTCTCCGCCCACACACACAGTCGCCTCTCCGCCCACACACACAGTCGCCTCTCCGCCCACACACACAGTCGCCTCTCCGCCCACACACACAGTCGCCTCTCCGCGCCCACACACATTCGCCTCTCCGCACACCCGCTTCGAAACAAGCCGGCCTAAGGCTCATGGCGCCGAAACAATCGCCCGTCCACACTCTCTGCCTCCTCACATCATCCCCCCAACTACAATCACAGGTTGGACGACGTACCAACAGGGGAGCGGCGTGGAAGGGATCTAACCCACACATTCGCAGCGGTGAGCACCACCATTAGTTCCCCCTTTTACAGAACATGCCTCGAGAGTAACCCCGCATTCTTCCGTCCACAATCTCCCCCTTTCAGTTTCCCATGTTCGAGGCAAGGCCTCCATTCTCACTCACGCATGCGCCCCCATATCTCTCTCCCTCCCTAGATTTCCCTCCGTGGTTGTGTAAATCTCTCCAGCCCACTGTCGTTCAACCTCCCTCGAGCCCCTACCCTTCCCCCTCCCATGACCTCACCCTCTCATTCTCACACCCTTGAGCTCCCCCGTTCATTCTCTCTCCCATAACCTGCCCCTCTCATTCTCACGCCCTAAATCTCCCCCATTCATCCTCCCCCCGCCAACCTGCCCCATTCAGTCTCACACCCTCAATCTCCCCCTATCATTCCCCATCCAAGGACCTGCCCTTTCCTTCTCAGACCCTCGATCTCCCCCATTCTTTCTCCCCCCCATGACCTGCCCCTTTCAATCTCACACCCTCGAGCTCCCCCGTTCATTCACCCTCCCATGACCTGCCCCTTTCATTCCCACACCCTCGAACTCCCCATATCATCCTCCCTCCCATGACCATCCCCTTTGTTTCTCACACCCTCTTCATCCCCCTACCATTCCCCCTCCCATGACCTGCCCCTTTCTTCATCACACCCTCAATCTCCTCCATTCTCTCTCCCCCCCGCGACCTGCCCCTTTCCTTCTCACAAACTCGATCTCCCCCTACCATCCTCCCTCCCATGACCTGCCCCTTTCTTTCTCACACCCTCGATCTCCCCCTTTCATTCCCCCTCCCATGACCTACCCTTTCAATATCACACCCTCAATCTCCCCCATTCATTCTCCATCCCCTGACCTACCTTTTCATTCTCACACCCTGAATCTCCCCCATTCATTTTCTTCCCCAGGACCTGCCCCTTCCATTCACTCTCCCTCCCCCCGACCTGCCCCTATTATTCTCACACCCACCATCTCCCCTTGCTACCCTGAAACTTTCTTCCTCCCCCCTGCCACCCATGTCATCCACTCTTTCCCCTCTCACCCTTAAAAAAGTGTCATTCCCCCGGCTCCTGGTCCTCCCCGTGCGCACGCACAGCCGCAATCGGACTCCCGCAGTCTCCCCGCCGCGTTCTGCCCATACCTCCTCCGCCTTACCCCATCCCCCCAACCACCATCGCAGATTGCTCAACGTCCCGAGGGGGGAGCGGCACATAAGTGCGCGTACACAGGCAATCGCAGCGGTGAGCACTGCCAAAGTCTCCCCCTCCCCCCATTCATCCATCGAAGATTATCCATTCACCCTCCTGTGTGTATTTTCCGAGGGTATTCTCCTTTTTTCGCGGCAAGGCCTCCATCATAAACCTCACGATCGCCCCCGATCTCTCTCCCTCCATCAACCACCACCAGTGGTTCGCCCTCCCACTTTCATTCAACCTCCCTTGTGCTGCCCTTTCATACACACTCCACAGAACTCCCCACTCATTCTCCCCCACTTTTGCAGCCCCTTACTCTCCCCCCCCATCGGTGTCCTCCTATCATTCTCCCACCATTGAACTCCCCCATTTGATACCAGAGTGCGATGGCGTCTCGTACCAGTACTGGCTCCGAACCCCGAGATGTGATGGGTCGAGCAGTGAAGGAAATCGCCCTAGGTCATCGAACACCCCAATTGCCAATTTCGAGACATCTCCAGGAGCCAATAGCACTCTTGCGGAGTGGGGCTACGCTTCTATTTGATGGGAAGCGGATAGCTTCGTGCGGTGACTTAATGTATTTGTACACGCTCGCGGCACCGCGCCTCACCAAACGGCTTATGGCGATAGGGGCCTCAAGCGGTACGTGAGTTTGGTTTGGCTATGCCCGCCTGCCTTGTATTTGTCGGGCTTTAGAGTACGCATCGCACAATTGTCGGTCCAATACTCACCACCAGCTGTTGCCCTCATCATCATCATCCAGGAACGGACGGACCAGAGGCGTTGGAGATTGCACGCAAGCGTCTTCGTGCTCATGGCCAGGAGTTGCAATTTGGTGGTGAGGACGTGGTGGGCCGGGCTGGGGATCTCCTGTCCCGAACACCGCGCGCGATTATCCCCGTCACCTATGAGTTTGCGGATTGTTTTTTCAACAGCGAAGGAGTCCTGCAAAACGTCACCGGTTTCAACCATGGAGGGCATCGTCGTGGTGACAAATACAAGCATCTCAAAGAAACGGGTGAGGATGTGTGAAATGAGATTGTGTGCATATGGTTGGGAGAGGTGGAACCTTTGCCCATCCCCTGTCTCCTTCGCCCATCCCCTGTCATCTTTGCCAACCCCCTTGTCCTTTGCCATCCCCTGTCTCCTTTGCCCATCCCCTGTCTCCTTTGCCCATCCCTTGTCTCCTTTGCCCATCCCCTGTCTCCTTTGCCCATCCCCAGTCTCCTTCGCCCATCCCCTGTCATCTTTGCCCACCCTCTGTCCTTTGCACATCCCCTGTCTCCTTTGCCAATCCCATGTCTCCTTCGCCCATCCCCTGTCATCTTTGCCCATCCCCTGTCCTTTGCACATCCCTTGTCTCCTTTGCCCATCCCCTGTCTCCTTTGCCCACCCCCTGTCTCCTTTGCCCATCCCCTGTCTCCTTCGCCCATCCCTTGTCATCTTTGCCCACCCCGTCCTTTGCACATCCCCTGTCTCCTTTGCCCATCCCCTGTCTCCTTTGCCAATCCCCTGTCTCCTTCGCCCATCCCCTGTCATCTTTGCCAACCCCCTTGTCATTTGCCCATCCCCTTTCTCCTTTGCACATCGCCTGTCTCCTTTGCCCATCCCCTGTCTCCTTTGCCCATCCCCTGTCTCCTTTGCCCATCCCCTGTCTCCTTTGCCCACCCCCTGTCTCCTTTGCCCATCCCCAGTCTCCTTCGCCCATCCCCAGTGGTGTACTGTGTCGTTCATGGATCGAATAACAAAGAAGGTTATGCATTGTGTCACCGTGTCGAAAAAGGCTACAGGGGGGTCATCGCCCGCCCTTGAGAAGATAGCTTTCGAACATGGGTTAGAGGAGCTCAAACAAATAGGATTCGTTGTCAAGGGAATCATTTCCGATGAGGGGGGGTCCTTTAGGGCGGCAGTTATTGATCACGGGCTCAATCATCAAATGGACGTCTGGCATAAAGGTCGGAATTTGACTAGACGCTTTGTGCAGGACTTCATAGATGCAAAAAAAACATCGCTGCGCGTACCCGAATGCAAGAGTGTGGAGGATGTTTGGCATGTGGCCCCCCAACATCTGTGGGGCTGGCTGCAAGACAGTGGGTATAAAGGGCGGCTTACCCAGGGCTCCACCAGAGAGTCACTTGTGAAGGCCGTGTGCAAATTGTTGGGCAAATTCAAATATAAAAAGATGAGAGCCACAGCTGCAGCTTGGAAATTTCCAGCCATGCGAAAGGTGTTGCGGTTGCGTAGGAAGGGGGTAGCTAGAGCGGAGGGAGATGGGAAGGAGAACGGAGGAGGGGGGGTAGGGGAAGGACGCGCTTCAAAAAGGCAACGGTGCGAGGGCAATTCTGGGTCCGGATCGGCTTTGGTCGACATTCGCGTTCAACATGGTGGGGAGAGTGGGCGCGTGGAGATCGGTGGTCAGCGATTATCGACACCCACAACAGGGAATGTAGCCGTGGAGGTGGTGTCTGACGGCAGTCTCGCAAATGGGGAGGCCAATGTAGGAGGCGGGAAGACAGCTGGAGAGGGAGGTGGCGTGAGGGTGGAGAGGGGAGACATGGAGGATTTGAGGTGGGAGGATGTCAGCGAGATGTGGGGCTATGATCCGCACCCGACTCATGGTGTCCGTCCATGCTCGGAGGCGTCGTTCCTCATCATCCAGGCTTCGGTGTCAGGCAGGGTTCACACACCCGACGAGGAGGATGAGGTGGAGCACGTGACAGAGATGGATGAGGCCCCCACTTCAGGTATGATGGAGATGTTATGCTCATCTGTTGGGCAGGGGTTGAATGGGGTTGTGCTACATTTATGCCATACGCAAAGTAAGGGCCTCCCGTGTGTCTCCATGTGTGATCATTACTCGCTCACCCGTTTCCTTGTTCTCTTTCTTGTGCATATGCCTATCATGTGCAGACACCCATGATATGGCAGCGGGCGACGAGGATGCAGTTGCACCCGAGTCGCCTCATCGTCGCTGGGAGGAGAGGGGGACTAAGAAGAGGCGGCGGGAGGAGTTGGAGGGGGTGGAAAACGACGATTTGGCCATGGATGATCTCGTCGAGGAGGTGACTGTTGGGCAGCGCTTTAGTGTACACTTCCACCATGTCATGGTGCGCAATGCGACACTCGCAAGACTGGGTCTCCCCATGAGTGCTGAGGATGTGGCAGCTGAGCTCGCCCTCGCTGCTGACCATTGGGCGGGTCTACATGCGGGTTGTGCTAGGGGGGACGTCCTTCCTCGTTGCGTGAAGGACAACTGGGGCCCTGAGAGTGCTGTGTACGAGCCCGACTCTGAGACCCACAAGGCGGTGAAAGAGTGGCTGGCCACTCACTGCAGCGCAGAACAGATGCGACCCTACGTGCTTGGGGCGGGGAGTTGGCTAAACGAATCATTCCACTCCCTCATCTGCAAGTATGCTCCCAAGCGCGTGAGGTTCTTGGGGAGCATGGAGGCTCGCATTGCATTGGCCGTGCTCCACTGGAACAACACTGTGGAGCGGGTGGTCAAGGCATACAAAACACGGCTCCGAAAGGCGACACGGGTCAGGCGTGGCAAGAAAGATCGTGTTCTGGGCCCCATGGACTGGACCTGGGTTGACGACATCATGCGCGACTGGACGGCTTCCCGGGGGAGGCCTGAGCCTGCTCCGCCTGTGGTTACACCCGATTCGGATGCACCCGAGTCTGTTCCCCCTCGAGACACTGATTATGTTTTTTCCACCCCGCCTCCAGCCACAGTGCTTTGTCCAGGCCGGGACCAGCAGCACCAGCTCGTGGTCCAAGAGGCGCCACAGGACCGTGTGTGGCCCCCGCCCGTCCCGTGCACGCTGTCGTCTCACGTGTAAGTCACGTGGTTCCTCGCCTATCTTTATGCTTTTGAATCTACATGTCACGCTGCCCCTGTCAGACATGCCCCTACACTCATGTGTGCTATGGTGTTTTGAATATCCAGATGAGCCCATGCCGCGGTAATGGAGTTCATGCTCCCCCGTGTACACCAAAGAAGCGTGCACGCAAGACGCCACAATGGTGAGAATACTTGAGTCATTGGAGTCACGCACGCATTTTGGTCTATTAGTAAGCTTCCTTTGTTTGTCTCACTCCTCAATGCTTGGTGGACCCTCTATGATAACCCCTTGTGTTTCTGTAGGTACATGGACTACGATATCAGCACGGAGCACCCGCCGGAACATGAGAAGCAGCGCAAGAAGGGCAAGGTAGGTCCAATCTAGTTGACAACCCATCTCAGCACCTCTCCTTAGTATCTCTCGTTCCCCTCAAGCTCTGCATTGTTTCCACCTGCGCCCCCGGGCACTCGAGGTTACTACTTGTATCCCAACCCCCCCCCCCCCCCCCCCCCCCACCCCCCCCTCTCTCCCTCCCCCCATCGCCCTCCCCCTCCGCATTCACAGCGGGACGGAGGGAGACCAAGGAGCGGAGAAACGGACAGGAGTGGGAGGTGATGCATCGTTGTATGGAGTTGAAGCAGGGGCAGACGGGGAGACATTCGGGGAGGGTGTTTTGAGATGCAGCTGTAGGAGCAGGGAAAGGGGGGGAGGGTCTGGATTTGGGGCCGGGGAAAGGTGAGGGAGATGGCGGGAAAGAAGCTGAGGGGTCTGATCGGCTGAAGGAAGACGGACGCAGATTCGAGTTTGGAAGGCGGGATTGGATTGGCATGGAGGGGTGGGGGTGAGAGAAGGGGTGTGGGCCAATCAAATGAGTGGAGGGAAGGAGAGTGGAGTGTGAGGGGCTCGGATGCACAAGGTTAATCGTAGGGTTGGGGGACGCCGGTTGTGGGTAAGTGGGTGGGAGTGGGCGAAGCAGGGGCATTTGGCATGTACCAGGAATATTGGGAGGGGGGGTAGGGGGATGAGAGTGAAGAGTGGGTTGAGAAGGACCATAGGGAAGAATGGGTTGAGGCTGATGGATTATGGAGAGGATGTAAATGAAGAGGGGGCTGATGAGGAGGCATCGGAGTATGGTAGAGACCCTTCTGGGCTTGAGAGCAGCGCGGTTCTCTCGCAAGGGAGGAGTGGTGGCGTCGCTGGGAGTGGTGGAAACGGGAAATGGTCCTATGTCGGGTGCAAGGAATGATGTGCGAGCACTATTGGGTTGACAGGAAGGAGCGGGGAAGAGACAGCAGGGTGGCAGATGGAAGGAGGACAGTACAAGGAGGGGAACAGAGTGTTGGCAGTCCATAGCGCCTGGAGGAAAACGCTATGAACAGTGGCGTTGCAATGGAGGCTTGAGATGGCGGAGGCCATATGCGAACGCTATGTGGCCCTCAGTATCGACTGTTGATTAGGCCATATTTAGTCCCGAGCAGGGCTGGTCTAGTAATGTTAGGGACTGCCAAACAGTGTTTTGTACGAGCGCCACTCCCACTGACTACAGGGACTCTGACTGGCGTTGTCTTCCCTTGCTACGTCTGCAACCATCAGTGTCGCATCCATGCTTTCAACTGTGTGGGTCCCTTCAAGTGTAGCGTATAACTGTACTTTGCCCGTTGATTGCAATATGGAACTCCCACGGCTTTCATACCAATCAACGTCTTATGAACTGATGTATCAAAGGATGTTCTCTGATCGTCCGTTACACATCCTCTGCAAACAAACGCATACTGACAATATCATAGTCGTGATCAGAGTGCTACCGTGGTAGTATTACAGAGCTATTCATGAACTTCCAGAACCTTGCTCCCCCTTCCTCCTGCTTCATCCTCTTCCTCCTATTACTACTCTCCTCCTCTTCAGCCTCCCCTACTTCTTCCCTCAGTGTCACGAGACGTAGTTGGAATGAGAGTGGTGGGGACGCGAATGCATGTCATGGCGCAAGGATTAGGTGTCGCCGAGGGCAAGGCAGGTTGTGCCACTGACATAATTCGGGCAGGACAGATAAGGGGCAGCGGGCGGAGAGTGAAGGGAGGACATTGTGAGCTGTAGGATATTGGAGTTTAGACATGACTGAGTGATAGAGAGACAACGTGTGCGGCGGACAGATGGAGCTGGGGTGTGTGAGTGATCAAATGGACAGAGGGGCAGTGGTGGGTGAGAGTGGAGTGGACAGAGGGTGCAAGAGATATGGGATGAGCAAATTCAGAGATTGCAAGGTGCACACCTGGCCACATACCTCCTCATCATCGCCTCCCTCAGCCGACGCTCGCTCGGCTAGACCGCCCTGCGCGTGGCCTCCCCCTGGCGACCGTCCATCTGCCCTCCGTCACCACCCAATCTCCTGGACCTGACCGTATTTCCTCTCCCGGCCCCTCTACTCCCCCACGTCGCCTTCGCAACGTGTCCAGCCACTCTACAAACATTCGAGTAAGTACCCTACCCCTACGCCAAACACCCCCAACGTTAATGAATGGTTGCAATCTTGGAGGCGTGGGTGACTCGCCGAAATGGTCAAGTGGTACCAAGTCTGGTAAGTCCTGTGTTGGGCGCGGGGTGCATAGCGAGATTGAGCACAGGCGTGTTAAAACGCACGCACAAGAGAGACCTCACCATGGACATGGAAGTTGCGTACAGATACATCCCACTCTCCCTCCATCTCCACCTTGCACACTCACCTTACATCCACCCGCGCCCACTCACTGCTCTTTCCACCGCGCCCACTGTCACCACACTCCCCCGCTACCACTCCCTTTCCATTCTGCCGCGCCCACTCACTGCTCATTTCCCCTCTTCGCCACCCGTGCATATCCCCCCCCTCACCTCATCAATGTCGCTGCTCATTCCCGTCCTCGTCGACGTACAGTGCCACGCCTCGTTGCGAGGAACCCTAAAAATTAGTCCCTCGTTGGGACTAAGCCCCTCCCCGCGATGTGCAATGAACCTGCAGGATAAACTGCCGGCGCATACACAGGGGGGCGACATGAGCAGAGGATGCACAGCGAGTTGGGAGGCGCCTGTCAGCATTGTCACGCTCGTGGTTGGGAGCAAACAGAGGGAGGTGAGGGGAGTGAGGGGGTGGGGGGGGGAAGGGGTGCAGACGAGTCACCGACAAATGCCAGGCCCCTGACAGTCGCCTCTAAACCCTGGTGGGGAGCAAAAGGAGGGTGGGTCGGTGAGTGGGGGTGGGGTAGCAGGGGACAGCGAGGATGACATGGGTAGAGGGGGGAAGAGAGGATGACATGGGTAGAGGGGGGAAGAGAGGATGACATGGGTAGAGGGGGGAAGAGAGGATGACATGGGTAGAGGGGGGAAGAGAGGATGACATGGGTAGAGGGGGGAAGAGAGGATGATGGGTAGAGGGGGGAAGAGAGGATGACATGGGTAGAGGGGGGAAGAGAGGATGACATGGGTAGAGGGGGGAAGAGAGGATGACATGGGTAGAGGGGGGAAGAGAGGATGACATGGGTAGAGGGGGGAAGAGAGGATGACAACCCTAGAGGGGGGAAGAGAGGATGACATGGGTAGAGGGGGGAAGTTTCAGAGGGGGAGTTGGGGATTGGACGGAGGGAAGTGGGGGAAAGCGACATAAGTGGGGGAAGCTGAGGGTTGGCGTTGGGGAAAGGGAGGATTATTGTGTGCGAAAAGGCCGAGGGAGAGTGGGGTATTGGACGGGAAGGAATGGGGGAATGGACGGGTGGGAGTGAAGGACAGGACGGGGGGCAGTCGGGTTTTTTCACGAGGGGAGTGGGGCAATGGGCGTGGGAGAGTGTTCGAAAGGAAGAAGGCAGTGGGGGTCTGGACGCGGGGGAGAGGGGGCTGGGGCGGGTGGGTGTCGACAAAGGAAAATCACGTCGGGGCGAGAGGGTAATGGCAGGGTTGACGGGAAGGTTGGAAGCGTGCGGGGAAACAAAGTGAGCCGGGGGGAACTGAATGAGCAGGGTGAGGGTGCGTTTCTACTGCGGCTTGTAACCATTTCAGCTCGTTAGGCGGGTTGTGAGTGCGTGGAGGGGGAGTAGGGTGCGGTGAGGAGTGGTGAGGAGGTGGCATACCGTGTGGGGACGGGAGTGGGCGAGGTGTAACACAAGGGCGTCAGAGACAGCAGCAGTAGAGATGTGGGGGTGTGTGAGGGGTACTGCTGCTTGTAACCAATGCTAGCCGCACGGCGGGGTGTGAGGGCGTGGAGGAGGAGTGGAGTGCGGTGGAGGGTGGTGGGAGGTAGGGGGCAGTGGGAGAGGAGCAGGGCAGGGAGGGAGGGGTGGACGAGTGGTGGGAGAGGGCATTCCAGGCGAGGTTGGCGGAGAGAAGGCAGGGGAAGGCGAGGAGCAGCGAGGCTGCGGCGCTGGTGATGCTGATGGCCCACACTCACCGATGGCGCAAGTGCACCAGCGACTGCAGGAGAAGGGGGGGAGGCGGGGGTGGAATGGTGGGTGCGGGGAAAAGGGGATCCCTCAGTGTAGGAGGCGTTTGCGCATGTGAACCAACAACTTGAGGACGAGTGGGTGGGGTCCTGGGGGGGAGAGGAGGAAGAGAATGAGCATAGGAAACAGGGTGAGCCGGGGAAGAGAGGGTGACGGGAGAATGAGCAGCGCGACGGAAGGGGGAAGTGATGCGCAACGGGAGGGGGAAGTGAAGCGCAACGGGAGGGGGAAGTGAAGCGCAACGGGAGAGGGAAGTGGAGCGCAACGGGAGGGGGAAGTGAAGAGCCGGGGAAGAGAGGGAAAGGAAGAGCAACGGGAGAGAGATGTGAAAGCGACGGGGGGGGGGAAGTGAAGAGCAACGGGAGGGGGTTGTGAAAGCGACGGGTCGTAATTTAGGTACCGCATTCAATGTGAAGCCCAAATGGAGCGTGATGGGAGGGATGAGACGCAAGAGGGGAAGAGAATGGCAGCTTAGGGGAAAGGTAGAGGCAGCAAGAGAGGAGGGGAATGGCAGCGGGGGGGGTAGGGAATGTAAGCGTGTGTGGTAGGGAGTGGCATCGTGCGGGAAGAAGAGTGACAGAGTTAGCGTACGGACTCCCAGCGGGAGACAGGGGATTTGCGTTGTGAGACCCGCGTTTCACCGGTGAGTAAGTGGCGTGAGGCGCGTTTGAATTGAACAGCCGCGCGCCGGAGCCGTTTACACCCGCGCAACGGGGGGGGGGGGGAACAGCCGTGAGAGCCAGGGAGTAGACGCGCCACGGGACGGAATAATCGGGCAGCGGAAAAAGTATCGCGACGGGAAGGGAATAGCCGCGCGGAGGGAAGGGAATCGTGTCGTTAGGGTAGAGAGTTGAGGCGCGTGGGAAGGGAAATAAGCGGGTGGGACGGGTCGAGTGTTTCCCGGAAGTCGCTTGCGGGCGAGTTCTCACACGCGATAAGCCTATGGCCTGCAACATGCATCTAGCGTGAGTGGGTGTTGGCAGTAACATTCGACCGATTGGCGGAGTTTTAGCTAGATTCTCCTAGCTTACGACTATATCGGCCTAGTAAAGCGCGATTATGCCTCCTGTTGTGTGAAGGAGTAGTGCCAGACTAGGGAATGCATCGGGTTCTGGACGACCATCCAACTTTCGTGCGATGGCTACGGTCGCAAAGTTTTACTTGGACGACTCATTTGTGAAGCAGGGTAACCCTGGCGAGACCCCTGTTGTCAGCGACACTAGACATTCCAATTTCGGAAAAGTGCTGGTTCGCGGGCCAATAGCATTCAATTACCCAACCAACCTTCCTAAGCTTGAAAGCTGTGGCCTGCGGGTTTTAATGAACCTGACAGATTATTGCCGCAACAGCAGCTCATGTTTCGACAGAGAGGCTGTCACAACCTCTTGGCATGCAGCAACAACAGCCAATGTCCATTCGGCACTCACAGGAGCTTCGACGTTACGAACTTCCTGTCGTGGCATCATTGCTGAAAAAAAAACAGCAAGTCGCTCTCAAGGCCCGCTTGTACCATCCACACCCCACAACACACCTTTGCCATACGGTTGCACGGGATCGGAGCTGGTAAGAGAGCTCATGGTGGCGGGAAACACGGGGTCGGTTACAACAATCGCGGACATGTCAGATGACGACGTGGTCTTGCCCAACACTTGAGTGGAGCTGCTCAGAGCAAACGCGGCTGTCACATCCGCCACTGCTTTCGGCCCTCCAGCGTCACTCCCCGCTACGAGTCCATTCTTGGCGGAAGTAGTGGGGTCGACGGTGCCGCGGTCGGTCCCAGTGAAGACGTGATCCAAGCCCGCGGCAGGCATGGAGCCAGTGACGTTGGCGTAGAGAAAGATTGGCTGGTTGAGCGCCGTGCTTAAGCTGAACCGCCCGTTCTTGTACTGCTTGGAAGGGAATAGGATACACGATAGACGAAGCGTGATGAGGAAAGAAAGGAGTGCAAAATCCAACCTTTATGTTCCAACATCTACTATCGAGAATGATAGAAGCAAGAAGTAGGGCATCCCACTATCTATGTTCTTTCCACGAGTGCAGGGACACTCACGTTGCCAGTTTGCATGTCGGCGGGTCCAACGTATTGGCTAATCGCCATGAACTTGGCGAGGCGCGACATGGCGTTCTTGGCGTTGGCGGACATGCCGTTGAGGGCCGACACGGATCCCGAAGAGGACACTATCATGCTGAGCGCCTCGAGAACCGGGTCCGACGAGGTTGTCGCAGCCGGGTTGATTTTCTTGTAGCCCGCGAGCGCGTTAGTCCAGCCGTCGTTAATGGGCAGAAGAAGGGAACCGCCTGAAATGTCGGTGGCCTTGTCGTATCCGGCGGCGAATTCCACCATTCCCGCGGAAAAGTCGACGGGCTTCGGGCCCGTGTTGCTCGAATTGCGGATCTGCGACAGCACGTAGGAGAGTTGCACTGCATCCGCGGAGCGCGGGAGAGTCGCAACCCATAGTGACGCGGAGAAAAGCACGGCAAGGGTGAGGGCACGCATCGAGGATGGGTACCAGGCCATTGCTACTGGTTTACTGGTTTCAAGAGAAGGAATTGTGAGTGTGGAGCTTGCTGTGCAATGCAAAGCAATAAATATTTCAAAGGACTGTGTAGTGATGGATGGAGGGCAAGGGAAGTGGGTGTTCCCAGAGGTAAAGGAAAGGGAGGGATGTGGTTTGGAATGAATTGGTGGCTGCATAAACGACGTGTCGTGAGATGATACGCCGACGTTTTGACAAAGGATGCGGTTTGGGAGGAAATGTGTTCGCGGGCAGCGCATGCCCACAAGACCAAATCTCGTTTGTGACTGCCTCCCAGTGTGGTTCGTCCCCGCCTCAGTTACTGCTTCAAGAAGGTTTCGCTGCGTTGCAGAGCTTTCAAGAAGGTTCAAGACAGGTTGAGCGAGAATGTACATCTCAGGCCCAGACGTCGGTTCGGTTCTTCCCCCCACCCCACCCGTCCCGCCTCAACACAGTGTTCCGCTTCAACCTATCGCGGGGATTTCACGACGACGAAACGTCAAGGGAAAATATGTTAATTGTAACCATCGTGGGACTCAATAAAAGTTTTGGTAAAACATCAAATGGTACGGTCACAGAAAATGGTGTTTTCACGCGACTGATAAAACAGTTCACATAATCAGTCCCTATCAAGTGGTAAAACAAAACGCGAATGGTCATAGATGAAACTCCCGCCAAAACAAAATGAAACCCTAAAAGAACCTGGATGCATTTTCGGATGAATCAGCCCCAAACACGTAACTCGCCAGGTGTTTATGGTTGACCTGTTCCCAAACCGCATCCGATTCCGATTGGGTTTTAGTTTTTTTAGAAGTTAGCATATTGGTTGGGCGCGAGCGGGAATTTTGTTGAGTCTCAAGTTTTTTTTTGGCGAGAGTTACATGTGTGACCAATCGCGTGATTTTTTACCTGTTGTTAGTGACTGAATCCGTGACCCCACTTACCAAACCCGTCAGAAAACCCGATACAGTGACCGTACGCTTTTCTTTTAGAAATCACGTTATCGAGTGCCAAGTTGGTTACTTACGACATATTTTCCCAATCGTGAATCATGATGCGAAAACGGAAACCCAGGCCAAAATATCAGACACGGGGAACACACTCATGCTCGTCGCTGAGGGCGTGGCTAGAGGGCACGTCAGAGCGGTTGAAAAGGGTTTGGATATGATCCAGATAGGTCTGTTTGAAACACCAGATGGTTGGTTTGGATATTCTGCGAATATGCACGTTGTTGGACCCGCCAACTTACCTGATCCAAAAAAATGACTCGCAGAGACATTCACGCGGGAAAAGGCCCATCACACGTAACAGTCGCAGATTAGCGACACTCCGTGCAGACGAACTGGAGATCCCAGTGGCGTGGCCAATTTCCGCATCAAGAGTACAGCAATTTCGACTGCAAAATTTCCGCCCCTAACAGCAATTTCGACTGCAAAACAATGTTGAACAAAGATTTATCACATGCAGTAACTTGTTCATTCCTCACGAATACATCCCAAAAATCGGGACTCCCGAAAAGTAGGGTTCATGAAAGTATGGCTGAGGTAGGAAGTTGATTTTGCCTGGGAAAGATGCTTTCGACGCGTCGCGTCGAAACGAAAACAAGGCAAGTAGCTTCGAAATTCTCGAAGTTGCTTGGGCAGGTGGTTTTTCAGCCTCGGAAATCGCCCCACTGGTTGAGAGGCTATGTTTGCAGGTTCGGCACCAAATATCAGCCTCGGGAACTCTGTTGGAACTGTGCAAATGTGTCCCATTGGTTCTAGGTATCGATAGGATCTGCTGTGTTGGCTTTTCATAATTATAATAAATGTTTGAGTACATTATGGTGAATCTTTCAGTGTGAAACTCTTATAAATTACAAACTTCAACCTTTTCCACCATGTGAGACACAATTTGCTGGGTTTACTGTCTATCCATGTACTTCATTGGCATGCAAAATATTTCTCTTAATATACAACCAAGAGTATGTGTGAGATTTGTAGTATTCATTTTTTTTCTATTGCAAAATAGCTCACTGTGTGTATCATGTATTTACTAAGACGAAAATTATTAATGGTATGCTAGTGTTAGGAAAGGAACTAATGATGTCATTGATGTGTGTTGGGGTACATATGACAAACCCTAACTTTTGTACCCCCTAAGACAAACCTCACTAAGGCTACAACATTCGACACACCCCCATAGCCTAAGTGAGGGGTGTCTAGCAAAACCAAAAGTGTACGGTCACAAGACCAGTCACAAAGATACAAAGCTCAGGGTGGATCACAACGTCACCACACATTTTGAGCACAAGCAACAATGGCCACAAGGCCACTCAAAGAGTTCACAAGTGTGTATAGCAAGAGTACAAGCAAAGCAAACAGTAAACTCAAGCCTATACACGACTAGAACCTGTGTCAACAAGGCCTAACTGCACACAACACCTCTGGTGGTCACAAGGCGGAAGCGCCTTGGTGAAGATGTCTGCAGTGTTGGCCTCGGACTCCACAAACCCAAAGCGAGCCTGTCCACGTCTCTGCAACTCTCGCAGAAGGAAGTACCTAACGTGAATATGCTTCACTCTGCTCTCCAGTCGTGGCTCACGACAGAGGAGAATCGACGCCTTGTTGTCAGTGAACAAGGTCGGTGCAGAGCTCGGCCGTTCACCAAGGTCAGCGAGCAAAAACGTCAACCAACGCAGGTCCTGTGCCGCCATGGCACCAGCGTAGATCTCAGCCTCAGCTGTAGAGGTCGAGACCGAAGAGGAGCGCGTGGACCGCCAGGAAACAGCTCCAGAACCCAAGCTGAAACAGTACCCCTGAGTAGACCTGTGAGTCTCAGCGTCGTCAGCGTAAGAAGAGTCACAGTGACCAATAAGTACGACAGGCTGCTGCCCTCCAAGAACTAGCCCCACGCCTGATGTCGTCACTAGGTACTTCGCCACCCTCACAGCTGCCGTCCAGTGAACAGGACGGTGCCTCACTGGCGCAACAAAGCGAGCAAGGACGCTGAGAGGGAAGGCAAGGTCCGGGCGAGTACAAGTCATCAGGTACATGAGGCAGCCCACTAACTTTGCGTAGGGACCATTGGACTCAAACGGCTCGTCAGGAAAGGGTCCAGTGAGTCTGTGGTCAACAGCAAGAGGTGTGCGCTGTACTGTGGAGTGCTGAAGCTCGAACCGCTGAAGGACCTGCTGCACCATGTGTGACTGTGAGAGTGTAATGGTGCGAGCAGCTATGTCTGTGGTGATCTGCAGGCCAAGGTAGTGACGCAGCTCACCAAGGTCAGTGCAAGTGTGTCTCTTCTGCAGTTCGGACTTCACGTCTGCCAAGGCAACCCTGTCAGCAGTGGCGAAAACCAGGTCGTCGACGTAGACTAGAACAAAGAACGGTGTAGAGCCACGACGAACGAACAGCGACGGGTCGGTAGACGACGGCTGAAAACCAAGGTCAGCGAGAGTAGAACGAAGGGTGTCGTGCCACTCACGAGGCGCCGAACGGAGACCGTAGACCGGTCGCCTCAGCCTCCACTGGGTCCCAGGAGGGAAAGTGCCAGTGAAGGCAGAGGGACGACGCAGCCAGACCTCCTCGTGTAGGCTACCCTGAAGAAACGCAGTAGAGAAGTCGAGAGAGTGTAACTCGTAGTCTCTCTGTGCCGCTACGTGCAGTAACACCCGAAGAGTGGTCATCTTCGGGGTGGGCGCGAAGGTCTGAAAGAAGTCAACTCCCTCGCGCTGACTGAAACCTCTAGCCACGTAGCGCGCCTTGAAGACCGGAGGAGATCCCGGTGGCCGCTTCACCCTGTAGATCCACATGCCATCGACTACGTTCGCCCCAAGGGGGGGAACCTCGTCGACGTAGGTGCCTGTGGATATGTAGGAGGCCATCTCTGCGTCCATGGCAGCTCTCCATTGAGAGGCCCAAGGCCCTGACACTGCCTCAGCGTAAGTGCGAGGAGTCGGTATGTCAAGGGCGTCGGGGTCTCCCGCAGAGGCGAGCACCATGGCACAGAGATGAGGAGAAGCGGCTGCCAGGAACTCTAGCTCAAACTGCCTGTCCTCTAGGGCGTCACAGCCAAGGGTAGACACACCCCCGACGGCCAGAGGACTGGAAGGAGGAGCAGCCACAAGACTGGTGGCGAAGTCAAGGCGGCGAGTAGAGGCAAACTCAGTGACTGCGGCAGTAAGAGCGGAGACAGAGGACACAGAGGCACGAGGGTGGGTAACAAGAGAGGCGAGAACACGAGAGAGAACAGGACGGTACGCGCGGTAGTAGTCAGTGACAGGAGTAGAAAGCGAAGCAGTGAGGGCCGACTCAGGAGGAGACGGAAGCACAGACGGAGACGGACGAGGCGGACTAGAACGAAGTAAGGCAGTACGAAGGTCAGTGAAGGGAACAGGGGACGAGGGACGAGCACGAGGGGAGCGACGAGAGGCCCAGGTCTGAGAAGGAGGAGGGGACAACGAAGACTGAAAACAAGGGAGAACAGCTGGAGAGGGGTCAGGAGGAGGAAGCAGAGGACCCGAGACGGGAGGAGAGGGGGAGGAGGAAGGAGAGCGGGAGGGGAGACCGAGGGCCCGAAGACCGGAGACAGGAGGAGGAGGCGGCGGCTGCTGCTGCTGTTGCTGCGGCGGCTGCTGCTGCTCCTCCTGCTGCTGTAGCGGCTCCAGCTCCTGCGCCTCCTGCTGCTGTGGCGGCTCCAGCCGCGGCTGCTGCAGCTGCTGCTGCTGCTGCTGCTGCTCCTCCAGCCGCTGCAACTCTCTCTCCTCTCTCTCCAACTCCAGCTGCTCCTCACGGGCACGACGAACACGAGCCTGGTGCCGGGTCGGGTAGGGGTGGGGGGGAGGAGTAGTGTCGGGGGCTGCGGCAGCCCCGGGACCGCCCTCCAAAGCACCTGGCGCACCACCCCCAGAGTTAGCACCACCAACAGAAACACGACCAGGCTCACCAGGACCCGAAGAGGGTGCACCCGCACCCCCAGACGTAGCACTCCCAAAGTTAGCAGGACCAGCACCAGCTCCCGGAAGACAAGAGTCTCCTGCAACCACGGGCTCAGCTCCAACTCCAGCACCCCCAGAGCTAGCACCTGTAGGGCCCTCTCCACGAGCACCGGCTTCCACAGGGTCTGCAGCAGGTTGCGAGGAGGACTGCGGGGAAGGAGGCTGCACCCGAGGGGCGACCGAGGGGGGAGGGGTAGCCTGGGACACACCTGACGGGGCGGGACCAAGGGGGGGAGGCTGTACCGGGGGAGCAAGAGGGGGAGCGGAAGTCAGGAAGAGAGGGGGTGGAGGAACCGGGAGACCTCGACTGGGGTACCTGACGTAGTAGGGTCGAGTCTGTACACACTGACTACTGCGCCTCCTCCGGTCTCTGCGTCTAGTCAGGTGTTTGCTGCCGCGTCCAGGTCTAGTCCTGCGTCTGCCCCCTGCTCGTGTCGTCCTCTGTCGCACGAGACTCTCCTTTGGCACCACCGCCTTGGTCACCCCTCCCTGCCTCGTCTTCGAGGTATGGCCTCCCGTACCTTTGTCTCGGGTCTACCCCGGTCCCTCCCTCCCCTTCCTTCGGGGCCGGCAGCGCGCCGCTCCTCACTCCTCCACGTTCCCTCCGACTGAGGCTCCTTTGCAGACTCTTCACATGGACGTGTGGGGCCCAGCCCGCGTCCGTGGACAGGGTCACGAGCGTTACTTCCTGCTGGTTGTTGACGACTACTCGCGTTACACCACAGTCTTCCCCTTGCGCAGCAAGGGTGAGGTCCCTGAGGTGTTGATCGACTGGATCTGCGGTGCTCGTCGCCAGCTCCGCGAGAGTTTCGGCTCGGACCTTCCTGTTCTGCATCTGCACTCCAACAGAGGTGGTGAGTTTTCCTCCGACCTCCTGAGGGCCTTCTGTCGTGCGGAGGGCATCCGCCAGACGTTCACGCTTTCGGCCTCTCCACAGCAAAATGGGATTGCTCAGCGCCGCATTGGCATGGTCATGGACGTCGCTCGTACGTCCATGATCCATGCGGCTGCTCCCCGTTTTCTGTGGCCATTCGCGGTTCAGTACGCTGCGCATCAGATCAACCTTCAGCCTAGTGTCTCCTTGCCGGAGACCACACCTACTCTGAGGTGGACGGGGAAGGTTGGCGATGCGTCCACGTTCCGTGTCTGGGGATCTCGAGCTTTTGTCCGCGATACTTCAGCGGACAAGCAGTCCTCCCGTGCCGTTCCCTATGTCTTCCTTGGCTTCCCTCCTGACGCACCCGGGTGGCAGTTCTACCACCCCACCTCGCGTCGTGTTCTGTCCTCTCAGGACGTCACGTTTGACGAGTCGGTGTCTTACTACCGTCTCTTTCCCTACCGCACTGCCTCTCTCCCCCCCCCGCCGCTCTTCCTAGCACCAGGTACTCCCCCGGTAGACCCCCTCCCCCCCCAGGGTCCTGCTCCCTCAGGTGTGTCCCAGGTAGACCCTGCCGAGCCGATCGAGGTAGCTGTCGACTCGGGTGCTGCTAGGGGTGCTGAGACTGGGGGTGCGGGGACTGGGGGTGCTGAGCCTGAGCGTGTGGAGCCTGGGGGTGCTGAGTCTGGGGGTGCTGAGTCTGGGCGTGCTGAGCCTGGGGGTGCTGAGCCTGGGCGTGTGGAGCCTGAGGGTACTGTGTCTGGAGGTGCTGAGCCTGTGCGTGCTGAGTCTGGAGGTGCTCTAGGTGTCCCGTCGCGGCGGTAGCCCCTCTCTCCACAGCAGCTTCGTGAGTGGTACTCTCGGCACTGTCGAGGTGCTGGTGGTGCTGCTGGAGGTGCTGCTGGAGCTGCTGGAGGTGCTGCTGGTGCTGGAGCTGCTGGAGGTGCTACTGGTGCTGGAGGTGCTGCTGATGCTGGTGCTGCTGGAGCTGCTGGAGGTGCTGCTGGAGCTGCTGGAGGTGCTGCTGCTGCTGGAGGTGCTACTGGAGATGGAGCTGCTGGAGCTGCCGGAGGTGCTGCTAGAGCTGCTGGCGATGCTGCTGGTGCTGGAGGTGCTGCTGGTGCTGGAGGTGCTGGAGCTGTTGGAGGTGCTGCTGGTGCTGGAGCTGCTGGAGCTGCTGGAGGTGCTGCTGGGACTGGAGGTGCTGCTGGGACTGGAGACCCTGGGGCTGAGGGTACCGGTTCTGTCTCCGCTGTTTCTGGACGCGCTGCGCGGCCGCGGCCGTACTACGTTCCACTCCTTCTCCTGGTCCTCCTCCTCCTTTCCTGAGTCCACCGCCTGTCCAGTCCCAGTCGCAGTTACAGCCGGCCTCTCCACTGCCTGGTCCTTCTCCTTACTCTGGACCGACTAGAGGTCTTACGAAGCGTCGTGAGCCTGAGACGCGTCCTGTGTCGCCTGTGTCTCGTTCTGCGTCGCCTGTCCGTATTGTTCGCGCTGGTCGTGTTTCGCGTCCGCGTCCTCCTCCTGTCCCTGGCACCCACTCTATGACTCTGCGTCCTTCCACTGCTCCACAGCGTGTTCCTCTGCCGTCTCCTCCTGCGTCCTCTCTTCCTGCCGGTCCGGACCCTGCGTCTGACTCCCTACGTGCTGCTAGTCCAGCTGTCACGCGCTTTCTGGCCACTGCTGTCACTGACCCTCTGTTTGAGTCCACTGCTGCGTCTGCTCTTGTTACTCAGCTTGTTGAATTTGCCGCAGCCTATCGCCTAGACTACGCCACTAGTCTTGTTGCTGAGTCTGCGTCTGCGTCTGTCTGTCCTCCGTCCGTCGGGGGTGAGTGTGCTCTTGGCACGGACGTTCTTGAGGACAGACAGGAGGAGTTTGAGTGCTTTGCCGCTGTTCTACGTTCTTGTGTACGTATACGACCTCGTCTTTGCTACTGCTGACACTGAGGCACTCGCCCACGTGAAGTCCGAGATGCAGAAGAGACACACGTGCACAGACCTGGGTGAGCTGACAAGCTATCTTGGCTTGCGGATCACCCGGGACAGAGCACAGCGCACCATTACCTTGACTCAGTCACACATGGTGCAGCAGGTCCTTCAGCGCTTCGGCTTCACGTACTCCTCGCCACAGTCAACTCCTCTGCCTACCGGTCACTCGCTCTCAGCTCCACCTTCGGACGAGTCCGTAGAGCCGAGTGGCCCGTATCCAGAGCTTGTGGGCTGCCTCATGTACCTGATGACTTGCACACGACCTGACCTCGCATACCCTCTCAGCCTTCTGGCTCGCTACACGGCTCCCGGCAGGCACCGAAAGGTGCACTAGGATGCTACGAAGAGGGTGTTGCGATACTTGTGCAGTGCATCGGGCATGGGGCTCGTGCTTGGAGGATGGGCTCGAGTTGTCCTCACTAGTCATGCTGACGCCTCCTGGGTTGACGACTTGGCTACGCAGCTGTCGTCACAGGGTTACACCTTCAGTCTTGGCTCCGGTTCTGTCTCTTGGCGGTCTACCCGCTCTTCTTCTGTTCTCAGTTCCAGTTGTGAGGCTGAGATCTACGCTGGGGCCATGGCTGCACAGGAGCTACGCTGGCTCATCTACCTGCTGACCGACTTGGGTGAGGCGCCTCGTTCTCCTCCAGTTCTGTACGTCGACAACAAGGCCATGCTGGCCTTGTGTCAGGAGCACAGACTGGAGCACAGAACAAAGCACATTGCTCTGCACTACTTCCTTGCTCGAGAGTTGCAGCAGCGTGGCCAGCTTCGTCTTGCTTACGTGGCCTCTCAGGCCAATACTGCTGATGTTTTCACCAAGGCACTTCAGCCTTGTGATCATCAGCGTTTCTGTACTGTGTTAGGCCTTGTACCTACTGTACCTCACTTGCTTTCTTCTTGACTCTGCTTGTACTGTACTCTTTATACATATACCTGCATGCTTACAGTTGCTAGGTTTTGTTCACTGTATTGTTTGTTTTCCTTTATATAACTCTGCATGTGAACTGGCCTTGTGGCCATTTGCTTGTGCTCAGACTGCGTGGTGACTTTGCGATCCACCCTGAGCTTGCTTTGCCTTTCTTGACTGGTCTTGTGACCTCTTGTTCTCCCCCACTTTGCCTATGGGGGTGTGTCAAACTTATATGCTATAGTCTGTTTAGGCTGTAGTGGGGTAGTTCTTACAGGGTACAACACTTTTAGGTTTCCTATATGTACCCACCTGCTTTCTAGTTCAGTCATTCATTCGCTCACATTCTAACAGGATGTACTACCTGACTGTGAGGAGAAAAGGGCTAAAAAAACATCCAGACGATGAAACGGTGACATGTTGCGTACATGCCTATCCTTTCACATTTTCATGCCATCAAACGCACAAACAAGCGTCATGTGCTGCGTAGTTGTGCAAATGAGCTCACACCAGTTTCTCTGGCTAGGGAATAGGATATAATACGGTGCCTGAATGTGAGGAGAAATAGGGCTAAAATATGCATCCGGATGATTAAAGAATGACATACATCTGATAGAGTAACTCAAATATTTCAATGTTCTAATTCAGTCAACGAGACACGCAAATATACACACTGAATATACGTACGTGCGTACGTACAGATACATACGCTTAAATGTCGTATGTGCATAAACTTACTTATTGCAAATGTACATTTTTATAATATGTGTTACCTGAATTTGAAACAAGATTGGTTTAATCATATAGTTTACCTTGCTTGTAATCAGATATCGCCTATATTTCTAACCATTTGTGACAATTTGTTTGTCATAGTTGTGTCAAACTTATATCTGCTATAGTATGTTTAGGCTGTAGTGGGGTAGTTCTTAGAGGGTACAACACTTTTGTGTTCTCTACTTGTACCCATCTCGTTTCTAGTTCAATCATTCCATTCTTGATTCTTACATGGTATAGAGCTGGTTCGAGTTTTTTTTTACCTGAGCGAGGCGCGTGTCGCGTTTGACCGAGCCGCGCCCTAGTGCCTGCCCTTCGAGGCCCTTAGTGGCCTGTCGCTGCCCCTTCGTGGCCCTTAGCGACCCCTCTTAAGGCCCGTCGCGACCCCTCTCAAGGCCCGTCGCGGCCCCTCCTAAGGCCCGTCGCGGCCCCTTCTTAAGGCTCGTCGCGGCCCCTCTTAAGGCCCGTCGCGCCCCCTCGTAAGGCCCGTCGCGGCCCCTTCTTCAGGCCTGTCGCGGCCCCTCTTAAGGCCCGTCGAGGCCCCTCTTAAGGCCCATCGCGGCCCCTGTTAAGCCCGTCGCGGCCCCTCCTACGGCCCTTCGCGGCCCCTCTTAAGGCCCGTCGCGGCCCCTCGCGGCCCTTCGCGGCCCCTCTGACGGCCCGTCGCGGCCCCGTCACGGCCCTTCGCGGCCCCTCTGCCGGCCCATTGCGGCCCCTCTGACGGCCCTTCACGGCCCCTCTGCCGGCCCTTCGCGGCCCCTCTGCTGGCCCGTCGCGGCCCCTCTGCCGGCCCGTCGCGGACCCCCCCCCCTTCTCGGCCCCAACTGGCGCGCCCCCGGCCGGCTCCTGCTGCCGAGCCCCTGCCGGCCCCAACTCGCGCGGCCCCTCCTGGCGTGCCTCTACTGGCCCCTGCCGGACCCTGCTGACGAGCCCCTGCCGACCCCTGCCGACGCCTGCACCTGTCTCTGGTAAGCCGAGCCGCGCCACCCGGCTGAGCCGCGCCGCCCAGCCGAGCCGCGCCACCTAGCCGAGCCGCGCCGCTGCTGCTACTGCTGCGCTGCTGCTACTGCCGCTACTGCTGCTACTGCTGCACTACTGCTATTACTGCTACTGCTGCTCCTCTTCCTACTGCTTCTACTGCTGCTATGGCTAGTCCTACAGTTCTCACCTTTGACTCTGAGGGACGTGCAGTTGACTTTGACGTATGGGTTGATGACCTACAACTCTTTCTTCAGTGTGACTCTAGGGATGGGGTATCCCTTTTCGATCACACGTCCGGTGTTTCCACTGCTCCTCCTGTCATTGCTGACGGTACTGTTCGCTCGCAGTGGACCACTCGTGACGCTGTTGCTCGTCTTGCTGTTTGTAGTCACCTGCCGCCTGCTGAGCGCGCACACTTTGGTCAGTACAAGACTGCTCAATCTTTGTACGATGCTGTAGTTGCACGCTACTCCTCCCCTGCCACTGCTGCCCTCGGTCGCCTCATGCTGCCGTACCTGTTCCCTGACCCTGACGCCTTTGCCACAGTCGCTGACCTAGTTGCTCACCTTCGCACTAGTGACGCCCGCTACCGCGCTGCCCTTCCCACTGAGTTCTGTGCCAAGAACCCCCCCCCCCCCCCATGTACATCACCCTTTACTACCTAGCCACCCGCCTCCCTGACTCTCTCTCTTCAGTCAGGGACCACTTTCTCTCCCTTTGCCCCACCGAGCTGACTGTCGACCTGCTAGAGGAGCGCCTTGCTGCAGCTGAGAAGAGTATCTTAGCTGTAGGTGCTTCTCGCGGCGACCGTCGCACCCCCTTCTTTGAGGGTTGTTCCCCTGTCCCCCTTCTCCCCTCTGTTGCTTCTGCTGCTGCTGTCGACCTCGTTGGAACTGAGGAGGTCGGAGCTGCGTCTGCCCCTAGTGGGAGACGCCGCAACAGCAAGGGCAAGGGGAGCAAGGGTGGTGGAGGGGGTGGCGGGGGGGGGTGGTGGAGGAGGCGGAGGGGGTGGCGGTGGAGGTGGGGGTGGTACCGGGAGTGGGGGCTTCAGTGGCGGCAGTGGAGGTGGTGGAGGCAGCGGCGGAGATGGTGGAGGCAGCGGCAGCGGTGGTGGAGGCGGAGGCGGCGGTGGTTCTGGTCGAGGTGCAGCCGCGCAGCGTGGAGGCTTTGGTGGCAGCCAGCGCCATCAGCAGCTGCGCACCCGTGAGACCCCGTCGGTTTAGCAGCTTCGTGAGTGGTACGCTGGGCGTGGGAGGTCTGGGGGTGCAGGTCCCTGCGCTTACGTTCTTCGCACCGGCCCTCGTAGTGGGGAGGTGTGTGGGCTCCCACACACCACGCAGCGCTGCTTCGGTCGCTTGACTGACGCTTGGCATACCCAGTTTCCTGACTCTGTTGAGGTCCCTCGCTGGCATGATCTGCTTCTGCAGAATGTGCCTATCTTTGATATAGATTTTGATGCTATCCTTGCTGCCATGTATGCTCTTGCTGATATTACTGAGGGTGACTGTTACCTGAGTGTCCCGCCCGACCCGGGCACTGCGGCTGCTGCCCTAGGTGCTAGTGCGTCTGCTGCTCCAGGTGCTGGTACGTCTACTCTCTCTGGTACTGCACCTACTGAGGCCTTGCACACTTTCACACTTGACTCTGGTGCTTCGCGCTCTTTCTTTAGAGACAGCACCACGCTCACGCCGCTCAGCCGGCCTGTTGCGGTCTCCCTTGCTGACCCCTCAGGGGGCCCAGTCCTTGCAAGTTCCTCTACAGTTTTACCGTGTCCTGCGGCCCCGTCAGGCTTGCTGTCGGGACTCCACCTCCCCTCGTTCTCTACGAACTTGGTGAGTGGAGCTGACCTCCAGGACGCGTGGGTTGACCAGTTTACCCCTAGAGGTCAGCGTGTGACCCACTGCACTCCTCAGAACGACAGAAGGCTCTCAGGAGGTCGGAGGAAAACTCCCCGCCTCTGTCTGAGTGCAGACGCAGAACAGGAAGGTCACACGCTGACCTCCAGGGGTGAACTGGTCAACCCACGCATCCTGGAGGTCAGCTCCACTCACCAGGTTCGTAGAGAACGAGGGGAGGTGGAGTCCCGACAGCAAGCCCGACGGGGCCGCAGGACACGGTAGGACAGTGGAGGAGTGTGCAAGTACTGGGCCCCCTGAGGGGTTAGCAAGGGAGACCGCAACAGGCCGACGGAGCGGCGTGAGCGTGGTGCTGTCTCTAAAGAAAGAGCGCGAAGCACCAGAGTCAAGTGTGAAAGTGTGAAAGGACGCAGTAGGTGTAGTACCAGAGAGAGGAGACGTACCAACACCTGGAGCAGCAGACGCACTAGCACCTAGAGCAGCAGCCGCACCAACACCTGGAGCAGCAGACGCACTAGCACCTAGAGCAGCAGCCGCACAAGCACCTGGAGCAGCAGACGCACTAGCACCTAGAGCAGCAGCCGCACAAGCACCTGGAGCAGCAGACGCACTAGCACCTAGAGCAGCAGCCACAGTGCCCGGGTCGGGCGGGACACACAGGTAACAGTCACCCTCAGTGATATCAGCAAGAGCATACATGGCAGCAAGGATAGCATCAAAGTCTAGATCAAAGATAGGCACATTCTGCAGAAGCAGATCATGCCAACGAGGAAGATCACCAGCGTCAGGAAACTGGGTACGCCAGGCGTCAGTCAAGCGGCCGAAGCAGCGCTGCGTGGTGTGTGGAAGACCACACACCTCCCCACTACGAGTGCCGGTGCGAAGAACGTACGTGCAGGGACTTGCACCCCCAGACCTCCCACGCCCAGCGTACCACTCACGAAGCTGCTGAACAGACGGGATCTCACGGGTGCGCAGCTGCTGCTGACGCTGGCTGCCACCAAGGCCTCCACGCTGCGTGGCCGCACCGCGACCAGCACCACCTCCTCCGCCACCTCCTCCGCCACCGCCGCCACGGCCTCCACTGCCGCCACCGACGCCCCCACTACCGGAACCACCCCCACCACCACCTCCACCTCCTCCACCTCCTCCACCGCTGCCTCCACCGCCCCCTCCACCACCCCTGCTTCCCTTGCCCTTGCCAGTGCGGCGTCGCCAACTAGGGGCAGTAGACGCAGCACCGACCTCCTCAGTGCCAACGAGGTCGACAGCAGCAGCAGAGGCAACAGAGGGGAGAAGGGGGACAGGGGAACACACCTCAAAGAAGGGGGTGCGACGGTCGCCGCGAGAAGCACCGACAGCTAAGATACTCTTCTCAGCTGCAGCAAGGCGCTCCTCTAGCAAGTCGACAGTCAGCTCGGTGGGGCAAAGGGAGAGGAAGTGATCCCTGACTGAGGAGAGAGAGTCAGGGAGGCGGGTTACTAGGTAGTAAAGGGTGATGTACATGGGGGGGGAGTTCGTGGGAAGAAACTCAGTGGGAAGGGCAGCACGGTAGCGAGCGTCACTAGTGCGGAGGTGAGCAACTAGGTCAGCAACTGTGGCAAAGGTGGCAAGGTCAGGAAAAAGGTACGGCAGCATGAGGCGGCTGAGGGCAGCAGTGGTAGGGGAGGAGTAGCGTGCAACTACAGCGTCGTACAGAGCCCTAGCACTCTTGTACTGACTAAAGTGCGCGCGCTCAGTAGACGGCAGGTGATTACGCACAGCAAGACGAGCAGCAGCATCGCGCGTGAGCCACTGCGAGCGAACAGTACTGTCAACATCAGCAGCAGGGGCAGTAGAGGCGCCAGACGTGAGATCGAACAGTGAGAGGCCATCCTTGCTATCACACTGAAGGAAAAGCTGCAGATCATCTAGCCAGACCTCAAAGTCAACAGCTCGACCCTCAGCATCAAAGGCAAGAACATTGAGACTAGCCATGACAGGAGCAGCAGCAGGTTAGCAGCAGCAGCAGTGCAACTCGGCAGGGCAGGCTAGGCAGGGCGGTGCGGCTCGGCAGCGCGGCGCTCTTACCAGTGGCGTGGCCGGGGCAGGGCCGGGGTAGGGCCGGGGCCGGGCCGCAAAAGATCCGGGGCCGGGTTGGGCAGGGCCGCGACAGTGCAGGAGCAGGGCAGGGGCAGGGCCGAGGCAGAGCCGGGGCAGGGCCGGGGCAGGGGGCAGGGCCGGGGCAGGGCCGGGGCAGGGCCGGGGCAGGGCTGGGGCAGGGCCGGGGCAGGGCCGGGGCAGGGCCTGGGCAGGGTGCAGGGCCGGGGTAAGTCCGGGGCAGGGCCGGGGCAGGGCCGGGGCAGGGCCTGGGCAGGGCCGGGGCAGGGTCGGAGCAGGGCCGGGACGGGGCCGCGACAGGTCCGGGGCAGGGCGGGGGCCGGGCCGCGGCAGTGCAGGAGCAGGGTCGGGGCAGAGCTGCGACAGGGCCGCAACAGGGCCAGCGCAGGGCCGCGACAGGTTGGGGTAGGGCCGGGGCAGGGCCGGACGGGGCCGCTAACGGGTCCTGACGGGGCCGTACGGGGCCTCTAACGGGGCCTGACGGGGTCTAACGGGGCCTGACGGGGCCGCAAACGGGGCCTGACAGGGCCTGACGGGGCCTTGCAGGGCCTTACGGGGCCTAACGGGGCTTTAAACGGAGCCTGACGGGGCCTTACAGGGCCTTACGGGGCCTTACGGGGCCTTAAACGGGGCCGTAAACGGGGCCTTACGGGGCCTTACGGGGCCTAACGGGGCCTTACGGGGCCTTACGGGGCCGTACGGGGCCTTAAACGGGGCCGTAAACGGGGCCTTACGGGGCCTTACGGGGCCTTAAACTGGGCCGTAAACGGGGCCTTACGGGGCCTTACGGGGCCTTACGGGACCTTACGGGGCCTTACGGGGCCTTAAACGGGGCCGTAAAGGGGGCCTTACGGGGCCTTACGGGACCTTACGGGGCCTTACGGGGCCTTAAACGGGGCCGTAAACGGGGCCTTAAGGGGCCTTACGGGGCCTAACGGGGCCTTACGGGGCCTTACGGGGCCTTACTGGGCCGGAAAAGGGGGCCTTACGGGGCCTTACGGGGCGGGCGCTGGCTCTAAGGGCAGGCACAGGGGCCGTGACGGGCCTCGAAGGGAAGGCGCGACGCGCGCGTCAAGCAGGCAGTGAAGAATTTCAGTGGTGGGCCCTTTTTTAAAAAATCTCGAAACTAGCTCTATACCATGTGAGAATGATAGACGAAAAGGATGAATGAACTAGGAATGAGATGGGTACAAATAGGAAACACATAAGTGTTGTACCCTCTAAGAGCTACCCCACTACAGCCTAAATAGACCATAGCAGATATAAGTTTGACAATCTGCAGCACCAGCCCCCCCCCGCCCCTTCTCCTCCATCTCTCTGCTGCGGGTGCAGCAGTGGGGGGAGGGTATGGGGGTGGCGGGTGTGGCCAACCTGCTGTCTCCCGAGCGGCTCCTGCACCGCCCCTTCTCATACCTCCCCCCTTCTGCGGGTGCAGCAGTGGGGGGGGAGGGGATCTGCAGCACCAGCCCCCCCCCCCCCCCCCCCCCCCCCCGCCCCCCCTTCTCCTATCTCCCCCTGCTGCGGATGCGGCAGTTGGGGGAGGGGACCTGCAGCCCCAGCCCCCCCCCCCCGCCCCCCCCTTCTCCTCCATCTCTCTGCTGCGGGTGCAGCAGTGGGGGGGAGGGTATGGGGGTGGCGGGTGTGGCGCGTCCTGCTGTCGCCCGAGCGGCTCCTGCACCGCCCCCCCCCCCCCCCCCCCCCCCCCCCCTTCTTTTTTCTCCTCCATCCCCCTCCTGCGGGTGCGGCAGTGGGAGGGAGGGGATCTGCAGCACCAGCCCCCCCCCCGCCCCACCCCCCCCCTCCCCTCCCTTCTCCTACCTCCCCCTGCTGCGGGTGCAGCAGTGGGGGGGAGGGGATCTGCAGCACCAGCCCTCCCCCGCCCCCCCCCCCCCCCCCTTCCCTTCTCCTACCTCCCCCTGCTGCGGGTGCAGCAGTGGGGGGGAGGGGATCTGCAGCACCAGCCCCCCCCCGCCCCCCCCCGCCCCCCCCCTTCTCCTCCATCCCCTACTGCAGGTGCAGCAGTGGGGGGAGGGTATGGGGGTGGTGGGTGTGGGTGCAACTGCGGGGTGGCGGGTATGGGGGTGGCGGGTGTGTGAACCGTCCCCTCCTCCTCCTCCACCTTCGTCTCCCACTGCTGCAGCTGCCGCTGAGGGGGGTGGGTGTGTGGGAGCCAAGGGAGTGGTGCTAGGGGGATGACGTGGGAGTGGAGCTAGGGGTGCAGCAAGGGGTGTGTGTAAGGGGGGTGGGACAGTTGGGGGAGGTTGAGCGGAGGCTGCCGTCTTGTCGTCCGCAGCACCTGTAGTCCGGGGCTCTGCTTCTGGTAGCTCAGAGAGCCTGCTGCGCCTGTCGCCCGTGGGTCCGTTGCTCCTGCCGCTCAGAGTTAGCCGCAGAGCCAGTTACTCCTGTAGTCCGGGGCCCTTGCTCCGGTAGCCACCGTGCGCGCCGCTCCTGTTGCCCGTGTGTCTGCAGCATCAGCCGTTGCCTCCTATCTCCTCTCCTCTCACAGTCCAGCCTCCTCCTCCTCACTTGCCCTTTGTGTATTCCTCTACCTTTGCTTGTACTTGTGAACCTGCTCTATGACTGCTTGCTCTGCTGATTATACCCCACTTTGACTATGGGGGTGTGTCAAAATATATTTGTTGTTTAACCTGCAGTGGGGTACTCTGTAGTGAGTACATCCCAATTTAGGGTTTGCTATTTGTATCCCAACTTTCTATAGTGAAACCCCTCATTCTTCCTTCTCGACTTTCCTCACCCAAAATTCTCTCGACACTAATGCCCTGAACCCAAGCCATGGTTCCTAAGTCAAGCTAGATTCTAACACTGCTATGCACCGCCATGCCCTGCCCTGCGAGCTTCCCTAGTGCTCATGCGCCGCCCTACCTGCGTGCTGCTCTGCTATGGCTTCTCTCCGTGTCCTCACGTTCGATCATGAGGGCCGTCTAATCTAGTTCGACATGTGGCTCGGCGACTTACAGCTGTACCTACTGAGCGACTCTAGAGACAGCGTTTAGTTGTTTGACCACACGTCTGGAGCCTCTCTCGCCCCTCCTGCCACAGCTGACAATGCGACTCGCTCACAGTGGCTTATCCATGACGCTGCTGCTCGCTTAGCCATTTACAACCACCTGCTGTTAGCCGAATGCGCCCACTTCGGACAGCACAATACTGCTAAAGCACTGTACGACGCTGTAGTCGCCCACTACTCCTCCCCTGCCACTGCTGCTCTAGGCCTTCTTCTCTTGCCCTACCTGTTTCCTGAGCTGTCCGCTTTTGCCACTGTAGAGGACCTCGCTACCCACCTTCGCACCAGCGATGCTCTGCCCTCTAAGCCGAGTTCCTAGACAAGAACCTACCCCTGATGTACATCACCCTCTACTTCATAGTCACCCGCCTCCCTGACTCTCTTCGCGCAGTCAGGGACCACTTTCTCGCATTTGACCCCACAGACCTCACTGTTGACATGCTCGAGCAGCACCTCCTTGCAGCTGAGAATAGTGTAGTCGCTGTAGGTGCCGCTCGTGGCACTCCTCGCACGCCCTTCTTTGAGGGGTGTTCCCCCTCCCCCCTTGCCCCCTCCTACGCCTCTGCAGCTGCTGTTGACGTCCTTGGTGCTGAGGATGTCGGGGCTGCTTCTGCTAGTGGGAAGCGCCCCAGCAGTAAGGGCAAGGGTGGCAGGAGTAGTGGAGGTGGCAGCGGGGGTGGTAGTGGGGGCGGCAGTGGAGGTGGTGGAGGTAGTGGAGGTGGTGGCAGCGGTGGGAGTGGTGGCGGGAGTGGGGGCTTTGGTGGCGGTGGTGGTGGCAGCGGTGGGAGTGGCGGTAGTGGCGGCAGTGGGAGTGGTGGCAATCGGGGTGGAGCTATTCAGAGGGGTCGTTCTGGCGGTGGCCAGCGGCAGCAGCAGCAGCGTCGGAGCGAGACCCCTTCACCCCAGCAGCTTCGTGAGTGGTTTTCTCAGCATGGGGCGTCTGGGGGTAGTGTTAGCTGCCCGTATGTCATTTGTATGGGTGACCGTGCTGGTTAGACATGTGGGAAGCCTCACACTCAGCACCACTACTTCTCCCGCCTAGACGATGATTGGCGCGCAGAGTTTGGTGACGAGGCCGAGCACCCCCGCTGAGCAGAGCTACTTAGATATGGAGTTGCTATCTTGACTATGATGCTATCCTTGCTGCTATGTATGCCTTGTCTGTTAGTGCTGAGGATGACTGTTACCTGTGTGTGCCGTCTGACCCAGGTATAGAGGCTGCTGATCTAGGTGCTAGTGAGTCTGCGCTCCCTGGTACTGCACCTGCTGAGGCCTTGCACACCTTTACGCTTGACTCAGGTGCTTCCCGCTGATTCTTTTGCGACAACAACACCCTCACTCCTCTCTCTGCACCTTTACCGGTCAGATTGGCTGATCCCTCAGGGGGCCCAAATCTTGCCTGTTCCTCTACTGTTCTCCCATGTCTGGCGGTTCCATCCAGCTCACTATCAGGTCTTCACCTCCCCTCATTCTCTACGAACCTGGTGAGTACCACTGCTCTCCAGGATGCGATGGTCACTACCACCACTCCTAGAGGTCAGCGTGTGTCGATCTGCACATGTACACGGACAGGCCGTCACCTGGCCACGTTCACCCGTCGGCCTGGGTCGAGTCTGTACACCCTGGCTACCAAGCCTCCTCAGGTAGCTGCGTCTGCCCAGGTGTCCACGTCAGGTCCGGTAGCAGCCCCCTGCTCGTGTCGCCTCCTGTCGCACCAGACTCTCCTGTGGCACCACCGACTTGGTCACCCCTCCTTACCACGCCTTCGTGGCATGCACTCCCACCTCCTTGTCTCTGGTCTTCCCAGGTCTCTGCCTCCCCTCCCGCCCTCGCCGGCCCCGCCCTGCCTTCCTTGCGTGGAGGGGCAGCAGAGCGCCGCTCCTCACTCCTCCTCGTTTCCCCCGACGACTGCTCCCCTGCAGACTATCCATATGGGCGTGTGGGGCCCAGCCCGCGTCAGTGGACAGGGCCGCGGGCGCTACTTTCTGCTGGTTGTTGACGACTACACGCATTACACCACTGTCTTCCCCTTGCGCAGCAAGGGTGAGGTCCCTCATGTCTTCATCCCTTGGATCAGCACGGTCCGTCTCCAGCTCGGCGAGCGGTTCGGCCAGGACCTTCCTGTCCTGCGTCTGCACTCTGACAGAGGTGGTGAGTTCTCCTCCGACCTCCTACGAGACTTTTGTTGTGGGGAGGGCATTCTCCAGTTGTTCAAGCTTCCGGCCTCCCCTCAGCAAAATGGGATAGTTGTGCGTTGCATTGGCTTAGTCATGGAGGTCGCTCGCACCTCCATGATCCATGCGGCTGCTCCCCATTTTCTGTGGTTGTTTGCGGTCCGGTACGCTGCGCATCAGCTCAACCTCTGGCCCCGTGTCTCCTTGCCGGAGACCTCGCCTACACTGCGTTGGACGGGGGAGGTTGGCGATGCGTCGGTATTCCGGGTCTGGGGCTCTCGTGCCTTTGTTCGCGATACGTCCGCGGACAAGCTCTCCGCCCGCGTGATTCCTTGCGTCTTCCTTGGATTTCCCGCTGACGCGCCTGGCTGGCAATTTTACCACCCCACCTCGCGCCGTGTCTTCCCCTCTCAGGATGTCATGTTTGACTAGTCGGTTTTCTTTTACTGTCTCTTCCCCTACCGCTCTGCCCCTCCCACCCCCTCGCCGCTCTTCCTTGCTCCAGGTCCCCCTCTGGTAGACCCCCTCCCCCCTCTGGGTCCTGCTCCCTCTGGGCTGTGCCTGTCGAGGTTGCTGTAGACTCAGGTGTTGCTCGAGGTGCTGCGTGTAGAGGTGCTGCATCTGGGGTTGCTGCGTCTGGGGGTGCTGAGCCTGCGCGTGCGGAGCTTGGGGGTGCTGAGCCTGAGGGTGCGGGGTCTTGGGGTGCTGAGCCTTAGGGTGCGGGGCCTGGGGGTGCTGATCGTGAGGGTGCGGAGCCTGGGGGTGCTGAGTCTGAGGGTGCGGAGTCTGGGGGTGCTAAGCCTGAGCGTACAGAGCCTACGGGTACTTTGTCTACTAGAGGTCCTCCGGGTGCCTTGTCGCGGAGGGAGCCTCTCTCTCCACCGCAGCTGTGCGAGTGGTTTGCTCGGCGCACCCGCCTTCGGAGTGGCCTTGCTGGAGCCGGGGGGTCTGCCGCTGGAGGCACAGGAGCTCCTGGTCCTGGAGGTACTGGAGCAGCTGGAGCTGGAGGTGCTGTAGGAGTTCGAGCTAGAGGCGCTAGAGCTGGAGCTGCTGGAGGTACTGGAGCTGGAGCTGCTGGAGGTACTGGAGCCGATGGTCCCGGAGGTGCTCGTACTGGAGGTACTGGAGCTGCTGGAGCTGGTGGTGCTGCAAGAGTTGGAGCTGGAGGCATTGGACGTACTGGAGCTGCTGGAGGTACTGGAGACACCGGAGCTAGAGGCGCTGGCCCTGGGGGTGCTGGTGCTGTTGGTGCTGGTTCTGGAGACACTGGACGGCCGCGATCGTACTTCGTTCCCCTGCTTCAGTAGGTTCTTGGTCTCCCATCTTCTACTGGCCTTACTCCTCCCTTACTGTGTCCACCGCCTGACCAGTCGCAGCCGCCATTACAGCCAGCCTCCCCACTGCTTGCTCCTTCTCCTTACACTGAGCAGACCGGAGGTCTTACAGAGCGTCGGGACCCTGTGTCTTGTCCTGCCTCGCCTATTCGCGCTGTTCTCACTGGTCGTCATGTTCCTCGTCAGCGTCCTCCTCCTGTCCCCGGCACGCACCATATGGCACTTCGTCTTTCCTCTGTTCCACTACGTGTCCCCCTGCCATCTCCTCCTGCGTCCTCTCTTTTTGACAGTCCGGACCTTGAGTCTGACTTAGTTCGTGCTGCCATTCCTACTGTCCCTCGTCTTCTAGCCACTGTTGTCACTGACCCTTCGTTTGAGTCCAATGTGCTCTTGGCACGGACGTCCTTGAGGACAGGCAGGAGGACTTTGAGTGTTTTGCAGCTACTGTACCTCATCTCGTGTCCATGCTGATTGCACCAGAGGGAGACCCGGATGCACCAGACATCCCGACCCCGCGCTCTTACGCAGAGGCGATTACAGGTCCCTACTCCTCTCAGTAGTAGACAACCATGGACGCAGAGATGGCATCCTAAAAGTCCACAGGCACTTACATCGACGCAGTTCCCCCTCCTGGGGCGAACATAGTCGATGGCATGTGGATTTTCAGGGTGAAGCGGCCGCCGGGTTCTCTCTTGACTTCAGCACAACTTTCTTACAGGGCAACCTGCACGAGGAGATTTGGCTGCGCCGCCCACCTGGCTTCACTGGGTCGTTTTCTGCAGGTACCCAGTAGAGCCTCCGACGGCCAGTCTACTGTCTCTTCCAGGCGCCCCGCGAGTGGCATGACACACTGAGGACGACGCATGCGGCTCTTGGGTTTGCTCCTTCTACTGCTGACCCGTCGCTGTTTCTACGCACCGACACTTCGCTGCCGTCGTTCTTCGTCCTCGTGTACGTCGATGACCTCGTCTTTGACACTGCTGACACTGAGGCACTGGCTCTTGTGAAGTTGGAGCTATAGAAGAGACACACGTGCACTGACCTGGGTGAACTGCGCAGCTATCTTGGCTTACAGATTGTTATAGTCTAGAGTCCACTTAGGGGTCGTAGATGCCCTTGAAACCACCTGAGCAGAATCTGATGACTTCGAACCGCCTCTGTTCAAAACGCCGTCACGATCAGCTCCGATAACAAACGAGGCTGAAAATTGGACTGACGTTATCTTCAGGTATCTGCTTTCCAACGGTATATGGCTTGCTTTCATCAGAGGTGTATGCGCTACGCAGTGAACAAAAACGTAAGCTCGGCTGGAAAAACGTGTAGCTTCATTGATGCAAGGAAGAGGTTTAGTGCAACATTGCCTAGGGGACTCTTAAGGGGTTGGGACCATCCTGGGAACTCAGAGAAGGTTGAGTCCTAGGGGAGAAATGCTAGAGAAGGATGGGAAACGTCCTAGCTAGGTCAGCAAAGCCAACCACACTTGGATGTTCAGAGCTGTACTCAAGGCTACCAATAGTGAGTCAAGCCAACCATGAGTCAGCTTGTCTTCCCACTTGCACCCTCTTGCAAGCTGCTTCCAGGAAGACCACACTTCTCAAAAGGAGGGTGGTAGAGTCCCACTTGACCACCTGTACTTCTTGTCTCATTCTCTGTCCCTGCACCATTGGCATGACAACAATGAAAGGGTGGCAAGGGAAATGCTGCCAACAGTGCACCATGACTACGGAACAGTAACTTTCGACAGCTGTCACGTGCTGCTCCGATGCTGGGTTGTCCTGAAACTCGGTGACCACCTGCACAACATGGCAAAGGACTGCCACACCGATGCTCAGACCAATCAGAGCTCGGTAGATGAGTCAGCAGCCGAAATGGTGAACTCGGGTGTTACCAAAAAAGAGTAACACACACTTCCGGGATGCCATAAGTCTTGAAACAAAAAATGTTGCCATGCCTTGTAAACTGCTTCAAACATTCTGAAACTTTGAGGGTGTGAAGAACAAATGTTGAAGCACCTCCCCACAAAATTCCAGTAGCTGAGCAGGCTTGTAGGCGGAATGGGAGTGCGATGACCGTGCCACTGTAGTGCTTTGGCACAACAAACTCCCCCTCATCGTGCTCTCATTCATCCCTTAGCTGCTCCCTGAAAATGTCTCCCTTAGTTAAAGGACATGCCACACAAGGTGGCACATCTCCAATGCTGATGCTCTGCAAGCCGCTTAGTCAAGAAATCCGCAGGTTGCTTGGTAGTGTTGATGTAGTGCAAGGAGATGGTGCCCTTCTTCACCTCCTTCCTCACCCAATGCCACTTGATATGCATGTGCTTGTTCAGCCCATGGAGCACAGCATTACGCGCCATTGCAATTGCTCCTTGGCTTTCACAAAACACAGGTGTAGGACCCTCTTGCTCCTGCCCCAACTCCTCAAGCAACCTCCTCATCCAAACCACCTCCTTCACTCCATGAAACAACGCCATGTACTCGCTCTCCGTTGATGAGTGAGCTATCTCTCCTTGCTTCTTAGACTTCCAGCTCACTGGACTCCCTCCAACACAGCATATATAGCCACCATGGGATGTAGCATCACTGATGTCACTCGCCCAGGTAGCATCGGTGAAACACGAGAGGTACAAGTGCCCACGCCTTGCAGGTGCACCAGTCTTTGTGCTCACCTCCTCCACTCCCTTTTGCTTCAGCTGCCCATGCACTGAATATTGCAGCCCCACCCTTGAGGTTGCCATGCAGTACCTCACCAGCCTCTCTGCTGCATCCAGGTGCTCTTGAAGGGGCCTAGACACCACACGAGCGAGCTGTGAAACTGAAAACGCAATGTCGGGGCGAGTGTTGACCGAAGCGTACATCAAGCTCCCCACCATTGACTGGAACCGACGCTGCAACTCGTACTCCAACACCTCACCCTCCTCTTCATCAAGGTGCAGCTGAAACCCTGAGGGTAAAGGAGTCTTCACACTCCTCCCTTCCTCCAGCCCATACTTCTCCCCCATGGCTGCAAGGTACTTGTGTTGGTGAAGCCTCAACCATCCCTTCACCTCGTCCCGCTCCACGTGAAGACCAAGGTAATACCCCACTGGTCCAAGGGCCTTGCATTGAAAGGTCTCCTTCAGGTTCCCTTGCACCTCCTTGATCCTCTCTAGGGATGGAGAGAAGAGGAGGATGTCATCGACATAGACAAGGAGAAATACCTTCTCCTCCTCCCCCTCGGTCATGAAGAGACTCTCGTCGCAGCCGCTAACTTTGAAGCCAAGAGCCTCCAACACCTCCACCAGCCTTGCATACCAGCACCTTGGAGCTTGTTTGAGGCCATAGATGGCCTTGTTGAGCCTGCAAACACGTCCGCTCCCATCATCATACCCCTCTGGCTGCTTCATGTAGATCTCCTCATCTACCACGCCATAAAGGAACGCCATCTTCACATCCATTTGCTCCACCTTCCAGCCACAAACGGCAGCGGCTGCTAGCAACAACCGGAGCGTAGGAGCCTTGGCAATAGGAGCAAATACCTCTTGAAAGTCAATTCCCTCCCTCTGCTGAAAGCCTTTGATCACAAGCCTTGTCTTGCGCCTCTCCAACCTCCCCTCCGCATCGGTCTTTACACGTAACACCCACGTGCAGTCCAATGCCTTCCTTCCTGGGGGAAGATTGGTAAGGGTCCATGTTTCATTCTCCATGTGGCTCTGGAAATCATCCTCCCTTGAAGCCAGCCACGCCTCTCGATCATCTCCAGCGAGAGCTTCCTCCATTGACGCCGGCTCATGAGGTAAGTTGACACCAAAGCAACAAATCTGCTCCATCTCTCCCTCGGCTCCCTTCTCCTCCTCATATTCCTCCTCTTGGACTAGCAATGCCTTGGGAACCCCAAGCCTTTCATACTTGAGGAAATCCCTTGGGTGGGCAGCTCTCTTGGGCCTCTCCTTGGCTGCTCCTTCCTTGGCTCCACCACGGACAGCATCACGCTTCCCTTGGGTTGTGCGCCTTGGTGGAAGCTTAGGGGATGGTGTAGGCTGCTGCACCTCCTCCTCGGTATCACCTCTCTCAGCTATAGGGGCCTCCCCTTGCTGTAGTACTTCTTCCACATCTGCTGCCTCCCCTTCAGCACCTCCCAAGTCATGTGACACCTCTGTCAACTCTGAAGATGAGGACAACTCGATGGGAATGAGAAGTGGGTCGTTGGTTCCCACCTCTATTCCAAGCGGAATGGTGACCTTGCTCCTCCCCCGCTCCGACCACTCCTTGAACATGAGCCCCTCCATGAACTTGGCATCTCTGGTGGTGAAGATGGTGTTGGATTTTGGGTCCCACATGAGCCAGCCCTTGCTACCCCGTGCAAGACCCAAATGAACAGCCCACACCGCCGCCGCTTGAAGCTTGTCACGCTTCTCCTTAGGGACATGCACGAGCCCCATGCACCCGAAGACACGAAGCATATCAACCAGGGGCTTCTTGCCACTCCACTTCTCCATAGGGACCCAATGCTGACCTCCCACATGAGTCAACATCCAGTTCTTGATGACGGTAGCATGACGAATAGCGAGGGGCCAGAACCGCAAGGGTAGACCCGAGTCCACCAAAATCGTTCTCCCGCCCTCTATGATGGTCCGGTTCGCTCTCTCTGCCACGCCGTTGGACTGAGGGGTGTAGGCCGTGGTGAGCTGCTGCTTGATGCCATGCCGCTTCAACCAGCTCCGGAACTCCGCTCCCAAAAACTCCCCACCACGGTCGCTACGAATCGCCTTCACCCGCTTGCCGCTCTCTCGCTCCACCATGGGCAGCCACTCTTCAATGATGACCCTTGCAGCATCACTCTTCTTTGCAAGTGGAAAAGACCAGGTGAGCCTTGTGTAATCATCCACCATAGTCATGGAATACAGGGCTCCACCATCTCCCTTCACCTTCATGGGCCCCACAAGATCCACATGCACGAGCTCCACCGGGTCACTTGACTGCCCCACCATCGAATGGAAGGGAAATCGTGAGAACTTGCTGGTCAAGCAAGTCTCACAAGAGCCCACCTCCTTGGGCTCCCCCTTTATCCTCAGCCCCTTGACTCTTTCCTCCTTAAACAGCTGCTGTAACTGAGGTAGCGCCACGTGGCCAAAGCGACGGTGTGCGGTGAGCCAATCCGTCTCACCCGTGCTAGGAGTTACACTTGGTAGAGCACCCCCCCCATGCACAAGCAGCCCACCATCACTGCCATCACCACCTCCTCCACTGGTTACGTGGCTTGCATGCCCTCCTCTTACAGCTTCAGCAGCCAAGCGCGCAGCCGCCTCCTTCCATGGCAGCACCGGTATCTCCCACATGGACCGGTGCATGTCCTTGCCGCCTCGGAGGTCCCACAACACGCGCCCATCCAGAGTTGCCTTGAACACCTTTGTGCCCATCATCTCCATCTTCATCCCTGCCTCACTCAATGCCTTGGTAGAGAGAAGGTTGGCACATAGTCCAGGGACAAGGAGAACACGCTTCAGCCCCACAAGCCTCCCATCCGCACCCATAAACATGGCTCTCCCCTCGCCACGCACGGGTACAACTTGGCCGGTGGCTGAAACAATGGTGGCTGCCTTTGATGGCCTGACTTCATCCAGCAGATCCTCTCGGTTGGTCATGGTCATGAAGGCTCCCGTGTCGATGACCCAATGGGAGGAACGGTGAAGAGCAACCTTGCTGGCCGGTACAACCATATCCTCGGAGCATGCCTCTCCTACATGGTAGAACATGCCGCCATGTCCACCGGCACCTCCATCGCCCTCCTCACTGCCCATGCCTTCTCCCATAGCTCCATGAACACCCTTAGAGCCTTCAATTGATGGCTGACCAGGCCTCCAACCATCAGGTAGCTTGCGACACTTAAACCATGGGTGACCTTCCACATGGCAATACCAACACTTGCCGCCACACCGCTTGCCTCCCTTGTTGCTACGCTTCCCTCCCGAATACTGCTCCCCTCCAGAGCCTTCCTTGGCCTTGCCTTTCTTGCTGCCACGTCCCTTGAAGCCTTTCATGCCATAGGCAGAGCCTCCACCTTCACCGGCAGCGGCAGTCAGCTCCTTCCTCCGAAACTCCTCTTGAAGGACTTGAGCACGAATCCACTCAAGGGACCATGAGTCCTTCATGCCATTGAGGTTGACCACCAAGGGGCCCCACGACTCCGGCAGCAGGGAGAGAGCCTTGTAGCACTTGATCTTTTCAGGGTAGTCCACACCAGCAGCAGAGAGCTTCACATAGAGGTCCCGGAGTTGATCGAACGCTCCTTGCACGGCATCACCCTCGTTGATCTTCACCGCATGGAGTTGTCGTTCGAGCACCACCACCATCGCTTTGCTGCTGGGGGCATGGACATCCTTCAACATTTTCCATGCCTTGGGACCACACTGGATATCCTTGATGAGATGCTTGACATGGTGCAGCTGGTTGGATGAGAGGCATTGAGAGAGAAGGAACATAGCAGAGGTGATCCACACCCCCACGCACCTGGTACGATCAGCTCCGATAACAAACGAGGCTGAAAATTGGACTGACGTTAGCTTCAGGTATCTGCTTTCCAACGGTATATGGCTTGCTTTCATCAGAGGTGTATGCGCTACGCAGTGAACAAAAACGTAAGCTCGGCTGGAAAAACGAGTAGCTTCATTGATGCAAGGAAGAGGTTTAGTGCAACATTGCCTAGGGGACACTTAAGGGGTTGGGACCATCCTGGGAACTCAGAGAAGGTTGAGTCCTAGGGGAGAAAGGCTAGAGAAGGATGGGAAACGTCCTAGCTAGGTCAGCAAAGCCAACCACACTTGGATGTTCAGAGCTGTACTCAAGGCTACCAATAGTGAGTCAAGCCAACCATGAGTCAGCTTGTCTTCCCACTTGCACCCTCTTGCAAGCTGCTTCCAGGAAGACCACACTTCTCAAAAGGAGGGTGGTAGAGTCCCACTTGACCACCTGTACTTCTTGTCTCATTCTCTGTCCCTGCACCATTGGCATGACAACAATGAAAGGGTGGCAAGGGAAATGCTGCCAACAGTGCACCATGACTACGGAACAGTAACTTTCGACAGCTGTCACGTGCTGCTCCGATGCTGGGTTGTCCTGAAACTCGGTGACCACCTGCACAACATGGCAAAGGACTGCCACACCGATGCTCAGACCAATCAGAGCTCGGTAGATGAGTCAGCAGCCGAAATGGTGAACTCGGGTGTTACCAAAAAAGAGTAACACACACTTCCGGGATGCCATAAGTCTTGAAACTAAAAATGTTGCCATGCCTTGTAATCTGCTTCAAACATTCTGAAACTTTGAGGGTGTGAAGAACAAATGTTGAAGCACCTCCCCACAAAATTCCAGTAGCTGAGCAGGCTTGTAGGCGGAATGGGAGTGCGATGACCGTGCCACTGTAGTGCTTTGGCACAACACAAATCACCCGGGACAGAGCACGGTGCACCATCACCCTGACCCAGTCACACATGGTGCACCAGGTCCTTCAGCGCTTTGGCTTTCGGTATTCCTCACCACAGTCCACTCCTCTGCCTACCGGTCACTCGCTCTCAGCTCCACCTTCGGACGAGTCCGTAGAGCCGAGTGGCCCGTATCCAAAGCTTGTGGGCTGCCTCATGTACCTGATGACCTGCACTCGACCTGACCTTGCCTACCCTCTTAGCATCCTGGCACGCTACGTTGCGCCTGGGAGACACTGACCAGAGCACTGGGAGGCCGCTAAGAGGGTGTTGCGCTACTTGTGCAGTACGTCGGGCATGGGGATCGTGCTTGGAGGACGGGGTCCAGTTGTCCTCACTGAACACACAGACGCTTCTTGGGTTGACGACTTGGCTACGCAGCGGTCGTCACAGGGTTACACTTTCAGCCTTGGCCCAGGCTCTGTTTCTTGGTGGTCTACCCACTCGTCTTTTGTTCTCAGTTCTAGTTGTGAGGCTGAGATCTACGCAGGGGCCATGGCTGTTGAGGAGTTACGCTGGCTCACCTACATGCTGACCGACTTGGGAGAGCGGCCTCGTTCTTCTCCAGTTCTGTACGTAGACAACAAGGCCATGATTGCCTTGTGTCAGGAGCACAGACTGGAGCACAGAACGAAGCACATCGCTCTGCGTTAATTCCTTGCTCGAGAGTTGCAGCAGCGTGGTCAGCTTCGTCTTGCTTACGTGGCCACTAGGGCCAACACTACTGATATATCCACCAAGGCACTTCAGTCTGGTGATCATCAGCGTTTCTGTACTGTTCTAGGCCTTGTGCCTACTTTGCCTCACTTGCTCACTGCTTGACTTTGCTTGTACTGTGATACATATATATACCTGCATAGTTACACTTGTTAGGGTATGATCACTGTACTGTTTGTTCTCTTTTATATAACTCTGCATGTGAACTGGCCTTGTGGCCTTTGCTTGTGCTCAAAATGTGTGTTGACTTCGTGATCCACCCTGAGCTTGTTTTGCTTTTCTTGACTGGTCTTGTGACCACTTGTTCTCCCCCACTTTGCCTCTGGGGGTGTGTCAGAATGATATATTGCTTACTTTGTGTAGGCTATAGTGGAGTAGCCCATAAGGGGTACAACCCAATAGGGTTAGTACTTGTACCCAACTCTTTCATAGTTCATTCATTCTCGTTCGTTAGTTTGACAGACTCACTACTCAATTGCACGGTGCTCATATCTTCTAGGGCATAGGTTTTGAGACGTCTCAAAACTAGATTACTATCACGCGGATTATATACAGTGAGAGTGTTTGTTGCTTGGAAAGCAAGGTGTAACTTGCAAAAGTTGCTTGTTCGCGCGAGGCTCCCGAAGCTACAGTTGGCGAAGAATGAGGATTCCACGTTACGCCTCGAGGAATGAAGATCTGAGCCCCTCGGATTTTTCCAGGGTGCTTTGGATTGGCTGCCCAGATTTCAGCCACGGATGTTACGCACCTAGAATTTGGTTTCTTGAGGGCTTCGTTCCCACTCTTGTCTTTCATTCTGCTTGCGCTGATGAAGGTTTGACTTGGGGCCATTCCCAGTCTACCGAAACATGTTCGCGTTTTAATCCTGTAGTGGAATAAGAGCTAAGTTTTCAGATTCTCGGTTTTTTATCAGATTCTCAATTTTTACTACTGACTATCATTTGCTAAAGATTTTTTCTAGACTACAGCTCGCCTAAACAAAGCTTCTATGGCTGACGGTTCTTGGGGTCTCCCAAATTCTATAGAAAAATCGAGTTTCGTACTAGTTACCCGTAGAGCAGAGCTTTTCCCGAAAACTTACACGGGTTACCGCGCCAACAAGTGCTCCCATAAGGTTGAAGGATTTCATGGGCTTCCTGCGATAATCCACGAGGACGACGTGTCAGAGGTCCACTGGTGATCCCCGATTGATCCTAGGGAAGGGTTACAGTCTTGTTGTCCTTGGGGGTTATGGGCGCATTGACCCGCTACTTAACAAGCCCTTTTATCCCAATGGTCTAGTGGTTGGGATTCAGATATGGTATCAGAGCGAAGGTCTCGGGTTCGAATCCCAGTGTGTGCACTCGGGCATCCCAGTGCGGGAGGGTGTCAGAGGTCCACTGGTGATCCCCGATTGATCCTAGGGAAGGGTTACAGGCTCGTTGTCCTGGGGGGTTATGGGCGCACTGACCCGCTACTTAACAAGCCCTTTGATCCCAATGGTCTAGTGGTTGGGATTCTGACACGACGAGCACAACAAGCAAGCTGAAAATTCTCCCGCCATGGCTGAGATGGAATTTTAGAACAACAGAGCTGCGGATGCGAATCCTGCTGCTGCTATCAACCCGATCGCCGCCGACACATCCTTCTCCATTCCGGAACATTTTAAAGGTTGGACTACGACGATCGTCAGGGGCTTCAGAACTGACTTCTAAGCACTCCTCAAGGCGAAGCCGAAACTGAAAAAGATGAAGACACTCAACGACCAAGGTGTGATCTTACACAGCATTCGCACCAAGGCCGTAGAATTTCATACCAAGTACCCTACCACGCGGGAAAAGTCTGCTGCGTCCGTCGCCTCGGTTCATTTTGAGAGCCATAAGCGCATTCAGGTCGATTTCATTATGTCTAAGGAGCTGGAGGTCGAGAAAATTCTGTCGGCATCCTCCTCACATCTCACCACTCTGGCGACCAAGCTTGAAGACTACATACAAGGCCTTAATGCTGACCCAGAACTAGCCGTATCTGATGCGGCTAGGGAACGATACCGGAAGACCAAGGGTGTCTGCATCGAACGGGCCAAGTCAGAGATCGCACTCGCCAAGGACGATATTATGATCCGGGAGCTGGAGAGACAGAGGATCAAGGAAGCTGATGATTTGAAGAAAGCAGCCGCCGCCGAAGAGATGGACCACCTGGAAACGGACCCGGCGATCAACGAGCTTGTTCTACAAGCTACTAAGAAGTACGGGGAGACGATGCGCAAGGAGATTACGGCGAGTGTCGAAGCGAAGCTGACTGCGAAGTTTAAGAAGAGAATGTTGATGGGATCGCAGGATTCCAAGCCAGCCCCCACGACCTCGAAGCCTAAGGCGGACCCGTCCAAGGACCAGAAATCTTCTGGCGCCAAGGCAGATGTACCGAAGGCGACGAGGAAACACGGGAAAGGAAAAAAGAAAGCGAAATCTTCAGGCAACAGTGGAGGGAAGAACCAACAAGCTACCTCGACAAAGGTTCAAGTTCAAAAGAATGGCGGCGACGACCCAGGAAAAGGGCCGCGCAAGAACTAACTGCTCGGGACATCGCACTCCGCCGATTCGGGCAACTGACTGTACGACAAGCGCAGTCTCGCGTTCGGAATCGGGGGGTGCACAACCTCAGCGCTAATGTTCTGTCTCACGACGAAACTAAGGCGCTCGGGATGGGGCTGAAGTTCATACCTACGCCAACATGGAACTTTTCCATCGAAGCAGACCTGCATCAACTTCATCGACAGATCTCCCTCGATTTTTTCTTCAAGGATAAAGGGTCATCGGCTTGATCTCGTTTCCGGGTGAAGAATCCTAACTGGTGGCCTGATCGGGACGTGGTCCCGGAGCAAGTCTTCAAGGAGGCGCAAGCTGACCTATCGTTCCTGATGAAGGCGTGTAGGCCCATGCACGGGCAGAACCTACCACGGAGTGCGCGCATGGCGATACGCTCGCTGTCGCTAAACAGCAGCATCGTCATCAAGCCGGCCGACAAGAACATAGGAATCACCATGATGGACAGACAGCACTACGTCGCGTTTTATCTGGAGCATCTGAACGACAAAGAAGTCTACCATCCTGTCCATCACAATCCGAGTCCTTTAGTTCTGCAGTAGATGATGGAGCTGAAAGTGACGTGGGGACATGCTTTTCCAGACAGCATTTCGAAATGTCTTTTCGATTAACCGCCAGGAGGATGGCACCCAGCGGCATTCTACATCCTTCCGAAACTCCATAAGAAAGTACATGTGGGGCAACCGATCGCTGCTTCACACTCATGGATAACTACTAATGCGAGTCGTTGGCTGAATTCGCAACTAAGACCGCTACTCCTAAAACGAGCCACCTACCTGTGCGATTCTTTTTCACGGCTAGCGAAGCTAGAGACTACAGCCTTTCCGCCAAACATTCTCCTAGCGACGTACGACGTGACCTCGCTCTACCCCAGGTAACTATAGATCGAGGACTTGACGCAGTTAGCAGTTTTTTTACGAGAGAAAACACGCAGCTATCTCAACTGCTTATGGCTCTACTGGGTTGGGTCATGAGGAACTCTTATGTAGAGTTCGACGGCAAAGTGTTTTATCAAGTGCAGGGCACCGCAATGGGAACTCCTATAGCGGTTTGTTTTGCCATACTCTTCATGAGCCGTCTCGATGAGCTGTTAAAGGAGAGGTGGACATGGGTGTCACCTTGTTACCACGTCCGTTATATCGATGATGGCCTTATCATCTGGCCAAGGTCGCGGTCAGAATTAGAGGAGTACCTGCGCACCTTCAACGGCTTGGATCCGAATATCAGGATCACGTGGAACATCTCGGGGCGTTCGGTTGACTTTTTGGACGTGGTCCTCCACAGAGGGCCGCGTTTTACTGAGCGTGGTATCCTAGACTTTGGTACTTTTAAGAAGCCGATGAATAGGTACCTCTATCTCCCCTTCTCCTCCTTCCACCCACGGCACTGCGTTTCATCCGCGCCGAACTGAAGCGTTACCTGCTACGCTCGACCTCGGTGTCAACCTTCCTAGCAACGAAACCCGCCTCTTCCAACGCCTTCGTGATCGTGGTTACCCCCCTGTTTTCCTTCGACCGATCTTCAAGGGCGTCCTATCCGCACATCGTGTACCACTCCTCGCCGAAACTCTCCCGAACCAGCTTTTGCGATAGACCTCTCTTCCCTCTACATGCGGAACCCTAGTCTTGAAGAAAACCTACACACCTGTCAGAGGTCCACTGGTGATTCCCGATTGATCCTAGGGAAGGGTTACAGGCTCGTTGTCCTGAGGGGTTATGGGCACACCGACCCGCTACTTAACAAGCTCTTTTATCCCAATGGTCTAGTGGTTGGGATTCTGACATGGTATCAGAGCAAGGGTCTCGGGTTCGAATCCCAGTGTGTGCACTTCGGGCACCCCAGTGCGGGGGGGTGTCAGAGATCCACTGGTGATTCCCGATTGATCCTAGGGAAGGGTTACAGGCTCGTTGTTCTGGGGGGGTTATGGGCGTACCGACCCGCTACTTAACAAGCCTTTTTATCCCAATGGTCTAGTGGTTGGGATTCTGACAATACCTGTGTCGGCTCGTCTTGGGCTAGGGGTAGTTTTGAGACGTTTCAAAACAAGATTACTATCACGCGGATTATATACAGAGAGAATGTTTGTCGCTTGGAAAGCTGGGTGTAACTTGCAAAAGTTACTTGTTCGCGCGAGGCTCCTGAAGCTACAGTTGGCGAAGAATGAGGATTCCACGTTATGCTTCGAGGAATGAAGACCTGAGCCCCTCGGATTTTTCCGGGGTGCTTTGGATTGGCTGCCCAGATTTCAGCCACGGTTGTTACGTGCCTAGAATTTGGTTTCTTGAAACGTAGTTCTTGCTTAAGGGCTTCGTTCCCACTCTTGTCTTTCATTCTGCTTGTGCTGATTAAGGTTTGACTTGGGGCCTGTCCCAGTCTACCGAAACATGTTCGCGTTTTAATCCTGTGGTGGAATAAGAGTTCAGTTTTCAGATTCTTGGTTTTTAAACAGGGTCAATTTTTACTACTGACTATCATTTGCTAAAGATTTTTTCTAGACTGCAGCTCGCCTAAACAAAGATTCTATGGCTCACTTCTCAACTGCATGGTGCTCATATCATCTAGGGCATAGGACTGCCCCAGTAGCACCACCTCCCCGTGTGCACCACAGGGCACCCACGTGCATGGTGCGCCTGTCATCCAGGGGCATATGGGTGGTCCAGTAGCACCACCATTTCCTGGAGACCAAATGAGAAGGCACGTATGAGCCACATGGTCCTCACCTGCACATATGAGCCACATGGTCCTCACCTGCACGTATGAGCCACATGGTCCTCGCCTGCACAATTGTCTTATTGACCCGGGCATGCAGCTTCTCCAGCAGCACCACCTCCCAGTACGTACGAGCTGCTCATTCCGCACAGACGCGCTTCCCACCCACCACTCAACGCTCACCTGCACTGTCCACTTCTCATCCATGGCATGCGGCTTCTCCAGCAGCACCATCTCCTCATAGAACTTGCAGAGCCGCCTCACCACCAACTTCTCCACCACACTTGCTGGCTTGCCTGCTGCCACAGCCTGGGTGGGCGGAGAGAGGAGGAGGAAGAGAAAAAGCGGGGTGTCAACAGCCTGCTACTAGCAAGCAATCCGCCACCCCGCCACCAAATTCTCTACCACACCCGCTAGCTTGCCCACTGTCACCGCCTGCGAGGCGGAGAGAGGGAGGGAGTGAAAAAGAGGAGTGTTGAGACGTCTCAAAACATCATGCCCGCTGCCACAGCCTGCACGGGAGGCGCCACGAGACTATTTTCCCCACTGTGGCCTGAATGGGGAGACGGATGGGGAGGGGACAAAGGAGACATTGAGCTAACCGTTTGCAATAGCGTTGACCCATCAATTGACATGTTGACCTACCTGTTTGTTAGAACTGGAGCTTGAATAGATTGATTAACAAAGATATGTTAGAATTATGAGCGAATGAATGACTGAACTAGAAAGCAGGTGGGTACATATAGGAAACCTAAAAGTGTTGTATCCTGTAAGAACTACCCCACTACAGCCTAAACAGACTATAGCATATAAGTTTGACACACCCCCATAGGCAAAGTGGGGGAGAACAAGAGGTAAAAAGACCAGTCAAGAAAGGCAAAGCAAGCTCAGGGTGGATCACAAAGTCACCACGCAGTCTGAGAAGCAAATGGCCACAAGGCCAGTTCACATGCAGAGTTATATAAAGGAGAACAAACAATACAGTGAACACAACCTAGCAAGTGTAAGCATGCAGGTATATGTATAAAGAGTACAGTACAAGCAGAGTCAAGAAGAAAGCAAGTGAGGCACAGTAGGTACAAGGCCTAACACAGTACAGAAACGCTGATGATCACAAGGCTGAAGTGCCTTGGTGAAAACATCAGCAGTGTTGGCCTGAGAGGCCACGTAAGCAAGATGAAGCTGGCCACGCTGCTGCACCTCTCGAGCAAAGAAGTAGCGCAGAGCAATGTGCTTTGTTCTGTGCTCCAGTCTGTGCTCCTCACACAAGGCCAGCATGGCCTTGTTGTCGGCGTACATAACTGGAGGAGAACGAGGCGCCTCTCCCAAGTCGGTCAGCAGGTAGGTGAGCCAGCGTAGCTCCTGTGCAGCCATGGCCCCAGCGTAGATCTCAGACTCACAACTGGAGCTGAGAATAGAAGAAGAGCGGGTAGACCGCCAATAGACAGAACCAGAGCCAAGACTGAAGGTGTAACCCTGTGACGACCGCTGCATAGCCAAGTCGTCAACCCAGGAGGCGTCAGCGTGACCAGTGAGGACAACTCGAGCCCGTCCTCCAAGCACGAGCCCCATGCCCGATGTACTGCACAAGTATCGCAACACCCTCTTCGCAGCATCCCAGTGCACCTTTCGGTGCCTGCCGGGAGCCACGTAGCGAGCAAGAAGGCTGAGAGGGTATGCGAGGTCAGGTCGTGTGCAAGTCATCAGGTACATGAGGCAGCCCACAAGCTCTGGATACGGGCCACTCGGCTCTACGGACTGGTCCGAAGGTGGAGCTGAGAGCGAGTGACCGGTAGGCAGAGGAGTGGACTGTGGCGAGGAGTACGTGAAGCCGAAGCGCTGAAGGACCTGCTGCACCATGTGTGACTGAGTCAAGGTAATGGTGCGCTGTGCTCTGTCCCGGGTGATCCGCAAGCCAAGATAGCTTGTCAGCTCACCCAGGTCTGTGCACGTGTGTCTCTTCTGCAGCTCGGACTTCACGTGGGCGAGTGCCTCAGTGTCAGCATTAGCAAAGACAAGGTCGTCTACGTACACGAGAACGTAGAACGGCGGCAGAGCAGTGTCAGTGCATAAAAACAGAGAAGGGTCAGAAGTGGAAGGAGCAAAACAAAGAACAGCAAGAGTCGTCCTGAGTGTGTCGTGCCATTCATGGGGTGCCTGGCGGAGACCGTAGACTGGCCGCCGGAGGCTCCACTGGGTACCAGCAGGAAACGACCCAGTGAAGCCAGGTGGGCGGCGCAGCCAGATCTCCTCGTGCAGGCTGCCCTGGAGGAAGGCTGTGCTGAAGTCAAGCGAGTGGAGCTCGTAGTCACGCTGAGCAGCAACGTGCAGCAGTACCCGAAGAGTGGTCATCTTCGGGGTAGGGGAGAAGGTCTGAAAGAAGTCAACTCCCTGTCGCTGACTGAAGCCACGTGCAACGTAACGCGCCTTGAAGGCAGGCGGAGAACCCGGCGGCCGCTTCACCCTGAAGATCCACATGCAACTGACGATGTTCGCCCCAGGTGGGGGAACCTCGTCTACGTAGGTGCCTGTGGACTTCCAGGAAGCCATCTCTGCATCCATGGCTGCCTGCCACTGAGAGGAGTAGGGACCCTATATCGCCTCTGCGTAAGAGCGCGGGGTAGGGATGTCTGGTGCATCCGGGTCTCCCTCAGGGGCAAGCAGCATGGACACGAGATGAGGTACAGCAGCGGCAAAGCACTCAAACTCCTCCTGTCTGTCCTCAAGAACGTCCGTGCCAAGAGCACACTCACCCCCAACGGACGGAGGACAGACAGACGCAGACGCAGACTCAGCAACAAGATTAGTGGCGTAGTCCAGGCGACAGGCTGCAGCAAAGTCAACAAGCTCAGTAACAAGAGCAGACGCAGCAGTGGACTCAAACAAAGGGTCAGTGACAGCAGTGGCCAGAAAGCGCGTGACAGCTGGACTAGCAGCACGTAGGGAGTCAGACGCAGGGTCTGGACCGGCAGGAAGAGAGGACGCAGGAGGAGACGGCAGAGGGACACGCTGTGGAGCAGTGGAAGGACGCAGAGTCATAGAGTGAGTGTCAGGGACAGGAGGACGTGAAACACGACCAGCGCGAACAGTACGGACAGGCGACGCAGAACGAGACTCAGGCGACACAGGACGCGACTCAGGCTCACGACGCTCCGTAAGACCTCTAATCGGTCCAGAGTAAGGAGAAGGACCAGGCAGTGGAGAGGCCGGCTGTAACTGCGACTGGGACTGGACAGGCGGTGGACTCAGGAAAGGAGGAGTAGGACCAGGAGAAGGCGGGGAACCAAGAACCTGTTGAAGGAGTGGAACGTAGTACGGCCGCGGCCGCGCAGCGCCTCCAGAAACAGCAGAGACAGAACCGGTACCCTCAGCCCCAGTGTCTCCAGTCCCAGCAGCACCTCCAGCAGCTCCAACAGCTCCAGCACCAGCAGCACCTTCAGCAGCTCCAGCAGCCCCAGCACCAGCAGCACCGCCAGTAGCTCCAGTAGCACCTCCAGCAGCTCCAGCACCAGCAGCACCTCCAGCAGCTCCAGCAGCTCCAGCACCAGCAGCACCTCCAGCACCAGCTGCACCTCCAGCAGCTCCAGCAGCACCTCCAGCACCTCCAGCAGCACCAGCACCAGCAGCACCTCCAGCAGCTCCAGCAGCACCAGCTCCAGCAGCACATGCAGCACCTCGACGGCGCCGAGAGTACCACTCACGAAGCTGTTGTGGAGAGAGGGGCTCCCGCCGCGACGGGACACCTAGAGCACCTCCAAGCTCAGCACGCGCAGGCTCAGCACCTCCAGACGCAGTACCCGCAGGCTCCACATGCCCAGGCTCAGCACCCCCAGGCTCAGCACGCCCAGATTCAGCACCCCCAGACTCAGCACCCCCAGGCTCCACACGCTCAGGCTCAGCACCCCCAGTCCCCGCACCCCCAGTCCCCGCACCCGCAGGCTCAGCACCCCTAGCAGCACCTGAGTCGACAGCTACCTCGACCGGCTCGGCAGGGCCTACCTGGGACACACCTGAGGGGGCAGGACCCTGGGGGGGGAGGGGGTCTACCGGGGGAGTACCTGGTGCTAGGAAGAGCGGCGGCGGGGGGAGAGAGCCAGTGCGGTAGGGAAAGAGACGGTAGTATGACACCGACTCGTCAAACGTGACGTCCTGAGAGGACAGAATACGACGCGAGGTGGGGTGGTAGAACTGCCACCCGGGTGCGTCAGGAGGGAAGCCAAGGAAGACACTGGGAACGACACGGTAGGAGAGCTTGTCCGCTGAAGTATCGCGGACAAAAGCTCAAGATCCCCAGACACGGAACGCGGACGCATCACCAACCTTCCCCGTCCACCGCAGAGTAGGTGTGGTCTCCGGCAAGGAGACACAAGGCTGAAGGTTGATCTGATGCGCAGCGTACTGAACCGCGAACGGCCACAGAAAATGGGGAGCAGCCGCATGGATCATGGACGTACGAGCGACGTCCATGACCATGCCAATGCGGCGCTCAGCAATCCCATTTTGTTGTGGGGAGGCCGGAAGCGTGAACGTCTGGCGGATGCCCTCCGCACGACAGAACGCCCTCAGGAGGTCGGAGGAAAACTCACCACCTTTGTCTGAGTGCAGACGCAGAACAGGAAGGTCCGAGCCGAAACTCTCGCGGAGCTGGCGATGAGTACCGCGGATCCAGTCGATCAACACCTCAGGGACCTCACCCTTGCTGCGCAAGAGGAAGACTGTGGTGTAACGCGAGTAGTCGTCAACGACCAGCAGGAAGTAACGCTCGTGACCCTGTCCCTGGATGCGGGCTGGGCCCCACACGTCCATGTGAAGAGTCTGCAGAGGAGCCTCAGTCGGAGGGAACGTGGAGGAGTGAGGAGCGGCGCGCTGCCGTCCCTCGACACAGTGAACACAGGTAGGGGCAGGCCCCGGAGTAAGGGGAGGGAGGGACCGGGGTAGACCTGAGACAAGGGTACGGGAGGCCATACCTCGAAGACGAGGCAGGGAGGGGTGACCAAGGCGGTGGTGCCAAAGAAGATTCTCGTGCGACAGAGGACGACACGAGCAGGGGGCAGACGCAGGACTAGACCTGGACGCGGCAGCAAACACCTGACTAGACGTAGAGACCGGAGGAGGTGCAGTAGTCAGTGTGTACAGACTCGACCCTGGCCTACGGGTGAACGTCGCCAGGTGGCGGTCCGTGCGAGAGCAAGTGCAGTGGGTCACACGCTGACCTCCAGGGGCGAACTGGTCAACCCACGCATCCTGGAGGTCAGCTCCACTCACCAAGTTCGTAGAGAACGAGGGGAGGTGGAGTCCCGACAGCAAGCCCGACGGGGCCGCAGGACACGGTAGAACCGTGGAAGAGTGCGCAAGGACTGGGCCCCTAGAGGGGTCAGCAAGGGAGACTGCGACAGGTCGACTGAGCGGCGTGAGTGTGGTGCTGTCTCTAAAGAAAGAGCGCGAAGCACCAGAGTCAAGTGTGAAAGTGTGCAAGGCCTCAGTAGGTGCAGTACCAGAGAGAGGAGACTCACCAGCACCTGGAGCAGCAAACTCACCAGTACCTGGAGCAGCAGACACACTAGCACATAGAGCAGCAGCCGCAATGCCCGGGTCGGGCGGGACACTCAGGTAACAGTCACCCTCAGCACTATCAGACAAAGCATACATGGCAGCAAGGATAGCATCGAAATCAAGATCAAAGATAGGCACATGCTGCAGAAGCAGATCATGCCAGCGAGGGAGCTCAACAGCGTCAGGAAACTGGGCACGCCAGGCGTCAGTCAAGCGACCGAAGCAGCGCTGCGTAGTGTGTGGCAGCCCACACGCCTCCCCACAACGACTGCCAGTGCGAAGAACGTAAGTGCAGGGACCAGCACCCCCAGACCTCCAACGCCCAGCGTACCACTCACGAAGCTGCTGGGCCGACGGGGTCTCACGGGAGCGCGGCTGCTGCTGGCTCTGGCTACTACCAAAGCCTCCATGCTGCGCGGCTGCACCTCGACCAGCACCACCGCTGCCGCCACCTCCACCACCGCTGCCGCTGCCTCCACCACCTCCACCGCCGCCACTGAAGCCCCCACTCCCGGTACCACCCCCACCTCCACCGCCACCCCCTCCGCCTCCTCCACCTCCTCCACCGCCTCCCCCGCCGCCCCCTCCACCACCCTTGCTCCCCTTGCCCTTGCTGTTGCGGCGTCTCCCACTAGGGGCAGACACAGCTCCGACCTCCTCAGTGCCAACGAGGTCGACAGCAGCAGCAGAAGCAACAGAGGGGAGAAGGGGGACAGGGGAACACCCCTCAAAGAAAGGGGTGCGACGGTCGCCGCGAGAAGCACCTACAGCTAAGATACTCTTCTCAGCTGCAGCAAGGCGCTCCTCTAGCATGTTGACAGTCAGCTCGGTGGGGCAAAGGGAGAGAAAGTGGTCCCTGACTGAAGAAAGGGAGTCAGGGAGGCGGGTGACTAGGTAGTAAAGGGTGATGTACATGGGGGGGGGGGGTTCTTGGCACAGAACTCAGTGGGAAGGGCAGTGCGGTAGCGGGCGTCACTAGTGCGGAGGTGAGCAACTAGGTCAGCGACTGTGGCAAAGGCGGCAAGGTTAGGGAAAAGGTACGGCAACATGAGGCGGCTGAGGGCAGCAGTGGCAGGGGAGGAGTAGCGCGCAACTACAGCGTCGTACAAAGACTGAGCAGGCTTGTACTGGCCAAAATGCGTGCGCTCAGCAGGCGGCAGATGACTACGAACAGCAAGACGAGCAACAGCGTCACGAGTGGTCCACTGCGAGCGAACCGTACTGACAGCAGTGGCAGCAGGAGCAGTAGAAACACCGGACGTGTGATCGAAAAGGGATACCCCATCCCTAGAATCACACTGAAGAAAGAGCTGCAGGTCGTCAACCCACACGTCAAAGTGAACTGCACGTCCCTCAGCATCAAAGGTGAGAACAGTAGGGCTAGCCATAGCAGCAGTAGGAGCAGTAGAAGCAGAGGCAGCAGTAGCAGCAGCAGCAGCAGAGGCAGCAGTGGCAGCAGTGCAGGCAGGGCAGTGCAGCTCAGTAGGGCGGCGCGGCTCGGTAGGGCGGCGCGGCTCGGCTAGGCGGCGCGGCTCGGTAGAGCAGCGCAGCTCGGCTGGGCGGCGCGGCTCGGCTGGGCGGCGCGGCTCGGCTCCTGGCGGCGCGGCGTAGCAGGGCGGCGCGGGTGCTTACCAGGGGCGGGTGCAGGCAGGGCTGCGACTGGGGCGGCAGCAGGGCATGGCCGCAGCTGCAGGGCAGGGCCGCAATGGGCGGCAACAGGCAGGGCCGCAACGGGCCAGTGACGGGCCAGCGACGGGCGGCGACAGGCCAGCGACGGGCGACGACGGGCCGGCGACGGGCGGCAACGAGCCGGGACAGGCCGGCGACGGGTCTGAACGGGCCGGGACGGGCCAGTGGCGGCGGCGAAGGCAGGGCCGCGGGGCAGGGCCGTAGCACGCGGCAAAAACAGGGCCGCGACTAGTGGCTTAGGGCCAGCGACGGGCGGCTAAGGGCCGCGACGGGCAGTGAAGGGCCGTGACGGGCCCCAAAGGTAGGGCCTTGATGGGCCTCGAAGGCAGGGCCGCGAGGGGCGGCACTAGGGTAGGGCCGCAATGGGCCTCTAAGGCAGGGCCGCGACGGGCGGCACTAATCTAGGGCCGCGACGGGCCTCTAAGGCAGGTCCGCGACGGGCCTCTAAGGCAGGGCCGCGACGGGCGGCACAAGGGCAGGGCGCGCGACGGCGCAGGTGAAACAGGCGCGAGGCGCGCTTCGGGCAGGGCAGGAAAAAAAATCGTGGTGGGCCCAAAAAAAACGTTCCCACTAGGGAACCTGCTCAGAATACCATGTTAGAATTATGAGCGAATGAATGACTGAACTAGAAAGCAGGTGGGTACATATAGGAAACCTAAAAGTATTGTACCCTGTAAGAACTACCCCACTACAGCCTAAACAGACTATAGCATATAAGTTTGACAAGATAGCGCTAGGCCTTAAGTACAAACAAAAGTTGGGTTGGTCAAGGTCAGGGAATGGATGTGATGGAAATTAAATCAGATCTATATAGTGAGTTGGCCAGTTGGTTGAGTTACGGAGGAATCGCAGCCAGATAGGGCTGGGATTACAAATCTGCACCCAACCTACAAATGACGTACGTGATATAAAATGTAGTACACAATATGTTGATAGCATATTCCTAACACTGTTGACTAGCGTTGACCCACCTGTTGACCAGCGTTGACCCACCTGTTGAATTGCGTTGACCCACCCACCTGTTGACTCGCGTTGACCCACCTGTTGACTCGCGTTGACCCACCTGTGCTCGCAGCACATCACTCTCCCTCTCCACGACCTCCCCAGGCACGTCCTCCCGCCTCAAATACAACGGCTTCATTACACACACGTGCATTGCCAGTCCCCCTGCCACTGCTTGCGTTGGCACTCTGCAACCTTCCCAGCTGCTGCTGCTGGCGTCAGGCGGCTCATAATGTGAGAGTGTGAAAAGACCAGCTACCCGGCCCAAGCCAAATCCGGGGCTGCCGCGCGGGTGCGTGGCCACGGTCACCGTGCCAAACGGCTGAGGCGCAGTAAGCCGGAAGGCTCGCCACCAGCGCACGTTCTCCCCTGTCAGCGCTGCCACCTCAGCCACCGCCTCTGCCAGCTAGCGGCTTCCCGACAGTTTTGGGTGGTCAAACCACACTGTGGCTTGCTGGTGGTGGGTGGGAATGAGGGACAGGGTTGGCGAGGGGAGTCAAGTAAGGCGAGCAGTACAAATGTTGTTGCCGTGTTGCTGCCATGTCAGCCAGTGTCTCTGCCTGACAGCAGCCTGCTCGCAGACAGGTTTTGGTATTCAAACAACACCGTGGCTTTCAGGTGCTGCAAGGAACGTGAGAGAAGAGGATAGGAGGGTGGGGTGGTGTGAGGGGTGGGGGGACGACGTGAGTGTCCATGCAAGTGAGAAGAAGCAAGTGAGGGAGCATGTGGGTCGGACCATGCGAGTGAGGGAGATTGGATGTCCACTTGAAATGGGAGGGAGGGCAAGTGAAGGGAAGGCAAACTCACAAACACCACGCCGCCAACCACTGCCATGCAAACTATTGTAATGTTATTTAATGTCACACTCACCTCAAGGCTCGCAAGAGGGAGAGGAAGAGGGCGATAAGGAGGAGGCGGGGGGAGAGGAGGAGACGGGGAAAACGTTCAATGCTGTAGCTGCTACCTTAGAGACCTGCAGGGTGGGAGCGATGGGAAGGAGAGTGGAGGGAGAGAGGAGAGAGAGAGAAGCGATAGATTGGAGGGTGGAGAGGAGTATGGGAGGAGGGATGACAGGAGGGGTAAGAGGAGGGATGAGAGGCGGAGAGAGGGGGGGGTTGAGAGGTGGGGTGAGACATTGGACGGATGTGATGTGATGTGAGGCGGTGGAAAGGTTTGGCCCATGTGGGGGTAGAAAAAGATGGGGCCCATGGGCGAAAGGGTATACTTGGGAGCCCCCCGAGTCCTCTCAGCCCGTCTGTGTGGCATAGATACAATAACGCACTCGCCCAGCATTTGAAGTAACCAACTTCACCCTTTTCTTCAGATATTTGTTTTTCGTCGGGCTCTCGCTCCTCTGCTTCTTCTCCACTTCGCAGGCCAGCTTACAGGTCGACTCGTGAACCCCCACTCACTTGCGTGCACCTGAAAGGGTCGTTCCTGCTAGCAAGTGTAGTGTAGGCATCAACGTGAAGGCTCGTGCTTCACGGCTCAAACACAGCCCCAACAAGTGGCACTCACAAGCATCTAAAAGAGGTCGCAGCGTGCAACGAGGTCCATCTCGCTGTTCACCTCCATCGCCGCCCCCATGCCCCACCGCAACGCCATGCCCACCAGCCCCTCCGCTGCCACCCACGCCTTGACGTCCTTCACCGGCACGCCAGCGCGCGCGCGGAGCTCCTTGATCGCCGCGAGGTTCCCCCCTCTGCCGGATGCTTCCACCGCTCCTGCTACCCCGGCCCCAGCTTGCGCGCAACACCCGGCGCTGCTGCTGGTGGCGGAGAACGCGCGGGAGGTGGCGAAACGCAAGGCGGCGGCCCAGGGGAGCAGTTTGGCGTGCAATAGATGGTCGCTGACGTCACTGACACACTTGGAGATCGCTGATGACGTCATTGATGCTTGAATCTGGACAAATGGACGCAAAGGTGATGGCAGCGCCTGGCCGCACGCACGCGCGTGGCGGGGCAAGAGGTCGAGGTACTAGAGGCAGTGGAGGCAGCGGAGGAAGCGGAGAGAAGCAGGGAAGCGGCGAAGCGGGGAAACGGGGAATCAGAGAAGTGGGGAAACGGAGAATCGGGGAACCAGGGAAGCGGGGAGGCGGGGAAGCGGGGAGGCGGGGAAGCGGGGAGGCGGGGAAGCGGGGAAGCGGAGAAGCAGGGAAGCGGGGAAGCGGAGAAGCGGGGAAGCGGGGAAGCAGGGACGCGGGGAAGCGGGGAAGCGGGGAGGCGGGGAAGCGGAGAAGAGGGGAAGCGAGGAAGCCGAGAAGTGGGGAAGCGGGCTGTGTAATATCTCAATCCACTCACCTGGTCTCGATACGTCGAACCAGCTGTGAGGGGGAAATGTGAGGAAACATGATTGGTTGAAATTTGAATGGAAGCGAGACTTGAGTTGGAATTGACTTGATTGGAAAACTAGCCAATCAGAACTCTGCTATACAATTGTGACAGAACCTACGCGATAGGTTTGAAAACAACCCATGTAAGTTCACACATCACCCTTGTCCAACCAATCAAAACATACTCACACAAAGTGAATTGACGGAACTTCCGCCGCTGGTTAGAAATAGAACCAATCAGAAACAGCCAACCTAAATCCAACTCGACTCTTCCTTGAAATTGCAACCAATGCAACAACTCAGTTTTGTGATAAGTGTGCATTGTTATCTTTGCTGTCTATGATCTAAATGGTTGGAAATCCCAACCATTGCCATATGGGCAAGGCCCATGGTGGTGCACCCTTCCTTGCCATGGGGAAGGTGGCTGCACCCCAAGGGGGTCTAGGGAAGGTTCTGAGCCTTTCCAGGCTCATTCTTCATTTCCTATCCCCAACTAATCAATTGGAAAAGAGGATTTCTCTCTCTCTCTCTCTCTCTCTCTCTCTCTCTCTCTCTCTCTCTCTCTCTCTCTCTCTCTCTCTCTCTCTCTCTCCCACAAATTACCTTCCAGAGTTTGTTACTGCATTTCCCAGCACTCTCCAGACTTGGTAGATTTCATGAGCTACTATTCTCTGTTTTGTACTGGAACCTATCTATATATGGGTAAATGCCCTTTTAATTAGCAGATCAGTTACATCGGTATTCAGAGCTTTAGGGAGATCCCCTCCTTGTGGGCATCCAAGAAAATTTCTGGATTTTATTTTTCTTGGAAATACTATTTTTTTCATTGTATTTTTCTTATTATAAACCTGTGAAGACTACAAGCTACTCTAGCTCAAGTCTTCAAATCTGCAAGCTTCTCCAAGTCTTCTGCTCCCTCCCTCCCTCCCTCCCTGTTGGTGGAACTTTTGGAGCCACTGTGAAGAAGTTGGTTATTGGCAACCTATGTGGATTAACCTTTTCTGTTGAAGACAATCACTTTGTGATTGCTCTTGCCTTATCCACTGCGGTGGTAAGGATATTTTGCAACAGAGTGGGTTTTCACACTGCTGTAGTTGTAATTTCTATTGAAGAAATTTCTCCTTTGGAGAAAATCTTGGTTATTCACTTCGGTGATAACAATTTGCAGTAGATCTGTAACTTATTTCATAATACAGTGATTATGTTCTTCATGGCTTCTACCAACTCCAATGCTGGTGGTGTTGAAGGCACCAACTCCCATCCTGAACTGGAAGCTTGTGTGCAGAAGATTGACCTGAACAACATGGATGAGGAAATGGCTGAAAAGGAACCTGCTGAAAACTCCCCTGCTAAGAACCCTCTAGCTGCTGAAAATTCCAAGGAGCAGGAAGAGGAGTCTCAAGAGGATGACATTGAGTTGGAAGGGGAAGAGGACATTCTGCATGTTGAAATTGCTAAGCTGCAGGATCATGTTGTTGAGCAGGATACGCGCATCCAGCAGCAGCAGTCACTCATTACCAACCTCAAGAGGGAGCTCTTTGACCAGGACAACAAAATCAAGTACCTGGAAGTTGAGCTTAAGAACATGAAACACGACGCACGGGAGCACGTTCATCAGTTGGCGAGACAGACTTCAAAGATCAACGAGCTGCATGAGGCTTTCAGGGCCCTACGAAGGGAGACCATGTTTTGCCCTGCACCACGAGCGGACCCGCCTGCCAACTCTACTAGCGGGCGCACCCACCCTTCTCGCTCTGGTGGTGTGGCGGGTGACCCCGGACCTTCTACGCAGCGTGCTGCTGAGCTGAACATGCAGGTTTTTTGCTCTCTGCCAATTACCCTCCCGCCATTCATCCATGGCAAGACGGATATGGCAGCATGGTTGTCGATGATGACCGACCTGTTCAAGGCTCACAAGGTCCATGACGACGCTCGCGTCATCGCTGCCACCACCGTGCTGGACCAGAATGCACAGCGAGTGGTGTATGGCAGCAAGATCCAGGCTGAGGCGGATAGTAAGCCGTTTGGGTGGGAGGAATTCGCCTCTGCACTCAAGCAAGCTTTCCAGGTCCAGCCGACCCAGCTGGAGGTGCGCATTTGCCTTGAGAAGCTGCAGTGCGGGAACCGCACAGTTCAGCAGTACGCTGTGGAGTTCGAGGAGATCTGGGTGCTGCAGAAACCGGCGGAACGTATGAGCGAAGGCAAGAAGATCCACCTCTTCTTCAAGGGCCTGCCTGAGCACCTCCAGAGCATGCACATGACGGATGGGGCTGGGGAGTCGTGGAGGTCCTACGATCACGTGAAGCGCATGGTGGGGACCACTGATAAGCATTTCCGTGCTTATGCGAAAACTACTACCCAGCCGCAGCAGGCCTCAATGCCGTCGTCTAGCCCTGCGGGTCCTAGCGGAAGGCAGCAGGCAACGCCTTGGAAGGGCGGGAACCACAAGAGGCCTTTCTAGCAGGGACAGCAGGCTGACCACAAGGCCAAGAAGGTCAGCGAGGGTGGACCAAGCAATGTCCAGAGCTGCTTCAAGTGCGGCAAGCCTGGACACAAGGGCTACGAGTGCGGCCACCGCAAGTCGGTGAAGTACTATGGCAAGCCCAAGACACACAACAAGCGCCATGATGGCAGTGGCCCCTCGGGCGGCCAGCGGGATTTTGCAAAGCCCAACTAGGGGGTGGGTACCTAGCGGGCATAGTAGATCTAGAGGATGAGGTAGTGGTCCTGCGGGATGAGGAGTTGTTGAAACTCGAGTGCCTTGTTGATTGCAAAATTGGATGTCTGTATGTATTTTCTTTTAATAAAAGTTCGTTGTTTGCCTCTCGATTTCACCCACTGGAAAAAAACACAGCTGAATCATTACGAGATAAATTCTCAATTATTTTTTGTGATCACCAAAATTTGCCTTGGATAATGAATGTGGTGGGTCGTTGCACCAAAGTGCACCCTCTAACTGCGGTTGGAATGGTAACGCACACAATTCAAGGTAAACTGTTTCGAGCACTTCAAGGATGGAGCGTGTTAGCGCAGTGGGATAAAGGACACCATGTATGGTGGACTCAGGCCCGTTCTTTTGGACGTAGCAAGCACGGCATTAAGGCGTATTACTTGCCTCCCACTAATATTACAGCATGTCCTATCCGACCCAAACATCAGCAAAACCTTTTATTTTCGGGTCGCGTAAATGGACGCAGTGCCTTGATCTTGGTTGATACATGTGCAACCGCGTCATTGATCGATGAGAAGTGGATGGGATATTTGAATGTTCCTGATCAAGGACCATCTTGTTCTATCCGCCTGGGGGATGACAGGATCATCCCATGCAGAGGACATGCGTTGGTCAACCTGGATATCCAAGGATATCAAGAGACCATCCGCGTTTTTGTCTTACCCCTCCTAGAAGGCGTAGACATTATCTTGGGAATGAATTGGCTGCGGCCTAATGGGGTGATATTAAATTTCCAAGATAACACGCTTTCATTCACAAAGAATGGGACGATGTTTCAATGGCAAGTCCCAAGGCACCAAGCACTGGACGACAAACCTCAAACTTTAGCTATTGATGTGCGCTTTGCATCGGCTCTCCAATTCAAAGAGCATGTCAAGGGAGCTGATACACTTTTTGTGGTACAGCTAGACTCTGAACCAACAACTTCACAGATTATTGAGGACTTCCCACCTCAAATGAAGGCGTTGGCAGAGGAATATTCTGAGGTTTTCAAGCCAATTCCAGATAGGTTCCCTCCCGAACGTGCAGTCGGCCACACCATCCTGGTGGAACCAGGGAAGGCACCACCATTTAGACCTCTGTATCGCCTCAGTCCCGCTGAGTACGAGGAGGCTAAACAAAAGATTGAGGAATACCTCAGGAAGGGATGGATAGAACCCAGCGCGTCCCCATATGGAGCACCTATCTTGTTTGTTCACAAGAAAGGAGGTGGACTGCGCATGTGCATCGATTATAAAAAATAGATATCCACTTCCGCGGATAGAAGATCTATTTGATCGACTACAGGGTGCGCAATGGTTCAGTGTGTTAAAATAACGAGAATGATGCATTCGTTGAAAGGGGGGGGGGGGTACAAGTAGGATGTCGAGAGAAATTCTGTACCCCCTAAGGCTAAACCCACTACAGCCTAGAGAAATATAAACATATATGTTTGACACACCCCCATAGGCGAAGTGGGGGATAGCAAGAGCAAGCAATGGTCACAAGACCAGTCAAGAGAAGAAGCAAAGCAAAGCAAGCTCAGGGTGGATCACAAAGTCACCACATAGTCCGAGCACAAGCAAAGGGCCACAAGGCCAGTTCACATGCAGAGTTATATAAAGAGAACAAACAATACAGTGATCATACCCTAGCAAGTGCAAGCATGCAGGTATATATATAGATCACAGTACAAGCAGAGTCAGGCAGTAAGCAACTGAGGCAAAGTAGGCACAAGGCCTAACACAGTAACAAAGCGCTGATGATCACCAGGCGGAAGTGCCTTGGTGAAGACAACAGCAATGTTGGCCCAAGTGGCCACGTACGCAAGACGAAGCTGGCCACGCTGCTGCAACTCTCGAGCAAGGAAGTATCGCAGAGCGATGTGCTTCGTTCTATGCTCCTGGCACAAGGCAATCATGGCCTTGTTGTCCACGTACAGAACTGGTGGCGAACGAGGCTGCTCTCCCAAGTCGGTCAGCAGGTAGGTGAGCCAGCGTAGCTCCAGAGCAGCCATGGCCCCGGCGTAGATCTCAGCCTCACAACTGGAGCTGAGAACCGAAGACGAGCGGGTAGACCGCCAAGAAACAGAGCCGGAACCGAGGCTGAACGTGTAACCCTGTGACGACCGCTGAGTACCTGAGTCATCAACCCAAGAGGCGTCTGCGTGACCAGTGAGGACAACTGGACCCCGTCCTCCAAGCACAAGCCCCATTCCTGACGTACTACACAAGTAACGCAGTACCCTCTTCGCAGCATCCCAGTGCACCTTTCGGTGCCTGCCGAGAGCCACGTAACGAGCCAGAAGGCTGAGAGGGTACGCGAGGTCGGGTCGAGTGCACGTCATCAGGTACATGAGGCAACCCACAAGCTCTGGGTACGGACCACTCGGCTCTACGGACTCGTCCGAAGGTGGAGCTGAGAGCGACTGGCTGGTAGAAAGAGGAGTGGGCTGTGGCGAGGAGAACTGGAAGCCGAAGCGCTGAAGGACCTGGTGCACCATGTGTGACTGAGTCAGAGTGATGGTGCGCCGTGCTCTGTCCCGGGTGATCTGCAAGCTAAGGTAGCTGCGCAGTTCACCCAGGTTAGTGCAGGTGTGTCTCTTCTACAGCTCCGACTTCACAAGGGTTAGTGCCTCAGTGTCAGCAGCGGCAAAGACGAGGTCGTCGACGTACACGAGGACGTAGAACGGCGTCAGCGAGGTGTCGGCGCGTAGAAACAGCGACGGGTCAGCAGTAGAAGGAGTAAACCCCAGAGCCGCAAGTGTAGTCCTCAGTGTGTCGTGCCTCTCTCGAGGTACCTGGCGGAGACCGTAGACTGGCCGCCGGAGGCTCCACTGGGTACCGGCAGGAAACGACCCAGTGAAGCCAGGTGGGCGGCGCAGCCAGATCTCCTCGTGCCGGCTGCCCTGCAAGAAAGTTGTACTGAAGTCCAGAGAGTGCAACTCGTAGTCACGCAGAGCTGCGACGTGTAGCAACACCCGAAGAGTAGTCATCTTCGGGGTGGGGGAGAAGGTCTGGAAGTAGTCAACTCCCTGTCGCTGGCTGAAGCCTAGAGCAACGTAATGCACCTTGAAGGCAGGCGGAGAACCCGGAGGCCGCTTCACCCTGAAAATCCACATGCCATTGACTATGTTCGCCCTAGGTGGGGGAACCTCGTCAACGTAGGTGCATGTGGACTTCCAGGATGCCATCTCGGCATCCATAGCTGCCTGCCACCGAGAGGAATAAGGACCCATAATCGCCTCTGCGTAAGAGCGCGGGGTCCGGATGTCTGGAGCATCCGGGTCTCCCTCAGGGGCAAGCAGCATGGAAGCGAAATGAGGTACAGCAGCTGCAAGACACTCGAAGTCCTCCTAAATGTCCTCAAGACGTCCGTGCCAAGAGCACACTCACCCCCGACGGACGGAGGACTGGCAGACACAGACTCAGCAACGAGAGTGTCAGAATATTATGTTTCTCTAGTCTGCAGTGGAGTACTCAATAGTGAGTACAACCCTATTAGGGTTTCCTATATGTACTCAATTGCTTTCTAGTGCATTCATTCCTTCTCGTTTCATTCTCGATTCTCACATGGTATAGAGCTGCTTTTTCGATCCTTGGGCCCACCACTGAAACTGAAACTGTAACTTTTTTTTCCTCACCTTCCTGCCGCGCGCGTCGCGCCTACCCTTAAGGCCCCGTGAGGCCCCGTCAGGCCCCGTTTACGGCCCCGTAAGGCCCCGTTTACGGCCCAACTTACGGCTCCGTACAGCCCCTTAAGGCCCCGTCGGCCCCGTTTACGGCCCCGTCAGGCCCCGTCGGCCCCGTTTACGGCCCCGTAAGGCCCTGTACGGCCCCGTTAGGTCCCGTAAGGCCTCGTTTACGGCCCCGCGTAAGGCCCCGTAAGGCCCCATCGGCCCCGTTTACGGCTCCGTTAGGCCCCGTAAGGCCCCGTTCGGCCCCGTAAGGCCTCGTTTACGGCCCCGCTTAAGGCCCCGTATGGCCCCGTAAGGCCCCGTTGGCCCCGTTTATGGCCCCGTAAGGCCCCTTAAGGCCCAGTTAGGCCCCGTAAGGCCCCGTTTACGGCCCCGCTTAAGGCCCCGTAAGGCCCCGTAAGGCCCAGTCCGGCCCCGTTAGCGGCCCCGTCAGGCCCCGTAAGGCCCTGCTCCGGCCCTACCCCGACCTGTCGCGGCCCTGCTGCGGCCCCGTCGCAGCCCTGTCCCGGCCCCTTCTACGGCCCTGCTCCGACCCGGCCCCGGCTCTGCCCCTACCCTGCCCCTGCCCTGCCCTTGCCCTGCTCCTGCACTGCTGCGGCCCGGCCCCGGCCCTGCCCCGGACCTGTCGCGGCCTCGCCCCGGCCCTGCCCCGGCCCTGCCCCGGCTCTGCCCCGGCCCTGCCCCGGCCCTGCGCCGCCCCTGTCCCGAGCCTGTCACGGCCCTGCCCCGACCCTGTCGCGGCCCTATCGCGGCCCTGCCCCTGCCATGCCCCGACCCTGCCCAGGCCCCGCCCCCCTCATGCCGGTCGTGGCGCACCAGGGGCCCGTGCACCGCCCCCCCCCCCTTTTCCTGTCGCCTTACGTGGCGACCCGGGGGGGGGGGGGGGCACGCTCCTGCTCCTCCTCCTACTCCGTCTCCCACTGCTGCAGCTGCCGCTGAGGGGGGTGGGTGTGAGTGAACCTAGGGGTGTAGCAGGGGGTGTGTGAATGGGGGTTGCGGCAGTAGAGGAAGGTTGGGTGGAGGTAGCTGTCGTGTTGCTAGCAGTGCCAGTAGTCCGGAGGTGCGCCTCCGGTAGCAACAGTGCGAGCCGCTCCTGTTGCCCGTGTGTCTGCAGCTTCCGCCGTTGCCCCCTCTCTCCTTTCCTATTAGTCCAGCCTCCTCCTCCTCACTTGCCCTCTGTGATAGCCTCTAGCTTTACTTATTTGCTATGAACTATAAACTGTTGCTTCTTGTACTTGTGCTCAGAATGTGTGGTGACTTTGTGATCCACCCTGAGCTTGCTTTGCTTTGCTTCTTCTCTTGACTGGTCTTGTGACCATTGCTTGTTGTGCTGATCATACCCCACTTTGACTATGGGGGTGTGTCAGAATATTATGTTTCTCTAGTCTGCAGTGGGGTACTCAATAGTGAGTACAACCCTGTTAGGGTTTCCTATATGTACTCAATTGCTTTCTAGTGCATTCATTCCTTCTCATTTCAGACTCAGGGTCAGGGACCTCAGGAAGAGAGGACTCAGGAGGAGCAGGCAGAGGAACACGCAGTGGATAAGAGGAGGGAGGGAGTGCTATAGTGTGCGTGCCGGGGACAGGAGGAGGACGCGAACGAGGAACGCGACGAGCAGGGCGAACAGGCGAGACAGGACAAGACACAGGCTCATGACGCTCTGTAAGACCGCCGGACTGCTCAGTGTAAGGAGAGGGAGAAGGTAGTGGGGAGGCTGGCTGTAACGGCGGCTGCGACTGGTCAGGCGGTGGACACAGGAAGGGAGGAGGAAGACCAGTAGACGGGACACCAAGAACCTGCTGAAGCAGGGGAATGAAGTACGGTCGCGGCCACACAGTGTCTCCAGCACCTGCAGCTCCAGGGTCAACAGCTCCAGCTCCTGCAGCTCCAGCGCCTCCGGCGCCAGTGCCTCCAACTCCAGCTCCTGCAGCCACAGCGTCTCCTACACGAGGACCCCCAACTCCAGCTTCTCCAGCTCCAGCTGCTCAAGACTCCGTAGGGTCTCCGGCTCCAGCGCACCCAACACCACCAGTCCCGACAGCTTCAGTAGGAACAGCAGGACCTCCAGCATAAGTGTCCCCAGCCCCTCCAGCTCCGGGAGCACCACTCCGACAGTGCGGGCGCCGAACAAGCCACTCACGCAGCTGCTACGAGGACAGTCGCGGCGAAGCACCAGCAGGACCTCCAGACAAAGCACCACCCCGAGGCTCAGCACCCCCAGACTCCACACCCTCCGACTTAGCACCCCCAGGCTCAGCACCCCCAGACCCAGCACCCTCAGACCCCGCATCCCCCGGCTCCGCACACCCAGACGCAGCACCCCCAGATGCAGCACCCCCAGACGCAGCACCTGGAGCAGCACCTGAGACGACAGCTACCTGAACAGGCGCAGTACCAGGGAGAGGGTCTACCTGAGACACTCCCGAGGGAGCAGGACCCTGGGGCGGTTGGGGGTCTACCAGAGGTGGACCGGGAGCAAGGAAGAGCGACGGGGGCAGGGGAGGGGCAGAGCGGTAAGGGAAGAGACGGTAGAAGGGAACCGACTCGTCGAACGTGACGTCCTGAGACGGGAGGACACGGCGCGAGGTGGGGTGGTAAAACTGCCAGCCAGGTGCGTCAGGGACAAAGCCAAGGAAGACACAGGGAATGGCGCGGGCGGAGAGCTTGTCCGCGGACGTATCGCGAACAATGGCACAAGAACCCCAGACCCGCAACACCGACGCATCGCCAACCTTCCCCGTCCAACGCAGTGTGGGCAAGGTCTCCGGCAAGGAGACACGGGGCCAGAGGTTGAGCTGATGCGCAGCGTACCGGACCGCAAACGGCCACAGAAAATGGGGAGCAGCCGCATGGATCATGGAGGTACGAGCGACCTCCATAACTAAGCCGATGCGGCGCTCAGCAATCCCATTTTGCTGAGGGGAGTCCGGAAGCGTGAACGACTGGTTGATGCCCTCCCCACGACAAAAGTCCCGCAAGAGGTCGGAGGAGAACTCACCACCTCTGTCAGAGTGTAGACGCAGGACAGGAAGGTCCTAGCCGAACCGCTCGCGCAGGTGGAGACGGATTGTGCGGATCCAAGGGATCAAGACAGCAAAGACCTCACCCTTGCTACGCAAGGGGAAGACTGTGGTGTACCGCGTGTAGTCGTCATCAACCAGCAGAAAGTAGCGCTCGCAGCCCTGTCCACTGACGCGGGCTGGGCCCCACACGTCCATGTGGAGGGTCTGCAGGGGAGCAGTCGTCGGGGGGAACGAGGAGGAGTGAGGAGCGGCGCGCTGCCACCCCTCGACGCAAGGAAGACAGGGAGGGGCACGCGAGGGCGGTAAGGGAGGCAGAGACCTGGGGAGACCAGAGACAAGGAGACGGGAGTGCATGCCACGAAGGCGTGGCAGGGAGGGGTGACCCAGGCGGTGGTGCCAAAGAAGAGTCTGGTGCGACAGGAGGCAACACGAGCAAGAGGCGGCTACCTGACCTGACGCGGACACCTGAGCAGACGCAGCGACCTGAGGAGGCTCGGTAGCCAGCGTGTACAGACTCGACCCTGGCCGACGAGTGAACGTAGCCAGGTGACGCCCCGTCCGTGTGCACGTGCAGATCGACACACGCTGACCCCCAGGAGTGGTGGTAGTGACCATCGCATCCTGGAGGGCAGCGGTACTCACCAAGTTCGTAGAGAACGAGGGGAGGTGAAGACCTGATAGTGAGCCGGACGGAACCGCCGGACACGGGAGGACAGTGGAGGAACGAGCAACTACCGGGCCCCCAGAGGGGTCAGCCAGTCTGACCGGGACAAGTGCAGGGAGAGGAGTGAGAGTGGTGCTGTCACGAAAGAAATAGCGCGAGGCGCCAGAGTCCAACGTGAAAGTGTGCAAGGCCTCAGCAGGCGCAGTACCAGGGGGAGTACTAGACGCACTACTACCTAGAGAAGCAGCCGCTATACCTGGGTCAGGTGGCACACACCGGTAACAGTCACCCTCAGCACTAAAAGACAAAGCATACATGGCAGAGATAATAACATCAAAGTCTAGGTCAAAGATGGCAACTCCTGACTGAAGCAACTGCGCCCAGCGAGGGCGCTCGACTTCGTCACCAAACTCAGCACGCCAGGTGTCGTCAAGGCGGGCAAAGCAGCGACACTCAGTGTGAAACTTCCCGCATGTCCGGCTTGCACGGACACCCGTGCGAATGACATACGGGCAGGTCTCACTACCCTCACCCGCCCCACGCTGAACCAACCACTCACGGAGCTGCTGGGGCGTCTGGGTCTCGCTCCGACGCTGCTGCTGCTGGCCCCGACCACCACCAGGGCCTCCACGCTGGGGTCCAGACCTGCCACCACCGGTCCCACCGCCTCCACTGCCGCCACTCCCTCCGCTGCCTCCACCGCCGCCACCAGAGCCTCCACCGCCGCCACCAGTCCCACCGCCGCCACCACCTCCACCGCCTCCACCTCCTCTACCGCTGCCCCCACTACTGCTCCCACTGCCACCTCCACCACCACCGCTGCCTCCTCCACTACCCCAGCCACCCTTGCCCTTGCTATTGCGGCGCTTCGCACTAGTCGAAGCAGCACCAACGTCCTCAGGAACAGAGACGTCTGCAGCAGCAGCAGCAGAGGCGAAGGAGGAGGAAAGCGGGGAGGGGGAGCACCCCTCAAAGAAGGGCGAGCGCAGAGTGCCACGAGCAGCACCTACAAGAACTGCACTAGTCTCAGCTGCGAGGAGATGCTGCTCGAGGAGGTCAACAGTGAGGGAGGTGGGGTCGAGGGTGAGGAAGTGGCCCCTGACAGAGCGAAGGGAGTCAGGGAGGCGAGTGACTATGAAGTAGAGGGTGATGAACATGGGGGGCTGGTTCGTGGGAAGGAACTCAGTAGGGACGGCAGCGCAGTAGCGAGCGTTGCTAGTGCGCAGGTGGGTAACCAGGTCCGCTACTGTGGCAAAAGCTGACAGTTCAGGGAACAGGTAGGGCAGTAGCAGCCTGCCAATAGCAGCAGTGGCAGGGGAGGAGTAGCGAGCTACGACAGCGTCGTACAGGGCCTGTGCTGTCCTGTGCTCTCCAAAGTGAGAACATTCGGTCGAGGGCAGGTGGTTGCGAATGGCTAAGCGGGCAGTAGCGTCACGAGACAGCCACTGGGAACGAGTCGAAACGTCAGCTGTGGCAGGAGGGGCTGGAGCGGCACCGGACACGTGGTCAAATACTGAGACACTGTCCTTAAGATCGCTCAGTAGGTACAGTTGCAGATCGTCGTGCCACGTGTCAAATGCTACAGGTCTGCCCTCCGGCTCGAACGAGAGAACCCTAAGCGACGCCATAGTGGCACATGACTCAGGAGCAGCAGGAGCAGCAGGAGCAGCAGTAGCAGTAGCTAAGGGTCCAAGGGGCCAAACACGAGGGGCCGAGGGGCCTAGGGGCCGAGGGGCCGAGGGGCGTAGGGGGGGCCGAGAGGCCTAGGGGGCCGAGGGGCCAAACACGAGGGCCGAGGGGCCTAGTGGCCTAGGGGGCCGAGGGGCCAAACACGAGGGCCGAGGAGGCCAAGCCTAGGGGCCGAGGCTAGGGGCCGAGGGGCCGAGGGGCGGGGCCGAGGGGCCAAACAAGGGGCCGGGCGCGAGCTAGGTACAGGGCCGGGCGTTGGGCAGGTACGGAGCCGGGCGCCAGGCTCTGAACTGGGGCCGAGGGGCCTAGGGGGCCGAGGGGCCAAACACAAGGGGCCAAGGAGGCCGAGCCTAGGGGCCGAGGCTAGGGGCCAGGAGGCCGAGGGGCGGGGCCAAGGGGCGAAACAAGGGGCCGGGCGCGGGTTAGGTACGGGGCCGGGCGCGGGCTAGGTACAGGGCCGGGCGCTGGGCAGGTACGGGGCCGGGCGCCGGGCTCTGAACTGGGGCCGAGGGGAATAGGGGGCCGAGGGGCCAAACACAAGGGCCGAGGAGGCCGAGCCTAGGGGCCGAGGCTAGGGGCCAGGAGGCCGAGGGGCGGGGCCAAGGGGCCAAACAAGGGGCCGGGCGCGGGCTAGGTACGGGGCCGGGCGCTGGCTAGGTACAGGGCCGGGCGCTGGGCAGGAATGGGGCCAGGCGCTGGGCTCTAAACTGGGGCCGAGGGGCCAAACAAGGGGCCGGGCGCGGGGGCCGAGGGGCCAACACGAGGGCCGAGGGGCCTAGGGGCCTAGGGGGGCCGAGGGGCCAGACACGAGGGCCGAGGAGGCCGAGCCTAGGGGCCGAGGCTAGGGGCCGAGGGGCCAAGGGGCGGGGCCGAGGGGCCAAACAAGGGGCCGGGCACGGGCTAGGTACGGGGCCGGGCGCGGGCTAGGTACGGGGCCGGGCGCGGGCTAGGTACGAGGCCGGGCGCTGGCTAGGTACAGGGCCGGGCGCTGGGCAGGCACGAGGCCGGGCGCTGGGCTCTAAACTGGGGCCGAGGGGCCAAACAAGGGGGGGGGCGGGCGCTGGGCGAGGGGCGAGGCCGGGCGCAGGTGTCGACGGGCCGGGGATAGGTACGGGGCCAGGCGCAGGCTAGGTACGGGGCCGGGCGCTGGGCGAGGGACGGGGCTGTCAGAATGAAGAAGTGATGGACTATGAAAGATGAGAGTACAAGTATATAACCCTAGAGTTGTGTACCCCCTAAAGGCTAACCCACTATAGCCTACACATCAATAACATATATGATAATGTTTGACACACCCCCATAGGCAAAGTGGGGGAGAGCAAGGGGTCACAAGACCAGTCAAGAAAGGCAAAGCAAGCTCAGGGTGGATCACAACGTCACCACACAGTCTGAGCACAAGCAAAGGGCCACAGGGCCAGTTCAAATGCAGAGGCATATATAGACAACACAAACAGCAAGGTGATCTCAACCTAACAAAACAAACAAGCAGATATATATATACATATATAGAGATCACAGTACAGACAAAGCCTACAGTAAGTGAGGAACAGTGGGCACAAGCCCCAGGACAGTACAGAAGCGCTGATGATCACCAGGCTGAAGTGCCTTGGTGAATATATCAGCAGTGTTGGCCCGAGTGGCCACGTAACGCAGACAAAGCTGACCACGCTGCTGCAGCTCTCGAGCCAGGAAGTAACGGAGAGCGATGTGCTTCGTTCTGTGCTCCAGTCTGTGCTCCTGACACAAGGCAATGGCAGCCTTGTTGTCGACGTACAGCACTGGAGGAGAACTAGGCCGCTCTCCCAGGTCAGTCAGAAGGTAGGTCAACCAGCGTAACTCCTGTGCAGCCATGGCTGTGGCGTAGATCTCAGCCTCACAACTGGAGCTGAGAACTGAAGACGAGCGAGTAGAACGCCAAGAAACTGAACCAGAGCCAAGGCTGAAGGTGTAACCCTGTGACGACCGCTGAGTAGCCCGGTCGTCAACCCAAGAAGCGTCTGAGTGCCCAGTGAGAACAACTGAGCGCCTCCCTCCAAGCACGAGCCCCATGCCCGATGTACTGCACAAGTAGCGCAATACCCTCTTTGCAGCATCCCAGTGCACCTTTCGGTGCCTGCCAGGAGCCACGTAGCGGGCCAGAAGGCCAAGAGGGTATGCTAGGTCAGGACGAGTGCAAGTCATCAGGTACATGAGGCAACCAACTAGCTCTGGGTAAGGACCACTCGGCTCTACGGACTCATCCGAAGGCAGAGCTGAGAGCGAGTGACCTATAGCCAGAGGAGTGGCCTGTGCTGAGGACCAGGTGAAACCGAAGCGCTGAAGGACCTGCTGCACCATGTGTGACTGAGTCAGTGTGATGGTGCGGCGTGCTCTGTCCCGGGTGATCCGCAAGCCAAGATAGCTTGTCAGCTCACCCAGGTCTGTGCATGTGTGTCTCTTCTGCAGCTCCGACTTCACGTGGGCGAGAGCCTCAGTGTCAGCAGTGGCAAAGACCAAGTCGTCGACGTACACGAGGATGTAGAACGGCGGCAGTGAAGTGTCGGTGCGCAGGAACAGCGACGGGTCAGCAGTAGAAGACGAGAACCCAAGAGCCGCAAGTGTAGTCCTCAGTGTGTCGTGCCACTCACGTGGAGCCTGGCGGAGACCGTAGACCGGCCGCCGGAGGCTCCACTGGGTACCAGGAGGAAACGATCCAGTGAAGCCAGGTGGACGGCGCAGCCAGATCTCCTCGTGCAGACTGCCCTGCAAGAAAGCTGTGCTGAAGTCAAGAGAGTGAAGCTCGTAGTCACGCTGAGCGGCAACGTGCAGCAGCACCCGAAGAGTGGTCATCTTCGGGGTGGGGGAGAAGGTATGAAAGAAATCTACTCCCTCTCGCTGACTGAAGCCTCGAGCGACGTACCGAGCCTTGAAGACAGGCGGAGAACCTGGCGGCCGCTTCACCCTGAAAATCCACATGCCACTGACGATGTTCGCCCCAGGAGGGGGAACCTCGTCGACGTAAGTGCCAGTGGACTTCCAGGATGCCATCTCTGCATCCATGGCTGACTGCCACTGAGAGGAGTACTCACCCGTGATCGCCTCAGCGTAAGAGCGCGGGGTCGGGATGTCTGGAGCATCCGGGTCTCCCTCAGGTGCAATCAGCATGGACACGAGATGAGGTACAGCGGCGGCAAAGCACTCAAACTCCTCCTGCCTGTCCTCAAGAACGTCCGTGCCAAGAGCACACTCACCCCCGACGGACGGAGGACAGACAGACTCAGACTCAGCAACAAGACCGGCAGCGTAGTCTAGTCTACAGTGAGCAGCAAAGTCAACAAGCTCAGTGACTAAGGCAGACGCAGCAGCTGACTCAAAGGAACGGTCAGTGACAACTGTGGACAGGAGACGCGCGACAGTAGGACTAGCAGCACGAAGAGAGTCAGACTCTGGGTCAGCAAGGGCAGGAAGGGAGGACGCAGGAGGAGAAGGCAGAGGGACACGCCGTGGAGCAGTGGAAAGACGAAGCAGCATCGGGTGAGTGCCGGGGACAGCAGGAGGACGCTGACGCGGGACACGACGACTAGGGCGAGCAGCACGAACAGGTGACGCAGAACGAGACTCAGGCTCACGACGCTCTGTAAGACCTCCTGTCGGACCAGTGTAGGGAGAAGGACCAAGAAGAGGTGAGGTGGGCTGGAACTGCGACTGTGGTCGGACAGGCGAAGGACACCCTAAGGAGGGAGCAGGACAAGGAGGAGGCGGCTGACCAAGAACCTGCCGAAGAAGCGAAACGAAGTACGGCCGCGGCCGTGACGCTCCCCCAGAACCAGCAGAGACAGCACCAGAACCTCCAGCAGCAGCTCCAGCTCCCGTAGCACCAGTAGCACCTCCAGGAGTGCCAACCCCAGGACCTCCAGTAGTACCAGCGACAGCAGCACCACCAGTCCCAAGACTAGGAGCACCACTAGGAGCTACAGCAGCTCCAGTACCCCCAGCAGCACCTCCAGCAGCTCCAGTACCTCCACCAGCACCAGCAGCACCGCCAGCAGCACCAGTACCTCCAGCAGCACCAGCAGCACCTCCAGCAGCCCCAGTACCTCCAGCAGCACCGGCAGCACCGCCCGCAGCTCCAGAACCTCCAGTAGCACCAGCAGCACCAGTAGCACCTCCAGTAGCTCCAGTACCTACAGCAGGGGGTAACTCAAAACGAGGGGCTCCACTCCGGAGGCCGCAGCGCCGAGCGTACCACTCACGTAGTCGCTGTGGAGAGGGAGCACCAGCAGGGTCACCACCCCCAGGCTCAGCACCCCGAGGCTCAGCACCCCCAGTCGCAGCACCCCAAGGCGCAGCACCCCCAGGCTCAGCACCCCCAGTCGCAGCACCCCCAGGCTCCAGCACCCCCAGTCGCAGCACCCCCAGGCGCAGCACCCCCAGTCTCAGTGCCCCCAAGCTCAGTACCCCGCTCAGGACCAGAGTCAACAGCTACCTCGACAGGCTCGACTGCGTCTACCTGGGAAACACCTGAGGGAGCAGGACCCTGGGGAGGGAGGGGGTCTACCGGAGGGGCACCTGGGGTGAGGAAGAGAGGCGGGGGGGGGAGAGGAGCAGTGCGGTAGGGGAACAGACGGTAGAAGGGTACCGACTCGTCAAAGGTGACGTCCTGAGACGCAAAGACACGGCGCGAGGTGGGGTGGTAAAACCGCCAACCAGGTGCGTCGGGGACAAAGCCAAGGAAGACACAAGGCACAGCGCGGGCGGAGAGCTTGTCCGCAGTGGTATCACGGACAAAGGAACGAGCACCCCAGACACGGAAACGCGACGCATCGCCAACCTGCCCCGTCCACAGCAGTGTGGGCGAGGTCTCCGGAGCGGAGACACGGGGCCAGAGGTTGAGCTGATGCGCAGCGTACTGGACCGCAAACGGCCACAGAAAATGGGGGGCAGCCGCATGGATCAAGGAGGTACGAGCGATCTCCATGACCAAGCCAATGCGGCGCTCAGCAACCCCATTCTGCTGAGGAGAGGCCGGAAGCGTGAAAGTCTGGCGGATGCCGTGCTCCGTACAGTAGGCTGCCAGGAGGTCAGAGGAGAACTCACCACCTCGGTCAGAGTGCAGACGCAGGACGGGAAAGTCCGACTGGAACCGGTCGCGGAGCTGGAGACGAGCAGCGCGGATCCAGGGGATCAAAACATCAGGGACCTCACCCTTGGTGCGCAAGGGGAAGACCGTGGTGTAGCGCGTGTAGTCGTCGACAACCAGCAGGAAGTACCGCTCGTGGCCCTGTCGACGGACGCGGGCTGGGCCCCACACGTCCAGGTGGAGAGTCTGCAGAGGAGCCTCTGTGGGAGGGAACGAGGAGGAGTGAGGAGCGGCGCGCTGCCGCCCCTCGACGCAGGGAAGACAGGGAGGAGCAGGCGAGGGTGGGAGGGGAGGGAGAACCCTGGGAAGACCAGAGACAAGGTACCGGGAGTGCATGCCACGAAGGCGCTGCACTGACGGGTGACCAAGACGGTGGTGCCAGAGAACGGTCTGGTGTGACAGGGAGCGACACGAGCAGGGGGCCGACAGCTGACCTGACGCAGACGCAGACGCAGCTACCTGAGGGGACTCAGTGGTCAGTGTGTACAGGTCCGACCCCGGCTGCCGAGTGAAGGTAGCCAGGTGGCGACCTGTCCTAGCACACGTACAGTGGGTCACACGCTCATAGGCAGGGGTGAACTGGTGAACACCCCCATCCTGAAGAGCAGAGCCCGCCACCAAGTTCGTAGAGAACGAGGGGAGGTAAAGGCCCGACAGGGTGCCGGACGGGACCGCAGGACAAGGGAGGACAGTGGAGGAGGTCGCAATGACCGGGCCCCCAGAGGGGTCAGCGAGAGAGACAGCAACCGGCCGAGCTAGCTGCTCAAGGGCAGTATGGTCACGGAAGAAGCAGCGGGAAGCACCCGAGTCGAGTGTGAAGGTGTGCAGTGCCTCAGTGGACGCAGTACCAGCAAGCGCAGATGGACTAGCACCTGGGGGAGCAGACGCACTAGCACCAAGAGCAGCAGCCTCACCAGGACCTAGGGCAGCAGACGCACTGGCACCAAGAGCAGCAGCCTCACCAGGACCTAGGGGAGCAGACGCACTAGCACCTGGAGGAGCTGTCTCACTGGTCCCAATGCCAGGGTCTGGCGGTACACTCAGGTAACAGTCACCCTCAACACTAATAGTCAATGCATACATGGCACCAAGGATAGCATCAAAGTCAAGAGCAAAGATATCAATGTTCTTCCTAAGCAGGTCAGCCCAGCGGGGCAGCTCAGTGGCGTCAGGAAACTGCTCACACCAGGCGTCGTCAAGACGAAAGAAGCAGCGCTGCTCCGTGTGGAACCTCCCACAGGTCTGGCCAGTGCGGTCACCTGTGCGGATGACGTACGGGCAGGTACCTCCCCCCCCAGACCCCCCACGCTGAGAGTACCACTCACGGAGTTGCTGGGGCGAGGGAGTCTGCTGCTGCTGCATCTGGCCGCCGCCGAACCCCCCACGCTGCACCGCTCCACCACCGCCACCACTGCCTCCACCGCCCCCACCGCCCCCACCACCCCCACCACCGCCACCGCCACCACCCCCTGTGCCGCCACTGCCCCCCCCACCACCCGCGCCACTCCCACCCCCGCCACCACCCCCGCCCACCCCACCCCCTCCACTGCCGCCGCCCCCTCGTCCACCTCCACCACCCCTGCCCCCCTTGCCCCTGCCGCCCTTGCGTCTCCCACTGGGAGCAGACGCGGCCCCGACTCCCTCAGCTCCGAGGTAGCCGACAGCAGCAGCAGATGCAATGGAGGGGAGGAGGGGGGAGGGGGAGCACCCCTCAAAGAAGGGGGTGCGGGGGTCGCCACGAGAGGCACCTACAGCTACAATGCTCTTCTCAGCTACAAGGAGTTCCTTCTCGAGGAGGTCGACAGTGAGGTCAGTGGGGGAGAGGGCAAGGAACTGGTCCCTGACAGAGCGAAGGGAGTCAGGGAGGCGGGTGACAAGGTGGTACAGTGTGAGGTACATCGGGGGGGGGTTCTTGGCGAGGAAATCGGGGGGGAGAGCGGCACGGTAGCGGAGGTCACTGGTACGGAGGTGGGTGATGAGGTCAGCTACAGTGGCAAACGCGGACAGGTCGGGGAAGAGATAGGGCAGTGAGAGACGGCCTATAGCAGCAGTGGCAGGAGAGGAGTAGCGTGCGACTACTGCGTCGTACAGCTCCTTAGCTGTTTTATGCTGGCCGAAGTGCTCGCGCTCATCTAGCGGTAGGTGGCTGCGAACGGCTAGGCGAGCGTGAGCATCACGGGTCTGCCACTGGGAGCGGGCAGTGCTGTCAGTAGTAGCAGGAGGTGCACGAGCAGCGCCGGATATGTGATCATAGAGGGACACATCATCCTTGGCAGTGATCTGAAGGAACAGGTGGAGGTCATCTAGCCAGACCTCAAACTTAATCGGGCGGCCCTCAGCGTCAAAGGTGAGAACAGAGGGAGTGGCCATAATGGCAGTAGTAGCAGCAGGAACAGTAGCAGTAGTACAGTAGGAACAGGAACAGGAGGAACTGCCGTGGGGCACAGTAGGGTGGCGCGGCTCGGTCAGGGCGGCGCGGTTCGGTCCGGGCGGTGCGGCTCGGCTCGGGCGGCGCGGCTCGGTTTGGGCGGCGCGGCTCGGTTCGGGCGGCGGCTCGGTTCGGGCGGCGCGGCTCGGCTCGGGCTGGGCTACGCGACTGTGCGCAGCGGGAGGGGCGCGCGCGTGGGCAGCAGTGGTGGGGGGGGGGGGGGGGGGGGGGGGGGGCGTTTTCGTGCGTGGGCCTGTCTAGCGCGGGTGACGACCTAAAACGGGCCGGGGCGTCGCGGCGGCCTACGGGCGGCTGCGTCGTCCGGGGCAGGGGTCGACGGGCGGCTAGGGGGGCTGCACACGGGCGGCGCAGGTCGCGTGGGCGGCTAGGGGTAGGCGCACGGGCGGCTAGGGGTCGGCGCACGGGCGGCTAGTGAGTCGCGCGCTAAAAAAAAAAAAAAGGGCCGCGCGCGGCACTAGCGAGCTGCGCACGGGCAGCAGGAGGAACAGAGGGGGCGCACGAGGGCGCTCTAGGAGACGGGCGCTCGAGGGCGCTCCAGCAGAAGGGCGCTCGAGGGCGCTTCGTGTGGTGGGCCCTTAGGTAAGTGGTCCTAGGACAAGGACCTAAGCTCGTAATACCATGTCAGAATGAAGAAGTGATGGACTATGAAAGATGAGAGTACAAGTATATAACCCTAGAGTTGTGTACCCCCTAAAGGCTAACCCACTATAGCCTACACATCAATAACATATATGATAATGTTTGACAGGGGCCGGGCGCGGGCGTCGACGGGCGCGGGCTAGGGAAGGGGCCGGGCGCGGGGCTAGGTACGGGGCCTGGCACGGGTGTCGACAGGGCGCGGGCTAGGTACGGGCCGGTCGCGGGCGTCGACGGGGCGCGGGCTAGGTATGGGGCCGGGTGCTGGTGTCAACGGGGCGATCGCGGGCTAGGTACGGGGCCAGGTCGCGGGCTAGGTACGGGCCGGTCACGGGCATCGACTAGGCGCGGACTAGGTGCGGAGCCGGGCGCGGGTGTCGACGGGGCGATCGCGGGCTAGGTATGGGCCGGGCGCAGGCATGAGACAGGGCCGAGCGCGGGCTAGGTACGGGCCTATTGCGGGCTAGGTACGGGCCAGGCGCGGGCAAGAGACTGGGCCGGGCGCGGGCTAGGTACGGCCCTATCGCGGGCGAGGTACGGGCCGGGCGCGGGGCTAGGAACGAGGTAGCAGGTGGTGGGCCCAAAGGTAACCTACTCTGATACCATGTTAGAATAACGAGAATGATGCATTAGTTGAAAGGGTGGGGGGTACAAGTAGAATGTCGAGAGAAATTCTGTACCCCTTAAGGCTAAACCCACTACAGCCTAGAGAAATATAAACACATATGTTTGACACAGTGCATTGGATTTGGCGCAAGGTTATCACCAATTGCGTATAACAGAGGACGATGTTCCAAAGACGACTTTTCGTTCGCCGTTTGGCCATTTTCAGTGGCGTGTGTTAGGTTTTGGCTTGACCAACGCTCCGGCCTCTTTCCAGAGGGCGATGAACGATGTGTTTCACGATGCGATTGGCCAGTTCGTCTTGGTGTGCCTCGATGATATCTTGGTATACTCAAAAACCGAAGACGAGCATACGGAACATCTGAAATGGGTCCTCGAAAAATTACGCGAGCATAAATACTACGCGCGTTTGTGGAAATGCCATTTTTACAAACGTGAGCTGGAGTATTTGGGGCACGTGGTGGGGCATAATGGGTTGAAAGTGGACCCCAAGAAGGTAGCAGCTGTCCAGGAGTGGCCCGTCCCACGCGACGTTGGCTAAGTTCGATCATTCCTGGGCCTGGCGAATTATTTTCGTCGCTTTCTTGGAAAACCATTCCACGATAGTCGCTCCCCTCATGGCATTGACCCGGAAAGGGTGTATATGGGAGTGGACTCCACAGTGCCGGAAGGCCTTCGAAGAGGTCAAGCATAAATTAACTAACGCGCCAGTTTTGGTGTTGCCAAACCCATAGAAACCATATGAGGTGGTTACGGACGCCTCAACGGTGGGACTTGGTGCAGTACTCCTGCAAGAAGGACGCCCTGTGGCATTTGAGAGTAGAAAACTCTCCCAGGCAGAGCAACGCTACACGACTACCGAACAAGAGCTGTTGGCTGTCGTGCATGCGCTAAGAACATGGCGATGTTATTTGGAAGGGGTAGAGTTCGTGGTCACCACTGACCATTGTCCGAACACATGTTTTTCTACCCAAGCTACCCTCACTCGCCGTCAGGCCCGTTGGACTGAAACTCTTAGCGGGTTCAGTTTCGACATTCGTTATCGTGCAGGTTCCACGAACCTGGCTGACCCCCTCAGCAGACAGCCGATAGGGGCAGCAACCGGGCTTGACGATACCGAACATGCGGTTGTTTTTGCTGCCCGTTTTAGCATACTAGCTGCGGCGAAAGTGAGCGAGATCGCGTTCAGTGGTTTTCTGAAACGAATTTTTACAGGATATCATATCGATTCCTAGTTCCATAACCCACAGAACACCAAACATTTGACATGGGAACACGATCTTTGGTGGCGAACAAAAGAGATTGCGGTACCTCATGTAGGCAATCTGCGGAACGATATTTTGGAAGAGGTGCATGCCACTAAATATGGGGGACACTTGGGCATGAATAAGACCCGGTGGGCCCTACGTGATGTGTATTGGTGGCCAGGAGTCGGTAATGATGTCCAACAGTTTGTGGCACATTGTGACACGTGCGCACGTAACAAACCGGACACACAGAAGCCTGGCGGTTTGCTTCAACCACTTGAAATTCCGAGTGAACCTTGGGAAAGTGTTTCACTGGATTTCATCACCGACCTCCCAAAAACCCGCGATGGGTATGTCAGAATCCAATGTCGCTGAAATGCTTTGGCGAAGGCATGTGAATTTTGGGGGTACATAAGTGCGAATGTTAAATGTGAACTCAACTCGAATCACACGAGTGAACGTGCGCGTGCACGTTGAAGCGAGCGTGTGTTGTTTTCAGCACGTACGAAAATCATGCGAACATCGCGAATTCTTCGCGAAGGTCGCGGAGATTCGTTGCGCAGCATGTTGACGTGCCACGCTGTACCGGGTAACCTACACCCCTACGGGCGGCTCGCTGCCGGTCCCTATAAGGTCGAATGTCTGTGTTCGACCTTGGGTGTGTGATTGCAAGTTTACAGTGTTGTTTCCCCAATGTTCGAACTTAGCTACAAAAAATGTCGAGTTTCGTTCGGGATAGTTCAAATGCTACATTCGACTTAAAAAGGTAAACTTTTGCAACTTTCAAAGATCACACGTGCCCTTATATCTTGTATGGGCCACGTCTCGTTCACGCCTGATTCTCGCCTAACAAAAGGTGACGCTGGCGAAGTCGGCGAGGAAGGGTGGGTCGTGTGGGGCTAGTTTGCCACGGGTTGTTGTTTTCGCCTGCGCTTTTGTGTTCGCATATATTTTCGCTAGGTGAATTGCCTGACATTTTGCTTTCGCGTAACGAAATTGGGTTTCATGTCGCCGATGGGTACATGCGCGAGAGGTGCGGAGCTCGGGTGGCACGGGGAACTGGGCTTGCGTGCCCCGGGTCCCAACAAGCCCCAGCTGGCGGGGTTCCAGTCCCCGAACCGTCCCATCACTGGGGGAAGGTATGGCAGCATCGTTCCCACGGGCAAAAGGGAGCGGCAACGGAAGGGATTCGTTCGTGTTGGCGAAATCACGGACGACGAGTTCGCTCTCGCCTAGTTACACTGACAAAGTTTTTTACCGTAGTGTACCACGCGGCTGTAATGTCTTAAAGGTAATGTACCGAAGTGTTTCGCGCCCTCATCATCATTTCCTTCGAAGCAGCGGCTACGCGCCCGAACCGAGCAGTTCATGTCGCGGCACTCCTCGACATTGCATGATTTTATGCGACCACAGGCGTTTAGGGTAACCAGACGACGCTAGTGAGCTGTTTGAATGCATGCTCGAGCAGCTCAGGTTCGAGTCACAACACTACTATGGCCACACCTGAAGAAGCTGACTTGGCAATGGTGAACTCTGTGACGGCCACGGCCGACATTAGCGATCGTACCGAGATAGAAGTTGCACATGTCTCAGGCGACAAGCAAGTCGCAGAAGTCGCACACGCCGTAGGCGACTCAGTCGCTGGCGTCGTGCATCCAGCCGAGTTCGATAAGGAGTTATTCGTTACTGTCATCCCGCTACAGGCCCTCGCCGTGCCTGCTCGGCTGGCGCAACAGACCTCTCGCATCGTTCACGGGTGCGTCAGGATTGTGGGTGTCCAATGGGGCTCATGGGCTACCAGGTCGCATGGACGACCGCGTCGCGTGACCGACTGGGTCACATAGCGACTGAGGAACGTGAGTGGAGGAATAGTTGGCACGTGCGGGCTGGGCGCGCCGGCAGTACAGACGCACGAGGCTGCGACCATACCACTCGTCGCCACATCCTTCCTGCCTACCTCCAGACGCTCCATTTCCAAATCACACACTTCCTTCCCCACAACCCACCCCCGTCCCCCCCTCACTCATCCCAACTCACCTCCCCACTTCCCCCCTCCTGCCCTTCGCTACAGTCACACCTTCGACCGCCCTCGCTTACGTCACATCCTGCCGCACCCCAGCGACGCCTCGCTGCGCCTCGTGCTGCTGGATGACGTCATTAAGGACGCCTCAACGGGTGGGTGCAACAAGCAAAGTCAGAATTTAGGGTTTGGGGTTTGGAGATCAGACCAAATATATTTCAGCGAGCCGTAGACAGCATATGAGTGAAGAAATGCCAAGGTTTAGGCGAGGGCGAGGGTTTGGGGTTTTTGAAAGAGGCAGGGGGACATGAATGGACTGCACATCACCGTTGCACCGCGCTGCACCACGCTGCACCGTGCTGCACCACGCTGCACTGCTGCACTGCTGCACCACGCTGCACTGCTGCATTGCTTCAAGGTCCTCCCACCGGCAATTGGCAGCACGAGCAGCAGCGTGTTGAGTTGAGCCATCACTTATAATCTTGTCCATCAGATCGCTCATCATCCATCCCACAGCACTGGAAACATGTTAAGAGTCGCACTATTGCCTACCACCGAGTTCCCTCATGCCTGCTCTTCACCAGATCTCCCACCGTCCATTCCACAGCCTGGGCAGTAGCGATTCACGAGTTGTTCAATCTCCATTCGCTTACCGTTGTTCCTTCGTGTGCTTGTTTCGCACCAGATCTCCCAGCGGCCGTGCGGCAGCAGCTGCAGCAGGAGGGGCTGTGGAACGTCACCACGTACGAGCAGCGCCTTGACTACTCCTACTGGCCTGCAGGTCAGCAGCGCCTACTTCTATGGGCTCCATTCTGGCTTTTGCTGTTTATCCGTGTGTCCCAGTTGATCACACATGATTTCTCTCTGCTTCGGATATCCGTTCTGGCTCGCACGGGGTTAAGTGCGGTCCAAGGTGTCTCAGATGGGGCTGTCCTATTCAATATAGTCACACTCCCTGCTTTGGGATATCCTTTCGGGCTGTTTGATCAGGCATGCCTTCATTCTCTGTCAGCACGCCTGCCACAACCCCGTCTCACTCCCTCCCACCCGCCTTCAGATCACGTGCTCCGCATGCTGCTGCCGCCAGGGGTGGAAGTGCCCACGGCATTCGAGACTGTCGGTGAGCCCACCTGCACCACCCACGCGCCCACCACCCACTTGGCATAGTCACAGCCGTAGGTAGGCATGGTAACATGAGGTGTAACATGAGGTGTACCATGAGGTGTACCATGAGGTGTACCATGAGGTGTACCGTGAGGCAGGTACCATACCTTGAGTATGTATGATGGGTACTAGTACTATAGCGTGTGGCTTGTGTTTTCTCAGCCCCATTACCTACCCATTGGGTTAGAAGGCGCGTTCTTGTGGTGCATGTGAGCCACAGCATGCATGTGAGCCACAGCATGCATGTGAGCCACAGCATGCATGTGAGCCACAGCATGCATGTGAGCCACAGCATGCATGTGAGCCACAGCATGCATGTGAGCCACAGCATGCATGTGAGCCACAGCATGCATGTGAGCCACAGCATGCATGTCAGCCCGTGCTGCCATCTGCTCGTGAGTTGTCGCACCTTCAAACCCATCCCCAACCCACCGCCCTCCCCTCCCTGTCCCCATGCGCGGCAGGCCACATAGCGCATGTGAACCTGCGCGATGACCTGCTGCCCTACCGCTTCGTCATTGGGAAAGTCCTGCTGCAGGTGAGGTGAGGTGAGGTGAGGTGAGGTGAGGTGAGGTGAGGTGAGGTGAGGTGAGGTTGAGGTGAGGTGAGGTGAGGTTGAGGTGAGGTGAGGTGAGGTGATGAGGTGAGGTTGTGTGGTGCGCTTGTGAGGTGAGGTTGAGGTGAGGTGATGAGGTGAGGTTGTGTGGTGAGGTGAGGAGGTGAGGTTGTGTGGTGCGCTTGTGAGGTGAGGTTGAGGTGAGGTGATGAGGTGAAATTGTGTGGTGCGCTTGTGAGTTGAGGTTGAGGTGAGGTGATGAGGTGAAATTGTGTGGTGCGCTTGTGAGGTGAGGTTGAGGTGAGCTGATGAGGTGAAATTGTGTGGTGCGCTTGTGAGGTGAGGTTGAGGTGCGGTGATGAGGTTAGGTTGTGTGGTGTGCTTGTGAGGTGAGATTTACGGTGGGGATGCCTGTAACGCACTGGATAGGTGCAGGGAGAAATGGGGATAGGAGAAGGTCGATTGCCTGTAGGCTCCTTTGAGGCGCCTCAAAAGTCGTGTGCGACCTCTCGTTCATCACCTCCACATGGCAAGCTGTGCTGCCGTTTGCTTCCTCCTGCACTGCTTCCTCTGCATCAATTCTTGCCTTTTCTATCCCAAATCAACTCGTCCCACCCACTCCCTGCAGAAAAACGCCCCCCTGATCCGAGCAGTGGTGAACAAGAGCGGCATCATTGAGAACGAGTTTCGAGTACCCACGCTCGACCTCATCGCAGGGGAAGGCTCCTCCTCGCACCTGCCAACCTCCGTGCGGCAGCACGGCGCCACGTTCCACCTGGACTACGCGCGCGTGTACTGGAACTCGCGATTAGAGCACGAGCACAAGCGCCTCGTGGACGCGTTCTTTAAACGAGGGGAGGTGGTGGTTGATATGTTCGCTGGGGTCGGGCCGTTTGCGGTCCCGGCTGCCAAGGCGGGGTGTGCTGTGCTTGCGAATGACTTGAATCCGGCCAGTGTGGAGTATTTGAGGCGGAATGTGAGGGTGAATGGGGTGGAGCGGCGGGTGAGGGCTTATAACGAGGATGCACGGGTGTTTGTGAGGGGGGTTCTGAAGCCGCCGGAAGGGGGTGAAGGTGAGACGGTGGCGAGAGGGGTGGAAGGGAGTTTGGAGGAAGGGATGGAGGGGAAGAAGGAAGGGGGTGGGGAGGCAGGAGGGATGGAGAAGTCGCAGCAGGAGGAGGGGGGGAATGTGGAGAGAGAGCAGCAGCGAGCAGTAGCGAGGGGGGTGAAGAGAGAGAGAGGCGATGCAAGACAGGAGGCGGAGAAGCGGGAAGGGGAGGGGATGGAAGTGGAGGGTGTAGGGGAGCAGAGGGTGGAAGTGGGGAGTGCCAAAGTGGGGGAAGACGTGGCAGCGGCTGGGAGGGGTGTGGCTGAAGGGGTGAGAGGGAGCAGGCATGGGCAAGAGGTGAGAGAAGTGGGAGAGAAGGATGGTGAGGGCAGGGAGGCAGCTGGAGGCCAGGGATGTTGTGAGACAGCAGGCGGCAGCGATACAAGTGATGGGGGAGTGGGCCGAGCAGCAGGCGAGGGAATGCAGGGGGCGGGCATGAATGTAGAGACAGCGGAGGAGGTTAGAGAGGGAGGCACCCAGGAGCAGTTGGGTGAGGGTAAGGAGGAGCAGAAGGGGGGAAGGACGGGGAGAAAAGGCAAAGGGAAGAGGAAGGGAGGGAAGGGGGAGAGCAAGGAGGGCAAGGATGGGGGGGGCATAGAGGTGGCATTGGTGGCGCCGTGGCGGCATGTGGACCACGTGGTCATGAACCTGCCTGCCTCTGCCATCACCTTCCTCGGTGCGCACATGCCGTTCTTCCCTTCACCATGAAGGGAAGCTCATTCATTGTCGTTTGCCCGTCGTCAAGCCACAACTCCCTAGAGAAACGCCCCTCTTTCCAACGAACCCCCAACCAACTCCTTCAAATGTTCAAACTCTCCCCTCCACCCACTCCCCCATCCCTCCACCCATTTTTCTTGTTAGTGTTAGCCCTCAATCTCAACTTTTGTACTTGTAATATTTATATCCTAGCTTCGTGTAGTTTGCACTTTGTGCTGGTTGGGTGTACACCCACATCCGAACCAAACCAAAATGTGATCACCAAGCAATCTCCAACCCACAAATTGGAAATTGCCTTGGGATTGCCCCCGATTCCCTCCCCATCCATACCTTGCTCATTTCGGATGTACTTAAAGAGCTTTGAGCTCATTACCAATGCATCAGTTCTTACATTTCCACCCCCCAGACTCCTTCCGCGGGGCGTTCTCGCGCGCGCACTGGGAGGGCGCCCTGCCGCTCATCCACACCTACTGCTTCCACCGCTCCGGCCACACCGCTGAGGCCGTCACGCAGGTGGGGGGGGGGGGGGCAGGTGGTGGTGCGGGTGAGAGGGAGGGGGAAGAGGCAGTGGCGCAGGTGGGGTGGGGATGCAGCCATCTGCATGCCCGTGTCAAGAAACTGTGCCTCTGCTCCCATGCTCCCCAGCTCCCATGCTCCCATGCCCCCATGCTCCCATGCTCCATGCCCCGTTGCTGCTTGCGTGCACTGCTTGCCTGCACTGCTTATCCCTCATGCCTGCACTGATGGGGTGGGAGAGCAGGAGGTGGAGCAGCACCTGGGCTTCGCAGAGGATGCGAGGTGGCTCGTCTCAATCGTCACCATGCGTGTCACCATGCGTGCACGAGTCCTTCCGCTCACTCGACTCATGCTTGCAATTGCTCTTTGTCTCCGTTGCGTGCGTGTTCGCCTGCCTCTGAGAAGGAGGTTGAGCGGCATCTGGGCGCTGCTGTGGATGCCGCCACGCTCTCCATCCACCCTGTCAGGAATGTGGCGCCCAATAAGGTGATGCCACGTGGCAGTGCTTGCAGCACCAGGTGTTCTGGGGGTGTGATGGGGTTGTGATGGGGGTGTGATGGGGGTGCGATGGGGGCGTGATGGGGGTATGATGGGGGTATGATGGGGGTGTGATGGGGGTGTGATGGGGGTGTGATGGGGGTATGATGGGGGTGTTATGGGGGTGTGATGGGGGCGTGTTGAGGGTGTGTTGTGTTGTCTCTTCAGCTGCTGTGCGAGAGGGATTCGCTGGGCAGATGAATGTGGCTTTAGGCAGCTGCAATCTCGCCTGGTTGTTTTGTTAGTGTTCCTATGACAGCCGACACGCACCTCACTTGCGCCTAGGTGACAATAAGTCTGACCCAATTTGTTTCCTCCTCTCCACTCCTCTCCACTCCTCTCCCCTGCCCTACAGGATATGCTGTGTGTGTCGTTCCGGCTGCCAGAATCAGTTGCATTTGCAGCCTCATAGAAGTTGCCTGCCCTAAATCATAAGGGTAAAACATAAATCATAAGGGTAAAACACCATGATTCCCTCAGTTTCTGGTTCCTGAAAGGACTCTTTCCTGACACTTGAAACTACTTCCTCCTCCATGTTTTAGCAAGACCAGATGTGTCTCTTGGTGTTTTTACGGGAAACGCCCAGCCGGGACACGGTCCTATGCAGGGGGGGAAGTCGAGGGAGAGGGGGGGAGAGGGGAGGGGCAGGGGAACACCACAGGAATCAGCCCTTTGACGCCCGACCATGCTTCATCCTGAGTTGTTCCATTCGATGACCTGGCGTCGACCTGTTTGTCAGGGTGATCATTTCTGTTAGAAACGAAATGATGTGTGTACCGTATTACTGTGAGTTGGGGTACATATACCTAATCCTAACCACTGTACCCCACATGACATGCCTCACTACAAGCTACAACATATGACACACAGGCCCTTAGATTCACTTTTAGGGACCCTGATGCATCAGGGTCCCTGTGAAAAAAAAGGCATATTGTCAGTGTTGCAAAAAAAAAAAAAGCCTGAAATTTCAGGGTCCCCAAAAAAAAAGGTCTGATTTCATACAATTTACACTTGTGGTTACAAGTGTAGGCCCATCTAGTTATGACGGCACAGGGAATTACGGCAGTAATTACGGTAATCACGGTAACGACTGGGACAGTTCATGCTGCGAAGACAAATGTTTTCGTTATATGTACACTTTTGATGTGAAATGTTGGAGTCCCGATAATCTCGGGTGTTTTACAGGAAGGATGCGGAATCTGCATTCAGTGTACACGTTTGATAAAAGGCTGAAAAATCAGTCCCCTTCCATAAAAAGAGGCTGAAATTCCAGGGTTACAAAATAGATTGGTGCAGAAAAAAAAGGCTGAAAATCAGTCAAATCAGGGTAAAAAGCCTGATATCTAAGGGCCTGATGACACACCCCCACAGCCTAAGTGAGGGGTGTCATGCAACAACCAAACTGTACGGTCACAAGACCAGTCACAAAGAGACAAAGCTCAGGGTGGATCACAACGTTGCCACACAGTCCGAGCACAAGCAAGAGGCCACAAGGCCAGTCCAAGAGTTCACAGAGGTATATGTAAAGAGTACAAACAAAGCAAACAGACAACACAAGTATACACAAGACGAGAACCTATGTCAACGAGACCTAACCGCACACAAAACCCGTGGTGGTCACAAGGCGGAAGGGCCTTGGTGAAGATGTATGCAGTGTTGGCCTCGGAGCCCACGAAGTCCAAACGAGCCTGTCCATGCCTCTGCAACTCTCGAAGAAGAAAATATCTGACGCTGATGGGCTTCACTATGCTCTCTTGTCGAGGCTATCGACACAGGAGAATCTTCGCCTTGTTTTTTGTGAACAAGGTCGGTGCAGAGCTCGGTCGTTCACCAAGGTCTGACAGCAAGAAGGTCAACCAACGCAACTTTTGTGCAGCCATGGCTCCAGCGTAAATCTCGGCCTCAGGAGTAGAGGTCGGGATAGAGGAGGAATGAGTAGACCTCCATGATACAGCTCCAGAGCCTAGATTGAAACAGTACCCCTGCGTGGACCTGTGAGTCTCGACGTCGTCGGCATAAGAAGAGTCACAGTGGCCAGTGAGCACGGCAGGCTGTCTCCCTCCAAGCACCAGCCCCACGCCTGATGTCGTCGCTAGGTACTTCGCCACCCTCACAGCAGCTGTCCAGTGAACAGGTCGGTGTCTCCCTGGCGCAACAAAGCGGGCAAGGATGTTGAGAGGGAAGGCGAGGTCCGGGTGGGTACAAGTCATCAGGTACATGAGGCAGCCCACAAGCTCTGGGTAAGGACCACTAGGCTCAAACGTCGTTGGCGTAAGAAGAGTCACAGTGGCCAGTGAGCACGGCAAGCTGTCTCCCTCCAAGCACCAGCCCCATGCCTGATGTCGTCGCTAGGTACTTTGCCACCCTCACAGCAGCTGTCCAGTGAACAGGACGGTCTCTCCCTGGTGCAACAAAGCGGGCAAGGATGTTGAGAGGGAAGGCGAGGTCCGGGCGGGTACAAGTCATCAGGTACATGAGGCAGCCCACAAGCTCTGGGTAAGGACCACTAGGCTCAAACGGCTCGTCAGGGAAGGGTCCAGTGAGTCTGTGGTCAACAGCAAGAGGAGTGGGTTGTGTGGTGGAGAACTGAAACCCGAACCGCTGAAGGACCTGCTGCACCATGTGTGACTGGGTCAAAGTGATGGTGCGAGCTGCTCTGTCCCTGGTGGTCTGCAGGCCAAGGTAGTGGCGCAGCTCACCGAAATCAGTGTACGTATGTCTCCTCTACATTTCGGACTTCACGTCCGCCAAAACAGAAGACGGTTGGAAACCGAGATCAAACAGGGTAGAGCGAAGAGTGTCGTGCCACTCACGAGGCGCCGGACGGAGGTCGTAGACCGGACGTCTGAGCCTCCACTGGGTCCCAGGAGGGAAAGAGCCAGTGAAGGCAGAGGGACAACGCAGCCAGACCTCCTCGTGTAGGCTACCCTGAAGGACGGCAGTGGAGAAGTCGAGAGAGTATAGCGCGTAGTCTTTCTGTGCTGCCACATGAAGTAACACCCGAAGAGTGGTCATCTTCGGGGTAGGCGTGAAGGTCTGAAAGAAGTTAACTCCCTCGCGCTGACTGAAACCTCTAGCCACATAATGCGCCTTGAAGACCAGAGGAGATCCCAGTGGCAACTTCACCTTGAAGATCCACATACCATCGACTACGTTCGCCCCCAGAGGGGGACCCTCGTCGACATAGGTGCATGTGGATCTGTAGGAGGCCATCTCTACGTCCATGGCAGCTCTCCACTGAGAGGCCCAAGGCCCTGACACTGCCTCAGCGTAAGTGCGAGGAGTCGGTATGTCAAGGGCGTCGGGGTCTCCCTCAGGGGCGAGCAGCATGGTACAGAGATGAGGCGAAGCGGCTGCCAGGAACACTAGCTCAAATTTCCTGTCCTCTAGGGCGTCACAGCCAAGGGCAGACTCACCCTCGACGGCCAGAGGAATGGTAGGAGGAGCAGCCACGACACGAGTGGCGTGGTCAAGGTGGCGAGTAGCGGCGAACTCAGTGACAGTGGCAGTTTGGGCGGAGACAGAGGACAGAGAGGCACGAGGGTCAGTAACAAGAGAGGCGACAATATGAGAGAGAACACGACAATATGTGCGGTAGTAGTCAGTGACAGGAGTAGAGAGGGAAGCAGTAAGGGCCGACTCAGAGGGGGAAGGAAGCAGAGACAGAGAAGGACGAGGGGAGCTAGAACGAAACAGGACAGTACGAAGGTCAGTGATGGGAAAAGGGGACGAGGGATGAGCACAAGGAGAGCGAGAAGCCCTAGTGTGAGAAAGAGGAGGGGACAACGGAGGCTGAGAACGGGGGAAAATAGCCTGGGTGGAGTCAGGAGGAGGAAATGTGGGACCGTAGACAGGAGGAGAGGGAGAAGAGGGAGGAGAAGGGGAGGGGAGACCAAGGGCCCGAAGGCCAGAGACAGGAGGCGTAGGCGGCCGCTGCTGCTGCTGCTGCTGCTGCTGCGGCTGCTTCTGCTGCTGCTGCTCCTGCTGCGGCTGCTGTTGCAGCTGTTGCGGCTGCTGCTCCTGCTGCTGCTACTGTGGCCACTGCTGCTGCTGCTCCTGCTGCGGCGGCTGCTGCTCCTGCTGCTGCTGCTGTTGCTGTTGCTCCTCCAGCTGCTGTAGCTCCAGCTGCTGCCGCTCAAACGCTGGCCTCTCTCGCTCCAACTCCAGCTGCTCCTCACGTGCACGGCGAAGAAGGGCCTGGTGCTGGGTCGGGTAGGGGTGGGGGGGAGGAGTAGTGTCCGGGGCGGTGGTAGCCCTAGGACCGCTCTCCAAAGCACCAGTCGCACCACCCCTAGAGCCAGCACCACCAGCAGCAACGCGACCAGTCCCAGGCTCTCCAGGTTTTGCAGAGGGCGCACCTGCACCCCCAGTGGTAGCACCCCCAGGGACAGCTCGACGAACACCAGTTCCCCGAAGACTAGAACCTCCTTTAGGCACGGGCTCAGCTACAACTCCAGCACCCCCAGCACCAGGACCTCGTGCAGGCACACTTTCAGCTCCAACTCCAACACCTCCAGAGGTAGCACCTCCAGGGTCCGCACTACGGACGCCAGCACCCTCAAGGTCTGCAGCACCTTGTGGAGGAAGAGCTAACGGCTGCTGCGGTGACAGTGAGGAAGACTGCGGAGAAGAGGACGGGACCTGAGGGGGGGGGGGGGGGGGGGGGGTAGCGTGTGACACACCTGACAGGGCTGGACCAGGGGGGGGAGGCTGTACCGGAGGAGCAGGAGGGGGAGTGGGAGTCAGGAAGAGAGGGGGAGGAGGAACCGGGAGACCTCGATAGGGGTACCGGGTGTGGTAGGGGACTGCCTCGTCAAAACAGACATCACGGGAGTCAAGGAACCGGTGAAGGGGAGGGTGGTAGAAGGTGAAGTCAGAGGAGTCCTTTAGGAAACCAAGGAAAACACAGGGAAGGGCGTGAGGAGAGAGCTTGTCCGCAGAGGTGTCATGAACAAGCGCCAAGCAGCCCCAGACACGAAAACGCGACGCAACACCAGGGGACCCGGTCCAAAGACTGGTCAGTGAAACCCCTGGCCGGGAGACACGTGGCCAGAGGTTCAGCTAGTGAGCGGCGTACTGAACCGCGTAGGGCCACAGAAAATGGGGCGCATGGGCGTGGATCATGGAGGTGCGTGCAATCTCCTTGACCAAGCCTATGCGGCGCTCAACAACCCCATTCTGATGTGGGGAATCTGGAAGCGTCCAGGACTGGAGGATGCACTGCTCACGACAGAATCCGGCAAGAACGCCAGAGCAAAACTCACCCCCACGGTCGGAGTGAAAACAACTGACACGATGGTGACGAGTACCCTTTGTGGTGAGCAACCACCGGATTAGCGTAGAAGTCACGTCGAACTTCATCGCCAAAGGGAAAACGGTGGAGTAGCGAGAGTAGTCGTCGATGACCACCAGAAAGAAACTCTCTCGCTCAGGACCGGGGCGAGAGGCGGGGCCCCAAACGTCCAAGTGGAGATTCTTGAAGGGCTCGGTGGCCGGACGAAGGGAGGAGGAGTGAGGGGTGGGGCGCAGCCGGCCCTCGACACAAGGGGCGCAAGATGGTGCAGGCAAAGGCGGCAGCGACGGCAAGACTCGCGGGAGGCCTAAGACAAGACGCTGACTAGACATAGTGCGAAGGCGAGGAAGGGACGGGTGACCAAGACGGTGGTGCCACAGAACGGTGGGGTGGGAAAGCGACCGACACGAGCAAGAAGCAGCAACCTGACCAGATGCCGTAACCTGACCAAACACAACTACCTGGTGGGACGCTGCGACCTGACGGGGGGCAGTGACAGGGGTCGGAGGCAGCAGCTGCTGCTCCTGTTGCTGCTACAGCTGCCTCTCTCGGGGGCCAGTGTGAAGCGTGTAGAGACCAAAACCCGGCTCCTGGCGAAAGGTGGCCAGGGGGGCGTACGTATCACCGTCCACACAAGTCGCAGATTCCCCAGAAGGCTCAAATAAAACACCAACGTGTTGACTCATGAGCGGCAGCACACCCACCAAGTTCCTAGAGAACGAGGGGATTTGGATGTCAAACTTATATGCTATAGTCTGTTTAGGCTGTAGTGGGGTAGTTCTTATAGGGTACAACAATTTTAGGTTTCCTATATGTACCCACCTGCTTTCTAGTTCAGTCATTCAATCGCTCACATTCTAACATGGTATTCTGAGCAGGTTCCCTAGTGGGAACGTTTTTTAAAGGGCCCACCACGAAATTTTTTTCCTGCCCTGCCCGAAGCGCGCATCGCGCCCTAGCCAGTCGCGGCCCCTAGCCCTTGTGGCCCCTAGCCTCTCGCGGCCCCTAGCCCGTCGCGGCCCCTAGCCCGTCGCGGCCCCTTGCCCGTCGCGGCCCCTAGCCCGTCGCGGCCCCTAGCCCGTCGCGGCCCCATGCGCGTCGCGGCCCCTAGCCCGTCGCGGCCCCCCTAGCCTGTCGCGGCCCCTAGCCCGTCGCGGCCCCTTGCCCGTCGCGCCCCCTAGCCCGTCGCGGCCCCTAGCCAGTCGCGGCCACTAGCCCGTCGCGGCCCCTAGCCCGTCGCGGCCCCTAGCCCGTCGCGGCCCCTAGCCCGTCGCGGCCCCTACTGCCGATGCGGCCCCTACTACCGTTGCGGCCCTAGCCCGTCGTGGCCCCTGCTGCTGGCGCGGCCCCCTGCTGGCGCGGCCCCTACTGACGCGGCCCCTTGCACTCGCGGCCCCTGCTGACGCCCCCCCCCCCCTGCTGGCGCGGCCTCACAGCTGACGCGGCCCCTGCTGACACGGCCCCCTACTGACGCGGCCCCCTGCTAGCGCGGCCCCTGCTAGCGCGACCCCTGCTGACGCGGCCCCCTGCTGGCGCGCCCCCCCCCCCTGCTGTCGAGGCCCCTGCTAACGCGCCCCCCCACCTGCTGGCGCGCCCCCCTGCTGTCGCGGCCCCCCCCTGCTGCTGCGGCCCCCTGGTGGTGCGCCCCCCCTGCTGACGCGGCCCTCTGCTGGCGCGCCCCCTGCTGGTAAGCACCCGCGCCGCCCAGCCGAGCCGCGCCGCCCAGCCGAGCCGCGCCGCCCAGCCGAGCCACGCCGCCCAGCCAAGCCGCGCCGCCCAGCCGAGCCGCGCCGCCCACTGAGCCGCGCCGCCCACTGAGCCGCACCGCCCTACCGAGCCACGCTGCCCCACTGAGCCGCACTGCCCTGCACTGCCCTACTACCTCTGCTGCTACTGCTGCTACTGCTGCTATTGCTGCAACTACTATTACTGCTGCTCCTACTGCTCCTACTGCTGCTATGGCTAGCCCTACTGTTCTAACCTTTGATGCTGAGGGACGTGCAGTTGACTTTAACGTGTGGGTTGACGACCTGCAGCTTTTTCTTCAGTGTGATTCTAGGGATGGGGTATCCCTTTTTGATCACACGTCCGGTGTTTCTACTGCTCCTGCTGCCACTGCTGACAGTACGGTTCGCTCGCAGTGGACCACTCGTGACGCTATTGCTCATCTTGCTGTTCGTAGTCACCTGCCGCCTGCTGAGCGCGCGCATTTTGGCCAGTACAAGACTGCTCAGTCTTTGTACGACGCTGTAGTTGCGTGCTACTCCTCCCCTGCCACTGCTGCCCTCAGCCGCCTCATGCTGCCGTACCTTTTCCCTGACCTTGCCGCATTTGCCACAGTCGCTGACCTAGTTGCTCACTTCCGCACTAGTGACGCCCGCTACCGCGCTGCCCTTCCCACTGAGTTCTGTGCCAAGAACCCTCCCCCCCATGTACATCACCCTTTACTACCTAGTCACCCGCCTCCTTGACTCCCTTTCTTCATTCAGGGACCACTTTCTCTCCCTTTGCCCACCGAGCTGACTGTCGACCTGCTAGAGGAGCGCCTTGCTGCAGCTGAGAAGAGTATCTTAGCTGTAGGTGCTTCTCGCGGCGACCGTCGCACCCCTTTCTTTGAGGGGTGTTCCCCTGTCCCCCTTCTCCCCTCTGTTGCTTCTGCTGCTGCTGTCGACCTCGTTGGCACTGAGGAGGTCGGAGCTGCGTCTGCCCCTAGTGGGAGACGCCGCAACAGCAAGGGCAAGGGGAGCAAGGGTGGTGGAGGGGGTGGCGGGGGTGGCGGTGGAGGAGGTGGAGGAGGCGGAGGGGGTGGCGGTGGAGGTGGGGGTGGTACAGGGAGTGGGGGCTTCAGTGGAGGCAGCGGCGGGGGTGGTGGAGGCAGCGGCAGCGGTGGTGGAGGTGGTGGCGGCGGTGGTGCTGGTCGAGGTGCAGCCGCTCAGCATGGAGGCTTTGGTGGTAGCCAGCGCCAGCAGCAGCCGCGCTCCCGTGAGACCCCGTCGGCCCAGCAGCTTCGTGAGTGGTATGCTGGGCGTGGGAGGTCTGGGGGTGCTGGTCCCTGCACTTACGTTCTTCGCACCGGCAGTCGTCGTGGGAAGGCGTGTGGGCTGCCACACACTACGCAGCGCTGCTTCGGTCGCTTGACTGACGCCTGGCGTGCCCGGTTTCCTGACGCTGTTGAGCTCCCTCGCTGGCATGATCTGCTTGTGCAGAATGTGCCTATCTTTGATCTTGATTTCGATGCTATCCTTGCTGCCATGTATGCTTTGTCTGATAGTGCTGAGGGTGACTGTTACCTGAGTGTCCCGCCCGACCCGGGCATTGCGGCTGCTGCTCTAGGTGCTAGTGCGTCTGCTGCTCCAGGTACTGGTGAGTCTGCTGCTCCAGGTACTGGTGAGTCTGCTCTCTCTAGTACTGCACCTACTGAGGCCTTGCACACTTTCACACTTGACTCTGGTGCTTCGCGCTCTTTCTTTAGAGACAGCACCACTCTCACACCGCTCAGTAGGCCTGTTGCAGTCTCCCTTGCTGACCCCTCTGGGGGCCCAGTCCTTGCGAACTCTTCCACGGTTCTACCGTGTCCTGCGGCCCCGTCGGGCTTGCTGTCGGGACTCCACCTCCCCTCGTTCTCTACGAACTTGGTGAGTGGAGCTGACCTCCAGGTCGCGTGGATTGACCAATTCGCCCCTGGAGGTCAGCGTGTGACCCACTGCACTTGCTCTCGGACGGGCCGCCACCTGGCCACGTTCACCCGTAGGCCAGGGTCGAGCCTGTACACACTGACTACTGCGCCTCCTCCGGTCTCTGCGTCTGGTCAGGTAGCTGCGTCTAGTCAGGTGTTTGCTGCCGCGTCCAGGTCTAGTCCTACGCCTGCCCCCTGCTTGTGTCGTCCTCTGTCGCACGAGACTCTCCTTTGGCACCACCGCCTTGGTCACCCCTCCCTGCCTCGTCTTCGAGGTATGGCCTCCCGTACCCTTGTCTCGGGTCTACCCCGGTCTTCCTCCGGGGCCTGCCCCTACCTGTGTTCCCTGTGTCGAGGGCCGGCAGCGCGCCGCTCCTCACTCCTCCACGTTCCCTCCGACTGAGGCTCCTCTGCAGACTCTTCACATGGACGTGTGGGGCCCAGCCCGCGTCCGTGGACAGGGTCACGAGCGTTACTTCCTGCTGGTCGTTGACGACTACTCGCGTTACACCACAGTCTTCCCCTTGCGCAGCAAGGGTGAGGTCCCTGAGGTGTTGATCGATTGGATCCGCGGTACTCGTTGCCAGCTCCGCGAGAGTTTCGGCTCGGACCTTCCTATTCCGCGTCTGCACTCAGACAGAGGTGGTGAGTTTTCCTCCGACCTCCTGAGAGCCTTCTGACGTGCGGAGGGCATCCGCTAGACGTTCACGCTTCCGGCCTCCCCACAGCAAAATGGGATTGCTGAGCGCGGCATTGGCATGGTCATGGACGTCGCTCGTACGTCCATGATCCATGCGGCTGCTCCCCATTTTCTGTGGCCGTTCGCGGTTAAGTACGCTGCGCGTCAGATCAACCTTCAGCCTCGTGTCTCCTTGCCGGAGACCACACCTACTCTGAGGTGGACGGGGAAGGTTGGCGATGCGTCCGCGTTCCGTGTCTGGGGATCTCGAGCTTTTGTCCGCGATACTTCAGCGGACAAGCTGTCCTCCTGTGCTGTTCCCTGTGTCTTCCTTGGCTTCCCTCCTGATGCACCCGGGTGGCAGTTCTACCACCCCACCTCGCGTCGTGTTCTGTCCTCTCAGGACGTCACGTTTGACGAGTCGGTGTCGTACTACCGTCTCTTTCCCTACCGCATTGCCTCTCTCCCCCTCCCGTCGCTCTTCCTAGCACCAGGTACTCCCCCGATAGACCCCCTCCCCCCCAAGGGTCCTGCCCCCTCAGGTGTGTCCCAGGTAGACCCTACCGAGCCGATCGAGGTAGCTGTTGACTCCGGTGCTGCTAGGGGTGCTGAGCCTGCGGGTGCGGGGACTAGGGGTGCGGGGACTGGGGGTGCTGAGCCTGAGCGTGTGGAGCCTGGGGGTGTTGAGTCTGGGGGTGCTGAGTCTGAGCGTACTGAGCCTGGGGGTGCTGAGCCTGGGCGTGTGGAGCCTGAGGGTACTGTGTCGGGAGGTGCTGAGCCTGCACGTGCTGAGTTTGGAGGTGTACTAGGTGTCCCGTTGCGGCGGGAGCCCCTCTCTCCACAGCAGCTTCGTGAGTGGTACTCTCGGCGCTGTCGAGGTGGTGCTGGTGCTGGAGCTGCTTGAGCTACTGGAGGTGCTGCTGGAGCTGCTGGAGGTGCTGCGGGTGCTGGTGCTGCTTGAGCTACTGGAGGTGCTGCTGCTACTGGAGCTGCTGGTGGAGCTGCTGGAGCTGCTGGAGGTGCTGCCGGTGCTGGAGGTGCTGCTGGTGCTGGAGGTGCTGCTGGAGCTTCTGGAGGTGCTGCTGGTGCTGGCGCTGCTGGAGGTGCTGCTGGTGCTGGAGCTGCTGGAGCTACTTGAGGTGCTGCTGGTGCTGGTGCTGCTGGAGCTGCTGGAGGTGCTTCTGGGACTGGAGACCTTGGGGCTGAGGGTACCGGTTCTGTCTCTGCTGTTTCTGAAGGCGCTGCGCAGCCGCGGCCGTACTACGTTCCGCTCCTTCAGCAGGTTCTTGGCTCCCCGCCTTCTCTTGGTCCTCCTCCTCCTTTCCGGAGTCCACCGCCTGTCCAGTCCCAGTCGCAGTTGCAGCCGGCCTCTCCACTACCTGGTCCTTCTTCTTACTCTGGACCGACTAGAGGTCTTACGGAGCGTCGTGAGCCTGAGTCTCATCCTGTGTCGCCTGAGTCTCGTTCTGCATCGCCTGTCCGTACTGTTCGCGCAAGTCGTGTTTTGCGTCCGCGTCCTCCTCCTGTCCCTGGCACTCACTCTATGACTCTGCGTCCTTCCACTGCTCCACAGCGTGTCCCTCTGCCGTCTCCTCCTGCGTCCTCTCTTCCTGCCGGTCCGGACCCTGCGTCTGACTCCCTACGTGCTGCTAGTCCAGCTGCCACGCGTTTTCTGGCCACTGCTGTCACTGGCCCTTTGTTTGAGTCCACTGCTGCGTCTGCTCTTGTTACTGAGCTTGTTGACTTTGCTGCAGCCTGTCGCCTAGACTACGGCACCAGTCTTGTTGCTGAGTCTGCGTCTGCGTCTGTCTGTCCTCCGTCCGTCGGGGGTGAGTGTGCTCTTGGCACGGACGTTCTTGAGGACAGATAGGAGGAGTTTGAGTGCTTTGCTGCTTCTGTACCTCATCTCGTGTCCATGCTGATTGCCCCTGAGGGAGACCCGGATGCACCAGACATCCCGACCCCGCGCTCTTACGCAGAGGCGATAGAGGGTTCCTACTCCTCTTAGTGGCAGGCAGCCATGGACGCCGAGATGGCTTCCTGGAAGTCCACTGGCACCTACGTAGACGAGGTTCCCCCACCTTGGGCGAACATCGTCACTGGCATGTGGATCTTCAGGGTGAAGTGGCCGCCGAGTTCTCCGCCTGCCTTCAAGGCGCGTTACGTTGCACGTGGCTTCAGTCAGCGACAGGGAGTTGACTTCTTTCAGACCTTCTCCCCTACCCCGAAGATGACCACTCTTCGGGTACTGCTGCACGTTGCTGCTCAGCGTGACTACGAGCTCCACTCGCTTGACGTCAGCACAACCTTCCTCCAGGGCAGCCTGCACGAGGAGGTCTGGCTGCGCTGCCCACCTGGCTTCACTGGGTCGTTTCCTGCTGGTACCCAGTGGAGCCTCCGGCGGCCAGTCTACGGTCTCCGCCAGGCACCCTGTAAGAGTACGCCGACGTTCGACATATTTCTCATTTCCATATTTTTACTCCATCTTATTCTCCTTATTTTCCTCTTTCATTTGCACTTTATTTCACCTCAATCGGACTACTATTCTATTTTCTAGAGCTTTCCGATTATTTCACTTATTTGGTATTTTCGGCACCGACATTTACATTATACGGCACCGACAGCACCAACAGTGGTGTACAAGGCGTAATCTCGCCATAATCCGAAGTGCCAATGGGCTTGCGTGCTTATGCGCACTTGTGATGATCTATTCTAGAAGAGCGCGTTCCCGAAGGTTCGGATTATCTGTTGTTTCTATGTATTTCTGAGTATAAATACGCCTTGTACTCACCTTTAGTGCAACATTCTCGAGTGGAAATTCGATCCTGTGACACTTGGTACTCAGAGCCGTTTTCACTCGCGGAGTTTCAGTTAAGCAGCGCGCTCAAGAAATTCCTGCTTCGAAAAACCGCCGGGGGCGACGAATTCGGCGCCGACGATGGTAAGCACCAGATTCCGCGTTTTTTGAATAACCCCCCTCGCGCGTTTTTTGAACAGGATCGTGCGTTCGATTGTTGGCGAAAACGTTTGCGATACAGGGACGACAATTGCGAATTGTTGGGACCTATATCGAGCGGTGCAGAAGTAGCGAGACCGACGCGCGACGGATCGAACGACTTCGGGTGAAAGCGCGCGTCATGGCGAAAATTGCGACAGAAGCAGAATCGATCGTGACTTCGCAGCAGTCGCGAAATTTTCCCAAGGCCCAAGAAATTCGAGCCCCCAACACCTTTGCTGGGGAGATCGACGCTAGGCTCTGGCTTTTGGCGATCGAAATTTATTTCGCTGCCATTGGATGGACAGCACCAGCACTTGACAGAAACAGAATTAATTTTGCTGCAACACTACTGCGCGGACCAGCAATTGAATGGATAAGCGGAAGCGGTTTATTAAACCAAGGTGAAGCGACGTGGCAGCAGTTCCGAGAACGATTACTACAACGTTTTGAGCCGATTAATGCAGCGTTTATCGTCCGCGACAAAATACATCGTCATCGACAAATCGGGAGCGACGCGAACTACACGCAACAAATGGAGGAGTTGTTCAACTGCATCCTCGACGTCACAGAAGGCGAAAAAATTAGAGCATTTATCGCGGGGCTGAAAAAAGAAACACGACAACATGTTGCGGCCGCAAATTGGAGCAGCTACAACGACGTCGTTTCGGCAGCGGAACGTTTCGACGTAACCACGATCGGAACACGACGACTTCATGGACGAGCTAGACGACATGGAGGACGCTTGGCTAACCCCACGTACGCCGACCCGATGGAACTCGATCAAATCGACGCGAAGGCAAGACCAAAGAAGAACAAATCTAAGTGTTCTTTCTGCGGCAAGCCCGGACATCGACTCATCGATTGTGACGAAATGAAAACTGCACGTTCAGCACTTAGGGACCGCAGCAGTGGAGCAGATTTAATGCGAATATTGGAGGATCGTGGAGTGAATTTTTCAAACCACGAACGGACTCTACCAGGGAAAATCGCCGAGGGAAATAAAATCTCCACGACACAAAACCCTGCTGGACCCGGACAACTCCAAAAAGGCCTTTTAAAAAGTAAGCACCCCTTCAAAATATCATACAAGGATGCTTTACTTGGAAAAAATTCCCTTGGGTCTACGGCCTTTGTGAAATCACGAGAGAGGCTCCAGAAGAAAAAGAATGTACCGGTACGACAACTACAGCAGCTGCGCATGGGGAACCAACAACGGAGCGTGGAAGATCGACCTTCCAACGACGACATCGTCCTCTCTCTGAAAAACCAGCCCATGTCGACCAACCGGTCCCCACGGAAGAAGTCGGTGGCGCTGAAGCAGCTCAAGAGGGAGCTGGAGGTCAACATGAAGCTGCGACGACCTCAAACCTCCTCTACAGATGCATCTGCAACATCTGAAACATCTACGGTATCTACCCCATCTATGAATTCTACTACGAGCTCGAGAACCACGTCGTCGACGACAACAAAAAATCATGGCAATAGGGAACGGCAGGACCGGCCATCTGCCACCCCAGGAGAAAACACAGAGCTATGGGAAATGCCCTATGATCCAATCAACGAGACGATCAACGGGTACAACGAGCAACGCCAACCACTTTTGCTCGAGGTGATCTGCAATGGACGACGCCTCCAAGCACTCGTGGACAGCGGAGCATCCCATTCAGTATGCGACAAAGCAACCCTCGAACGCATCAATGAGAAGTACACGCCTTCAAACTTCACAGCTACGATGGTTGACGGAAGCAAATTACAAGTCTACGGCGAAGCAGCGTTACACCTGCAGATGGGTCCTCTTCGCTGGAAACCGACCCTACCCGTCACCAACATCAAAGGGCTAGACTTGATTCTTGGGAGAGATTTTCTGAAGAAGTTCAACCCCGAGATCAACTGGGTCACCCGCACGGCGAGTATTTACAATCAAGACAGAAGAGTTCCTCTTCCGAATTGGAGCAACACGGGAGATATTCCGGAGGAGACTCTCGCACGCTTCGAGAAGGACGTGAAGCGAACCATGGCAGGGTTTGTTGCACTGGTTACCAACGAGGATGAAGGAGAGAGAAAAACGCTCGAGCTTCCACCAGCAATCCAGAAACTTCTAGAAGAGTTCGAAGACGTTCTCCCTGACGACCTTCCAGACCAGTTGCCGCCATACCGAACCCACCAGCACGAGATAATCGAAGAACCTGATTCAAAACCGACCTTCCGAGCACCATATCGACTCAGCCCTACCGAGTTGGCCGACATGAAGAAGCAGATCGAGTACCTTCTGGACAAAGGACTCATTCGACCATCAACATCACCATACGGTGCACCAGTGCTTTTCACACCAAAACCTGACGGAAGCTTACGCATGTGCATCGACTACCGAGCCCTCAACAAGCAGACGATCAAGAACAAGTATCTAATTCCACGGATCGACGATCTACTTGACCAGCTTCGTGGAGCCACAGTATTCTCAAAACTCGATTTGAGATCGGGATATTGGCAGATCCGGATGGCGGATAACTCCATCCATAAGACAGCGTTTCGGACAGGATACGGATCCTACGAGTACCTCGTCATGCCGTTCGGACTCACCAACGCACCCGCTACATTCCAGGCCGAAATGAACCATATTCTTAGGCCTCTACTCGACGAATGCGTGGTGGTGTACCTGGACGACATCCTGATCTACTCGAGGGACATGAAGCAGCATATCGAACACCTACGACGCGTCTTCGAGATACTTCGACGGGAGAAGTTCTACGTTAAGCTATCCAAGAGCGAGTTTGCCTTGAAGAAAGTTCAGTTCCTTGGACACATGGTGAGCGCTCAAGGAGTCCATGTTGACCCAAAGAAGATCGAAGCCGTACGTACGTGGAAGACACCGGAGAACGTGAAGGAACTTCAGCAATTCCTTGGCTTTGCGAACTACTATAATCGGTTCGTGCCACAGTATGCGAAGATTGCAACACCTCTCACCAATCTACTGAAGAAGAATACACCGTTCAAATGGGAGGATGTGCACCAGCAAGCCATGGAGCAGTTGAAGACCGCACTCACGTCCACACCCGTCCTGATCCTGCCAGATCCAGAAAAAGACTATGTCATCAAAGCTGACGCTAGCGACCAAGCAGTTGGAGCAGTCTTGATGCAAGACCAAGGGAAAGGACTACAACCAATCGCTTACCTCAGCAAAAAATTGCACGGGGCAGAACTCAACTACCCGATTCACGACAAAGAGGCCTTAGCGATCATCACGTCATTCAAGACATGGCGATGCTACCTCGAAGGGAGAAAGACCACGGTCTACACTGACCATTGCAGCCTAAAATACCTGAAAACGCAGCCGACCCTCTCCAGACGACAAGTCAGGTGGATTGACTTCCTCGAGACGCACTTCGACTACGACATCATGTACAAGCCGGGACACAAGAATAAGGCAGACGCACTGAGCCGGCCTGGACACGTTGCCGCCATACAGATTGAGGGGATGAATCCGCTACTCAAGGGACTCTTCACGCACGGGTATACCATCGACCCCAAGATTCCCTTAGCAGAGAAAAAGAAATTGTTGCAGTGGGACCATGACGTCGCACTACGCAAAGGATCAAGAAAGATATGGGTCCCCAACTACCCGCCTCTTCGGCAGTTGCTTCTCGAAGAATTCCATGACGTGCTCTACGCTGGACACTTCGGGAGTAACAAGACTCTTGCCGGGATTGCAAAAGTCTACTATTGGCCTCACATGGCAAACGACGTGCAAAAGTTTGTCACTTCGTGCGACACGTGCCAGCGGATGAAAAGCAGTAAGCAGAAGAAAGCAGGACTTCTTCAGCCTTTACCCGTCCCGGAACAGCCTTGGCAAGTGGTCAGCTTTGATTTCATCACCGGTTTACCACCTACCAACGCGGGGCATGACGCCATCCTGGTCGTCATCGACAAATTCTCAAAGATGGGACACTTCATTCCAACACATACAACCGCACGCACGGAGGAAACGGCACAGCTATTCCTCAAACCCATCATCTCACAGCACGGGATCCCAACAACCCTCATATCCGACAGGGACCCCAAGTTTACTAGCAAGTTCTGGAAAGAGCTCATGTCGCTCATGGGGACACGCCTAGCAATGTCATCTGCATATCATCCCCAGACCGATGGGCAGACAGAGCGCTTGAACCAAATTGTGGAACAACTCTTGCGCGCAGCGTGCAAGGACGACATTAACAAGTGGGACTTGCACTTGCCGGTGTTGGAGTTCGCCTACAATAATGCGAAGCATGCCGCAACAGGAGAGACCCCATTTTTCCTCTGTTACGGACGACATCCACTAACTCCACAACAGCCGACAGTACCTGCAACTGTCCAACCCGCGCACGACTTCGTTACCACAATGCAGCAGCTTTGGGATCGGACACACAAGCGTCTACAGGACATACAGCATTCACAGAAACGCTTGGCCGATCGCCATCGACCCCTGTGCGCCCTGCTGCCCTGCTGCCCTGTGCGCCCCGCGCGCCCTGCAGCCCTGCTGCGCCCCGCGATCCGTGCTGCCCTGCTGCCCTGTGCGCCCCGCGCGCCCTGCAGCCCTGCGCGCCCTGCGCGCCCTGCTGTCCTGCTGCCCTGCGCGCCCTGCTGCCCTGTGCGCGCCGCGCGCCCTGCAGCCCTGCGCGCCCTGCTGTCCTGCTGCCCTGCAGCCCTGTGCGCCCTGCTGCCCTGTTCGCCCCGCGCGCCCTGCTGCCCTGCAGCCCTGTGCGCCCTGCTGCCCTGTGCGCCCCACGCGCCCTGCAGCCCTGCGCGCCCCGCGCGCCCTGCTGTCCTGCTGCCCTGCGCGCCCTGCAGCCCTGCGCGCCCCGCACGCCCTGCTGCCCTGTGCGCCCTGTGCGCCCTGCTGCCCTGTTCGCCCCGCGCGCCCTGCTGCCCTGCAGCCCTGTGCGCCCTGCTGCCCTGCTGCCCTGTGCGCCCCGCGCGCCCTGCAGCCCTGCGCGCCCCGCGCGCCCTGCTGTCCTGCTGCCCTGCGCGCCCTGCGCGCCCTGCAGCCCTGCAGCCCTGCGCGCCCCGCGCGCCTTGGTGCCCTGCAGCCCTGTGCGCCCTGCTGCCCTGTTCGCCCCGCGCGCCCTGCTGCCCTGCAGCCCTGTGCGCCCTGCTGCCCTGCTGCCCTGTGCGCCCCGCGCGCCCTGCAGCCCTGTGCGCCCCGCGCGCCCTGCTGCCCTGCTGCCCTGTGCGCCCTGCTGCCCTGCTGCCCTGTGCGCCCCGTGCGCCCTGCTGCCCTCTGCACGTGCCATGCACAGCCCCTACCCCGCCCTCCCCCTCCCCCCCCCCCCCCTTCTCCCCTGGTGCGGGTGTCGCAGTGGGGAGAGGGGATCTGCAGCACCAGCCCCCCCGCCCCCTCCCCCCCCCCCCCTCTTTCTCCTCCATCCCCCTGCTGCGTGTGCAGCAGTGGGGGGGGGGGAGTATGGGGGTGGCGGGATCTTGGAGGGTATGGGGGTGGCGGGTATGAGGAGCCAGCAGCCGCCCCTCCTCCTCTCTCTCTCACGGCCGCGCGTGCCACTGTGGGGGAAGGGTGAGGCGGTGGTTTGTTGACTTTTTTGCTCGTCTGCCGTAGCCTTGCCCTGCTTGTACTCGCACCTGTATATCTTATGTAACCTCTTGGACTGGCCTTGTGGCCGCTTGCTAGTGCTCAGAGTGCGTGGTGATCTTGAGATCCACCCTGAGCTTGCTTTGCTTTGTTTCTTCTCCTGACTGGTCTTGTGACCGCTTTGTTGTGTTTGCTATCCCCCACTTCACCTATGGCGGTGTGTCAAATTATAAGTCTACTGCTATCTAGGCTGTAGTGGGTTTAGCCTTATGCGGTACAGTAAATAGCTCGACACTTCATTGTATCCCCCTCCTTGCCCTAATACACATCATTCCTTCTAAAACTCTCTCGACATTGAGCCCTAGCATGGTTCCTAAACTCACAATAGCTACTATTTCAACACGCACGCCTTCGGAGTGGAGCTACCGGAGCTGGAGATGCTGAAGCTGCTGGAGCTGGAGGTGCTAGAGTTGCCGCTGGAGCTGGTGTTACTGGAGGTACTGCGGCCACTGGTCCTGGAGGTGCTCGTACCTGGGGTACTGGAGCTGCCGGGACTGGTGGTGTTGAGGGTGCTGGAGCTGGAGACCCTATGGAGTCTGGAGCTACTGGTGCTGGTGGCTCTGGCGCTGGTGGCGCTGGTGGCGCTGGAGCTGGAGAAGCTGGAGTTGGAGGCGCTAGCGCAGGAGGCACTGGCGCGGGAGGTGCTGGAGCTGGAGGAGCTGGTGCTGTTGACCCTGGTGGCGTTGTGAGGCCGCGACCGTACTTCGTTCCCTTGCTTCAGCAAGTTCTTGGTACCCCGCCTTCTACTAGCATTACTCCTCCCCTCCTGTGTCCACCGCTTGACCAGCGCAGCCGCCGTTGCAGCCAACCTCTCCACTGCCTGCTCCTACTCCTTACACAGAACAGTCCGGCGGTCTTACGGAGCGTCGTGAGCCTGCGTCTCGTCCTGTCTCACCTGTTCGCACTGCTCGTCGCGTTCCTCGTTCGCGTCCTCCTCCTGTCCCTGGCATGCACGCTATGACCCTTCGTTCTTCCTCTGTTCCACTGCGTGTTCCTTTGCCTGCTCCTCCTGCATCCTCTCTTCCTGAGGTCCCTGACCCTGAGTCTGATTGCGCTCGTGCTGCCAGTCCCACTGTCTCTCGTCTCCTCGCCACTGCTGTCACTGACCCTTCTTTTGAGTCTGCTGCTGAGTTTGCCCTCGTTGCTGAGCTGCTTGACTTTGCTGTTGCCTGTCGTCTAGAATACGCCATTGCTCTTGTTGCTGAGTCTGCGTCTGCCAGTCCTCCGTCCGTCGGGGGTGAGTGTGCTCTTGGCACGGACGTCCTTGAGGACAGGCAGGAGGACTTTGAGTGTCTTGCAGCTGCTGTACCTCGCTTCGCTTCCATGCTGCTTGCCCCTGAGGGAGACCCGGATGCTCCAGACATCCCGACCCCGCGCTCTTACGCAGAGGCGATTACGGGTCCTTACTCCTCTCAGTGGCAAGATGCCATGGATGCCGAGATAGCATCCTCGAAGTCCACAGGCACCTACGTCAACGAGGTTCCCCCACCTGGGGCGAACATAGTCGATGGCATGTGGATTTTCAGGGTGAAGCGGCCGCCGGGTTCTCCGCCTGCCTTCAATGCGCGTTACGTTACTTGAGGCTTCAGTTAGCAACAGGGGGTTGACTACTTCCAGACCTTTTCCCCCACCCCGAAGATGACTACTCTTTGGGTGTTGCTGCACGTCGCTACTCAGCGTCACTACGAGTTGCACTCTCTGGACTTCAGCACAGCTTTCCTGCAGGGCAGCCTGCACGAGGAGATCTGGCTGCGCCGCCCACCTGGCTTCACAGGGTCGTTTCCTGCAGGTACCCAGTGGAGCCTCCGGCGGCCAGTCTACGGTCTCCGCCAGGCGCCTCGCGAGTGGCACAATACACTTAGGACTACACTTGCGGCTCTTGGGTTTGCTCCTGCTACTGCTGACCCGTCGCTGTTTCTACGCACCGACACCTCGCTGCCGCCGTTCTACATCCCTGTGTACGTCGACGACCTCGTCTTTGCCACTGCTTACACTGAGGCACTGACCCTTGTGAAGTCGGAGCTGTAGAAGAGACACACCTGCACCGACCTTGGTGAACTGCGCAGCTATCTTGGCCTCCAGATCACCCGGGACAGAGCACGGCGCACCATCACCTTGACTCAGTCACACATGGTGCAGCAGGTCCTTCACCGTTTCGGCTTCCAGTTCTCCTCGCCACAACCCACTCCTCTGTCTACCAGCCACTCGCTCTCAGCTCCACCTTCGGACGAGTCCGTAGAGCCAAGTGGTCCGTACCCAGAGCTTGTGGGTTGCCTCATTTACCTGATGACCTGCACACGACCTGACCTCGCGTACCCTCTCAGCCTTCTGGCTCGCTACGTGGCTCCCGGTAGGCACCAAAAGGTGCACTGGGATGCTGCGAAGAGGGTATTGCGCTACTTGTGCAGTACGTCACGCATGGGGCTCGTGCTTGGAGGACGGGGTCCAATTGTCCTCAATGGTCATGCAGATGCCTTCAGCCTTGGTTCCGGCTCTGTTTCCTGGCGGTCTACTCGCTTGTCTTTGGTTCTTAGCTCTAGTTGTGAGGCTGAGATCTATGCCGGGGCCATGGCTGCACAGGAGCTACGCTGGCTCACCTACCTGCTGATTGACTTGGGAGAGCATCCTCGTTCGCCTCCAGTTCTGTACGTAGACAACAAGGCCATGATTGCCTTGTGTCAGGAGCACAGACTGGAGCACAGAACGAAGCACATCGCTCTGCGATACTTCCTTACTTGAGAGTTGCAGTAGCATGGCCAGCTTCGTCTTGCGTACGTGGCCACTAGGGCCAACACTGCTGATATATTCACCAAGGCACTTCCCCCTGGTGATCATCAGTTCTTCTCTACTGTGTTAGGCCTTGTGCCTACTTTACCTCACTTGGTTACTGCCTGATTCTGCTTGTACTGTGATCTATATATATACTTGCATGCTTGCACTTGCTAGGATATGATCACTGTATTGTTTGTTCTCTTTGCTTTGTTTGTGGCCCTTTGCTTTTGCTCGGACTGCGTGGTGACTTTGTGATCCACCTTGAGCTTGCTTTGCCTTTCTTGACTGGTCTTGTGACCGCTTGTTCTCCCCCACTTTGCCTATGGGGGTGTGTCAGAACATTTTAGCTTTTACAGTTGTGTAGGCTATAGTGTGGTATCCCATAAGGAGTACAACCCAATTAGGGTTAGTACTTGTACCCAACTCTTTCATAGTTCATTCATTCTCGTTCATTACTTTCAACAGAAACAGTTGCACCAGTTAGCCGACATACCTCACTACGGATTCTCCTTGCGATAGCCGCCATGAACCGGAAGAAACTTCGACAAATCGATGTCGTTAACGCATTCCTCTATGCCCCCTTCGACGCTGAGATCTTCGTCGAACTCCCGCACGGATCTAACACAGACCCCAACCAAGTCTGTCGCTACATCCTACTCATCGTCTACGTAGATGACCTCCTCTACATAGGCTCCACCAACGACATAACAACCTGGTTTGAAGGGGAGCTGCAGCGGGATCTCACACTCACCGTCGCGACTATTGTAACACAGTACCTAGGACTCAACATACAAGACGGCGACAACGCGATTTACCTCAGCGCCAAAAAATACACGTACACCATCGCCAAACGATTCGGACTTACTCCAACTGCCATCACCACGCCATACCGCTACACGGACAAAAATCGCAAGATCTCCGCCTTACTCAAACCTGCCGGCATTCGCGACTACCAACGAAAGTTAGGCTGTCTATGTCAAACTTATGTGCTATAGTCTATCTAGGCTGTAGTGGGGTAGTCCATATAGGGTACAACACTTTTAGGTTTCCTACTTGTACCCACCTGCTTTCTAGTTTCATTCATTCCTCTCATTATTCTCACATGGTATAGAGCAGGTTCCCTAGTGGGACCGTTTTTTTAAGGGCCCACCACTATGATTTTTTTTTTTTCCTTACCTGCCCGAAGCGCGCTTCGCGTTTGTCCTAGCTGCGCCCCGTGCGCCTGCCCTTCGAGGCCCTTCGTGGCCCCCCCCTTTCGCGGCCCGTTGCGGCCCCTTCGCAGCCCTTAGCGGCCCCTCTTACAGCCCTTCGCGGCCCCATCGCGGCCCTTCGCGGCCCCTTTCGCGGCCCTTCGCGGCCCCTTTCGCGGCCCTTCGCGGCCCCTCGCGGCCCTTCGCGGCCCCTTTTGCGGCCCTTCGAGGCCCCTTCGCGGCCCTTCGCGGCCCTTCGCGGCCCTTCGCGGCCCCTTCACGGCCCTCCGCGGCCCTCTCCGAGGCTCTTCGCGGCCCCTTAGCGGCTCTTCGCGGCCCCTTAAGCGGCTCTACGCGGCCCCTTCCGGCCCCTGCTGACGTGCCCCTGCTGGCGCGCCCCTACCGGCCCCTGCTGACGCGCCCCTCCTGGCGCGCCCCTGCCGGCCCCTGCTGACGCGCCTCTGCCGGCCCCTGCTGACACACCCCTACTGGCGCGCCGGCCCCTGCTGACGAGCCCCTGCCGGCCCCTGCTGGCGCGGCCCCTGCTGGCGCGCCTCTGCCGGCCCCTGCTGACGCGCCCCTGCTGACGCGCCCTTGCCGGCCCCTGCTGACGAGCCTCTGCCGGCCCCTGCTGACGCGCCCCTACTGGCGCGCCGCTGCCGGCCCCTGCTAACGAGCCCCTGCCGGCCCCTACTGGCGCGGCCCTTGCAGTCACGGCCCGCCCCTGCACCCGTCTCTGGTAAGCCGAGCCGCACCGCCCAGCCGAGCCGCGCCGCCCAGCCAAGCCGCGCCGCCCAGCCGAGCCGCGCCGCTCAGCCGAGCCGTGCCGCCCCCACCGAGCCGCACTGCCCTACCGAGCAAGCACTGCCTTGCACTGCCCTACTGCTACTGCTGCTACTGTTGCTACTGATGCTACTCTTGCTACTGCTCCTACTGCTGCTATGGCTAGTCCTACCGTTCTCACCTTTGATGCTGAGGGACGTGTAGTTGACTTTGACGTGTGGGTTGACGACCTACAGCTCTTTCTTCAGTGTGATTCTAGGGATGGGGTATCCCTTTTCGATCACACGTCCGGTGTTTCCACTGCTCCTGCTGCCACTGCTGACAGTACTGTTTGTGAGAAGGATTTGACGAAAGAATGATGAACTAGAAAATGAGATGGGTACATATAGGAAACACATAAGTGTTGTACCCACTAAGAGCTACCCCACTACAGCCTAAATAGACCATAGCAGATATAAGTTTGACACACCCCCATAGGCAAAGTGGGGGAGAACAAGAGGTCACAAGACCAGTCAAGAAAAGCAAAGCAAGCTCAGGGTGGATCACAAAGTCACCACACAGTCTGAGCACAAGCAAAGGGCCATAAGGCCAGTTCACATGCAGAGTTATATAAAGGAAAGTAAACAGTACAGTGAACACAACCTAGCAAGTGTAAGCATGCAAGTATGAGTATATAGAGTACAGTACAAGCAGAGTCAAGAAGTCAACAAGTGAGGCACAGTAGGTACAAGGCCTAACACAGTACAGAAACGTTGATGATCACAAGGCTGAAGTGCCTTGGTGAAGACATCAGCAGTGTTGGCCTGAGAGGCCACGTAAGCAAGACGAAGCTGGCCACGCTGCTGCAACTCTCGAGCAAGGAAGTAGCGCAGAGCAATGTGCTTCGTTCTGTGCTCCAGTCTGTGTTCCTGACACAAGGCCAGCATGGCCTTGTTGTCGACGTACAGAACTGGAGGAGAACGAGGCGCCTCTCCCAAGTCGGTCAGCTGGTAGGTGAGCCAGCGAAGCTCCTGTGCAGCCATGGCCCCAGCGTAGATCTCAGCCTCACAACTGGAGCTGAGAACAGAAGAAGAGCGGGTAGACCGCCAGGAGACAGAACCGGAGCCAAGGCTGAAGGTGTAACCCTGTGACGACCGCTCCGTAGCCAAGTCGTCAACCCAGGAGGCGTCAGCGTGACCAGTGAGGACAACTCGAGCCCGTCCTCCAAGCACGAGCCCCATGCCCGATGTACTGCACAAGTATCGCAACACCCTCTTCGCAGCATCCCAGTGCACCTTTCGGTGCCTGCCGGGAGCCACGTAACGAGCCAGAAGGCTGAGAGGGTATGCGAGGTCAGGTCGTGTGCAAGTCATCAGGTACATGAGGCAGCCCACAAGCTCTGGATACGGGCCACTCGGCTCTACGGACTCGTCCGAAGGTGGAGCTAAGAGCGAGTGACCGGTAGGCAGAGGAGTGGACTGTGGCGAGGAGTAGGTGAAGCCGAAGCGCTGAAGGACCTGCTGCACCATGTGTGACTGAGTCAAGGTAATGGTGCGCTGTGCTCTGTCCCGAGTGATCCGCAAGCCAAGATAGCTTGTGAGCTCACCCAGGTCTGTGCACGTGTGTCTCTTCTGCAGCTCGGACTTCACGTGGGCGAGTGCCTCCGTGTCAGCAGTAGCAAAGACAAGGTCGTCTACGTACACAAGAACGTAGAACGGCGGCAGAGTAGCGTCAGTGCGTAGAAACAGAGAAGGGTCAGCAGTGGAAGGAGCAAAACCAAGAGCAGCAAGAGTCATCCTGAGCGTGTCGTGCCACTCATGGGGCGCCTGGCGGAGACCGTAGACTGGCCGCCGGAGGCTCCACTGGGTACCAGCAGGAAACGACCCAGTAAAGCCAGGTGGGCGGCGCAGCCAGATCTCCTCGTGCAGGCTGCCCTGTAGGAAGGCTGTGCTGAAGTCAAGCGAGTGGAGCTCGTAGTCACGCTGAGCAGCAACGTGCAGCAGTACCCAAAGAGTGGTCATCTTCGGGGTAGGGGAGAAGGTCTGAAAGAAGTCAACTCCCTGACGCTGACTGAAGCCACGTGCAACGTAACGCGCATTGAAGGCAGGCGGAGAACCCGGCGGCCGCTTCACCCTGAAGATCCACATGCCACTGACGATGTTCGCCCCAGGTGGGGGAACCTCGTCTACGTAGGTGCCTGTGGACTTCCAGGAAGCCATCTCTGTGTCCATGGCTGCCTGCCACTGGGAGGAGTAGGGACCCTCTATCGCCTCTGCGTAAGAGCGCGGGGTCGGGATGTCTAGTGCATCCGGGTCTCCCTTAGGGGCAAGCAGCATGGACACGAGATGAGGTGAAGCAGCAGCAAAGCACTCAAGGTCCTCCTGCCTGTCCTCAAGGACGTCCGTGCCAAGAGCACACGCACCCCTGACGGACGGAGGACAGACAGACACAGACGCAGACTTAGCAACAAGACTAGCGGCGTAGTCTAGGCGACAGGCTGCGGCAAAGTCAACAAGCTCAGCAACAAGAGCAGACGCAGCAGAGAACTCAAACAGGGGGTTAGTGACAGCAGTGGCCAGAAAGCGCGTGACAGTAGGACTAGCAGCACGAAGGGAGTCAGACTCCGGGTCCGGACCGTCAGGAAGAGAGGACGCAGGAGGAGAGGGCAGAGGGACACGCTGTGGAGCAGTGGAAGGACGCAGAGTCATAGAGTGAGTGCCAGGGACAGGAGGAAGACGCGGACGCGAAACACGACCAGCGCGAACAGAACGGACAGGCGACGTAGAACGAGACGCAGGCGACACAGGACGCGACTCAGGCTCACGACGCTCCGTAAGACCTCTAGTCAGACCAGAGTAAGGAGAAGGACCAGGCAGCGGAGAGGCCGGCTGTAACTGCGACTGAGACGGGACAGGCGGTGGACTCAGGGAAGGAGGAGGAGGACCAGGAGAAGGCGGGGAGCCAAGAACCTGCTGAAGAAGCGGAACGTAGTACGGCCGCGGCCGCGCAGCGCCTCGAGAAACAACAGAGACAGAATCGGTACCCTCAGCCTCAGGGTCTCCAGTCCTAGCAGCACCTCCAGCAGCTCCAGGACCAGCAGCACCTCCTGTAGCTCCAGCACCAGCACCACCTCCAGCAGCACCAGCACCTCCAGCATCGCCAGCAGCTCCAGCACCAGCACCACCTCCAGCAGTGCCAGCACCTCCAGTAGCTCCAGTAGCATCTCCAGCACCAGCAGCACCTCCAGCAGCTCCAGCACCAGCACCACCTCCAGCAGCTCCAGCACCAGCACCACCTCCAGCAGCGCCAGCACCTCCAGCAGCACCCGCACCAGCAGCACCTCCAGCAGCAACCCGACAGCGCCGAGAGTACCACTCACGAAGCCGCTGTGGAGAGAGGGGCTCCCGCCGCGACGGGACACCCAGAGCACCTCCAGACTCAACACGCGCAGGCTCAGCACCTCCAGACACAGTACCCTCAGGCGCCACACCCCCAGACTCAGCACGCCCAGTCTCAGCACCCCCAGACTCAGCACTCCCAGTCTCAGCACCCCCAGTCCCCGCACCCGCAGGGTCAGCACCCCTAGCAGCACCTGAGTCGACAGCTCCCTCGACCGGCTCGGCAGGGTCTACCTGGGACACACCTGAGGGGGCAGGACCCTGGGGGGGGAGGGGGTCTACCGGAGGAGTACCTGGGGCAAGGAAGAGCGGCGGGGGAGGGGGAGAGGCAGTGCGGTAGGGAAAGAGACGGTAGTACGACACCGACTCGTCAAACGTGACGTCCTGCGAGGACAGAACACGACGCGAGCTGGGGTGGTAGAACTGCCACCCGGGTGCGTCAGGAGGGAAGCCAAGGAAGACACAGGGAACGGCACGGGAGGACAGCTTGTCCGCTGTAGTATCGCGGACAAAAGCTCGAGATCCCCAGACACGGAACGCGGACGCATCGCCAACCTTCCCCGTCCACCGCAGAGTAGGTGTGGTCTCCGGCAAGGAGACACGAGGCTGAAGGTTGATCTGCTGCGCAGCGTACTGAACCGCGAACGGCCACAGAAAGTGGGGAGCAGCCGCATGGATCATGGACGTACGAGCGACTTCCATGACCATGCCAATGCGGCACTCAGCAATCCCATTTTGCTGCGGGGAGGCCGGAAGCGTGAACGTCTGGCGGATGCCCTCCAAACGACAGAAGGCTCTCAGAAGGTCGGAGGAAAACTCCCCGCCTCTGTCTGAGTGCAGACGCAAAACAGGAAGGTCGGAGCCGAAACTCTCACTAAGCTGGCGACGAGCACCGCGGATCCAGTCGATCAACACCTCAGTGACCTCACTCTTGCTGCGCAAGGGGAAGACTGTGGTGTAACGCGAGTAGTCGTCAACGACCAGCAGGAAGTAACGCTCGTGACCCTGTCCACGAACGCGGGCTGGGCCCCACACGTCCATGTGAAGAGTCTGCAGAGGGGCCTCAGTCGGAGGAAACGAGGAGGAGTGAGGAGCGGCGCGCTGCCGGCCCTCGACACAAGGAACACAGGTGGGAGCAGGCCCCGGAGGAAGGGGAGGGAGGGACCTGGGGAGTCCAGAGACAAGAGCACGGGAGGCCATACCTCGAAGACGAGGCAGGGAGGGGTGACCAAGGCGGTGGTGCCAGAGGAGAGTCTCGTGCGCCAGAGGACGACACGAGCAGGGGGCAGACGCAGGACTAGACCTAGACGCAGCAGCAAACACCTGACTGGACGCAGCTACCTGACCAGACGTAGGGACCGGAGGAGGCGCAGTAGTCAGTGTGTACAGACTCGACCCTGGCCGACGGGTGAACGTGGCCAGGTGGCGGCCCGTCCGAGAGCAAGTGCAGTGGGTCACACGCTGACCTCCAGGGGTGAACTGGTCAACCCACGCATCCTGGAGGTCAGCTCCACTCACCAAGTTCGTAGAGAACGAGGGGAGGTGGAGTCCCGACAGCAAGCCCGACGGGGCCGCAGGACACGGTAGAACCGTGGAGGAGTGTGCAAGGACTGGTCCCCCGGAGGGGTCAGCAAGGGAGACCGCAACAGGCCGACGGAGCGGCGTGAGCGTGGTGTTGTCTCTAAAGAAAGAGCGCGAAGCACCAGAGTCAAGTGTGAAGGTGTGAAAGGACTCAGTAGGTGCAGTACCAGAGGGAGGAGACGTACCAGCACCTGGAGCAGCAGACGCACTAGCACCTAGAGCAGCAGCCGCACTAGCACCTAGAGCAGCAGCCACAGTGCCCGGGTCGGGCGGGACACGCAGGTAACAGTCACCCTCAGTAATATCAGCAAGAGCATACATGGCAGCAAGGATAGCATCAAAATCTAGATCAAAGATAGGCACATTCTGCAGAAGCAGATCATGCCAACGAGGAAGCTCAACAGTGTCAGGAAACTGGGTACGCCAAGCGTCAGTCAAGCGGCCAAAGCAGCGCTGCGTGGTGTGTGGGAGACCACACACCTCCCCACTACGAGTGCCGGTGCGAAGAACGTACGCGCAGGGACCTGCACCCCCAGACCTCCCACGGCCAGTGTACCACTCACGAAGCTGCTGAACAGACGGGGTCTCACGGGTGCGTAGCTGTTGCGGACGCTGGCTGCCACCAAGGCCTCCACGCTGCGTGGCCGCACCGCGACCAGCACCACCTCCTCCGCTACCTCCACCACCGCCGCCGCCGCCGCCACCTCCTCCACCACCGCCGCCACGGCCGCCACTGCCGCCACCTACGCCCCCACTCCCGGAAACACCCCCACCACCACCTCCACCTCCTCCACCTCCTCCACCGCTGCCTCCACCGCCCCCACCACCACCCCTGCTTCCCTTGCCCTTGCCAGTGCGGCGTCGCCCACTAGGGGCAGACGCAGCGCCGACCTCCTCAGTGCCAACGAGGTCGACTGCAGCAGCAGAGGCAACAGAGGGGAGAAGGGGGACAGGGGAACACCCCTCAAAGAAGGGGGTGCGACGGTCACCGCGAGAAGCACCAACAGCTAAGATACTCTTCTCAGCTGCAGCAAGGCGCTCCTCTAGCAAGTCGACAGTCAGCTCGGTGGGGCAAAGGGAGAGAAAGTGGTCCCTGACTGAAGAAAGAGAGTCAGGGAGGCGGGTGACTAGGTAGTAAAGGGTGATGTACATGGGGGGGGGGTTCTTGGCACAGAACTCAGTGGGAAGGGCAGCGCAGTAGCGGGCGTCACTAGTGCGAAGGTGAGCAACTAGGTCAGCGACAGTGGCAAAGGCAGCAAGGTCAGGGAAAAGGTACGGTAGCATGAGGCGGCTGAGGGCAGAAGTGGCAGGGGAGGAGTAGCGTGCGACTACAGCGTCGTACAGAGCCCTAGCACTCTTGTACTGACTAAAGTGCGCGCGCTCAGTAGACGGCAGGTGGTTGCGCACAGCAAGACGAGCAGCAGCATCGCGCGTGAGCCACTGCGAGCGAACAGTACTGTCAGCATCAGCAGTAGGGGCAGGAGAGGCGCCAGAAGTGAGATCGAACAGGGAGAGACCATCCTTGCTATCGCACTGTAGGAAAAGCTGCAGATCATCTAGCCAGACCTCAAAGTCAACAGCCCGACCCTCAGCATCAAAGGTAAGAACATTGGGACTAGCCATGACAGGAGAAGCAGCAGGCTAGCAGTAGCAGCAGTGGAACTCGGCTAAGCAGGCTAGGTAGGGCGGCGCAGCTCGGCAGGGCGGTGTGGCCTGGCAGCGCGGCGCTCTTACCAGGGGAGAGGCTGGGGCAGGGCCGGGGTAGGGCCGGGGCAGTCCGGGGCAGTTCAGGGGCAGGGCCGGGGCAGGGCCGGGGCAGGGCCGGGGCAGTTCAGGAGCAGGGCCGGGGCAGTGCAGAAGCAGGGCCGGGGCAGTTCAGGAGCAGGGCCGGGGCAGGGCCGGGGCAGTTCAGGGGCAGGGCCGGGGCAGGGCCGGGGCAGGGCCGGGGCAGAGCCGGGGCAGTTCAGGAGCAGGGCCGGGGCAGTGCAGAAGCAGGGCCGGGGCAGGGCCGGGGCAGGGCCAGGGCAGTTCAGGAGCAGGGCCGGGGCAGGGCCAGGGCAGAGCCGGGCCAGGGCCGGGGCAGTTCAGGGGCAGGGCCGGGGCAGGGCCGGGGCAGGGCCTGGGCAGAGCCGGGCTAGGGCCGGGGCAGGTCAGGAGCAGGGCCGGGGCAGGGCCAGGGCAGAGCCGGGCCCGGGCCGGGGCAGTTCAGGGGCAGGGCCGGGGCAGGGCCAGGGCAGGGCCAGGGCAGGGCCTGGGCAGAGCCGGGCCAGGGCCGGGGCAGTTCAGGGGCAGGTCAGGAGCAGGGCCGGGGCAGTGCAGACGCAGGGCCGGGGCAGTTCAGGAGCAGGGCCGAACGAGGCCTATAACGGGGCCTGACGAGGCCTATAACGGGGCCGAACGGGGCCTATAACGGGGCCTGACGGGGCCTGACGGGGCCTATAACGGGGCCGTACGGGGCCTATAACGGGGCCTTGCGGGGCCTATAACGGGGCCTGACGGGCCTTACGGGGCCTTAAACGGGGCCAAATGGGGCCTGACGGGGCCGTACTGGGCCTCTAACGGGGCCTGACGGGGCCGTACGGGGCCTCTAACGGGGCCTGTCGGGGCCTAACGGGGCCTTAAACGGGGCCGAACGGGGCCTGACGGGGCCTTACGGGGCTAACAGGGCCTTACGGGGCCGTAATCCGCGCCCTAAACGGGGCCAAATGGGGCCTGACGGGGCCATACGGGGCCTCTAACGGGGCCTGTCGGGGCTGAACAGGGCCTTAAACGGGGCCGAACGGGGCCTGACGGGGCCTTATGGGGCCTTACGGGGCATAACGGGGCCTTACGGGGCCTGACGGGGCCATACGCGGCCTCTAACGGGGCCTGTCGGGGCCGAACAGGGCCTTAAACGGGGCCGAACGGGGCCTGACGGGGCCTTATGGGGCCTTACGGGGCATAACGGGGCCTTACGGGGCCTTAATCCGCGCCCTAAACGGGGCCGAAAGGGGCCTAACGAGGCCTTAAGGGGCCTTACGGGGCGGGCGCAGGCTCGAAGGACGGGCGCAGGGGCCGTGACGGGCCTCGAAGGGGAAGGCGCGAAGCGCGCGTCGAGTAGGCAGTGACGAATTTCAGTGGTGGGCCCTTTTAAAAATTCTCGAAACTAGCTCTATACCATGTGAGAAGGATTTGACAAAAGAATGATGAACTAGAAAATGAGATGGGTACATATAGGAAACACATAAGTGTTGTACCCACTAAGAGCTACCCCACTACAGCCTAAATAGACCATAGCAGATATAAGTTTGACACTGTTCGCTCGCAGTGGACCACTCGTGACGCTGTTGCTCGTCTTGCTGTTCGTAGTCACCTGCCACCTGCTGAGCGCACACACTTTGGACAGTACAAGACTGCTCTGTCTTTGTACGACGCTGTAGTTGCACGCTACTCCTCCCCTGCCACTGCTGCCCTCAGCCGCCTCATGCTGCCGTACCTTTTCCCTGACCTTGCCGCCTTTGCCACAGTCGCTGACCTAGTTGCTCACCTTCGCACTAGTGACGCCCGCTACCGCGCTGCCCTTCCCACTGAGTTCTGTGCCAAGAACCCCCCCCCCATGTACATCACCCTTTACTACCTAGTCACCCGCCTCCCTGACTCCCTCTCTTCAGTCAGGGACCACTTTCTCTCCCTTTGCCCCACCGAGCTGACTGTCGACCTGCTAGAGGAGCGCCTTGCTGCAGCTGAGAAGAGTATCTTAGCTGTAGGTGCTTCTCGCGGCGACCGTCGCACCCCCTTCTTTGAGGGGTGTTCCCCTGTCCCCCTTCTCCCCTCTGTTGCTTCTGCTGCTGCTGTCGACCTCGTTGGCACTGAGGAGGTCTGAGCTGCGTCTGCCCCTAGTGGGAGGCGCCGCAACAGCAAGGGCAAGGGGAGAAAGGGTGGTGGAGGGGGTGGCGGGGGAAGCAGTGGAGGAGGTGGAGGCGGCGGAGGAGGTGGCGGTGGAGGTGGGGGTGGTACCGGGAGTGGGGGCGTCAGTGGCCGCGGTGGAGGTCGTGGCGGCGGTGGCAGAGGTGGTGGAGGCAGCGGCAGCGGTGGTGGAGGTGGCGGCGGCGGTAGTGCTGGTCGAGGTGCAGCCGTGCAGCGTGGAGGCTTTGGTGGCAGCCAGCGCCAGCAGCAGCTGCGCACCCGTGAGACCCCGTCGGTTCAGCAGCTTCATGAGTGGTACGCTGGGCGTGGGAGGTCTGGGGGTGCAGGTCCCTGCACTTACGTTCTTCGCACCGGCACTCGTAGTGGGGAGGTGTGTGGGCTCCCACACACCACGCAGCACTGCTTCGGTCGCTTGACTGACGCTTGGCGTTCCCAGTTTCCTGACGCTGTTGAGCTCCCTCGCTGGCATGATCTGCTTCTGCAGAATGTGCCTATCTTTGATCTAGATTTTGATGCTATCCTTGCTGCCATGTATGCTCTTGCTGATAGTGCTGAGGGTGACTGTTACCTGAGTGTCCCGCCCGACCCGGGGATTGCGGCTGCTGCTCTAGGTGCTAGTGCGTCTGCTGCTCCAGGTGCTGGTGCGTCTGCTGCTCCAGGTGCTGGTGCGTCTGCTCTCTCTGGTACTGCACCTACTGAGTCCCTGCACACTTTCACACTTGACTCTGGTGCTTCGCGCTCTTTCTTTAGAGACAACACCACGCTCACGCCGCTCAGTCGGCCTGTTGCGGTCTCCCTTGCTGACCCCTCAGGGGGCCCAGTCCTTGCACACTCCTCCACGGTTCTACCGTGTCCTGCGGCCCCGTCGGGCTTGCTGTCGGGACTCCACCTCCCCTCGTTCTCTACGAACTTGGTGAGTGGAGCTGACCTCCAAGATGCGTGGGTTGACCAGTTCACCCCTGGACATCAGCGTGTGACCCACTGCACTTGCTCTCGGACGGGCCGCCACCTGGCCACGTTCACCCGCCGGCCAGGGTCGAGTCTGTACACACTGACTACTGCGCCTCCTCCGGTCCCTGCATCTCGTCAGGTAGCTGCGTCTAGTCAGGTGTTTGCTGCCGCGTCCAGGTCTAGTCCTGCGTCTGCCCCCTGCTCGTGTCGTCCTCTGTCGCACGAGACTCTCCTTTGGCATCACCGCCTTGGTCACCCCTCCCTGCCTCGTCTTCGAGGTATGGCCTCCCGTGCCCTTGTCTCTGGTCTCCCCAGGTCCCTCCCTCCCCTTCCTCCGGGGCCTGCCCCCACCTGTGTTCCTTGTGTCGAGGGCCGGCAGCGCGCCGCTCCTCACTCCTCCTCGTTCCCTCCGACAGAGGCTCCTCTGCAGACTCTTCACATGGACGTGTGGGGCCCAGCCCGCGTCCGTGGACAGGGTCACGAGCGTTACTTCCTGCTGGTCGTTGACGACTACTCGCGTTACACCACAGTCTTCCCCTTGCGCAGCAAGGGTGAGGTCCCTGAGGTGTTGATCGACTGGATCCGCGGTGCTCGTCGCCAGCTTCGTGAGAGTTTCGGCTCGGACCTTCCTGTTCTGCGTCTGCACTCAAACAGAGGTGGGGAGTTTTCCTCCGACCTCCTGAGAGCCTTCTGTCGCTCGAAGGGCATCCGCCAGACGTTCACGCTTCCGGCCTCCCCGCAGCAAAATGGGATTGCTGAGCGCCGCATTGGCATGGTCATGGACGTCGCTCGTACGTCCATGATCCATGCGGCTGCTCCCCATTTTCTGTGGCCGTTCGCGGTTCAGTACGCTGCGCATCAGATCAACCTTCAGCCTCGTGTCTCCTTGCCGGAGACCACACCTACTCTGCGGTGGACGGGGAAGGTTGGCGATGCGTCCGCGTTCCGTGTCTGGGGATCTCGAGCTTTTGTCCGCGATACTACAGCGGACAAGCTGTCCTCCCGTGCCGTTCCCTGTGTCTTCCTTGGCTTCCCTCCCGACGTACCCGGGTGGCAGTTCTACCACCCCACCTCGCGTCGTGTTCTGTCCTCTCAGGACGTCACGTTTGACGAGTCGGTGTCGTACTACCGTCTCTTTCCCTACCGCACTGCCTCTCTCCCCCCCCGCCGCTCTTCCTAGCACCAGGTACTCCCCCGGTAGACCCCCTCCCCCCCCCAGGGTCCTGCCCCCTCAGCAGGGCGCACAGGGCTGCAGGGCAGCAGGGCGCGCGGGGCGCACAGGGCTGCAGATCCTCTCCCCCAAACTGCTGCACCCGCAGCAGGAGGATGGAGGAGAAGGGAGGGGGGGGGGGGAGGGGGGGGGGGGGGCGGGGGGGGCTGGTGCTGCAGATCCCCTCCTGCCACCCGCTGAACCTCCAAGCTCCCCCATACTCTCCCCCCACAGCAGCAGGCACAGCCGTGAGAGGGGAGGAGGCGTGGCAGCAGCAGATCCCCTCCCCCCCACTGCTGCACTCGCAGCAGAGGGATGGAGGAGAAAGGGGGGGGGGGGGAGGGGGGGCTGGTGCTGCAGATCCCCTCCCCCCAGGGATGGAGGAGAAAGGGGGGGGGGGGGGGCGGGGGGGGCTGGTGCTGCAGATCCCCTCCTGCCACCCCCTTAACCTCCGAGCTACCCCCCCCCTCCCAACACAAGGTGCGGCAGGGAGAGAGAGAGGAGAAGGGGGGACGGGGGGGGGGCTGATGCTGCAGATCCCCTCCCCCCAACTGCTGCTCCACTATCCGTCACCCCCCAGGGATGAAGGAGAAGAGGGGGGACGGGGGGGGTTGGTGCTGCAGATCCCCTCCCCCCCACTGCTGCACCCGCAGCAGGGGGATGGAGGAGAAGGGGGGGGCGGGGGGGGGCTGGTGCTGCAGATCCCCTACCCCCCACTGCTGCTCCACAATCCTTCACCCGCCAGGGATGGAGGAGAAAGGGGGGGCGGGGGGTCTGGTGCTGCAGATCCCCTCCTGCCTCCCCCTGAACCTCCAAGCTCCCCCCCCCTCCCAACACAGGGTGCGGCAGGGAGAGAGAGAGGAGGAGGTGTGGCGGCAGCTGCTGCTGCTGAGGCACATCCGCCACCCCCTCACACCCTCTCCCTCCCGTCCCCATGGAGGGGGGGGCGGGGGCGGAGCTGCGCATGCGACTGCAGGGCGCGCGGGCAGGAAGAAACCGTCACCCCTGTTGCCACCCCCTCACCCTCCATGATGTGACGGGGCACCGGGGCCGCGGCTAGGGGCGACAGGTCGCGAGGGGCCGAGGCTAGGGGCTACAGGGCACCAGGGCCAAGGCTAGGGACGACGGGGCCGCGGTTAGGGGCGGCAGGTCGCGAGGGGCCGTAGCTAGGGGCGACGGGGCGATGGGTCGACGAGGGCCGCGGCTAGGGGCGACGGGGCGACTGGTCGCGAGGGGCCGTAGCTAGGGGCGACGGGGCCAAGGGGCCGCGGCTAGGGGCGACGGGTCGCGAGTGGCCGAGGCTAGGGGTGACGGGGCACCGAGGCCGCGGCTAGGGGCGACAGGTCGAGAGGGGCCGAGGGTAGGGGCGACGGGGCATCGGGGCTGAGGCTAGGGGTGATGGGTCACGAGGGGCCGAGGCGACGGGCGACGTGGCCGCGGCTAGGGGCGACGGGGCGACAGGGGTCGCTACAGGCGACGGGTTAGGGGCGACGCCAAGGGGCGACGGGCCTAGGGGTGTCGAGCGCGAGCGACGGGCCACGGGGCCGGGGCCTAGGGGCGACGGGCCGAGGGGCAACGGGCCTAGGGGTGACGGGCGACGGGCCGTGCCGAACGTCAAAAGTAGGGCTGCACAAGGGCGGCGCGCAGGGCAGTAGGTGGTGGGCCCAAGGGTCGAAACTGCTCTGATACCATGTTGAAATAGTAGCTATAGCGAGTGTAGAAACCATGCTAGGGTTCAATGTCGAGAGAGTTTGAGAAGGAATGATGTGGATTAGGGCAAGGAGGGGGATACAATGACGTGTCGAGCAATTTACTGTACCCCCTAAGGCTAAACCCACTACAGCCTAGATAGCAGTAAACATATAATTTGACTGTGCGCGCTGAACAAACCACTCACGCAGCTGCTGCGGAGAAAGTATCGGCGAAGCACCAGCAGAACCTCCAGACGAAGCAGCACCCTGAGGCTCAGCACCTCCAGGCTCCGCACCCTCCGACGCAGCACACCCAAGCTCAACACCCACAGGCTCAGCACCCCCAGGCTCACCAACCCCAGGCTCAACGCCCCCAGGCTCACCACCCCCAGTCTCAGCACCCTCAGACTCCGCACCCCCAGGCTCCGCACCCCCAGACGCAGCACCCCCAGACGCAGCACCTTGAGCAGCACCTGAGCCGACAGCTACCTGAACAGGTGCAGGACCAGGGAGAGGGTCTACCTGAGACACACCTGAGGGAGCAGGACCCTGGGGCAGAAGGGGTCTTCCGGAGGGGGACCGGGAGCAAGGAAGAGCGGCGGGGGCGGGGGAGGGGCAGAGCGGTAGGGGAAGAGACGATAAAAGGGAACCGACTCGTCAAACGTGACGTCCTGAGAAGGGAAGACACGGCGCGAGGTGGGGTGGTAAAACTGCCAGCCAGGCGCGTCAGGGACAAAGCCAAGGAAGACGCAGGGGATGGCACGGGGGGAGAGCTTGTCCGCAGACGTATTGCGAACAAAGGCACGAGATCCTCAGACCCGGAACACCGACGCATCGCCAACCTCCCCCGTCCAACGCAGTGTGGGCGAGGTCTCCGGCAAGGAGACACGGGGCCAGAGGTTGAGCTGATGCGCAGCGTACTGGACCGCAAACGGCCACAGAAAATGGGGAGCAGCCGCATGGATCATGGAGGTACGAGCGACCTCCATGACTAAGCCAATGCAACACTCAGCAATCCCATTTTGCTGAGGGGAGTCCGGAAGCGTGAAAGACTTGAGAATGCCCTCCCCACGACAAAAGTCCCTCATGAGGTTGGAGGAGAACTCACCACCTCTGTCAGAGTGCAGACGCAGGACAGGAAGGTCCCGGCCGAAACGCTCGCGGAGCTGGAGACGGACTATGCGGATCCAAGGGATCAAGACATCAACGACCTGACCCTTGCTGCGCAAGGGGAAGACCGTGGTGTATCGCATGTAGTCGTCAACCACCAGCAGAAAGTAGCGCTCGCGGCTCTGTCCACTGATGCGGGCTGGGCCCCACACGTTCATGTGGAGAGTCTGCAGGGGAGAAGTCGTCGAGGGAAACGAGGAGGAGTGAGGAGCGGCGCGCTGCCACCCCTCGACGCAAGGAAGGCAAAGCGGGGCAGGCGAGGGCGGCAGGGGAGGCAGGGACCTGGGAAGACCAGAGACAAGAAGACGAGAGTGCATGCCACGAAGGCGTGGCAGGGAGGGGTGACCCAGGCGGTGGTGCCACAGAAGAGTCTGGTGCGACAGGAGGCGACACGAGCAAGAGGCGGCTACCTGACCTGACGCGGACACCTTAGCAGACGCAGCTACCTGAGGAGGCTCGGTAGCGAGTGTGTACAGAGTCGACCCTGGCCGACGAGTGAACGTGGCCAGGTGACGCCCCGTCCGTGTGCACGTGCAGATCGTCACACGCTGACCCCCAGGAGTGGTGGTAGTGACCATCGCATCCTGGAGGGCAGCGGTACTCACCAAGTTCGCAGAGAACAAGGGGAGGTGAAGACCGGACAGTGAGCCAGACGGAACCGCCAGACACGGGAGGACAGTGGAGGAACGGGCCACGACCGGGTCCCCAGAGGGGTCAGCCGGTCGGACCGGGACAGGTGTAGAGAGAGGAGTGAGATTGGTGCTGTCACGAAAGAAACATGCAGAGGTGCCTGAGTCGAGCGTGAAGGTGTGCAAGGCCTGAGCAGGCGCAATACCAGGGAGAGTACCAGACTCACTAGCACCTAGAGCAGCAGCAGCTATACTTGGGTCAGGCAGCACACACCGGTAACAGTCACCCTCAGCACTAACAGACAAAGCATACATGGCAGAAAGAATAGCATCAAAGTCTAGGTCAAAGATAGCAATTCTAGACCTAAGCAGATCTGCCCAGCGAGGGAGCTCGACATCGTCACCAAACTCAGCACGCCAAGCGTCGTCAAGGCGGGAGAAGCAGCGGTGCTGAGTGTGAAGTTGCCCGCAAGTCTGACCAGCACGGTCACCCGTGTGAATGACATACGCGCAACTACCCCCAGACGCCCCATGCAAAAACCACTCACGAAGCTGCTGGGGCGACTGGGTCTCGCTCCGACGCTGCTGCTGCTGACGCTGGCCACTTCCAGAACCAACTCTCCGAGCTCCAGTCCCACCGCCACCAGTCCCACTGCCGCCACTACCGCCACTCCCACCGCTGCCTCCACCGCCGCCACCAGAGCCCCCACTCCCTCCACCAGTCCCACCGCCGCCACCACCTCCACTGCTGCCCCCACCACTACCCCCACTGCCACCTCCACCACCGCCGCTGCCACCTCCACCACCCTTGCCACCCTTGCCCTCGCTGCTGCGGCGCTTCACACTAGTAGAAGCAGCCCCGACGTTCTCAGCAACAGAGACGTCTGCAGCAGCAGCAGAGGCGTAGGAGGGGGCAAGGGGGGAGGGGGAGCACCCCTCAAAGAAGGGCGTGCGCGGAGTGCCACGAGCAGCACCTACAGCAACTGCACTAGTCTCAGCTGCGAGGAGATGCTGCTCGAGGAGGTCAACCTGTGAGGGAGGTGGGGTCAAGAGAGAGAAAGTGGTCCCCGACACAGCGAAGAGAGTCAGGGAGGCAAGTGACTATGAAGTAGAGGGTGATGAACATCGGGGGCTGGTTCCTGTCAAGGAACTCAGCAGGGACGGCAGCGCGGTAGCGAGCATAGCTAGCGCGAAGGTGGGAAACCAGGTCCTCGAATGTGGCAAAGGCAGACAGCTCGGGGAACAGGTAGGGCAGAAGCAGGCGGCCTAGAGCAGCAGTGGCAGGGGAGGAGTAGCGAGCGACTACAGCGTCGTATAGTGCCTGTGCGGTCCTGTGCTGTCCAAAGTGAGCGCATTCGGCTAACGGCAGGTGGTTGCGAATGGCTAAGCGGGCAGCAGCGTCGCGAGAAAGCCACTGAGCAAGTCGCACTGTCAGCTGTGGCGGGAGGGGCAGTAGCGGCACCGGACACGTGGTCAAACAGGGAAACACCGTCCTTAATATCGCTCAGTAGGTACAGCTGCAGGTCGTCGAGCCACGTGTCAAATTGAACCGGTCGACCCTCATGATCGAATGCGAGAACTCGAAGCGAGGCCATATAGGCACAGTTTGTAGTAGAAGTAGTAGCAGCAGTAGTAGTAGCCGCAGTAGCAGCAGTAGCAGTATTAGTAGTAGCAGTAGGGGCCGAGGGGCCAAACACGAAAAGTGGGGGCCGAGGGGCCTGGGGGGGGGGGCGAGGGGCCAAACACGTAGGGTGGGGGCCGAGGGGCCGAGGCTAGGGGCCGAGGGGCCTGGGGGCCGAGGGGCCTAGGGGCCGAGGAACCTGGGTCGCGGGTCACGGGGCGCGGGTCGTGGGGCTTGAGGGGGTGACGGGCATAGGAGAGCGACGGGCCAGGGAGAGCGAAGGGCCGGGACCAAGGCCTAGGGCCGCGACGGACAGGGAACGGGGCCTTGGGGCGCAACAGGCCTAGGGGCGCGACGGGCAAGAAACCAGGGCCTGAGGGGGGGGCGCGACGGGCCTAGAAGCGCGACGGGTAGGAACGGGGCCGTGGGGCGCGACGGACCTAGGGGCGCGACGGGCCTTGGGGCGCGACTGGCCTAGGGGCGCGAGGGGAAAAGGGGGGCCGGGGCCTAGGGGCAAAGGGGCTGAGGGGCGCGACGGGCCTAGGAAACGGGGCCGTGGGGCGCGACGGGCCTAAGGGGCGTGACGGGCCTAGGGGCGCGACTGGCCTAGGGGCGCGACGGGCCAAGGGGCCGGGGCCTAGGGGCGAAGGGGCCGAGGGGCGCGACGGGCCTAGGAAATGGGGCCGTGGGGCGCGACGGGCCTAGGGGCGCGACGGGCCTAGGGGCGCGACGGGCCTAGGGGCGCGATTGGCCTAGGGGCGAGACGGGCCAAGGGGCCGGGGCCTAGGGGTGAAGGGGCCAAGGGGCGCGACGGGCCTAGGAGCGCGACACGCCAGAAAACGGGGCCTTGGGGCGCGACAGGCCTAGGGGCGCGACGGGCCAAGGGGCCGGGGCCTAGGGGCGAAGAGGCTATGGGCCGGGGCCAAGTGGCTACTCGCAGGGTAGCACGTGGTGGGCCCGAGGAAAGAAAAGCGGTCCTAGCGAGGGACCTGCTCTGAAACCATGTTGAAAGTAATGAACGAGAATGAATGAACTATGAAAGAGTTGGGTACAAGTACTAAACCTAATTGGGTTGTACCCCTTATGGGTACCCCACTATAGCCTACACAAATGTAAAAGCTATAATGTTCTGACAGTTTCCGTGAAGTCTCGTCCTTGCTCTTGGTCGAAGCCACGCACGACCCAGCGTGCCTTGAATTTGTCGATTGTTCCGTCGGCTTTTGTTTTCACGTGGAAAACCCATTTTCCCGTGAGAATGGTCTTGTTACGTGCCACTCCGATAAGCACGAATTTCCAGGTATTGCGTTCTTGCAGCGCCTTCAACTCTCTGTCCATGGCTTCGCGCCATTTTTCCCTGTGTTCCCCCCCCCAGAGTCTGCTGAATGTTGGCAGGCTCCTTAGGTGGTGGTGCTCCGTGAACAGCGGTGACGAGTCCCAGTATCTGCATGCCGCTCTGTGTGTAGCGGGGGACATTTGTGTCCTCGGGATAAGCTGCTTCATCTCCCGCTTCTAGATCCGGTAAGAAATTTGGTCCTATGCGTTCGGAAATGTTGGTGTCGACCGGGTGGGGTGTGACGTAACCGTTGTCGGCGAAGTCGAAGTAGGTTTCAGTGTTGACACTTTCGCGAGGGTTGTCCTCGTCCATGGGGATGTCTACTGAGCAATACGGAAGAGGTCCGCCTGCCTCCGAAGCTCCGTCCACATTCTGATCGTCCCAGTCAGCTTCGTCTGCTGTCAAGGCAAAAGCTCGGTTGCCACGGAAGCCGCCTGTGAGGTCGCGATTTGCTGCCAGGTTGTCCAGGTACGTTTGAAGTGTGAGTCGCTCGTAGAAGATGACATCACGTGCTGCTACTGTTTCCTTCGAGTGGATGTCGAAAATCTTCCATGCATTGTAGTGCTTTTCGATGCCCAGGTGTAGCCCCCACTGTGCGCGTTGGGAAAATCTTCCGGCTCTTGCAGTGTGCGGTCGGTACTATACCATGCACCCAAAAATTCGTAACATTTTTGTGTTGCCCAATCTTCCTGTCCACAGCAGGTGCGGTGATGCTTTGTTCGGGAGTGATGATGACGAGAGCAAATTGTGCAGCATGACAGCGTGGTCCATCGCCTCAGGCCACTGGTGGTTGGCCAGTCGCATGCCACGCAACAGTTTGCGCATGGTGTTCTGGAGAGTTGTGTTCATCCGTTCTGCCACGCCTTGCTGTTGATGGGCGTAGGGAAGCGAGATGAGTCGCTTGATGCCCCGTTCTGCGAGGTACTGCCTGAACCTTTGTGACTGATATTCCCCTCACCCATCTGACTGGAAGCTTTTCAGCTTTGCTCCTGATTCTCGTTTTGCCACAAGTAGACAGGCGACTTGGGAGGTTGAGGTGCCAGACGTATCGGGTGGCGGCGTCGATGAAAGTAATCACATAGTTATATGCTCCCTGTCCTTGTTCGTGAGTATACAGGATGTCGCTGTATACTTTCTCGAGTGGTGCGTAGGCTGGCGCGCTTGGATTGTGGTGAGAGACAAATGGTTGATGAGGTAAGTCGGCTTCGGGGCAAGTGAAACAGGTTCCTCGGACTTGTTGAAGTTCTCTGCCGTCGGGTGGAAGTAAGGAATCTTTGTCGAGTAAGGATCGTGTTATTTAACGTTGTGTTGCTTGGATGACCGAGTCTTTCGTGCCACAGTGATTCGCTCGCACGATGTCCGGGTGAGCCCCTGTACAGGTCGGAGTTGGAGTAAAAACCCGCGGTGAGGTTGGCGCTTCTGTGAACTTCACGTGGAGTGGGAGTTAATTGCTGTGCAGGAGTCGGTGGAGTGTCGTCGATGAGAACTGGTGCCGTCGAAGAGCCCGCGATTGGTGCCGTAGGTGTTGCTGCTGCTGCAGATGTTGTTTCTGTTGCTGTCGATGTTGTTTCTTCTTGCCAGATTGTTGCTAATGCCCTTGTTCTTTCTGCTTCAGGTATGGTATGTGAATACCAAAATCCTCCAGGACTGAAGTCGAGATCGAGATCGGGTGGATGTGTCCAAGAAGCGAAGTTGACGATGGCATCGCTGTCGGCTGTACCTTGGTTCGGAACGAAGTCAAGAACGAAGACGTTATTTTTCAAGATTGCCTTGCCGATGTAGAGTCCGCCCTTTCCGTGGAATAACTTGAACTCCTGAGTGGTGCTGTCTGCTTCGAGATGAATGCCCTTCGCCATCAGTTGACTGACGCTTAGTAAGTTGTAGCCGAGTCCTTCTGCAATCAAAACTTTTGACATTTGTAGAATGACGTTAGTTTCTCGAGACTGAAGTTGTACGATCCCTTGTCGTCGTGTGTGCAGGTTCTGGTTGTTGGCGACGGTGATTACAACTTCGCGCTAAAGTTGATGTTCCTGCTGAACGAAGCGACCCGAGGAGCACATGTGTTGTCCGCAGCAGCTGTCCAAGAACCAAGTGTCTTTCCCGGACGGCTCGCTCTGGGCGATGGCTGCATACGTCGGGTTGGGCTCCAGTGATTCGCAGCGAGGAGTGCTCTCGTCGAGCTGTTCTTCTGGTGAGTAGTGGGGTGGTGATCCGGTGATGCAGGAGTCTGTCGTTCTTGTCATGCAACTCACAATGTTTCTTGTTCCTTGTGCAGGTTTTGTCGTTGAAGACGTTGAAGACCGTACTTGATTGGTGGGATGCGCCTGTGTAGAAGCTACTTGACTGCTTGAAGGCCGAAGTTGACGTTCTGGCGACGTCAACTGCTGCTGATTCGGGCAGTGTGTACGAGGATGTCCTGGCGTCTTGCAGAGGTGACAGAATGGTGGAACGTATTGTTGAATCTGACGGTTGTTTTGTCGATTGTTGTTGTTGTAGCGTCGTTGAGTGTGGAACGCGAATTCTGGTGCTGACGCTTTCTTCTTGTGTCGTTCTTCGTGCAGGTCCATATCTTGTTGTTCAGCGTGAATTTCGGCGCATAGTGCTGCTTCAGAGATTTTCCCGTGAGCTCGAAGGAGTGCTCGAGTGGAGCGCCAATGAGGACCGAGGCCAGCAATGATGACTGTTACGAAGGCTTCTTAGGATATTGATCCTCCGCATCGAAGGAGTCTGTCACGTAGTCCACGAGGTTGATATACGCCATTCCCTTTTCGCCGGGTTTCATTTCCACTGTTGTTAGCTGTGCCATGAGACGGCTTTGGTTAACGCTGTCTGTTGCTTGATACAGGCTCTTCAGGTGGTCGTACGCCAGCTCGGCAGAGTTGCCATATCCTCGATAAGACCGAATGTTCTGCTGCTCGTTTGGCGTTATGTTTCGACGAAGTATCGTGTACACCATCAGCGACTGATATGTATACTGCTGCTTGTCATATTGTGTCCGATGCGTTGGGTATGGCAGGGACCCGTCGAAGAATCCAAGTATTTGCGCGCCCTCCATCATCAGCTCGAATTCGAATGACCAGGTATAGAAGTCTTTTCCGTCAAAAAGTGTTGATGTCTGCAGTTTTAATCCGTTTGCAAATTGCGATTGCACATGAAGCGCGTCCAATGTCTTCTCTTGTCTGGGTGAAGACTGTTGGTGTGGCACGAAGCTGATGGAGCCATGTTGAGGTTCGTACGGAGCAAAGGTAGGTTGCTGCTGATTTCCGCGTGCATAGGATGAACCGTCGAGGCTCATCGGAGTAGCTCTGTTGTTGTTGTCGCTGTTGTTTGATTGCGCAGGAGCTACTTGCTGGTGTTGCTCGTAGAAGGACATGAAGGAGAAGAACTTCTCCATCATGTTTGGGTCGAAGCCTGCTGCTTGATTCACGGGAGTTTCGGTCGACTCCACAGTTGGTCTTGTTACTGTGCCTTCCTTTGTCTGTAGGCCAGAGGCTGGAGGTGGAGTAGGAGTAGTGCCGAGAGATCCGTTGGAGGAGCTCCTCTCCTTCTGTGTTGCCATGTCTTGTGTTGTCGTATGAGTTTTTGAAATCGATCTTGCCTTGTTTGCTCTCATACCATGTTGGGCTGAGGAAATAGCCCTTAGGATCTTTCAAGGCTAAGATCTTGTTTGAAGTAGGGATGTTGTAGATTGCGGAAGCATAATAATAAGAATACTTGAACCACCCTGCGCTAGTATGTGAGAGCAAGATAAGTTGATAATAGCAAAGACATACAAAGATTTTATATGATTACAAAAGAATATGAAGAGTTCTACTTTAACTGTTTTCTGCTGTTGCGGTTCGATACAGTGACGACTCGGGTAACTGCTCAGTATCGAGTCAGTTATGTGTCCTTGCTGTCGTACTGTATTTTTCGTCGAGTCAAAGGTCAGTGACCTTTGACCTTCGCGTAACCTCCAGCTGTTGCGATTCTTGACTCGCGTGTTGTTTCGCTGTAGTCCGCTCTGTTCTCGTGTCGATACTTAGATTACCACTTCAGAAGCGTTAGATTACTTGTTTCCAATTCCAACAGTAGGTACGGTACTTGATAAAACTTCACACCAGTACCATAACAAATGCTACATGTAGTGCAAATATTACGGTACCTACAAACTAGCGCAGATACTTAGTGTTTAACTTGTATACAAGGTAACGTAGAGGTACTTACACACACCCGCTAAAGATCAGCAGCCAAGCAAGCAATGCAATGCAATGCAGAAACCGTAACGCTTCTGCAAGCCTTTGGCCACGGATCAGATCCTGCCACCACTCCCCACACATGGCCCACAGACAAGACCTCAGTGTGGCGAAACCATCACCTACCTTCCAATGCCTCACATACGATATCACTTCTCACAACGCTCCCCTTTCAAAGCAACGCTCTCTATCGAGACTTCCCAGCACCTCCTCCGGCACCTCACCCAGGTGACTTGCGAGTCGACTCCAAGGTACGCCGGAGGCTGTAACAGCGCCAACCCAACTTAGCGTCTCCCCCACCTCCAGCACCTCAACCACCACGCTGTGTGTGGCATGCGTCCTGTGGCAGAGCACCCACCCACACATGCGGCTGCACGCAGATCGCACGAGCCGTGACTCCTTACCGGCATTGCCTTACCCCAAGAAAGCCCATTCACGCCCACTTACTGCCCCCTACTGCCCCTTTCTACCCTCACTGAACGCTGCCCAGTGCCTCCTCCACGGCCCTGGGCAGCCCACAGATGGCGCACCATGGCCCCATCCCATCAGGCTCTGTGACCTCGCGATGGGGCACCATAATCACCCTCCCCCGCCACTGCCCTTACTGCCATTGCGGCAGGCTGCCCAGTGCCTCCTCCAGGGCCGCATACACCACCCTGTCCCGCTCCTCACTTGCAATTCCCCCCCACATGTGCCGCACCATGGCCCCCCGCGGCCCTGTGAGCTCCTGGTGCGGCACCACGATCACCCTCACCCGCCACTGCGGCCAGCGCGCCACCTTGTTGAGGCGGTCCTGCTCCCACACGTGCCCGAACAGGTGGTAGTCGCCGCTGTACTCGCTGTACCACTGCCGGAGGAACTGGGAGGGCACAGGGAGGGAAGGGAGCAAGAGCAGTGGAACGATTGTCTATGTGAGAGAGAGAGAGACAAAAGGGCAGGGCAAAGAGCAGGCAAAGAGCAGGAAAAGAGCAGGCAAAGAGCAGGCAAAGAGCAGGCAAAGAGCAGGCAAAGAGCAGGCAAAGAGCAGGCAAAGAGCAGGCAAAGAGCAGGCAAAGAGCAGGCAAAGAGCAGGCAAAGAGCAGGCAAAGAGCAGGCAAAGAGCAGGCAAAGAGCACGCAAAGAGCACGCAAAGAGCAGGCAAAGAGCAGGCAAAGAGCACGCAAAGAGCACGCAAAGAGCAGGCAAAGAGCACGCAAAGAGCACGCAAAGAGCAGGCAAAGAGCAGGCAAAGAGCAGGCAAAGAGCAGGCAAAGAGCAGGCAAAGAGCAGGCAAAGAGCAGGCAAAGAGCAGGCAAAGAGCAGGCAAAGAGCAGGCAAAGAGCAGGCAAAGAGCAGGCAAAGAGCAGGCAAAGAGCAGGCAAAGAGCAGGCAAAGAGCAGGCAAAGAGCAGGCAAAGAGCAGGCAAAGAGCAGGCAAAGAGCAGGCAAAGAGCAGGCAAAGAGCAGGCAAAGAGCAGGCAAAGAGCAGGCAAAGAGCACGCAAAGAGCAGGCAAAGAGCAGGCAAAGAGCAGGCAAAGAGCAGGCAAAGAGCAGGCAAAGAGCAGGCAAAGAGCAGGCAAAGAGCAGGCAAAGAGCAGGCAAAGAGCAGGCAAAAAGCAGGCAAAGAGCAGGCAAAGAGCAGGCAAAGAGCAGGCAAAGAGCAGGCAAAGAGCACGCAAAGAGCAGGCAAAGAGCACGCAAAGAGCAGGCAAAGAGCAGGCAAAGAGCAGGCAAAGAGCAGGCAAAGAGCAGGCAAAGAGCACGCAAAGAGCAGGCAAAGAGCAGGCAAAGAGCAGGCAAAGAGCATGCAAAGAGCAGGCAAAGAGCAGGCAAAGAGCAGGAAAAGAGCAGGCAAAGAGCAGGCAAAGAGCAGGCAAAGAGCAGGCAAAGAGCAGGCAAAGAGCAGGCAAAGAGCAGGCAAAGAGCAGGCAAAGAGCAGGCAAAGAGCAGGCAAAGAGCAGGCAAAGAGCAGGCAAAGAGCAGGCAAAGAGCAGGCAAAGAGCAGGCAAAGAGCAGGCAAAGAGCAGGCAAAGAGCAGGCAAAGAGCAGGCAAAGAGCAGGCAAAGAGCAGGCAAAGAGCACGCAAAGAGCAGGCAAAGAGCAGGCAAAGAGCAGGCAAAGAGCAGGCAAAGAGCAGGCAAAGAGCACGCAAAGAGCAGGCAAAGAGCAGGCAAAGAGCAGGCAAAGAGCACGCAAAGAGCAGGCAAAGAGCAGGCAAAGAGCAGGCAAAGAGCAGGCAAAGAGCAGGCAAAGAGCAGGCAAAGAGCAGGCAAAGAGCAGGCAAAGAGCAGGCAAAGAGCAGGCAAAGAGCAGGCAAAGAGCACGCAAAGAGCAGGCAAAGAGCAGGCAAAGAGCAGGCAAAGAGCAGGCAAAGAGCAGGCAAAGAGCAGGCAAAGAGCACGCAAAGAGCAGGCAAAGAGCAGGCAAAGAGCAGGCAAAGAGCAGGCAAAGAGCAGGCAAAGAGCACGCAAAGAGCAGGCAAAGAGCAGGCAAAGAGCAGGCAAAGAGCACGCAAAGAGCAGGCAAAGAGCAGGCAAAGAGCAGGCAAAGAGCAGGCAAAGAGCAGGCAAAGAGCAGGCAAAGAGCAGGCAAAGAGCAGGCAAAGAGCAGGCAAAGAGCAGGCAAAGAGCAGGCAAAGAGCAGGCAAAGAGCAGGCAAAGAGCAGGCAAAGAGCAGGCAAAGAGCAGGCAAAGAGCAGGCAAAGAGCAGGCAAAGAGCAGGCAAAGAGCAGGCAAAGAGCAGGCAAAGAGCAGGCAAAGAGCAGGCAAAGAGCAGGCAAAGAGCAGGCAAAGAGCAGGCAAAGAGCAGGCAAAGAGCACGCAAAGAGCACGCAAAGAGCAGGCAAAGAGCAGGCAAAGAGCAGGCAAAGAGCAGGCAAAGAGCAGGCAAAGAGCAGGCAAAGAGCAGGCAAAGAGCAGGCAAAGAGCAGGCAAAGAGCAGGCAAAGAGCAGGCAAAGAGCAGGCAAAGAGCAGGCAAAGAGCACGCAAAGATTTGAATCGCCGACACAGCTGGTGTGAAGGCTTAGAAGGACACCTGATTCTGCAACGCACTGGAAAAAGTGACCTGCTGCTGATGCGAGCTTGAAGCTGCCTGAATGGCTCCTCCAAACGGCGCCTCTCCCACAGTGAAGAATACACTAAAAAATCACCTCAACCGCACACCACCGCTCCCGCATTGATACGGCCCCTCTCTTCCCTTCAGAGCATGTTGACGCCCCATGTAATCCCCACACGTGTCAACAACCTCACCTCTACCAAACAACACCCCAAGGTCAACCATTCCCTCACTCACTTCCCACTCGTTTGGGCCATTGCCATCCCCCACAACTCCATGTTTAGGGAAGGTTTTAAGGATAATCTATGTTCAATGTGGTTGCAATGCCCCAAAATCTGGTGCAAAGGGAAGGTTTTAAGGATAATCTATATTCAATGTGGTTGCAATGCCCCGAAATCTGGTGCAAAGGGAAGGTTTTAAGGATAATCTATATTCAATGTGGTTGCAATGCCCCGAAATTTGGTGCAAAGGGAAGGTTTTAAGGATAATCTATATTCAATGTGGTTGCAATGCCCCGAAATTTGGTGCAAAGGGAAGGTTTTAAGGATAATCTATATTCAATGTGGTTGCAATGCCCCGAAATCTGGTGCAAAGGGAAGGTTTTAAGGATAATCTATGTTCAATGTGGTTGCAATGTCCCGAAACCCTCTCTCCCCCCCGCCTACACGGTTTTTTTGCCCGCACGAACGTTTTTTTACCCTGCCCGGCCCTGCGTCTTTTAAGCGTCTTGGGGACCCCTAAAACTGCGTCCTGCGTTCAAGACGCTGCGTCTGGACGCTAGCGACCAAGACGCAGGACACGTCGTTCTCCACTTAGGTACGTAGCATGCTCCCATGAAAACTCGCCCCCATCCCACTAACAGGCCACCAGACAAGTGCAAAAGCACTCACGTGACCGCATACCTGCTAGCGCGCTATTCAAGCCACACCTTCCTCCAAACGCCACGTGCGCTCATGTGCTCGCCTGCACGGCTCACTCACCCACCTTGAAGCTGTCTGGCGACCGCCGCCACAGCATCACACCGGCATTGACATTGCCAATTCCTTCTTCCTAAGCAACGTTCTGGCGCCCCCAACCCCACATCTGCTAGTCCGACCCCACGGCACTCAAGCCCACGCCGCCAAGCTCAATCACAAGCGTCCACCTTGGAACTCTCTGGCAACCGTCGCCACAGCATCATGCCGGCATCCCAGAAGAGCATCATGCCGGCATCCCAGAAGAGCATCTCCGCTTTTCCAGAAAAACTCACACCTGCTGTTCCGACCCCAAGGCACTCTCTCCCCTCCCGTACCCACCTTGAAGGTGGCGGGCGACCGGCGCCACAGCATGACGCCCGCATTGATGTAGTCCGTGTCCTTCCGGAACAGCGCCTCTGCCTCCCCAAAGAACCCCTCCTTTGAGTCGCCGTTCCGTGGTATCAGAGCCACGGGCCCTTCCGGCTGTAGCGCGGTGGCGGGCTGTAGCAGCAGCGCAGGGTCCTGTGGGAGCCACACCTGCCCCTCCAGCGAGTTGGTGAGATTGTCCCTCAGCAGCCAGTCGAAGTAGTTCTGCAGGGGGGGAGGGGTAGACACAAGAGGGATACACAGGGGGCACACACAATAGGCATAACCAGGGTTGGGGGAGGCACGAGAATGTTAATTTGATATTATGTGTCGAAACTTGTTACAAGAATCTCCAAGATAGGTAGTAGAACCGACGGAATTGGCAGGCTGGTTTTTTTACCTTCAGTAATTGTGAGGGTGACGTGGGGGTGAGGTGGGGGTGAGGTGGGAGTGAGGTGGGGGTGTGGAGGGGGTATGACAGGGAGGGATTGGAGAAAGTTGAGAAGGTAATGTCTCGTGGGACCCACACCACACCACACCACACCACACCACACCCGCCCCTCCAACGACTCTGTCACGATGGCAGCTACCAGCCATGCACGCAACGTGGTGCTTGTGGGAGGGAAGGAAGACAGCGGGGATGAGTAATAAAGAGGATCAGAGCCACAGGCCCCTCCGGCTGTAGCGCAGTGGCTGGCTGGAGCAGCACAGCAGGGTCAAGTGAGGGGAGCAGAATTCAATCTCCCGAGCCTCCTGGTTCAGCTTTTTATGAACAGGTCTGGCATGGGTGCAAGCGGGCTGTCCTGCGATTGCTCGGCGCGTGGCGCGGTGCCCTGTTGTGGATGGGCACTACTCATGCGGAACCCGCGCGGTTTGGATGGAGAAAATGCCAGATGTGATGGGCACGACGCCTGGTGTGACTGGCACGACGCCTGGTGTGATGGGCACGACGCCTGGTGTGATGGGCACGACACCAGATGTGCGAGCATATGCACATGACGCGTCTTTGAGAAGGCAGTGGAGAGAAGGGGTGCTGACGGGTGAGGATGGGTGAGGGCGGGTGAGGAGCAGTGAGGCGGGGTGGAGAGGGAAAGAAAGAATCAACCACAGCTCAGGTCTGGTGAGCGTGACCTACCCCCGACTCTTCAAGACTTTGTCGGCACCTTACTTACCTCGTGCGGTAGTGAAGTGAGACATTCTTCGCTCTAGAAAAAAGAGTCTCGAATATTTGAGCCCAGAGCAAAGAATAGGCTGTTGCAGGGTTGAAGACAGAGCGAGCAGACACTCACAGGTTGCTTGATGGATTGGATCCAGGTGGGGATGGAGAGGCGGTGGTGGTCCATGCGCATGTAGGCGTCTGAGTCGAGGAAGAAGGCCCACTCGCAGCAACACGCCAGCTGTGACTGCAGGAACGACACCTGCAGTAGGGCATGCATGCAGGAGGGGCAGAGGGTGAGGGAAAGGTGGTTGGCGCGTATGCTTGCATTGATGAGCGTGAGGAGTGAGCAACGGCACCTGCCGGCCAGGTGTGCAGGCCATGCAGGGGGGGCAGGAGATCAAGTGAGCAGGGGAGACAGGGGGGGGCAGGGGATGCAACGAATGAGGAACCGCTCTTTCCAGGCGGTCAGAGGTGATTAGATGCTCATGCTTGCATTGACGAGCATGAGGAGTTGTGCGCTGCACAGCATGCCGTGCACCGCATGCACACTCCCTGCTGGCAGCTCAATGCTGACTGCTTGCTGCTGACTGCTTGCTGCTGACTGCTTGCTACTGACTGCTTGCTGTGAGAGTGCGGAACGCACTTACGCTGGAAGCGCCACACACAGGAAGCAGCAGGAGATGCAGAGAGTACGCACGGTTTACAGCGTGCAGAAAAAGGCTGATGTGTGGGTGGTGGGGAAAGGCAGAAAGAGCAGTGCATTGTGCTCCATACATCAGGTGATTAATCCCTCACCTTGAACCACGATGGGTGTCTGTCCTGAGTGTATTTCGAACCATTCTCAGCCACCAACCGGTATCCATGGCGCCGTGCGTATAACCTGAAGGAGAGACGGATAGGATTTAAGGTGGGAGTTTGGGTTGACTTTCATTGACCGCGTTGACCTGATCAGCCACACCAGCAACGCAGCCAGTGCACATGTGCCTGTCCTGTGCAGCATGCACAGAGACCGTGGCGACATGAGTGGATAGAGCAGAGCAGAGATGTGGGACGTCAAGAAGGAACACATACCCATATGCGCCTTTCCCTATTTTCTTGTCTGATGCATGTGAGGCATCCGCATACCCCACCAGCTGCAAAGTCTCCTCTCCTCCCGAATAAGAGAAGACCCTCCTCTTCATGCTGCACCAAGTAACTGAATGCTCGCTTCATCTCTCGCCATTTCCTTCCCTGCTGTACGTGCTGTCCCAAATAGCTCGACGCATTCGCCATGTCGACCTTTGTGCATGAATCTAGATACATAACTGATCCCACCATCGACTGGTACATTTGCAGCGCCTTCTTTTCTCCTCCCCACTACTTCACATCCTCTTCCTGTTCGGTATCATTGGCTGCCATGCCGCTGAGTGGTGTAGTGATCGCCGAACCGCTGCTGCACCCTATTGCAATACTTCTTTTGGTACAGAAAGAGCTTCTTCTCTTCCACGTTCCGCTCCAGGTTCATCCCCAGAAACAGCGTTGTCCTAGGAATCTGCTTCACCTGAAAAACCTTAGCAAGTTGGTCACACACTCTCTCCACTTCAGGCGACATGATACGCCTCCCCCGATTGATGTGCTTTGAGAACGAGCTACCCTCTAGCTCCTGCGGCGAAGGGGGGATGGGATAGCAGAATGAAGCATTGACTGTATTGACTGCATTGAATGCATTGACTGCATTGACTGCATTGACTGTGTCGACCTTTCTTGAGTATGTGTGTATGCACATGATGGCCGGCAGCAACACATGCGTTCAGACTAACATGAGTTATCACCATGACACATGCGCATGTGAATGCACTGTCACACATACACATACAGTGCGACACGATCACACAAAGGCACTTACAATGATGACATTTACGCACATGCTGACACAGCAGCACATATGCACATGCTGACACTGCAGCACACACGCACATGCTGACACTGCAGCACACACGCACATGCTGACACTGCAGCACACACGCACATGCTGACACTGCAGCACACACGCACATGCTGACACTGCAGCACACACGCACATGCTGACACTGCAGCACTCACGCACATGCTGACACTGCAGCACACACGCACATGTTGACACTGCAGCACACACGCACATGTTGACACTGCAGCACGCACGCACATGTTGACACTGCAGCACACACGCACATGTTGACACTGCAGCACGCACGCACATGTTGACACTGCAGCACACACGCACATGCTGACACTGCAGCACACACGCACATGTTGACACTGCAGCACACACGCACATGTTGACACTGCAGCACACACGCACATGTTGACACTGCAGCACACACGCACATGTTGACACTGCAGCACACACGCACATGTTGACACTGCAGCACGCACGCACATGTTGACACTGCAGCACACACGCACATGTTGACACTGCAGCACACACGCACATGTTGACACTGCAGCACACACGCACATGTTGACACTGCAGCACACACGCACATGTTGACACTGCAGCACACACGCACATGTTGACACTGCAGCACGCACGCACATGTTGACACTGCAGCACGCACGCACATGTTGACACTGCAGCACACACGCACATGCTGACACTGCAGCACACACGCACATGCTGACACTGCAGCACACACGCACATGTTGACACTGCAGCACACACGCACATGTTGACACTGCAGCACGCACGCACATGTTGACACTGCAGCACACACGCACATGTTGACACTGCAGCACACACGCACATGTTGACACTGCAGCACGCACGCACATGTTGACACTGCAGCACACACGCACATGTTGACACTGCAGCACACACGCACATGTTGACACTGCAGCACACACGCACATGTTGACACTGCAGCACACACGCACATGTTGACACTGCAGCACACACGCACATGTTGACACTGCAGCACGCACGCACATGTTGACACTGCAGCACACACGCACATGTTGACACTGCAGCACACACGCACATGTTGACACTGCAGCACGCACGCACATGTTGACACTGCAGCACACACGCACATGTTGACACTGCAGCACACACGCACATGTTGACACTGCAGCACACACGCACATGTTGACACTGCAGCACACACGCACATGTTGACACTGCAGCACACACGCACATGTTGACACTGCAGCACACACGCACATGTTGACACTGCAGCACGCACGCACATGTTGACACTGCAGCACACACGCACATGCTGACACTGCAGCACACACGCACATGCTGACACTGCAGCACACACGCACATGTTGACACTGCAGCACACACGCACATGTTGACACTGCAGCACGCACGCACATGTTGACACTGCAGCACACACGCACATGTTGACACTGCAGCACACACGCACATGTTGACACTGCAGCACGCACGCACATGTTGACACTGCAGCACACACGCACATGTTGACACTGCAGCACACACGCACATGTTGACACTGCAGCACACACGCACATGTTGACACTGCAGCACACACGCACATGTTGACACTGCAGCACACACGCACATGTTGACACTGCAGCACGCACGCACATGTTGACACTGCAGCACGCACGCACATGTTGACACTGCAGCACGCACGCACATGTTGACACTGCAGCACGCACGCACATGTTGACACTGCAGCACGCACGCACATGTTGACACTGCAGCACACACGCACATGTTGACACTGCAGCACACACGCACATGTTGACACTGCAGCACGCACGCACATGTTGACACTGCAGCACGCACGCACATGTCATGTTGACACTGCAGCACGCACGCACATGTTGACACTGCAGCACGCACGCACATGTTGACACTGCAGCACGCACGCACATGTTGACACTGCAGCACGCACGCACATGTTGACACTGCAGCACGCACGCACATGTTGACACTGCAGCACGCACGCACATGTTGACACTGCAGCACGCACGCACATGTTGACACTGCAGCACGCACGCACATGTTGACACTGCAGCACGCACGCACATGTTGACACTGCAGCACGCACGCACATGTTGACACTGCAGCACGCACGCACATGTTGACACTGCAGCACGCACGCACATGTTGACACTGCAGCACGCACGCACATGTTGACACTGCAGCACGCACGCACATGTTGACACTGCAGCACGCACGCACATGTTGACACTGCAGCACGCACGCACATGTTGACACTGCAGCACGCACGCACATGTTGACACTGCAGCACGCACGCACATGTTGACACTGCAGCACGCACGCACATGTTGACACTGCAGCACGCACGCACATGTTGACACTGCAGCACGCACGCACATGTTGACACTGCAGCACGCACGCACATGTTGACACTGCAGCACGCACGCACATGTTGACACTGCAGCACGCACGCACATGTTGACACTGCAGCACGCACGCACATGTTGACACTGCAGCACGCACGCACATGTTGACACTGCAGCACGCACGCACATGTTGACACTGCAGCACGCACGCACATGTTGACACTGCAGCACGCACGCACATGTTGACACTGCAGCACGCACGCACATGTTGACACTGCAGCACGCACGCACATGTTGACACTGCAGCACGCACGCACATGTTGACACTGCAGCACGCACGCACATGTTGACACTGCAGCACGCACGCACATGTTGACACTGCAGCACGCACGCACATGTTGACACTGCAGCACGCACGCACATGTTGACACTGCAGCACGCACGCACATGTTGACACTGCAGCACGCACGCACATGTTGACACTGCAGCACGCACGCACATGTTGACACTGCAGCACGCACGCACATGTTGACACTGCAGCACGCACGCACATGTTGACACTGCAGCACGCACGCACATGTTGACACTGCAGCACGCACGCACATGTTGACACTGCAGCACACACGCACATGCTGACACTGCAGCACACACGCACATGTTGACACTGCAGCACGCACGCACATGTTGACACTGCAGCACACACGCACATGTTGACACTGCAGCACACACGCACATGTTGACACTGCAGCACACACGCACATGTTGACACTGCAGCACACACGCACATGTTGACACTGCAGCACACACGCACATGTTGACACTGCAGCACACACGCACATGTTGACACTGCAGCACACACGCACATGTTGACACTGCAGCACACACGCACATGTTGACACTGCAGCACTCACGCACATGCTGACACTGCAGCACACACGCACATGTTGACACTGCAGCACACACGCACATGTTGACACTGCAGCACGCACGCACATGTTGACACTGCAGCACACACGCACATGTTGACACTGCAGCACACACGCACATGTTGACACTGCAGCACGCACGCACATGTTGACACTGCAGCACGCACGCACATGTTGACACTGCAGCACACACGCACATGTTGACACTGCAGCACGCACGCACATGTTGACACTGCAGCACACACGCACATGTTGACACTGCAGCACGCACGCACATGTTGACACTGCAGCACACACGCACATGCTGACACTGCAGCACGCACGCACATGTTGACACTGCAGCACACACGCACATGTTGACACTGCAGCACACACGCACATGTTGACACTGCAGCACGCACGCACATGTTGACACTGCAGCACACACGCACATGTTGACACTGCAGCACACACGCACATGTTGACACTGCAGCACGCACGCACATGTTGACACTGCAGCACGCACGCACATGTTGACACTGCAGCACACACGCACATGTTGACACTGCAGCACGCACGCACATGTTGACACTGCAGCACGCACGCACATGTTGACACTGCAGCACACACGCACATGCTGACACTGCAGCACACACGCACATGTTGACACTGCAGCACGCACGCACATGTTGACACTGCAGCACACACGCACATGTTGACACTGCAGCACACACGCACATGTTGACACTGCAGCACGCACGCACATGTTGACACTGCAGCACACACGCACATGTTGACACTGCAGCACACACGCACATGTTGACACTGCAGCACACACGCACATGTTGACACTGCAGCACGCACGCACATGTTGACACTGCAGCACACACGCACATGTTGACACTGCAGCACACACGCACATGTTGACACTGCAGCACACACGCACATGTTGACACTGCAGTGACACTGCAGCACACACGCACATGTTGACACTGCAGCACACACGCACATGTTGACACTGCAGCACACACGCACATGTTGACACTGCAGCACACACGCACATGTTGACACTGCAGCACACACGCACATGTTGACACTGCAGTGACACTGCAGCACACACGCACATGTTGACACTGCAGCACACACGCACATGTTGACACTGCAGCACACACGCACATGTTGACACTGCAGCACACACGCACATGTTGACACTGCAGCACACACGCACATGTTGACACTGCAGCACACACGCACATGTTGACACTGCAGCACACACGCACATGTTGACACTGCAGCACACACGCACATGTTGACACTGCAGCACACACGCACATGTTGACACTGCAGCACACACGCACATGTTGACACTGCAGCACACACGCACATGTTGACACTGCAGCACGCACGCACATGTTGACACTGCAGCACACACGCACATGTTGACACTGCAGCACGCACGCACATGTTGACACTGCAGCACACACGCACATGTTGACACTGCAGCACACACGCACATGTTGACACTGCAGCACACACGCACATGTTGACACTGCAGCACACACGCACATGTTGACACTGCAGCACACACGCACATGTTGACACTGCAGCACACACGCACATCTTGACACTGCAGCACGCACGCACATGTTGACACTGCAGCACACACGCACTTGTTGACACTGCAGCACACACGCACATGTTGACACTGCAGCACACACGCACATGTTGACACTGCAGCACACACGCACATGTTGACACTGCAGCACACACGCACATGTTGACACTGCAGCACACACGCACATGTTGACACTGCAGCACACACGCACATGTTGACACTGCAGCACACACGCACATGTTGACACTGCAGCACACACGCACATGTTGACACTGCAGCACACACGCACATGTTGACACTGCAGCACACACGCACATGTTGACACTGCAGCACACACGCACATGTTGACACTGCAGCACACACGCACATGTTGACACTGCAGCACACACGCACATGTTGACACTGCAGCACACACGCACATGTTGACACTGCAGCACACACGCACATGTTGACACTGCAGCACACACGCACATGTTGACACTGCAGCACACACGCACATGTTGACACTGCAGCACACACGCACATGTTGACACTGCAGCACACACGCACATGTTGACACTGCAGCACACACGCACATGTTGACACTGCAGCACACACGCACATGTTGACACTGCAGCACACACGCACATGTTGACACTGCAGCACACACGCACATGTTGACACTGCAGCACACACGCACATGTTGACACTGCAGCACACACGCACATGTTGACACTGCAGCACACACGCACATGTTGACACTGCAGCACACACGCACATGTTGACACTGCAGCACACACGCACATGTTGACACTGCAGCACACACGCACATGTTGACACTGCAGCACACACGCACATGTTGACACTGCAGCACACACGCACATGTTGACACTGCAGCACACACGCACATGTTGACACTGCAGCACACACGCACATGTTGACACTGCAGCACACACGCACATGTTGACACTGCAGCACACACGCACATGTTGACACTGCAGCACACACGCACATGTTGACACTGCAGCACACACGCACATGTTGACACTGCAGCACACACGCACATGTTGACACTGCAGCACACACGCACATGTTGACACTGCAGCACACACGCACATGTTGACACTGCAGCACACACGCACATGTTGACACTGCAGCACACACGCACATGTTGACACTGCAGCACACACGCACATGTTGACACTGCAGCACACACGCACATGTTGACACTGCAGCACTCACGCACATGTTGACACTGCAGCACACACGCACATGTTGACACTGCAGCACACACGCACATGTTGACACTGCAGCACACACGCACATGTTGACACTGCAGCACACACGCACATGTTGACACTGCAGCACACACGCACATGTTGACACTGCAGCACACACGCACATGTTGACACTGCAGCACGCACGCACATGTTGACACTGCAGCACTCACGCACATGTTGACACTGCAGCACTCACGCACATGTTGACACTGCAGCACTCACGCACATGTTGACACTGCAGCACTCACGCACATGTTGACACTGCAGCACTCACGCACATGTTGACACTGCAGCACACACGCACATGTTGACACTGCAGCACTCACGCACATGTTGACACTGCAGCACTCACGCACATGTTGACACTGCAGCACACACGCACATGTTGACACTGCAGCACACACGCACATGTTGACACTGCAGCACACACGCACATGTTGACACTGCAGCACACACGCACATGTTGACACTGCAGCACACACGCACATGTTGACACTGCAGCACTCACGCACATGTTGACACTGCAGCACACACGCACATGTTGACACTGCAGCACACACGCACATGTTGACACTGCAGCACACACGCACATGTTGACACTGCAGCACACACGCACATGTTGACACTGCAGCACACACGCACATGTTGACACTGCAGCACACACGCACATGTTGACACTGCAGCACACACGCACATGTTGACACTGCAGCACACACGCACATGTTGACACTGCAGCACTCACGCACATGTTGACACTGCAGCACACACGCACATGTTGACACTGCAGCACACACGCACATGTTGACACTGCAGCACACACGCACATGTTGACACTGCAGCACTCACGCACATGTTGACACTGCAGCACACACGCACATGTTGACACTGCAGCACACACGCACATGTTGACACTGCAGCACTCACGCACATGTTGACACTGCAGCACGCACGCACATGTTGACACTGCAGCACTCACGCACATGTTGACACTGCAGCACGCACGCACATGTTGACACTGCAGCACTCACGCACATGTTGACACTGCAGCACTCACGCACATGTTGACACTGCAGCACTCACGCACATGTTGACACTGCAGCACTCACGCACATGTTGACACTGCAGCACTCACGCACATGTTGACACTGCAGCACTCACGCACATGTTGACACTGCAGCACTCACGCACATGTTGACACTGCAGCACTCACGCACATGTTGACACTGCAGCACTCACGCACATGTTGACACTGCAGCACTCACGCACATGTTGACACTGCAGCACTCACGCACATGTTGACACTGCAGCACTCACGCACATGTTGACACTGCAGCACTCACGCACATGTTGACACTGCAGCACTCACGCACATGTTGACACTGCAGCACTCACGCACATGTTGACACTGCAGCACTCACGCACATGTTGACACTGCAGCACACACGCACATGTTGACACTGCAGCACACACGCACATGTTGACACTGCAGCACTCACGCACATGTTGACACTGCAGCACTCACGCACATGTTGACACTGCAGCACTCACGCACATGTTGACACTGCAGCACTCACGCACATGTTGACACTGCAGCACTCACGCACATGTTGACACTGCAGCACTCACGCACATGTTGACACTGCAGCACTCACGCACATGTTGACACTGCAGCACTCACGCACATGTTGACACTGCAGCACACACGCACATGTTGACACTGCAGCACTCACGCACATGTTGACACTGCAGCACTCACGCACATGTTGACACTGCAGCACACACGCACATGTTGACACTGCAGCACACACGCACATGTTGACACTGCAGCACACACGCACATGTTGACACTGCAGCACACACGCACATGTTGACACTGCAGCACACACGCACATGTTGACACTGCAGCACACACGCACATGTTGACACTGCAGCACGCACGCACATGTTGACACTGCAGCACGCACGCACATGTTGACACTGCAGCACACACGCACATGTTGACACTGCAGCACACACGCACATGTTGACACTGCAGCACGCACGCACATGTTGACACTGCAGCACACACGCACATGTTGACACTGCAGCACACACGCACATGTTGACACTGCAGCACACACGCACATGTTGACACTGCAGCACACACGCACATGTTGACACTGCAGCACGCACGCACATGTTGACACTGCAGCACGCACGCACATGTTGACACTGCAGCACACACGCACATGTTGACACTGCAGCACGCACGCACATGTTGACACTGCAGCACGCACGCACATGTTGACACTGCAGCACACACGCACATGTTGACACTGCAGCACACACGCACATGTTGACACTGCAGCACGCACGCACATGTTGACACTGCAGCACGCACGCACATGTTGACACTGCAGCACGCACGCACATGTTGACACTGCAGCACGCACGCACATGTTGACACTGCAGCACGCACGCACATGTTGACACTGCAGCACGCACGCACATGTTGACACTGCAGCACGCACGCACATGTTGACACTGCAGCACGCACGCACATGTTGACACTGCAGCACGCACGCACATGTTGACACTGCAGCACGCACGCACATGTTGACACTGCAGCACACACGCACATGTTGACACTGCAGCACACACGCACATGTTGACACTGCAGCACGCACGCACATGTTGACACTGCAGCACGCACGCACATGTTGACACTGCAGCACGCACGCACATGTTGACACTGCAGCACGCACGCACATGTTGACACTGCAGCACGCACGCACATGTTGACACTGCAGCACGCACGCACATGTTGACACTGCAGCACGCACGCACATGTTGACACTGCAGCACGCACGCACATGTTGACACTGCAGCACGCACGCACATGTTGACACTGCAGCACGCACGCACATGTTGACACTGCAGCACGCACGCACATGTTGACACTGCAGCACGCACGCACATGTTGACACTGCAGCACGCACGCACATGTTGACACTGCAGCACGCACGCACATGTTGACACTGCAGCACGCACGCACATGTTGACACTGCAGCACACACGCACATGTTGACACTGCAGCACGCACGCACATGTTGACACTGCAGCACGCACGCACATGTTGACACTGCAGCACGCACGCACATGTTGACACTGCAGCACGCACGCACATGTTGACACTGCAGCACGCACGCACATGTTGACACTGCAGCACGCACGCACATGTTGACACTGCAGCACGCACGCACATGTTGACACTGCAGCACGCACGCACATGTTGACACTGCAGCACGCACGCACATGTTGACACTGCAGCACGCACGCACATGTTGACACTGCAAGCACGCACGCACATGTTGACACTGCAGCACGCACGCACATGTTGACACTGCAGCACGCACGCACATGTTGACACTGCAGCACGCACGCACATGTTGACACTGCAGCACGCACGCACATGTTGACACTGCAGCACGCACGCACATGTTGACACTGCAGCACGCACGCACATGTTGACACTGCAGCACGCACGCACATGTTGACACTGCAGCACGCACGCACATGTTGACACTGCAGCACGCACGCACATGTTGACACTGCAGCACGCACGCACATGTTGACACTGCAGCACGCACGCACATGTTGACACTGCAGCACGCACGCACATGTTGACACTGCAGCACGCACGCACATGTTGACACTGCAGCACGCACGCACATGTTGACACTGCAGCACGCACGCACATGTTGACACTGCAGCACGCACGCACATGTTGACACTGCAGCACGCACGCACATGTTGACACTGCAGCACGCACGCACATGTTGACACTGCAGCACGCACGCACATGTTGACACTGCAGCACGCACGCACATGTTGACACTGCAGCACGCACGCACATGTTGACACTGCAGCACGCACGCACATGTTGACACTGCAGCACGCACGCACATGTTGACACTGCAGCACGCACGCACATGTTGACACTGCAGCACGCACGCACATGTTGACACTGCAGCACGCACGCACATGTTGACACTGCAGCACGCACGCACATGTTGACACTGCAGCACGCACGCACATGTTGACACTGCAGCACGCACGCACATGTTGACACTGCAGCACGCACGCACATGTTGACACTGCAGCACGCACGCACATGTTGACACTGCAGCACGCACGCACATGTTGACACTGCAGCACGCACGCACATGTTGACACTGCAGCACGCACGCACATGTTGACACTGCAGCACGCACGCACATGTTGACACTGCAGCACGCACGCACATGTTGACACTGCAGCACGCACGCACATGTTGACACTGCAGCACGCACGCACATGTTGACACTGCAGCACGCACGCACATGTTGACACTGCAGCACGCACGCACATGTTGACACTGCAGCACGCACGCACATGTTGACACTGCAGCACGCACGCACATGTTGACACTGCAGCACGCACGCACATGTTGACACTGCAGCACGCACGCACATGTTGACACTGCAGCACGCACGCACATGTTGACACTGCAGCACGCACGCACATGTTGACACTGCAGCACGCACGCACATGTTGACACTGCAGCACGCACGCACATGTTGACACTGCAGCACGCACGCACATGTTGACACTGCAGCACGCACGCACATGTTGACACTGCAGCACGCACGCACATGTTGACACTGCAGCACGCACGCACATGTTGACACTGCAGCACGCACGCACATGTTGACACTGCAGCACGCACGCACATGTTGACACTGCAGCACGCACGCACATGTTGACACTGCAGCACGCACGCACATGTTGACACTGCAGCACGCACGCACATGTTGACACTGCAGCACGCACGCACATGTTGACACTGCAGCACGCACGCACATGTTGACACTGCAGCACGCACGCACATGTTGACACTGCAGCACGCACGCACATGTTGACACTGCAGCACGCACGCACATGTTGACACTGCAGCACGCACGCACATGTTGACACTGCAGCACGCACGCACATGTTGACACTGCAGCACGCACGCACATGTTGACACTGCAGCACGCACGCACATGTTGACACTGCAGCACGCACGCACATGTTGACACTGCAGCACGCACGCACATGTTGACACTGCAGCACGCACGCACATGTTGACACTGCAGCACGCACGCACATGTTGACACTGCAGCACGCACGCACATGTTGACACTGCAGCACGCACGCACATGTTGACACTGCAGCACGCACGCACATGTTGACACTGCAGCACGCACGCACATGTTGACACTGCAGCACGCACGCACATGTTGACACTGCAGCACGCACGCACATGTTGACACTGCAGCACGCACGCACATGTTGACACTGCAGCACGCACGCACATGTTGACACTGCAGCACGCACGCACATGTTGACACTGCAGCACGCACGCACATGTTGACACTGCAGCACGCACGCACATGTTGACACTGCAGCACGCACGCACATGTTGACACTGCAGCACGCACGCACATGTTGACACTGCAGCACGCACGCACATGTTGACACTGCAGCACGCACGCACATGTTGACACTGCAGCACGCACGCACATGTTGACACTGCAGCACGCACGCACATGTTGACACTGCAGCACGCACGCACATGTTGACACTGCAGCACGCACGCACATGTTGACACTGCAGCACGCACGCACATGTTGACACTGCAGCACGCACGCACATGTTGACACTGCAGCACGCACGCACATGTTGACACTGCAGCACGCACGCACATGTTGACACTGCAGCACGCACGCACATGTTGACACTGCAGCACGCACGCACATGTTGACACTGCAGCACGCACGCACATGTTGACACTGCAGCACGCACGCACATGTTGACACTGCAGCACGCACGGCACATGTTGACACTGCAGCACGCACGCACATGTTGACACTGCAGCACGCACGCACATGTTGACACTGCAGCACGCACGCACATGTTGACACTGCAGCACGCACGCACATGTTGACACTGCAGCACGCACGCACATGTTGACACTGCAGCACGCACGCACATGTTGACACTGCAGCACGCACGCACATGTTGACACTGCAGCACGCACGCACATGTTGACACTGCAGCACGCACGCACATGTTGACACTGCAGCACGCACGCACATGTTGACACTGCAGCACGCACGCACATGTTGACACTGCAGCACGCACGCACATGTTGACACTGCAGCACGCACGCACATGTTGACACTGCAGCACGCACGCACATGTTGACACTGCAGCACGCACGCACATGTTGACACTGCAGCACGCACGCACATGTTGACACTGCAGCACGCACGCACATGTTGACACTGCAGCACGCACGCACATGTTGACACTGCAGCACGCACGCACATGTTGACACTGCAGCACGCACGCACATGTTGACACTGCAGCACGCACGCACATGTTGACACTGCAGGCACGCACGCACATGTTGACACTGCAGCACGCACGCACATGTTGACACTGCAGCACGCACGCACATGTTGACACTGCAGCACGCACGCACATGTTGACACTGCAGCACGCACGCACATGTTGACACTGCAGCACGCACGCACATGTTGACACTGCAGCACGCACGCACATGTTGACACTGCAGCACGCACGCACATGTTGACACTGCAGCACGCACGCACATGTTGACACTGCAGCACGCACGCACATGTTGACACTGCAGCACGCACGCACATGTTGACACTGCAGCACGCACGCACATGTTGACACTGCAGCACGCACGCACATGTTGACACTGCAGCACGCACGCACATGTTGACACTGCAGCACGCACGCACATGTTGACACTGCAGCACGCACGCACATGTTGACACTGCAGCACGCACGCACATGTTGACACTGCAGCACGCACGCACATGTTGACACTGCAGCACGCACGCACATGTTGACACTGCAGCACGCACGCACATGTTGACACTGCAGCACGCACGCACATGTTGACACTGCAGCACGCACGCACATGTTGACACTGCAGCACGCACGCACATGTTGACACTGCAGCACGCACGCACATGTTGACACTGCAGCACGCACGCACATGTTGACACTGCAGCACGCACGCACATGTTGACACTGCAGCACGCACGCACATGTTGACACTGCAGCACGCACGCACATGTTGACACTGCAGCACGCACGCACATGTTGACACTGCAGCACGCACGCACATGTTGACACTGCAGCACGCACGCACATGTTGACACTGCAGCACGCACGCACATGTTGACACTGCAGCACGCACGCACATGTTGACACTGCAGCACGCACGCACATGTTGACACTGCAGCACGCACGCACATGTTGACACTGCAGCACGCACGCACATGTTGACACTGCAGCACGCACGCACATGTTGACACTGCAGCACGCACGCACATGTTGACACTGCAGCACGCACGCACATGTTGACACTGCAGCACGCACGCACATGTTGACACTGCAGCACGCACGCACATGTTGACACTGCAGCACGCACGCACATGTTGACACTGCAGCACGCACGCACATGTTGACACTGCAGCACGCACGCACATGTTGACACTGCAGCACGCACGCACATGTTGACACTGCAGCACGCACGCACATGTTGACACTGCAGCACGCACGCACATGTTGACACTGCAGCACGCACGCACATGTTGACACTGCAGCACGCACGCACATGTTGACACTGCAGCACGCACGCACATGTTGACACTGCAGCACGCACGCACATGTTGACACTGCAGCACGCACGCACATGTTGACACTGCAGCACGCACGCACATGTTGACACTGCAGCACGCACGCACATGTTGACACTGCAGCACGCACGCACATGTTGACACTGCAGCACGCACGCACATGTTGACACTGCAGCACGCACGCACATGTTGACACTGCAGCACGCACGCACATGTTGACACTGCAGCACGCACGCACATGTTGACACTGCAGCACGCACGCACATGTTGACACTGCAGCACGCACGCACATGTTGACACTGCAGCACGCACGCACATGTTGACACTGCAGCACGCACGCACATGTTGACACTGCAGCACGCACGCACATGTTGACACTGCAGCACGCACGCACATGTTGACACTGCAGCACGCACGCACATGTTGACACTGCAGCACGCACGCACATGTTGACACTGCAGCACGCACGCACATGTTGACACTGCAGCACGCACGCACATGTTGACACTGCAGCACGCACGCACATGTTGACACTGCAGCACGCACGCACATGTTGACACTGCAGCACGCACGCACATGTTGACACTGCAGCACGCACGCACATGTTGACACTGCAGCACGCACGCACATGTTGACACTGCAGCACGCACGCACATGTTGACACTGCAGCACGCACGCACATGTTGACACTGCAGCACGCACGCACATGTTGACACTGCAGCACGCACGCACATGTTGACACTGCAGCACGCACGCACATGTTGACACTGCAGCACGCACGCACATGTTGACACTGCAGCACGCACGCACATGTTGACACTGCAGCACGCACGCACATGTTGACACTGCAGCACGCACGCACATGTTGACACTGCAGCACGCACGCACATGTTGACACTGCAGCACGCACGCACATGTTGACACTGCAGCACGCACGCACATGTTGACACTGCAGCACGCACGCACATGTTGACACTGCAGCACGCACGCACATGTTGACACTGCAGCACGCACGCACATGTTGACACTGCAGCACGCACGCACATGTTGACACTGCAGCACGCACGCACATGTTGACGGCCAGGGCGACCCAGATGGGGAATTTCCACATGTTCTCGTGCCCCTCCGCATCCACCACCTTGGGCAATCCCGAGTAGAACCGCCGCCACACCTCCGGCATCGCCTCTCCGCCCCTCCCTCCCCCCTCATCCTTCCCCTCATCCTTCCCCTCATCCTTCCCCTCATCCTTCCCCTCATCCTCTTCCTTCCCCTCATTCTTCTCTTCCCCATTCCCCTCATTGTTACCCTCTTCTTTCTCCTGGTTCGTCCCCTCCGCCTTCCCCTCATCCTCGCCCTCCCCCTTTCCCCCCTCCGCCTTCTTAACCTCCCCGTTCAGGCCCCCCTCCCCCTCTCCCATGCCATCCTCTTCTCCTCCCGTCAGCCGCCTCCCCCTCCAGCCTCCATGCAACCGTCCCTTCCCCTCTCCCGCTCCTTCCTTCAAAATTCTCCCCTTCCCATCCCTCACCCCCCTCCCCACCTCTCCCTCATCCACCTCCCCCTCATCCCGTCCACTGATCCCCCCCTTCAGCCCTTCCTGTCCCCCATCTTCCACCCCAGCACGTACGCCCTCTTTTCCTAATTCCGCTCCCCCTTTCCTTTCTCCGCCTAACCCCTCTCCCCCTCCCTCTTCTCCCCCACTCCCCCCTCCCCCCACCTCCTCCGCATCCCCCCCCAGCTCCCTCAGCAGCCGCGCTACAGCCACTTCCACGGCCGCCACACCTTCAGGGCTGTAGCGCGAGTCGAGAGTCAGAATGCACCCTGGCCGTGGGGGGGCCTCCTCCCACGCCACTGCCGGCAGGCTCTGCAGCGGGAAGAAGTTCCAAAGCTCCAGGCTGTCCACCCAAGCCTGAGGCTCGGGTGGGTGAGGGGAAGAATTCAGTTAGCAAGAGAATGCAGAATGCAGAATGCAGACTGGAACAAGCGAGTCGAGAGTCAGAATTCACAGAACAGACTGGAACAAGCGAGTCGAGAGTCAGAATGCACAGAACAGACTGGAACAAGCGAGTCGAGAGTCAGAATGCACCCTGGCCGTGGGGGGCCCTCCTCCCACTCCACTGCTGGCAGCCCCTCCAGTGGGAAGAAATTCCAAACCTGTAGGCTTTCCAGCCAAGCCTGAGGCTCGGAACGAACCAAGGATGGCGAGGGGAGGTGGGTGTGGGAACGATATCAGAGACTTGGGGATTTAGAGAACAGATCGGACGGATGCGCTCACCTCGTTGGCGACGAGCAGGAAGCGCGCGACGACGAGCGCCAGAAGCCCCGCCGCGCAGCGGACGATCCACGGCCGCCATCTCACCGCACTCGCCGCCGCGCCTTTCTCGCATTCAGGCGCCTCGTAACCCGCTTTCCCGCCGTGCAACGGCAAAGTGTCCGCCGCGTGTCGTGCGGCTTTCGAACCTGCCTTATGATCGCGCGCGCCATGCACAGTCCCCAATCTCTTCCGCCAGCTCAGCAGAACTCGCGGGAATATCCCGATCATGTTCTTCTGTGTGTGATTCGGTTACCAACGTGAGCCCGAGCCCCTGATTCGAATGACGCCGAGTCCTCTGAGGCTGATGACAGCATGAGAGCTTGGCTCTCCCTGAAACCAGCTGTCCCAGCCAAGCTTCCAAATTCTTAATAAGGACACAGCCTCAATTTCAAATACAACCCAGTGAAAATTTGAGTGTAAACTATGAGTGCAACAGAAAGAGCAAACGTACATTACAGACAATCTGAGAAGCCATTCTTTAAGCAAAAAAGCGGTAACATCACATGCAAGTATTCTTTGCGCACCATGATTGTTGCCATGGTTGGTGTAATGACTTCACAATTCATACCTGTAGACTTTTTTAGCGGGGATGTCATGAAGGCCTCGCGTTAGTTGGGTTCGGCCCATACTTTCGACCCGAACATTTTATGAGTCGGCCCCTGCACCAATTTGTCAGAGGTGCACTGGAGATCCCCCATTGATCATAAGGAAAGGTTACAGATGTTGAGCTGAAAAAGACCCTTAGGATCTTTCAAGGCTAAGATAGGGGTTGAAGTAGGAATGTTGTAATTACGGACGCGTTTTAATATCAAAGTTTACTGAACCACCTTGTACTAGTAAGTGAGAACAAGATAAGTTGATAATAGCAAAGAGATACAAGCCTTTTATATAATTACAAAGAAATATGAAAAGTTATACTTTTAACTGTTTTTGCTGTTGCGGTTCGATACAGTGCCGACTCGGGAAACTGCTCAGTAACGAGTCAGTTATGTGTCCTTGCTATCGCATTGTACTTTTCGTCAAGTCAAAGGTCAGCGACCTTTGACCTTCGCGTAACCTCCAGCGGTTGCTTTTGTTGACTCATGTGTTTCTTCGCTGTAGTCCGCTCCGTTTCGTGTCGGCACTTCGATACTTCAGAAGCGTTTAAGTTACTTGTTTCTAACAACAGACACGTTGGCCTGGGGGGTTACTGTCAGAATGTTATTCTCTAGCCTGTAGTGGGGTGCTCTATAGCGAGTACAACCCATCTAGGGTTTGCTATATGTATCCTCATTGCTGCTAGTGAAAATCCTCTCTTTTGCCTAAACTTCTCTTGCCTAGCTAGGACTTACCTAGCTATGGCTCCTAACTCTACACACTATCTTCACATGGAATCAGAGCACATACGCTCCTGGCCTGTGGGCCCTCCTACTGCTTCCGCTGCCCTACGCTGTGTCGCGCGCCCCGTGGTGCGCGGCCTCTTATTTTTCATCCCGCCGCGCGCTCGGGGCGCGCGGCGGTTTCTGCCCGCCGTGCGCCCCGAGGCGCGCGGCGGTTTACTGCTGTGGGGGAGCCAGCGCGCGCCCCGCCCGTCCGTCGCGGAGCCCTGGGGAGCACGCGCGGCCCCCCGCCCTGCCCGTCGCGGCGCGCTGGGGAGCCCGCGAGCCCCCCGTCCGTCCGTCGCGACGCCCTCGGGAGCCCGCGAGCGCCCCGCCCGTCGGTCGCGACGCACTGGGGAGCCAGCGGGCGCCCTGCGTGGTCGTCGCGACGTCCTGGGGAGGCCGCGCGCGCCCCGTCAGCTCGTCGCGGCGCCCTCGGGAGGCCGCGCGCGCCCCGCCAGGCCGTCGCGGCGCCCTGGGGAGCCGCGCGCGCGTCCCCCCCGCCCGTCCGTCGCGGCGCCCAGGGGAGCAGCGCGCGCCACGCCCCTTCCCTCGCCCCACCCGTCCGTTCTGGCGCCCTAGAGGCGCGCGCCTTCCCCCCCCTCTCCGTCCCCCGCGCTCCTGCCCCTATCCCACCCGTTTTAGGGTTTGGGGGTGAGGAGTGTGGGGGTGGTGGTTGTGGGGGTGTCCGTTGTGCGCGCCGTGCCCTTCTCCTCCTCCTCCTTTGTCTCCCACTGCTGCAGCTGTCGCTGAGGGGGGTGGATGAGTGGGAGACTGGGGTTTAGGGTTTTAGGGGGGTGCGTGGGAGTGGAGCTAGGGTTTGAGCAGTGGGTGTGTGTCGAGGGTGTGGGGCAGTTGGAGGAGGTTGTGTGGAGGTACCTGTCGTGTCGCTTGCAGCGCCTGTAGTCCGTCGCCCTTGCTTCGGTAGCCAGTGAGCCTGCTGCACCAGTCGCCAGTGGGTCCGTTGCTCCTGCCGCTCTTCTATAGCCGCCGAGCCAGTTACTCCAGTAGTCCGTCGCCCTTGCTTCGGTAGCCTCTGAGTCAGCCGCTCCTGTGCCCGTGCCTCTGCAGCTTCAGTCGTTGCCTCCCATCTTCTCTACCTCCACAGCTCCTCCTCCTCCTCACTTGCCCGCTGTGATTAGCTCTAGCTTTGCTTACCTTTGTGAACTCCTGCTCTATACCTGCTTGCTCATTGTACTGATTACACCCCACTTTGGCTATGGGGGTGTGTCAGAATGTTATTCTCTAGCCTGTAGTGGGGTGCTCTATAGCGAGAACAACCCATCTAGGGTTTGCTATATGTATCCTCATTGCTGCTAGTGAAAATCCTCTCTTTTGCCTAAACTTCTCTTGCCTAGCTAGGACTTACCTAGCTATGGCTCCTAACTCTACACACTATCTTTACAGTTACAGGCAGGGCTTCAGATTCGTTTTGGGCTACCCTTAGTAATCAGGGTTCTAGGTATAGTCAACCCTGATGTGCAGGGTAAAAAAAAAATTTCCCTGACAAATGCAGGGTAAAAAAACAGTTAGTCTGTTTGGGCAGGGTATTTTTAAAAATATACTATATTAAAAACGCCAAAGTACAGAAGTTCAATAGTTAGTGGTTCAGCTAGTTCGATAACACATAAGGTTTGAAAGATCTCAGGTTCGAATTTCGCTGTTGGGATCATTTTGCAGGGGTCTGTATAGTGTTTCGTTTCGATACGGAGCACTCGGTACCAGTATAGCTGGGATTGTACAATGTACAGTCAGCGTAATGTGTTCGTAATGCTGTTTTTCAAAGGGTATTGAAAACCTTACACTTTCTGGCCTAGGGTAAAAAATCCACTACCCTGCTTGTGAAAGGGTAACTGAAAAAAAGCGGCCGCCAGTCAGTGCAAAAAGGGTATTTTACCCTGATAACGAGAGGCCTGGTTACAGGCGCACTCACCCGCTACACAAATGCATCTTATCTCAGTGGTTAGTGGCTAAGATTCTGACATGGTATCTGAGCGAAGGTCTCGAGTTTGAATCCCGATGTGCACCTTGGGCATCCCAGTGCGGGGGGGGTGTCAGAGGTGCACTGGACATCCCCGATTGATCATAGGGAAGGGTTACATGCACGTTTGCCTGAGGGGTTACGGGCGCACTCGCTCGTTGGACAAATAAGCCTTTTTATCTCAGTGGTTAGTGGCCGGGATTCTGACACAATTGCCACCTTTCCGATCCTCGCTTGCCCCGAGGTCCTCGCGTAGCTATGAATTCCTCATGTTTGCTCGTCATTTTCATTGTATCGACAACTTCCGTAATCAATGTCTCATTATTAAATGATTATGCGCACTCTGTTAGTGGAGAAATTCGTCATGCAGCGAGCAACGGGAGAGATTTTTGGTTGGGATGGCGCGGGCGAAGCCCGACGAATGGTTAAGGGCAAAAACAACCGAGATTCGTTGAGCAACGAACAAACATATTTGCATGATATACCTATCTACAGGGCGGGTATTGCAAATGCAGTACAAATCGTCAAATTATATTTATATTTGTGTTGGATTGTAGGGTATAGAGAACTAAATTATATAGGGTACAACATTGAGTTGCCTACTTGTATCTCATGGTTGCTAGTTCAAACTCATTTCCTCTTCCCAACTTTAAGATGGTATATTGATAGGTACTTCCTAGGAACCTAGCCCGCCATCCCCCCTAGCCCCGTCTCCCTCGCCATCCATCCTAAGCCAACCCGTCTGCCGCCACGCCCCTACTTAGCATGCACGCTTTATTGGTAGCACACGCTTAGCTAGCAGCACGTGCACAGCCAGCCATGCGTGATCACTACAAGCACGCGCACACAACTTGTGCCCATGCGACGCGCGCAGCAGCCGAGCGTGTCAGAAGAATGAACGAGAATGAATGAACTATGAAACAGTTGGGTACAAGTACTAACCCTAATTGGGTTGTACCCCTTATGGGCTACCCCACTATAGCCTACACAAATGCAAGCACTAAAATGTTCTAACACACCCCCATAGGCAAAGTGGGGGAAAACAAGTGGTCACAAGACCAGTCAAGAAAAGCAAAGCAAGCTCGGGGTGGATCACAAAGTCACCACACAGTCCGAGCACAAGCAAAGGGCCACAAGGCCAGTTCACATGCAGAGTTATATAAAAGAGAACAAACAATACAGAGATCATACCCTAGCAAGTGTAAGCATGCATGTATATATATATATCACAGTACAAGCAGAGTCAAGCAGTGAGCAAGTGAGGCAAAGTAGGCACAAGGCCTAACACAGTAGAGAAGCGCTGATGATCACCAGGCGGAAGTGCCTTGGTGAATATATCAGCAGTGTTGGCCTTAGTGGCCACGTATGCAAGACGAAGCTGGCCACGCTGCTGCAACTCTCGAGCAAGGAAGTAGCACAGAGCAATGTGCTTCATTCGGTGCTCCAGTCTGTGCTCCTGACACAAGGCAATCATGGCCTTGTTGTCTACGTACAGAACTCGAGGCGAACGAAGCTGCTCTCCCAAGTCAATCATCAGCAGGTAGGTGAGCCAGCGTAGCTCCTGTGCAGCCATGGCCCCTGCGTAGATCCCAGCCTCACAACTGGAGCTGAGAACCGAAGACGAGCAGGTAGACCACTAGTAAACAGAGCCCGAACCAAGGCTGAAGGTGTAACCCTGTGACGACCGCTGCGTAGCTGAGTCGTCAACCCACGAAGCGTCTGCGTGACCAGTGAGGACAACTGGACCCTGTCCTCAGCACGAGCCCCATGCCCGACGTACTGCACAAGTAACGCAGTACCCTCTTTGCAGCATCCCATTGCACCTTTCGGTGCCTACCCGGAGCCACGTAGCGAGCCAGGAGGCTGAGAGGGTATGCGAGGTCACGTCGTGTGCACGTCATCAGGTACATGAGGCAACCCACAAACTCTGGGTACGGACCACTCGGCTCTACGGACTCGTCCAAAGGTGGAGCTGAGAGCGAGTGGCTGGTAGAAAGAGGAGTGGGCTGTGGCGAGGAGAACTGGAAGCCGAAGCGCTGAAGGAGCTGGTGCACCATGTGTGACTGAGTCAGGGTGATGGTGCGCCGTGCTCTGTCCTGGGTGATCTGCAAGCCAAGATAGCTGCGCAGTTCACCCAGGTCAGTGCAGGTGTGTCTCTTCTGCAGCTCCGACTTCACAAGGATCAGTGCCTCGGTGTCAACAGTGGCAAAGACGAGGTCGTCGACCTACACGAGGACGTAGAACGGGGACAGCGAGGTGTCCGAGCGTAGAAACAGCGACGGGTCAGCAGTAGAAGGAGCAAACCCAAGAGCCGCAAGTGTAGTCCTCAGTGTGTCGTGCCACTCGCGAGGCGCCTGGCGGAGATCGTAGACTGGCCGCCGGAGGCTCCACTGGGTACCTGCAGGAAACGACCCAGTGAAGCCAGGTGGGAGGTGCAGCCAGATCTCCTCGTGCAGGCTGCCCTACAAGGAAGCTGTGCTGAAGTCAAGAGAGTGCAACTCGTAGTCACGCTGAGCAATGTCGTGCAGCAACACCCAAAGAGTAGTCATCTTCGGGGTGGGGGAGAAGGTCTAGAAGTAGTCAACCCCCTGTCGCTGACTGAAGCCTCGAGCAACGTAACGCGCCTTGAAGGCAGGCGGAGAACCCGGCGGCCGCTTCACCCTGAAATTCCACATGCCATCGAATATGTTCGCCCCAAGTGGGGGAACCTCGTCGCCCCAGGATGCCATCTTGGTATCCATGGCTGCCTGCCACTGAGAGGAGTAAGGACCCATAATCGCCTCTGCGTAAGAGCGCGGGGTCGGGATGTCTGGTGCATCCGGGTCTCCCTCAGGGGCAAGCAGCATGGAAGCGAAACGAGGTACAGCAGCTGCAAGACACTCAAAGTCCTCCTGCTTGTCCTCAAGGACGTTCGTGCCAAGAGCACACTCACCCCCAACGGACGAAGGAGTGGCAGACACAGACTCAGCAACAAGAGCAGTGGCGTAGTCTAGACGACAGGCAGCAGCAAAGTCAAGCAGCTCAGCAAAGAGGGGAGACACAACAGCAGACTCAAAGGAAGGGTCAGTGACTGCAGTGGCGAGGAGACAAGAGACAGTGGGACTGGTAGCACGAGCACGGTCAGACTCAGGGTCAGGGACCGCAGGAAGAGAGGACTCACGAGGAGCAGGCAGAGGAACACGCAGTGGAACAGAGGAAGGACGAAGCGCCATAGCGTGCGTGCCGGGGACAAGAGGAGGACGCGAGTGAGGAATGCGACGAGCAGTGCGAACAGGCGAGACAGGATGAGACGCAGGATCACTACGCTCTGTAAGACCGACGGACTGCTCAGTGTAAGGAGATGGAGCAGGCAGTGGGGAGGGCGGCTGTAACGACAGCTGCGACTGGTCAGGCAGTGGACACAGGAGGGGAGGAGTAAGGCTAGTAGAAGACGGGACACCAAGAACCTGCTGAAGCAGGGGAACGAAGTACCGTCGCGGCCGCACAGTGCCTCCAGGGTCAACAGCTCCAGCTCCTCCAACTCAAGCGCCTCCCGCGCCAGTGCCTCCAACTCCAGTGCCTCCAGCTCCAGCGCCTCCAGCGCCAGAGCCTCCAGCTCTAGTAGACCCAGGCTCCGTAGGGTCTCCAGCTCCAGTGCCACCAACACCACCTGTTGCGGCAGCTCCTGTACCCCTGGTACGAGCACCTCCAGGACTAGTAGCAGCAGTACCTCCAATACCACCAGCTCCAGCAGTAACTCCAGCACCTCCAGCTCCAGCTGCTCCAGTGCCTCCAGCTCCGGTAGCTCCACTCCGAAGGCGTGCGCGCCAAAAAAGCCACTCACGCAGCTACTGCGAAGACAGTCTCTGCGAAGCACCAGCAAGACCTCCAGACGAAGCAGCACCCTGAGGCTCAGCACCCCCACACTCCGCACCCTCCGACTCAGCACCCCCATGCGCAACACCCTCAGGCGCAGCACCCCCAGGCTCCACACCCGCAGGCTAAGCACCCCCAGGCTCCTCACCCCCAGGCTCAGCACCCCCAGACCCAGCACCCTCAGACTCCGCAACCCCCGGCTCCGCACCCCCAGACGCAACACCCCCAGACACAGCACCTCGAGAAGCACCTGAGCCAACAGCTACCTCAACAGGCGCAGTACCAGAGAGAGGGTCTACCTGAGACACACCTGAGGGTGCAGGACCCTTGGGGGAGAGGGGGTCTACCGAAGGGGGACCTGGAGCAAGGAAGAGCGGTCGGGGTGGGAGAGGGGCAGAGCGGTAGGGGAAGAGACGGTAAAAGGGAACCGACTCATCAAACGTGATGTCCTGACAGGGGAAGACACGGTGCGAGGTGGGGTGGTAAAATTGCCAGCCAGGTGCGTCACGGGTAAAGCCAAGGAAGACGCAGGGAATAGTGCGGGCGGAGAGCTTGTTAGCGGACGTATCGCGAACAAAGGCACGAGAAGCCCAGACCCGGAACACCGACGCATCGCCAACCTTCCCCGCCCAATGCAGTGTGGGCGAGGTCTCCGGCAAGGAGACATGGGGCCAGAGGTTAAGCTGATGCGCAGCGTACCGGATCGCAAACGGCCACAGAAAATGGAGTTCAGCCGCATGGATCATGGAGGTACGAGCGACCTCCATGACTAATCCAATGCGGCGCTCAGCAATCCCATTTTGTTGAGGGGAGTCTAGAAACGTGAACGACAAGAGAATGCCCTCCCCACGACAAAAGTCCCGCAAGAGGTCAGAGGAGAACTCACCACCTCTATCAGAGTGCAGACGTAGGACAGGAAGGTCCTGGCCGAAGCGCTCGTGGAGCTGGAGACTTACAGTGCGGATCCAAGGGATCAGAACGTCAGGGACCTCACCCTTGCTGCGCAAGGGGAAGACCGTGATGTAACACGTGCAGTCAACCACAACCAGCAGAATGTAGCGCTCGCGGCCCTGTCTTCTGACGCGGGCAAGGCCCCACACGTCCATGTGGAGAGTCTGCAGGGGAGCGGTCGTCGGGGGAAACGAGGAGGAGTGAGGAGCGGTGCGCTTCCGCCTCGTGACGCAAGGAAGGCAGGGCAGAGCAGGCGAGGGCGGGAGGGGAGGAAGAGACCTGGGAAGACCAGAGACAAGGAGATGGGAGTGCATGCCACGCAAGCGTGGCAGGGAGGGGTGACCAAGGCGGTGGTGCTAGAGAAGAGTCTGGTGCGACAGGAGGCGACACGAGAACGGTGGTGCTACCTGACCTGACACAGACACCTGGGCAGACGCAGCTACCTGAGGAGACTCGGTAGCCAGTGTGTACAGACTCGACCCTGGCCGATGAGTGAACGTGGCCAGGTGGCGGCCCGTCCGTGTACACGTGCAGATCGACACCCACTGACCCCCAGGAGTGGTGGTAGTGACCATCGAATCTTGGAGGGCCGCTGTACTCACCAAGTTCGTAGAGAACGAGGGGAGGTGAAGACCTGATAGTGAGCCGAACGTAACCGCCGGACACGGGAGATCAGTGGAGGAGCAGGCAACGACTGGGCCCCCGGAGGGGTCAGCCAGTTGGACTGGGACAGGTGCAGAGAGAGGAGTGAGGGTGGTGCTGTCATGAAAGAAACAGCGTGAGGCACCTGAGTCGAGCGTGAAGGTGTGCAAGGCCTCAGCAGGCGCAGTACCAGGGAGAGTACCAGACTCACTAGCACCTAGAGCAGCAGCCGCTATACCTGGGTCAGGTGGCACACATCGGTAACAGTCTCCCTCAGCACTAAGAGACAAAGCATACATAGCAGAAAGGATAACATCAAAGTCTAGGTCAAAGATAGCAACACCAGACCTAAGCAAATCTGCCCTGCGAGGGCGCTCGACCTCGTCACCAAACTCAGCATGCCAAGCGACGTCGAGGCGGGAGAAGCAGCGGTGCTGAGTGTGAAGCCTCCCGCATGTCTGACCAGCACGGTCACCCGTGCGAATGACATACGGGCAGCTATCACTACCCCCAGACATCCCACGCTGAAACAATCACTCACGAAGCTGCTGGGGCGACTGGGTCTCGCTCCGACGCTGCTACTGCTGCCGCTAGCCACCTCCAGAACCTCCACGCCGAGCTCCAGTCCTACCGCCACCAGTCCCACCGCCGCCACTGCCGCCACTCCCACCGCTGCCTCCACCGCCGCCACCAGAGCCCCCACCCCTGCCACCAGTCCCACCGCCACCACCACCTCCACTGCCTCCACCACCTTTACTGTTGCCCCAACCACTACTCCCGCTGCCACCTCCACCACCCCTGCCACCCTTGCCCTTGCTGATGCGGCGCTTTGCCCTAGCAGAAGCAGCCCCGACGTCCTCAGCAACAGGGAAGTCTGCAGCAGCACCAGAGGCGTAGGAGGGGGCAAGGGGGGAGGGGGAGCACCCCTCAAAGAAGGGCGGGCGCGGAGTGCCACGAGCAGCACCTACAGCAATTGCACTAGTCTCAGCTGCGAGGAGGTGCTGCTCGAGTAGGTCATTAGTGAGGGAGGTGGGGTCAAGTGAGAGAAAGTGGTCCCTGACAGAGCGAAGAGAGTCAGGGAGGCGAGTGACTATGAAGTAGAGGGTGATGAACATCGGGGGCTGGTTCCTGTCAAGGAACTCAGCAGGGACGGTAGCGCAGTAGCGAGCGTCACTAGTGCGCACATGGGAAACAAGGTCCTCTACTGTGGCAAAGGCTGACAGCTCGGGGAACAGGTAGGGCAGAAGCAGGCGGCCTAGAGCAGCAGTGGCAGGCGAGGAGTAGCGAGCGACTACAGCGCCGTACAGTGCCTGTGCTGTCCTGTGCTGTCCAAAGTGAGCGCATTCGGCTAACGACAGGTGGTTGCGAATGGCTAATCAGGTAGCAGCGTCGCGAGTAAGCCACTGTGAGCGAGTCGCACTGTCAGCTGTGGCGGGAGGGGCAGTAGCGGCGCCTGATGCGAGGTCAAACAGCGAAACACTGTCCTTAGAATCACTCAGTAGGTACAGCTGCAGATGGCCGAGCCACGTGTCAAACTGAATCGGTCAGCCCTCACGATCGAACGCGACAACTCGAAGCGAAGCCATAGTGGCACAGCACGCAAGAGCAGTAGTAGCAGCAGCAGTAGCAGCAGTAGTAGTAGCAGCAGTAGCAGTAGTAGCAGTAGCAGCAGTAGCAGCAGCAGCAGTAGCAGCAGTAGCAGCAGTAGTAGCAGTAGCAACAGGAGGGGCCGAGGGGCCGGGGGGCCAAGAGCAACGGGCCAAGGTGCCGGGGGGGCTAGGGGCAACGGGCCAGGTGGGCCTAGGTGCGACGGGCCGCGGGGCCAGGAACGAAGGAGGGGGGGGGGGGGGGGGGGGGGCGAGGGGCCGGGGGCCTAGGGGCGTCGGGCCGCGAGGCCAGGAACGAAGGGGAGGGGCCGAGGGGCCGGGGGCCTAGGGGCGACGGGCCGCGGGGCCAGGAACGAAGGGGCCAAGGGGCCTGGGGCCTAGGGGCGACTGGCCGCGGGGCTAGGAACAAAGGGGGGGGCCGAGGGGCCAGGGGCCTAGGGGCGACGGGCCACGGGGCCAGGAACGAAGGGCCACGGGGCCAGAAACGAAAGGCCCGGGGCCGCGGGGCGACGGGGCCTAGGGTGACGGGCCGAGGGCGACGGGGCCTAGGGCGACGGGCCGCGGAGCGACGGGGCCTAGGCCGACGGGGGCCGCGGGGCGACGGGGCCTAGGGCGACGGGGGGCCGCTGGGCGACGGGGCTTAGGGCGACGGGGGGCCGCGGGGCGATGGGGCCTAGGGCGACGGGGGCCGCGGGGCGATGGGGCCTAGGGCGACGGGGGCCGCGGGGCGACGGGGCCGAGGGCGACTGGGGGCCGCGGGGCGACGGAGCCTAGGGCGACGGGCCGCGGGGCGACGGGGCCTAGGGCGTAGGGCCGAGGGGTGATGGGGCCGAGGGCGACGGGGCCTAGGGCGACAGGGCCTAGGGCGACGGGCCGTGTGCGATGGGGGCCGCGGGGCGACGGGGCCTAGGGCGACGGGGGGCCGTGGGGCGACAGGGCCTAGGGCGACGGGGGGCCGCGGGGCGACGGGGCCTAGGGTGTAGGGCCGAGGGGCGACGGGGCCGAGGGCGACGGGGCCTAGGGGCGATGAGCCGCGAGGCGACGGGTCTAGGGCGACGGGCCTAGGGGCCTAACTGTCGCGACAGGCAGTAGGGACAGCGCGAGGGCTGCAGAGGGCGGCTAGCGGGGTAGCGCTGTGGTGGGCCCAAGGAAAAAAAAAAACGGTCCTAGCGGAGGACCTGCTCTGAAACCATGTCAGAAGAATGAACGAGAATGAATGAACTATGAAACAGTTGGGTACAAGTACTAACCCTAATTGGGTTGTACCCCTGATGGGCTACCCCACTATAGCCTACACAAATGTAAGCACTATAATTTTCTGACAGCGCGCACCAACTGCGCATGCAGCAGCAGCCCCGCGCGCAGCAGTGGCCACGCACGTAGCAGCAACCACACACGAAGCAGCTGCCACACACACAATAACAGTCGCAAACACAACAGCGGCCACCCATGCAACGACCGCCACGCACGCTGCAACAGTCACGTATGCGTCAGCAGCTGCGCACGCAAATGCCGCTTCCGAACAACGCACGCTGCCACCGCCACAACAAAATGCGCCTGCCGCCGCCATCACAGCGCGCGCCCTTGCTGCAGTAGCGTCCACTATAGTTCGCCCCACCCTTGCAGCCGCAAACCGCCTGTGGCTCCAGTAGCGCCAGCAGCACCATCAGCGCTACCTGTGCCCAAACCCACCCCACTCGTGCCTGCTGTCTCACGCACGCCTCCTGCCCATTGGCACCTCTTGCGATGGCTGGCAGCCATATCAATTTTACTGGTGCAGTTTGTTAGAGACTAAGGACGGAGTCTATGAAGATTAGGGGCTGAAATATCTCAAAATCGTCAACTACAATTCTGGACAGAAAAGTCGTCGTCCCAAGAAACGTCGTCGACGAAAGATCCACTGTTAGAATTCTTTCAAACTCGAGTATGTTGTAGCCCTTGACCGTGGCTATCTTTCCCAATTTGAATAGTATCAAAATATGGAGTATACCTCGAGTTATGAACTTCGGCGCACTAGGGGTATGCTGCCATAGAAATCGTAACTCGATCACAATTATCTCACAAGTTCACACAAGAAAGTTAGAGTAGCAATAGAACCAGGTAGGAGGGGATGAGGAGGACGAGAGGGAAGGTCTCAAGGGAGTCCCCAACCAAGGACACCCCATACCACACAATTCCCCTCTCTATAGGCACCCCAACTTTGACATTTGTCACTTTCCCAACTCATGCCATCCACCTCACCCAACTTGACCACACTTGCCAACCTGGTTTGGCACCTCCCAACCACTTGGCAGCATCTACAGTGATGTTGACGAATTTCCCAACCCCCAAGAGTCTATACTCCTTATGGAGTCAACACCACAACTTCCCATAGTCACCACAACCAAATATCAAAAGCATACGAACTTCCAATGTTCGTAACTTTCTTGTTCGTGCTCCGATTGAAGCGATACTTGGTTCGTCGGAAAGCTCTTGAGCAGAGGAGTCACTTCAGATATCTGCTCAAGCCAAATAACATTCACACACACTCAGAAAAACCAAACCGCACAAAACACAAATTCTTGCATACGCTCACACCACGCATGCAACGCACGAACACATGATGGGAGGCAAACAGACGTGAATGCAAATGATAGCATCACACAACAAACTCCCCCTCTGGCTGCCAACCATCATCCCACATGTCATAGCTCAAGCATGCACCCTCAATGCACACTCATCCCAGCAAGCTTCATGCCCTTCCAATGCTCAGATTCAGCCAGGCGCTTGGTGAGAATGTCAGCCGCCTGCTGATGGGTCTTCACAATCTCCAACCGCACCTCCTTGTCCAGGAGCCTCCTCGTCCAATGCCACTTAGGCCTGATGTGCTTCGTCAGCCCATGAAGGCAAGCGTTCTTAGCAAGCTTCACAGCCGACTCGTTGTCACAGAAAATCACAGTTGGCTCCTTCTGGCACACTCCGATCTCCTCCAACAAACGCCTCAGCCACACCACCTCCTTTGCCCCATGATGCAGAGCCATGTACTCTGTCTCACACGAGGACTGCCCCACCTCGTTCTGCTTCTTGCTGCGCCAGCTCACTGCACCACCTCCAAACAGGCACACATAGCCTCCAATGCTGGTGCCATCCGCCTTCACAGAGTTGAAGTTAGCGTCGGTGTAGCAGGTCAGGAGCATCTCCCCCTTGCCCAAATCAGCTGCACCCCTCTGCAGCCTCTGTCGCACAGCATTGTACTCCAAGCCCACTGATGCCGTAGCGCTCACATAGCGGACCAACCTCTTGGCCGCTTCCAGTTGCTCATGACTGGGGCGTGAAACCACACTTGCAAGCCTGGATGTAGCAAAGGCAATGTCAGGCCGCGTGTGGTTAGCCGCATAATTGAGTGCCCCCACCATGGAATGAAACAGCTTCCTGTCACTCTCACCCACCACCTCCTCATCAGCACAGGGCTCCACAGTGAACCCCGAAGGCAGTGGGGTGGCTGGCTTTCCTCCATCTTGCAGCCCATACTTCTCAGCCAGCCCCTCACAATACTTTCTCTGGTGCAACCTCAACACTCCCTTGTCAAGGTCCCTCTCCACATGCATGCCCAAATAGTACTTCACATCTCCCATCTTGGAGCACTTAAACTGCATCTCCAGCATCTCCTCCACATGCTCAATAATTGCAGACGACTTAGAGAAGAGCAGGATGTCGTCCACATACACCAGGAGCATGAGAAACTGCTCCTTCTCTTGCAGCAGGTACAAGCTGTGATCACACTCACTCTTCTTGAAACCCCCAGCCAACTGTGTCTCCTCCAACTTGTGGTACCATGCGCGAGGAGCCTGCTTAAGGCCATAGATGGCCTTCTTGAGCCTGCACACCCTGCCGCTCCCATCATCCAACCCCTCAGGCTGCAGCATGTACAGCTCCTCTAGGATGATCCCATTGAGGAAAGCAGTTGTGATATCCATCTGCTTGATCCTCCATCCACGGTTTGCAGCCATTCCCAACATCACCCTTAGTGTAGTCCCTTTCCCCACAGGAGCAAAGATCTCGTCAAAGTCCTTCCCCTTTGTCTGCTGAAACCCCTTTGCCACAAGCCTTGACTTGTAGCGGGTCAGCTTCCCATCAGGTCCGTACTTGTGCCTGAAGATCAGCTTGGAAGAAATGGCCTTCTTCCCAGGAGGCAGCTCACACAGCTCCCACGTTTCATTCTCCAGCAGAGAGTCATACTCCTCCTTCACACTCTGCTTCCACTTCTCAGCATCGGGCCCACTCAAGGCCTCAGCTAGCGTCTTGGGCTCAGGGACGGCTGCCCAGTAGCAGTGTGCTATCTCTTCCTCATCACACTGCTCAGCCACACTCCCAGCCCGTACCACCTTTGGCTTGCCAAAGCTCGGATAGGTCAGCCGGTTAGGAGGGCGCACATCCCTCCTAGGACGGTCAGCCGGACGTGCGGCACCTTGTGGAGCATCTTGCTGCTGCTGCTGCTGCTGCTGCTGCTGCTCCTCCACCTCAGGTTCTCCCCCATCCTCAGTCACCCCAGAAATCTCCTCCTCTGAGACAGTGACCTGCACTTGCCTCGAAGGCCGCTGCACCTCATCGGCCTCAATGATCAGCGGTGTAGTAGGAAGCTTCTGCTGCTGCTGCTTCCACTCCTTGTAGTACAAGGACTCAAGGAACTTCACATCCCTTGACACAGTCAGCTGCTGGCTGGTCAAGTCCCATATCAACCAGCCCTTATGATCCTTAGCAAGCCCCAAGTGTACTCCCCATCTCCCACTAGCCTCCAACTTTCCCCTCTTCTCCTTAGGCACATGAAACACCACCATGCAGCCGTAGGCTCTCAGCATGTTGACTGCTGGTGCACTCCCATACCACTTGGTGTAGGGGACCCACTGCTTGTCCCCCACAGTCGCCAACACCCTGTTCTTCACAAGGGCGACCTGCCGCAGTGCAGTCACCCAAAACGGATCCGGCAGCCCTGCACGCCCAAGGAGAGTGCGAGCACCTTCTTGCAGGGTCCGGTTGAACCGCTCAGCCACGCCGTTCTGCTGAGGGTTGTAGGGCACTGTGAGCTGATGCTGGATCCCCTTCTTCTTCTTCAGCACCGACTCAAAATCAGCACCAATGAACTCTCCCCCATTGTCGGTGCGGATCACCTTCACCTTGTGTCCGCTCTCCCTTTGAGCTCTCGGCATCCACTCCTTAAGAACAGCCGCTACCACTTCCCCCTTAGTCTTGAGAGGGTACACCCACACGGCACGCGTGTGGTCGTCCACAATGGTTAAGAAGTAGCGGCTGCCCGAGAGAGAAGGGGCCCTCGTAGGGCCCACCACATCCATGTGCACAAATGCGAGCGGGGCCTTAGCTGGTCCCGTGCCGCTGCTGAACGGAAACTTTGTGAACTTGGTCTCAAGGCATGTAGGGCAGCTCCCAATCTCCTTTGCTGCCCCCTTCACCTCCAACCCCTTCAAGCTCCCATCCTTCACTAACTTCTGCAGCATAGGAATGTTGATGTGACACAACCTCTCGTGCCACGTCTCCCAATCGGCATCACCATTCCCAGATGAAGCCTTTGCCCATGCAGCGGTTGCATCCACACCAGCAAGCACCTCACCATGTGGCTGCTGTGACTGCTGCACCTTCTTGACTGCATCTAGGGCCCCATCGGTTGGTGCAGTCTCCTCTCCTCCCGCAGTTGTTTTAGCCGTTGCTGCTGCCGCTGCCGTTGCTGGTGGTTTCCCATTCCAAGGGATGATGGGCAGCTGCCATAGGTCCTTGATGCAGCTGCTCTTCTCCTCCAAATCCCACAGCAGCAATTTCCCAAGCTTTGCACGGCAGCTGGTTGGGCCGAAGGTCACTTTGGCCTTGCTTTTCTACAGCCGGCGCACAGAGAGGAGGTTAGCGGACAAACCTTCAACCAGCAGTACATTCCCCAGCCCCACAAGGCCCCCATTGGCTCCCATTCAGTCGTTGTTGACCGATTGAAGGATTAGGTCGTACAGCACCGCGCTTTTCTCAATCCACCGATCGCGGGCGTCGCCTTCCTCCGGCATCTTCTCTTCTCCCATTGCAAGTTTCAGCAGCTTGTAGCGCTTGAATGCACTCCGCATCCGCCCGCTCCATTCCTCATAGTTGGAGCCATCCAATGCCTCGATCTTGGATGGTGGCGGCTCATTCCTCTTCTCAGCTGCATCTCCACTCCCAAGCACAGGTTCCAGCTCCCCCCTTGCTGTCCACACCGAAGTCCCACTCAATTTCCACAAGTGTCGGCGCCAACGAAATTTCGGCAGAGTTTCCCCTTAGCGGAAGTCACATGCAACCTCCAGAACTCCACTTAGGCACGCCCACAGGCCATGGTGGGTCTACGAGGGTCTTCACACTTCAGTAGACTCTCCACAAAGTCCTTAATCAGCTCTGATACCACTTGTTAGAGACTAAGGACGGAGTCTATGAAGATTAGGGGCTGAAATATCTCAAAATCGTCAACTACAATTCTGGACAGAAAAGTCGTCGTCACAATAAACGTCGTCGACGAAAGGTCCACTGTTAGAATTCTTTCAAACTCGAGTATGTTGTAGCCCTTGAGCGTGGCTATCTTCCCCAATTTGAATAGTATCAAAATATGGAGTATACCTCGAGTTATGAACTTCGGCGCACTAGGGGGTATGCTGCCATAGAAATCGTAACTCAATCACAATTATCTCACAAGTTCACACAAGAAAGTTAGAGTAGCAATAGAACCAGGCAGGAGGGGATGAGGAGGAAGAGAGGGAAGGTCTCAAGGGAGTCCCCAACCAAGGACACCCCATACCACACAATTCCCCTCTCTATAGGCACCCCAACTTTGACATTTGTCACTTTCCCAACTCATGCCATCCACCTCACCCAACTTGACCACACTTGCCAACCTGGTTTGGCACCTCCCAACCACTTGGCAGCATCTACAGTGATGTTGACGAATTTTCCAACCCCCAAGAGTCTGTACTCCTTATGGAGTCAACACCACAACTTCCCATAGTCACCACAACCAAATATCAAAAGCATACGAACTTCCAATGTTCGTAACTTTCTTGTTCGTGCTCCGATTGAAGCGATACTTGGTTCGTCGGAAAGCTCTTGAGCAGAGGAGTCACTTCAGATATCTACTCAAGCCAAATAACATTCACACACACTCAGAAAAACCAAACCGCACAAAACACAAATTCTTGCATACGCTCACACCACGCATGCAACGCACGAACACATGATGGGAGGCAGACAGACGTGAATGCATATGATTGCATCACACAACACAGTTTAGGGTTAGTGCCCCGAGTGGCGTTCCTAACCCGCCTTGCCTAGCTGACTGGTTTTAGTATGGCGTTTCTTGGTATGTCGTTCCTAGTCTAGCATTTCCAAGCCTCCAGCTCCTAGCTTGGCGTTCCTAGTCGTTTCTAGCTCTAGCCGTCTCTAGCCCCGGCAGTTCCTAGCTCCAAGCGTTCCTAGCTCCAGCCGTTCCTCCTGCCAACTATCTTTCGCCATGGCCTTTACCCGAGTGTTGTGCTTTGACGCAGAGGGTCGTGGGATAGACTATAGCACTTGGCTCCACCAGACCCAGCGGCACCTTAGGGGAAAGCGTCAGAGGGCGACACTCTGTTCGCCCACACGTCCGGTGCGCCGACTGCCCCTCCGTGTCCCAGTCTAGTGCTTACTGCATCCCCGCCCACTGAAGAGGGGATGGCGTCGTATACCAGGAAGCACTTGGCCCACTCTGTCTGGGACTCACGCGATGCTGCTGCCAGTCTCACACTGACAGAGACCTCCTCCCATCGACTGAGGCCGCCCACTTCACTTAGATCGAGTCCGCGAAGGAAAGTTATGACGCTATTATTGCTCGTTATTCCACTAATTCCTCTGCCTCCCTCGGCCACCTCATCATACGGTTCTTGTTCCTTGACCTTGGTTAGTTTGAGACCAATGCTGACCTGGTCACTTATCTGCGCACCCTTGACGCTAGCTTTCGAGCTACCAACTCTGACGCCCAGCTTGCTCTCCCCCCCCCACTCCTCCCCAACCCCTCCCCCCCCCCTCCCTCCCCCCCCCCCATGTTTGCCACTCTCAATATTATCATCACTCGTCTCCCTGACCGCCTCTCGTACACATGCGATGCGCTTCTATAGAAGCATCCTAGTACGCTTAGTATCGAACTCCTTGAGACCACTCTCACTAAGATCGAGAGTAACCTCCACTCTGTTGCCTCTGCCACTGCCACAGTAGTTTTCCGTCTCTTTGAGGGGTGTGGTGTGGCCCATCTTCCCACCTTCACTGCTTCTCTTGCCTCTGCTATGTCGTCTCCTTCTGAGAAGACTGCAGCCGTTTCTGCCGCGAGCTGGTAGAAATGGGGCAAGGGAGGTAAGAGAGGAGGGAAGGGTGGCCGTTGTGGCAGTGGTGGAGGTGGTGGGGGCCTTGGTGCGGCAGGAGGATGTGACTCTCGAGGCGGGGCCGTCGCAGCTGGTCTTGCGCCTAGGGGTGCTGAATCTAGGGGTGTGGCGGGGACACAACAAAAGCAACCACAAAAGCCACAGCAGCCGTTACCACAGCCACAGCAGCAGGTGTAGCTGCAAGGACAGAAGCAGTTGCAGCAGCATTATTAGCAGTGGGGACCTCCGCAGCAGTCGGGCCAGGTGGTTTGGGGAGTGTTGGCCGCAGCAGAGGCCCTACCAGCTGGGGGGCTCGTCGCGCTGGCCACGACTTTGGCCCCTGCAACTACTGGATCCAGACGGGTCCGAGTAGGGACACTATCTGTGGGCGTCTCGACCACTCTGCACTGCGCTGCTTCGGTCGCCTCAGCGACCTCTTTCAACTGCAAGACCGCCCAGACGTAGCCCCTCCACGCGGGCAAGTTTTGATCTCTCGTGGCCATCGTGTGTTTGAGATTACCATTAATGAGGCTTGTGCAACCATATATGATGTCGTTGACTGTGGTGCTGACAGACATGTTGTAAAAATAATGAACTGAAGAATGAATGATTAAGGAATGAGAAAACAACAAAGATGTAGGAAACCTAACCTTAGGCCTAACAAAAATATACACCACCTAGACTAAACAATACAAGCTTTTTTTTTTTTTTTTTTTTTGATTGACACACCCCTACAGTCTAGGTGACAGTAGTCCTATGGAAGGCAGCACACATCTCAGGGTGGATTACAAGATGCACCCTCCATGACCAGAGAGTAAACAAGGGCCATAAGGCCAGTCTACATGCAGGATGTGTCAAACTATGGAGATCACATCACAGATCTCCAAGAGTAAACAAGGGCCATAAGGATCACAGGCATGGCACATGGAGGAAAGAGGCCAGAGGTGTCCTAATGAGACCAGAGGTGCCCTAATGCGACGTATCCCCTTTTGCGTTCCGCCCGTTTGCCCAGCCCGTTGACCTGGTAGGATTCAGTCACCTCCACGACCTCGGAGTAGTCACCACGTTCCCTATGGACGAGTCTGTTGCCTCCTGCACAGTTGGTGCCACCGGGGCGCCTCTGACCACTTTTCACTGGGAGCCAGGCTCTGGTCAGTACTCACTACACACTGGGTCCCGCCACACTTGGCTAGGTCTGGCCAGGTCCGGCCAGGTAGCTACTGTGTCGTGCGACTATCGGTCACTCACCCAACCGTCAGTCCTCTGGCACCACCGTCTAGGTCACTCGTCCTTCCCGCGTCCCAGTAGGATAGTACGCCACCGTTTGGTCTCAGGTCTCCCAGAGTCACTCGCCTTGCTTCCCCGCTCGCCTGCACCACCGCGCATCCGCTGCGTCGAGGGGCGGCAGCGCGCTGCCCCTCACTCCTCATTCTCTTCCACCACTTCCCCCTTACTAACTCTGCACTCGGACGTCTGTTATTTGAGGCTTTGGCCCACGTTAGGAGCGCTTCTTCCTGATTGTGGTGGACGACTACTCCCGCTACACCACAGTGTTTCTCTTGAAACGGATGGCGGACATGCCTAGCGTCCTCGAGCCGTGGCCACTAGCAAGGGGTGCCACCCAGGGCCTTCGTGGGCTTCGGCTACACTCGGACCGTGGTGGTGCGTTTGCTTCCACTCGAGGTGTTCTCTCAGGCTCAAGGGATCACCCAGTCTTACACGCCACCAGACTCGCCGCACCAGAACGGGGTCGATGAACGACGCATCGGCCTGGTCATGGAGGTTGCCCGGACCTCCATGTGCCAAGCCGGTGCCCCCCAGTTCCTGTGGCCTCAGGCAGTCCACTATGCCACACACCAGCTGAACCTGTTCCCAAGTGATGCACGGCCGCGGGTGATGCCGGTCTTCTTTTGGACAGGTTCTCGGGGTGTAGCTGCTGACTACCACGTCTGGGGTTCTCTGGCGCTCGTTCGTGCCCCTGGCGCAAACAAGTTGTCTGTGCGCACTCGTGCCAGCGTCTTTCTTGGCTTCCCTCTGGACGCATCCGGCTGGGCGTTCTATGACATGGTCGCCCACCAGTTCTTTGGTTCTCAGGACGTCACTTTCGCCGAGTCGATCTGTTACTACAGGTGTCGCCCTCACCAAGGTTCTGATGCATTCCCCCCCTGCTGTTCCTCACCCCTGAGCCCCCTCTAGTTGCTCTGATATCCTCCCCTCCCCTTCCTCTCCCCCACCGTCCTGCCCCCGTCAGGTGTGTCGCACGTCACTCCGAAATTGTCTCCCCCACAGCGTCTAGTCTCTGTTGTATCTGGGGGTGCGGGAGGTGCAGCTGCGGAGGGTTGTAGCTAGTGGTGCTGGCTCTTGGGGTGCAGGGGGTGTGGGCGTGGAGGCCACTCCTGTGGAGGATACGGCTTCCTCAGCTCGGCGGCCTCGCCCCGCCTCACCCCCTGGCTTCCTGTTAGTCCAGCAGTCGTTCGTCTCCACGGCGGTCGTTGCGGAGCCTGGGGGTGTTCCTGCGGGATGCAATTGAGGTAGTAAGGGTGTTGTTGGTGGAGGTTCTGGTTCTGGAGGTACTGGAGCCGGAGGCACTGGCACTTCGGCGAATACACCTCGCACTGTACATTTCCTGATCCGTGAGCAGCGTCTTCTACGGTTGGAGAGGGAGGAGCAAGAGAGGGTTGAGGGGACACAGCAGCAGCTGCACCAACAACCGCACCACCAGCAGCAGCAGTCGCAACAGCAGCAGTAGCAGGGGCAGTTTCAGTCGCAGCGTCAGGAGCGAGTAGAGAAGGAGCCACAGCCACAGCAGCAAGTGTAGTTGCAATCACAGTACGAGTGAGTGGAGGAGGAGCCACACCCACAGCAGCAAGTTCAGTTGTAGCCGTAGCAGGAGAGGGCAGAGGAGGCCCCACGGCCGCAGCAATAGGTGCAGTTGTCGCCCCAGACGAGGAGGGAAGAGGAGGAGCCAAAGCCGTCGGTGCCGTTGCTGCCACAGGTGCAGCTGCCCCCACTGTCAAACTAACGAACAAGAATGGATGAACTATGAAAGAGTTGGGTACAAGTACTAACCCTAATTGGGTTGCTACAGCCGCTGCTGCCGTCGCTGCCGTTGCTGTTGCCCTTACCGCCGCCGCCGCTACTGCTCCTACAGCCGATGCTGCCGCCTTTACTGCCGCAGCAGCAGCTGCTGCTATAGCCGCTGCCACCATCCATGCCGCTAGACGCTGCTACTCCTACAGCCGCTGCTGCCGCCCTTGCCGTCATCGCCACTACTGCCGCTCCAACCACCCGCTGCTGCTGCCGCTACAGCTGTCGCCATTGCACTGCCCGTCCTCTGAATGGCGCTGCTGCCCGTGTATTGCCCAAATGTACTGCCTGCAATGGCGACTGCTATGACGCGGAGGGCCGCTCGATCGAGTTTGAGTCCTGGCTCGAGGACCTCCACTTGTACCTGCACAGCGTTACTAGGGATGAGGTCTCACTGTATGAGCATACGTCGGGTTCCCTTCTTGCCCCAGCTGAGACGGCTGACCGTGTAGCTCGTTCACAGTGGCTCTCACGCAATGCTACCGCCCAGCTTGCTGTCCGCAACCACCTCCCGCTAGACCAGAGGGCCCATTTTAAACAGCTGAAGATGGCCAAAGCGTTCTATAACGCTGTAGTCAAGCGCTACTCCTCTCCCTCTTCTGCTACTGTAGGCCGTCTCATGCTGCCGTATCTCTTTCCTGAGCTGTCTAACTTCCTCAGCGTCGCTGGTCTTATGAGCCACATGTGCTCCATTGACACTCGCTACCGCACTGCTCTCAAGCCAGATTTTCTGGCTGGGAACCCGCTCCCGATGTACATTACTATCTACTTCCTCACGACCCGCCTCCCTTATTACCTTCGCGCCGTTCGAGACCACTTCCTCTCCCTAGACCCCACTGATATCACCCTTGCTGCGTTTGAGACCCGTCTCCTAGGGGTTGAGACTAGTGCCCACGATGTCGCTGCCTCCCGTGGCACTCCCCTCTCCTCCTTCTTTGAGGGGATCTCCCCCTCCCTTCTTGCGCCCTCTGTTGCCTCTGCTGTTGCTGTTGACTTCTTTCGTGCTGAGGAGGTCGGTGCTGCGTCTGCTCTTAGTGGGAGGCGCCGTGGCGGCAAGGGTGGGCGTGCAGGGGTGGTGGGGGTGGTGGCGAGGGTGGTGGCGGTGGTGGTGGTGGGGGTGGAGGAGGTGGCGGCGGCGGTGGAGGTGGCGGGGGTGGTGGAGGCAGTGGGGGTGGTGGGGGTGGTGGAGGGGGTGGGGGGTGGCAGTCGGGGTGGAGGCTCGGGTTCGGCTACCCATACAGCTGCGTCTGGTGGTGCAGTAGGTAGAGGCGGATGTTCTCACGGCAGCAGCAGTAGTGGCGTCGGCATGAGACTCTCTTGCCGCAGCTGCTTCGTGAGTGGGTTGCCCAGCGTGGCAGCTCCTGTGGTGGAGTTCGCTGCCAGTTTGCCGCTACACAGGTCGCCATGGACAGGTGTGCGGCTGACTCGGACACGCTGAGGCTGCTTCTTCTGCCTAGACGAAGCGTTTCGTGAGGAGTTCGGTGGGCAGCAGAAGACACCTCACTGGTTAGCACTTCTCAAGAAGAACATAGATGTGTTTGCTCTGGATTGAGACCAGATCTGTGCTGGCATGTATGCTATGTATGCTGCTTCTACTAGTCTTGAAGGTGACTATTACTCGTGCGTGCCTAGAGCTGCAGGTGTAGAGGCTGTGCTGTGCACGTGATGAGGCACAGCACGCCAACCAGGCGCGAGCACCTGCAAAGCGGATGCGCTGATGTCGTGCGGGTGCAACTCTATGCAGTTGCCTTGCTGCAACGTTGTCACGCCGTCGACTTGCAACATTGGCAGGTCGCCACTCCTGGGGCGAACATAGTCGATGGCATGCGTATTTTCAGGGTAAAGCGGCCTTCAGGTTCTCCGCCTGCCTTCAAGGCGCGTTACGTTGCACGAGGCTTCAGATAGCCTCAGGGGGTTGACTTCTTCTAGACCGTCTCCCCCACCCCCAAGATGATACGCTTTGAGTGTTACTGCACGTTGCAGCACAACATGACTACGAGCTTGTCAGAACATTATAGCTTATGCTGTTGTGTAGGCTATAGTGGGGTATCCCATAGGGGGTACAACCAATTAGGGTTTCATATTTGTACTCACTTCATTTTCATAGTTCACCCATTCTCGTTCTCATTCTCACATGGAATCAGAGCAGGTCCCCTCCTAGGGACTGTTCCTTGGGCCCACCGAAGCGCGCCTCGAGTCGCGCCTGCCTTTTTTTTTTAGCGGCCCGTCGAGTCGCACCTAGCGGCCCGTCGCGCCGCCCTTACGGTCGCGTCGAGCCGCCCTAGCGGCTGCGGCGCGCCGCCCTTTTCCCGGCCCGTCGCCGCCCTTACCCGCGGCTTTGCGCCGCCCTCACCGGCGGCTTCGCGCCGCCCCTACCTGCGGCTTCGCGCCGCCCAGGCCCGTCGCCGCCCTTCCCGCGGCTTCGCGCCGCCTCTACCTGCGGCTTCGAGCCGCCCCGGCCCGACGCCGCCCTTACCTGCGGCTTCGCGCCGCCTACGGCCCGTCGCCGCCCTTTTCTGCGGCCCCGCCGCCTCTCTCGTTGCGGCCCCGCCGCCCGTCTTCGCGGCCCCGCCGCCATCTCTCGCTGCGGCCCCGCCGCCACTCACTGCGGCCCCGCCACCCGTCTCAGCGGCCCCGCCGCCCGTCTTCGCGGCCCCGCCGCCTCTCTCGCTGCGGCCCCGCCGCCTCTCACTGCGGCCCCGCCGCCCTACTCAGCGGCCCCGCCGCCCGACTTCGCGGCCCCGCCGCTTCTCTCGCTGCGGCCCCGCCGCCTCTCTCGTTGCGGCCCCGCCGCCCTTCACTGCGGCCCCGCCGCTTCTCTGCAGCGGCCCCGCCGCCCGTCTTCGCGGCCCCGCCGCCTCACTACGTCAGCGGCCCAGCCGAGCCGCCCAACAGCAGCGCAGCCGAGCCGCCCAGCAGCAGAGCAGCCGAGCCGCCCCGCCGCCGAGCCGCGCTGCAGCCGAGCCGCCCGGCCGCCCACCAACCGAGCCGCCGTGCAGCCGACCGCCCAGCCGCCGAGCCGCCCAGCTGCCGAGCCGCCCAGCCGCCGAGCCGCCCAGCCGCCGAGCCGCCCAGCGGCCGAGCCGCCCTGCAGCCGAGCCGCCCGAGCAGCCCTGTCCGGTGAGCACAGACCCTCTGTCACTGCGTGCTCTTCCCCTACTCCTTGCACTGCTGGTCTACTGCTGTCATGGCTACCCCTAGTGTTCTCACTTTTGACGCTGAGGGTCGGGCCATTGACTTTGAGGTCTGGGTAGATGACCTACAGCTGTTCTTACAGTGCGATAGGGCAGACGGCCTCTCTCTCTTTGACCTCACCTCTGGTGCTTCCCCTGCCCCTGCTGCTGATGCTGACGCCACTGTTCGCTCCCAGTGGGCCACGCGCGATGCTGCTGCACGTCTTGCTGTGCGTCGCCACCTCCCTACCTCCGAGCGTGCGCACTTTAGTCAGTACAAGAGTGCTCAGACCTTGTACGCCGCTGTAGTCGCGTGCTACTCCTCCCCTTCCACTGCTGCACTGAGCCGTCTCATGCTGCCGTATCTCTTCCCTGACCTTGCTTCTTTTCCCACCGTTGCTGACTTCATTACGCACCTCCGCACTAGTGACACTCGCTACCGCGCTGCACTTCCTGCTGACTTCTGCACCGCGAACCCCCCCCCCATGTACATCACTCTGTACTTCCTAGTCTATCGCCTCCCTGACTCCCTTCGAGTAGTCAGGGACCACTTTCTCTCAGTCTGTCCCACCACACTCACTGTAGACCTCCTCGAGAAGGCCCTCCTCGCGATAGAAAAGAGCATAGTCGCTGTAGGAGCCTCTCGATGTGACCCGCGCACCCCCATCTTTGAGGGGTGTTCTCCCTCCCCCCTGCTGCCCTCTGTTGCCTCTGCTGCTTCGGCCGACCTCCTTGGTCTTGAGTCGGTCGGTGCGGCGTCTGCCCCTAGCGGGAGACGCCGCCCTGGCAAGGGCAAGGGGGGCAAGGGAGCTGGAGGAGCGGGCGGTGGAGGTGGAGGTGGAGGCAGTGGGGGGAGTGGGGGTAGCGGTGGAGGTGGAGGTGGGGGTGGGGGGTTCGGTGGCGGCAGTGGAGGCGGAGGCCGCGGCGGCGGTGGCGGTGGTAGAGGAGGTGGCGGAGGAGGCGGCGGTGGAGGAGGCGGTGGAGGCGGCGGCGGCAGTGGAGGCAGCGGAGGCGGTGGAGGCGGTGGGGGTGGCGGTGGAGCTGGTCGCGGGTCTTTGCAGAGGAGTGGCTCCGGTGGTGGCTCGCGCCAGCAGCAGCAGCGTGGTCGTGCGACCCTGTCCCCTCAGCAGCTCCGTGAGTGGTACACTGCACGCCAGCGGGGTGGGGGTTTTGGTCCGTGTACCTACGTCCTGCGCACCGGCGACCGTGCGGGTGAGCAGTGTGGGGGTGCGCACCCCACTCCGCGCTGCTTTGGCCGCCTGACGGACGCATGGCGTCACCAGTTCCCGGAGGCCTCCGAGATCCCTCGCTGGGACGAGCTGTCTAGGGCGGGGGTTGCCATCTTTGATCTGGACTTTGATGCTATTCTCTCTGCCATGTATGCTGTGTCTATTAGTGATGAGGGTGACTGTTACCGGTGTTTCCAGCCCGATCCGGGCATTGAGACTGCTGCTCTAGGTACTGGTGAGGCTGCTGCCCTAGGTGCTTACGACGCTGCTGCTCTAGGTGCTGGTGTGTCTGCGTCCTCAGGTACTGGTGAGTCTGCTCTCTCAGGTACCGCGTCGGCTTCGGCCTCCCTCACCTTCACTCTTGACTCTGGGGCGTCTCGCTCCTTCTTTTGGGACCGCACCACACTCACGCCGCTTAGTCGGCCGGTTGCGGTGTCTCTGGCTGACCCCTCTGGGGGTCCGGTCCTGTCTCGTTTCTCCACAGTCCTCCCGTGTCCGGCGGCTCCCTCTGGCACCCTGTCTGGTCTCTACCTCCCCTCGTTCTCGACGAACCTGGTGAGTGGTGCTGACCTACAGGATGCGGGTGTCCACCAGTTCACTCCTGCACGTCAGCGAGTGACCCACTGTACAGAGGCTGGCACAGGCTGACACCTGGCTACGTTCACCCGTCAGCCGGGGTCGAGCCTGTACACTCTGACCACTGCGTCTCCTCCAGTTGCTGAGTCTGGTAGGGTAGTTACGTCGGGTCAGGTGTTTGCTGCGGCGTCCAGGTCTGGTCCTGAGTCTGCCCCCTGTTCGTGTCGTCTCCTGTCTCACGAGACTCTCCTCTGGCACCACCGCCTTGGCCACCCCTCTCTGCTTCGGCTCAGAGGTATGGCCTCCCGTCTTCTTGTGTCCGGTCTCCCCCGGTCCCTCCCTCCCCTTCCTCAGGGCCCTGGCCCTGCCTGTGTCCCCTGTGTCGAGGGGCGCCTGCGTGCTGCCCCTCACTCCTCCCAGTTTCCTCCGACAGAGGCCCCGTTGCAGACACTTCACATGGACGTGTGGGGCCCAGCCCGCGTCCGTGGACAGGGTCACGAGCGCTACTTCCTGCTCGTTGTTGACGACTACTCGCGTTACACCACAGTCTTCCCCTTGCGCAGCAAGGGTGATGTCACTGAGGTGCTGATCGACTGGATCCGCGCAGCTCGTCTCCAGCTCAGGCAGAGCTTCGGCTCGGACTTTCCTGTTCTGCGTCTGCACTCGGACAGAGGCGGAGAGTTCTCCTCTGGCCTTCTGCGTGCCTACTGTCGTGCACGGGGCATCCGTCAGACCTTCACGCTTCCGGACTCACCGCAGCAAAATGGGATTGCTGAGCGCCGCATTGGCATGGTCATGGACGTCGCTCGTACGTCTATGATGCATGCGGCTGCCCCCCATTTTCTGTGGCCGTTTGCGGTGAGGTACGCGGCGCATCAGATCAACCTCCACCCCAGGGTCTCCAGGCCGGAGACCTCCCCAGCCTTGCTGTGGACGGGGAAGGTTGGCGATGCGTCGGCATTCCGGGTCTGGGGATCTCGGGCGTTTGTCCGCGACCTGTCTGCGGACAAACTATCCCCTCGTGCTGCTCCTTGCGTCTTCCTGGGGTTCCCCCCTGACGCGCCTGGGTGGCAGTTTTACCACCCCACCTCTCGCCGTGTTCTGTCCTCCCAGGACGTCACGTTTGACGAGTCGGTCCCCTACTACCGCCTCTTCCCCTACCGCACTCCGTCCCTCCCCCCACCCCCACTCTTCCTGGTACCAGGTCCCCCCCAGGTAGACCCCCTCCCCCCTCAGGGTCCTGCCACTTCAGGTGTGTCCCAGGTAGACGCAGTCGAGCCTGTCGAGGTCACTGGTGACTCTGGTGCTGCTGAGGGTGCTGAGCCTAGGGGTGCTGAGCCTAGGGGTGCTGAGCCTGGGGGTGCTGAGCCTAGGGGTGCTGAGTCTGGGGGTGCTGAGCCTAGGGGTGCTGAGCCTGGGGGTGCTGAGCCTAGGGGTGCTACGTCTGGGGGTGCTGAGCCTAGGGGTGCTACGCCTGGGGGTGCTGAGCCTAGGGGTACTACGCCTGGGGGTGCTGAGCCTGGAGGTGCTCCGCCTGGAGGTTCTCCGAGTGCTTCGTCTCGCCGGGAGCCACTTTCTCCACAGGAGCTGCGTGAGTGGTTTGCCCGGCGCTGGAGGCGTGCTGCTGGTGCTGGAGGTCCTTCGGCTGCTGAGGGTGCTGCGGTCGCGGGTCCCGGAGGTGCTCGTCCTGGGTGCACTGGAGCTGGTGCTGCTGAGGGTGTTGGCACTGAGACTACCGCTAGCAGTCCTACTGGGGGTGCTCCTGGTGCTGCTGGAGGTTCTGGAGCTACTGGTGGTGCTGCTGGAGCGGGTGCTCCTGCTGAGGGTTCTGGTGCTGTCCCTGCTGCTTCTAGCGTCGCCGCGCGGCCTCGACCGTACTTCGTTCCACTCCTGCAGCAGGTTCTTGGTCTTCCACCTTCTACTGGTCCTCCTCCTCCCTTAGAGTGTCCACAGCCTGTCTCGTCCCAGCTACAGTTGCAGCCTACCTCCCCTTTGCCTGCTCCTTCTCCCTACACTGGTCCTACTGGAGGTCTGGCTGAGCGTCGTGAGCCTGCGTCTCGCCCTGCGTCGCCTGTCCGTGCTGCTCGCACTAGTGGTCGCGGTTCGCGTCAGCGTCCTCCTCCTGTCCCTGGCACGCACCGGATGTCTCTGCGTCCGTCCACTGCTCCTCTGCGTGCCCCTTTGCCTTCTCCTCCTGAGTCCTCTCTTCCTGCTCTTGCCGACCCGGAGTCGGACTCTCTTCGTGCTGCCAGTCCTACTGTCACGCGTCTCCTTGCTACTGTTGTCACTGACCCTTCTTTCGAGTCTACTGCTGCGTCTGCTCTCGTTACTGAGCTCGTCGACTTTGCTGCTCGCTGTCGCTTAGACTACGCTGCTAGTCTTGTCGCTGAGTCTGAGTCTGTCTGTCCTCCGTCTGTCGGGGGTGAGTGTGCCCTTGGCACGGACGTCCTTGAGGACAGGCAGGAGGAGTTCCAGTGTCTGGCAGCTGCCTCACCTCATCTCGTGTCCGTACTGCTTACCCCTGAGGGAGACCCGGATGCACTTGACATCCCGACTCCGCGCTCTTACGCGGAGGCGATAGAGGGTCCCTACTCCTCTCAGTGGCAGGCAGCTATGGATGCAGAGATGGCTTCCTGGAAGTCCACAGGCACCTACGTTGACGCTGTCCCCCCTCCTGGGGCGAACATCGTCAGTGGCATGTGGATCTTCAGGGTGAAGCGGCCGCCGGGTTCTCCGCCTGTCTTCAAGGCGCGTTACGTGGCTCGTGGCTTCAGTCAGCGGCAGGGAGTTGACTACTTTCAGACCTTCTCCCCCACCCCGAAGATGACCACTCTTCGGGTACTGCTGCACGTTGCTGCTCACCGTGACTACGAGCTGCACTCTCTTGACTTCAGCACAGCTTTCTTGCAGGGCAGCCTGCACGAGGAGATCTGGCTGCGTCGCCCACCTGGCTTCACTGGGTCTTTCCCTCCTGGTACCCAGTGGAGTCTCCGGCGTCCAGTCTACGGTCTCCGCCAGGCGCCACGTGAGTGGCACGACACACTGAGGACTACGCTTGCGGCTCTTGGGTTTGCTCCTTCTACTGCCGACCCGTCGCTGTTTCTACGCACCGACACCTCTCTGCCGCCGTTCTACATCCTCGTGTACGTCGACGACTTGGTCTTTGCCACAGCTGACACTGCTGGACTCGCCTACGTGAAGTCCGAGCTGCAGAAGAGACACACGTGCACAGACCTGGGTGAACTGCGCAGCTACCTTGGCTTGCAGATCACCCGGGACAGAGCACGCCGCACCATTACCCTGACTCAGTCACACATGGTGCAGCAGGTCCTTCAGCGCTTCGGCTTCACGTACTCCTCGCCTCAGGCCACTCCTCTGTCTACTCGCCACTCGCTCTCAGCTCTGCCTTCGGATGAGTCTGTAGAGTCGAGTGGCCCGTACCCAGAGCTTGTTGGCTGCCTCATGTACCTGATGACCTGCACACGACCTGACCTTGCATACCCTCTTAGCATTCTTGCACGCTATGTTGCTCCTGGGAGACACAGACCAGAGCACATGGCTGCAGCGAAGAGGGTGTTGCGCTACTTGTGCAGTACGTCGGGCATGGGGCTAGTGCTTGGAGGGCGGAGTCCAGTGGTCCTCACTGGGCACGCGGACGCTTCTTGGGCTGACGACCAGGCTACGCAGCGGTCGTCACAGGGTTACACCTTCAGCCTTGGTTCCGGCTCTGTTTCGTGGCGGGCTACTCGCTCGTCTTCTGTTCTTGGCTCGAGTTGTGAGGCTGAGATCTACGCCGGGGCCATGGCTGCACAGGAGCTTCGCTGGCTCACCTACCTGCTGACCGACCTTGGAGAGCCGCCTCGTTCTCCTCCAGTCCTGTACGTAGACAACAAGGCCATGCTGGCCTTGTGTCGAGAGCAGCGACTGGAGCACAGAACAAAGCACATTGCTCTCCGCTACTTCCTTGCTCGTGAGCTACAGCAACGTGGACAGTTGCGGCTTGCGTACGTGGCCTCTGAGGCCAACACTGCTGATGTCTTCACCAAGGCACTTCCGCCTTGTGATCATCAGCGCTTCTGCACTCAGCTGGGTCTTGTGCCCGTCTTGCCTCACTTGCTCTCCTCTTGACCTTGCTTGTACTCTCACATTTTCATAGTTCACCCATTCTCGTTGTCATTCTCACAGAGCTGCACCCGCTCGAATTCTCCACAGCTTTCTTGCAGGGCAGCCTATACGAGGAGATCTGGCTGCGCCGCCCACCTAGCTTCACTAGGTCATTTGTTGAGGGTAGCCAGTGGAGCCTCCGGGGGCTAGTCTATGCTCTCCGTCAGGCGCCCCGCGAGTGGCACGACACACTGAGGATAACTCTTGAGCTCTTGTTTTTTCTCCTTCGTCTGCCGATCCATCTCTGTTTCTGCGCACAGACCCTTCTCTGCTGCCTTTCTACATCCTTGTTTACGTCGACGACTTGGTCTTTCCTACTGCTGACAGTGAGGCACTGGCCCTTGTGAAGGCGGAGCTCTAGAAGAGACACACATGCACTGACCTGGGTGAGCTGCGGAGCTATCTTTGCTTGCAAATCACCCGGGACAGAGCAGCGCGCACCATCACTTTGACTCAGTCACACATGGTGCAGCAGGTCCTTCAGCGCTTCCGCTTTCAGTTCTCCTCACCACAGCCCACTCCTCTGTCTACAACCCACTCGATATCCGCTCCACCTTTGGACGAGTCCGTAGAGCCGAGTGGTCTGTATCTTGAGCTCGTCGGTTGCCTCATGTACCTGATGACTTGCACTCAACCCGACCTCGCGTACCCTCTCAGCATCCTAGCGCGCTACGTTGCGCCTGGGAGACACTGTCCTGAGCACTACCCGGTTGCTACAAGGGTAGTGCGCTTCTTGTGCAGTACGTCAGGCATGGGGCTTGTGCTTGGAGGACGGGGTCGAGTTGTGCTCATTGGGTACTCAGACGCTTCCTTGGCTGATGACCAAGCGACCCAGCAGTTGTCACAGGGTTACTCTTTTAGTCTCGGCACCGGTTTTTTCTCGTGGAGGTCCACTTACTCGTCTTCTGTGCTTAGCTCCAGCTATGAGGCCAAGATCTACGCTGGGGCTATGGCTGCACATGAGTTACGCTGGCTGACCTACTTGCTGACTGACTTGGGTGAATGGCCTCGTTCTCCTCCAGCTCTGTACGTCGACAACAAGGCCATGATTGCTTTGTGATGGGAGCAGAGACTGGAGCACAAAACGAAGCACATTGCTCTTCGTCTTTCTCACACGAGAGTTACAGCAGCGTGTTCAGCTTTGCCTTGCTTACGTGGCCTTACAGGCCAACATCGCTGACATCTTCACCAAGGCCCTAGGGTCTGGTAATCATCAGCGTTTCTGCATTGCTCTTTGGCTTGTGCCCACTCTGCCTCAACTGCTTGTCTCTTGATCTCGCCTTGCACTTGTTGTACCCTGCTATAGATGTATATGTACCTGCATGTTTACACTTGCTAGGCTGTGATCAATGTACTGTTTTTGTTATTATAACTGTGCATGTGATCTGGCCTTGTGGCCACTTGCTTGTGCTCGAACTGTGTGATAATCTTGAGATCCACCATGAGCTTTGCTTTGCCTATTCTCTCGACTGGTCTTGTGACCGTTTGTTGTCAAAATCAATTGTATGTTGTTTAGGCTGTAGTGGGGTTGCCCATATTTGGTATTTTGATACAATCAGGAATTGTGGTGGATAGGATAAGAATTGCTAAGTTGTGAGAAGACAATGAAGTCTTGTAATGACCTTGTTAATAATGGCTGAAAGAGAACAAGATGATTTTAAGATAGAAGTACAAGGATATAAATAACAATCTAGTAGCCATGTACTCTAAGGGGTACATTTCTTATTATCTGTATTATGAAGATAAGCAGTAGAAGAAGGCGCCATAGCTAGGTAAGTCCTAGCTAGGCAAGAGAAGTTTAGGCAAAAGAGAGAGTTGCACTAGCAAGAATGAGGATACAAATAGCAAACCCTAGAAGGGTTGTACTCGCTATAGAGCACCCCACTACAGGCTAGAGCATAATATTCTGACACACCCCCATAGCCAAAGTGGGGTGTAATCAGCAGAGCAAGCAAAGCAGTACAAGCTCAGGGTGGATCACAATGTCACCACACATTCTGAGCACAAGTTCAAGAAGCAATAGTTTAAAGTTCACAATTATGAGCAAAGCTAGTGGTAGTCACAACGGGCAAGTGAGGAGGAGGAAAGAGACTATGAGAGGAGAGGAGGTAGTGGGCGGCAGCTGAAGCTGCTGGCACACGGCGCAACTGGAGCAACTGGCACACGGGCAACTGGAGCAACTGGCACACTGGCAACTGGAGCAACTGGCACACGGGCTACTGGAGTAACTGGCTCCGCGGCTAAAAGTAGCGGCAGACGAGCAACGGACTCACGGGCGACTGGAGCAACGGGCTCACGGGCGACTGGCGCAACGGGCTCACGGGCGACTGGCGCAACGGTCTCACGGGCGACTGGAGCTGCTGGCTTCACGGCGGCCACCCCCTTCAACCTCCCCAAACTATCCCACTCCCCCTGACACACACCCGCTGCTACACCGCTAGCTCCACTCCCCCTTCACCCCCCCTTAGTACCACTCCAACGGCTCCAACAAGTCCACCCCCCCTAAGCGGCAGCTGCAGCACAGGGAGACGGAGGAGGAGGAGGAGCAGGGAACGGCACACAGTAGCTTCACCCCCATACCCCTCACCCCCAAACCCTAATTCAGGAGAACGGGCTGTAGGAGGGGTGGGGCGCCAGTAGAAGCACGGGGGACAGCGGGGAGGGCAGGGGCAGCGAGGAAAGGGCCGCCCACGGGCCTGGCACAGCCTCCCGAACCGCGCGCAGGCGGCCCGAGCCGCGCGCGGGCCTGGCGCAGTCCGTACGGGCCGCGCGCGGGCCTGGCGCAGCCCGTACGGGCCGCGCGCGGGCCTGGCGCAGCCCGTACGGGCCGCGCGCCGGCTGTACGGGCCGCGCGCAGGCCACGACGGGCGACGGGGGGCGACGCGCGGGTCCCCGTCGCCCGTCGTAGCGCCTCCTGGGGGCGACGCGCCGAGTGACGGGGCAGAAACCCGTCGCGCGCCTCGGGGCGCACGGCGGGCAGAAAACCGCCGCGCGCCTCGGGGCGCACGGCGGGCAGAAAACCGCCGCGCGCCTCGGGGCGCACGGCGGGCTGAAAAACCCTAATTTCGACGCCGCGCACCACGGGGCGCGCGGCGGACAGGGAGTAGCAGTAGCAGCGGAAGCAGTGAGGTGGGGCCCACAGGCCAGGAGCATATCGCTCTAATACCATGTGAAGATAAGCAGTAGAAGAAGGCGCCATAGCTAGGTAAGTCCTAGCTAGGCAAGAGAAGTTTAGGCAAAAGAGAGAGTTGCACTAGCAAGAATGAGGATACAAATAGCAAACCCTAGAAGGGTTGTACTCACTATAGAGCACCCCACTACAAGCTAGAGCATAATATTCTGACATGTATTGCATTGCTACAGTAACCACGCCTATTACTCTACTCGACAGTTACCATGTTGCAGCGTGTAACCTTCGAGTACGGTTACTGGACAGTCAATAGTCACGACCGTTGGCTTACTTCGACTGTTGACCTTCGAGTGACTCTCGAGCTGCCGCATGCTCTATATGAGCTATTGATGTACTGGTACAGTGGCGCTGCTTCGTTATGAAGTGGCACGCTAGGAGAGAACCTTCGGGAATGTTATGATAACCTTTCGGTTATTCCAACACTCCCCTTCATTCCTGAAGGTGAGCCACATGGAATTTCTTGGAGATCCCGCAGAGGCTGGCGTAGTGCTGGGACTTCTGACGTGGCAGTTTCTTCGTCAGGAAATCGGCTGCCATGTCACTAGTTGGGCAATATGTGAGTTTGACCTTGCCCTTGTCAATCGCGTCCTTGACGAAGAAGTAGCGGAGTGCGATGTGTTTCGTTCGGTTCACGAAACCAGGCTTGTTTGCGATCTTGATCGCGCTCTGATTGTCGCAGAGTAACGTGAAGTGCCCATTCATTGTCACTTTTGCTTCTTGCAGGAGCTCCATCAGGTACAACCCTTCGCGAACAGCTGCGCTGGCGGCAACGAACTCAGCTTCGGCTGACGAAAGAGCGATGAACTCTTGCTTCTGGGAGTTCCACAAGATGAGTCCGGCAGGTTGGAGTTGAAAAACGAAGCTAGTGCGGGAGCGTCTGTTGTCAACATCTCCCGCATGATCCGCATCTACGTAGCCATGAAGCAGTAGGGTAGCCGTTAAGCTAACCGTGTAGGTGAGCCCGACATCAAGGGTAGAGATGAAGTATTGAAATGCTCGGCGTAGGTCTAGCAGATTCTCCCCTTCAGGTCGACGCAGGCATTGTGCGAGCTGGCTTGCGACGTAGGAGAGATCCGACCAGCTCGTGACGGCGGCGAACAGGAGACAGCCCAGCTGCTGCTGATAGAGCTGATGTTCTTCGATGGAAACCAGTGTGGTATCGGGTTCGTGATTAGGAGGACGAGTGCGAAAGGGGGTGGTGAGGTTGATTGGGGCGATTCCAAATTTCTTCGCGATCGTTTCTGCGTACTTAGCGGCAGAGAGGTGGATGGAGGTGGCGGACTGGGTGATGTTGAGTCCGAGGAATTGAGTGACGTCGTGGTTGATCGTCACCTTGAGCTTCTCCTTAATTTCCTCCTCGAAATGGTCAAGCAGCTTCGTGTCGTCGCCGGTGTAGAGTAGATCGTCAACGCAGGCGACGAGGAGGATGAATTTGCCGCGTGATTCCTTCCGGCACATGCCTTGGTCGTGCGGTAGCTGAACGAATCCGAGCTCTGTGAGGACAGTGTGCAGGTACTGCTGCCATAGACGAGGCGCTTACTTGATGCCGTAGAGAGATTTCTGGAGGAGGCAGACGGCATGACTTACGACTTCGGGGGAGCATCAGAAATATCCAAACCTACCGAGGAAGCGCCACCACCGAAACAAGGACCTCGGTTGATCCCGGTCGCCGGCGACGAATATCTTTATCATCGCGTACCAATGGAGGGACTTCCAGCTTCCGAATGGCATGAGGTGGCACGACTCCCACGACTACTCGTCACCGGCGACCTGATTCATACCGCTAACACAGACAATGTCGCCAAGATTCCCGAAGCTGTTCTAGAACGAGCCTTCGCTAGAGAATAATGGCTGGAAGAGAACAAGTTGATTTTAAGATAGAAGTACAAGGATATAAATAGCAATCTAGCTAGCCATGTACTATGAGGGGTACATTCCCTTATTAATTGTATTGCATTGCTACAGTAACCACGACTATTACTCTACTCGACGTTACCGTGTTGCAGCGTGTAACCTCTGCGTACGGTTACTAGACGATCAACAGTCACGACCGTTGACTTACTTTGACAGTTGACCTTCGAGTGACTCTCGAGCTGTCGCATGCTCTATATGAGCTATTGCGGTACTGGTACAGTGGCGCTGCTTCGTTATGAAGTGGCGCGCTAGGAGATAACCTTCGGTTATTCCAACAGGGTACAACACATCAGGGTTAGTACTTGTAGTTCTCTTTGTTGTTAGTCAAACCATTCCTGCTAGTAGTTTACCTACTTGACAATCCCCAAAATATCAAACCAAATATTTAGGGTTGCTAAGCAACCCAAAAAGGCCCAAGCCACACCCAGAATTGGTTCAAGTAATGTTTTTTTGTTTTTTTTTTTTTTCCAATGATAATGTGAGTATATACCGAAGGGCAAGCATATACAAACAAAACGGTCGTAACCGTGCTTGAGGAGGTAGAAACAAGTTCCTGCTCCAGAAGAGAGATCTAGGGCCTGATGGGCCGTGCCCTCCGATGTGACCAAATTGCAGCGAAGTTGTTCGTCCATTTCCAACCATTGCCATCCAGTTTGATCCTCTGCAGCATGTCCCGCACTTCCAAAACCGGCCGTTGCTTTTGCTAAGGACGGAGTCTATGAAGATTAGGGGCTGAAATATCTCAAAATCGTCAACTACAATTCTGGACAGAAAAGTCGTCGTCACAAGAAACGTCGTCGACAAAAGGTCCATTGTTAGAATTCTTTCAAACTCGAGTATGTTGTCGCCCTTGACCGTGGCTATCTTTTCCAATTTGAATAAAATCAAAATATGGAGTATAACTCGAGTTATGAACTTCGGCGCACTAGGGGGTATGCTGCCATAGAAAACGTAACTCAATCACAAATTATCTCACAAGTTCACACAAGAAAGTTGGAGTAGTACTTGAACCAGGTGGGAGGGGAAGAGGAGGACGAGAGGGAAGGTCCCCAAGGAGTCCCCAACCAAGGAAACCCCATAAGCACACCAAATCCCTTCCCTATAGGAACCCCACTTTTACTTTTGTCACTTTCCAACCCATGCCATCCACCTTGCCCAACTTGGCCACACTTGCCAACCTGGTTTGGCACCTCCCAACCACTTGGAAGCATCTACAGTGATGTTGACGAATTTCCCAACCCCCAAAAGTCTATACTCCTTATGGAGTCAACACCACAACTTCCCATAGTCACCACAACCAAATATCAAAAGCATACGAACTTCCAACGTTCGTAACTTTCTTGTTCGTGCTCCGATTGAAGCGATACTTGGTTCGTCGGAAAGCTCTTGAGCAGAGGAGTCACTTCAGATATCTGCTCAAGCCAAATAACATTCACACACACTCAGAAAAACCAAACAACACCAAACACAAATTCTTGCACACGCTCACACCACGCATGCAACACACGAACATATGATGGGAGGCAAACAGACGTGAATGCAAATGATAGCATCACACAACAAACTCCCCCTCTGGCTGCCAACCATCATCCCACATGTCATAGCTCAAGCATGCACCCTCAATGCACACTCATCCCAGCAAGCTTCATGCCCTTCCAATGCTCAGATTCAGCCAGGCGCTTGGTGAGAATGTCAGCCGCCTGCTGATGGGTCTTCACAATCTCCAGCCGCACCTCCTTGTCCAGGAGCCTCCTCACCCAGTGCCACTTTGGCCTGATGTGCTTTGTCAGGCCATGAAGACAAGCATTCTTTGCAAGCTTCACAGCCGACTCATTGTCACAAAGAATCACAGTCGGCTCCTTCTGGCACACTCCGATCTCCTCCAACAAACGCCTCAGCCACACCACCTCCTTAGCCCCATGATGCAGGGCCATGTACTCTGTCTCACACGAGGACAGCCCCACCTCGTTCTGCTTCTTGCTGCGCCAGCTCACTGCACCACCTCCAAACAGGCACACATAGCCTCCAATGCTGGTGCCATCCGCCTTTACAGAGTTGAAGCTAGCGTCGGTGTAGCAAGTCAAGAGCATCTCCCCCTTGCCCAAATCAGCAGCACCCCGTTGCTGCCTTTGCCTCATAGCACTGTACTCCAAACCCACAGATACTGTAGCACTCACATAGCGGACCAACCTCTTGGCCGCTTCTAGCTGCTCATGACTGGGGCGTGAGACCACACTGGCAAGCCTGGATGTTGCAAAGGCAATGTCAGGTCGCGTGTGGTTAGCTGCATAGTTGAGTGCCCCTACCATGGAATGAAACAACTTCCTGTCACTCTCACCCATCACCTCCTCATCAGCACAGGGCTCCACAGTGAACCCCGAAGGCAGTGGGGTGGCTGGCTTTCCTCCATCTTGCAGCCCATACTTCTCAGCCAGCCCCTCATAGTACTTCCTCTGGTGCAACCTCAACACTCCCTTGTCAAGGTCTCTCTCCACATGCATCCCAAGGTAATACTTGACATCTCCCATTTTGGAGCACTTGAACTGCATCTCCAGCATCTCCTCCACACGCTCAATCATTCCAACCGACTCAGAGAAGAGAAGGATGTCATCCACATACACCAGGAGCATGAGGAACTGCTCCTTCTCTTGCAGCAGGAACAAGCTGTGATCACACTCACTCTTCTTGAAACCCCCAGCCAGCAGTGTCTCCTCCAACTTGTGGTACCATGCGCGAGGAGCCTGCTTAAGGCCATAGATGGCCTTCTTGAGCCTGCACACCCTGCCGCTCCCATCATCCAACCCCTCAGGCTGCAGCATGTACAGCTCCTCTAGGATGATCCCATTGAGGAAAGCAGTTGTGATGTCCATCTGCTTGATCCTCCATCCACGGTTTGCAGCCATTCCCAACATCACCCTTAGTGTAGTCCCTTTCCCCACAGGAGCAAAGATCTCATCAAAGTCCTTCCCCTTTGTCTGCTGAAACCCCTTTACCACAAGCCTTGACTTGTAGCGGGTCAGCTCCCCATCAGGTCCGTACTTGTGCCTGAAGATCAGCTTGGAAGAAATGGTCTTCTTCCCAGGAGGCAGCTCACACAGCTCCCACGTTTCATTCTCCAGCAGAGAGTCATACTCCTCCTTCACACTCTGCTTCCACTTCTCAGCATCGGGCCCACTCAAGGCCTCAGCTAGCGTCTTGGGCTCAGGGACGGATGCCCAGTAGCAGTGTGCTATCTCTTCCTCATCACACTGCTCAGCCACACTCCCAGCCCGTACCACCTTTGGCTTGCCAAAGCTCGGATAGGTCAGCCGGTCAGGAGGGCGCACATCCCTCCTAGGACGGTCAGCCGGACGTGCGGCACCTTGTGGAGCATCTTGCTGCTGCTGCTGCTGCTGCTGCTGCTGCTGCTGCTGCTGCTGCTCCTCCACCTCAGGTTCTCCCCCATCCTCAGTCACCCCAGAAATCTCCTCCTCTGAGACAGTGACCTGCACTTGCCTCGAAGGCCGCTGCACCTCATCGGCCTCAATGATCAGCGGTGTAGTAGGAAGCTTCTGCTGCTGCTGCTTCCACTCCTTGTAGTACAAGGACTCAAGGAACTTCACATCCCTTGACACAGTCAGCTGCTGGCTGGTCAAGTCCCATATCAACCAGCCCTTATGATCCTTAGCAAGCCCCAAGTGTACTCCCCATCTCCCACTAGCCTCCAACTTTCCCCTCTTCTCCTTAGGCACATGAAACACCATCATGCAGCCGTAGGCTCTCAGCATGTTGACTGCTGGTGCACTCCCATACCACTTGGTGTAGGGGACCCACTGCTTGTCCCCCACAGTCGCCAACACCCTGTTCTTCACAAGGGCGACCTGCCGCAGTGCAGTCACCCAAAACGGATCCGGCAGCCCTGCACGCCCAAGGAGAGTGCGAGCACCTTCTTGCAGGGTCCGGTTGATTCGCTCAGCCACGCCGTTCTGCTGAGGGTTGTAGGGCACTGTGAGCTGATGCTGGATCCCCTTCTTCTTCAGCACCGACTCAAAATCAGCACCAGTGAACTCTCCCCCGTTGTCAGTGCGGATCACCTTCACCTTGTGTCCGCTCTTCCTTTGAGCTCTCGGCATCCACTCCTTAAGAACAGCCGCTGCCACTTCCCCCTTAGTCTTGAGAGGGTACACCCACACGGCACGCAGTCTTGAGAGGGTACACCCACACGGCACGCGTGTGGTCATCCACAATGGTTAAGAAGTAGCGGCTGCCCGAGAGAGAAGGGGCCCTCGTAGGGCCCACCACATCCATATGCACAAGTGCGAGTGGGGCCTTAGCTGGTCCCGTGCCGCTGCTGAACGGAAACTTTGTGAACTTGGTCTCAAGGCATGTAGGGCAGCTCCCAATCTCCTTTGCTGCCCCCTTCACCTCCAACCCCTTCAAGCTCCCATCCTTCACTAACTTCTGCAGCATAGGAATGTTGATGTGACACAACCTCTCGTGCCACGTCTCCCAATCGACATCACCATTCCCAGATGAAGCCTTTGCCCATGCAGCGGTTGCATCCACACCAGCAAGCACCTCACCATGTGGCTGCTGTGACTGCTGCACCTTCTTGACTGCATCTAGGGCCCCATCGGTTGGTGCAGTCTCCTCTCCTCCCGCAGTTGTTTTAGCCGTTGCTGCAGCCGCTGCCGTTGCTGGTGGTTTCCCATTCCAAGGGATGATGGGCAGCTGCCATAGGTCCTTGATGCAGCTGCTCTTCTCCTCCAAATCCCACAGCAGCAATTTCCCAAGCTTTGCACGGCAGCTGGTTGGGCCGAAGGTCACTTTGGCCTTGCTTTTCTGCAGTCGGCGCACAGAGAGGAGGTTAGCGGACAAACCTTCAACCAGCAGTACATTCCCTAGCCCCACAAGGCCCCCATTGGCTCCCATTACCTTGGCATTCCCAACACCAATCACAGGGAGCAAAGCACCTGAAGCGGCAGCCACAAACTTGATCTTTCCAGGGGGCTTTACCTCATCAAGCAAATCTGCCCGTGGGGTCATGTGACTTGTGCAACCTGAATCTATCACCCAGTGAGTGAGGGGGTGCATCACAACCTTTCCAACTGTGCCCACATCACCCTCACTCCTTTTCACATCCTCAACCATGAGGAACATTCCAGGGTTGGCTTTACCGTGTGCACCATCACCTTGTGCACCTGAACCTTGCACAGCGCCACCTCGTGCACGTTCACCACTTGGCCGCTTCATGCCTGGAGGCGCCCATCCCTCAGGTCGGCTGAAACACTTGAACCACGGGTGTCCAGCCTTCTTGCAGTACCAACACGCACCCTCCATTCGGGTGCTCCCCCTGCCACCAAAGCTCCCATGCCCCTCATTGTAGTCACCTCGGCCTCTCCCTCTGCCAAAGCCTCTCCCACGGCCTCGGCCTCTCCCTCCCCCTCTTCCTCTGCTGCCTCCTGCAGCTCCATACCCCTCAGCAGTTTTGTTGGCAGCACCACCACCCGTGTGGCGCCTGCGGAAGTCCTCCTGCAGAATCTGCTGCCGTAGCCACTCAGGTGTCCACTGGTCCTGCTGAGTGTTGAGGGTGGGGATGAGGTTGTCCCATGAGTTGTCGAGCACCGAGATAATCTTGGTGCACTGCTGCATCTGCGACACATTGCTGCCCGCCGCTGCCATCCTTGCATAGGTGTCCTTGATCTTGTCAAGGACCGGCTTCACATCATCACCCGGTCTCATGGAGAGGGCAGCCAGCTCCTTCTCCAACACAATCACCATCGGCAGCGTGTTGGGCTGAATCACGTCGCGCAGTAGCTTCCACGCCTTTGGTCCGGAATCATCCAACTCCACCAAATCCTTGATGTGTTGGAAGATATCGTTGTTGACCGATTGAAGGATTAGGTCGTACAGCACCGCACTCTTCTCAATCCACCGATCGCGAGCATCTCCTTCCTCTGGCATCTTCTCTTCACCCATCGCAAGTTTCAGCAGCTTGTAGCGCTTGAATGCACTCCGCATCCGCCCGCTCCATTCCTCATAGTTTGAGCCATCCAATGCCTCGATCTTGGATGGTGGCGGCTCATTTCTCTTCTCAGCTGCATCTCCACTCCCTTGACTCATTTCCTCTGCTCTCAAACACAGGTTCCAGCTCCCCCCTTGCTGTCCACACCGAAGTCCCACACAATTTCCACAAGTGTCGGCGCCAACGAAATTTCGGCAGAGTTTCCCCTTAGCGGAAGTCACATGCAACCTCCAGAACTCCACTTAGGCACGCCCACAGGCCATGGTGGGTCTAGGAGGGTCTTCACACTTCAGTAGACTCTCCACAAAGTCCTTAATCAGCTCTGATACCATGTCAGAATCCCAACCACTAGACCATTGGGATAAAAGGGCTTGTTAAGTAGCGGGTCAGTGCGCCCATAACCCCCCAGGCCAACATGCCTGTAACCCTTCCCTAGGATCAATCGGGGATCACCAGTGGACCTCTGACACCCCCCCGCACTGGGATGCCCGAAGTGCACACACTGGGATTCGAACCCGAGACCGCTCTGATACCAGTTGTTAGAGACTAAGGACGGACTCTATGAAGATTAGGGGCTGAAATATCTCAAAATCGTCAACTACAATTCTGGACAGAAAAGTCGTCGTCACAAGAAACGTCGTCGACGAAAGGTCCACTGTTAGAATTCTTTCAAACTCGAGTATGTTGTCGCCCTTGACCGTGGCTATCTTTTCCAATTTGAATAGTATCAAAATATGGAGTATAACTCGAGTTATGAACTTCGGCGCACTAGGGGGTATGCTGCCATAGAAAACGTAACTCAATCACAAATTATCTCACAAGTTCACACAAGAAAGTTGGAGTAGTACTTGAACCAGGTGGGAGGGGAAGAGGAGGACGAGAGGGAAGGTCCCCAAGGAGTCCCCAACCAAGGAAACCCCATTAGCACACCAAATCCCTTCCCTATATGAACCCCACTTTTACTTTTGTCACTTTCCAACCCATGCCATCCACCTTGCCCAACTTGGCCACACTTGCCAACCTGGTTTGGCACCTCCCAACCACTTGGAAGCATCTACAGTGATGTTGACGAATTTCCCAACCCCCAAAAGTCTATACTCCTTATGGAGTCAACACCACAACTTCCCATAGTCACCACAACCAAATATCAAAAGCATACGAACTTCCAACGTTCGTAACTTTCTTGTTCGTGCTCCGATTGAAGCGATACTTGGTTCGTCGGAAAGCTCTTGAGTAGAGGAGTCACTTCAGATATCTGCTCAAGCCAAATAACATTCACACACACTCAGAAAAAACAAACAACACCAAACACAAATTCTTGCACACGATCACACCACGCATGCAACACACGAACATATGATGGGAGGCAAACAGACGTGAATGCAAATGATAGCATCACACAACAACATGTACTCCATAGCTTTCTCCCATGTTGGCAGGCCGCTTCCCGACGGCGACACCCAGACACCCAGCAGATGCTCTGCGTCATCTGCACCAGCCCACTTGAAGACAGAGTTGCCGCCTGTCGCGCCAAGGTTCGCTCCAAGCGGTAAGATCACCGATTTACTTTTATTGGTCGCCAGGCCGGAAACTCTCACAAATTTGTCTAACAGCTGTCGGAATATAATTACATGCATTATATTATAACGGCCTGTAGTGTAGACTTAATGTAGTTCTAAACTTGTTTGGTGGTGCACCTCTCTTTTCCTTGCATATATGTTTCCAACTTTCTATAGTGAACACCCCTCTTCTTCTTTCTCGACTTTTCCCTTGCCTAAACTCTCTCGACACTCAACCCTAGCATGATTCCTACTTCCTACTAAGTTACTATTCTGACATGTTATCAGAGTGAGGTTCTTCCTAGGACCTACTTACATTGGGCCCACCATTTGCTTCTGCCAATGCACCACCCTGCTGCCCGTCGCGCGCCCCGGGCGCCCGACGGTTTTCTGCCCGTCATGCGCCCGTGACGCACGACGGTTTCCTGCTCGTCGTGCGACCTGCTGTCGCCCGCGCAGCCCCTACACCACCCCCCCGCCCCCCCCCTTCTTTTCCATCCCCCTGCTGATCGTGCAACAGAGGGGGAGGGTATGGGGGTGGCGAGTGGGGCGCACGACGGTTTCCTGCTCGTCGCGCGCCCTGCTGTCGCCCGCGCAGCTCCTAAACCACCCCCCCGCCCCCCCCCCCCCCCTTTTCCTCCATCCCCCTGCTGCGCGTGCAGCAGTTGGGGGGGGAGTATGGGGGTGGCGGGGGTGGCGAACGACGGTTTTCCTGCCCATCGCTCGCCCTGCTGTCGCCCGCGCGGCTCCTACACCGCCCCCCCGCCCCCCCCTTCTCCTCCATCCCCCTACTGATCGTGCAGCAGGGGGGGGGAGGGTATGGGGGTGGCGGGTGTGGCGCACGACGGGTTCCTACCCGTCGCGCGCCCTGCTGTCGCCCGAGCGGCTCCTACACCGCCCCCCCCCCCCCCCCCCCCCCCCGCCCCCCTTTCTCCTCCATCCCCCTGCTGCGCGTGCAGCAGTGGGGGGGAGGTTTTGGGGGTGGCGGGTGTCAGTAGTCAGCCGCCCACCACCTCCTCCTCTCTCTCCCTGCCGCACTTGTCGCTGTGTCGGGAGAAGGGGGGGAGCTTGGAGGTTAAGGGGGTGGCAGGAAGGGATCTGCAGCACCAGCCCCCCCGCCCCCCCCCTTCTCCTCCATCCCCCTGCTGCAGGTGCGGCAGTGGGGGGGAGGGGATCTGCAGCACCAGCCCCCCCGCCCCCCCCCCCCTTCTCCTTCATCCCCCTGCTGCGGGTAAAGCAGTGGGGGGGAGGGGATCTGCAGCACCAGCCCCCCCGCCCCCCTCCCCTGTTCCTCCATCCCCCTGCTGCGGGTGAAGCAGTGGGGGGGAGGGGATCTACAGCACCAGCCCCCCCCCGCCCCCCCTCTTCTCCTCCATCCCCCTGCTGCGGGTGCAGCAGTGGGGGGGAGGGGATCTACAGCACCAGCCCCCCCGCCCCCCCCCTTCTCCTACATCTCCCTGCTGCGGGTGCAGCAGTGGGGGGGAGGGTATGGGGATGGCGGGTGTGAGTGAACTGCTGCCGCCTCTCCTCCTCTCTCTCCCACTGCTGCACATGCCGCTTGGGGGGGGGGGAGGGAGGGTGTGGGGGAGATGAGGGAGTGGCAGTAGGGATGCTGAGGGGTGTGAAAGGGAGGTTTGGGGAAATGGGGGAAGTTGAAGGGGGGTGGTCGCCATGAAGCCAGCAGCTCCAGTCGCCCGTGAGACCGTTGCGCCAGTTGTCCGTGAGCCCGTTGCTCCTGTCGCCCGTGAGTCAGTTGCTCCTGCCGCTCGCTTAGCCGCGGAGCCAGTTACTCCAGTTTCTCGTGTGCTAGTTGCTCCATTTGCCAGTGTGCCAGTTGCTCTAGTTGCCCGTGTGCCAGCAGCTTCAGCCACCACCCACCACCTCCTCTCCTCTCATGGTCCCTCCTCCTCTTCACTTGCCCTCTCCTTCCTCCGCTGCGCTTGGTGTATCCCTTCAGGGGGTGTTCTGCACATGGTTCTTCACTGCAGGCATTTAGGGGGTGTGTCGGAATATAAATACATGCATTATATTATAACTGCCTGTAGTGTAGACTTAATGTAGTTCTAAACTTGTTTGGTGGTGCACCTCTCTTTTCCTTGCATATATGTTTTCAACATTCTATAGTGAACACCCCTTTTCTTCTTTCTCGACTTTTCCCTTGCCTAAACTCTCTCGACACTCAACCCTAGCATGATTCCTACTTCCTACTAAGTTACTATTCTGACAACAGCTCCTCTGCTTTGGTTATCTGCTCCCCTCCTTCCAGCGCCAATGTTGTATCATCTGCATACCCAAGGTAACCAAGTCGCTGCCCGTCCTTGCTGAGCCCAAGCTCCTCCATCTCCACCGCACACAGAAAGAGGTAAGGCGCCAAGGGACACTCTTGACGGAAGAGAGGCCGACTTCTCAAAATATTTTGCCATAGCCATGAAGCTTCCCCCCAGCAGATCCCAGTGAGGCTCAAAGAGTTCCTTCGGGATTCCGTCACCTCCAGGTGATTTGTTTTTAGCCATTGCTGCAAAGGCTTTCTTTACCTCCTGCTCCGTCCAATCCGCTACTAAAGCTTCCGCCATTCCCCCCTCCAACCGTCTTGTCAGGGAAGTCAGTACGCCGGTCCTTTCCTAAGTTATTTTTGAAGTACCTCGACGCCGCGTCCAGAATCGGCTTGGAGCCGAGACCCCCCCTTCATTTAGCTCCGCAATATGGGTGCGTGCTTTCCGCGCACGAATTTTCGCCGAAAGGTGAGGCGACGCCATCTCCCCTGTCAGCTCATCCTTCAGACCCGCTTGTAAGTGCAACCGCTCCCTTCTCGCCACCTGATACTCCTTTAGCTGAAGCTCCTTCTCCTCCATCAGTAACCTTTTACGGTCGCATGTTGGATCCCTCATCTACTCCTGCTTCAGGACGGCAACAATGTTGACCATGTGTGTCCGAGTCGCCTTGACTCTCTTACTTTCTTCCCTCGCGTACGATCTGAGACCAGCACCAAGCCGAGAGACCAGTAGTTCAAAACTGCTGCCATCATGAATTGGTGTCCGTTGGACCATTGCGTCAATGATCTTTCGCACAAACCTTTGCGTCAAGTCTAAAGGCCACTTTAATCGCGAAACCATGATCAGATATAGGCTCTTTCGGATTGTCATGTGAGGATAACGCAAAGTGGGAGAGAAGAGAGTGTGAAACTAAGGCTCGGTCAATACATGTACAGGCTCGATGAGATCTGTCATAAAATGTGTATTCTCTGGCTCGTGGATGCAGGATACGGAAGGCATCAAAGAGTTGGAAGCTGGTGCAATGTAAGAAGAGTTTCTCATTCTCAGTGGACGACCCTGAGTCTGAGGATCTATCTAGCTTGGGGTCTTCAGTCATGTTGAAATCCCCTATCATTAATAAGTGAGAGACTGGCGGGATCTGGTCAACGATCAGTCCAAGGGAATCACGAAGGAAGGCAGATATGGATGTAGGATTTGCAGGGAAGTATACTTCTAGTAGAATTATTTCTAAGCCTGGGCCTCTGACAATCATTCTAACTATGCGAACTGATGCGTGAGCTAGTGAGCCGTGAAAGGAGATGTTTGGGTCTCGGCAGACTACTGCAACACCACCAGCCGTCGTGTACGGGGAGGAGGTAATGACTGTAGCGGAATCAGAGGTAAGAGCTGTCCAGTAAGTATGGTTTGCTTGAATTCTAGTATCTACGAGGATGGCAATGTCTGTGGTTGTCCTAATCCAATCAGTTACACGATTTTGCTTAGTCTTGTCTCCTAATCCATTAACGTTGAGGATCGCGAAGGTGAGGTGGTTCTTGATAATCATTGGTTAACCCACTTGCAGCCCCTGATCATCCACAGGCTGAGGAAAGAAACTATGCATGCAACATTGACTCCAAGACTCCAGCAGGCAGCAACGACCAAGTAATCACAAGAATCTGTCACAGTCCATACTCCTTGCGGATGATGGTGAGGTTCATCCTGTCGAGAGAGTCTTTCGTGGCCGATCCAGGCTTCTCCAGCTGCTGCAGATGAGCGGCAACAGTTATGTGATCTGCAGCTGACATGAAGCTCTTCCCCTTTGCTTTCCCGCAACCTTTCTGCATGCAGATCCAATCCTCCCTGCTGCTGCCAGTAGAGACAAAGGCAATGGCCGGATCGCAAAGGATGGGAAGCATCAACGGAGATGCTTTCAGCGACACAGCTACAAAGATAAAGCAAACAAATCGCATGTGAGGTAATAAGGAAAGTGAGAAAGCGGCGAATAGTCTGATTGTTGCGTTTACTGTTAAGCCTGTGCACCTTCCCTAGGGTAAGGTTCCATTTGCCTACGTTATTCTGACGCTCAGTGATAAAAAAATCATGATACTTGTCACAATGTTTGCCACCCCATAGCGTGCAGGATAAAGCGGGGTAATGGAGGAGGAGCTTCTTCGCGCGATCGGCAGGGTCCGCAACCGCATGAATCCAACGACGTGAACCCGGGTGAGCATAGACTAGCGCCTTCACCACATCAGTGTCAGCACCAGTAACCGGGTGAAGCACACGATGAAGACACGTGCACCGCAGGAAAGCCGGCTTCTGGCTGCTCTTTAACTTGTAAGTTGCCAGGCGATCATGCAGCAGATCCAGTTCGATAGCAGCAGAAGCACCACTGATCATGACTTTAATGGCGAGCGGGTTCATCGCCTTCTCACGAGCGTAAGACAGGTCTTCAGCATGCAGCCAGTGAAGCGTGACAAGTTGACCCATGTTCGCGAGAGGCTGATACACCGCCTCCTTTTTCTGCACCCAGAGCGCATCAGATTCATTGAGGAAGGAGACTTGCAGGCGACAGTAGCGCGTCTTGACGACATAAGCGGGAAGCAGTTCCTGGAACTTTGTCGTGTTAGAATATATCTGTAACTGCCTGTAGCTGTAGTTAGTGTAGTTATTATAAACTTTGTTAGGTGGTGCACCTTCTTTGTTCATTTGCTATATGTTCTTGCAAACCTATAGTGAAGTCATTCATTCTCCTCTCTCGACTCTCTCGACTTGGCACAACTACCTCGACTCCAATGGCCTAGGCTTCTAAGCCTAGGCCCTTAACCTAAACTTTGCCTACTATCATCTGACATGGTATTCAGAGCAGGAACCTTCCTGCTGTCTTCCTTAACGGGCCCACCATTTTGCTTCCGCTACATGTCGTCCTGCCGCGCGCCTAGGGCGCCCGGCGATTTTCTGCCCGCCGTGTGCTCGGGGCGCACGGCGGTTCTCTGCCCGCCGTGCGCCCCGGGCGCGCGGCGTCTGACTGCCTGCCTGCCCGTCGTGCGCCCCGTGGCGCGCGACGGTGCCCTGAGCCGCCGCGGACCCACCCCTGGCGCCCGCGACGGTGCCTTGAGCCGCCGCGGACCCGCCCCTGGCGCCCGCGACGGTGTCCTGAGCCGCCGCGGACCCGCCCCTGGCGCCCGCGACGGTGTCCTGAGCCGCCGCGGACCCGCCCCTGGCGCCCGCGACGGTGCCTTGCGCCGCCGCGGACCCGCCCCTGGCGCCCGCGACGGTGGCCTGAGCCGCCGCGGACCCGCCCCTGGCGCCCGCGACGGTGCCCTGGGCCGCTGCGGACCCGCACCTGGCGCCCGCGACGGCGCCTCTTCATCACCAGCGCCTGCACTCGGTGCAGCCGCCCGTGCCTCACATGCGCCTGCACTCGGTGCAGCCGCCCCTACCCTACCCGCGCCTGCCCTTCCCTGTGTGCCACCCCTCTGTGGCTGTGGGGCGGCTTCTTCCCCGCCACCCCCCCCCCCCCCCTCCTCCTTCTTCTTCCCCTCCTCCTCCTTTCGTTCCCACTGCTGCAACTGCCGCTGGGGGGAGGGTGTGAGGGTGTGAGGGAGCCAGGGGAGTGGCATTGGGGTGGCGGGTGTGAGACATCCAGCCCCCGTCCCTCTGAGGTGGGGGGGGGGGGAGGAGAGTAAAGGGGTGGCAGGAGTGCCTGCCCCCCCCCCTTTTGCTGCTGTACCTGCTTTGTAGCCTTGCCTGTTGCCTGCTGTTGCTGTTTTCTCAGTTCGTGGTGTACCCATCCAGGTTGTGTCGCTGCACAGACTCCTGCTTCTGGCAGTTATGGGGGAGTGTTAGAATATATCTGTAACTGCCTGTAGCTGTAGTTAGTGTAGTTATTATAAACTTTGTTAGGTGGTGCACCTTCTTTGTTCATTTGCTATATGTTCTTGCAAACCTATAGTGAAGTCATTCATTCTCCTCTCTCGACTCTCTCGACTTGGCACAACTACCTCGACTCCCATGGCCTAGGCTTCTAAGCCTAGGCCCTTAACCTAAACTTTGCCTACTATCATCTGACATGTCGTCGGTGCGGGTTTGTCAGATAAATCTGTGTACCATCCACGTTTTATTAGTGCCTTGACAGTCTCAATCACGCAGGAAACCTCCTTCTCAAGCATCATGGGAATCAGCAAGATGACAACTGAACGCAGCAGGGACGCAGCCTCCTTGTCCAAGTCGATCAGCATCTCATCATCCGAGTCTTCGTCCAGGTAACCATCCTCGTCCATGGCCGCCTTGTCAGCCACCGAAAGGCCGGATCCACCAGGCTTGGAGACATTGACACCGTTGAGCTTGTCAGTCACGGTAGAGATGTTGTCCTTCGTTGCTTCATTGTCAACATTGACACTTCCCAATTGCTGATCCACTGCAGGAGGACCAGTGACGCCGTTTGAAGCTAAGGTGTCAGCAGCAGGACGAGAGCGCTGACCCTTAGGCAGAGCCGGGACATCAGCAGGGTGAGACATGGTGCGATGGTGAGATCTAGGCAGTTGAAGAAAGTGTTGATTGCACTTGTTGACAGAAAAAGCTTGTACTGCCTGATGATTGAGCACAGCCTTAATAAATAGTGTTCCAGCTTTTCTAGGATCACGCAGCTGATGTTGTAATCTCGAGGGTAGCACCTCGATGACATCGTGCTTAATAATAAGCGTAGAAACACTAACGAAAGAGCTTGACGATACACCATGCTGAAGAACTTGAAAGTAACGAGGCCTTGGGAATGCACTTCTGAGCCTGATTCTTGTCGCCTGATAACTGGAGAGACCAAGGTCAGCATAAATGACCGGACTTCTATTGCGAATGTTAGAGACGATAATATTAAGAGGATCAGAACTTCGCGTGCATTGTAATGAGGATGTTGACTTTGTCAAGCTCGGTAGAATCCATGGCTGCTAGAAGGCGGAGAGCATCCTTCCGTGTCTGGCGGTGTTGGTTCAAGTAAAATGTATGAATGTTTATAGGCTTTCACAATCTTGGTTTAGTGCATTTGACGGAGATGCATTTTAGTGCATTTCACAAATGCATTTTTCTTCTACCAATTCTGAACATAAGAACGTGGCATTTCACTAAGGGGGTGTTACATTGGTGTGCAGGCGAAATGGACCAGCGAAGGTGTACGAGTACCACTTTACTGCAAGCCCTCAGATTGGTTTTGGGCTAGTCTGAAAATTCAGGGTTGGTACATGACTTAACTCTGAAAATCAGAGTTTTTCCTGCAGAAATACCACTGCACACTAGAAAAAATCGCATTTTTCCTGGGTTTTCTAAAAAAAAGGCTGAATTTTCAGAGTTCACTTCAAAAAAAGGCTGAAATATCAGAGTTTTTTAGGCAAATCAGAGAAATTTCTCTGACTTATGGGGGCCTGCTTTACAGGGACCGCTTCCAAAAGTGGTCCCCGCCTGGTACCCAGGTGGTACCGGGGACCATTTGCAGCGGACCAGCTATGCACAATGCCTTGCAGCTCCCTGAACGAAGAAAATAACGCACCTGGTCACACGTGAATGGCATGTCGCAACCGACAGAGTATATTGGGGAGAGGAAAAAATTGCAGTGTTTGCATGTGATTCTAATCGTCTGGGATCGCTCTGGAAATGATCCTGCATGTCGCACACCGCTCTCGTGCGTGCGGCTCGAACTGTACGTGCCGATCCGTGGGCGGGTGCAAGTCGGGTCCAGACCTGGTCCATGGCTGGTCCACAGCTGGGACTCACTGGGCTGCGCAGGGTTGGGCTGGGCCGCTGCGGACCATCTAATACATGTGACACAAAAATAGCGTTCATCTCTGCTATTTTTCACTTGAGTTCTGGTGCGAAATACCCTGCCCCGGCGTCCCTGTGCCACGTGCCCGGACAAGTACCACTCTGATTTCTTTTAGTGTGTGTGCAAACTATTATAGTTTACGATTTTTTTGCTATGTGCCTTGATGGTTATATTGCTTTCTTCTCGTAACGAATTTGCTGCCTGCTTGGAAATTTGAGTTTCGCATACGCGAACGTAGGGACTTGAAGTTTCCCGGGTAACCAGGGCCACGGCGAGTTGAGTCAGCCAGGTCCCCACCCAGCTGCGTCATCCGGTTCGGAGCTGCGTCAGCGGGTGGTCCACTCGGGCAGCCGAGGCCGGTGTCCCAGTCAGGATCCGAAGGGCCGGGCCTCAGATTCCTCGCCAGGAGGTTTGGGCGAGGCGGGCGGTTGGCAGGGCAGTTCCAGTTCCAGGCTGGCCTCGCCGCTCGCGTGCCCAGGGTGACGACAGCGAGGGCATCGGGTTTCCTCTCTCGCGAGGAAGCCGACACCCTCGGCCCGAATAGAGCAGCTGCGTTCTGAAAGGTTAAAGCTTTCGTATACATTTGAAAGTGGGAGTTTCAGAAGTTTAGAAATTTGAAAACTGGTTACCCTATTACAGGTCATTTCCCTCGTCCCACAAGGGAGATGATCCCCCCGACACCCCGCACCATCTCCTCTGACTGCTGGTTCAAAACTTTTGAAACAACAAAAGGATACAAATTACCATGTTTCTCAGAACTAGGCCACTACGCACGATAGGCCGAAAACTACGTAGATAAGCAGATCGCGATTCAACAACCAGCGCAAAGAACCCCGTTTCCGACACAAACAGCGACGTAACTAGACGTATAGAGTCATTACGCGTCCGCACCAACGCCAGTTCCGCCCTCTCACACTCGCCTCTCCCGCATCACACGCGTTCGACATTGAAATAGCACTAGCCGCGCCCGCTAGCTTTCAAACGCGGCATCCCTCCACCTACCACTCTCGTCGCGCCGCATCAAACCGCTGCTTGTGGCCTAGCCGGCGCCGGTTCTAGTCACCTCGCCGAGCCGATCACAACGGACCTCCTTTCATTAGCCTCGCCTCGTTGTCCGTCGCGGCGTCGCATCGCCTCACCTCGCTGCCTCCTCACACCTCCTTGAACACGCACGCTGCATCTGAAACTGCCGAACAGCGGGATCTCGCACGATCACAGTCGCCTCCCGCTCGCGCAGCTTTGTTACCCCGTTTCCGCACTAGCCACGGCAGCCGCACTTGAGGTCGCGACGGACTGCCGAAACGGTCTCCTTGACCAGCCAATTCTTCTCCCCTTCCCAGCGCCTTCCCATCTCCCCTTTTCGCCTCCCTATTTCGCCTGCGTGGCTCCGTATCTCGCGTTAGTGCCTCCGAATTCCCACTTTCTGCCTTCCGATCTCCCTTTCTTGCCTCCCTGTTCCGATCTTCCCTTCCCTCTTTCCCCATTTCCCCTTGCCTTCCCGCATCCCCAATTCCCCTTTCCTCCACCGCAATTCCCCTTCCCGTGTCATGATTACCCCTTCCCGCCTCCCCGGTTTTCCTTCCCGCCGCGCATTTCCCCTTTCCGCCTCCCCGATTCCCATTCCCGCTCCCGGTATCCCCTTCACACATTTGCGTTTCCCCTTCCCGCACCCCATTTCCCCTTCCCGCCTCCCCGTTTCGCATTCCCGCTCTCCCACATTCGCGTTTCCCCTTCACGGTCCCCATTACCCCTTCCCACCTCCCCGTTTCCCCTTCCCGCTCCCCGTTTCCCCTTCCCGCTCCCCGTTTCCCCTTCTCGCTCCCCGTTTCCCCATCCCACCTTCCCGTTTCCCCTTCCCGCTCCCCATTATCCCTCCCCGCCTCCCCGTTTCCCCTTCTCGCCCCCTCGTTTTCCCTACCCGCCTCCCCGTCTCCCTCTCGTTTCTCCACCTTCTCCCTCTCGATTCCCCCCTTCCCCCTCTCGTCTACCCCCCTCCCCCCTCTCATGTCCCACCTTTCTCCTTCTCATTTTTCCCCATTCTCCGTCTCATCCCCCCCCCCCCCCCCCCCCCCTTCTCAAGCTCACCTACCCCCTTTCTCCCTCTTAGCTCCTCTCTTCCTACGCCCTGCTTCCCCCTTTACTCTCTCGTCCCTACACCCTTCATTCCCCTCTCCGCTCTCTGCCTTATACCCTTCTACCTCCTTTCCCCTCTCTGTCTTACACCCCTCTTGATTTATTCTCCACTCTGCCTTACTCCCTTCTTCCACCTTTCCCCTCTCTACTCCACACCCTTCTTCTCCCACCATGCGTTCTCCCCCTTATATCCTGCTAAACCCCATTTCCCTCTCTTCCCTACACCCTGCTTCCCCCTCTCTCTTCTCTGCCTTACGCCCTGCTTTCCCCTTTCCCCTATCTTCCCTACACCCTTCTTCCCTCTTTCTACCCGCGCTGCTTCCCTTTTTCCCTATCTCCCTTTCCCTCTTTCACCCTGCTTCTCCCGTACCCTGCGACGTGGTAAGGACGCGAGGCGACACATACGACGTCGTTTCGATTCTGGACGAGCTAGCTGGCGAGCTGGAAGGATTCTGGTAACCACACAACCGTCCGAACGGCTGGACGTCCGGACAAAACAAAGGAAAAATGTCACACGCCCTAAGGGCTGAGGCGCCGCAGCGGGTTCGGCGATAAAGGGCCATGGTGCGCATCGGGTGAGGCGCTAAGTGGGAAAGGCGCGCAGCGGGTGAGGAGCCAAGCGGGAGAGGCCTACCTAGCGAGTGTTGAGAGTGGCGGCGTGGCCAACGCATGAAACGCGCATCCGCTCAGTGAACACGGCCCCTAAATTATCAATCGCGTGACGGCTTACTCGAGTGCGGCGACCCAGCGTCGTGATGCAAACCGCTAGCCTCGGTTCCTCTATCTATGCTTCGGCTGGTGAGTCACTGCAAGGTTGGGTGACGGGGGAGTTTCCCGTGTTTGGAACCCTCAAAGGTGCAAGTTTTCGCAAAACCTCTCGCCACCCTCATTTGGTTTCGTTTGAGCGAATTTTTTTGGGATACTGTGCAACCGTGAACAGTACTTGCAAATGTATACGAAAGCTTTAAGGTTTCCTCCAGCCTCCGGATGGGCCCAAATGTAACAACCCCTAAAATGCAATTTAGTGCATTTTAGCACATCTCTTTCGAATTGTGCTGGCTGCCACCAGGCTTCCACGTGTTCGGTTATCACCCGTACGTGGCAACCTTGTCTTCATTACATGGCGACTCGTCAGCTGGGTCGTTCTCCAGCCGCGATGCGCCTCTCGTACGCGCCGCGCTCGTCCTCTCTCTGTCTCTCGCCTCTCGTGCGCAGAATCACAGGGGCGCTCCATTCTGGGGCTCCCTGCTGCTCCACACGTCACACCCGACCCTTGGACCTCCCTCCCACCCTTCCATGCAAAATACACACTCGCCATGGCGTCCTCTCGTCGTGCTGGCGGCACGGAGGGACACGGAACTTTGCTCAGAGGAGCGGAACAACGCACGGGACGGCCGCGACGGCGAATGGTGAACGCGCTGACGGGCGGGTCGACGCAAGGCGCTCTCCGCGGCAGCAAGCTGCTGCGCAGCGAGGGGCGCGGATTCGCCGCCATGGCCCGCGTGGTGGTCGCCGCCGGCAGTGCTGCTGCGGCGCTCATGCTGCTTGCACCGAGAGTGGCGCAGGTAGCTTGAGGCGCCTACGCGCGTAGGGCAGACACACTGCCACCATGTGCCCTTCGTGTGCCCTTCGTGTGCCGTCAGTCACCATAATCCTTCGCGCTCATACTCCCGCTCCTCACTCCGTACCTTGCCTTCCCCTGGTGCTCACAGTGGGCGCGAGCAGCGCGGCCGGCGCATGGCCGGCTAAACCCTACGCGCGCACTGCACGCCCCCGCCGGCACTGCCGGCAGGGACGGCGGCAAACGAGGGCTGGCCACCCAGAGCAGTGACGAGGAGGGTAGGGCGGGGCGGCAGCTGGAAAGTGGGGAGCGGGAGCAGAGGTCGAGGGAGCGGCAGGGAGAAGGGGCAGCAGCAGCAACAGGGGGAGAAGCGGGGGATGTGGAGAGCTCGGGCATGGAGGGCGGTGGAGGGGAAGGGCCAGTGGCGGCGCCGGGACCGATGGAGATGCTGGCGCGCGGGCTGGCGTGCATCCAGGCGAACCTGGGCCCGTGGTCCGTGTCCGACCTCACCCTCGGCCTCGCCGTCATGGCCAAGGTCGCCCTGCCCCTCCTCTGCTGCCACCCCCACTTGCCACTGCCACCCAACCTTGTCCTGCCTCCACCTATCCACTTCATCCATCTTCCCCTTCCCCCTCATGCTAACGCCTCTCTCCTCTCTTCCCCTGCTCGTCTCATCCGCTCAGGTGACGGCAAAGCGCCCCCCTCCCCCACCGCGTGGGCGAGTGGTGGCGCCTGCGGAGGTGGGTGTGGCATACCTGGTGGAGTTGCAGCGCCTGAGGGCGCACGCCGAGGCCGTGTACTCGGGGGACAGCGCCACCTGGTCGCTGCAGGTCACTTCTCCACCGCCCTCTTGCCCAACCCAACCCAGTCGCAGAAAACGTGTTGCACATAGGGAGTATATCCATTGCCGTAATTGGCGTTCTGTATTGTTGAGGATGTCTCATATTTGGACGACTGCTGCAGTCGATGATGCTTTCAAGGGATTCAAAGGAAGTTGGTTCAAAGGGGTTGTTGCTAAGTGCACGTCCATGCTTTGCCATGACTACTGTCTCGCTCTTTCTTCATCACTTTCCTCGCTGTTCCGGTCCTGGTTCATCCCCCTCAATCGCATCCTCAGGGTGGCAGTGTGGCAGTTGCTCGTTAAGCCACATCTGACAGGTAAAAGCGCCACAACGATTGCAATTGCAAGGGTCTCCCAGAAAATTTCAGCAAGAAGGATGGCAAATCGGTCGGGGCCGCCAGAGTGAGGCGCAACCCAAGATTCAGCCCTGTTCTCCACTCCCCTCTGTCTCCCCTCCCCTGGTGGACCCTCTGCCCGTTCTGTTCTTCCCATGGTGTGTCTCAACTCCCATTCTCTCCTGTCCCTTTTCCTCCGTCCCGGTGCACAGACATGTCTGCCGGAGTCGGCCATAGTGCATGCGCAGTGGCAGCCGCACAACCAGCGGGTGCGCCCGGCGTTTGTGGTGTGCGTGGACCCACAGCTGGGGGCCGTGGTGGTGGCTGTCAGAGGCACCTCCGACACCGCTGACATGCTCGTCAATGCCGGCACCTTTCCACACGATTTCCTGGGCGGCAAAGTGCACAGTGGCTTTCTGCATGCCTCTACACATTTGCTCTAGTAGGCACCTGCTCAGTCTGAACCAGTATTTACTGCTTCACCCACCACACACCTCATGTGTTCCAAATGAATGCTCTGGTTTGATTCTGGCTTATGAATGCAGCCCCACACTTTCCTGACCTGCTTTGGTCCCCCAGCATGACAAGTGCACAGAGCTGAACTGTCACCCTCTCTTACGTGGCTCTCTTGTGCGTGCCTCACTTGTGGCCGTGCAGTGAGGCCCGGGACCACATCGAGCACGCACTGCGCACGTGGCATGGCATGCCGGTGCGGCGCCTTGTGTTCGTGGGGCACAGCCTGGGCGCGGCTGTGGCTATCTTGGCAGGCATGATGCTGCGGCATGAGAACAACCGCCTGCACCCGCACCCTCATACACAGGGCAGCGCAGGTCATGGCAAGGCATCAAGAGAGAGCATGCATGCTGTGACAGGTGACAACCACTCTCGTGCTGCTCCTGCCAAGCGTGGTGGTAGGCGTGGTGGCAGGGGGCGGAGGTCAGAAGGGCGGCAGCAGGAGAGGAGGTGGGGGGACAGGGAGTCAGAGGAGCTGCAGCAGGCAGCGGCGGAAGCAGTGGTGGGAGCAGGGAGGGGGTTGGATGGTGTGGAGGTGCAGTGTGTGGGGTATGGTCCGCCTGCATGCATGACTTTGGACTTGGCCCAGCTGTGCACCTCCTTTGTCACCTGTGTGCTAGTGCAGCACGACTTAGTGCCTCGGTATGTGCATCTCTTGCCCGAACGCCTCTACTTTATGGTTTCCCATACGCTTCTGCTTGTCCATGTTTGCCTCCATGCCCTCGTCCGCCCCACCCCTGCCTCCTATGGACCCCTGTTTGCCACTGGCAGGTTCTCTCTTGCCAGTGTGGAGTTGCTGCGGCAGGCCATCGGCACGTTTGACTGGGACCATGCAGAGGCTGTGCTAGGGTGGCATGACGAGGACTGGCAGCGCCTCAAGGCGGCCAGGGACCTGCTCACGCGCCTCAAGGACCTGCAAAGCACGGCCGTGGGGGCAGCGGCAGCTGTGCAGGGGAGTGCAGTGTCAGCGGCAGCAGCAGTGCAGCAGTCAGCGGCGGGTGTAGCGGCCTCCGTGCAGCAGTCACCATTGCTGGGGGCTGCAGTGGGGGCGGCTGGAGCAGTGCAGAGTCAGGCAATGGGTGCGGCAGCAGCGGTGCAGGGAGCTGCGGTGGCAGTGACGGGGGCGGCAGTTGGGCTGGGTGGCAAAGCACAGGAGCTCCAGCACGTGGTGGTGGAGAGGGTCCCTGAGATCGTGGCAGATGCCATTCCACAAGGGGTGGTTGAGCTCGTGGGGGGCGCAAGGGCGAAGCAGCAGGAGAATGGTAGCAAGGGGCAAAAGGGGGGGGCGAATGAGGGGCAGTTGGGCAAGGTGATGTGTGGAGGCGATGGGCAGTCAAGGCGTGGGCAAGGTTGGGATAATGTGGTTGAGGAGGATGGGGCAGAGAGTGCTGAAGGAGATGGCATGAAAGCAGGGGGTGGGAAGAGAGCAGAAGAGGCAGGGGAGGACTGGCAGGCAGATCAAGAGTGGGTGGAGGCGCAACACATGGAGGGTGGGGCGGATGCCATTGGCTCTAGTAGCGACAGTGGGGAAGGCGGTAACAGTAACGACGCTGGGGAATCTGGAATGGAGGCTATGGTGCAGAGAGGTGAGTGCAACGGCGAGGGAAGTGGCGTGGAGAGAGGTAAGGTGGCGGAAGCAGTGGACAGCAACGAGGATGGGAGCACTGAGGGGAGGGAGGGTAAAAATGAGGAGCGGGCTGAAAAGCCAGAGAGTGCTCATGAGAAGCAGCAGCAAGAGGATTTTGCGCCACCCCTTTACCCCCCTGGTCGTCTGCTGATGCTGTGCTGCGACCCCCCTGGTTGTGGCCATCGCCCCACCACTCGCAAGGAAGTGCATCCGCAGAGGCAGTTTGGTGTGTTCCCCTCGCACGAGGAGGTGGCGGGAGGTCACATGCGGTGGCAGGTGGTGGAGGTGCAGCAGGAGGCGGTGCGCGAGATAGTGGTGTCGCCGTGGTGCATCAGCGACCACATGCCAGGCACCATGGGCGAGGGGCTCAACTGGATCATGGCACATGTGGGAGAGGGCGAACGGGGCAGGGTGGAAGGCGGGAGGGACAATGGTGAACGAGGGGTAAGGAAGCGGGAAGAGTAGCCAGCAAAGAGAGGATTGGCTGGTGAATTTAGCCCGAAGATTGGTTGATGAATTTCGGACAAGGACTTGGCTGATGTGATGAATTCAGGCCACCTCATTTTTGTTAACTGTGCTTACATTATACCCTGTGAAAGTGATCATTCTACAGCTGTACTGTATTTGCAGTAGCTCCGTAGTGTCAAGAGAGCCTCATGCTGTTTGCTTATGATGCTATGGTAGTTGCTTATCCAACGTTTCCATGGGTGTTTAACAACACTCCCATTGAAGGTGTCCTTTTTTAACCCATGGAAGTAGCATATTGTGGTATCAATCAACCCACAAGGAATTACTCAAGAGCCAAATGCATTCATTCTTAGTCTCACAGCTTATGTGGGGGGTCTACAGCACTTGCCGAAGCTATCACTCATACAGCTCGCGATGAGTGAATAAGGGGAACATGTTCGCTGTTAGTGCCAAAACCGCCATTAGTGCCGCGGTACTAAATTAGCATGAGCGTAGACGCGCGAGATTTTGTCGGCGGAGCACACCGTCCATCATGCCTTTGAACTCCGAGAAATTAAGGCAGCCGTCTCTGTTCACGTCCACCCGTGCAATCATCGTGCGGCAGTCCTCCATGCTGGGCTTGTTGCCACTCAGCATGCGCATGGCATTCTGAAGCTCCTCCGCGGTGATGCTACCGTCACCGTCGTGGTCGAACAGCTCGAATGCCTTACGCATGACCTCCTCCTCTTCCTTCGCCACCTCCACAATACCGCATGCCCCGCCGCCACGTGCAGCCGTGTGGTTAAAGCCAGGATCTCAAGTAAGAGAAATTGGCTTCAATTGCAAAACACTTGCAGCTCGAGTCACCCTGTTTGTTTAGGCGAAATCGAGTGGTTGGGTTGGAGGTTCAGTGTGCGACTGATCCCCGATTTGCCCGTGAATCTCAATTGCAAAACAAATTGCTGTGCATGAGATTTTTCGGCAAGTGAGACACATTGCTGGGAAATGAGCTTCGGAACCCAACCAGATTTCCGTGCCTAGTTGGTTCGGAAGTTCACTGCGATTTTTGTTTGCTTCGCATCCCTCGTTTCAGCTCTCGTCAACTACTCTACCTCGTCAACCAATCACAGCCTAACACAATTCACTAACTGCAAAACAGCCAAACTACTTGAGATCCTGGCTTTAAGCGACGAGTGCACGAATTCTTCGAAGTCAATCAGTCTGTCGCCGTTGGTCTCTGCCTTTGCCATCAGCTCCTGCATCGCCGACTCGTCCGCCCACCCCATGCGATCCAGAACTTGCCTCAGCTCCTAAGGGGAGATTTTGCCATCGCCATTCACGTCCAGCACCCTGAACACCTGCAGGACCTCATGGTTCCTAGAGGCGGCCTCCACCGAAGTCTGACCCCGCATTTGTGTCGTATTAACGGGCCTCACTCACCAAAGTGGGCACGATAGGGCTCTAACCGTCAGGAAATCGGACGCGGAAGAGAACCCTAGGAAACTCGAAGCCTCTTGTTCCAAGACCCGACACTATCCGAAACAACGTACTCACTAAACGCTAGGGAACAAAGTACCAAAAGGATGGTGGCTGCGCTGACTCACGGCATGTAGGGAGGTTGAGCGTAAAAACTTGGTCGGCTGTTTTTTGTCCTTGGAAATGGTTATCGTCATCTCAACAATCGATCCAACGTTAAGTTTCTCAGGTGCGAACGTTAAGTGGTTTACGACAACCCAGAAACTACGAATTCGGAAGTCTTTAGCTCAACCTTAGTCATAGAAACCCAAGTCGGGCCTTTGAAAATGTTGCGTAAACACACCCCAAATAAATGGGTATACCTTGACTGCCCTGGAGACTCACTGACCTTTGCGGAGAATAGGCGATTGTGGGAGAGCCTAGGCGCAGAGTTGCAAAGTGGATGCTTGTAAACCGAATACTGACTTGTTGGAAACCGAATACTGATGCCAAACTTTATATGCAGTAACGGAAGGAACGGAATTGATTAATTGATTGATTACAACAGAAACAACATGAACCTTATAGAGAAACATAGTGACGTGTGCAAGAACGTTCTACGGGAATGTTGTTCATGAAGAACGTTGTTTAGGGAGAACGTGCAAGCACCTACTATAGTTTGCGGTTCCATGTTGGCACCGCCAGGTGAAATTACCATTAGGTGAAAACATCATCAGGTGTACTTCTACCTGCCCAGGAGTAGTTGCGCAGGTTCTTGCAACACTTACAGTTGCACATACTCGTTTGTGCAATGTCGTCACTTCCCTCCAATCTGGTCCAATGTCGAATTGTACATACTGAGATGCACAAATTGGGGTGTACCGAAGCTTCGGTATGCGGTATGCGAAATCTCGCTACTTCGCATAGAGCTGCTACACGCAAAACCAGGCATGTGCAGGGCTTAGCCTCAACTAAACACACCTCAAATAAATGGGTATACCTTGACTGCCCTGGAGACTCACTGACCTTAATATATGCATCCGCGTGTAGCACCAGACCAACACACCATCCAGGGCCCAGCAAATCGAGATTCGGTAGGGTGTGTCACTATTTTTGGAGCACTAGGGTAACAAATTTGTTACGAATGCTGTTGTGTAAGGAAAATTACCTTTCCTTATCAGGGTTGACTGCTACGCGTACAACCCCAAGACTTTCAGACTTCGCACGTTAGGCTGACATCCACAATTCCTGAGGCTGCCTCGCATCATCTTTGGTTTCACCTTCGCCGAACCTGCACCCAACCTCGTATTCCTGAGGTGTCAGAATTATATTATTATAACTGCATGTATTTTTAGCCTTAGTGTAGTTATCCTAACTTCCTGCTTGGTGGTGTACCCCCCTTTCCTACCCTATTTGTACTTCACTCTCTATAGTGAAACAGCCTCTTCTTCTTCTCAACTCTCTCGATAGTCCATGCCTAGCCCAAACTCTAGCATGGCTCCTAAGTTCCTCCCTCACTACTAAGCTACTCATTTCAACATGATATCAGAGCAGTTACGACCTCTTTGGGCCCACCACCTGCTGTCCTACGCGCCACCCTCGTGTGGCCCTTCTCACGACATTAGGCCCCGGCCCGTCGCTCGTGCCCGTCGCCCCTAGGCCCGTCGGCACCGTCGCCCCTAGGCCCTTAGCCCCGTCGCTCCTAGGCCCGTCGCCCCTCAGCCCCGTCGCCCCTAGGCTCCGGCCCCCGGCCCGTCGCTCGCGCCCGCCGCTCCTTAGGCCCGTCGGCACCGTCGCCCCTAGGCCCCGGCCCCGTCGCCTCTCGGCCCCGTCGCCTGAAGTGGTACACCTGGCGCAGTGGAAGACGGCAGAGAGTTAAATGAGGAGGAGGAGGCGAGAGGGAGAGAGGAGAGGAGAGGGGAGAAGTACAAAGGAGGAGGTGAGGGGGAGCCACCCGTGGCAAAACCCTCTTACTAACCTCGTTTTACAAAGGGGGAGGTGAGAGAGTGACGAGGAGAGGAGGTGGGGGGGAGCCAAGCGCGACGATACCCCTCTTACTAACCCCCAAATCCCCACACCCATTCAACCACCCCCCTTTAACCTCACCCCCCATTTCAGCTGCCCCCTGGGACCGCACCCCCTCCCCCCTTCCTTCCTCCAGGTCCTTCCCCACCCACGATAGTCTTTGCAGAATACTTACCGCCTCCCCCTCAGCCCCCCCCACCCCAACAGCGGAAGCGGGAGTGAGCGAGAGGAAGAGGAGGTGGCAGTTCTTCTCCTTCTCACGGCGGCCAACCCCCCAACCCACCGTCCCCGCCACCTCCCCCCCACAGCAGTAGCCGCGGGACGACGGGGGAGGAGGGGGGGGGATAGAGGGGCGGGCGGCAGAGCTGGCGGCTGGCGCTGGCGGTTGTGCTCTGACGGCTGGCGCTGGTGCCGGGTCCTTCGGCTCGCTGCTTGCGGGCTCGCAGATCCGCTGGTTTGACTGCTGGCGGGTCTGCGGGTTTGACTGTTGGCGGGTTTGCGGGTTTGACTGCTGGCGGGTCCGCAGGTTTGACTACTGGCGGGTCCGCGGGCAGCTGACTCGCTTGCTGGCGGGTTCTCGAATCCGTTGGCGAGCTCGCTGGCAGGTCTGCTGGCACATTTGTTGGCGGGTCCGATGGCGGGTCCGTCAGTGGGTTCGTCGCGGACGATCTGGCATGTGCAGTGGCGATTTCGCTGACGGGCCGCAGGCAATTTCGCTCGCGATTTCGCTGGCCGGTTGCTGGCGGGTCCATTGGCGATTTCGCTGGTGGGTGGGTGGTGGGTCCGCTGGCGTTTGCCATAGCGTCCGTCGCGGCCATCAGGCTGAGCGCTGCGACGAGACAGGCGACAGGACGGCTGCAAAATTACTCGCCGTGGCGCCCGTCACAAAGGTCGCAATTAAGGACGTGACGGGCGCCATGATGAGTGCGTCAGATGGTGGGCCCATAGGAACGTTACGGCTCGATACCATGTCAGAACACTAACTTAGCTAGGCGCCGGGATCAATTAAGGGCCTAGGCTTAGGAGCCTAGGCCAAGCGGGTGACGTCAGTAGCGTGAGTCTGGTTTAGGGTGTTTGGCCAAAAAAGGGATGTTCACTAGAGGCGGAAGGGTACAAATAGCAAACAAGGCAATGGAAAAGGTACACCAACACTAAAGTGCAATAACTACACTAACCTACAAAACAAGTAGTTTATATAAAAATGTGATTGTAACACCCTGATACAGCACTCCTTCTCTGTCCCCGGGCGCAGGACTATCTCTATAGGCCTTTGCGTCCTTGGCATCCACTTTCGGCTCCCCCCCCTCTGCGGTCATGAGCAATATGCCTCTCTCTATCAGTCTGCCCGGCAAGTCTAGCTTCAGCTGCTTCGCCAAGCCCTTCCTTATCAGGACGTGGTGTGCTCCTGTATCAATTATGGCTTGCCCCACTGGCAAGCCGCCCACCGTCATGATGCCCTTTTCCGCTATGGGCACCGAGGCTTGGCACACCAACCTCTCGTTCGGATGCCTCCTCATTTCCGGGTTCCTCTGTCCTTCCCTTAGAGTGTTTCTTGGAGTTCGAGTTCTTTCTGCTTCCGCCGCCTACGGCTGGCTTGCCCTAGGCCTCAGGTTCAAATCATCCCGCTCCCCGGGGAATGCCATGCTGAGTATTCCCTTATATACTCATCTTCTTCCTCCTCACTCCCTCAATCTCCTCATAAGCCAGCATGGCTCTCCCCTTAAGCTCCGGCTTGAGCGTCTTCGCTAGCTTCAGCTGCAGCTTCTGGATTTCGACTTGTATCTCCTCCCTGCTGCTCGCCTCCTCGGTTCTCCTCTTGCCATGGCACTCCTCTCTCTTGTGTCCCCGCCTTCCGCGATTGTCACACGTCGGCACCTTAGGGCAGTCTCGCTTCAGATGACCCCCTTCGCCGCATTCGTGGCAACGACGGCTGTCCACTCGCGTGAGCGCCGTCGGCTCTGCTTCGGTTATCGCTGCCGTTGCCCAGGACGTCTTAGTTTTCCCTCGCGTTCCTCCATCCTCTAGATCTAGCATCCTCTGCGCATGTTCTGTCCGCTTCGCTAGCCCATATACCTCTTTCAGCGTAATATCCGCCCCCACGCCATACACGGTATTCCTGACCACGCCGCGCAGATCCTTGTATAGGCCTCGGACGAACTTGCGCACTAGCAAGCTTTCCTCCCGGCTTTCCAGATCCTCCGCCAGCTCCTTCAATCTGCAGTAATACGCCAGGAGTGACTCGTCCTTCTTCCTGCGGAATTTGCGGAACTCCTGTATGATGGAAAGCGAGCGAATCTGGAGAGCGCAACAAAAGATTAAGTCCGCCGACTTCGACGGATATTGCGTGCAGCTCACGTAATCTTAAACTATGAGCAGGTACGCGTTGGAACGGTCTTAATCACTAATTTCCAGAATGATAACGCACGCTTTCAACCAAGATCTAGGCCGATCGCTATCGCGATTTAAGTGCGACGGGGTGTCCTGGCGGAATTACTTGGCAGCCATGGATTTGATCAAGAAAGTAACTTTAGCAAGAGTTCAGATCTGCAAAGTGACGAGTTTGTCAAACCCTACCAACCCAACCCTCGCTCTACAACAATCCCCAACAACCTAAAGTGCCAAACTAGCAACACCAGAGGTGGTGTGGTGAATAGCGAAGGTTTGTTGGTGCTTGTTGGGTGCGAGATCAAATCCAGCCCGCAACAAGTCTAGCAATCACATTTTGCCCAAACCCTTAGCCCACAATCAGCTAGAGCAAAATACCACAACCACCTGCACAATCAACACTCTACTCTCGCTTTATTTTGTCCGAGAAATTCCTTCCTTAGCAGTTCCAGGAATCGAGTCGTGTGATTCCTAATCTCCCCATTCTCCAGCTCCTCCAGCACTTCTTCGCGGACCATGTGGTAGAATGTCTCTGCTTCCCCTGCTAGAGTCACCACCATCCTACAGAAGAATTCCGCGGGATCTTGTCCGTCTCGTTCCCAGCAGTACCTTACTGTCTCCAGCTGCATTAGATAGTTCATAAGCGTAGGCCCTACCCCCGGAGTCTCGGTGAAGCATTCTGCCACTTCTAATTTCGGTTGCACTAGTGCGGCCCATCTGCGTTCTCGATGGGCGTCAGGCGTTTGCACTTCCTCTGGCTGCGTTGTCAGCCTCGTTGCCACCATTTCGCGCCGGATGGGTGTCGGCGTCTCTCTCCCCACGTTCCGGTCCAACCATTGTTCCTCTTCCCATTGGGTTGTCTGTTCCATTCCGGGCATCGGCCTTGGCGAGCCTTCCGAGTTCTGTCGTTCCCACCGCGCTCGCGTTTCCTGCGCCCATCGCAGCTCGTGCGGGTTTTCTCCGGGATCTGAAGCCGCCTGCCTTCCGCCCTCCATCGATCCTTCAGCTTCGCGTGCTCTCTGTTGAGGCGTTCGATACGCTCCCATCTCCGGCATTAGTTGCACGTTATCTTCCCGCTGCCCGTTCGTCGCTGTCACGCTTGGTTGCGCTCTCCAGCTCGGGGCGGCTTGAATATCTTCTCTCCAATATTTGTGACCTGATCTGAAGCAATAACTATCGCTCATTTCTATTCGTAATCCTTGCTCGTTTGTTGAAAAGTTCCCTGATGAGCTGCTCCTATCTGCTACTCTAGGGAACTGAAGCTCGGCTGGCTCTCTTGCTCAGTTACTTCCAATGGTGGCTTGCGGGGTTGTCATCACTGGTTTCTTAGCTCTAGAAGTTCGCTAGGCTGAAATTATGCTTAATTGTGAGAACAAACGAGCAAGCAAGCAGTTCCATCCCCGCTCCTTGCCTAAGTATCTTCTGCTGGTTACCGTTGACCAGAACTGTCAGCTGTTGTCGCCGAGCTCCCCTCGTCGACCTCTGCTCACTTGTCAAGTTGACGGACTGCTCCGTCGACCTCCCAGTTGAACTGCCCCTCCTAGTCGACGGCCCACCCGTCGCCCAGACCAGTCAGTTGTAGCTGTCGAGCTCTCTGGTCGACAGCAACACCACAGCGGTCCCCTGTAGCTCGACAAAGCCTGTCGAGCAGCTCTCCCACTATGAACGGTCGGCCGCTACTCCCGTACATTCGACCAAGTCGTCGGCGTTGCCCGAGCGAGGGCGGGGCCAACAATCCACTCCCGTTAACACTCCCCTGCCGCGCTCACTCTTGGGCCCCCAGCCCATACGACAGCACACTACGGAGAAAACTCGTCCTTGGTGTGCACCCCACACACAGCATGCCGTCACCGCACCAGCCGTGCAGAAGGGCACGGCACCTACTGCTGCACATCATTGTCGTCGTTGCAGACGTCGGCCAGACAAACTTAGCCGATGGCGACAGAGCACCGGTTGAAAGCCGGAAAATGCAGCGCCTTCGTCAGGAAGTCTGCCGGCTGCTCTGTGGTCGGGATGTACTTCAGTACGAACTTCCCGCGCCTCACCATGCGCTGCAGCCAGGCATAGCGTTGCTCCATGTGCTTGAGGTTGCCCGTCAGCCCCAAGCCCTCAGCGACCATAATTGCCGACTTGTTGTCGACGCGGAGGATGGTCAGCTTCCCAGCGTCGAGTAACTTGAATTCCGCAAGAAGGAAACAAAGTCGGCGTCCCTCCTTGCCTGCATCCGTTGCCGCCACGTACTCCGACTCTGTCGACAACAATGTCGCGCACTTGATGCGCGAGCTTGACCAGGAGACGACGGCCCCTCCGTAGACGAATACGTAGCCTCCCGTGCTTGTCCGGTTCTTCTTGTTGCCCGCGTCGTCGGCGTCCACGTAGCTGATCATCTCCAGCAACTCTGGTCCACCGCCGAACTCTAGGGCGGTGTCGCGGGTGTCAACGAGGTAGGCGAGGCAGCGGTCGACCTCGCGCCAATGCTGGTCGCTCCACATCGTGAGGCCGCTCCCCAGATTGCTGCAGGCGAACGCGATGTCCATCCTTGTCGTCGTCACCGCGAACTGCAGCGAGCCAACCTTCTACTGGTACTCCTCCTCCTCGTGCTCCTGCGCCTCCTCATCGTCGAATGTCAGCTCGGCGTAGGCATCGACCGAGACCGGCGTCTTCGGGACTCGACCGCCCTGCTCCTCGTCGATGAAGCGCCTGCGCAGCTTGTCGGCGTAGCCCTGCTGAAGAAGCCACCGCTTTCTCGCTGGCCTGTCGCGCACGATCTCCAGCCCGAGGTACTTGACGACCGGAGAAATCTCGCGCAGCTCGAAGGCAGCCTCCAGCTGCTCCTTTAGCTCCTTCAGCATCGCGGGGCTGCTGCTGGCGGCGAGCAGGTCGTCGACGTAGACCTTCACCCAGCAGGTCACTCCGTTGTCGCTGGCCTTGAAGTAGAGCGCCTCGTCGACCTGGCTCTTCTTCCAGTCAGTGCCCAGCAGCACACCGTCGAGTGCCTTGTACCACAGCAGCGACGACTGCTTCAGCCCGTAGAGGCTCTTCAGCAGCTTACACTCCCTGCCGGTCGCATCGTTGAAGTAGTTCGGCTGGTACATGTAGAGCACCCTGTTGAGCTTTCTCTGCACGAAAGCGTTCTTCATGTCGAGCTGCATCAGGTTGAGGTCGAGGACGGCGACGATGCTGAGGAAGATCCTCAGCGTGACGTAGCTGCTCACCGGCGAGTACGTCTCGTTGTAGTCGGCACCGCACATTTGCGTGAAGCCCTTCACGACCACTCTTGCCTTCTCGCGCTCGACAGTGTCGTCGATGCGGTACTTGGTCGTCAGCACCCACCGGTTCTTCATGATGTTCACCCCGCGTGGGCGTTCGACCAGCTCCCAAGTGCCCATGCCGATGAGGTTGCGGATCTCTTCTTTCATGGCGGCCTTCACCGCCTCGCCCTTCCAGCTCGCCAGCGCATCCTTCACCGTCATCGTGGCAATGTCCCAGCAGTGTTTGGGGTCGGCATGCACGTCGGGGTCGAGCTCCGGCAGTTCTTCATCCTCCTCGGCGTCGTCGTATTACAGGTCGTCGTTGACCTCGTCGTACACAGTGGTGAAGGTAGTTGGCTGTAGACAGGCGTGGAAGCTCAGCCGCTCTAGTGGCCGTCGATCTCGACCTGTGCGTCGCAGCTCAGGCTTCGTGATCGGCACCTCCACCACGTTGCTGTCGGTGGACTCTTCTCCTCCCAAAAGCTCCCTTTCTTTGTCGACGGCCAAGTCGTCGACCAGCTGCTTCGAACCTTGGACCAGCTGCTGACTTTGACAGCTCCCCTGTCGACTGCACCCTTGCTGCTGCCTCCTGTTCGACCGGCTCCCCTGTCTGCTGCTCCCCTATCGTCGACGGCTTCCCATCCTGGTCGACGAGCTTGGCGCCTTGTCGACCGCCGGCGATGCCACTGGCCAGCGCCACAGGCAACGCCTCAAGGCTCCCCTCATCGCCGGTGGCTGACACAGGTGTCGACGCAGGCCGATCTGCGACGGGGAAGGGAGGAGCAAGAACAAGGGGAGGTGGAAGAACCTCCACAACATCCTCATCAGCTAGCTCATCGACTTCGGCGAGCAAAGAAACCATCGCCATCGAGGTGTCCGTCGGCGGGTGTGCCTGCGTCCGCCCCGACGCCGGCCCAAACTTCGCCTTCCACACCTCCAGCGACAGTGTCTCGTAGAAGATCACCTCGACCGACGTGACCACCTTGTTGTCAGTTAGAGCGAGCACCTCCCAGCCCTTACTCTCCGGCGACACGCCCACGTGAAGCCCCCAACGAGCTTTCGGTGCCAGCTTCCCACCGCGCTGCTGCTCAGGAACCATGAACTGCACCATGCAACCCCACACACGCGCCAGCGTGAGGTTGGGCTTCTTCTCGGTCAGTAGCTGATACGGAGTCGTCCCCGGCGACGTGGTTGACCGCTCCAAGCAGTTGCGAACCCAGACAGCTTATCATAGAGTGAGGTGCCACCAATGGTGCTGCATGCCCATGTGCAGCAGCATCGTCCTCACGGATTCGACGGCCGTGCGCATCTCCCGCTCAGCCATGCGGTTCCACTGTGGAGTGTAAAGGCACGTCAGGTCGTGGACGATGCACTTGCCGTCGACGAAGTCGGTGAACTCCTTCCCAAGGAACTCCCGCTCTGTCATGGAGGTCTACTCGTTCCTCCTCTATCCCGACCTCTACTGCTGAGGCCTAGATTTACGCTGGAGACATGGCTACACAAAAGTTGCATTGGTTGACCTTCTTGCTCACTGACCTTGGTGAACGACCGAGCTCTGCACCAACCTTGTTCACAAACAACACGGCAAAGATTCTCCTATGTCGAGAGCCTTGACAAGAGAGCAGAGTGAAGCCCATCAGCGTCAGATATTTTCTTCTTCGAGAGTTGCAGAGGCGTGAACAGGCTCGTTTGTACTTCGTGGGTACCGAGGCCAACACTGCTGACATCTTCACCAAGGCCCTTCCGCCTTGTGACCACCACAGGTTTTGTGTGCAGTTAGGTCTCGTTGACATAGGTTCTCGTCTTGTGTAGACTTGTGTTGTCTGCTTGCTTTGTTTGCACTCTTTACATATACATCTGTAAACTCTTGGACTAGCCTTGTGGCCTCTTGTTTGTGCTTGGACTGTGTGGTGACGTTGTGATCCACATTGAGCTTTGTCTCTTTGTGACTGGTCTTGTGACCATACAGTTTGGTTGTTGTATAACACCCCTCACTTAGGCTATGGGGGTGTGTCAAATGTTGTAGCCTGTAGTGAGGCATGTCATGTGGGGTACAGTTGTTAGGGTTAGATATATGTACCCCAACTCTTAGTTGTGCTTTTTTTGGGTTGCGGAGCAACCTATTGCAATCGAGAGGTCCTACTTTTGTTTTTCACATATTTTTTTATTATCTTGAAAAAAAATCCTATTTAAGCAGGGTCGATTTACATATTCATGGATATTTTACTGGTATTGTTTTATTCAGTGCCAGATGCTGAAAACGAGAGATGAAATATAAGGGCCAGACAATCCGATCAATATATTTCAAGCTTTTATCACCGTATTTGGCATGAGAAAACGTATTCGTCCAACAAATTTGATGACTATGTTTTACCACATGGTATTCTGTACTATACTAAGCGTCAAAGTCTATACTACCGGTTCCCCAACCTAGCATGGGGGGGAAGTCGATAGTACAAACATTGGATAAGGAACTATGACATGGAGCAACACAATCTGCACATCCCAGAGAGAAATCTACAACGATCAAGTCCAACTCAAAATGGCTTCACTGTCAGAGTGGTACACCACCGAGCCTTTTGTGACGATGATCGGAAATAATTCTTTTTGAAACATGCAGACATTCATTACTAATGAAATGAGAACAAGTCAATCAAAATAACAAATCATGCAAAAAAAAACTTAAATATATTGGAACTATTTAAGAAATAGTAAAGCCCATCATACTGTAATCAGTTGTACGAGATGTTCACCCCCTGAATAGCATCTGCAATCACAAAACACAAACAAGCAGGGAACCAACACCCAAAATGGAGATGCAAAGTTCATATAAATCAACAGAAGAAGGAAGCATGACCATACACGTATAAGAAAAGCACTAAGAGGGAGGGAACCGAGAAGGAATGGAAATGCATCACAAAGACATACACGAAGACAGAAACAATTAGCATAACCAAAAATGGAAGCAACGAAAAGCGTGAGGAAAGCGAAGTATGGGAAAACAACCAATGATTACAAATCATATAGTAGAAAGCAGGGAAGGTCATGGAAAGTGAAGAAAAAATAATAACAAAAAACCAGAGAGTAGTACGTAGGAAAAGCTAGTAGTGGTAAGGCAAACAAAAGTGATGGTGAACTGAAAGCATGGGAGAAAAGGAGAAAGTAACGAGAGTAGAAAGGAATGACCAGGAAGGAAAATAAAAATACAGAGCTACTGTGAAATGAGGAATAACTAACTATCACGGTTTTAAGCGTAGCGAACAAAAAATCTGAAAGTCGTAGTTGGTAGTAGAATAGGGATATTGTTGTTAGACAAAGAATGAAGTATGGGAACTAATGGATATGGAAATTATATGCTAAAAGGAAGATAAGATGCCACCCAATAAACTAATTATCCGAAAGAAGTTGTGAAGGAATAGTAATACAAGATTCATGCAAGGACGATTCATGCAAGGGCGAGCAAGGAAGATTGACAGAAAGAAAACGAGATGCTCTCCACTTTCAGATGTATGAAGCTCATATTGTAATACGGTATCTATGCTAGCCAAAACTGTTAGAATGCTAGCTAGACTTAGGAGCCATGGCTAGTGAGTGTCGAGAGAATTGAGTGTCGAGAGAATTGAGTGTCGAGAGAATTGGAAAGGAGAATGAGGGGTTTCACTAGCAAGAGTTGGGATACAAGTACAACACCCTAAATTGGGTTGTACTAATTACAGAGTACCCCACTGCAGGCTAGACAGCAAATACATTCTGACACACCCCCATAGTCAAAGTGGGGTATAATCAGCAGAGCAAGCAGTCATAGAGCAGGTTCACAAGTACAAGCAAAGCTAGAGGCATACACAAAGGGCAAGTGAGGAGGAGGCTGGACTGTGAGAGGATAGGAGATAGGGGGCGACTGCTGATGCTGCAGACACACGGGCTACAGGAGCGGCGCGCACTGTGGCTACCGGGGCCGTATCCCCGGACTACAGGAGTAACTGGCTCTGCGGCTAACTCTGAGCGGCAGGAGCAACGGACCCACAGGCGACTGGCGCAGTAGGCTCGCTGGGCTACCGGAGATTGTAGCCTCCGGACTACTGGCGCTGCTGGCAACACGACAGGTACCTCCGCTCAACCTCCCCCAACTGTCCCACCCCCCTTTCACACACCCCTTGCTGCACCCCTAGCTCCACTCCCACGTCACCCCCCTAGCACCACTCCCTAGGCTCCCACACACCCACCCCCCTCAGCGGCAGCTGCAGCAGTGGGAGACGGAGGAGGAGGAGGAGCAGGGGATGGTTCACACACCCGCCACCCCCATACCCGCCACCCCGCAGTTGCACCCACACCCGCCACCCCCATACCCTCCCCCACTGCTGCACCTGCAGCAGGGGATGGAGGAGAAGGGGGAGGGGTGGGGGGGGGCGGGGGGGGGGGCTGGTGCTGCAGATCCCCTCCCCGCCACTGCTGCACCCGCAGCAGGGGGAGGTAGGAGAAGGGGCGGTGCAGGAGCCGCTCGGGTGACAGCAGGTTGGCCACACCCGCCACCCCCATACCCTCCCCCACTGCTGCACCTGCAGCAGAGAGACGGAGGAGAAGGGGGGGCGGGGGGGGGGGCTGGAGCTGCAGATCCCCTCCCCCCCACCGCCACACCCGCAGCAGGGGGATGGCAGATCCCCTCCCCCCCACCGCTGCACCCGCAGCAGGGGGAGGTAGGAGAAGGATGAGGGGGGGGGGGGGGGGGGGGTCGGTGCTGCAGATCCCCTCCCCCCCTCTGCTGCACCCGCAGCAGGGGGAGGTAGGAGAATGGTGGGGGACCTGGTGCTGCAGATCCCCTCCTGCCTCCCCCTGAACCTCCAAGCTTCCCCCCCCTCTCCCCGCCATCCCCATGGAGGGGGGGGAGGGGTGGGGGGTGGGGGGGTCGGTGCTGCAGATCCCCTTCCCCCCCTCTGCTGCACCCGCAGCAGGGGGAGGTAGGAGAAGGGTGGGGGACCTGGTGCTGCAGATCCCCTCCTGCCTCCCCCTGAACCTCCAAGCTCCCCCCCCCTCTCCCCGCCATCCCCATGGAGGGGGGGGAAGGGGGGGAGGGGGGCGGGGGCGGAGCTGCGCGTGCGACTGTAGGGCACGCGGGCAGGAGGAACCCCCTCTTGCCACCCCCTCACCCACCACGTTGCAACAGGGCACCGGGGCCGCGGTTAGGGGCGGCAGGTCGCGAGGGGCCATGGCTAGGGGCGACGGGGCCATGGCTAGGAACGGGGCCAGGCGCTGGGCAGGTACGGGGCCGGGCGCTGGCAGGGACAGGGCCGGGCGCTGGGCAGGTTCGGGGCCAGGCGCTGGGCAGGTACGGGGCCGGGGGGGCCTAGGGGGGCCGAGGGGCCTAGGGGGCCGAGGGGCCAAACAAGGGGCTGGGGGGCCGGGCTCCGGGCTTTGAGGTGGGGCCGAGGGGCCTAGGGGCCGCGGGGCCAAACAAGGGGCCGGGGGGCCTAGTGGGGGCCGAGGGGCCAATCACACGGGGCCAAGGGGCCTAGGGGGGGGGCCGAGGGGCCAAACAAGGGGCCAGGGGGCCGGGCGCCGGGCTCTGAGGTGGGGCCGAGGGGCCTAGGGGCCGCGGGGCCAAACCAGGGGCCGGGGGGCCTAGGGGGGGCCGAGGGGCCTAGGGGGCCGAGGGGCCAAACAAGGGGCCGGGGGGGGGGGGGGGCGGGCGCCGGTCTCTGAGGTGGAGCCGAGGGGCCTAGGGACCGCGGGGCCAAACAAGGGGCCGAGGGGCCCAGGGGGGCCGAGGGGCCAAAGCAGGTACAGGGCCGGGCGCTGGGCAGGGACAGGGCAGGGCGCTGGGCAGGTACGGGGCCGGGCGCTGGGCAGGTACGGGGCCGGGCGCTGGGCAGGTACGAGGCCGGGCGCTGGCAGGTACAGGGCTGGGCGCTGGGCAGGTTCGGGGCCGGGCGCTGGGCAGGTACGGGGTCGGGGGGGCCTAGGGGGGCCGAGGGGCCTAGGGGGGGCCGAGGGGCCAAACAAGGGGCCGGGCGCTGGGCTTTGAGGTGGGGCCGAGGGGCCGAGGGGCCGCGGGGCCAAACGAGGGGCCGGGCGCAGGTGTTGTCGTGGGGCCGGGCGCTGGGCGCGGAATGGGGCCGGGCGCGGGGCTAGGTTCGGGGCCGGGCACGGGCGAAGTACTGGGCCGGGCGCGGGCAAGAGACGGAGCCGGGCGCTGGGCGAAGGACGGGGCCAGGCGCGGGCTTGGTACGGGCCGGGCGCGGGCTAGGTACGGGGCCAGGCGCGGGCTAGGTACGGGCCGGGCGCGAGGCTAGGAAAGGGGCCGAGCGCGGGCTAGGTACGGGCCGATCGCGGGCTAAGTACGGGCCGGGCGCGAGGCTAGGTACGGGCCAGGCGCGGGCGAGGTACGGGGCCGGGGCGTGGGCTAAGTACGGGGCCGGGCGCGGCCTAGGTACGGGGCCAGGCGCTGGCGACAGACGGGGCCATGCGCGGGCTAGGTACGGGGCCGGGCGCTGGCTAGGTTCGGGGCCGTGCGCTGGGCTGGGTACGGGCCGGGCGCGGGGCTAGGTACGAGCCGAGCACGGGCGAGAGACGGGGCCGGGCGCGGGCAGGGTATGGGCCGGGCGCGGGGCTAGGAATGGAGCCGAGCGCGGGCGAGGTACGGGCCGGGCGCGGGGCTAGGAACGTGGCCGAGCGCAGGCTAGGTACGGGCCGGGCGCGGGCGACGGAATCGACGGGGCCAGCGGAGCCGAGGGGCCGAGCTAGGGGCGACGGGCCAAGGGGCCGAGCCTAGGGGCTATGGGTGACGCCAAGGTGCGACGGGCCGGGGCCTAGGCTAGCAGGTACGTAGGTGGTGGGCCCATTGACATTAGGTCCTAGGAAAGTTATGCTCTTAATACCATGTTAGAATGCTAGCTAGACTTAGGAGCCATGGCTAGTGAGTGTCGAGAGAATTGAGTGTCGAGAGAATTGAGTGTCGAGAGAATTGGAAAGGAGAATGAGGGGTTTCACTAGCAAGAGTTGGGATACAAGTACAACACCCTAAATTGGGTTGTACTCATTACAGAGTACCCCACTGCAGGCTAGACAGCAAATACATTCTGACAAAAACGTGGTAGTTTGAGAGAGAGAAAGAGGGAGAAATAGAGAGAGGCGGTTGAAAATGAGAAGCGGACGAGAGAGAAACGACCGAGCAAAAGAGTTGGACAAGAAAGAAAGAAACGTGGTTTTAGAGTCTACCGATTACATAATATACGGTACATAAAACGTAAGCACCAATCACGAGGTACTTCATTCTAGATCGAGATAACTTACTCTCTTAATCTTAGACCTTAAGCAACGATACTAGCCTAGAATACCTAAGCACACCTCAGAAGGTGCAGATGAGGAAGTGGCGGGAGGACTAAGGGAGTTGCGTGAGCAGTTGTTGGGAGAGGAAATCAGAGCGGTAAGAGAGGGATTACGAAACCCTAATTGAATGTTTGTTTTGTAGATTCAGATATATCAAGCCTTTCAGTTCCCAAACTGCAAAAGCTGTTTAGCACAACTCTCTACGATACTGGTTGTAATCGGGGTCGTGAGATCGATTCTCGATTGATGACACTCATTGGATTGTTGCCTTTAATACCAAACCAAACTACATAAAATTTATAGAAAATGAAATGCACATTTATCTCAAATGCTCCACAACCCTTAGACGATTTCGTCGCCTCTTGTTTTTTTTTTTTTTTTTTTTTTTTTTTTTTCAAAGCCTTCTTCTCACCGCACCTTGGCAAGCTCTTTCTCATGCTCTCACTCCACACCCCCCCGTTTTTTTTTTTTTTTGCCTTATCGTCCACTCGATTGGACGCGGTTCATGCCCTTGGTGCGTGGGGCCGGTGCTTGGGACCAGGATCATGCTTCTCCTTATTTCTCCTTTTCTCTTCCTCTCTCTCTCTCTCTCTCTCTCTCTCGCTCTCTCTCTCTCTCTCTCTCTCGCTCTCTCTCTCTCTCTCTCTCTCTCTCTCTTTCTCTCTCTCTCTCTCTCTCTCTCTCTCTCTCTCTCTCTCTCTCTCTCTCTCTCTCTCTCTCTCTCTCTCTCTCTCTCTCTCATTGTTATTTGGGGATATGCATACCTCCCTTGCTTGGGCCCATGCCCTTCCGCACGTCCCCTCTCTTAAGCTCCCAGCCTCTCCCCTCTTTTGTTATTATTTGTTCTTATACATTCCATGCTATTTCGTGTCCTTTGGGGCCTACTTCCAATAAAGCCAAGGCTGCCCATCCTCGCCGTATACGGCGGCAGTGGTTCGAGTGAGGGACATATGATGCATTTTCTCCTTCTCTTTCTCCTCCTCCATTTCCTCCTTTTTAGATTCTTCACCAAGCAATGGGTCGAAATCCTTCATCTCATAAGTCATACATTGCTATGCCAACTAGCATGCTTTCATCCCATCAATTGGGGCATACGGGGGACCGAGAGGCATTCTTCCTCTTCCCCAAAGCTGGGCTCATTGCCCTTCCTTACTACCCTATCTTTGGGCTAGCCCATGGCCACCACAAGCCCCAATATGCTGCCCACGGTCTAAGCACTCGAGAGTGCACCGTGCATCACGCCCAATGTCACGCTTAGCCATATCCCGACCCCTTTACGATGGGTGTGGGTCCTTGGCCTCCATGCCCATTCCGAGGGCAGGCGTTGGGAACGTGGCCCGGCTGGCCGCAGTGGAAGCACGAGCCACGAAAGCCATGGAAGCTGCCCGATGGTGGCGGTCCACGCTTTTGGGGGAATGCCATTGCGCCGTTGTTTCCGCCGCGGTTGAAGCGAGCATGAGCGGCTGCCGCTCGGTCCATGGGAGCAATGCCCATGACTGCTTGCTTGTATGGCCGCGAGGTGAGCAAGCTTTTCAGCAGGTACATCTTGTAGCGCTTGGCGACGCGTTCGTCGGCTGCATCCTCGACTTGAAACATGTCGAAGCGCGTCGAGATGTCATCGAGAGCGGCGACAACCATTTCGAGTCCGCCCGCCAAGTCGTTGTGCTGCAGCTTGTACTCCGTGTGCTTCAGGTAGGCCCTCATGTCCTCCAGGACCTCCGCTTTTGCCCACACATCCAGGTGGTTGAATGTCGCCGCTCTCCACGTGGTGTTAGTGTTAGAGGGGAGAGGGGGGAGGCGTTCCATGGAGATAAATTTTGGAGCATTGACAGGAGCCTCACCGTTGTCGTTGTCGGAGTCATCAGTGTCATTATATGCAGCTAGCGCAGGTGGGATGTTGGCCGCTGCTTCCTTGTCCTGCCGGTTCACCATTGTTCCTCGCGCTCCTTTTGTATTTTTGCAATTTCCCTTTTTGCAGAAGCGAGGCCGTGGGTAGAGCAGTTTCCGCAACTGTAACGCTGACGGACTGCTGCTGTATTAGGGACAGAAGCGCGGCGACTTGGTTCGGGGTCAACGACGGAGTCAGCGTCGGGGTCGTCGCATCCGACGAAAACGCCGTTCGGCGCCTCTTGCGCTGACACGGCGGTCCAGCCACAGGCGCTGGCGCATGCTGTGCGTCAGGCGCGTGTGGCGCCACAAGTGCTGCAGGCGTTTTCGTTGCCACTTGCGCCACGGGTGCCTCAGGCGCCACTGATGCCACGTGCTGCTGCTGGAGGGGGGCGCTCAAGTTTTTGTTGACCTCGAGCCCGCCCAATAGCACGTCCACTGCCAGCCACTTGTTACGGCATTCGCCCGTGAATTCTCGGGCGTTACGGTCGGAGTCGGAAGTCGGGGCGGACGAATTGCCGCGGTTAAGTGTCGGCGTGGACACCATAGTTGAGCAATTGTAGGTAAAAATGTCGCGCATTAAAGTTGAGGGTGACACGCCTCTCGGGAGACTGCGAGTTCTAGCCAGCTTCGACGGAAAAATGTCTACTCGAACGGAAATGTTGATAGAGCCGTTGAAACTAGAGAAACGTGGGTGGAGGGAGATGAACTCCAACCCACGGTTTTTTTAGTTGGAGAAGGGCGTTTAGCGTGCTTCGATGCTGCCAAATATTCAGTACAGGTAGCTTCGCTTTCACAATACACAACTTTTAAAAGCATGAATGTGTTTAAAATTTATAACATGTATTGAATGATCACCTCGGTACAACACAATTTCCTCATTTCTGAACTCGATCATATCGATCCTCACAAGCGTGGTCAGCTCTGCCTTGCTTACACGGCCTCACAGGCCAACATTGCTGATATCTTCACCAGGGCCTTGGGGTCTGGTGATCATCAGCGTTTTTGCACTGTCAAAATGTTATATTGCTTACTTTGTGTAGGCTATAGTGGGGTAGCCCATAAGGGGTACAACCCAATAAGGGTTAAAACTTGTACACAACTCTCTCATAGTTCATTCATTCCTCGTTCGTTACTTTGACATGGCTTCAGAGCAGGTCCTTCGCTATGACCGATTTTTTTTCGGGCCCACCATAGAGGTTCCCCACTAGCTGCCCTGCCGCCCTTATGCCTTAAGCGCCGCCCGTCGCCCCTGCAGCCAGCGCGCCGCCCACTTGCGGCCCACCCGCCGCCTCTGCAGCACGCGCGTCGCCCGCTTGCGGCCCGCCAGCTGCCCCTGCAGCCCCGCGCGCCACCCCTTGCGGCCCGCCCGTCGCCCCTGCAGCCCCGCGCCCCGCCCCTTGCGGCCCGCCCGCCGCCCCTGGGCCCCGCGCGCCGCCCCTTGCGGCCCGCCCGTCGCCCCTACAGCCCCGCGCGCCGCCCCTTGCAGCCCGCCCGCCGCCCCTTGCAGCCCGCCCGCCGCCCCTAGGCCCCGCGCGCCACCCTTGCTGCCCTGTGCGCTGCCCTTGCAGCCCCTCGTGCCGCCCTTGATGCCCTGCACACCACCCTTGCAGCCCCGCGACCACCCCTTGCGGCCCGCCCTTCACCATTGCAGCCCGTGAGCCGCCCCTTCAGCCCCACGCGCCGCCCCTTGCGGCCCGCCCGCCACCCCTAGGCCCTCTTGCCGCCCCTGCAGCCCCGCGCGCCGCCCCTTGCGACCCGCCCGCCGCCCCTAGGCCCGCAAACCACCCCTCTTGCAGCCTGCGCGCCGCCACTTGCAGCCCGCTTGCCGCCCCTTGCTGCTGCCTGACTTGTTCCTTACGCTGCATGGCTCCTGCCGGCCCTGTGTGCTCTCTGCTATGGCTTCTCCCTATTGTAGGCGACGTAAAGACGCTCCAGATCCAATTTGAATCAAGTCATTTGCAGCTGTGACCAGAACGCTATCAACGTTTGAAGCCGCTGTGCAGAAATCCGTCTGTGCACTCTATCTTTCGTTTTAGGCACATTCAAGCCTATAGTGACTATAACAAGTGGTATCAGAGCCCCTTGGAGCATTTTCGACAATGGCTGGACCTGAGGAAAGGGGTGGCAGAGGTGCTGGTGGCAGTGGAGAAGCCCAAGCTCAAGGCCAACCCCGTGATTCAGCCATGGCGCCCGTGCAACCAAGTCTTGGCCCACCTAGGGATGAGCCTAGGGTGTGTGGGCTTGACAAGTTCAATGGCGACAACTTTGCTGAATGGTCCTTCAGAATGGAGAATTTATTTTGACCACTATGATCTGCTGAAGGTGATGGAAGGAACGGAGAAGCACCCTGAGAACGACCCGAAGAAGAGCCCGTGGGTGCGGAAGAGCGCACAAGGCTATCTCCTACTTGGGCAAGTGTTGGGGAGCAGCCAGATCCGTCACATCAAGCCATTCCAGCGTGAACCAGAGAAGGGACCAAAGGCATGGGCTGCTCTCAAGGGTGTACACGCTCCTGCAACAGCGGCGGTAGCGGTGGTGTTGGAACGGCAAATGGCGGCACGACGAATTGAAGAAGACGAAGCGGTTGAAGAAGGGGTGCAGAAATTCTTCGACTTGTTGACGCGGCTTGAGGGCGCTGATTTGAACTACAGTGAGCTCCAAAAGAAGACCAAGTTGCTGGCCTTACTCCCAGAGTCATGGTCCTCGCTCATCATCAACCTCAATCGTGACTTGCCCCGCCTCTCGCTTGAAGACGTGAAGCGAGCGATCCTTCAAGAGGACTTCCGCCGCCGTGAGTTGGCGAGTGCGGATGGCGCCGGGGCAGCAAGCATCGGCCGAGGGTATGGCCGTGGAAGGGGCAGAGGACAAGGGGGAGGCAGACTTGGCAACAGCAACTTCAATGGAGGCCTAGGGAGTGGCGGTTACGGCAGCGACAACAAGAGCTACGGACGCGGTCGCGGCCGATTCGACGGCGAGTGCCACTATTGTCACAAGAGCGGACATATGTGGCGCAATTGCTACAAACTCCCTGATGGATGGACTCCTGCTCAAGGCCAAGAGGGTAGAGGAGCAAGAGGAGGGAGAGGAAGAGGCCGTGGAGGCCGTGGCAGTCGCGGAGGTGGTGCTGCAAGTATGAAGAACGGTGGCATCGAGAGCGAGTCGAGGGATGATCGCTTTCCGGGTCAATTCTTCTTCGTGTCCACGCAAGCACCGGCTGGTCCAGAGAAGGATGAAGGCTTTGAGGAGCCAGCAGCTGTGGGGAAGGTCACCTTACACTCTCTAGACTATTGGGTGATCGATAGCGGCGCTACCTAGCATGACACCTCGTGCGGACTTGCTCACCGAACTTGAGCCGTCACTGGTGAAGCATGTGACATCGGCTTTGGGGCAGCGAGCAGAAGTGAAAGGCATGGGCAAGGCCATGTTCAAGGGTGCTGATGGGAAGATGGTGGGCCTCAAGAACGTGCTTTGGGAGCCCAACCTTGCTGCCAACCTGATTTCCGTGCGGCGGTTGCAAAAGGCCGGCATGGACACGAGCTCGAAGGGAGCTAAGACCTACACCGCGAGGCTTGGTGAGCGGATTCTTTGGGACCTTCACGAGGATAGGGATGTCTACAACGAGATGTGGCAGATCCTTGTGGTCCCCAAGCCTAAGGAGAGGCAAGTGGCAGCAAGCATCAGCACCAAGGGTGAAGCGGTTGGTAGCGGCGATGGCGCGAATGTGTTAGAATATGGAACGAATGAATGAAACAGAGAAGTGGGTTTTCACTAGCAGGCAGTTGAGTACATATAGCAAACCCTAAATTGGGCTGTACTCACTATTGAGTACCCCACTGCAGGCTAGACAAATATAACATTCTGACACACCCCCATAGCCAAAGTGGGGTGTAATCACCACAACAAGCAAGCAGAGCAATAGTTCACAAATATAAGCAAAACTAGAGGCAGTCACAGACGGTAAGTGAGGAGGAGGAGGGACTGTGAGAGGAGTGGAGATAGGAGACGACGGGTGAAGCTGCAGAAACACGGGCAACAGGAGCGGCGCGCACTATGGCTACCGGAGATTGTAGCCTCCGGACTACTGGAGTAACTGGCTCCGCGGCTAACTCTGAGCGGCAGGAGCAACGGACCCACGGGCGACTGGCGCAGCAGGTTCGCTGGGCTACCAGAGATGGTAGCCTCCGAACTACTAGCGCTGCTGGCGACACGACGGCTGCCTCCGCCCAACCTCCCTCTAACTGTCTCACCCCCCTTTCACACACCCCCTGCGGCACCTCTAGCACTGCTCACACGCCACCCCCTAGTACCACTCCGTCGGCTCCCACACACCCACCCCCCTCAGCGGCAGCTGCAGCAGTGGGAGACGGAGGAGGAGGAGGAGCAGGGGAGGCCGCACACACCCATCACCCCATACTTGCCACCCCCAAACCCCAACACAGGGGAGGGCCGCAACGGGGGCGGCAGCAGGGCAGGGCCGCGACGAAAGGTGAAGGCAGGGCCGCGACCGGGGCGGCAGCAGGGCAGGGCCGCGACAGGGCGGCTACAGGGCAGGGCCGCAACGAAGGACGGGAGGGGCCGATGCGCGGCTCCCCAGGTCGCCTCGACGGGCGACGGGGGGGGGGGCGACGCGCGGCCCCCCAGGGCGCGGCGACAGGCGACGGGGGGGGGGGGGGGGGGGGGGGCGACGCGTGGCCCCCCAGGGCGCCGCGACGGGCTACGGGGGGGGGGGGCGACGCGCAGGTCCCCGGGGGCGCTTCGACGGGCGACGGGGGCGGAAAACCGCCGCGCGCTCCCGCGCGCCATGAGCGCGCGGCAGGCAGGAAAACAGCGCGCGCCCGAGGCGCGCGATAGGCAGGACAGCAGCAGCAGCGGAAACAGCAGTAGCAGCAGGGGCAGTGCAGGCATGGCAGTGCGGCTCAATAGGGCGGCGCGGTTCTGTAGGGCGGCGCGGTTCGGCAGGTGGCGCGGCTCGGCTGGGCGGCGCGGCTTGGCTGGGCGGCGCGGCTCGGCTGGGCGGTGCGGCTCAGCAGGGCGGCGCGGCTCGGTTACTGGCAGCGCGGCGCGGCAGCAGGTGGCGCAGCGCGGGTGCTTACCAGGGGCGGGTGCAGGGCAGGGCCGCGTCCGGGGCGGCAGCAGGGCAGGGCCGCGACAGGGGCGGCAGCAGGGCAGGGCCGCGACAGGGGGCGAAGGCAGAGCCACGACTGGGGCGGCAGCAGGGCAGTGGCCGCGACAGGGGGCGGCTGCAGGGCAGAGGCCGCGACAGGCGGCGAAGGCAGAGCCGCGACAGGGGGCGGCTGCAGGGCAGTGGCCGCAAAAGGGCGGCTGCTGGGCAGAGGCTGCGACGGGCGGCGAACAGGCCGCGACGGGCGGCAAAGGGGCCGCTACGGGCGGCAAAGGGGCCGCGACGGGCGGCAAAGGGGCCGCGACGGGCCAGGGACAGGCCGGCGAGGGGCAGCACGGGGCCGCGGTGGGCGGCTAAGGCAGGGCCGCGACGCGTGGCGACGGGCCAGCGACGGGCGTCTAAGGCAGGGCCGCGACGGGCCAGCAAAGGTAGGGCCGCGACGGGCCAGCAAAGGCAAGGCCACGACGGGCCGTACTAGGGCAGGGCGCAAGGCGCGCTTCGGGCAGGGCGCGATGTGCGCTTCGGGCAGGGAAGGAAAAAACCGTGGTGGGCCCTTAAAAAAAACGTTCCCACTAGGGAACCTGCTCAGAATACCTGCTCCCCCCCCCCCCCCCCGACGCCCGTCGAGGCGACCTGGGGGGCCGCGCGTCCCCCCCCCCCCCCCCCCGTCGCCAGCAACGGAAGCTAACGGTGGGCCCATGCACAGGATCGACCCGGGGAGGTCGACCTGCTCTGATACCATGTTAGAATATGGAACGAATGAATGAAACATAGAAGTGGGTTTTCACTAGCAGGCAGTTGAGTACTTATAGCAAACCCTAAATTGGGCTGTACTCACTATTGAGTACCCCACTGCAGGCTAGACAAATATAACAGTATGACAGAATGGTCGCGCTAAGGAGATTAAGTCCAAGAAGTGCAATCTTGGAGGGACCAGCAAGCTCGGTGAACAAGAGGAGAGTGGTGCAGCAGCCAAGGAGCAGCACAAGGATGAGGAGAACCCCAAGGCAGCAGCGGAGGAGGAGTACGGAGAGAACATGTAGGGCACTATTGCGAGTGCGACATTCTCCAATCCGACTTCGGCTACGGGGGAGTGTGATTGGCTCACCTTGCATCGGCGAATGGGGCATGAGGCCCTGCCCATCTTGCAGCAGCTAGTGAAGAATGAGATGGTTGTTGGCATACGTGTGAAGGGGGAGCCCGATGAGGTACTTGGCTGCCCAACGTGCATGCAAGCCAAGTTCATCCGTTACCCGTTCTCCAGTTCGGAGGCAACGGCTAAGGCACCACTTGATGAGGTGGTGATGGACGTGGTGGGCCCCCTGAAGCTTGGAGCTGCTGGAGCTGAGTACTTTCTTACCATTGTGGACATCTACACTCGGATGACTTGGGTGTACGTGCAGTCCAAGAAGAGTGACGTGGCTGAAACGGTGAAGACCGATTGGTTGCCGATGGTGGAGCGGCAACAAGACCGGTTAGTGAAGGCAATTCGCACCGATCGAGGGGGAGAGTTCCTGAGCAAGGAGTTCTCATTGTGGTTAAAGAAGAATGGCATAAGGCACTCCCTTACCATGCCATACTCCCCTGCAATGAACGGCATCGCCGAGCGAGCGAACCGCACAATCACGGAGACGGCGCGTGGGTTGCTCATTGAAGCCAGGCTACCCGACTATTTCTGGCCTGATGCGGTGCGGAGTGCGTGTGTGGCCAAGAACAGAGCTTTGACTCATGTCGGAGCAGACAAATGGGTGCCCTATGTGGAGTGGATTGGAAGGAAGCCAAAGGTGGATATGCTTCGGGTGTTCGGGTGCATGTGCATGGCGCTCGTGCCTAAGCACCTTCGGCACAACAAGCTCGGTGCCAAGGCGATATGGGCTGTGCACTTGGGCATGGCTCAAAACAGCAAGGGGTGGCTTCTTTGGGACCCATTCACCAAGAAATTATTGGTGAGCAGGGACTGCAAATTCATGGAGAATCTGATGTACAAGGATTGGAAAGCGGAGAATGAGGCGAAGATAGGCATGCGGTTTGGGGAGGTGAAGAGTTCCGTTTTGGAGCTTCCTTTGGAGCTGAGCAGCAGTAGCACCACCACAAGGCAATCTTCCCTTATGAATGGGGGAGAGGAGGTCAAGGATGCAGAGGAAGAAGAGGAGGAGGTGCAGCAAGTGAGCGAGCGTGCACCGACACTTCCTTCTCGCACTACAAGTGCTCCACGGATCCGAGTCACCCCGCAGCAACGCCATGAGAGCCTTCATGTCCCTGCAGCTGAGGAGGAAGGAAGGGGCAAAAGAAGAATCCAAGCCCCAAATAGGCTGACCTATGATGCATTGGGAAATCCAGCCAAGTCAGCTCTGGCCGGAGCGGCGCTTATGGTTGGAGATGACGAGGAGAGTGACTACGAGGAGTGTGCCTTCGCGTTCTTCTCTCCGGTGGAGATGCTGGGGGAACCAGCAACTCTCAAGGAGGCCTTGGAGAGTAGTGATGCTGAGGAGTGGAAGAAGGCAATGGAGAGTGAGCTGAAGAGCAATGAGGAGAACGGCACGTGGGAATGGGTGGAGCTACCGGAGGGGCGTAAAGCGATTACGTCCAAGTGGCTCTTCAAGATCAAGTCCGACGCCGACGGCAATATCGAGCGCTACAAGTGTAGGCTAGTGGCCAAGGGGTACCAGCAGAAGGAGAAGGTGGACTATCAGGAGTTATTTGCTCCTGTGGTGAAGCAAACGACGCTGCGAACCCTACTCGCGGGAGCAGTGTCAAACTTATATGATCTAGCCTGTGTAGGCTGTAGCGGGTTAGATACTAAGGGGTACACAATTCTAGGGTTTCACATTTGTATCACTTTCATTCCTTAGTCAACTCATTCTCGTTCTAAGTTTCTCATGGTATCAGAGCAGGTTTCCTCGTGGGAACTGTTTCTAGGGCCCACCAAGATTTTTTTTCCTACCCGGGGCGCGTGCCGCCCCTGCCCGAACCGCGCCTAGTGTCCCGCCCCTTACGGCCCCGCGACCGCCCCTTACGGCCCCGTCGCCGCCCCTCACGGCCCCGCGACCGCCCCTTACGGCCCCGTCGCCGCCCCTCACGGCCCCGCGACCGCCCCTTACGGCCCCGTCGCCGCCCCTCACGGCCCCGCGACCGCCCCTTACGGCCCCGTCGCCGCCCCTCACGGCCCCGCGACCGCCCCTTACGGCCCCGTCGCCACCCCTCACGGCCCCGCGACCACCCCTTACGGCCCCGTCGCCGCCCCTTAAGGCCCCGTCGCCGCCCCTTACGGCCTCGTCGCCGCCCCTTTCGACCTCGTCGCCGCCCTTCAGCGGCCCCATTGCCGCCCTTCCGCGGCCCCGTCGCCGCCCTTTCGCGGCCTCGTCGTCGCCCTTCAGCGGCCTCGTCGCCGCCCCTCAGCGGCCTCGTCGCCGCCCTTCAGCGGCCTCGTTGCCACCCCTTGCGGCCCCGTCGCCGCCCTTCGCGGCCCTGCCGATTGTCCTCGGCCCCTCAGCCGCCCTTCCCGGCCCCGTCAAGCTGCCGAGCCGCCGAACCCCCCGAGCTGCCGAGCCCCCGAGCTGCCGAGCCGCCGAGCCGCCGAGCCGCCCTGCAGCCGAGCCGCCGAGCCGCCGAGCCGCCACGCCACCGCAGCCGAGATGCCGCAGTCCCTGCCGTCGCGGCCCTGTCCCTGCCGGCCTGCCTCGGCCCGCCCCACCTGCCTGGTAAGAGCAGCGCCTCTGCCACTGCACTGCCCTACCCCGCTGCTCTCTCTGCCAGTCTATTGCTGTCATGGCCACCCCCAGTGTTCTCACCTTTGACGCTGAGGGTCGGGCTGTTGACTTTGAGGTCTGGGTAGATGATCTGAAGCTTTTCCTACAGTGCGATAGGGCAGACGGTCTCTCTCTGTTTGACCTCACCTCTGGTGCCTCTCCTGCCCCTGCTGCTGATGCTGACGCCACTGTTCGCTCACAGTGGGCCACGCGCGATACTGCTGCTCGCCTTGCTGTGCGCCGCCACTTACCGACCACTGAGCGCGCGCATTTTAGTCAGTACAAGAGTGCTAAGACCTTGTACGACGCTGTCATTGCACGCTACTCTTCCCCTGCCACTGCTGCCCTTAGCCGCCTCCTACTGCCGTACCTCTTCCCTGACCTCGCCGCTTTTCCCACAGTCGCTGACCTCATTACGCACCTTCGCACTAGTGACATTCGCTACCGTGCTGCGCTTCCTGCTGAGTTCTGCGCCAAGAACCCCCCCCCTATGTACATCACCCTCTACTACATAGTCACCCGGCTCCCTGACACCCTTCGCTTGGTCAGGGACCACTTCCTCTCTGTTTGCCCCACCACCCTCACCGTTGACCTCCTCGAGGAGCGCCTCCTAGCAGCAGAAAAGAGTATAGTCGCTGTAGGAGCCTCTCGTGGTGACCCTCGTACCCCTGTCTTTGAGGGGTGCTCCCCCTCCCCCCTCTTGCCCTCTGTTGCCTCTGCTGCTGCGGCCGACCTCGTTGGTCATGAGTCGGTCGGCGCGGCGTCTTCCCCTAGCGGAAGACGCCGCTCAGGCAAGGGCAAGGGGGGCAAGGGCGCTGGAGGAGCTGGCGGGGGAGGTGGAGGCGGCAGTGGAGGCGGCGGAGGGGGTGGGGGTGGCGGTGGGAGTGGTGGCGGGAGTGGGGGCACTAGTGGCGGCAGTGGAGGCGGAGGAGGCGGCGGCGGTGGCGGTGCGAGCGGAGGTGGTGGAGGTGGAGGCGGTGGTGGAGGTAGCGGCGGCGGAGGTGGAGCTGGTCGGGGCGGCTCTTCGCAGAGGGTCGGCTCCGGTGGTGGTCAGCGCCAGCAGCAGCAGCAGCAGCGCACTCGTGAGACCCCTTCCCTCCAGCAGCTTCGTGAGTGGTACACTGCTCGTCAGCGGGGTTGGGGTGCTGGCCCCTGTACCTACGTTCTACGTACAGGCGACCGCACGGGTGAGCAGTGTGGGGGTCCGCACTCCACCCAGCGCTGCTTCGGCCGCCTGACGGACGCTTGGCGTCACCAGTTCCCCGACGCTACTGAGATCCCTCGCTGGGGCGAGCTGTTTAGGGCGGGTGTTGCGATCTTTGATCTTGATTATGATGCTATTCTTGCTGCAATGTATGCTGTGACTATTAGTGATGAGGGTGACTGTTACCGGTGTTTTCCGCCTGACCCGGGCATTGAGGCTGCTGCTCTAGGTGCTGGTGAGGCTGCTGCTCTAGGTGCCAGTGAGCCTGCTGCCCCACGTGCTGGTGAGTCTGCGCTCACAGGTACCGCGTCGGCTCCGGCCACCCACACCTTCACCCTTGACTCGGGTGCTTCCCGCTCCTTCTTTCGGGACCGCACCACGCTTACGCCGCTTAGTCGGCCAGTGGCAGTCTCCCTGGCAGACCCCTCTGGGGGTCCTGTCCTTGCCCACTTCTCCACTGTTCTACCGTGTCCGGCGGCCCCTTCTGGCACCCTGTCGGGTCTTTACCTCCCCTCGTTCTCTACGAACTTGGTGAGTGGTGCTGACCTCCAGGATGGAGGGGTTCACCAGTTCACTCCTGCGAGTCAGCGAGTGACCCACTATACCTGTGCTCAGACGGGCCGTCACTTGGCCACGTTTACCCGTCAGCCGGGGTCGAGCCTGTACACACTGACTACTGAGTCTCCTCCGGTCGCTGAGTCTGCTCAGGTAGCCGCGTCGGGTCAGGTGTTTGCTGCGGCGTCCAGGTCTGGTCCTGAGTCTGCCCCCTGCTCGTGTCGTCTCCTGTCTCACCAGACTCTCCTTTGGCACCACCGCCTTGGTCACCCCTCCCTGCCTCGTCTTCGAGGTATGGCCTCCCGTACCCTTGTCTCTGGTCTCCCCCGGTCCCTCCCTCCCCTTCCTCTGGGGCCTGCCCCTACCTGTGTTCCTTGTGTCTTGGGCCGGCAGCGCGCCGCTCCTCACTCCTCCACGTTCCCTCCGACAGATGCTCCCCTACAGACTCTTCACATGGACGTGTGGGGCCCAGCCCGCGTCCGTGGACAGGGTCACGAGCGTTACTTCCTGCTGGTGGTTGACGACTACTCGCGTTACACCGCAGTCTTCCCCTTGTGCAGCAAGGGTGAGGTCACTGAGGTGTTGATCGCCTGGATCCGCGCAGCTCGTCTCCAGCTCAGAGAGAGTTTCGGCTCGGACTTTCCTGTTCTGCGTCTGCACTCTGACAGAGGCGGAGAGTTCTCCTCTGACCTTCTGCGAGCCTTCTGTCGTGCACGAGGCATCCGCCAGACCTTCACGCTTCCGGACTCTCCGCAGCAAAATGGGATTGCTGAGCGCCGCATTGGCATGGTCATGGACGTCGCTCGTACGTCCATGGTCCATGGGGCTGCCCCCCATTTTCTGTGGCCGTTTGCGGTTCGGTACGCGGCGCATCAGATCAACCTTCAGCCCCGGGTCTCCATGCCGGAGACCTCCCCTGCTTTGCTGTGGACGGGGAAGGTTGGCAATGCGTCTGCGTTCCGTGTCTGGGGATCTCGGGCGTTTGTCCGCGACTTGTCTGCGGACAAGCTGTCCCCTCGTGCTGTTCTCTGCGTCTTCCTTGGCTTCCCCCCTAACGCGCCGGGCTGGCAGTTCTACCACCCCACCTCGCGCCGTGTTCTGTCCTCCCAGGACGTCACCTTTGACGAGTCGGTTCCCTACTACCGTCTCTTCCCCTACCGCACTGCGTCCCTCCCCCCCCCGCCGCTCTTCCTTACGCCAGGTCCCCCTCCGGTAGACCCCCTCCCCCCTCAGGGTCCTGCCCCCTCAGGTGTGTCTCAGGTAGACGCAGTCGACCCTGTCGAGGTAGCTGTTGACTCTGGTGCTGCTAGGGGTGCTGAGCCTGCGGGTGCTGGGTCTGGGGGTGCTGAGCCTGGGGGTGCTACGCCTGGGGGTGCTGCGTCTGGGGGTGCTGAGCCTGGGGGTGCTGCGTCTGGGGGTGCGGAGTCTGAGGGTACTGGACCTGCTCGTGTGGCGTCTGGCGGTGCTGGGCCTGGAGGTTCTTCGGGTGCTTCGTCCGGGCGGGAGCTACTCTCTCCACAGGAGCTGCGTGAGTGGTTTGCTCGGCGCTGGAGGCGAGCTGCTGGAGCTGGAGGTGCTGCGGGTGCGGGAGGTTCTGCTGCTGCTGAGGGTGCTGGTGCCGCGGGTCCCGGAGGTGCTCGTACTGGGCGTACTGGAGCTGCTGGGCCTGCGGGTGCTTCTCGTACTGGAGCTGGTGGTGCTGCGGGCGTCGGTGCTACTGAGGGTGCTGGAGCTGGACCTGCTGCGTCTTCTGGTGGTCCGGCTGGAGCTGGAGCTGCTGGGGGTGTTGGCGCTGAGGGTGCCTCTGGTGCTGGTGCCTCTGAGGGTACTGGAGTTGGCGCTGCTGGAGCTGGGGGTGCTGCTGGCGCTGGTGCTGTCGTTCGGGGTGCTGGTGCTGTCCCTTCTGGTGCTGGTGGTGCTGAGCGACCGCGGCCGTACTTCGTTCCGCTCCTAGAGCAGGTTCTTGGTCTTCCGCCCTCTGCTAGTCCGGCTCCTCCCTTAGAGTGTCCACCGCCTGTCCAGTCCGAGTCACAGCTACAGCCTACCTCTCCTCTGCCTGCTCCTTCTCCCTACACTGGTCCTACTGGAGGTCTTGCTGAGCGTTGTGAGCCTGCGTCTCGTCCTGCGTCGCCTGTCCGTGCTGCTCGCACTAGTAGTCGTGATTCGCGTCAGCGTCCTCCCCCTGTCCCCGGCACGCACCGGATGTCTCTGCGTCCCTCCACTGCTCCGCTGCGTGCCCCTTTGTCTTCTCCTCCTGAGTCCTCTCTTCCTGTTCTTGCTGACCCGGAGTCGGACTCCCTTCGTGCTGCCAGTCCTATTGTCACGCGTCTCCTTGCTACTGTCGTCACTGACCCTTCCTTTGAGTCCGCTGCTGCGTCTGCCTTAGTTTCTGAGCTTGTCGACTTCGCTGCTCGCTGTCGCCTAGACTACGCTGCTAGTCTTGTCGCTGAGTCTGAGTCTGTCTGTCCTCCGTCCGTCGGGGGTGAGTGTGCCCTTGGCACGGACGTCCTTGAGGACAGGCAGGAGGAGTTCCAGTGCTTTGCTGCTGCTTCACCTCATCTCGTGTCCATGCTGCTTGCCCCTGAGGGAGACCCGGATGCACCAGACATCCCGACTCCGCCCTCTTACGCGGAGGCAATAGAGGGTCCCTACTCCTCTCAGTGGCAGGCAGCCATGGATGCAGAGATGGCTTCCTGGAAGTCCACAGGCACCTACGTCGACGAGGTTCCCCCTCCTGGGGCGAACATTGTCAGTGGCATGTGGATTTTCAGGGTGAAGCGGCCGCCGGGTTCTCCGCCTGTCTTCAAGGCGCGCTACGTGGCTCGTGGCTTCAGTCAGCGGCAGGGAGTTGACTACTTTCAGACCTTCTCTCCCACCCCGAAGATGACCACTCTTCGGGTACTGCTGCACATAGCCGCTCACCGTGACTACGAGCTTCACTCTCTTGACTTCAGCACTGCTTTCTTGCAGGGCAGCCTGCACGAGGAGATCTGGCTACGCCGCCCACCTGGCTTCACTGGGTCTTTTCCTCCTGGTACCCAGTGGAGCCTCCGGCGGCCAGTCTACGGTCTCCGCCAGGCACCTCGTGAGTGGCACGACACACTGAGGACTACACTTGCGGCTCTTGGGTTTGCTCCTTCTACTGCCGACCCGTCGCTGTTTCTACGCACCGACACTTCTTTGCCGCCATTCTACATCCTCGTGTACGTCGACGACTTGGTCTTTGCCACAGCTGACACTACTGGACTCGCCCACGTGAAGTCCGAGCTGCAGAAGAGACACACGTGCACAGACCTGGGTGAACTGCGCAGCTACCTTGGCTTGCAGATCACCCGGGACAGAGCACAGCGCACCATTACCCTGACTCAGTCACACATGGTGCAGCAGGTCCTTCAGCGCTTCGGCTTCACGTACTCCTCGCCTCAGGCCACTCCTCTGTCTACTCGCCACTCGCTCTCAGCTCTGCCTTCGGATGAGTCCGTAGAGTCGAGTGGCCCATACCCAGAGCTTGTTGGCTGCCTCATGTACCTGATGACCTGCACTCGACCTGACCTTGCATACCCTCTTAGCATTCTGGCACGCTATGTTGCTCCTGGGAGACACAGACCAGAGCACATGGCTGCAGCGAAGAGGGTGTTGCGCTACTTGTGCAGTACGTCGGGCATGGGGCTTGTGCTTGGAGGGCGGAGTCCAGTGGTCCTCACTGGTCACGCAGACGCTTCTTGGGCTGACGATCAGGCTACGCAGCGGTCGTCACAGGGTTACACCTTCAGCCTTGGTTCCGGCTCTGTTTCGTGGCGGTCTACCCGCTCGTCTTCTGTTCTCGGCTCCAGTTGTGAGGCTGAGATCTACGAAGGGGCCATGGCTGCACAGGAGCTACGCTGGCTCACCTACCTGCTGACTGACCTAGGAGAGCCGCCTCGTTCTCCTCCAGTTCTGTACGTAGACAACAAGGCTATGCTGGCCTTGTGTCGGGAGCACAGACTGGAGCACAGAACGAAGCACATCGCTCTTCGCTACTTCCTTGCTCGTGAGCTGCAGCAGCGAGGTCAGCTGCGCCTTGCTTACGTGGCCTCTGAGGCCAACACTGCTGATATCTTCACCAAGGCACTTGCGCCTTGTGACCATCAGCGCTTCTGTACTCTGTTAGGTCTTGTACCTACCTTGCCTCACTTGCTCACTTCTTGACCTTGCTTGTACTGTTACATATATATATACCTGCTCTTGCTTGTTTAGCGTTATATATATGTGTGTACTCATGCATGTGAACTGGCCTTGTGGCCTTGAACTTGTGCTCAGAATGTGTGGTGACGTTGTGATCCACCCTGAGCTTGCTTTGCCTTGCTTTGCTTGACTGGTCTTGTGACCCCTTGTTCTCCCCCACTTTGCCTATGGGGGTGTGTCAAACTTATATGATCTAGCCTGTGTAGGCTGTAGCGGGTTAGATACTAAGGGGTACACAATTCTAGGGTTTCACATTTGTATCACTTTCATTCCTTAGTCAACTCATTCTCGTTCTAAGTTTCTCAAGCAGCCATCAAAGGATGGGTGGTGAAACAAGTGGGTGTCACAACGGCATTCCTCAATGGCGTCCTTGAGGAAGAGATTTTTATGGCGCAACCAGAGGGGTTTGATGATGGTAGTGGCCGAGTTTTGAAGATGATGAAGGCCCTTTATGGACTGAAGCAGGCCCCTAGGCAGCGGTACTTGAAGCTGCGAGGAGTTTTGGAGGAGATCGGCTTCACTCCCTCAACGTCCGATCACTCATTGTTCATGCTTGGCGAGGGGGAGCAGAGGAGTTTCATGGTGGTGTACGTGGACGTGATGCTGAATCGTGTAATCTAAATTACATATTGTAGGCGACGTAAAGACGCTCTATATCCAATTTGAATCAAGTCATTTGCAGCTGTGACCAGAACACTATCAACGTTTGAAGCCGCTGTGCAGAAATCCGTCTGTGCACTCTATCTTTCGTTTTAGGCACATTCAAGCCTATAGTGACTATAACATCAGCCTCACAACAGGAACTGAGAACAGAAGACGAGCGGGTAGACCGCCAAGAGACAGAGCCGGAGCCAAGGCTGAACGTGTAACCCTGTGACGACCGCTGCGTAGCCAAGTCGTCAACTTAGGAAGCGTTTGCGTGTCGAATGAGGACAACTGGACCCCGTCCTCCAAGCACGAGCCCCATGCCCAATGTAATGCACATGTAGCGCAACACCCTCTTAGTGGCCTCCCAGTGCTCTGGTCGGTGTCTCCTGGGCGCAACGTAGCGTGCCAGGATGCTAAGAGGGTATGCAAGGTCAGGTCGAGTGCAAGTCATCAGATACATGAGGCAGCCCACAAGCTCTAGATACAGGCCACCCAGCTCTACGGATTCGTCCAAAGGTAGAGCTCAGAGCGAGTGACCAGTAGACAGAGGAGTGGACTGTGGCGAGGAGTACAGGAAGCCGAAGCGCTGAAGGACCTGGTGCACCATGTGTGACTGAGTCAGTGTGATGGTGCGCCGTGCTCTGTCCCGGGTGATGTGCAAGCCAAGATAGCTGCGCAGTTCACCTAGGTCAGTGCACGTGTGTCTCTTCTGCAGCTCCGACTTCACAAGGGTCAGTGCCTCAGTGTCAGCAGTGGAAAAGATGAGGTCGTCGACGTACACGAGGACGTAGCACGGCGTCAGCGACGTGTTGGTGCGTAGAAACAGCGACGGCTCAGCAGTAGAAGGAGTAAGCCCCAGAGCCGCAAGTGTAGTCCTGAGTGTATCGTGCCACTCACGAGGCGCTTGGCGGAGACCGTAGATTGGCCGCCGGAGGCTCCACTGGGTACCTGCAGGACCTGGTGCAGCATGTGTGACTGAGTCAGGGTGATGGTGCGCCGTGCTCTGTCCCGGGTGATCTGCAAGCCAAGATAGCTACGCAGCTCACCCAGGTCAGTGCAGGTGTGTCTCTTCTACAGCTCCCATTTCACAAGGGCCAGTGCCTCAGTGTCAGTAGTGGCAAAGACCAAGTCGTCGACGTACATGAGGACGTAGAACGGTGGCAGCAAAGTGTCCGTGTGTAGAAACAGCGACGGGTCAGCAGTCGAAGGAGCAAACCCAAGAGCCGCAAGTGTCGTCCTCATTGTGTCGTGCCACTCGCGAGGCACCTGGCGGAGACCGTAGACTGGCCGCCGGAGGCTCCACTGGGTACCTATAGGAAACGACCCAGTGAAGTCAGGTGGGCGGCACAGCCAGATCTCCTCGTGCAGACTGCCCTGCAAGAAAGTTGTGTTGAATTTCAAGAGAGTGCAGCTCATAGTCACGCTGAGCGGCGACGTGCAGCAACATCTGAAGAGTGGTCATCTTCTGGGTAGGGGAGAAGGTCTGGAAGAAGTCAACTCCCTGTCGCTGACTGAAGCCTCTGCAACGTAACGAGCCTTGAAAACAGGCGGAGAACCCGGCGGTCGCTTCACCCTGAAAATCCACATGCCATCGACTATGTTCGCCCCAGAAGGGGGAACTGCGTCGACGTAGGTGCCTATGGACTTCCAGGATGCCATCTCTGAGTCCATGGGTGTCTTCCACTGAGAGGAGTAGGGACCCGTAATCGCCTCTGCGTAAGAGCGTGGGGTCGGGATGGCTGGTGCATCCGGGTCTCCCTCAGGTGCAAGCAGCATGGCCACGAGATGAGGTACAGCAGCTGCAAGACACTCAAAGTCCTCTTCCTTGTCCTCAAGGACGTCCGTGCCAAAAGCACACTCACCCCCGACGGACGGAGGACAGACAGACTCAGACTAAGCAACAAGACTAGTGACGTAGTCGAGACGACAAGCGGCAGCAAATTCAACAAGCTAAGCAACTAGGGCAGACGCAATAGAGGAATCAAAAAAAGGGTCAGTAACAACAGAGGCTAGAGGACGAGGGACAGTAGGACTGGCAGCACGAGCTAAATCAGACTCAGGGTCAGGAACAGTAGGAAGAGAGGACGCAGGAGGAGGCGGCAGGGGAACTCGCAGTGGAACAGAGGAAGGATGAAGTGCCATAACGTGAGTGTAGGCGACAGGAGGAGGACGTGGACGAGGAACATGACGACCAGTGCGAACAGCGCCAACAGGCAAGGCAAAACGAGACTCACGCTCACGACGCTCTGTAAGACCTCCCGTCTGCTCAGTGTAAGGAGAAGGAGCAGGCTGTGGGGAGGCTGGCTCTAACGGCGGCTGCGACTAGTCAGGCGGTGGACACAGTAAGGGAGGAGTAAGACCAGAAGAAGACGGGAGACCAAAAACCTGCTGAAGCAGGGGAACGAAGTACGGTCGCGGCCATCCAGTGTCTCCAGAACCAGCACCAACAGCACCAGCACCCCCAGGGCCAGCGCCTCCAGCTCCGGTGTCTCCAGCTCCTCCAGCTCCGGTGTCTCCAGCTCCAATGTCCCTAGCTCCCACGCCTGCAGCACCACCAGCTCCAACAGATCCAGTTGCTCCAGTACAAGCACCTCCAGGACCAGCGGTTCCAGTACCTCCAGCAGCTCTCGCTCCAGTACCTCCAGCAGCTCCAGCTCCAGTGCCTCCTGCTCCAACTCCTGCAGCAGCACCAGCTCCAGTACCTCCAGTACGAGCACCTCCGGGACCAGCGGCTCCAGTGCCTCCAGGAGCTCCAGCTCTAGTGCCTCCAGCTCCAACTCCTGCAGCACCTCCAGCTTCAGCAGCTCCAGTACCTCCAGGGCCAAGAGCTCCAGTGCCTCCAGCGGCAGACCCCTCGGCTCCAAAAGCGCCACTCCAAAGGCGGGTGCACCGAGCAAACCACTCGCGCAGCTGCAGTGGAGAGAGAGGCTCACGCCGCGACAAGGTACTCGGAGGACCTCTAGTAGACAAAGCACCCCCAGGCTCAGTACGCTCAGCCTCAGCACCCCCAGGCTCCGCACGCTCAGGCTCAGCACTCCCAAGCTCAACACCCCCAGGCTCCGCACGCTCAAGCTCAGCACCCCAAGGCTCCGCACCCTCAGACGAAGCACCCCCAAGCTTCGCATCCTCAGACTCAGAAACCCCAGGCTCCGTACACGCAGGCTCAGTACCCCCAGACGCAGCACCCCTAGTAGCACCACCTCCAGCAGCACCAGAGTCGACAGCTACCTCGACACGCTCGATAGGGTCTACCTGAGACACACCTGAGGGAGAAGGATGCCGAAGGGGGAGGGGGTCTACCGGAGGGGGACCTGGAGCAAGGAAGAGCGGCGGGGGTGGGAGAGGGGAAGAGCGGTAGGGGAAGAGACGGTAAAGGGGAACCGACTCGTCAAATGTGACGTCCTGAGAGGGGAGGACACGGCGCAAGGTGGGGTGGTAGAACAGCCAGCCAGGCGCGTCAGGGGGAAAGCCAAGGAAGACGCAGGGAATAGCGCGGGCCGAGAGCTTGAAGCGGACGTATCGCGAACAAAGGCACGAGAACCCCAGACCCGGAACACCGACGCATCGCCAACCTTCCCCATCCAACGCAGTGTAGGCGAGGTCTCCGGCAAGGAGACACGGGGCCAGAGGTTGAGCTGATGCACAGCGTACTGGACCGCAAACGGCCACAGAAAATGGGGAGCAGCCGCATGGATCATGGAGGTACGAGCGACCTCCATGACTAAGTCAATGCGGCGCTCAGCAATCCCATTTTTCTGCGGGGAGGCTGAAAGCGTGAACGACTAGAGAATGCCCTCCCCACGACAAAAGTCCTGCAAGAGGTCGGAGGAGAACTCACCACCTCTGTCAGAGTGCAGACGCAAGACAGGAAGGTCCATACGGAACCGCTCGCGAAGCTGGAGACGGACCGCGCGGATCCAATGGATCAAGACATTAGGGACCTCACCCTTGCTGCGCAAGGGGAAGACCATGGTGTACCGCGTGTAGTCGTCAACAACAAGCAGGAAGTAGCACTCGCGGCCCTGTCCACTGACGCGGGTTGGGCCCCACACGTCCATGTGGAGAGTCTGCAGGGGAGCAATCATCGGGGGAAACGAGGAGTGAGGAGCGGCGCACTGCCGCCCCTCGATGCAAGGAAGGCAGGGCAGGGCAGGCGAGGGCCGGAGGGGAGGCAGAGACCTGGGAAGACCAGAGACAAGCAGGCGGGGGCGCATGCCACGAAGGCGTGGCAGGGAGGGGTGACCAAGGCGGTGGTGCCACAGGAGAGTCTGGTGCGACAGGAGGCGACACGAGCACGGGGGTGCTACCGGACCTGACGCGGACACCTAGGCACACGCAGCTATTTGAGGAGGCTCGGTAGCCAGGGTGTATAGACTCGACCCAGGCCGACGAGTAAATGTGGCCAGGTGACGGCCCGTCCGTGCACACGTGCAGATCAACACACGCTGACCCCCAGGAGTGGTGGTAGTGACCATCTCATCCTGGAGGGCAGCAGTACTCACCAAGTTCGTAGAGAACGAGGGGAGGTGAAGACCTGACAGTGAGCCGGACGGAACCGTCGGACACGGGAGAACAGTGGAGGAATGGGCAAGAACTGGGCCCCCTGAGGGGTCAGCCAGTCTGACCGGTACAGGTGAATTGAGAGGAGTGAGGGTGGTGCTATCGCGAAAGATACAGCGGAAAGCACCTGAGTCAAGGGTAAAGGTGTGCAAGGCCTTAGCAGGCGTAGTACCAGGGAGAGCAGACTCACTAGCACCTAGAGCAGCAGCCTCTATACCTGGGTCAGGCGGCACACACAGGTAACAGTCCCCCACAGCACGAACAGACAAGGCATACATAGCTGCAAGGATAGCATAAAAGTGAAGATCAAAGATAGCAACTCCAGACCCAAGCAGCTCTGCCCAGCGGGGGCGCTCGGCCTCGTCACCAAACTCTGCGCGCCAAGCGTCGTCTAGGCGGGAGAAGCAGCGGTGCTGAGAGTGAGGCTTCCCGCATGTCTGACCAGCACGGTCACCCGTGCGAATGATATGCGGGCAGCTAACACTACCCCCAGATGCCCCACGCTGAGCAAACCACTCACGAAGCTGCTGGGGCGAAGGGGTCTCGCTCCGACGCTGCTGCTGCTGCCTTTGGCCACCGCCAGAGCCTCCCCTCCGAACAGCTCCTCCCCGACTGCCACCACTCCCGCTGCCGCCACTACCACCATTCCCACTGCTGCCACCACCGCGCCACCAAAGCCCCCACTCACGCCACCACGCCCACAGCTGCCACCACCTCCACTACCTCCACCACCTCCACTGCCGCCCCCACTACCACCCCCACTGCCACCTCCACCACTCCTGCCACCCTTGCCCTGGTTGTTGCGGCGCTTCCCACCAGCAGAAGCAGCCCCGACGTCCTCAGCACCATAGACGTCAACAGCAGCACCAGAAGCGTAGGAGGGGGCAAGAGGGGGAACACCCCTCAAAGAAGGGCATGCGAGGAGTACCACGAGCGGCACCTACAGCGACTACACTAGTCTCAGCTGCAAGGAGGTGCTGCTCAAGCAGGTCAACAGTGAGGTCTGTGGGGTCAAGTGCGAGAAAGTGGTCCCTGACTACACGAAGAGAGTCAGGGAGGCGGTGACTATGAAGTAGAGAGTGATGTACATCGGGGGAGGGGGGGGGGCGGGGGGGTTCCTTGTCAGAATAATGAACAAGAATGAATGAACTATGAAAGAGTTGTGTACGAGTACTAACCATAATTGGGTTGTACCCCTTCTGGGCTACCCCACTATAGCCTACACAAATATAAGCACTATAACATTCTCACACCCCCATAGGCAAAGTGGGGGAAAACAAGTGGTCACAAGACCAGTCAAGAAAAGCAAAGCAAGCTCAGGGTGGATCACAAAGTCACCACACAGTCCGTGCACAAGCAAAGGGCCACGAGGCCAGTTCACATGCAGTGTTATATAAAAGAGAACAAACAATACAATTATCATACCCTAGTAAGTGGAAGCATGCAGGTATATATATATATATCACAGTACAAGCAAAGTCACGTAGTGAGAAAGTGAGGCAAAGAAGGCACAAGGCCTAACACAGTAGAGAAGCGTTGATGATCACCAGGCGGAAGTGTCTTGGTGAATATATCAGCAGTGTTGGCCCTAGTGGCCACGTACGCAAGACGAAGCTGGCCACGCTGCTGCAACTCTCGAGCAAGGAAGTATCGCAGAGTGATGTGCTTCGTTCGGTGCTCTAGTGTGTGCTCCTGACACAAGGCTATCATGGCCTTGTTGTCTACGTACAGAATTGGATGCGAACGAGGCTGCTCTCCCAAATCAGTCAGCAGGTAGGTGAGCCAGCGTAACTCCTGTGCAGCCATGGCCCCGGCGTAGATCTCAGCCTCACAACTGGAACTGAGAACCAAAGACGAGCGGGTAGACTGCCAAGAGACAGAGCCGGAGCCAAGGCTGAAAGTGTAACCCTGTGATGACCACTGCGTAGCCAAGTCGTCAACCCAAGAAGTGTCTGTCTGACCCGTGAGAACAAGTGGACCCCGTCCTCCATGCACGAGCCCCATGCACGACGTTCTGCAAAGGTAACGCAACCCTCTTCGCAGCATCCCAGTGAACCTTTCAGTGCCTACCGGGAGCCACGTAGGGAGCCAGGAGGCTGAGAGGGTACGCGAGGTCAGGTCGTGTGCACGTCATCAGGTACATGAGGCAACCCACAAGCTCTGGGTATGGACCACTCGGCTCCACGGACTCGTCCGAAGGTGGAGCTGAGAGCGAGTGGCCGGTAGACAGAGGAGTGGGCTGTGGCGAGGAGAACTAGAAACCGAAGCGCTGAAGGACCTGGTCCACCATGTGTGACTGAGTCAGTGTTATGGTGCGCCGTGCTCTGTCACGGATGATCTGCAAGCCAAGATAGCTGGAGGCTCCACTGGGTACCTGCAGGAAACGACCCAGTGAAGCCAGGTAGGCGGCGCAGCCAGATCTCCTCGTGCAGGCTGCCCTACAAGAAAGCTGTGCTGAAGTCCAGAGAGTGCAACTCGTATTCACGCTGAGCAGCAACGTGCAGCAACACCCGAAGAGTATTCATCTTCGGGGTGGGAGAGAATGTCTGAAAGTAGTCGACCCCCTGTCGATGACTGAAGCCTCTAGCAACGTAACGCGCCTTGAAGGCAGGCGGAGAACCCGGCGGCCGCTTCACCCTGAAAATCCACATGCCATCGACTATGTTCGCCCGAGACGGGAGAACTGCATCGACGTAGGTGCCTGTGGACTTCCAGGATGCCATCTCGGCATCCATAGCTACCTGCCACTGAGAGGAGTAGGGACCCGTAATCGCCTCTGCGTAAGAGCGCGGGGTCGGGATGTCTGGTGCATCCGGGTCTCCCTCAGGGGCAAGCAGCATGGAAGTGAAACGAGGTATAGCAGCCGCAAGACACTCAAGGTCCTCCTGCCTGTCCTCAAGGACGTCCGTGCCAAGAGCACACTCAACCCTGACGGACGGAAGACTGGCAGACTCAGACTAAGCAACAAGAGCAGTGGCGTAGTCTAGACGACAGGCAACAGCAAAGTCAACCAGCTCAGCAACGAGGGAAGACGCAGCAGTGGACTCAAAAGAAGGGTCAGTGACAACAGTGGCGAGGAGACGAGAGACAGTGGGACTGGCAGCACGAGCAAGGTCAGACTCAGGGTCAGGGACGGCAGGAAGGGAGGACTCAGGAGGAGGCGGCAGAGGAACACGCAATGGAACAGAGGAAGGACGAAGTGCCATATCGTGGATGCCGAGGACAGGAGGAGGACATGGACGAGGAACCCTACGACCAGTGCGAACAGCGCGAAAAGGCGAGGCAGGATGAAACTCCGGCTCACGAAGCTCTGTAGGACCTCTAGTCCGCTCAGTGTAAGGAGAAGGAGCAGGCAGTGGGGAGGCTGGCTGCAACGGCGGCTGTGACATGTCAGGCGGCGGACACAGTAAGGGAGGAGTAAGGCCAGGATAAGACGGGAGACCAAGAACCTGCTCAAGTAGGGGAAAGAAGAACGATCGCGGTCGCACAGTGCCTCCACCACCAGTATCGCCAGTACCCCTCAGGTTCAGCACCCCCAGGCTCCACACCCTCAGGCTCAGCACCCCTAGGCTCCGCACCCCCAGGCTCAGTACCCCCAGGCTCAGCACCCCAAGACCCGGCACCCTCAGACTCAGCACGCCCAGGCTCCGCATCCCCACACGCAGCACCTGAGCCAACAGCTACCTCAACAGGCACAGTACGAGGGAGAGGGTCTACCTAAGACACACCTGAGGGAGCAGGACCCTGGGGGGGGGAGGGGGTCTACCAGAGGGGGACATGGAGCAAGAAAGAGCGTCGGGGGTGGGGGAGGGGCAGAGCGGTAGGGGAGGAGATGGTAAAAGGGAACCGACTCGTCAAACGTGACGTCCTGAGAGGGGAAGACACGGCGCGAGGTGGGGTGATAAAACTGCCAGCCAGGCGCGTCCGGGGGAAAGCCAAGGAAGACGCAGGAAATAGCGCTGGTGGAGAGCTTGTCCGCGGATGTATCGCGAACTAAGGCACGAGAGCCCCAGACCCAGAACGCCGACGCATCTCCAACCTCCCCCGTCCAACGCGGGGTTGGCGAAGTCTCCAGCAAGGAGACACGAGGCGAGAGGTTGAGCTGATGCGCAGCGTACCGGACCGCAAACTGCCACAAAAAGTGGGGAGCAGCCGCATGGATCATGGAGGTACGAGCAACCTCCATGACTAAGCCAATGCGGCGCTCAGCAATCCCATTTTGCTGAGGGGAGGCCGGTAGCGTGAACGACTGGAGAATGCCCTCCCCACGACAAAAGTCCCGCAAGAAGTCAGAGGAGAAGTCACCACCTCTGTCAGAGTGCAGACGCAGGACAAGAAGGTCTGGTGGAACCGCTCACGAAGATAGAGACGGACCGCGCGGATCCAAGTGATGAAGACATTAGGGACCTCATCCATGCTACGCAAGGGGAAGACCGTGGTGTACCGCGTGTAGTCGTCAACAACCAGTAGAAAGTAGCGCTCGCGGCCCTGTCCACTGACGCGGGCTGGGCCCCACACGTCCATGTGGAGAGTCTGCAGGGGAGCAGACGTCGGGGGAAACGAGGAGTCGTGAGGAGCGGCGCGCTGCCGCCCCTCGACGCAAGGAAGGCAGGGCGGGGCAGGCGAGGGCGGGAGGGGAGGCAGAGACCTGGGAAGACCAGAGACAAGGAGGCGGGAGTGCATGTCAGAATGTATTTGCTGTTTAGCCTGCAGTGGGGTACTCTGTAGTGAGTACAACCCAATTTAGGGTTTGCTATTTGTATCCCAACTTTCTATAGTGAGACCACTCATTCTTCCTTCTCGACTTTCCTCACCCAAAATTCTCGCGACACCAATGCCCTGAACCCAAGCCATGGTTCCTAAGTCACGCTAGTATTCTATCAGTGCATACCACGAAGGCGTGGCGGGGAGGGGTGACCAAGGCGGTGGTACCACAGGAGAGTCTGGTGCGACAGGAGGCGACACGAGCAAGGGGGTGCTACCGGACCTGACGCCGACACCTGGGCAGACGCAGCTACTTGAGGAGGCTCGGTGGCCAGTGTGTACAGACTCGACCCAGGCCGACGAGTGAACGTGGTCAGGTGACGGCCCGTCCGTGTACACGTGCAGATCGACGCACGCTGACCCCCAGGAGTGACCATCGCATCCTGGAGGGCAGCAGTACTCACCAAGTTCGTAGAGAACGAGGAGAGGTGAAGACCTGACAGTGAGCCAGACGGAACCGCCAGACACGGGAGAACAGTGGAGGAACGGGCAAGGACTGGTCCCCCAGAGGGGTCAGCCAGTGGGACCGGGATAGGTGCAGAGAGAGGAGTGAGGGTGGTGCTGTTGCAAAAGAAACAGCGTGAAGCACCTGAGTCAAGCGTGAAGGTATGCAAGGCCATAGCAGGCGCAGTACCAGGGAGAGAAGACTCACTAGCACCTAGTGCAGCAGCCTCTTTATCTGGGTCAGGCGGCACACACAGGTAACAGTCACCCTCAGCACTAACAGACAGAGCATACATAGCAGCAAGAATAGCATCATAGTGTAGGTCAAGGATAGCAACTCCAAACCTAAGCAGCTCTGCCCAGCGGGGGTGCTCGGCCTCGTCACCAAACTCTGCGCGCCAAGCGTCATCTAGGCGGGAGAAGCAGCGGTGCTGAGTGTGAGGCTTCCCGCATGTCTGACCAGCACGGTCATCCGTGCGAATGACATACGGGCAGCTTCCACTACCCCCAGACGCCCCACGCTGAGAAAACCACTCACAAAGCTGCTGGGGCGACGGGGTCTCGCTCCGACGCTGCTGCTGCTGCCTTTGGCCACCGCCAGAATCTCCACGCTGAGTAGCTCCAGCCCTACCTCCACCACTCCCACTGCCGCCACTACCGCTGCCCCCACCGCTGCCTCCACCGCCGCTGCCAAAGCCCCCACTCCCGCCACCACTCCCACCACTGCCACCACCTCCACTGCCTCCACCACCTCCACTGCTGCCCCCACCACCACCCCCGCTGCCACCGCCACCACCCCTGCCACCCTTGCCCTTGCTGCTGCGGCGCTTCCCACTAGCAGAAGCAGCCCCGACGTCCTCAGCACCAAGGACGTCAACAGCAGCACACGAGGCGTAGGAGGGGGCAAGGGTGTCAGAATCCCAACCACTAAACCATTGGGATAAAAGGGCTTGTTAAGTAGCGGGTTAGTGCGCCCATAACCCCCCAGGACAACGAGTCTGTAACCTTTCCCTTGGATCAATCAGGGATCACCAGTAGACCTCCGACACCCCCCCGCACTGGGATGCCCGAAGTACACACATTGGGATTCGAACCCGAGACCTTCGCTACTGAAACAAGCCCTTTTATCCCAATGGTCTAGTGGTTGGGATTCTGACATGGTATTAGAGCGAAGGTCTCGGGTTCGAATCCCAATGTGTGTACTTCGGGCATCCCAGTGCGGGGGGGTGTCAGAGGTCCACTGGTGATCCTCGATTGGTCCTAGGGAAGGGTTACAAGCATGTTGGCATGGAGGGTTATGGGCGCACTGACCCGCTACTTAACAAGCCCTTTTATCCCAGTGGTCTAGTGACTGGGATAAAAGAGCTTGTTAAGTAGCGGGTCAGTGCGCCCATAACCCCCTAGGACAACGAGTCTGTAACCCTTCCCTAGGATCAATCGGGGATCACCAGTGGACCTCTGACACTCCCCCGCACTGGGATGCCTGAAGTGCACACACTGTGATTCGAACCCGAGACTTTTGCTCTAATACCATGTCAGAATCCCAACCACTATACCATTGGGATAAAAGGGATTGTTAAGTAGCGGGTCAGTGCGCCCATAACCCCCCAGGACAACGAGTTTGTAACCCTTTCCTAAGATCAATCGGGGATCACCAGTGGACCTCTGACAAAGGGGGGAGGAGGAACACCCCTCAAAAGAAGGGCGTGCGAGGAGTGCCAGGAGCGGCACCTACAGCGACTACACTAGTCTCAGCTCCAACGAGGTGCTGCTCGAATACGTCAATAGTGAGGGCTCTGGGGTCAAGTGCGAGAAAGTGGTCCCTGACAGCGCGAAGAGAGTCAGGGAGGCGGGTGACTATAAAGTAAATCGAAGTGAGCGCATTTGGCCAACGGTAAGTGGTTGCGAATGGCTAAGCGAGCAGCAGCGTCACGAGTAAGCCACTGTGAGCGAGTCGCACTGTCAGCTGTGGCGGGAGGGGCGGGAGCGGCGCTAGACGTGTGGTGCGCGCGCGGGCTGCAGGGGCAACTGGCAAACCGCTAGCGGGCGGCGCGCTGGGTGCAGGAGCGGCAGGAGTGCCGCTAGCGGGCGGTGCGCGGGCTGCAAGGGCGGTTGGCAGGCCGCTAGCGGGCTGCAGGGGGCAGTGCGAGGGCTGCTAGGGGCGGCGCGCGGGTCGCAATCGGGTGATGCGCGGGCCGCAAGGGCGGCTCGAGGGCCGTGACGAGGGGGCAGGCGGGTCGTGGGCTGCTAGGGGCAGTGCGACTAGCTGCTAGGGGCAGTTCGTGGGGCAGCTCGGTGGTGGGCCCTAAAAAAAAACCGGTCCTAGCGAAGGACCTGCTCTGAAACCAAGTCAGAAGAATGAACGAGAATGAATGAACTATGAAAGAGTTGGGTACAAGTACTAACCCTAATTGGGTTGTACCCCTTATGGGCTACCCCACTATAGCCTACACAAATGTAAGCACTATAACATTCTGACATTCCTGTCAAGGAACTCTGTTGGGAGGGCAGCGTGGTAGCGAGCGTCGCTAGTGCGAAGGTGGGAAACGAGGTCCTCTACTGTCGCAAAGGCGGACAGCTCGGGAAACAGGTAGGGCAGAAGAAGACGGCCTAGAGCAGCAGTGGCAGGGGAGGAGTAACGGACGACTACAGCGTCGTACAGTGCTTTAGCAGTCTTGTGGCTTCCGAAGTGAGCGCATTCGGCTAACGGTAGGTGGTTGCAAATGGCTAAGCGGGCAGCAGCGTCACGGGTAAGCCAATGCGTGCGAGTCGCACTGTCAGATCTGGCGGGAGGGGCGAGAGAGGCTACAGACGTGTGGTCAAACAACGAAACGTTGTCTCTAGAGTCGCTCAGTAGGTACAGCTGTAAGTCGTCGAGCCACGTGTCAAACTGGATCGGACGGCCTCATGATCGAACGTGAGGACACGGAGAGAAGCCATAGCGGGCAGAGCAGGGGGGGGGCGCGCTACCAGCAGAGCAGCACGCAGGTAGGGCAGGGCGGCGCACGGCTAGGGTGACTAGTAGCAGGGCGGTCAGAAGCCGGGCGGTGCAAGCAGCAGGGCAGGCATGCAAAGGGGCGGCGAGCGGGGTGCCAGAGGGTGGTGCGCAGGCTGCAAGGGGCGGCGAGCGGGCCGCAAGGGGCGGTGAGCGTGCGGCAAGGGGCGGCGAGCGGGCGGCAAGGGGCTGCGAGCGAGCTGCAAGGGGCGGCGAGCGGGCCGTAGGGGCAGCTAGCGGGCCCCAAGGGCGGCGAGCGGGTCGTAAGGGCTGCGAGCAGGCATAGGGGCGGCAGGCAGGCCACAAGTGGCGACGTGCAGGGCTGCAGGTGCGGTGCGCGGGCCGCAAGGGGCGGCAAGTGGGCCGCAGGGGCGGCGCACGGGGCTGTAAGGGTGGCGCGCAGGGCTGCAGGAGCGGCGCGTGGGCTGCAGGGGCTGCAGGGGCGGCGCGCGTGCTGCAGAGGCGGTGCGCGGGTCTGCAGGGGCGGCCCGCGGGGCTGCAGAGGGCGGCGCGCGGGGCTGCAGGGGCGGCGCGCGGGCTGCAAGGGCGGCTCGCGGGCTGCTAAGGGCGGCGCGACTGGCTGCTAGGGGCGACGCGACGGGCTGCTAGGGGTGACGCGAAGGCTAGCAGGGCGGCGGGCCTTTAGGGTAGGGAAGCAGGGCAGTTCGTGGAGCAGCTCTGTGGTGGGCCCTAAAAAAATTCCGGTGCAAAGGAAGGACCTGTTCTGAAACTATGTCAGAATCTCGAACGAGAATGAATGCATTGAACAGTAGTGTCCATGCTGCTTGCCCCTGAGGGAGACCCGGATGCACCAGACATCCCGACTCCGCGCTCTTACGCGGAGGCAATAGAGGGTCCCTACTCCTCTCAGTGGCAGGCAGCCATGGATGCAGAGATGGCTTCCTGGAAGTCCACAGGCACCTACGTCGACGAGGTTCCCCCTCCTGGGGCGAACATTGTCAGTGGCATGTGGATTTTCAGGGTGAAGCGGCCGCCGGGTTCTCCGCCTGTCTTCAAGGCGCGCTACGTGGCTCGTGGCTTCAGTCAGCGGCAGGGAGTTGACTACTTTCAGACCTTCTCTCCCACCCCGAAGATGACCACTCTTCGGGTACTGCTGCACATAGCCGCTCACCGTGACTACGAGCTTCACTCTCTTGACTTCAGCACTGCTTTCTTGCAGGGCAGCCTGCACGAGGAGATCTGGCTACGCCGCCCACCTGGCTTCACTGGGTCTTTTCCTCCTGGTACCCAGTGGAGCCTCCGGCGGCCAGTCTACGGTCTCCGCCAGGCACCTCGTGAGTGGCACGACACACTGAGGACTACACTTGCGGCTCTTGGGTTTGCTCCTTCTACTGCCGACCCGTCGATGTTTCTACGCACCGACACTTCTTTGCCGCCGTTCTACATCCTCGTGTACGTCGACGACCTCGTCTTTGCCACAGCTGACACTACTGGACTCGCCCACGTGAAGTCCGAGCTGCAGAAGAGACACACGTGCACAGACCTGGGTGAACTGCGCAGCTACCTTGGCTTGCAGATCACCCGGGACAGAGCACAGCGCACCATTACCCTGACTCAGTCACACATGGTGCAGCAGGTCCTTCAGCGCTTCGGCTTCACGTACTCCTCGCCTCAGGCCACTCCTCTGTCTACTCGCCACTCGCTCTCAGCTCTGCCTTCGGATGAGTCCGTAGAGTCGAGTGGCCCATACCCAGAGCTTGTTGGCTGCCTCAAGGTGTCGGTGCGTAGAAACAGCGAAACCAGGTGGGCGGCGCAGCCAGATCTCCTCGTGCAGGCTGCCCTGGAGGAAGGCTGTGCTGAAGTCAAGCGAGTGGAGCTCGTAGTCACGCTGAGCAGCGACGTGCAGCAACACCCGAAGAATAGTCATCTTCGAGTTGGGGGAGAAGGTATGGAAGTAGTCAACTCCCTGTCGCTGGCTGAAGCCTCGAGCAACGTAACGCGCCTTGAAGGCAGGCGGAGAATTCGACGGCCGCTTCACCCTGAAAATCCACATGCCATCGACTATGTTCGACCCACGTGGGGGAACCTCGTCGATGTAGGTGCCTGTGGACTTCCAGGATGCCATCTCGGCATCCATGGCTGCCTGCCACTGAGAGGAGTAAGGACCCGTAATCGCCTCTGCGTAAGAGCGCGGGGTCGGGATGTCTGGAGCATCCAGGTCTCCCTCAGGGGCAAGCAGCAAGGAATCGAAACGAGGTACAGCAGCTACAAGACACTCAAATTCCAAACTTATATATGCTATAGTCTGCTTAGGCTGTAGTGGGGTAGTTCTTAGAGGGTACAACACTTTTGTGTTTCCTACTTGTACCCATCTGTTTTCTAGTTCCACTCATTCCTCTCATTATTCTCACATGGTATAGAGCAGGTTCCCTAGTGGGACTGTTTTTTGTAGGGCCCACCACTACGCATTTTTTTTTCCTTACCTGCCTGAAGCGCGCTTCGCGTTTGTCCTAGCTGCGCCCCGTGCGCCTGCCCTTCGAGGCCCTTCGTGGCCCCCCCCTCCTTTCCCGGCCCGTCGCGGCCCCTTCGCGGCCCTTAGCGGCCCCTCTTACGGCCCTTCGCGGCCCCTTCGCAGCCCTTCGCGGCCCCCTTCGCGGCCCTTCGCGGCCTCGTTCGCGGCCCTTCGCGGCCCCACGCGGCCCTTCGCGGCCCCTTGTGCAGCCCTTCGAGGCCCCTTCGCGGCCCTTCGCGGCCCTTCGCGGCCCTTCGCGGCCCCTTCACGGCCCTTCGCGGCCCCTTAGCGGCCCTTCGCGGCCCCTTAAGCGCCTCTTCGCGGCCCCTTCCGGCCCTTGCTGCCGCGCCCCTGCTGGCGCGCCCCTACCGGCCCCTGCTGGCGCGCCCTTGCCAGCCCCTGCTGACCCGCCTCTGCCGGCCCCTGCTGACGCGCCCCTACTGGCGAGCCCCTGCCGGCCCCTGCTGATGAGCCCCTGCCGGCCCTTGCTGGCGTGGCCCCTGCTGGCGCGCCTCTACCAGCCCCTGCTGACACGCCCCTGCTGGCGCGCCCCTGCCGGCCCCTGCTGACGCGCCTCTGCCGGCCCCTGCAAACGCGCCCCTTCTGGCGCGCCCCTGCCGGCCCCTGCTGACGAGCCCCTGCCGGCCCCTACTAGCGCGGCCCCTACAGTCCCGGCCCGCCTCTGCACCCGTCTCTGGTAAGCCGAGCCGCGCCGCGCAGCCGAGCCGCGCCGCGCAGCCGAGCCGCGCCGCCCAGCCGAGCCGAGCCGCCCAGCCGAGCCGCGCCGCCCCCACCGAGCCGCACTGCCCTCCCGAGCAGCACTGCCTTGCACTGCCCTACTGCTACTGCTTCTACTGCTGCTCCTGCTGCTACTGCTGCTACTGCTGCTACTGCTGCTACTCTTGCTACTGCTCCTACTGCTGCTATGGCTAGTCCTACCGTTCTCACCTTTGATGCTGAGGGACGTGCAGTTGACTTTGACGTGTGGGTTGACGACCTACAGCTCTTTCTTCAGTGTGATTCTAGGGATGGGGTATCCTTTTTCGATCACACGTCCGGTGTTTCCACTGCTCCTGCTGCCACTGCTGACAGTACTGTTCGCTCGCAGTGGACCACTCGTGACGCTGTTGCTCGTCTTGCTGTTCGTAGTCACCTGCCGCCTGCTGAGCGCGCACACTTTGGCCAGTACAATACTGCTCAGTCTTTGTATGACACTGTAGTTGCACGCTACTCCTCAGCCGCCTCATGCTGCCGTACCTTTTCCCTGACCTTGCCGCCTTTGCCACAGTCGCTGACCTAGTTGCTCACCTTCGCACTAGTGACGCCCGCTACCGCGCTGCCCTTCCCACTGAGTTCTGTGCCAAGAACCCCCCCCCCATGTACATCACCCTTTACTACCTAGTCACCCGCCTCCCTGACTCCCTCTCTTCAGTCAGGGACCACTTTCTCTCCCTTTGCCCCACCGAGCTGACTGTCGACCTGCTAGAGGAGTGCCTTGCTGCAGCTGAGAAGAGTATCTTAGCTGTAGGTGCTTCTCGCGGCGATCGTCGCACCCCCTTCTTTGAGGGGTGTTCCCCTGTCCCCCTTCTCCCCTCTGTTGCTTCTGCTGCTGCTGTCGACCTCGTTGGCACTGAGGAGGTCGGAGCTGCGTCTGCCCCTAGTGGGAGACGCCGCAACAGCAAGGGCAAGGGGAGCAAGGGTGGTGGAGGGGGCGGCGGGGGAAGCAGTGGAGGAGGTGGAGGCGGCGGAGGAGGTGGCGGTGGAGGTGGGGGTGGTACCGGGAGTGGGGGCGTCAGTGGCGGCGGTGGAGGTCGTGGCGGCGGTGGCGGAGGTGGTGGAGGCAGCGGCAGCGGTGGTGGAGGTGGCGGCAGCGGTGGTGCTGGTCGAGGTGCAGCCGCGCAGCGTGGAGGCTTTGGTGGCAGCCAGCGCCAGCAGCAGCTGCACACCCGTGAGACCCCGTCGGTTCAGCAGCTTCGTGAGTGGTACGCTGGGCGTGGGAGGTCTGGGGGTGCAGGTCCCTGCACTTACGTTCTTCGCACCGGCCCTCGTAGTGGGGAGGTGTGTGGGCTCCAACACACCACGCAGCACTGCTTCGGTCGCTTGACTGACGCTTGGCGTACCCAGTTTCCTGACGCCGTTGAGCTCCCTCGCTGGCATGATCTGCTTCTGCAGAATGTGCCTATCTTCGATCTAGATTTTGATGCTATCCTTGCTGCCATGTATGTTCTTGCTGATAGTGCTGAGGGTGACTGTTACCTGAGTGTCCCGCCCGACCCGGGCATTTCGGCTGCTGCTCTAGGTGCTAGTGCGTTTGCTGCTCCAGGTGCTGGTGCTTCTGCTGCTCCAAGTGCTGGTGCGTCTGCTTTCTCTGGTACTGCACCTACTGAGTCCTTGCACACTTTCACACTTGACTCTGGTGCTTCGCGCTCTTTCTTTAGAGACAGCACCACGCTCACGCCGCTCAGTCGGCCTGTAGCAGTCTCCCTGGCTGACCCCTCTGGGGGCCCAGTCCTTGCACACTCCTCCACGGTTCTACCGTGTCCTGCGGCCCCGTCGGGCTTGCTGTCAGGACTCCACCTCCCCTCGTTCTCTACGAACTTGGTGAGTGGAGCTGACCTCCAGGACGCGTGGGTTGACCAGTTCACCCCTGGAGGTCAGCGTGTGACCCACTGCACTTGCTCTCGGACGGGCCGCCACCTGACCACGTTCACCCGTCGGCCAGGGTCGAGTCTGTACACACTGACTACTGCGCCTCCTCCGATAGCTGCGTCTAGTCAGGTCTTTGCTGCCGCGTCCAGGTCTAGTCCTGCGTCTGCCCCCTGCTTGTGTCGTCCTCTGTCGCACGAGACTCTCCTTTGGCACCACCGCCTTGGTCACCCCTCCCTGTCTCGTCTTCGAGGTATGGCCTCCCGTGCCCTTGTCTCTGGTCTCCCCAGGTCCCTCCCTCCCCTTCCTCCGGGGCCTGCCCCCACATGTGTTCCTTGTGTCGAGGGCCGGCAGCGCGCCGCTCCTCACTCCTCCTTGTTCCCTCCGACTGAGGCTCCTCTGCAGACTCTTCACATGGACGTGTGGGGCCCAGCCCGCGTCCGTGGACAGGGTCACGAGCGTTACTTCCTGCTGGTCGTTGACGACTACTCGCGTTACACCACAGTCTTCCCCTTGCGCAGCAAGGGTGAGGTCCCTGAGGTGTTGATCGACTGGATCCGCGGTGCTCGTCGCCAGCTCAGTGAGAGTTTCGGCTCGGACCTTCCTGTTCTGCGCCTGCACTCAGACAGAGGTGGGGAGTTTTCCTCTGACCTCATGAGAGCCTTCTGTCGTTCGGAGGGCATCCGCCAGATGTTCACGCTTCCGGCCTCCCTGCAGCAAAATGGGATTGCTGAGCACCGCATTGGCATGGTCATGGACGTCGCTCGTACGTCCATGATCCATGCGGCTGCTCCACATTTTCTGTGGTCGTTCGCGGTTCAGTACGCTGCACATCAGATCAACCTCCAGCCTCGTGTCTCCTTGCCGGAGACCACGCCTACTCTGCGGTGGACGGGGAAGGTTGGCGATGCGTCCGCGTTCTGTGTCTGGGGATCTCGAGCTTTTGTCCGCGATACTACAGCGGACAAGCTGTCCTCCCGTGCCGTTCCCTGTGTCTTCCTTGGCTTCCCTCCTGACGCACCCGGGTGGCAGTTCTACCACCCCACCTCGCGTCGTGTTCTGTCCTCTCAGGAGGTCACGTTTGACGAGTCGGTGTCGTACTACCGTCTCTTTCCCTACCGCACTTCCTCCCCTCCCCCCCCCCACCGCCGCTCTACCTCGCACCATGTACTCCCCCGGTAGACCCCCTCCCCCCCCAGGGTCCTGCCCCCTCCGGTGTGTCCCAGGTAGACCCTGCCGAGCCGGTCGAGGTAGCTGTCGTCTCAGGTGCTACTAGGGGTGCTGAGCCTGCGGGTGCGGGGACTGGGGGTGCGGGGACTGGGGGTGCTGAGCCTGAGCGTGTGGAGCCTGGGGGTGCTGAGTCTGGGGTTGCTGAGTCTGGGGGTGCTGAGCCTGGGCGTGTGGAGCCTGAGGGTACTGTGTTTGGAGGTGCTGAGTCTGCGCGTGCTGAGTCTGGAGGTGCTCTAGGTGTCTCGTCGCGGCGGGAGCCTCTCTCTCCACAGCAGCTTCGTGAGTGGTACTCTCGGCGCTGTCGAGGTGCTGCTGGTGCTGGTACTGCTGGGGCTGATGGAGGTGCTGCTGGAGCTGCTAGAGGTGCTGCGGGTGCTGGTGCTCCTGCTGCTGGAGCTGCTGGAGGTGCTACTTGTGCCGGGGGTGCTGCTGGAGCTTCTGGTGGTGCTGCTGGTGCTGGAGGTGCTGCTGGTGCTGGAGCTGCTGGAGGTGCTGCTTGTGCTGGAGCTGCTGGAGGTGCTGCTGGTGCTGGAGCTGCTGGAGCTGCTGGAGGTACTGCTAGAGCTGCTGGCGGTGCTGCTGGTACTGGAGGTACTGCTGGTGCTGGAGCTGCTGGAGCTGCTGGAGGTGCTGCTGGTGATAGAGCTGCTGGACCTACTGGAGGTGCTGCTGGGACTGGAGACCCTGGGGCTGTGGGTACCGGTCCTGTCTCTGCTGTTTCTGGAGGCGCTGCACGGCCGAGGCCGTACTACGTTCCGCTCCTTCAACAGGTTCTTGGCTCCCCGCCTTCTCCTGGTCCTCCTCCTCCTTCCCTGAGTCCACCGCCTGTCCAGTCCCAGTCGCGGTTACAGCCGGCCTCTCCACTGCCTGGTCCTTCTCCTTACTCTGGACCGACTAGAGGTCTTACGGAGCGTCCTGAGCCTGAGTCGCGTCCTGTGTCGCCTGAGTCTCGTTCTGCGTTGCCTGTCCATTCTGTTTGCGCTGGTCATGTTTCGCGTCCGACTCCTCCTCCTGTCCCTGGCACTCACTCTATGACTCTGCGTCCTTCCACTGCTCCACAGCGTGTCCCTTTGCCGTCTCCTCCTGCGTCCTCTCTTCCTGTCGGTCCGGACCCAGAGTTTGACTCCCTTCGTGCTGCTAGTCCGTTGGTCACGCGCTTTCTCGCCACTGCTGTCACTGACCCTTTGTTTGAGTCCACTGCTGCGTCTGCTCTTATTACTGAGCTCGTTGACTTTGCTGCAGCCTGTCGCCTAGACTACGCCACTAGTCTTGTTGCTGAGTCTGCGTCTGCGTCTGTCTGTCCTCCGTCCATCGGGTGTGAGTGTGCTCTTGGCACGGACGTTCTTGAGGACAAACAAGAGGAGTTTGAGTGCTTTGCCGCTTCTGTACCTCATCTCGTATCCATGCTGATTGCCCCTGAGGGAGACCCGGATGCACCAGACATCCCGACCCCGCGCTCTTACGCAGAGGCGATAGAGGATCCCTACTCCTCTCAGTGGCAGGCAGCCATGGACGCCGAGATGGCTTCCTGGAAGTCCACAGGCACCTACGTCGACGAGGTTCCCCCGCCTGGGGCGAACATCGTCAGTGGCATGTGGATCTTCAGGGTGAAGCGGCCGCCGGGTTCTCCGCCTGTCTTCAAGGCGCGTTACGTTGCACGTGGCTTCAGACAGCGTCAGGGAGTTGACTTCTTCCAGACCTTCTCCCCTACCCCGAAGATGACCACTCTTCGGGTACTGCTGCACGTAGCTGCTCAGCGTGACTACGAGCTCCACTCGCTTGAATTCAGCACAGCCTTCCTACAGGGCAGCCTGCACGAGGAGATCTGGCTGCGCTGCCCACCTCGCTTCACTGGGTCGTTTCCTGCTGGTACCCAGTGGAGCCTCCGCCGGCCAGTCTACGGTCTCTGCCAGGCACCCCGTGAGTGGCACGACACACTGAGGACCACTCTTGCTACTCTTGGTTTTGCTCCTTCCACAGCTGACCCTTCTCTGTTTCTACGCACTGACACCACTCTGCCACCGTTCTACGTTCTCGTGTACGTAGACGACCTTGTCTTTGCTACTGCTGACACTGAGGCACTCGCCCACGTGAAGTCCGAGCTGCAGAAGAGACACACGTGCACCGACCTGGGGGAGCTGACAAGCTATCTTGGCTTGCGGATCACCCGGGACAGAGCACAGCGCACCATTACCTTGACTCAGTCGCACATGGTGCAGCAGGTCCTTCAGTGCTTCGGCTTCACGTACTCCTCGCCACAGTCCACTCTTCTGCCTACCGGTCACTCGCTCTCAGCTCCACCTTCGGACGAGTCCGTAGAGCCGAGTGGCCCGTATCCAGAGCTTGTGGGCTGCCTCATGTACCAGATGACTTGCACACGACCTGACCTCGCATACCCTCTCAGCCTTCTGGCTCGCTACGTGGCTCCCGGTAGGCACCGAAAGGTGCACTGGGATGCTGCGAAGAGGGTGTTGCGCTACTTGTGCAGTACATCGGGCATGGGGCTCGTGCTTGGAGGACGGGCTCGAGTTGTCCTCACTGGTCACGCTGACGCCTCCTGGGTTGACGACTTGGCTACGCAGCGGTCGTCACAGGGCTACACCTTCAGTCTTGGCTCCGGTTCTGTCTCTTGGCGGTCTACCCGCTCTTCTTCTGTTCTCAGCTCCAGTTGTGAGGCTGAGATCTACGCTGGGGCCATGGCTGCACAGGAGCTACGCTGGCTCACCTACCTGCTGACCAACATGGGAGAGGCGCCTCGTTCTCCTCCAGTTCTGTACGTCGACAACAAGGCAATGCTTGCCTTGTGTCAGGAGCACAGACTGGAGCACAGAACGAAGCACATTGCTCTGCGCTACTTCCTTGCTCGAGAGTTGCAGCAGCGTGGTCAGCTTCGTCTTGCTTACGTGGCCTCTCAGGCCAACACTACTGATGTTTCACCAAGGCACTTCAGCCTTGTGATCATCAGCGTTTCTGTACTGTTCTAGGCCTTGTACCTACTGTGCCTCACTTGCTTACTTCTTGACTCTGCTTGTACTGTACTCTCTATACATATACCTGCATGCTTACACTTGCTAGATTGTGTTCACTGTATTTTTTGTTCTCCTTTATATAACTCTGCATGTGAACTGGCCTTGTGGCCATTTGCTTGTGCTCAGACTGCGTGGTGACTTTGTGATCCACCCTGAGCTTGCTTTGCCTTTCTTGACTGGTCTTGTGACCTTTTGTTCTCCCCCACTTTGCCTATGGGGGTGTGTCAAACTTATATATGCTATAGTCTGTTTAGGCTGTAGTGGGGTAGTTCTTAGAGGGTACAACACTTTTGTGTTTCCTACTTGCACCCATCTGTTTTCTAGTTCCACTCATTCCTCTCATTATTCTCACATCAAAGTCCTCCTGCCTGTCCTCAAGGACGTCCGTGCCAAGAGCACACTCACCCCCGACGGACGGAGGACTGGCAGGCAGAGACTTAGCAACTAGAGCAGAGGCGTAGTCGAGACGGCAGGCAGCAGCAAAGTCAAGCAGCTCAGCAACGAGAGCAGACGCAGCAGCAGACTCAAAGGACGGGTCAGTGACAGCAATGGCAAGGAGACGAGCAACAGTGGGACTGGCAGCACGCGCTCGGTCAGACTTAGGGTCAGGGACCTCAGGAAGAGAGGACTCAGGAGGAGCAGGCAGAGGAACACGCAGTGGAACAGATGAAGGACGGAGTGCCATAGTGTGCGTGCCGGGGACAGGAGGAGGATGCGAACGAGGAGCGCGACGAGCAGTGCGAACAGGCGAGACAGGACGAGACGCAGGCTCACGACGCTCTGTACGGCCTCCGGACTTCTCAGTGTAAGGAAAGAGAACAGGCAGTGGGGAGGCTGGCTGTAACAGCGGCTGCGACTGGTCAGGCGGTGGATACAGGAAGGGAGGAGGAAGACCAGTAGAAGACGGGACACCAAGAACCTGCTGAAACAGGGGAACGAAGTATGGACGCGGCCGCACAGTGCCTCCAGCACCTCCAACTCCAGGGTCAACAGCTCCAGCTCCTGTAGTCCCGGCCTCTCCCCTGGTGTCCCGCCGCGGCGGGAGCCTCTCTCTCCACAGCAGCTTCGTGAGTGGTACTCTCGGCGCTGTCGGGGTGCTGCTGGAGCTCCTGGAGGTCCTGCTGGGGCTTCTGGAGGTGCGGCTGGTGCTGGTGCTGCTGGAGCAGCTGGAGGTGCTGCTGGTGCTGGAGGTGCTGCTGGAGCTTCTGGAGGTGCTGCTGGTGCTGGTGCTGCTGGAGCTGCTGCTGCTGGAGCTGGTGTTGGTGGTGCTACTGGGATTGGAGACCCTAGGGCTGAGGGTACCGGTTCTGTCTCTGCTGTTTCTGGAGGCGCTGTGCGGCCGCGACCGTACTACGTTCCGCTTCTTCAGCAGGTTCTTGGCTCCCAGCCTTCTCCTGGTCCTCCACCTCCTTCCCTGAGTCCACTGCCTGTCCCTTCGCAGTCGCAGTTACAGCCGGCCTCTCCGCTGCCTGGTCCTTCTCCTTACTCTGGACCGACTGGAGGTCTTTCAGAGCGCCGTGAGCCTGAGTCGCGTCCTGTGTCGCCTGTGTCTCGTTCTACATCTCCTGTCCGTTCTGTTCGTGCTGTTCGTGTCTCGCGTCCGCGTCCTCCTCCTGTCCCTGGCACCCACTCTATGACTCTGCGTCCTTCTACTGCTCCACAGCGTGTCCCTCTGCCGTCTCCTCCTGTGTCCTCTCTTCCTGACGGTCCTGACCCTGCGTCTGACTCCCTTCCTGCTGCTAGTCCTACTGTCACGCGCTTTCTGGCCACTGCTGTCACTGACCCTCTGTTTGAGTCCTCTGCTGCGTCTCCTCTTGTTGCCGAGCTTGTTGACTTTGCTGCCGCCTGTCGCCTAGACTACGCCGCTAGTCTTGTTGCTGAGTCTGCGTCTGTGTCTGTCTGTCCTCCGTCCGTCGGGGGTGAGTGTGCTCTTGGCATGGACGTTCTTGAGGACAGACAGGAGGAGTTTGAGTGCTTTGCTGCTTCTGTACCTCATCTCGTGTCCATGCTGCTGACCCCTGAGGGAGACCCGGATGCACTAGACATCCCGACCCCGCGCTCTTACGCAGAGGCGATAGAGGGTCCCTACTCCTCTCAGTGGCAGGCAGCCATGGATGCAGAGATGGCTTCCTGGAAGTCCACAGGCACCTACGTAGACGAGGTTCCCCCTCCTGGGGCGAACATCGTCAGTGGCATGTGGATCTTCAGGGTGAAGCGGCCGCCGGGTTCTCCGCCTGCCTTCAAGGCGCGTTACGTTGCACGTGGCTTCAGTCAGCGACAGGGAGTTGACTTCTTTCAGACCTTCTCCCCTACCCCGAAGATGACCACTCTTCGGGTACTGCTGCACGTTGCTGCTCAGCGTGACTACGAGCTCCACTCACTTGACTTCAGCACAGCCTTCCTGCAGGGCAGCCTGCACGAGGAGATCTGGCTGCGCCGCCCACCTGGCTTCACTGGGTCGTTTCCTGCTGGTACCCAGTGGAGCCTCCGGTGGCCAGTCTACGGTCTCCGCCAGGCACCCCGTGAGTGGCACGACACACTCAGGACGACTCTTGCTTCTCTTGGTTTTGCTCCTTCCAGTGCTGACCCTTCTCTGTTTCTACGCACTGACACTACTCTGCCGCCGTTCTACGTTCTCGTGTACGTAGACGACCTCGTCTTTGCTACTGCTGACACTGAGGCACTCGCCCACGTGAAGTCCGAGCTGCAGAAGAGACACACGTGCACAGACCTGGGTGAACTGACAAGCTATCTTGGCTTGCGGATCACCCGGGACAGAGCACAGCGCACCATTACCTTGACTCAGTCACACATGGTGCAGCAGGTCCTTCAGCGCTTCGGCTTCACGTACTCCTCGCCACAGTCCACTCCTCTGCCTACCGGTCACTTGCTCTCAGCTCCACCTTCGGACGAGTCCGTAGAGCCGAGTGGCCCGTATCCAGAGCTTGTGGGCTGCCTCATGTACCAGATGACTTGCACAGGACCTGACCTCGCATACCCTCTCAGCCTTCTGGCTCGCTACGTGGCTCCCGGTAGGCACTGAAAGGTGCACTGGGATGCTGCGAAGAGGGTGTTTCGATACTTGTGCAGTACATCTGGCATGGGGCTAGTGCTTGGAGGACGGGCTCGAGTTGTCCTCACTGGTCACGCTGACGCCTCCTGGGTTGACGACTTGGCTACGCAGCGGTCGTCACAGGGTTACACCTTCAGTCTTGGCTCCGGTTCTGTCTCTTGGCGGTCTACCCGCTCTTCTTCTGTTCTCAGCTCCAGTTGCGAGGCTGAGATCTACGCTGGGGCCATGGCTGCACAGAAGCTACGCTGGCTCACCTACCTGCTGACCGACTTGGGAGAGGCGCCTCGTTCTCCTCCAGTTCTGTACGTCGACAACAAGGCCATGCTGACCTTGTGTCAGGAGCACAGACTGGAGCACAGAACGAAGCACATTGCTCTGCGCTACTTCCTTGCTCGAGAGTTGCAGCAGCGTGGCCAGCTTCGTCTTGCTTACGTGGCCTCTCAGGCCAACACTGCTGATGTTTTCACCAAGGCACTTCAGCCTTGTGATCATCAGCGTTTCTGTACTGTGTTAGGCCTTGTACCTACTGTGCCTCACTTGTTGACTTCTTGACTCTGCTTGTACTATACTCTATATACATATACCTGCATGCTTATATTTGCTAGGTTGTGTTCACTGTATTGTTTGCTTTCCTTTATATAACTCTGCATGTGAACTGGCCTTGCGGCCCTTTGCTTGTGCTCAGACTGCGTGGTGACTTTGTGATCCACCCTGAGCTTGCTTTGTCTTTCTTGATTGGTCTTGTGACCTCTTGTTCTCCCCCACTTTGCCTATGGGGGTGTGTCAAACTTATATCTACTATAGTCTGTTTAGGCTGTAGTGGGGTAGTTCTTAGAGGGTACAACACTTTTGTGTTCTCTACTTGTACCCATCTCCTTTCTAGTTCAATCATTCCTCAATTCTCTCACATGTTCTCCTTTATATAACTCTGCATGTGAACTGGCCTTGTGGCCATTTGCTTGTGCTCAGACTGCGTGGTGACTTTGTGATCCACCCTGAGCTTGCTTTGCCTTTCTTGACTGGTCTTGTGACCTTTTGTTCTCCCCCACTTTGCCTATGGGGGTGTGTCAAACTTATATATGCTATAGTCTGTTTAGGCTGTAGTGGGGTAGTTCTTAGAGGGTACAACACTTTTGTGTTTCCTACTTGCACCCATCTGTTTTCTAGTTCCACTCATTCCTCTCATTATTCTCACATCAAAGTCCTCCTGCCTGTCCTCAAGGACGTCCGTGCCAAGAGCACACTCACCCCCGACGGACGGAGGACTGGCAGGCAGAGACTTAGCAACTAGAGCAGAGGCGTAGTCGAGACGGCAGGCAGCAGCAAAGTCAAGCAGCTCAGCAACGAGAGCAGACGCAGCAGCAGACTCAAAGGACGGGTCAGTGACAGCAATGGCAAGGAGACGAGCAACAGTGGGACTGGCAGCACGCGCTCGGTCAGACTTAGGGTCAGGGACCTCAGGAAGAGAGGACTCAGGAGGAGCAGGCAGAGGAACACGCAGTGGAACAGATGAAGGACGGAGTGCCATAGTGTGCGTGCCGGGGACAGGAGGAGGATGCGAACGAGGAGCGCGACGAGCAGTGCGAACAGGCGAGACAGGACGAGACGCAGGCTCACGACGCTCTGTACGGCCTCCGGACTTCTCAGTGTAAGGAAAGAGAACAGGCAGTGGGGAGGCTGGCTGTAACAGCGGCTGCGACTGGTCAGGCGGTGGATACAGGAAGGGAGGAGGAAGACCAGTAGAAGACGGGACACCAAGAACCTGCTGAAACAGGGGAACGAAGTATGGACGCGGCCGCACAGTGCCTCCAGCACCTCCAACTCCAGGGTCAACAGCTCCAGCTGCTGTAGTCCCAGCGCCTCCGGCGCTAGTGCCTCCAACTCCAGCTACTCCAGCGCCTCCAGCGCCAGCTGCTCCAGGCTCCGTAGGGTCTCCAGCTCCAGCGCACCCAACACCACCAGTCCCGGTAGCTCCAGCACCACTGGTACGAGCACATCCAGGACCAGTAGTCGCAGTACCTCCAGCTCTAGGGTCTCCAGTCCCGCCAGCTCCGGGAGCTCCACTCTGACGGTGTGCGCGCTGAACAAGCCACTCACGCAGCTGCTGCGATGACAGTCGCGGCGAAGCACCAGTAGGACCTCCAGACAAAGCAGCACCCCGAGGCTCAACACCCCCAGACTCCGCACCCTCCGACTCAGCACCCCCAGGCTCAACACCCTCAGGCTCAGCACCCCCAGGCTCAGCACCCCCAGACGCAGCACCTGGAGCAGCACCTGAGACGACAGCTACCTGAACAGGCGCAGTGCCAGGGAGAGGGTCTACCTGAGACACACCCGAGGGAGCAGGACCCTGGGGCTGGAGTGGGTCTACCTGAGGTGGACCAGGAGCAAGGAAGAGCAGCGGGGGCGGGGGAGGGGCAGAGCGGTAGGGGAAGAGATGGTAGAAGGGAACCGACTCGTCTCACGTGACGTCCTGAGATGGGAGGATACGGCGCGAGGTGGGGTGGTGAACTTGCCAGCCAGGCGCGTCAGGGACAAAGCCAAGGAAGACGCAGGGAATGGCGCGTGCGGAGAGCTTGTCCGCGGACGTATCGCGAACAAAGGCACGAGAACCCCAGACCCGGAACACCGACGCATCGCCAACCTTCCCCGTCCAACGCAGCATGGGCAAGGTCTCCGGCAAGGAGACACGGGGCCAAAGGTTGAGCTGATGCGCAGCGTACCAGACCGCAAACAGCCACAGAAAATGGGGAGCGGCCGCATGGATCATGGAGGTACGAGCGACCTCCATGACTAAGCCAATGCGGCGCTCAGCAATCCCATTTTGCTGAGGGGAGTCCGGAAGCGTGAACGACTGGGTGATGCCCTCCCCATGACAAAAGTCCCGCAAGAGTTCGGAGGAGAACTCACCACCTCTGTCAGAGTGCAGACGCAGGACAGGAAGGGCTTGGCCGAACCGCTCGCGCAGCTGGAGACGGACTGTGCGGATCTAAGGGAACAAGAGAGCAGAGACCTCACCCTTGCCGCGCAAGGGGAAGACTGTGGTGTACCGCGTGTAGTCGTCAACTACCAGCAGAAAGTAGCGCTCGCGGCCCTGTCCACTGACGCGGGCTGGGCCCCACACGTCCATGTGGAGGGTCTGCAGGGGAGCAGTCGTTGGGGGAAACGAGGAGGAGTGAGGAGTGGCGCGCTGCCGCCCCTCGACACAAGGAAGACAGGGCGAGGCAGGCAAGGGCGGTAAGGGAGGCAGAGACCTGGGGAGACCAGAGACAAGGAGACGGGAGTTCATGCCACGAAGGCGTGGCAGGGAGGGGTGACCCAGGCGATGGTGCCAAAGAAGAGTCTGGTGCGACAGGAGGCGACACGAGCAAGAGGCGGCTACCTGACCTGACACGAACACCTGAGCAGACGTAGCGACCTGAGGAGGCTCGGTAGCCAGCGTGTACAGACTCGACCCTGGCTGAAGAGTGAACGTAGCCAGGTGACGCCCCGTCCGTGTGCACGTGCAGATCGACACATGCTGACCCCCAGGAGTGGTTGTAGTGACCATCGCGTCCTTAAGAGCAGCGGTACTCACCAAGTTCGTAGAGAACGAGGGGAGGTGAAGACCTGACAGTGAGCCGGACAAAACCGCCGGACACGGGAAGATAGTGGAGGAACTGGCAACGACCGGGCCCCCAGAGGGGTCAGCCAGTCTGACCGGAACAGGTGCAGGGAGAGGAGTGAGAGTGGTGCTGTCACGAAAGAAACAGCGCGAGGAGCGGGAGTCCAACGTGAAGGTGTGCAAGGCCTCAGCAGGCGCAGTACCAGGGGGAGTATCAGACGCACTAGCACCTAGAGCAGCAGCCGCTATACTTGGGTCAGGTGCCACACACCAGTAACAGTCACCCTCAGCACTTAAAGATAAAGCATACATGGCAGAGATAATAACATCATCGTCTAGGTCAAAGATAGGAACTCCTGACTGAAGCAACTGCGCCCATCGAGGGCGCTCGACGTCGCCACCAAACTCAGTACGCCAGGCGTCGTCAAGGCGGGCAAAGCAGCGGCGCTCAGTGTGATACTTCCCGCATGTCTGGCCCGCACGGACACCCGTGCGAATGACATACGGGCAAGTCTCACTACCCTCACCCAGCCCACGCTGAACCAACCACTCACGGAGCTGCTGGGGCGTCTGGGTCTCGCTCCACGCTGCTGGTGCTGGCCCCGACCACCATCAGGGCCTGTGCGTCGAGGTCCAAACCTACCACCACCGGTCGCACCGTCTCCACTACCGCCACTCCCTCCGCTGCCGCCATCGCTGTCACCAGAGCCTCCACCACCGTTTATAAAAGTTCTCGATTATAAACCCACCCCCCTGAAAAAACGTGATTTGTTTTAAAGCTCGCGTCTCAAATTTCCTACTGTTTAACACTTGGTTGGGTTTGCCCCTATTTGATTGGGTAACGAATGACGAAATATGTGACGAGCGGGTGAAAAAAACACAGCGAACTCCCAAACAGGTTTGGCCAAAACAAACCAGGGTGTGCAGGTTTGGGTGGAAGACGAGCCTTGGGGGACAGGTTTGGCCCCGCTTACTGTCAGAGTTGAGAGTTCAGAGTCTCAAATTTCCGAGATTGTAAATGCTTGGTGTTCGCGGGGAAGTGTGCGACGCGATTTCCCAACCAACCTTACCAACCACCCCTTTCCTTGGTGTGCTGTGCGACAAACTCTGCTGTTACCGGATTCCAACCGTTTAACACTTGGTTGGATGGCATAAATATGAGACGCGAGCTTTAACCCCAAGGGCAAGCATATTCGGGGGCTGATGGAATGTTTCACCAGGATATTAACATTTTTAAACTGTCATAGTCAGTGTACAAGTGTTTTTAAGCTGTTTTTGGCAGGGTATGAAAAAGAATACCCTATGAGTCAGGGTAGAGTTGGCTTGAAATCCTGATTTGTCAAGGTGGGCCAAAACCAATTTTGGGCCCTGATCTCTACTCTTGTCCACAAGCCACTTCTCAACATAGGCTGGTGACCACAAAGAGGCACAACAGGACGCCCCATGCGGGTGAGGGATAAGAGATGAGGCGACGCGGCTATGGGGCTATGAGGGTGGGGCCTTGACCTCAAGCAGCTCCACTGTGAGCTGGATGGTGGCGCCGGGCTGGCAGGTGGGGGTGGGGGTGGGGGGTGGGGGGGCGATGAGGAGGAGCGGAGAAAGAGTGAGGCGGTGATGCTGGTGCGTGTCATGTCATGAAGGGAGTGCATGGGGACTAGTGGATAGAGAGGAGGGCAGAAGGGCCCATGACATGTCAGTGACATTGCTATGACATGCTAGATCTTAAGATACAATGGATGCCAGGAGCCTGTAGCACATGAGCACATTGTATGACACGGCATGGCATGGCATGGCATGGCATGGCATGGCAAGGAATGGCATGGTATGGTATGGCATGGCATAGTTTGGCTTTGCATGGTTAGGAATGGTATGGTTTGGCATCGTGTGGTTTGATATGGCATGGCACGCATGGCATGGTGATGGAGCTCACAGGGATTTCAGCGAAGCCCTTGTCACCGTAACCTTGCTCCGGCGGCACAATCACTGTGCGCTGTGGGGGAGACAGAGCAGATGCGAGGGAGTGAGAGAATAAGAGGGGATGCAAGGAGATGAGGTGAGAAGAGAGGTGATGCAAGGATGAGGGGATGCAAGAAGATGAATGAGAGCAGGGCGTGGCTGGCAAGCACTGCATTGTTTCGCCCAAGGCCCTGAGAGAGTGTGGGGGCGCCACGGGTGCTTCTCAGGGCCGCACGCTGCCCAGTTCTCCCTTACTCCCGTGCTGCGCCCTCCCCCGACCCCCACTTGCCATGTCCCAAACTCCTCGCCCTCCCCCACCTTGTTTCTCCACCCTACTCCCTTGCTCCCTTCCACTCCAGTGCACCCCCGCGTCAACTGCTACACCCTCTTCTCTGGTTCCCTTCTTCTCATCCCCCCCTCTCCCTCCCTCCCCCTCGAACCTTGACCCTCACGTGCATGCCATCCACGACGCAATAGATCGCCTTCTCAACACGCCCCTCTTCCCCCTCTCATCTCATCTCTTCCCCCTCTCATCCCCTCCCGGCACCTCCCTCCCTCAACTTGCCCTCCACCACGCTGCATAGCGCCTCGTGACACATCTAAACCCTCCTCTGCTCCACCCCCACCTCTTCCCCCCACCCACACCTCCACCTCCCCTCCATCTCACCTTGCCGCCCACGCGCATGCCCGCCACATATAGCGTACAGCACGTTTTGAGACGTTTCAACTCTCCCCTGCTCCACCGCCACCTTCCCCCGGGGCTCATCATTCCCCCCATCTCACCTTGCCCCCCACGCGCATGCCCGCCACAACGCTGTAGAGCGCGCGGGGCGGTTTGGGGGCGGCCTGCGCGGAGAAGAGTCCGTTGGCCGACTCCGCGTAGTCCCGCTTCCTCTCCGCGCCTGGCTTGGCGCCCAGGGAGAACTCGTACGGCTGGGGGAGAGGGGAAGGGGGAGGGAGAGCGGATGGGGGCGGGGGGGAGAAGTGGATAAGAGCAAGTAGGGTGAGTGGCGGCGTGGCCTTCCGTTGTCGCGCTTCCGCTCCACACCCAACTTGGCGCCCGGGGAGGACTCGTATGGCTGCTGGGAACAGGTGGGAGTGGGAAGAGGAGGTGGGAGAGGGGGGAGAGAAATGCAGAGGAGCGAGATGGGTGAGTGGAGTGCACTATCCTCTCCCGCCTCCTCCCTGAGCGGGGCTTGGCTCCCTGAGCGGGGCTTGGCTCCTTGCGACACACTAGTACGCCTGAGGGGTTGTGCGGATGGGAAGGGGGACGCACGCAAGGAGTGAAATATGCACAAGGGGTTAATAAGCGGGAGCACGGGAGCGTGGAGTGAACTTTCGTTTCCCCCGCCCCCTAAGCTTGGCGCGCAGGAAGAACTGGTGGGGTTGGGGGGAGGGGGGAGGTGCAAGGGTGGGGATAGAGGGAGGAAACAAGTGGAGGCAGGGTAAAGTGCAAGGCGGAAGATAAGAATGAGTGAGTGCGGAGAGTAAAGTGGACGTCCGTCGTCCCTACCCTCACATTTGCGCCTCTCACTGCTAACCGCTCCTTGCTTTGGCACCAGCAAGCACTGCACTGGTGTGGCAGGGGAGGAGGGGGGAGAATAGGAAGCAACAGTGAGCAGGAGGGATAAGAGAGCAGGGCGAGTGGCCGCGACAGTTGCTCAGTGTGCACTCATGCATGTGGATGGGGGACAGTAGGAGAAGGGACGGGGATCAGCAGGGGCGGAGTGGGAGGGGTACGTTCGTGGCAAGAGGATTGGGGCAGTGAGGCAGTCTGACAGTGGGGAATGGTGGTGTTGGTTGGGATGAGAATCGAGGCAGGCTTGTGGAAACTTAGAGAAGACGAGAAATACCGCAGAATACCATTCCGCAAATATGATTTGGCCCTGACATTCGGCTGCCCCTGCGGTACAATTTGGGTGCAGAGGAGATATGATCCCGGAGCACACCTGGGAGATGACGCGGTTGCCGCCCAGCAGCTTGGACTGGCGGCTCGACACCACCGTGAGGCTGCGATACGTCACATCAAAGTGCACCTGCGCGGAGAGGGGGGGGCGGAGGGGGGGGTGTCAGGGATTGGGCAAAAGATGGGAGGGCGAAGGAGAGAGTGGAGAGGGCGGGGTGGAAGAGCAGAGAGTAGGAGACGGTGGGCGAGGTGCAGTGGAGGGGCCATGATGCGTGGACGAGATGAGTGTCGGGATGGGGGAGTGACATGGCATGGAATGGCATGGAATGGCATGGAATGGCATGGCGTGGCAGTGTGCAAGGCGGGATGAGCGTGGAGCAATGGGGGCAAGGGAAGTGAGCAGTGGGCCACATGCAATGGACCGAGTAGCATGTGGAAACAAACTCGTTACTTTGCTTGTCCCGGAGCAGCATAGCCACACTTGCATGACCCTTTCGTCTCCCCCTTCCTCCTCCCTCCCCACTCGCCCCATCTCCCCACCTCCCCCTCCTCGCCCCATCCTACCACCCTTTCCCCCACCCCTCCACCCCTCTCCCCCCCGTCTCCCCCCCAGTCTCACCACGACGGGGTCGCCGCGCTCCGCCAGCGTGCCCTTGCCCGCCGCCACGTCGTAGAACCGCAAGCCGCCCTCTGCCGCACACGCACACAGGGGGAAAGGTGGCGGGAGGGGTGTGGGGGAGCGCCAAGCCGTTGAGTTCCCCGCGCGTGCTGCATGCGCTGCGCCTGCCCGCGCCCCTGTCGGGTGGGAGCAGCAGCGCTGGAATGCCGCGCATGACCCGTGGAAAAGCGCAACACGCGGAGAGGTGGGGGGGTCGGGGGCGTGTTGGGGCAGCCAGCGCGCGCGTGTTGAGCGCTTTGAGCGCCGTGCAGGCAAGCAGGTGTGCGCCCTGCGCACGTCGCAGCACGTGCTCTCAGGGACGAGCGCGCGTGATGCGCGCGAGAAGGGGGGAGGAGGAAGGGGGAAGGGGGGAGGGGGAGGAAAGGGTGGGGGAGGGGAGGAGGGAGGAAAGGAGAGGGAGGAGGAGGGTGGGGGATAGAGATGTTACCAGCGGCCTGGCCTTCCCAGCCCGCAGGAGCGATGGGCGAGTGAAGGAGCCCCGAGAGCACCGGAGCTGCCGCCTTGAATTGCCGCCGGCTCCCCGTCTCGTCTGAACGAAAAACTCACTTTCTCTGCACTCACTTGCCTCACCGCCCTCTGCGCTCACCGCCCTCTTGGTACATCTCCTCGGGAATGTCGATCCTCGTCCGCCTTTCCCGCGCCAACGCCACGTCGGCGCCGCCGTTTCCGGAGCCGGAGAGCGAATCCAGCGCCGGCAGCAATGCGAGCGACGACAGCACGGCGCGTCTCGTCACGCTGACGTCATCGTTTGGTTTCGAAGTTCCGTGGGGGGAATTAGAGATGGAATTCGCGGCTGGTGTTCGCACGGGTTCGCGAAATGTCGCTGCATTCGCGAGTTCGGTACTAGCTTGGCATCTACCAGTTGAAGCGCCAGTCGACAGGCGCTGGTTAGCAGAGAGAGGTTGAGTGATGGCGTCGGATCGGGTAACCAGTCGCAATGCGGGTTTCAACGAAAGGAGCGACATAGTCAATGGCTGGACACCCGAACGTATACCAGCAGTACCTTTGCTCGTGCAAATGAGGGTGTGTTGGATTGCGTGGAAGCTGAGGAATGGCGGACGAGTAAATAAATTAGTTTCCTAGGGAGGTATGTAATGTGAAAATGGGAAGAGCAGGGCATGTGAGGCGAGGCATAGTTTCATATCGCAAGCGACGTGCGACGTGGAATGGCGAGAATGGCGACTATTGTTGCGACGTGGCGAAATCAGCTTACCCTGGAAACATATGCCTCGCTAACAGTTGCTGGGCCGCGCGACACATTTTGCCAACAACGACATTTCTCTGGGCTTCCACCAGCAGCTCATTCGAAAGATACTTCATCGAAACAATGCCACGCCAAACCTGACCACTGTTGACGTGGCAGATTGACTCTGAGGTTTGAGGGGCCGCCACGACGTCAAGTGGCACGGAAGTTCGTTGGCAGAACAGCCACGCCAGCAAGATCAGCATGCTGAAACCTCCTCACCATTTAATGGTGTGATCTGGGAACCATACAGTAAAACACGTTCGAGCAATTGGTTAAGTTCTCTAAGGAATAAGGGGATTGATTAAGAGCATAAGCGCAGCCAATGAATGGTTCACAGCACCTTCGTTCTGTCTTGTTGTTACTGCTAGAGATATGCATCACAATGCCCACCGTGTACCATGATCTCAGCAGTGCAATTCCTGCATGGATAGTGTCCCCATCACATACGGTACAGGTAGAAAGACACATGTTCTCACTCACTTCACTTTGATTGCTCCCTAAGGCCAAGAGGAGCAATACCATACTGTTGAACCTTTCTCTAGGACCTGGAAAACAAGAGTTTAGCAGCTGCTTCGAAACTCAACGAGCATGTCGTGAGATGATGGGGTGAGGCGAGTTGAAGCTTGAAAGATCTTCAGAGCAGTCACTGAAAATAGTCAGGGAGCGGAAGAGAACCCGAGGGAGGGGGACGGGGGAATAACATGATTAAAAAGGTATTGATTAAAGCACAGGCTGTGATGGCACAACATGAAGTCCAGTGGACAGAGAAGAGAGAACATGTGACAGGAAGAAGGAAAGGGGGGAGATGTGGAATAGAGGCGAGCATCTGCGAGTCTGTCGAAATGCGGTTCGCCTTCTTGATGTCCGCCACCTGCTCGCCTTCTTGATGTCCGCCACCTGCTCGCCACACACCACGCACGGTGGGCAGCACATGAGTTAGGCGGGATGGACACACGATGCATGCATGGAATGATTCAACTCGATGCATGCATGGAATGATTCAACTGGATGCCGGAAATAGACGTGCGCTTGGGAAGGGTCGGCGGAAAGAAGAGTGACGAGGTGCACACGAGGAGGGCATGCTAGACGGCGGGAGGGCGAGAGAGGAAGAATCTTGCACAGACTGACGCGAGGATGCTGCGATGCGACGCACTGACTGCGTGCTCATGTGGCATGTGGGTGTTCGGGAAGGCCAGACACAACTGTTGCACGAGTAGAACCTTCTACAGCGAGATGCAAGGGACAAAGTTTACCGGGCTGATAGCAGCGGAGAGCAATGCTTTAGTTCCACGCAGAAAGGCAGAGGTGAGGGAAACCCACGAGACACGGAGGTAATGACGAGAATATCTGAGTGGGGCACGAGGAAAGCGAGCGAGGTGCAGCTGGGTGCCACAGCGGATGGCGATGGCGGCGAGGGAGTGGAAGCGAGTCCCCTCGTGCAGCACGCACTGCTGCCCGCCGTCCCAGCGCGCGGGAGGAGACTCGCTCAGCTCGGAGCCAGGGGAGAACCGTTGTCTACGGACATTCGCACGAGTCCTGTGTGACGACCGGGATCTTCAGTGTGAAGTACATGCGCCGATTCAGGTCAACGCTTACGCGCTGTATATCACGCTAGGCATGAACCCGTGGTCGTGCGTTTGGACATCCCTCAACCTCTGAAACCTGGGGGGGACGAGAAGAGGGGGGAGGGGGATGGGAGGAGTTAGGAAGAGGGGCAGAGGGTAAAGAAGGGATGAGAGAGGGAAGAGGAGATACAGGGAAGGGGGGAGGGAAAGAGGGAAGAGGGGAGAGATGGAAGAGGGGAGAGAGGGAAGAGGGGAGAGAGGGAAGAGGGGAGAGAGGGAAGAGGGGAGAGAGGGTAGAGGAGAGAGAGGGAGGAGGGGAGAGAGGGAAGAGGGGAGTGAGGGAAGAGGGGAGAGAGGGAAGAGGGGAGAGAGGGAAGAGGGGAGCGAGGGAAGACGGGAGAGATGGAAGGGAGGAGATTGGACGAGTTGGGAGATGGCGGGCGGTAAAGCCCGGAATGGGAAAGTGAGGGGAAGTAGAGGAAAAACTGAGGGTGAGAGGAGGGAAAGCAGGAGGGGGAATGAGGGGAAGCAGGGGGCGAAATGAGGGGAGGAGAGAAAGAATCGGGGGAAGCAGCAAGGGAAATGAGGGAAAGAAGGGAGGAAAAGCAAGAAATGAGGGGAAGCAGAGGGGGAAATGAGGGGAAGAAGGGGGGGAAGTGAGGGAAAGCAGGAGCGGAAATGAGGGGAAGCGGGGAAATGAGGAAAAGCAGGGGGGGGTTAGGGGAAGCAGCAGGGGAAATGAGGGGAAGCAGGGGGGGGGATGAGGCGAAGTAAGGGGGGAAATCAGGGAAAGAAAGGGGGGAAATGAGGGAAAACAGTGGGGGGGGGGGGACATCAGGGGAAGCAGGGCGGAAATGAGGGGAAGCAGGGGGGGAAATACGGGGAAGCAGGGAGGGAGGGAGGGAATCAGGGGAGGCAAGGGGGAAATGAGGGGAAACAAGGGGGTGGAAATGAGGAGAATCAGAGGTGAAAATTAGGGGAAGCAGGGGGTACATTGAGGGGAAGCAGGAGGGGAAATGAGGGGGGAAAGAGGGGAAGAACGGGGAAAAATCAGGGGAAGCAAGAAATGAGGGGAAGCAAGGGAAGAAATGAGGGGAAGCAGGAGGGGAAATGAGGGGAAGCAAGGGGGAAATTAGGGGAGGCAAGGGGGGAAATGAGGGGAAACAGGGCGGGGGGGGGAGGAATTAGGAAATCAGAGGTGAAAATTAGGGGAAGCAGGGGGGAAATTGAGGGGAAGCAAGGGGGGAGATGAGGGGAAGCAGTGGGGGAAAGAGGGGAAGAACGGGGAAAAATCAGGGGAAGCAGGGGGTTATTGACGGGAATCAGGGGGGGAAATGCGTGGAAGCAGGAGGAGAAGTAGGCTCTGGGGGGGATGTGAGAAAATGTAAATAGAGATTCTTCCAGCCATGGAGGGATGGTAGGGAAGGTAACAAGAGGGAATGGAGGGGCAGGGAAGGCAAGGGATGGGCAGGTGAGAGAAGGGCAGAGTGAGAGGAGGCGCGAAGAGGGTAGCGCGATGGGGGTGCTGGCGCGTTGAGGGGAGGGGAGGCGCGACGAGGGGATGGGAGTCGCGACGAGGGGAGGGGAGGCGCGACGAGGGGAGGCGCAACGAAAGGGGGGGAGGCGCTACGAAGGGGAAGGGTGGGGGTAAGCGCGACGAGGCCCCGGCGTAACGATGGTGCTGTTGCGACGAGGAAAGGAGAGGCCTCACGAGGGGTGTCAGCGCAACGATGGGAGGTGAGGCGCGACCAAGAGGGGAGAGACCAGGGGAGGGGAGGCCCGACGACTTGAGGCTCCGTGGTGAGGTGGCTTCGCTCACCTTCGCGACCACACTGACCAGTTCTCTGCAACCTTCGTATTATTTGCGACGAATGCGCTTTCGCGATGAGTGCGGCGAGTAGCTAGCTTTCTGAATTGAGATGTCTACAATTGTCCAACACAGATTAGGGTTGGGCTCCGACATTGGGCGTGACGAACCAGGCGGGTTGGTAGGGATGAGAAGTTCGCCCACCCTTTCGTCAATTCGCACACGCAAAATCGTTTCGCACAAAACCAACTTTCCCATACCATCTCAGAAGCGGACACCACGTGTTTCTAACGGTTGTGATTGCGGTAGGTACCTTCGATGTTACTACGATGTGCGGTACAGATTCGAACCTGGGTTTCCCGCACGATTGGATTACGGCACCGATCTCATCTCAAGTTTAGATGTGCATGGTGGAGGGAGAAGACAAGGGCGAGGCACGATGAGGTCAACATGGTCATTGCAGGCTGTCAGCCGGAGGTGGGTGGGGTAGATGCAATTCCAGCTGTGCTAAGCCACCATGGCAGGCATGGAATGGAAGCCATCTTCTCATCTTCTCAGCATCGGAGTGCATGGCGGAGAAGGCACGGATGTACGGCACGGATTCGTCGACCATTTTTCCTTAGATCTGTCGCGAACCCAACAGCCACCGCAAGAGATATTTGTCACCAACCGCGGAGCTGCTCCAGACCAAACCTGTTGCGCATATGTTTTTTTTGGAGTGCAGAGCCCTTGCCAAACTTGCCGCCTCACTGTCACCAAGTAGTTACCGTATCTTAAAACCAGCGCACCGGCAACCATGGCCCATATTCAATCGACGTCGTCGGCGCGGGTCCTCACCTTCGCCGTGCTCTGCTCTGCGTTATGGGTGGCGACTCTCCCACGCATCGCGGATGCAGTTCCTCTCTCCTACGTGCTGAGTCAGATCCGCGACACGTCCAACACGGACGGCAAGCCCGCCGACATGACTGCGGGAGTGGTGGAGTTCGCCGCTGGATACGACAAGGTCGATGACATTTCCGGAAGCTCGCTTCTTTTTCCCATTAACGAAGGCTGGACTAGCGCACTCACGGGTTACAAGGCCAAGAACCCGTCTGCGACATCCTCGTCGGACCCGGTTCTCGAGGCGCTCACCACGGTGTTGTCCTCGTCGGGGTCACTGTCGGCCCTCAACGGCATGTCCGCAAACGCCAAGAACGCGCTGTCGCGCCTCGCCAAGTTCATGGCGATCCGCGGTACCATCTCAACCACAGACATGGAAAGTGGCAGCGTGAGTGTCCCGCAACTCGTGGAAAGCACAGTAGCACTCCATTGCGAGTCTCCACCATTCTGTGTTGGAATTTCGCACTCCATTCTTTCTTCGTCATTGCAATGCGCATGATCGTCCCATTGTCTATTACGAATCTGTTTCCTTCCCAAGCAGTACAAGAACGGGCGGTTCAGCTTCGACACGGAGGTGAACCAGCCAATGTACCTCTACGCCAACGTCACTGGCGCGCTCATGTATGCCAGCATCGGGGGCTTGGATCACGTCTTCACTGGGACCGACCGTGGTGCCGTTGACCCCACTACTTCCAAGAAGAATGGACTCATCGCGGGGAGTGATGATGGAGGGCCGAAAGCAGCCGCGGATGTTCTAGTGGCTGTTATACTGAGAACCAGCCGTGTTAAAGGTGCCATCAAGACAACCGACTCCGATATGACCGCCATGTTTGTAACCGACGTGGCGTTCCCCGCCAACATGGGCTCGCTTACCAGCTCCGACCCCGTGTCACCGTATGGCAAAGGTGCGTTGTGGGGTGTGGATGGCACCTTTGAGTCACCTGCTGCTTTCTAAGGCTGTTCTTCCCAGCAATGATGCCGCAACAGGAAGTTGGAGGCGACGTAGACATGCGCGAGTACCACATGGATAATGGCTAATGTGCACTCGCATGCCCTGTTGTTGCCTCTGCATACCAATGCGTTGTGACTGCCGCTGCCCAACCCTGATCTGCTGTTGCAACAATACCCCGTGAGCTTAATCAACCAGGATTTTTTTATTTCTCTGGTTGTGCAGGTGCTGGCAGGTTTTTCTTGTACGGAATATCCCTGGCTCTGGTTCTTTCTCTGATTGTGGTGCTTGTGCTCGTTTAGTATTCAATGGAATCCTTACCACATGTTTGATCTACTAGATAATGAGAGAGTGGGGCTGGTTTGCAATAATGATACGGTAGTACTGCAAACACGCCGTTTGTGTCTTGATACTTGTCTGTGTAAAAGAGAGCGTGTACATTTGCAATCAGCAGGTTCGAAATCAATCTGGTTCCCATTCCCTCGCACAACCAATGTGATCCTAGGAAGAAGAGGGGGAGGGGGTGGGGTGGGTGTCAAATGTTGTAGTCTTAGTGATGTGTGTTATAGGGGGTACAACTGTTAGGGTTAGGTTTATGTACCCCAACCAACCTTAGTGAAACCAACACTTTCATTCTTGACATGGTATCACATAGGTTAGGATCCTGTAGGATCCCGTTCCTCTCGTTCACATCAGTAGCGCCCGAGCCTGTCCCATACCCTAGTGCCCGTTACGCCCGTACTGTCCCCTAGCGCCTCTCGCGCTCGTCTCTCTCGTGCCCTAGCGCCCGCTGCGCCTGCGTCGCGTCGCCCCTGCTGTCCCGTCCCGTCCCGTCGCCCCTGCTGTCCCGCCGCGTCGCCCCTGCCGTCGCGTCGCCCCTGCTCTCTTGTCCCGTCCTGTCGCCCCTGCTGTCCTGTCGCCCCTACTGTCCCGTCCTGTCGCCCCTGCCGTCGCGTCGCCCCTGCTGTCCCGTCCCGTCCCGTCGCCCCTGCTGTCCCGTCCCGTCGCCCCTACCGTCGCGTCGCCCCTGCTGTCCCGTCCCGTCGCCCCTGCCGTCGCGTCGCCCCTGCTGTCCCATCCCGTGCCGTCGCCCCTGATGTCCCGTCGCGTCGCCCCCTGCTGTCCCGTCCCGTCCCGTCGTCCCTGCTGTCCCGTCCCGTCCCGTCGTCCCTGCTGCCCCGTCGCATCGCCCCCCTTCTGTCCCGCCGCGTCGCGCAGTCCGTCCCGTCCCGTCCCGTCCGCGTCGCGCTTCCCGTCCCGTCCCGTCGCATGCGCCCCGTGCGCCCTGCCCGTCCGTCGCGCCCCGTGCGCCCTGCCCGTCCGTTGCACCCCGTGCGCCTTGCCCGTCCGTCGCGCCCCCGCTGCGCCCTGCCCGTCCGTCGAGCCCCGTGCGCCCTGCCTGTCCGCGCCTGTCGCGCCCGTCCCTGCCAGTCGCGTCCGTCCTGTCGTGTCGCACTGTCTGTCACGCCCTACGCAGGCCCTTTAGGCGTTTAGGGTTTCGGCAGCAGCAGTATCCACCTCTACGCTTCCGCTATGGCGACCCCTAGGGTCCTGCGCTTTGACGCTAAGGGTAGGCCACTCGACTTCTCGGTGTGGCACCTGCGCGCGCGCCGCTTTCTAGAGAGCCAGGTTCAGGCACACGAGACTCTGTGGGCGCACGCTTCCGGTGACCTACCTGAACCACCTGACCCTGCACCCTTAGCAGTTGACCCCACACCTGCAGACAGTGACCGTTATGCACGCGAGCGTGCTGACGTGACAGCGTGGAAGCCGCGTGCAAGCTGCATCGTCCTCAGCAGCCTCCTCCCTGAGTATAAGGAGACCCACTTCACTCATGTTCGCACGGCTAGTGAGTTCCTGACTGCGATCAAGGCCCGCTACGCTACTCCCACAACTGTCTCTCTTGGTCGCCTGTTCCTTCCGTTCCTGTTTCCTGGCCTCGTCTCGTTTGAGCGCACTGCTGACTTGATCACTCATCTGCGCTCGCTCGATTCTAGCTACCGCGCAGCTTGCACTGACGCACAGCTTGCACTGCTCTCCCACCCCCCATGGCGATTACTATCTATTTCATTGCCACTAGCCTCCCTGACTGTCATAATGTTCTAATGCTTACAGTTGTGTAGTCTATAGTGGGGTAGCCCATAAGGGGTACAACCCAATTAGGGTTAGTACTTGTCCCCAACTCTTTCATAGTTCATTCATTCTCGTTCATTCCTTTGACATGGTTTCAGAGCAGGTCTGTTTTTTTTAGGGCCCACCACAGCACTGCCCCACTAGCAACCCTGCTGGCTCACGCGCCGCCCTCTGCAGCCCTCGTGCTGCACCTACTGCCCTGCGCGCCGCCCTCTTGCGGCCCGCCCTTCGACCCTAGGCCCCGTGCGCCCGCCCCTTTGCGGCCCGCCCGTCGAACATAGTCTCCGCGCGTCCGACGCCCCTAGGCCCCGGCCCGCCCATCGCCCCTAGGCACCGGCCCGCCCATCGACCCTACTGCCCCGCGCGCCCGCCCGTCGACCCTAGCCCGGCCCGCCCGTCGACCCTAGGCCCCGGCCCGCCCGTCGCACCTAGGCCCCGGCCCGCCCGTCGACCCTACTGCCCCGCGCGCCCACCCGTCGACCCTAGCCTGGCCCGCCCGTCGACCCTAGGCCCCGGCCAGCCCGTCGGCCCTAGGCCCCGGCCCGGCCGTCGCCCCTAGACCCCGGCCCGCCCGTCGACCCTGCTGCCCCGCGCGCCCGCCCATCGACCCTAGCCCGGCCCGCCCGTCGACCCTAGGCCCCGGCCCGCCCGTCGCCCCTAGGCCCCGGCCCGCCCGTCGCCCCTAGGCCCCGGCCCGCCCGTCGACCCTACTGCCCCGAGCGCCCGCCTGTCGACCCTAGCCCAGCCCGCCCGTTGACCCTATGCCCTGGCCCGCCCGTTGACCCTATGCCTCGGCCCGCGAACCGCCCTTGCAGCCCTGCGCGCCGCCCTTGATGGCTCTCTAGCCGCCCCTGCTGCCCTACTAGCCGCCCCTTGCGGCCCTCTTGCAGCCCCTGCAGCCCAGCGCGCCGCCCCTTGCGACCCGCCCCTAGGCCCCCGAGCCGCCCCTCTTGCAGCTTGCGCACCGCCTCTTGCAGACCGCCTACCGCCCCTTGCTGCTGCCTGCCCTGTTCCCTGCGCTGCCCGGCTTCTGCCCGCCCTGCGTGTTGCGCCGCTATGGCTTCTCTCCGCGTTCTCGCGTTCGATCATGAGGGCCGCCCGATCCAGTTTGACACGTGGCTCGACGACCTGCAGCTGTACCTACTGAGCGACAATAGGGACAGCGTTTTGTTGTTTGACCACACGTCTCGCGCCGCTCCCGCCCCTCCCGCCACAGCTGACAGTGCGACTCGCTCACAGTGGCTTACTCGTGATGCTGCTGCTCGCTTAGCCATTCGCAACCACCTGCCGTTAGCCGAATGCGCTCACTTCGGACAGCACAGGACAGCACAGACACTGTACGACGCTGTAGTCGCCCGTTACTCCTCACCTGCCACTGCTGCTCTAGGCCGTCTTCTGCTGCCGTACCTATTTCCCAAGCTGTCCGCCTTTGCCACTATAGAGGACCTGGTTTCCCACCTTCGCACTAGCGACGCTCCCTACCGGGCTGCCGTCCCAGCAGAGTTCCTTGAGAGGAACCAGCCCCCGATGTTCATCACTCTCTACTTTATAGTCACCCGCCTCCCTGACTCTCTTCACTCTATCTGGGACCACTTTCTCGCACATGACCCCACAGTCCTCACCGTTGACCTACTCGAGCAGCACCTCCTTGCAGTTGAGACTAGTGTAGTTGCTGTAGGTGCTGCTCGTGGCACTCCGCGCACGCCCTTCTTTGAGGGGTGCTCCCCCTCCCCCCTTGCCCCCTCCTACGCCTCTGCAGCTGCTGCTGACGTCCTTGGTGCTGAGGACGTTGGGGCTGCTTCTCCTAGTGCGAAGCGCTGCAAAAGCAAGGGCAAGGGTGGCAGGGGTGGTGGTGGTGGCAGCGGGGGTGGTGGTGGGGGCAGCAGTGTAGGTGGTGGAGGCAGTGGAGGCGGTGGCGGTAGTGGGAGTGGTGGCGGGAGTGGGGGCTTTGGTGGAGTCGGCGGTGGCAGCGGTAGGGGTGGCGGTAGTGGCGGCAGTGGGAGTGGTGGCGGTAGGGCTGGAGCTACTCAGCGTGGAGGTTCTGGAGGTGGCCAGCCGCAGCAGCAGCAGCGTCGGAGCGAGACCCCGTTGCCTCAGCAGCTTCGTGAGTGGTTTTCTCAGCGTGGGGCGTCTAGGGGTAGTGGTAGCTGCCCGTATGTGATTCGCACGGGTGACAGTGCTGGTCAGACATGCGGGAAGCCTCACATTCAGCACCACTGCTTCTCCTGCCTTGACGATGCTTGGCGCGCAGAGTTTGGTGACGAGGCCGAGCGCCCCCGCTGGGCAGAGCTGCTTAGGTCTTGAGTTGCTATCTTTGTTCAAGACTATGATGTTATCATAGCTGCTATGTATATGCTTTGTTTGTTAGTGCTCAGGGTGACTGTTACCTGTGTGTGCCGCCTGACCCAGGTATCGAGGCTGCTGCTCTAGGTGCTAGTGAGTCTGCTCTCCTTGGTACTGCGCCTGCTGAGGCCTTGCACACCTTCACGCTTGACTCAGGTGCCTCACGCTGTTTCTTTCGCGACATCACCACCCTCACTCCTCTCTCTGCACCTGTACCGGTCAAGCTGGCTGAGCCCTCCAAGGGCCCAGTCCTCGCCCGTTCCTCCACTGTGCTCCCGTGTCCGGCGGTTCCGTCCGGCTCACTGTCAGGCCTTCACCACCCCTCGTTCTCTACGAGCTTGGTGAGTACCGCTGCCCTCCAGGATGCGATGGTCACTACCACCCTTCCTGGGGGTCAGCGTGTGTCAATCTACACGTGTACACGGACGGGCCGCCACCTGGCCACGTTCACACGTCGGCCAGGGTCGAGTCTGTACACATTGGCTATTGAGCCTACTCAGATAGCTGCATCTGCCAAGGTGTCCGCGTCAGGTCCGGTAGCACTCCCTTGCTCGTGTCGCCTCCTGTCGCACCAGACTCTCCTGTGGCACCACCGCCTTGGTCACCCCTCCCTGCCACCCCTTCGTGGGATGCTCTCCCGCCTCCTTGTCTCTGGTCTTCCCAGGTCTCTGCCTCCCCTCCCGCCCTCGCCTGCCTCGCCCTGCCTTCCTTGCGTCGAGGGGCGGCAGCGCGCCGCTCCTCACTCCTCCTCGTTTCCCCCGACGACTGCTCCCCTGCAGACTCTCCACATGGACGTGTGGGGCCCAGCCCGTGTCAATGGACAGGGCCACGAGCGCTACTTTCTGCTGGTTGTTGACGACTACACGCGTTACACCACGATCTTCCCCTTGCGCAGCAAGGGTGAGGTCCCTGATGTCTTAATCCCTTGGATCCATGCAGTCTATCTCCAGCTCCGCGAGCGGTTCCGCGAGGACCTTCCTGTCCTGCATCTGCTCTATGACAGACGTGGTGAGTTCTCCTCCGACCTCTTGCAGGACTTTGTTGTGGGGAGGGCATTCTCTAGTCGTTCACGCTTCCGGCCTCCCCTCAGCAAAATGGGATTGCTGAGCGCCGCATTGGCTTAGTCATGGAGGTCGCTCGTACCTCCATGATCCAAGCAGCCGCTCCCCATTTTCTGTGGCCGTTTGCGGTCCGGTACGCTGCGCATCAGCTAAACCTCTGGCCCCTCGTCTCCTTGCCGGAGACCTCGCATACACTGCGTTGGACGGGGAAGGTTGGCGATGCGTCGGTGTTCCGTGTCTGGGGTTCTCGTGCCTTTGTTCGCGATACGTCAGTGGACAAGCTCTCCGCCCGCGCTATTCCCTGCGTCTTCCTTGGCTTTCCTCCTGACGCGCTTGGCTGGCAGTTTTACCACCCCAACTCGCGCCGTGTCTTCCCCTCTCAGGACGTCATGTTTGATGAGTCGGACCCCTTTTACGGTCTCTTCCCCTACCGCTCTGCCCCTCTCCCCCCCACGCCGCTCTTCCTTGCTCTAGGTCCCCCTCCGGTAGACTCCCTCCCCCCCCAGGGTCCTGCTCCCTCAGGTGTGTCTCAGGTAGACCCTCTCCCTAGTACTGTGCCTGTTGAGGTGGTTGTGTACTCAGGTGCTGCTCGAGGTGCTGCGTCTCGGGGTGCTCCGTCTGGGGGTGCTGAGCCTGGGGGTGCGGAGTCTGGGGGTGCGGAGCCTGGGGGTGCTGAGTCCGAGGGTGGTGGGTCTAGGGGTGCTGAGCCTTGGGGTGCGGAGCCTGGGGGTGCAAAGCCTTCGGGTGTGGAGTCTTGGGGTGCTGAGCGTGCGGGTGTGGAGCCTGGGGGTGCTGAGTCCGGGGGTGCTGAGCCTAGGGGTACTACTTATGCGCGAGTGGTTTACTCAGCGCACACGCCTTCAAAGTGGAGCTGCCGGAGCTGGAGACTCTGTCGCTGGAGACACGGTAGGTGGAGGTGCTGGAGTTACTGCTGGAGCTGCTGGTCCTAGAGGTGCTCGTACCAGGGGTAATGGAGCTGCCGGGACTGGTGGTGTTGGGGGCGCTGCAGCTGGAGACCGTACGGAGCCTGGAGCTGTTGGGGCGGGAGGCGCTGGAGCTGGAGGCATTCGCGCTGGTGGCGTTGGAGCTGGAGGAGCTGGTGCTGGTGGAGCTGGTGCTAGAGGCACTGTGCGGCCGCGGCCGTACTTCGTTCCCCTTCTTAAGCATGTTCTTGGTGTCCCGTCTTCTACTGGCCTTACTCCTCCCTTACCGTGTCCACCGCCTGACCAGTTGCAGCCGCCGTTACTGGCCTTACCGTTCTACCGGCCTTACTCCTCCCTATGCCAATGCTCTTGTTCCTGAGTCTGAGTCTGCCAGTCCTCAGTCCGTCGGGGGTGAGTTTGCTCTTGGTTCGGACATCCTTGAGGACAGGTAGGAGGAATTTGAGTTTCTTGCAGCTACTGTACCTCGTTTCGCTTCCATGCTGCTTGCCCTTGAGGGAGACCCGGATGCACCAGACATCCCGGCCCCGCGCTCTTACGAAGAGGCGATTACGGGTCCTTACTCCTCTCAGTGGCAGGCAGCCATGGATGCCGAGATGGCATCCTGAAAAACCACAGGCACCTACGTCAACGCAGTTCCCCCGTCTGAGGCGAACATAGTCGATGGCATGTGGATTTTCTGGGTGAAGCGGCTGTCGGGTTCTCCGCCTGCCTTCAAGGCGCGTTATGTTGCTAGAGGCTTCAGTCAGCGATAGGGGGTCGACTAATTCCAGACCTTCTCCCCCACCCCGAAGATGAGTACTTTTCGGGTGTTGCTGCATGTCGCTGCTCAGCGTGACTACGAGTTGCACTCTCTGGACTTCAGTACAGCTTTCTTGCAGGGCAGCCTGCACGAGGGGATCTGGCTGCACCGCCCACCTAGCTTCACCTTCGGACGAGTCCGTAGAGCCGAGTGGTCCGTACCCAGAGCTTGTGGGTTGCCTCATTTACCTGATGACATGCACACGACCTGACCTCGCGTACCCTCTCAGCCTCTTGGCTCGCTACGTGGCTCACGGTAGGCACCAAAAGGTGCACTGGGATGCTTCGAAGAGGGTACTGCGTTACTTGTGCAGTACGTTTGGCATGGGGCACGTGCTTGGAGGACGGGGTCCAGTTGTCCTCACTGGTCACGCAGACGCTTCTTGGGTTGACGACTCAGCTACGCAGCGGTCGTCTCAGGGTTACACCTTCAGCCTCGGTTTTGGCTCTGTTTCCTAGCGGTCTACCCGCTCGTTTTTTGTTCTCAGTTCCAGTGTGAGGCTGAGATCTACGCAGGGGCCATGGCTGCACAAGAGCTACGCTGGCTCACCTACCTGCTGACTGACTTGGGAGAGCGGCCTCGTTCGCCTCCAGTTCTGTACGTAGACAACAAGGCCATGATTGCCTTGTGTCAGGAGCACAGACTGGAGCACGGAACAAAGCACATTGCTCTGCGATACTTCCTTGCTCGAGAGTTGCAGCAGCGTGGCCAGCTTGGTCTTGCGTACATGGCCATTAGGGCCAACACTGCTGATATATTCACCAAGGCACTTCCGCCTCATGATCATCAGAGCTTCTCTACTCTTTTAGGCCTTGTGCCTACTTTGCCTCACTTGCTCACTACGTGACTTTGCTTTTACTGTGATCTGTATATATACCTGCATGCTTACACTTTCTAGGGTATGATCACTGTATTGTTTGTTCTCTTTTATAGAACACTGCATGTGAACTGGCCTTGTGGCCCTTTGCTTGTGCTCGGACTGTGTGGTGACTTTGTGATCCACCCTGAGCTTGCTTTGCTTTTCTTGACTGGTCTTGTGACCACTTGTTCTCCCCCACTTTGCCTATGCGGGTGTGTCAGAATTTTATAGTACTTACATTTGTATAGGCTATAGTGGGGTAGCCCATAAGGGGTACAACCCAATTAGGGTTAGTACTTGTACCCAACTCTTTCATAGTTCATTCATTCTTGTTCATTCCTTTGACACTGACCGCCTTGCCTCAGTTCGTGACGCGCTTCTCCTGAAGCACCCTAGCGAGCTCACTATGGAGGTCCTTGAGTCGGCCCTCAAAGACATCGAGAGCAACCTCCGCTCGGTAGCCTCTGCCTCTGATGTTGTGCACCCTCCACTGTTCCACAGGTGCACTGTCCCTCAGCTGCCCACCTTTACTGCCTCCCTTGCCACTGCCGCTACTGACGTGACTGCAGCTGCTGTTACGACTTCTTTGTGGTCTCGGGGTAGGAGTGGCAGGAGGGGCGGTCAGGGTGCGGGCGGAGGCCAGGTATAGAGGCTGCTGCTCTAGGTGCTAGTGAGTCTGCTCTCCATGGTACTGCGCCTGCTGAGGCCTTGCACACCTTCACGCTTGATTCAGGTGCTTCCCGCTATTTCTTTCGCGACAGTACCACACTCACTCCACTCCCTACACCTGTTCCAATCCGACTGGCTGACCCTTCAGGGGGCCCAGTTCTTGCACGTTCCACCACTGTTCTCCCGTGTCTGGTGGTTCCGTCTGGCTCACTGTCAGGTCTTCACCTCACCTCATTCTCTACAAACTTGGTGAGTACCTCTGCCCTCCAGGATGTGATGGTCACTACCACCACTCCTGGGGTTCAGCATGTGTCGATCTGCACGTGTAAATGGTCGGGCCATCACCTGGCCATGTTCACCCGTCAGCCTGGGTTGAGTCTGTATACACTAACTACTGAGCCTGCTCAAGTAGCTGTTTCTGGTTAGGTGTCCGCGTCAGGTCAGGTAGCCGCCCCCTGTTCGAGTCTGGGGACGCTGAGCCTAGGGGTACTGCGTCTGTCGGAGGTCCTGCGGGTGCCTCGCCACGACAGTCTCGCCGGCGGGAGCCTCTCTCACCGCGGCAGCTGCGTGAGTGGTTTTCTCGGCGCACACGCCTTAGGAGTGGCGCTGCAGGAGCTGGAGGCCCTGCCGTTGGAGGCACTGGAGCTGGAGGTGCTGGAGCTGGAGACCCTGGAGCTGGAGGCGCTGGAGCTGGAGGCGCTGGAGCTGGAGCCATTGGAGTTGGAGACCCTGGAGCTGGAGGCAATGGAGTTGGAGACCCAAGAGCTGGAGGCGCTGGAGCTAGAGACTCTGGAGCTGGAGGCGCTAGAGCTGGAGGCGCTGGAGCTGGAGGCACTGGAGCTGTAGACCCTGGAGCTGGAGGCACTGGAGCTGGAGACCCAGGAGCTGGAGGCACTGGCTTTGGAGGCGCTGGAGGTGGAAGAGCTAGAGCTGGAGGCCTTGGAGGTGGAGGCGGTTGAGCTGGAGGCGCTGGCGCTGGAGGTGCTGGAGCTGGAGGAGCTAGAGCTGGAGACATTAGAGCCGGAGGCGCTAGAGTTGGAGACCCTCGAGCTGGAGGTGCTGGCGCTGGGGGTGCCGGAGCTGGCGGTACTGGAGCTGGAGGCACTGGAGCTGGAGACCCTAGAGCGGGAGGCGCTGGCGCTGGAGGCACTGGAGCTGGAGGAGCTAGAGCTGGAGGCACTCGAGCTGGAGGCGCTGGAGTTGGAGGTGCTGGCGCTGGAGGTGCTGGAGCTGAAGGAACTGGAGCTGGAGGGACTGGAGCTGGAGGCTCTGGAGCTGGAGACCCTGGATCTGGAGGTGCTGGCGCTGGGGGTGCTGGAGCTAGCGGTACTGGTGCTGGAGGCACTGTGCAGCGGCGACCGTTTTTCGTTCTTCCGCCACCGTCATCTCTGCCGCCACCTGGCTCGGTCCTTCACCAGGTTCTTAGTCTCCCGTCTTCTACTGGCCTTACTCTTCGCTTACTGTGTTCACCGCCTCACCAGTCGCAGCCACAGTTACAGCAAGACTCCTCACTGCCTGCTCCTTCTCCTTACGCTGTGCAGACAGACACTCTTATAGAACGTCATGAGCCTGTGTCTCGTCCTGCCTCGCTTGTTTGCGCTGTTCGCACTGGTCATCGTGTTCCTCATCCGCGTCCTCCTCCTATCCCCGGCACTCACATTACTGCGAGTTCCCCTGCCGCCTCATCCTGTGTCCTCACTTCCTGCCGTTCCTGACCCTGAGTGTGACTTAGCTCGTGCTGCTAGTCCTACTACCCCTCGTCTTCTAGCCATTGTTGTCACTGACCCTTCGTTTGAGTCCGTTGCTGCGTCTGCCCTTGTTGCTGAGCTTGTTGACCTTGCTACCGCCTGTCGTCTCGACTACGCCGCTAGTCTTGTTGCTGAGTCTGAGTCTGACTGTCCTCCGTCCGTCGGGGGTGAGTGTGCTCTTGGCACGGACGTCTTTGAGGACAGGCAGGAGGACTTTGAGTGTCTTGCAGCTGCTGTACCTCATCTCGTGGCCATGCTGCTTGCACTTGAGGGAGAGACAGATGCACCAAGCATCGCGACCCCGCGCTCTTACGCAGAGGCGATTACGAGTCCTTACTCCTCTCAGTGATAGACAGCCATGGACGCAGAGATGGCATCCTGGAAGTCCACAGGCACCTACGTCGACGTAGTTCCCCCGTCTGGGGCGAACATAGTCGATGACATGTGGATTTTCAGGGTGAAGCGGCCGTCGGGTTCTCCGCCTGTCTTCAAGGCTTGTTACGTTGCACGAAGCTTCAGTCAGCGATAGGGTGTTGACTTCTTCCAGACCTTCTCCCCTACCCCGAAGATGACCACTCTTCGGATGCTGCTGCACGTCTCCGCTCAGCGTGACTATGAGCTTCACTTTGTTGACTTCAGCACAACTTTCTTACAGGGCAGCCTGCACGAGGAGATCTGGCTACGCCGCCCACCTGGTTTCACTGGGTCGTTTCCTGCAGGTACCCAGTGGAGCGTCCGACGTCCAGTCTACGGTCTCCGCCAGGCGCCTCGCGTGTGGCACGACACACTGAGGAAGACGCTTGCGGCTCTTTGGTTTGCTCCTTTAACTGCTGACCCGTCGCTGTTTCTGCGCACCTGTTACAGTCACAATAGTCTTGAATGTGCCTAAAACGAAAGATAGAGTGCACAGTCACATTTCTGCACAGCGGCTTCAAATGTTGGGAATGACTCACAGCCTCTACAAACCCCTAGAGCGGAGGTACAGTGATGTGGAACAGTGCCACACTGTCCCCAACCATGAAGGGTCTCGAAACTACCCTCCACAAGGGCCTACACCAATAGAAATGTTACACTACACAGTGTAATATAACTATTCTCACTATCCTGAAGTTTACCCTTTTGGAAAGCTTCGAAATCACTTGAATCTTGAAACCAAGGCTCTGGTTCTTCAAGATAACTTCTTCCTTGAAATCTTGGAAGTCTGCTGCGCACACCTGCGACACGCCAAACGTTCCACATATGACAGAATAGAAAACCGCGCACGGTACGCAAACGACGACGTGACACGCGACTAGTGATAAATCACTAGTGACTCGACACACACATTCAAAATCATGCCTCATCATTCACACACCATTGTAAGCATGAAATATGTATTATCTCGTGCCCTTGTACCATTCCATGCACACAGGCATGCACGCACACGGACAACAAGCCGAATGCATACCGTAGGGTTGCACCAACAAACTCCCCCTCGGATTGTTGGCCTTAGGATCTGGTTCACTCAGTTCAAAGCCATCCCAGCTAGCTTGCAACACTTCCAATGCTGCTGCTCCACCAGCCTCTTGGTCATCATGTCACCTGGCTGCCCCGTCGTCTTCACGTAGTGCAACTCAACTTCACCCGCGGCCACCATGCTCCTCGTCCAATGCCATTTCACCCTCATGTGCTTCGTGAGGCCATGCAACACAGAGTGCTTAGCAAGAGCAATAGCACCCTGGCTATCACAGTAGAGTGGGGTAGGTCCTTGCTGCTCCTCCCCCAATTCAGCCAACAAACGCCGCTGCCACACAATCTCCCGTACGGCACGGAAGAGTGCCATGTACTCGGACTCCACCGAGCTCAATGCTTGATCCACCTGCTTCTTGCTCTCCCAAGCAGTTGGGCCTCCACCAACACAGCAAATGAACCCTCCAACACTTGTCATGTCCTCTGGTTCCAATGCATAAGAAGCATCCGAGAATGCGGTGAGGAACAAACGCCCGGGTTCAACACCATCCGCACCCTTTTGGCGCCTTTGTGCCGCCGCCGAGTATTGTAGCCCAACGGTCGGTGTTTGGCCAAGAAACTTGGCCACCCTCATTCCAGCTGCTACCTGCTCCTCATTAGGGCATTGAACAACCCTAGCCAACTGTCCGGTCGGGTGTTTACCGCCGCGTACATGAGGCTGCCCACCAACGAGTGAAAACGGCGCCTCTCCTCTTCACCAACGCTCTCCTCCTCTGGTCCCTTCACACACTTGAACCCAGAGGGAAAGGGTGTGGCCACATGGCCTTCACTCTGCCCAAAGTTGGCAGCCAATGCCTCTAGGTACTTCCGTTGATGCACCCGCATGCACCGCTTCTCCACATCACGTTCAATGTGAAGCCCGAGGTAGAAGCGCACGTCACCAAGGGCCTTGCACTTGAACTTGTCTTGAAGCTTCAGCATCACCTCCTTCACAAGATCAGAGGAGGGTGAGAAAATTAGGATATCATCCACGTACATAACCACGAAGCTCCTCTGCTCCCCCTCGCCAAGCATGAACAATGAGTGATCGGCCGTTGAGGGAGTGAAGCCGATCTCCTCCAAAACTCCTCGCAGCTTCAAGTACCACTGCATAGGGGCCTGCTTGAGCCCATAGAGCGCCTTCTTCAGCTTCCACACTCTGCCACTACCATCATCAAACCCCTCTGGCTGCGCCATGAAAATCTCTTCTTCGAGAATGCCTTTGAGGAACGCGGTTGTCACGTCCATTTGTTTCACCACCCATCCTTTGATGGCAGCACCCGCAAGTAGGGTTCTCAGCGTCGTTGGCTTCACCACAGGAGCAAACAACTCCTTATAGTTTACCTTCTCCTTCTGCTGGCACCCCTTGGCCACAAGCCTAGACTTGTAGCGCCTGATTTTGCCGTCAGCGTCGGACTTGATCTTGAAGAGCCACTTGGACGTAATCGCCTTACGCCCCTCCGGTAGCTCCACCAATTCCCACGTGCCGTTCTCCTCAATGCTCTTCAGCTCATTCTCCATTGCCTTCTTCCACTCCTCAGCATCACTACTCTCCAAGGCCTCCTTGAGAGTTGCTGGTTCCCCCGGCATTTCTACCGGAGAGAAGAGCGCGAAGGCACACTCCTTGTAGTCACACTCCTCGTCATCTCCAACCATAAGTGCCATTCCGGCCAGAGCTGACTTGGCTGGCTTTCCCAATGCATCATAGGTCAGCCAATTAGGGGCTTGGATTCTCCTCTTGCCCCTTCCTTCCTCCTCAGCTGCAGGGACATGAAGACCTTGGCGTTGCTGCAGGGTGACTCGGATCCGTGGAGCACTCGTAGTGCGAGAAGGAAGTATCGGTGCACGCTCGCTCACTTGCTGCACCTCCTCCTCTTCTTCCTCTGCATCCTTGACCTCCTCTCCCCCATTCACAAGGGAAGATTGCCTTGTGGTGGTGCTGCCGCTGCTCAGCTCCAAGGGCAGCTCCACATGCTCCAAACCGGAACTCTTCACCTCTCCAAACCGCATGCCTACCTTCGCCTCATTCTCCGCCTTCCAATCCTTATACATCACATTCTCCATGAATTTGCAGTCCCTGCTCACCAAGAATTTCTTGGTGAATGGGTCCCAAAGAAGCCACCGTTTGCTGTTTTGAGCCATGCCCAAGTGCACAGCCCATATCGCCTTGGCACCGAGCTTGTTGTGCCGAAGATGCTTAGGCACGAGCGCCATGCACATGCACCCGAACACCCGAAGCATATCCACCTTTGGCTTCCTTCCAATCCACTCCACATAGGGCACCCATTTGTCTGCTCCCACATGAGTCAAAGCTCTGTTCTTGGCCACACACGCACTCCGCACCGCATCAGGCCAGAAGTAGTCGGGTAGCCCGGCTTCAATGAGCAACCCGCGTGCCGTCTCCGTGATTGTCCGGTTCGCTCGCTCGGCAATGCCGTTCATTGCAGGGGAGTATGGCATGGTAAGGGAGTGCCTTATGCCATTCTTCTTCAACCACAATCCGAACTCCTTGCTCAAGAACTCTCCCCCTCGATCGGTGCGGATTGACTTGACTAGCCGGTCTTGTTGCCGCTCCACCATAGGCAACCAATCGGTCTTCACCGTTTCAGATACGTCGCTCTTCTTCGACAGCACGTACACCCAGGTCATACGCGTGTAAACATCCACAATGGTGAGGAAATACTGCTCCAGCATCTCCAAGCTTCAAAGGGCCCACCACGTCCATCACCACCTCATCAAGTGGTGCCTTAGCCGTTGCCTCTGAACTAGAGAACGAGTAACGGGTGAACTTGGCTTGCATGCACGTCGGGCAGCCAAGTACCTCATCGGGCTCCCCCTTCACCCGTATGCCAGCAACAATCTCATTCTTCACTAGCTGCTGCAAGATGGGCAGGGCCACATGCCCCATGCGCTGACGCAAGGTCAACCAATCACACTCCCCCATAGCCGAAGTCGGATTGGAGAATGCCGCACTCGCAATAGTGCCCCACATGCTCTCTCCGTACTCCTCCTTCGCTGCTGCCTTGGGGTTCTCCTCACCCTTGTGCTTCTTCTGAGCAACTACACCACTCTTCTCGTGCTCACCGAGCTTGCTGGTCCCTCCAAGATTGCACTTCTTGGACTCAATCTCCTTAGCGCGACAGTTCGCGCCATCGCCGCTACCAACCGCTTCACCCTTGGTGCTGATGCTTGCTGCCACTTGCCTCTCCTTTGGAATGGGGACCACAGGGATCTGCCACATCTCGTTGCCACAGCCTCCACGGCCTCCTCCTCTCCCTCCTCCTGCTCCTCTACCCTCTTGGTCTTGAGCAGGGGTCCATCCATCAGGGAGCTTGTAGCAATCGCGCCACATATGTCCGCTCTTGTGACAATAGTGGCACTCGCCGTCGAATCGGCCGCGATCGCGTCCGTAGCTCTTATTGTCGCTGCCGTATCCGCCACTCCCGCGGCCTTCATTGAAGTTGTTGCTGCCAAACCTGCCTCCCCCTCGTCCTCTGCCCCTTCCACGGCCATACCCTCGGCCGATGCTTGCTGCCCCGGCGCCATCCGCACTCGCCAACTCACGGGGGCGGAAGTCCTCTTGAAGGATCGCTCGCTTCACGTCTTCAAGCGAGAGGCGGGGCAAGTCACGATTGAGGTTGATGATGAGCGAGGACCATGACTCTGGGAGTAAGGCCAGCAACTTGGTCTTCTTTTGGAGCTCACTATAGTTCAAATCAGCTCCTTCAAGCCGCGTCAATAAGTCAAAGAATTTCTGCACCCATTCTTCAACCGCTTCGTCTTCTTCACTTCGTAGTGCCGCCATTTGCCGTTCCAACACCACCGCTACCGCCGCTATTGCAGGAGCGTGTACACCCTTGAGAGCAGCCCATGCCTTTGGTCCCTTCTCTGGTTCACGCTGGAATGGCTTGATGTGACGGATCTGACTGCTCCCCAACGCTTGCCCAAGTAGGAGATAGCCTTGTGTGCTCTTCCGCACCCACGAGCTCTTCTCCGGGTCGTTCTCGGGGCGCTTCTCCGTTCCTTCCATCACCTCCAGCAGGTCATAGTGGTCAAATATATTCTCCATTCTGAAGGACCATTCAGCGAAGTTGTCACCGTTGAACTTGTCAAGCCCAAACACCCTAGGCTCATCCCTAGGTGGGCCAAGAATTGGTTGCACGGGCGCCATGGCTGAATCACGGGGTTGGCCTTGAGCTTGGGCTTCTCCACTGCCACCAGCACCTCTGCCACCCCTTTCCTCAGGTCCAGCCATTGTCGAGACTTCTCCAAGGGGCTCTGATACCACTTGTTATAGACACAATAGGCTTGAATGTGCCTAAAACGAAAGATAGAGTGCATAATCGGATTTCTGCACAGCGGCTTCAAACGTTGATAGCGTTCCACTCACAGCTGCAAATGACTTGATTCAAATTAAATATGGAGCGTCTTGACGTCGCCTACACTTGGCATTTTAGATTGCTCGATTTCATTAAGTATTGACGACGTAATGTTGGTTTGAACGAACGGCACTATGGCAGCCACTATAGACTTGGAACACAAATAAGGAAGAGTTACGAGTTGGGAATGACTCCCAGCTCCTACAAACCCCAAGAGCTGAGGTATAGTGATGTGGAACAGTGCCACATTGTCCTCAAACACAAAGGGTCTCGAAACTACCCTCCACAAGGGCCTACACCAAGAGGAATGTTACACTACACAAAGTAATGCAACTATTCTCACTATCTTAAAGTTTTACCCTTTTGGAGAGCTTCGAAATCACTTGAATCTTGAAACCAAGGCTCTGGTTCTTCAAGATAAATTCTTCCTTGAGTTCTTGGAATTCTGTTGCGCACACATGCGACACGCCGAACGTTCCACACATGACAAAATAGAAAACCACACACGACACGCAAACAACGACGTGACACGCGACTAGCGATAACTCGCTATTGACTCGACACACACATTCAAAACCATGCCTCATCATTCACACACTATTATAAGCATGAAATATATATATTATCTCATGCCCTCATACCATTCCATGCACACACGCATGCACGCACACAGACAACAAGCCGAATGCAAACCGTAGGGTTGCACCAACACTTGTGAGGTGACCCCGAGACGAGGGATTTAAGGAAGGGACAATATATTTTTATTTGTGGTACCTTATAGAGACGTCGTAGAGGATGAGTACGGAGGAGACGAACGTTGAGGCCGGCAATATTCGCGCATTAGAGGAGGATCTCGTAGCCCGCCATTCTCGTTGTGAGCTTAGTTATATCGAGTACGAGCTCATGCAGGAGGGATTACGCGCTCGTCGGCGTCGCGATCATCCCTCGCCACGTGTAGAGAATGTTGAGCAAGCTGCGGGAGGTACTAGTGCGTGGGATATGGCTGTCGGTGGCGGAAATAGCGATGACGAGGAGCTTGATGGGTTGATGTCACATGGGGTCCTGTGAGGACCGACTCGGTTTAGTACAACTAGCGTCGGCGGTGTACAAGAGCGTGTTCATCGAGCGGTGGCGTCACGAGAGTGTGCGAATGTAGGACGGCGGAGCATTGCTAGAGTTTGGTGTGCTTCTTTGAGAGTCACGCCACTCTTTGCAGTGTTGGCTGGAGTGGCGTGCACGGAGTACATTTTGCTGCTGAGTTGGATGGAAGTTTGGCGGGGCGCGTTCACCCACCCGCGCGCGGCCCCCCCCAGGGTCGCCTCGACAGGCGCCGGGAGGGGCGACCGCGGGGGGCCACGCGTCGGCCCCTCCTGTCTTCGTCGCGGCCCTGCCCCCCCCGTACCCTCCCTACCGGCCTTCTACGGCCCTACCCTGTGTTAGGGTTTGGGGGTGGCGAGTGGGGGGTGGCGGGTGTGTGTCATCACCTGCTCCTCCTCCTCCTCCGTCTCCCACTGCTGCAGCTGCCGCTGAGGGGGGTGGATGTGTGGGAGACAATGGAGTGGTGCTAGGGGGTGGAGTGTGAGCAGTGTTAGAGGTGTAGCAGGGGGTGTGTGAAAGGGGGGTGGGACAGTTTGGGGGAGGTTGAAGGGAGGTAGCTGTCGTGTCGCTTGCAGCGCCAGTAGTCCGGAGGCTACAATCTCCGGTAGCCCAGCGAGTAAGTAGTCCGGAGGCTACAATCTCCGGTCGCCAGCTGCGCCAGTCGCCCGTGGGTCCGTTGCTCCTGCAGCTCAGAGTTAGTCGCGGAGCCAGTTACTCCAGTAGTCCGGAGGCTACAATCTCTGGTAGCCAAAGTGCGTGCCGCTCTTGTTGCCCGTGTGTCTGCAGCTTCAGCCGTTGCCTCCTCTCTCCTTTCCTATCAGTCTAGCCTCCTCCTCCTCACTTGCCCTCTGTGACTGCCTCTAGCTTTGCTTATATTTGTGAACTATAAACTGCTGCTGCTTGTACTTGTGCTCAGAATGTGTGGTGACATTGTGATCCACCCTGAGCTTGTTTTGCTTTTCTTGTTGTGCTGATTACACCCCACTTTGGCTATGGGGATGTGTCAGAATGTTATGTTTTGTCTAGCCTGCAGTGGGGTACTCAATAGTGAGTACAGCCCAATTTAGGGTTTGCTATATGTACTCAACTGCTTGCTAGTGAAACCCCTCTTTCTCATTTCTAACATTCCTGTTTCATTCTTCACACTTCGGCGTCCGGTACTCCTCGCCACAGTCCACTCCTCTGCCTACCAGTCATTCGCTCTCAGCTCCACCTCAGACGAGTCCGTAGAGCCGAGTGGCCCGTATCCAGAGCTTGTGGACTGCCTCATGTACTTGATGACCTGCATTCGACCTGACCTTGCCTACCCTCTTAGCAACCTGGCACGCTACGTTGCGCCCGGGAGACACCGGCCAGAGCACTGGGAGGCCGCTAAGAGGGTGTTGCGCTACTTGTGCAGTACATCGGGCATGGGGCTCGTGCTTGGAGGACGGGGTCCAGTTGTCCTCACTGGACAGACCGACGCGTCTAGTGTTGATGACTTGGCTACGCAGCGGTCGTCACAGGGTTACACCTTCAGCCTTGGCTCCGGCTCTGTTTCTTGGCGGTCTACTTGCTCGTCTTCTGCTCTCAGTTCCAGTTGTGAGGCTGAGATCTACGCAGGGGCCATGGCTGCACAAGAGTTACGCTGGCTCACCTACGTAAGACCGACTTGGGAGAGCGGCCTCGTTCTCCTCCAGTTCTGTACGGAGACAACAAGGCCATGATTGCCTTGTGTCAGGAGCACAGACTAGAGCACAGGACGAAGCACATCGCTCTACGTTACTTCCTTGCTCGAGAGTTGCAGCAGCGTGGTCAGCTTCGTCTTGCTTATGTGGCCACTCGGGCCAACACTACTGATATATTCACCAAGGCACTTCTGCCTCGTGATCATCAGCGCTTCTCTACTGTTTTAGGCTTTGTGCCTACTTTGCCTCACTTGCTCACTACGTGACTTTGCTTGTACTGTGATCTATATACATATACCTGCATGCTTACCCCTGCAAGGTCATGATCATTGTACTGTTTGTTCTTGTTTATATAATTCTACATCTGAACTGGCCCTGTGGCCATTAGCTTGTGCTCAGAGTGTGTGGTGACTTTGTGATCCACCATGAGCTTGCTTTGCGCTTTCTTGACTGGTCTTGTGACCTCCTGTTCTCCCCCACTTTGCCTAAGGGGTGTGTCAAAGTGTTATAATGTTTATAATAGGTAGGCTGTAGTGGGGTAGCCCACAAGGGGTACAACCCAATTAGGGTTAATACTTCTACCAACTTTCTTCTCAATGCAATCATTCTCGTTTAGTATTCTGACAGGGAAGTAGGGAGGGAAATGAGGGAAAGCGGGCGGAAAAGGGAGGGGAAGAAACGTGGTTAATGAGGAGAAGCAGGGAGGGGGGAATGTCAAACTATACTTATTATAGTTTATGTGTGTTAGTCTAGGTGTGTTACATTCATGCTTGGGTTAGGGTTAGCATTTCATATATCTTTCTTGTTTTATCATTCCTTATTCAATTCATTACGTTTTATATTCAAACATGGTATCAGAGCGATGTTTTTGTCAGAGGTCCACTGGTGATCCCCGATTGATCCTAGGGAAGGGTTACAGGCATGTTGGCCTGGGGGGTTATGGGCGCACTGACCCGCTACTTAATAAGCCCTTTTATCCCAATGGTCTAGTGGTTGGGATTTTGACATGGTATCAGAGCGAAGGTCTCGGGTTCGAATCCCAGTGTGTGCACTTCGGGCATCCCAGTGCGGGGGGGTGTCAGAGGTCCACTGGTGATCCCCGATTGATCCTAGGGAAGGGTTACAGGCATGTTGGCCTGGGGGGTTATGGGCGCACTGACCCGCTACTTAATAAGCCCTTTTATCCCAATGGTCTAGTGGTTGGGATTTTGACAGGTTTCCCCTAGCGATTTTTTTTCTCTCGTTAGTCATGGGCCCACCACACGCGCGGCTCGGATTTTCTCCCTTACGCACTCGCGTCTCGTCGCCATGCACTTCGTTCCTCCCGTCGTCCCCTAGATGGCCCCGAGGCCCTCCTTAGAAGGCCCTTCGGCCTCCCTTAGAAGGCACTGCAGCCTCCCTTAGGCCCCGTGGCTCTCCTTAGAAAGCCCCGCGGCCTCCCTTAGAAGGCCTCGCAGCCTCCCTTAGGCCACGCGGCTCTCCTTAGAAGGCCCCGCAGCCTCCATTAGGCCCCGCGGCTCTCCTTCGAAGGCCCCGCGGCCTCCCTTAGAAGGCCCCGCGGCCTCCCTTAGACGGCACCGCTGGTAGACGCCCGCCCGTTCGCATCCGCCCGTACGCACCTGCCAGGACGACACATCCGCCCGTACGCACCTGCCCATACGCACCCATCCGCCCATTTGTACGCGCCCTCTCCTCCGCATTCGCCCGTACGCACCCGCCCGTTCGTCCGAACCTGGCCTCTAGTAAGCACCCGTCGGTAGCTACCCGCCCGTACGCACCCACCCACCTGTACGCAGCCTTCCGCTCGTACGCGCCTTGCTTGCGAGTGCCCTCCAGCAATGCACCACCAGCAGAACATCATCTAGCTCCAGCAGTAGCAGCAAGTAGCGCCACCTGCAGCTAGCTAGCGCCACCTGCAGCTAGCACCCGCAACTGCTTGCATCAACAGCAGCCACCCGTGCCCTCGTTACGCCCATTGACAGCCCACCCGTTTTTCCCCCGCCGCCCTAGACCGCTCCTCACTGCTCCCAACCGCAATGAACTGCCCTCCATCGCTCCCAACCGCATCCGACCGCACTGAACCCCTCCCACAAGCACCAGAACCGCACTCAACCGCATTCCACCGCACCAAGCCACTCCTAGCCCCACCTTACCGTCTAACACCGTTCCTAACCGCTCTCAACCCCACCCAACCGTTCACCACCGCGCTGTTGGTGCAACCCTACGGTTTGCACTCGGCTTGTTGTCCGTATGCGTGCATGCGTGTGTGCATGGAATGGTATGAGAGCATGAGATAATATATATTTCATGCTTACAATAGTGTGTGAATGATGAGGCATGATTTTTTGAATGTGTGTGTTGAGTCAATAGCAAGTTATCGCTAGTCGCGTGTCACGTCGTCGTTTGCGTATCGTGTGCGGTTTTCTATTTTGTCGTGTGTGGAACGTTCGGCGTGTCGCAGGTGTGTGCAGCAGACTTCCAAGAACTCAAGGAAGAATTTATCTTGAAGAACCAGATCCTTGGTTTCAAGATTCAAGTGATTTCGAAGCTCTCCAAAAGGGTAAACTTCACGATAGTGAGAATAGTTTTAGTACCTTATGAAGTGTAACATTTATCTTGGTGTAGGCCCTTGTGGAGGGTATTTTCGAGACCCTTCGTGTTTGGGGACAGTGTGGCACTGTTCCACATCACTGTACCTCGGCTCTTGGGGTTTGTAGGAGCTGGGAGTCATTCCCAAGTCGTAACTCTTCTGAATTTGTGTTCTATTTCTATCGTGGCTGCCATATTGCCGTTCGTTCAAACCAATGTTGCGTCATCAATATTTAATGAAATCATGCAATCTAAAATGCCTAGTGTAGGCGACGTTAGGACGCTCTAGATCCAATTTGAATCAGGTCATTTAGAGCTGTGACCACAACGCTATCAACGTTTGAATCTGCTGTGCAGAAATCCGACAGTGCACTCTATCTTTCGTTTTAGGCACATTCAAGCCTATTGTGACTATAACAAGTGGTATCAGAGCCTCTCGGAGTAGTCTCGACAATGGCTGGACCTGAGGAAAGGGGTGGCAGAGGTGCTGGTGGCAGTGGAGAAGCCCAAGGTCAAGGCCAACCCCGTGATTCAGCCATGGCGCCCGTGCAACCAAGTCTTTGCCCACCTAGGGATGAGCCTAGGGTGTTTGGGCTTGATAAGTTCAATAGCGACAACTTCGCTGAATGGTCCTTCAGAATGGAGAATGCATTTGACCACTATGACCTGCTGAAGGTGATGGAAGGAATGGAGAAGCGCCCCGAGAACGACCCGGAGAAGAGCCCGTGAATGCGGAAGAGCACACAAGGCTATCTCCTACTTGGGCAAGCGTTGGGGAGCAGCCAAATCCGTCACATCAAGCCATTCCAGCGTGAACCTGAGAAGGGACCAAAAGCATGGGCTACTCTCAAGGGTGTGCACGCTCTTGCAACAGCGGCAATAGCGGTGGTGTTGGAACGGCAAATGGCGAGGGACGATCGCTTTCCGGGTCAATTCTTCTTCGTGTCGACGCAAGCACCGGCTGCTCCAAAAAAGGATGAAAGCTTTGAGGAGCATGATGCTGTGGGGAAGGTGACCCTACACTCTCTGGACTATTGGGTGATCGATAGCTGCGCTACCTACAGCATGACACCTCGTGTGGACTTGCTCACCGAACTTGAATCGTCACCGGTGAAGCATGTCACATCGGCTTTGGGGCAGCAAGCAGAGATGAAGGGCATGGGCAAGGCTATGTTCAAGGGTGATGATGGGAAGATGGTGGGCCTCAAGAACGTGCTTTGGGTGCCCAACCTTGCTGCGAACCTGATTTCCGTGTGGTGGTTGCAAAAAGCCGGCATGGACACGAGCTCGAAGGGAGCTAAGACCTATACCACGAGGCTTGACGAGCGGATTCTTTGGAACCTTCACGAGGATAGGAATGTCTACAACGAGATGTGGCAGATCCCTGTGGTCCCCATGCCTAAGGAGAGGCAAGTGGCAGCAAGCATCAGCACCAAGGGTGAAGCGGTTGGTAGCGGCGATGGCGCGAACGGTCGCGCTAAGGAGATTGAGTCCAAGAAGTGCAATCTTGGAGGGACCAGCAAGCTCGGTGAACACGAGGAGAGTGGTGCAGTTGCTCAGAAGCAGCACAAGGGTGAGGAGAACCCCAAGGCAGCAGCGGAAGAGGAGTACGGAGAGAGCATGTGGGGCACTATTGCGAGTGCGGCATTCTCCAATCCGACTTGGGCTACGGGGGAGTGTGATTGGCTCACCTTGCGTCGGCGCATGGGGCATGTGGCCCTGCCCATCTTGCAACAGCTAGTGAAGAATGAGATTGTTGCTGGCATACGTGTGAAGGGGGAGCCCGATGAGGTACTTGGCTGCCCGACGTGCATGCAAGCCAAGTTCACCCGTTACCCGTTCTCTAGTTCGGAGGCAACAGCTAAGGCACCACTTGATGAGGTGGTGATAGACGTGGTGGGCCCCTTGAAGCTTGGAGATGCTAGAGCAGAGTATTTCCTCACCATTGTGGATGTCTACACGCTTATGACCTGGGTGTACGTGCTGTCCAAGAAGAGAGACGTATCTGAAACGGTGAAGACCGATTGGTTGCCTATGGTGGAGCAGCAACAAGACCGGCTAGTCAAGTCAATCCGCACCGATCGAGGGGGAGAGTTCTTGAGCAAGGATTTCGGATTGTGGCTGAAGAAGAATGGCATAAGGCACTCCCTTGCCATGCCATACTTCCCTGCAATCAACGGCATTGCCGAGCAAGCAAAACGGACAATCACGAAGACGGCACGCGGGTTGCTCATTGAAGCCGGGCTACCCGACTACTTCTGGCCTGATGCGGTGCGGAGTGCATGTGTGGCCAAGAACAGAGCTTTGACTCATGTCGGAGCAGACAAATGGGTGCCCTATGTGGAGTGGATTGGAAGGAAGCCAAAGGTGGATATGCTTCGGGTGTTCGGGTGCATGTGCATGGCGCTCGTGCCTAAGCATCTTCGGCACAACAAGCTCGGTGCCAAGGCGATATGGGCTGTGCACTTGGGCATGGCTCAAAACAGCAAACGGTGGCTTCTTTGGGACCCATTCACCAAGAAATTCTTGGTGAGCAGGGACTGCAAATTCATGGAGAACCTGATGTATAAGGATTAGAAGGCGGAGAAAGATGCGAAGATAGGCGTGTGGTTTGGGGAGGTGAAGAGTTCCGGTTTGGAGCATGTGGAGCTGCCCTTGGAGCTGAGCAGCGGCAGCACCACCACAAGGCAATCTTCCCTTGTGAATGGGGGAGAGGAGGCTAAGGATGCAGAGGAAGAAGAGGAGGAAGTGCAGCAAGTGAGCGAGCGTGCACCAACACTTCCTTCTCGCACTAAGAGTGCTCCACGGATCCGAGTCACCCTGCAGCAACGCCATGAGAGCCTTCATGTCCCTGCAGCTAAGGAGGAAGGAAGGAGCAAGAGGAGAATTCAAGACCCAAATAGGCTGACCTATGAGGCGCTGGGAAAGCCAGCCAAGTCAGCATTGGCTGGAGCGGCAATGATGGTAGGAGATGACGAGAAAAGTGAGTACAAGGAGTTTGCTTTCGTGTTCTACTCTCCGGTGGAGATGCCAGGGGAACCTGCAACTCTCAAGGAGGCCTTGGAGAGAAGTGATGCTGAGGAGTGGAAGGAGGCAATGGAGAGTGAGCTGAAGAGCATTGAGGAGAACGGCACATGGGAATTGGTGGAGCTACCGGAGGGGCGTAAGGCTATTACGTCCAAGTGGCTCTTCAAGATCAAGTTCGACGCCGACGGCAAAATCGAGCACTACAAGTCTAGGCTTGTGGCCAAGGGGTACCAGCAGAAGGAGAAGGTGGACTATAAAGAGCTGTTTGCTCCTGTGGTGAAGCCAACGACGCTGCGAACCCTACTCGCAGGAGCTACCATTAAATGATGGGTGGTGAAACAAATGGATGTGACAACGGCATTCTTCAACGGCGTCCTTGAGGAAGAGATTTTCATGCGGCAGCCAGAGGGGTTTGATGATGGTAGTGGCAGAGTGTGGAAGCTGAAGAAGGCACTCTATGGGCTCAAGCAAGCCCCTAGGGAGTGGTACTTGAAGCTGCGTGAAGTCTTGGAGGAGATCGGGTTCACTCCCTCATCCGCCGATCATTCCTTGTTCATGCTTGGCGAGGGGGAGCAGAGGAGTTTCATGTTGGTTTATGTGGATGATATCCTTATTTTCTCACCCTCCTCTGACCTTGTGAAGGAGGTGATGCTGAAGCTTCAAGACAAGTTCAAGTGCAAGGCCCTTGGTGATGTGAGCTTCTACCTCGGGCTCCACATCGAACGAGATGTGGAGAAGTGGTGCATGTGGGTGCATCAACGGATGTACCTAGAGGCATTGGCTGCCAACTTTGGGCAGAGTGAAGGCCATGTAGCTACAACCTTTCCCTCTGGGTTCAAGTGTGTGAAGGGACCAGAGGAGGAGAGCGTTGGTGAAGAGGAGAGGCTCCGTTTTCACTCGTTGGTGGGCAGCCTCATGTACGCGGAGGTAAACACCCGACCGGACGTCACCTTTGCAACCGGACAGTTGGCTAGGGTTTTTCAATGCTCTAATGAGGGTGGCCAAGTATCTTGGCCAAACAGCGACGGCTGGGCTGCAATACTCGGCGGCGGCGCAAAGGCGCCAAAAGGGCGCGGATGGTGTTGAACCCGGGCGTTTGTTCCTCACCGCATTCTCGGATGCTTCTTATGCATCGGAACCAGATGACATGACAAGTGTTGGAGGGTTCATTTGCTGTGTTGGTGGAGGCCCAAGTGCTTGGGAGAGCAAGAAGCAGGTGGATCAAGCATTGAGCTCGGTGGAGTCCGAGTACATGGCACTCTTCCGTGCCGTACGGGAGATTGTGTGGCAGCGGCGTTTGTTGGCTGAATTGGGGGAGGAGCAGCAAGGACCTACCCCACTCTACTGTGATAGCCAGGGTGCCATTGCTCTTGCTAAGAACCTTGTGTTGCATGGCCTCACGAAGCACATGAGGGTGAAATGGTATTGGACGAGGAGCATGGTGGCTGCAGGTGAAGTTGAGTTGCGCTACGTGAAGACGACGGGGCAGCCAGCTGACATGATGACCAAGAGGCTGGTTGAGCAGCAGCATTGGAAGTGTTGCAAGCTGGATGGGATGGCTCTCAACTGAGAGAACCAGATCCTAAGGCCAACAATCCGAGGGGGAGTTTGTTGGTGCAACCGTGCGGTTTGCATTCGGCTTGTTGTCCGTGTGCGTGCATGCGTGTGTGCATGGAATGGTATGAGAGCATGAAATAATATATATTTCATGCTTAAAATATTGTGTGAATGATGAGGCATGATTTTTGAATGTGTGTGTTGAGTCAATAGCGAGATATCGCCAGTCGCGTGTCACGTCGTTGTTTGCGTGTCGTGTGTGGTTTTCTATTTTGTCGTGTGTGGAACGTTCGGCGTGTCGCAGGTGTGCGCAGCAGACTTCCAAGAACTCAAGGAAGAATTTATCTTGAAGAACCAGATCCTTGGTTTCAAGATTCAAGTGATTTCGAAGCTCTCCAAAAGGGTAAACTTCACGATAGTGAGAATAGTTTTAGTACCTTATGAAGTGTAACATTTATCTTGGTGTAGGCCCTTGTGGAGGGTATTTTCGAGACCCTTCGTGTTTGGGGATAGTGTGGCACTGTTCCACATCACTGTACCTCGGCTCTTGGGGTTTGTAGGAGCTGGGAGTCATTCCCAACTCGTAACTCTTCCTAATTTGTGTTCTAAGTTTATAGTGGCTGCCATAGTGCCGTTCGTTCATACCAAAGTTGCGTCAACAATTCTTAATGAAATTGTGCAATCTAAATTGCCTTGTGTAAGCGACGTTACGTCGCTCCATATCCAATTTGAGTCAGGTGATTGGGATCTGTGTCCAGAACGCTATGATCGTTTGAAGTCGCTGTGCAGAAATCCGACAGTGCACTCTATCTTTCGTTTTAGGCACATTCAAGCCTACTATGACTATAACACGCACTAGAATGCCATCAGTTGCACCATCAGCAGTATAGGCTGCCCCAAGCGCACCAGCAGCAGCTTAGGCTGCCACCTATAGCACCAGTAGCAACCTCCTTTACCACGAGTATTACCAACAGCAGCATAGGCTACCCCAACGCACCAGCAGCAACTTAGGCTACCGCCAGCGTACCCCCCCCCCCCCCCCCCCCCCCGTACTAGCTTGCCACGTAGTTGTGGCGACAACCGCAGCAACAACAGTGGCCGCAGTAGCAGCGGGGGCAGCGGCAGCAGCACCGGTGGCCGCAGTTGCAGCAGTGGCGGGTTCAGGTGCAGCTCCTGCAACAACCTCCAAAGCGGGGCCCTGACGGACCCGGCCAGTACACACACCGGTACGTGGGAACTGCAACTGCTCTTGAGCCTTGTGTTTCCAGTCCTAGTGTGTGTGTAGTTTCCGGTCCACGCACCTCAGAGGTTCTTAGTGTGGGAGCTGCAGCTACCATTAGACTAGTACCAGCCTTTTTCGCTGGCTCGGGTGCGACCTCACCAACTGCACGGCTTTCCTTCACCCTAGACTCTGGAGCGTCCAGCTGTTTCTTTCGCGACTTCACCAACCTCATGCCACTGCACACTCCAGTCACTGTTGCCTTGGCTGATCCCTCTGTATGATCTGTAGTTGCTGACAGCACCACCACTCTCCCATGCCTAGTGGCTCCCTCTGGGTTTCTCACAGGTTACTACACCCCCTCGTTGTCTAGGAACCTGGTGGGTGTCAGTCACCTTCACGACCTCGGAGTTGTCACTACTTTCCCACTGGACGAGCATGTTGCCTCCTGCACAGTCGGTGCCACTGGGGCGCCTCTGGCCACTTTACACAGGGAGCCGGGCTCTGGTTTGTAATCACTACACACTGGGTCCCACCACACTTTGTCAGGTCAAGTCAGGTCAGGTCAGGTAGCTGCTGTGTCGTGCAACTGTTGGTCACTCACCCACCCGTCGGTCCTCTGGCACCACGGTCTCGGTCACCCATCGTTCTCACATCTCAGTAGGATGGTACGTCTCAGTAGGATCGTCACCGTCTGGTCTGAGGCCTCCCAGAATCGCTTTCCCCGCTTCCTCGCTCGCCTGCGCCACCGTGCACTCCTTGCGTCGACTGTCGGCAGCGCACTGCCCCTCACTCCTCCTCGTTCCCTCCCACCACAGCTCCCTTACATACCCTGCACTTGGACGTCTGGGGCCCCTCCCCGGTCCTTGGCCCACTTCAGGAGCGCCACTTCCTGATTGTGGTGGACGACTACTCCCGCTACACCACGGTTTTCCCCTTGCGACGGAAGGCCGACGTGCCTACCGTCCTTGAGCAATGGCTACTAGCGAGGGGTGGCACCCAGGGCGTGTTTGGGCTCCGCCTACACTCGTACCGTGGAGGTGAGTTTTCTTCCACTCGCCTACAGACGTTCTGTCAGGGTCGGGGGATCATCCAGTCTTACACGCTACCAGACTCGCCACAGCAGAACGGCGTAGCCAAGCGACGCATCGGCCTGGTCATTGAGGTTGCCAGGACCTCCATGTGCCATGCCGGTGCCCCCAAGTTCTTGTGGCCTCAGGCAGTCCACTACGCCGTGCACCAGCTGAACCTGTGGCCTAGTGACGCACGGCCACAAGTGATGCCGATCTTCCTTTGGACAGGCTTTCCGGGCATAGCAGCTGACTACCGCGTGTGGGGTTGCCTGGCTCACGTTCGCACCCCTGGCGCAAACAAGGTGTATGCGCGCACCCGTGCCTGTGTTTTTCTTGGCTTCCCACTCGACGCCTCAGGCTGGGTGTTCTATGACCCAGTCACCCAGCAGTTCTTTGCCTCTCAGGAGGTCACTTTCGACGAGTCGGTCAGTTACCACAGGAGTCACCCCCACCGAGGTTCTGAGGCCTTTTCCCCCCCGCTGTTCCTCACCCTTGAGCCCCCCCCAGTCATCCCAGTAGCCCCACCCCCTTCGCGTCCTGCCCCATCAAGTGTGTCGCACGTCACTCCGCAGTCTTCCCCCCCGCAGCGTCCACTCTCTGTTGTGTCTGGGAGTGCAGGGGGTGTGAGAGTGGAGAACACTCCTGAGGAGGACATGGGTGTCTCGACTCAGCGGCCTCGCCCCGCCTCACCCCCTGGCTTCCCGTCTGTTCCGCAGTTCCCTCCTCGTTCGCCTCCGCAGCCGGTCGCTGCAGAGCCTGGGGGTGTTCCTGCAGGAGGCACTAGAGTCCCTGGGGGTGTTGTTGGTGGAGGTTCTTGTTTTGGGGGTGCTGGAGCCGGAGACACGAGCACTGCGACACCTACGCAGCGCACTGGACGTTTCCTGACCCGACTGCAGCGTTTAGACAGGTTGGAGAGGGAGGAGCGGGAGCGGTTTGAGAGGGAACAGCAGCAGCAGCAGCAGCAGTCTCAGTCGGAGCGTAAGGAGAGAGTAGAGGAGTCACGGCCGCAGGAGCAGCAGCAGCAGTAGCAGCAATCTCAGTCGGAGCGTAAGGAGAGAGTAGAGGAGGATTCACGGCACCAGCAGCAGCAGCAGTCTCAGTCAGAGCGTCAGGAGAGAGTAGAGGAGGAGCCCTAGCCACAGCAAGAGAGAGTAGAGGAGGAGTCACGACTGCAGCAGCAGGTGCAGTTCTAGCCACAGCACGAGAGAGTATAGCAGGAGTCCTGCCCGCAGCAGCAGGTCTAGTTGCGGCCGCACTAGGAGAGGGTAGAGCAGGAGTCCCGGCCGCAGCAGCAGGTGTTGTTGCAGCCGCAGCAGGAGAGAGTAGAGGAGGAGCCACAGGAGCACTAGGGGGGGCAGGTTCCGCAGCAGCAGTCGCCAGAGGAGGCGGAGCAGCAGCAGTCGCCAGAGGAGGCGGAGCAGCAGCGACTTAGAGACCTGCCCGACTCAGCACCTGCACGCTTTCTTCGTGGTCCCCTACCGTCCCTTGTCGAGTCCCTTTCCTCGTCCTATTGGACTTGTCGTTCTCCCCTCAGTTGTGCTGTGTCGCCAGAGCCTCGCTGGTCTTGTTACCGCGCCGACGGCCCGTTTAACCTTGTTCTTCCCTCTCGTGTTCCACCTCCTCCTGTCCTTCCACAGCCTCCAGAGTTGTCCCTCGGTGTGTTTCACGACCCTTTCTCCGACTACCTCCGTGCCTCTCATCCTGTCGTCTCTCGTGTTTTGTCCGCGTTGGTCACTCACCCGACTGCACCTCTGTCGTCTGTCTTGGCACTTGTTACTACTGTCGCTGGCTTTGCCTCGTCCCACCGCCTTGACTACGCCGCTCACTTGGTGAGTGGCCCTGCTCGATCTCCATTCTCTGGGGGTGCTCCTATATTTCCCCAGGAGGTCCTCAAGGACGGGCAGTTTGAGCTTGGTTTCCTTGCGACCGCTGTTCCTCATCTCTACGCCATGCTGCTTGCCCCTAAGGGGGATCCAGACGCCCTTGACATCCCGATCCTTCGCAATCACACTGAGGCGGTCTCGGGACCCTGGGCTTTGTATTGGATAGCAGCTGAGGAGGCAGAGATGGCATCTTATAGGTCCACAGGCACCTACGTCGACGCCGTCCCACCACCTGGGGCGAACGTCGTCAGTGGCATGTGGCTCTACAAGGTGAAGCGGCCGCATGGAGCACCACCGGTATTCAAGGCACGCTTCGTAGCGAGAGGCTTCAGTCAGCGAGAGGGGGTAGACTTCTTTCGGACCTTCGCTCCCACCCCGAAGATGACCATTCTTCGGATGTTGCTGCATATAGCAGCACAGTGCGACTACGAGTTGCACTCCTTGGACTTCTCCACTGCGTTCCTTTAGGGGAGCCTTCATGAGCAGATCTGGCTGCGTTGTCCGCCTGGCTTCACTGGCTCTTTCCCTCCTGGAACCCAATGGCAGTTGCGTCGACCGGTCTACGGCCCGCACCAGGCTCCCCGCGTGTGGTACGACACACTACGTATGAATCTTGCAGCGCTTGACTTCTTTCCGTTGTCTGCCGACCCGTCGTTGTTCGTCCGCCATGGCTTGAGCCCGTTCTTTGTTCTAGTCTACGTTGACGACCTGGTCTTTGCCACTCCCGACCGTCGCGCACGCCTCCGTGAAGGAGGAACTGCAGAGGAGGCACACTTGCACTGACCTTGGTGAGCTACAGCAGTACCTTGGCCTGCAGATCATCAGGTACAGGGCAACTCGCATCATTACGCTGACGCAGTCGCACATGGTCGAGCAGATCCTCACGCGGTTTTGCTTCCCGTTCTCCAAGGTACAGCCCACCCCTCTTGCTGTGGATCATGGGCTCACGGCTCCACCTTCGGACAAGCCATTTGAGTCCATAGGTCCATAGGAGACACCGACCTAGCTTACCCTCTTAGCGTCCTTGCGCGCTTTGTTGCGCCTGGGAGACACCGACCTTCCCACTAGTTTGCCGCTAAGAGGGTGGCGAAGTATGTGGCGAGTACATCAGGCATGGGACTTGTCCTTGGAGGGAAGCAGCCAATTGCACTTATTGGTTTCTCGGACTCGTCGTGGGCCAACGATGCAGAGTCCCTGCGGTCTACACAGGGTTACTACTTCAGCCTTGGGATCGGAGTTGTTTCGTGGAGGTCGACTCGGGCGTCGTCCGTCTCCTGTTCCAGCTGTGAGGCAGAGGTGTACGCTGCGGCCATGGCCGCTCAGGAGCTTCGCTGGCTGTCTTTCCTCCTCACCGACCTTGGTGAGCGGCCTCGCTCTCCCCCACTCTTGTTCGCCGACAACATTTCTGCTGTCCTCTTGTGCGAGGAGCCCTGACTGGTTGGGAAGGCGAAGCACATCCAGCTTCGTTACTTCCTTCTTCGAGAGTTGTAGCAGCGTGGCCAGGCACTTGTGCGACGTGTGGTCTCTGAGGCCAACACTGCAGATATCTTCACCAAGGTGTTGCCACCTTGTGACGACCAGCGTTTATGCACCCAGCTTGGCTTTGGGTCTACAGGCCCTCACTTTCTTGCGTAGAGATGCTTTGTCTTGTACTATTTTATCTCACTATGTATCTTATATATGTGCTTGTGGACAGGCCTTGTGGCCCTTCGCTCTTGTAGAGATGCTTGTCATGCATGTCTTGTACTCTTGCATCTCTTATATCTGCTATATCATCACATGTGGACTGGCCTTGTGGCCCCTCGCTTGTTCTCGGACTGTGTGGTGATCTTGAGATCCACCCTAATAGTTGCTTTGTTCTTGTGAACCGGTCTTGTGACCGTTGCTTGTTCTTGCTGACTGGTCTTGTAACCTTTTGTCTAGGTGTTACACTGAGTTATGCTGTAGAGGGTATAACCCCCTTGGGGTTTGCCATATGCTCCCTTGTACTGCTTATTTCTACTCATTGACTCACTAGTTGTTACTTGGACACTACCCTCGAAGCTGTAGACTCAATATCAGTGTTCACCTGAGTGGGGTTAGAAGGATTTATCCGAAGTAAATTCAACTAATTATGGGCCAGGAACCTTCCCCTAAGCCTTTGCAATTGTGTAGGCTTCTCCTGTGGGGAATGGGGAGCCTTAACACGGCGCTGTTGGAAGTGAATATTAACTCCTCGGAACGCACGACCTTTTTCAACGTTCCGGAGTTGGGTCCCCAACTTATCCGGTACCGGAACTATTTCTAAAGGCTTTTTCTTAGCCTCTAATGTCAAACTTATATGCTATAGTCTGTCTAGGCTGTAGTGGGGTAGATCATATAGGGTACAACACTTTTAGGTTTCCTACTTGTACCCACCTGCTTTCTAGTTCAGTCATTCCTTCCTTCACTATTCTGACATGGTATTCTGAGCAGGTTCCCTCGTGTTGTTTTTGTTATCGTTTTTTTTTAGGGCCCACCACGATAACAGTTTTTTCCTGCCCTGCCCAAAGTGCGCCTCGCGCCTGCCTCACCTGCGCCGTCGCGCGCCCTGCCCTAGTGCCGCCCATCGCGGCCCTGCCTTCTCAGCCCGTCGCGGCCCTGCCCTAACGGCCCGTCGCGGCCCCCTGCTTTCTTGGCCCGTCGCGGCCTTGCCCTCTCGCCGCCTCGTCGCGGCCCCGACCTAGCCGCCTAGTCGCGGCCCTGCCCTGCCGCCACCCGCGGCCATGCCTTGCCGCCCGTCGTGGCCTACCCTAGCCGCCTATCGCGGCCCTACCCTGCCGCCTCTCGTCGCGGCCCCGACCTTGCCGCCCGCCGCGGCCTCTGCCCTGCCACTGCTCCTCACGGCCCGGCCCTGCCCTGCCGCCGCCCTGTTGCAGACCTGCGCTGCCGCCGACGCGTCGCGGCCCTGCCCTTCAGCCGCCCCGGTCGCGGCCCTGCTCTACCGCCACCTGCTCTGCTGCCGCCCCAGTCGCGGCCCTGACCTAACCGCCAGCTGCGGCCCTGCCCTGCACCTGCCCCTGGTAAGCACCCGCGCCGCCCAGCAGAGCCGCGCCGCTCCTCCGAGCCATGCCGCCCTGCCGCGCCACGCCACCTGGAGCCAAGCCGCGCCGCCCAGCCGAGCCGCGCCGCCCTGCCGAGCCGCGCCGCCCTACTGAGCCGCACTGCCCTGCCCGCGCTGCTCCTGCTGCTACTGCTGCTTCTGCTGCCACTGCTGCTACTGCTGCTACTGCCGCTATGGCTAGCCCTAATGTTCTTACCTTTGATGATGAGGGGCGTGTGGTTGACTTTGACGTGTGGGTTGACGACCTGCAGCTCTTTCTTCAGTGTGACTCTAAGGACGGAGTATCCCTTTTCGATCACACGTCCGGTGTCTCTCCTGCACCTGCTGCCACTGCAGACAGTACGGTTCACTCGCAGTGGACCACTCGTGACGCTGTTGCTCGCCTTGCTGTTTGTAGTCACCTGCCCTCTGCTGAGCGCGCGCACTTTGGCCAGTACAAGACTGCTCAGTCTTTGTATGACGCGGTCGTAGCGCGCTACTCCTCCCCTGCCACTGCTGCCCTCAGCCGCCTCATGCTGCCGTACCTGTTCCCTGACCTTGCCGCCTTTGCCACAGTCGCTGACCTCATTACTCACCTCTGCACTAGTGACGCCCGCTACCGCGCTGCGCTTCCCACTGAGTTCTGTGCCAAGAACCCCCCCCCCCATGTACATCACCCTTTACTACCTAGTCACCCGCCTCCCTGACTCCCTTGCTTCAGTCAGGGACCACTTTCTCTCCCTTTGCCCCACCGAGCTCACCGTCCACCTGCTAGAGGAGCGCCTCACTGCAGCTGAGAAGAGTATCGTTGCTGTAGGTGCTTCTCGCGGCGACCCTCGCGCCCCTTTCTTTGAGGGGTGTTCCCCTGTCCCCCTTCTCCCCTCTATTGCTTCTGCTGCTGCTGTCGACCTCGTTGGCACTGAGGAGGTCGGGGCTGCGTCTGCTCCTAGTGGGAGGCGCCGCAACTGCAAGGGCAAGGGGGCAAGGGTGGTGGAGGGGACGGTGGGGGTGGCGGTGGAGGCGGTGGAGGAGGCGGAGGGGGTGGCGGTGGAGGTGAGGGTGGTGGCGGGAGTGGGGGCTTCGGTGGCAATGGTGGGGGTGGTGGAGGCAGAGGCAGCGGTGGTGGAGGTGGCGGCGGCGGTGGTGCTGGTCGAGGTGGAGCCACGCGGCGTGGAGGCTTTGGTGGCAGCCAACGCCAGCAGCAACCGCGTTCCCGTGAGACCCCGTCGGCCCAGCAGCTTCGTGAGTGGTACGCTGGGCGTGGGAGGTCTAGGGGTGTTGGTCCCTGCACTTACGTTCTTTGCACCGGCGGGCGCCGTGGGGAGACGTGCGGGCTGCCACGCACTACGCAGCGCTGCTTCGGTCGCCTAACTGATGCCTGGCGCGCCCACTTTCCTTACGCTGTTGAGCTCCCTCGCTGGGGTGATCTGCTTAAGCAGAATGTTGCTATCTTTGATCTTGATTTCGATGCTATCCTTGCTGCCATGTATGCTGCGACTGATAGTGCTGAGGGTGACTGTTACCTGTGTGTTCCGCCCGACCCGGGCATTGAGGCTGCTGCTCTAGGTGCTAGTGACTCTGCTGCTCCAGGTACAAGAGAGTCTGCTGCTACAGGTACTGGTGAGTCTGCTGCTCCAGGTGCTGGTGAGTCTGCTCTCTCTGGTACTGCACCTACTGAGGCCTTGCACACTTTCACACTTGACTCTGGTGCTTCGCGCTCCTTCTTTTGCGACAGCACCACACTCACGCCGCTCAGTCGGCCTCTCGCAGTCTCCCTGGCTAACCCCTCTGGGGGCCTAGTCCTTGCGCACTCTTCCACGGTTCTACCGTGTCCTGCGGCCCCGTCGGGCTTGCTGTCGGGACTCCACCTCCCCTCGTTCTCTATGAACTTGGTGAGTGGAGCTGACCTCCAGGACGTGTAGGTTGACCAGTTCACCCCTGGAGGTCAGCGTGTGACCCACTGCACTTGCTCTCGGACGGGCCGCCACCTGGCCACGTTCACCCGTCGGCCTGGGTCGAGTATGTACACACTGACTACTGCGTCTCCTCCGATTACTGCGTCTGGTCAGGTAGCCGCGTCTGGTCAGGTGTTTGCTGCAGCGTACAGGTCTAGTCCAGCGTCTGCCCCCTGCTTGTGTCGTCCTCTGTCACACGAGACTCTCCTTTGGCACCACCGCCTTGGTCACCCCTCCCTGCCTCGTCTTCGAGGTATGGCCTCCCGTACCCTTGTCTCAATTCTACCCCAGTCCCTCCCTCCCCTTCCTCCGGGGTCTGCCCCTACTTGTGTTCCTTGTGTCGAGGGCCGGCAGCACGCCGCTCCTCACTCCTCCGAGTTCCCTCCGACAGAGGCTCCCCTGCAGACTCTCCACATGGACGTGTGGGGCCCAGCCCGCGTCCGTGGACAGGGTCACGAGCGTTACTTCCTGCTGGTCGTTGACGACTACTCGCGTTACACCACAGTCTTCCCCTTGCGCCGCAAGGGTGAGGTCACTGAGGTGTTGATCGACTGGATCCGCGGTGACCGTCGCCAGCTCAGCGAGAGTTTCGGCTCGGACCTTCCTGTTCCGCGTCTGCACTCAGACAGAGGTGGTGAGTTTTCCTCGGACCTTCTGAGGGCTTTCTATCGTGCGGAGGGCATCCGCTAGACGTTCACGCTTCCGGCCTCCCCACAGCAAAATGAGATTGCTGAGCACCGCATTGGCATGGTCATGGACGTCGCTCGTACGTCCATGATCCATGCGGCTGCTCCCCATTTTCTGTGGACGTTCGCGGTTCAGTACGCTGCACATCAGATCAACCTTCAGCCTCGTGTCTCCTTGCCTGAGACCACACATACTCTGCGGTGGATGGGGAAGGTTGGCGATGTGTCTGTGTTCCGTGTCTGGGGATCTCGAGCTTTTGTCCGCGATACTTCCGCGGACAAGCTGTCCTCCCGTGCCGTTCCCTGCGTCTTCCTTGGCTTCCCCCTTGACGCACCTGGGTGGCAGTTTTACCACCCAACCTCGCGTCGTGTTCTGTCCTCTCATGACGTCACGTTTGACGAGTCGGCATCTTACTACCGTCTCTTTCCCTACCGCACTGCCCCTCTCCCCCCCCCGCCACTCTTCCTAGCACCAGGTGCTCCACCGGTAGACCTCCTCCCCCCTCAGGGTCCTGCCCCCTCTCGTGTGTCCCAGGTAGACCCTGTCGAGCCTGTCGAGGTAGCTGTCGACTCTGGTGCTGCTAGGGGTGCTGAGCCTGCGGGTGCGGGGCCTGGGGGTGCTGAGCCTGGGGTTGCTGAGTCTGAGGGTGCGGTGCCTGGGGGTGCTGAGCCTGAGCGTGTGGAGCCTGGGCGTGCTGAGCCTGGGGGTGCTGAGCCTGGGGGTGTTGAGTTTGGGGGTGCTGAGCCTGGGGGTGCTGAGCCTGAGCGTGCTGAGTGTGGAGGTCCTCCGGGTGTCCCGTCACGGCGGGAGCACCTCTCTTCGTAGCGGCTACGCGAGTGGTACGCTCAGCGCTGTAGCCGTGCTGCTGGAGCTACGGGGCCTGCTGTTGGAGGTGCTTCTGGAGCTGGAGATGCTGGAGGTGCTGCTGGTGCTGGAGCTGTTGGAGCCGCTGGTCCTGGAGGTGCTGGTGCTGGAGGTACTGGCGCTGTTGGAGGTCCTACTGGTGTTGGAGCTGCTGGAGATACTGGAGCAGCTGGTCCCGGAGGTGCTCGTAGTGGAGGTACTGGAGCTGCTGGGGCTGGTGGTGCTGCAGGAGTTGGAGCTGTAGGTGCTGGAGCTGTTGCTACTAAAGGTGCTGCTGGAGCTGGAGCTGCTGGAGGTGCTGGAGCTGGTGGTGCTGCGGGAGTTGTAGCTGGAGACCCTGGAGCTGAGGGTACTGGTGCTGTCTCTGCTGTTTCTGGAGGCGCTGCGCGGCCGCGGCCGTACTACGTTCCGCTCCTTCAGCAGGTTCTTGGTCTCCCGCCTTCTACTGGTCCTACTCCTCCCTTACTGAGTCCACCGCCTGTCCAGTCACAGTCGCAGTTCCTGCCAGCCTCTCCACTGCCTGGTCCTTCTCCTTACTCTGGACCGACTAGAGGTCTTACGGAGCGTCGTGAGCCTGAGTCTCGTCCTGCGTTGCCTGAGTCTCGTCCTGCGTCACCTGAGTCTCGTTGTGAGTCGCCTGTTCGCGCTGTTCGCACTGGTCGACATGTTCCGCGTCAGCGTCCTCCTCCTATCCCCGGCACTTACTATAAGACTCTGCGTCCTTCCACTGCTCCACAGCGTGTCCCTCTGTTGTCTCCTCCTGCGTCCTCTCTTCCTGACGGCCCGGACCCGGAGTCTGACTCCCTTCGTGCTACTAGTCCTACTGTCACGCGCTTTCTGGCCCCTGTTGTCACTGACCCTTTGTTTGAGTCCACTGCTACGTCTGCTCTCGTTGCTGAGCTTGTTGACTTTGCTGCCGCCTGTCGTCTAGACTTCGCCGCTAGTCTTGTTGCTGAGTCTGAGTCTGCGTCTGTCTGTCCTCCGTCCGTCGGGGGTGAGTGTGCTCTTGGCACGGACGTCCTTGAGGACAGACAGGAGGAGTTTGAGTGCTTTGCCGCTGCTGTACCTCATCTTGTGTCCATGATGCTTGCCCCTGAGGGAGACCTGGATGCACCAGATCACGACCCCGCGCTCTTACGCAGAGGCGATAGAGGGTCCCTACTCCTCTCAGTGGCAGACAGCCATGGACACAGAGATGGCTTCCTCGAAGTCCACAGGCACCTACGTCGACGAGGTTCCCCCGCCTGGGGCGAACATCGTCAGTGGCATGTGGATTTTCAGGGTGAAGCGGCCGCCGGGTTCTCCGCCTGTCTTCAAGGCGCGTTACGTTGCACGAGGCTTCAGTTAGCAACAGGGAGTTGACTTCTTTCAGACCTTCTCCCCTACCCCGAAGATGACCACTCTTCGGGTGCTGTTGCACGTCGCCGCTCAGCGTGACTACGAGCTACACTCTCTTGACTTCAGCACAGCCTTCCTACAGGGCAGCCTGCACGAGGAGATCTGGCTGCGCCGCCCACCTAGCTTCACTGGGTTGTTTCCTGCTTGTACCCAGTGGAGCCTCCGACGGCCAGTCTACGGTCTCCGCCAGGCACCCCGTGCGTGGCACGACACACTGAGGACGACTCTTGCTGCTCTTGGTTTTGCTCCTTCCACTGCTGACCCGTCGCTGCTTCTACGCACTGACACCACTCTGCCGCCGTTCTACGGTCTCGTATACGTAGACGACTTGGTCTTTGCTACTGCTCACACTGAGGCACTCGCCCACGTGAAATCGGAGCTGCAGAAGAGACACACGTGCACAGACCTGGGTGAGCTAACAAGCTATCTTCGCTTGCGGATCACCCGGGACAGAGCACAGCGCACCATTACCTTGACTAAGTCACACATGGTGCAGCAGGTCCTTCAGCGCTTCGGCTTCACGTACTCCTCGCCACAGTCCACTCCTCTGCCTACCGGTCACTCGCTCTCAGCTCCACCTTCGGACGAGTCCGTAGAGCCGAGTGGCTCGTATCCAGAGCTTGTGGGCTGCCTCATGTACCTGATGACCTGCACTCGACCTGACCTTGCCTACCCTCTTAGCATTCTAGCACGCTATGTCGCTCCTGGCAGACACAGGAAGGAGCACATGGATGCAGCTAAGAGGGTGTTGCGCTACTTGTGCAGTACGTCGGGCATGGGGCTCGTGCCTGGAGGACGGGCTCGAGTTGTCCTCACTGTTCACACAGACGCTTCCTGGGCTGACGACTTGACTACGTAGCGGTCGTCACAGGGTTACACCTTCAGCCTTGGCTCCAGCTCTGTCTCTTGGCGGTCTACCCGCTCGTCTTCTGTTCTCAGCTCCAGTTGTGAGGCTGAGATCTACGCAGGGGCCATGGCTGCACAGGAGTTACGCTGGCTCACCTACCTGCTGACCGAACTGGGAGAGGCGCGTCATTCTCCTCTAGTGCTGTACGTCGACAACAAGGCCATGATTGCCTTGTGTCAGGAGCACAGACTGGAGCACAGAACGAAGCACATTTCTCTGCGCTACTTCCCTGCTCGAGAGTTGCAGCAGCGTGGTCAGCTTCGTCTTGCTTACGTGGCCACTCGGGCCAACACTGCTGATGTTTTCACCAAGACAATTCAGCCTTGTGATCATCAGCGTTTCTGTACTGTTCTAGGCCTTGTACCTACTGTGCCTCACTTGCTTACTTCTTGACTCTGCTTGTACTGTGATCTCTATACATATACCTACGTGCTTAAACTTGCTAGGTTGTGTTCACTGTATTGCTTGTTCTCCTTTATATAACTCTGCATGTGAACCGGCCTTGTGGCCATTTGCTTGTGCTCAGAATGCGTGGTGACGTCGTGATCCACCCTGAGCTTGCTTTGCCTTTCTTGACCGGTCTTATGACCTCTTCTTCTCCTCCACTTTGCCTATGGGGGTGTGTCAAACTTATATGCTATCGTCTGTCTAGGCTGTAGTGGGGTAGTTCATATAGGGTACAACACTTTTAGGTTTCCTACTTGTACCCACCTACTTTCTAGTTCAGTCATTCCGTCCTTCACTATTCTGACATCTAACTCTCCCTTAAAAATGTATCTTTATAGGATCTTTAACGAATTATTACTCTCGGGGGTGTTCGGCTGGAGCTTCCCGGTTGGTGCATAGTTTGTTTTCGTGGAGTCTCCCTTCGTCTCGGCGATTTCCCTTGGTGCCGGCCAGTCATGACGTATTGAATTTGCGCCATCATTTTCTCCCTTTTTTGCCCGCTCCGAAGTCCCCACGTCGTTGACTTTCTCCCTTTTCCAGATCTTTTTGCGATCGCCAGGTTGATCCGCGGCTACTGACGATTCTCGTTTTTTTTTTTTACTTCGGGGGTGCCGTACTGTTCTTGCCCTGCAGCTCCGCACGTGCTTTCTTCATTTTCCAACATGCCATGAATCGATGTCCGGCTGCGCCGCAAAATTCGCACGTTTCGTTTTTGCTAGTCGTTGCTTCGCATTGACCTTGTCGATACCCATCGGGTCGGCAGTCGTGGGTGGTGCTGATCGGTCCGTGCAAAAGTCCCTATTTGGCTGGTTGCGTCATGTTCCGTAGTAGCTATTGTTCAACGCGTCGAAATGTTCGATCCGTGCTGCCCAAAACTGCGCCCAGGTCCCTTCGCCTTGGACGATTTTGTTGTTTGCGTGAATCCACTATTTTGCAGGGCCTCGTAACAGTATTGCTGCGAGCCGTATGTGCATCGCGTCTCGGGTCAGGGTCGCGCTTCCAACGGCTTTGAAGTAATTTTCGAGTACAACTACAAATCGACGGACGTCACTCCTTTTCGCACTAGGATTGAACGCCTCCGGTAGCCTTGGCTTCGCTGCTTCGTGGTTGACTGTAGCCGTTGCCGTTTCTCGGCCGTTGAGATGCGAATCGATCTGACTGTCAAAATTCCAACTTTTTCGAGAAAAATCCTGAGGTGTGTTCGAAAACCGAATTGAGGGGGAATATAAAATAACGCAGAACTGGTTTCCATACCCGAATCGGCGCTTTTGTCGTCGCCCCCGTGGTTTTTTAAAGGCTGGTTTCTAGCGGTTGAAGACCTTCGCGTGTAAATGAGCTCTGATTACCAAGTGTGAGGATCGAAGAACTAGTTCAGAAAATATTTTATGATCACCTAGCTCGACACAAGGCCAGTAACCCAGGTGTTACTAGAAGGTTCCGCGGGTCGCGATCGTCCCAAACGGGTCCTTCCCAAAATTTGGTAGAAGCAATACAATGGCAACTGAAAAGCCTAGAATTTGGTGCACGCAACCTAGAATGGTGCTATAACTATAATAAATATGGTAAAGCAATGATTCTAAGGAATACGAGCAAAAGCATGCACAACAAAATAAGGCTAAGCATGATAAAGCATAATAAGGTAAATCCGAGTAGGCAGAGCCGTCATACTCTCACATCGCCCTTGTGCTGCAAGGGAAACACCATGGTATAGCTCGTGAAGTTGTCAACGACCAGAAGAAAGTAGCTCTCCCAGCGCTGCCCAGAGACGGAGGCGGGGCCCCACACGTCCATGTGCAGCGTCTGCAGAGGAGCAGTGGTTGGAGGAAAAGAGGAGTGAGGACTAGCGCGCTGCCGCCCCTCGACACAGGGAGTGCACGGCAGCGCAAGCGATGGCGGGAGCGGGGGTAAGGACTACGGAATGCCAGAGACAAGAAGACGCGGGTGCATGCGACGAAGACGGTGAAGGGAGGGGTGACCAAGACGGTAGTGCCAGAGGAGGGACGGGTACGTGAGTAACCGACACGAGCAAGATGCAACTATCTGCCTTGACATAGCCACCTGAACATACTCAGTGTGGAGTGTGTACAGTCCAGACCAAGGATTCCGTGTGAACGTGTGAAGGTGGTCGCCAGTCACTGTGTCCGTACAGATCGACACACGCTTGCCCCCAGGAGTGGTGGTGGTGACCATCATATCCTGGAGGTGAGCGGTACTCACCAAGTTCGTAGCAAACGAGGGGAGATGGAGACATGTAAGGGAGCCAAAGGGGGCTGCCGGACACGGGAGAACATTGGAGCCATGGGCAATGATTGGTCTAGATGAGGGGTCGGCCAGGGTGACAAGGACAGGTGACGTGAGTGGTGTGACTGTGGTGCAGTCGCTGAAGAAGCACCTGGACGCGCCGGAATCTAGCGTGAAGGTGTGCAAGGCCTCCGCAGGAACTGCACCTTTGCTAGCAGTCTGACAAGCACCTACACTAGCAGCCTCTACACTACCAGATCTAGACACACAAGAGTAACAGTCACCCTCAGCACTAGCACCAGCAGCATACATAGCATACATGCCAGCAGAGATCCGGTACCAATCAAGCAAAAATTCATTTACGCCCTTTGTGAGCAATCCTAGCCAATCAGGAACCTTGGTGTTCTCACCAAACTCTGCGCGAAAGGCATCGTTGAGGCGGTAGAGGAAGCGAGACTCAGTGTGCCCCAGTCTACTGCAGACCTCGTTGGGGCGGGGACCCGTGTGCCGGACATACTGACAGTGACGTCCGCTTCCGGTGACGCCTTGCTGGGCAACCCACTCACAAAGCTACTGTGGCAAGAGAGTCTCCTCCCGACGCGGCTGCTGCTGCTGTCCACCCCCAGAACCTCCGCCTCCACCAGCTGCACCACCAGACGCAACCCCTTGGCCTCCACCCCCGCGAGCTCCACCTCGACCGCCAACCGCTTCCTCCACCACTCCCACCACCCCCGGCACCTCCACCACCACCGCCACCTCCGGCCCCCCCACCACTGCCACCTCCACCACCCCCGCCACCGCCACCGCTACCGCGACCTCCACAACCCCCATCGCCCCCACCTCTAGCACGCGCACCCTTGCCGCGGCGCCTCCAACTAGGAGCAGCACCGGCTTCCTCAACACCAAGGAGGTCTACAACAGCAGCAGAGGCAACAGTAGGCGCGAGGAGGGAAGGGGAGGACCCCTCAAAAGGAGGGGTGGGGAGTGCCACGGGAGGCAGCTACAACGCATGCACTAGTCTCAGCCTGGAAGAGAGAGGACTCAAATGAGGCACGGGTGAGCTCGGTGGGGTCTAGGGAGAAGAAGTGGTCTCTAACGGTGTGAAGAGAGTTAGGGAGGCGAGTCGTGAGGAAGTAGAGAGTGAAATACATGGGGGGCTGGTTCTCAGCCATAAAGTCTGGCTTGAGAGCAACATGGTAGCGCGTGTTAAGGTAGCGCAGGCGAGTCATTAGATCGGTTATAGTGGCGAAGTCAGACAGCTCAGGGAAGAGAAACTGCAGCACAAGACGGCCTAGGGTGGCAGAAGAGGGGGAGGAGTAGTGCTTAACTACAACGTCATAGAGCGCTTTGGCCGTTTTCAGCTAGCGAAAATGGGACCTCTGGTCGAGCGGGAGGTGAGAGCGCATTGCAAGCTAGGCAGTGGCGTTGCGTGCTAACCACTGTGTACAGGCAATGCGGTCAGTCCTAAACTGCTGCCGCAAAGTCTCAGTAGCGCTAGGGTTAGGGTCAATAGTCTCAGGTGGGGCAGCAAGGGACACCGACGTGTGCTCAAAGAGCGAGACATCGTCCTTGGTACAGCTACGCAGGTACGAGTGAAGGTCCTTGAGCGAGGACTCATACTCGATCGGGCGGCCCTCATCATCCGAGGTCAGTACAGTAGGCGTCGCCATGGTAGGCAGTGGGGCTTAGCGACAGTTGTGCAAGGGCGGAAGCGGCGGCAGTAGCAACGGCACTCTTCCGGTAGCAGCATAGGAGCAGTAGCGGCAGTGCAAGGGTGGCAGCGCCGACGGTGCGCTGGTAGGGGCTGCGCACGGGCGGCAGTGGCAGCAGGTGTAGCTGTAGTGGCAGCGGCGGCGGCTGTGGCGGCAGTGGCGGCAGCATCTGTAGAGGCAGTGGCAGTGGCTGTAGCAGCAGCAGTGGCGGCTCTGGCAGGGGCGGCGGCAGCAGTAGTAGCTGCAGGAGCGGCGGCTGTAGTGGCGGTAGCAGCGGCAGCAGTAGCAGCGGTTGTAGCGGCAGCAGTGGCAGCGGTTGTAGCGGCAGCGGCGGCGGCTGCGGTAAAGGCGGCGGCGGCAGCTGTAGCGGCAGCTGCAGTGGCTGTTACGGCAGAGGCAGCAAGAGCGGTAGCAGCGGCAGCGACAGCAGTAGCAGCGGCAGCAGCGGTAGCGGCGGTGGCTGCGGCAGAGGCGGCGGCGGCAGCTGTAGCGGCAGTGGCAGCAGTAGCAATGGCGCCAGTGGTAGCGGCTGTAGCGGGTGTAGCGGCAGCGGTGACGGCTGCGGCAGAGGCAGCTGAGGCGGCTGTAGCGGTAGCTGCAGCGGCAGCAGTAGCAGCGGAGGCAGCGGCAGCTGTAGCGGCAGCAGTAGCAGAGGTGGCTGCGGCAGCGGCTGTAGAGGCAGCGGCGGCAGCAGCTGTGAGCGGGCAGCAGCGGAGCCAATCAGCGGAGGCGCACGGGGCAGGGACGGCGCACGGCGCGGGGCAGTGGCTGTGCAGGCAGCAGTGGCGCACGAGGCAGCGGCGGCGCATGTGGCAGCAGTGGCGTGCGAGCAGCGGCGGCGCAAGGCAGCAGCGGTGCACGGGCAGGGGCTGCATGCGAGCAGCACAAAGGGGCGGGGCAGGGCGAACACGCGGGGCAGGGTGAACGCGCAGGGCAGGGCAAACGCGTGGGGCAGCGCGAACGCACGGGGCAGTGCGAACGCGCGGGGCAGGGCAGCGCACGGTGCAAGGGCAGCGGCGGCGCGCAGGGCAGCGCGAAGGGCGCGCGTAGGGCAACGCGCTGGGCGGTGCAAAGGGCGCTCATGGGGCAGCGCAAACGGCGCGTGCAGGTCAGTGCACTCGGGACAAATAGAGGCGCGCGCGGCAGCGTGAGGTGCGCGAAAGGCAGCACGGGGCAGCATAGGGCAGCGTGGGGCAGACCTAACCTAGGTACGGCAGTAGGTACGGCAGGTAAGGCAGTAGGTACGGCAGTTGGACCTAACCTAGCCTTGGATACCATGTCAAAATGATTAGCAACGGAATGATGAAGTATGAAATGAAGGTGATACAAGTACTAAGGCAAGGGAGCGCAGAGGCGCGACCCGGGGCAGCACGACGAGGGTGCGGGCTGTTGAAACACGTATGTTTATTTATATAGACTGCCATGGCCTATGATATCTGGGTAAAACACCATGATTTCCCTGATTTCATGGTGACACTACCTCCACTTCCCTGATTTTTCAGGATGTTTGTAGTGAAAGCCCTGTAATTTTAGGATAAGTGATTTAAGTCACCCTGAGATTTCATAGTGTTTTAAACCCCCCTGGCCTGATGCATCAGGGTGTTTATTTCACATACCCTGATACTATCTCACTGTGTAAAGGGGGCCTGAAGGCCATACCTCAATTACATTGACTAGTCGGGGGCGCCGGTGTTTTTATGTGTGCGTTTTCAGCAGCTCCTGTGCATACATGTGCTATAGGTTTTGAATCACAACTTAGTGAAACAAACATTTCACTAGAAAAAATAATACCATGAACGCTCAGGATAAAACTACGTTGTACCCTGAAAAAACAGGGTGTGGCTAGCCCCCGTGCCCTGTGGACGTCAGTCTGTCTAGGGGCTTTGCCCTGAGGGCTCAGGGTGCTAAAATGAATATGAGGCCCTGTAAACAGCCTTTAGTATAATTTCTAGTGTAGACATTTGTTACAACTGTTGGTGGTGCCCCCTTGCCTTCCCCTTGTATTTATTGTCCCCTACCCTTCCCCGCTCTTTTGCTCTCTCAACTTTCCTAGCTCCATACCTCCTAGCCCCTGCTCCTCCCCGACATGCCCCGTTGTGGCCCCGCGCGTCTGCCGCACCAATCGCGCCTGCCACCACTGCGCCTGCCGCGCCTCTGCCGCACCTGCCACGCCCGTCACGCGCCCTACTGTGGCTGCTGATGTGGGGGGAGGCGGCAGGGGTGGATGACGGGCTGCTGACGATGAGCTGCTGCCACCACAGAACATGTCGCGCATCTGCTGCACCTGCCATGCCCGTCGCTCGCCCTGCCACGGCTGCCGCTGTGGGGGGAAGGCTGTGGGGTGTCGGTCGTGAGCGTGCAGCGCCAGCTGCCATCCAACACGCCGTCAGCCGCACTTGCCTCGCCCGCCACAATTCCAGCATTAGGATTGTATCTTCCCATCGAGCAGGGTCGGGGCACTTGGCACAGATGAGCTGCTCCATTGCATGTACACTCGGTCGAGCCGTGGTTTTATGGATGGTGGGCCGACGAGAACCACGGATGGGTAACCATGCCCACACCTCCTTCCGAAATTCTGATGTAAATTTGGTGCCGTGTTTGCTTGTGATAGTGGACGTAATTCCATGCTATCGAACAACGATCTATCAAAATCTGGGCGGTTTCTTTGGCGCTGAGTCGCATTGGGCGTGGAGCTAAGTGTGCCGTTTTCATAAGGTGGTCGATAATGACATGCACAGTGTTGTTGTTAGGTGTACCGGTTGGCAGCCTTGTGTGGAAATCCATCGTCACTTGTTGGCACGGTCGTATGGGTGGCTTAAGTGGTTGTAGGAGCCCAGTGGGCTGTTGGTGTGTTGACTTAATGGATTGCCACACCCTGCAAATTGATGCGCAGCACTGCACAACAAATATAGTTTGGCCAGTATACAATCAATGCGGATTTTTGCATTGTCTCCACCCCGAAGTGTCCAACGAGGTTCTAATTATGGAATCGTGGACTAATAACTCGCGAAGCAGTCAATAGGCGGGAACCCAAATCTGCTGCTTCATTGCTTGCAGGTGATTTTTGGTCTTGAAGACGGGGTCAGTTGCATAGCCATGGGTGAACATCTCTGAACGGAGTGGGTTGGAGTGGGTGATGATTACCGCAACAAAATGACTGGTTGGGTCATGGCGTCGATGATATTACTTGCATGGTTTTTGTAGGTAATGCACTGGTAAAAATGGAACTCCTTGTAGTCCAACTACAGTACGTGTTATGCGTTGATGTTGGGTTCTCCGAGCGAAGATACGATAGGGATTTATGCTCGGTGCAAACAGTGACGTTGGTGGTTATCGGTTAGCTGCGCCACAGTTTGAAGGCGTAGATGATGGTGAGCATATTTTTGATGCGGATGAGGTAGTTGCGTTTGGCTGCCTACAACTTGCGAGACTTGTAAGCGACGGGCCTGAAGTTCGTTGCTGAAGTCCTGTATCAGTATGGTACCGATGGCAAATTGAGAAGCATCTGTGACAACTTCGAACGTTTGAGATGGGCCTACTAGAACCTACTGGATGGCCTAGACGGTCTTCTCGCGGACAAGCTCACAGCCCGCTCTAGGAGCTGGTTCGGGGGGTGCAGCTGCAGTGGGTGCTGACCCTGGTGGTGCTGGTTCTGGGGGGGACGGTGCTGGAGGTCCTGATGCTGGAGGCGGGGTGCTGAGATTGGAGACTCGGACAGCGAGGGTGCAGTGGCCCCGCATACTTCTGCAAGACAGCAACAACAACAGCAGTAGCAGCAACTACAGCAGTAGCAGCAGCAACTTCAGCAGCCATCGTCACCTCCGGTGACTGGTCTTCACCTTCTTATTCTTCCTTTTCCTTTGACTGACTATCCTCCCATTGCCCCACTACCTCTCCCGAACCCGTCTCCGTCTCGTTTCCTCCTCGTTCTCTGTCTCCTCCTCTCCACCCTGGCCCGCCTTGTCCCTCTTCCTCCTGGACTACTCGTCGGTCCCCTCGTGCTCACCCCTTGTCCCCTGTTCATGGCTTTCACTCTATAAGCCTTTGTTCTTCTCCTTCTCGTGTTTCTCCTCCTTGTGTGTCTCCTCCTCCACTCCCCTCCCCTCCTCAATTGCCTCTTTCTATCTTCCCTCCTCCGTTCTCCGACTTCCTCCATGTCGCTCGTCCTATAGTCTCTTGTGTCCTTTCCTCCCTTGTCATTGACCCTATGTCTCCTCTCTCGTTTGTCTCAGCTCTTGTCGCTACTGACAATAACTATACCTCCAGCCACCGCCTTGACTACGCCACTCTGTTGGTCCCCGTACGTCGGAGGTGATTTTGCCCTTGGTTGTGACGTCTTAGAGGACATGCAATTTGAGCTGGCTTTCCATGCGGACGCTGCCCCTCATCTCGGTGCCATGCTGTTAGCTCCTTAGGATTACCTAGACGCTTTTGACATCCCGATCCCTTGCACCTACTATGAGGCGATCATGGGACGGTGGGCCTGTCAGTGGATAGTACGCAAAGATGGCATCTTGGGGGTCCAAAGGCACTTACGTCGACGCTGTTCCCCCTCCTGTGGCAAATGTAGTTGACGAAATGTGGATCTTCAAGGTGAAGCGGTGACCTGGATTGACTCATGTTTTCAAGGCGCTTTATGTAACGAGATGCTTCAGTCAATGAGAGAGGGTAGACTTCTTTCGGACCTTCTCCCTCACCCTAAATATGACCACTCTTCATGTGTTGCTGCACATCGCAGTGCAGCGTGACTACGAGCTCTGCTCACTGGACTTTTTGATTGATTTCTTCCGAGGCAGCCTTCATGATCAGATCTGGCTATGCCGCCCTCGTGGTTTGAGTGGGTCGTTTCTTCTTGGCACTTAGTGGAGCCTTCGGCGGTCTGTCTACAATATGCGTCAGGCACACCATGAGTGGCACGACACGTTACGCACCACTCTTGCTGCCCTTGGCTTCTCTCCATCCTCGGCTGGCCCTTTTCTCTTCGTCCCCTTTGGCTCCATGCCCTTCTACATCCTTGTTTATGTCGTCGACCTCGTCACCAGAAGGGGCTGCCGGACACGGGAGAACAGTGTGCAATGACTGGGCCCCCAGAGGGGTCAGACAGAGTGACTGGGACATGTGTAGTGAGCGTTGTGACCGTGGTGCAGTCGCGGATGAAGCAGCGAGTTGCGCCGGAGTCAAGCTTGAAGGTGTGCAAAGTCTCCACAGGAGCTGCACCTGTGTCAGCAGGCTCACAGGCACCTAGACTAGCAGCCTCTACAACACCAGGGACAGTCTCCTGCTGACACTGCTGCCACATCTGTCCACCCCCAAAACCTCCGCCTCCACTAGCTGCACCACCTGTTCGAGCAGACGCACAGGTACCTACACTCGCCTCCTCGACCAGCTGCTGCACCTCCCCTAACAACGGACGGTGCTGTCGCAGCGGCCGGGTGGCAGGAGAGAGGGAGGAGTAGTGGCTAACCACAACGTTGTAAAAAGTCTGGGCCGACGTCACCTGGTGAAAGTGGGCCCGCTGGTCGACCGGTAGGTGAGCTCGGACGGCAAGCTGTGCGACAGTGTCGCGCTCTGTCCACTGTGTGTTGGCAAGGTGGTCCGCTCGGTACCGCCACTGCAAGTCCTCTCCAGCGTCAGCAGCAGGCTTAGGAGGAGTCAGGGGATGCTTGAAGGGACCCCGACGTGTGCTCAAGTAGGGAAACGCAATCTCTAACGAAACGCCGGAGATAGAGGCGCAGGCCGACGAGCCACAACTCGAACATGAAGGGGCGCCCGTCTACGTCAACTGCTAGGGCAGTGATAATGGCCATGACAGGCGGTGGCAGTCAGCAGTAGCGGTGCACGGGCTGAAGAAGCGTCTGCAGCTGCGGTAGCTGAAACGGCAGGTGCAGTGGCAGCAGTGGCAGAAGGAGGAGCGGCAGCGACTGTAGTAGTGTGCATAGGCGGCAGCGAGGGATGCAGCCGCTGGCGGCAGCACCTAGGGTGGCTGCAGGCGGCAGCACTTGGCGGCAGCAGCAGCGGCAGTGTGCACAGGGCAGCAGGGGCAGATCGCGCGGGGCAGCAGAGCGCACGGGGCGCGTAGGGTAGCAGGGCATGTGGGGCGCACGGGGCAGCAAGGTGCGCAGGGAGCGTGGGCAGCAGGGCGCGCTGGCTGGCAGGGCAGCGCGACGCGGCAGGGCAGCGCGACGCGCTGGCGGGCAGGGCAGCGCGACGCACGGGCGGGCAGGGCAGCACGAAGCGTGGGCGGACAGGGTAGCGCGATGCGTGGGAGGGCAGGGCAGCGTGATGCGCGGGGATGCAGGGCAGCGCGACACGCGGGCAGGCAGGGCAGCACGACGCGCGGGCGGGGAGGGCAGCACGACGCGCGGGCGGGGAGGGCAGCGCGATGTGCGGGCGGGCAGGGCAGCGCGACACGTGGGCAGGGCAGCGCGACGCGCGGGCGGGCAGGGCAGCGCGACGCGTGGGGGGGCAGGGCAGCGCGACACGCGGGCAGGATGGCAGCGCGACGCGCGGGCGGGCAGGGCAGCATTACGCATGGGGGGCAGGGCAGCGCGACGCGCGGGGCATGTCAAACTATATTTGATTTAGTTTATATGTGTTAGTCTATGTGTATTACCTTTTCCCCTAGGTTCAGTTAGGGTTTCCCATATCCATCCTTGTACTGTTTGTTTCTCAACCATTCATTCAATAGTTACCTTTGTGACATGGTATCAGAGCTAGATCGATCCGTTGGGCCCACCGCCCCGTAACCCGAAGCTCCCTGTAGCTCAAAGCGCCCCGTAGCCCGAACCGCCTCGTACCCGTAGCGCTCGTGTAGCTCGCGCCCCCGTCCCCTCCCCATCGCTGCCTCGTCCCCTCCTCGTCGCCTCCCCGTCCCCTTCCTGTCGCCTCACCGTCCCCCCCCCTCCCCGTCGCCTCCGCATCGCCTACCATCGCCTACCATCGCCTCCCCATCCCCTCTTTCCATCGCCTCCGCGTCGCCTCTCGTCGCCTCCCTGTCCCCCCCTTCCCGTCGCCTCCGCGCCGCCTCCCGTCGCCTTCCCGTCGCCTTCCCGTCCCCCTTTCCGTCGCCTCCGCGTCGCCTCCCGTCGCCTCTCCGTCCCCCTTCACTGTCGACTCCCCGTCACCTCCGGCCGCCCTCCACCCCATACAATCGCGTGCGCAGCCTGCACGCACGTGCTCAAGCAACCGCACGCACGCACAGCTACACGCACGGACTGCTGCCCGCCCGTAGCCCGCCGCCAGCGAGCGCCAGTAGCCTACGCCATGGCCAGCGCACAAGCAGCAGCATAGACTGCCGCTAGCAGCACCAGCAGCAGCTTAGACTGCCGCCAGTACGCCAGCAGCAGCTTAGACTGCTGCCAACGCACCAACAGCAGCTTAGACTGCCGTCAGCATGCCAGCAGCACCTTAGGCTGCCCCCAGCAGCATTAGCAGCAGCTTAGGCTACTGCCAGCAGCACCAGCAGCAGCCTAGGCTATCGCCAGCGCACCAACAGCAGCTTAGGCTGCCCCCAGTTGAACCAGCAGCAGCCTAGACTGCCACCAGGAGCATCAGTAGCAGCATAGGCAGCCCCAAGTTGAGCCAACAGCAGCCTAGACTGCCACCAGGAACACTAGCAGCAGCATAGGCTGCCCCCAGTTGAACCAGCTGCAGCATAAGCTTCCCCCCAATTGAACTAGCAACAGCTTAGGCTGCCCCCAACAGAACAAGTAGCAGCATAGGCTGCCCCGCTATCGCACCAGCAGCAGCTTAGGCAGCCCCCAGCAGGACAAGCAGTAGCATGGGCTACCCCAGCAGCATAGGCTGCACCTTGCGCACCAGCAGCAGCTTAGGCTACCGCCAGCGCACCCTCCGTTTCTAGCTCCTCACATGGCGTGTACTAGAGTAATACAGCAGCAGGGCCAGCCGCAGCACTCGCGGCAGTGGGAACCTGCGGGTCAAAAGTATGGCGCCCCCAGCAGTGGCTCAGCTAGCAGTGGGCGAGACGTCGGCCCCTGCAGGTATCGGGCCCTGACAGGCCCTGGTGCTGGCACTACCTGCTGGAGTCCTGGCCACTCTGCGTCCAGCTGCTACCATCGACTCGACGACCTCCACCGTGAGCGTTTTGGTCCTCGTGCTACTAGACCGCACTGGCCCTCGCATTTTCGCCAGCGCACTGCTGCACCAGTTGAGTCTCACCTACCTGGTCTAGGACCTTTCCTAGCTGCACGAGTACAGACCCGTGTTTCCAGTCTTGGTGCGTATGTTCTTTCCAGTCCGATCGCCTCTGAGCGTCTTTGTGTAGGAGATGCATCTACCACTAGTTTAGCACCAGCCTTTGTCATTGGCTCGGGTGCGACCTCACAGACTGCACAGCTTTCCTTCACCCTAGACTCTGGAGCATCCAGCTGTTTCTTTCGTGACTATACTGACCTCATGCCACTGCACACTCCAGTCACTGACGCCTTGGCTGGCCCCTCCGTGGGACCTATCATTGCCCACAACACCACCACTCTCCCATGTCCAGCGGCTCCCTCTGGGTTTCTCACAGGTTACTACTATACCCCTTCGTTCTCCAAGAACCTGGTGGGTGTCAGTCACCTCCACGACCTAGGTGTAGTCACTACTTTCCCACTGGACGAGCCTATTGCCTCCAGCACAGTTGGTGCTACTTGGGCGCCTCTGGCCACTTTCCAGAGAGAGCCAGGCTCTGGTCTGTACTCACTACACACTGGGTCCCAACACACTGAGTCAGGTCAGGTCAGGTCAGGTAGATGCTGTGTTGTGCGACTGTCGGTCACTCACCCACCCGTCAGTCCTATGTGTTATGTGATGCTATCATTTGCATTCACGTCTGTCTGCCTCCCATCATATGTTCGTGTGTTGCATGCGTGGTGTGAGCGTGTGCAAGAATTTGTGTTTGGTGCTGTTTGGATTTTCTGAGAATGTGTGAGTGTTATTTGCCTTGAGCAGATATCTGAAGTGACTCCTCTGCTTGAGAGCTTTCCGACGAACCGAGAATCGCCGCGATCGGAGCAAGAACGAGAAAGATATGATCGTTCGAAGTTTTTGATTGAGATGCGGCGACTATGGGAATTTGCGGGTTGACTCAATATGGGGTACAGACTTTTGGGGTTGGGAAATTCGTCACCATCACTGTAGATGATGCCAAGTGGTTGGGAGAAGCCAAACCAGGTTGACAAGTGTGGCCAAGTTGGGTGAGGTGGATGGCATGAGTTGGGAAAGTGACAAATGTCAAAATTGGGGTGCCTATAGAGAGGGGAATTGTGTGGTATGGGGTTTCCTTGGTTGGGGACTCCCTTGGGACCTTCTCTGTCGTCCTCCTCATCCCCTCCTACCTGGTTCAATTGCTACTCCAACTTTCTTGTGTGAAATTGTGAGACAACTTTGTGATTGAGTTAAGTTTCTATGGCAGCATACCCCCTAGTGCGCCGAAATTCATAACTCAAGCTATAATCCATATTTTGATACTATTCGAATTGGGAAAGATAGCCACGGTCAAGGGCTACAACATACTCAAGTTTGAGGGAATTCTGACTGAGCTTTTTTTGTCGACTACGTTTCTTGTGACGAGGACGTTTCTGTCCAGAATTATAGTTGACGATTTGGAGATATTTCGGCCCTTAATCTTCATAGACTCTGTCCTTAGTCTCCAACAAGTGGTATCAGAGCTGATTAAGGACTTTGTGGAGAGTCTACTGAAGTGTGAAGACCCTCCTAGACCCACCATGGCTTGTGGGCGTGCCTAAGTGGAGTTATGGAGGTTGCATGTGACTTCCGCTAAGGGGAAACTCTGCCGAAATTTCGTTGGCGCTTCAACATGTGATCTTCAGACCCTCAAAGTTTCAGAATTTTTGAAGCAGTTTACAAGGCATGGCAACATTTTTAGTTTCAATACTTATGGCATCCCGGAAGTGTGTATTACTCTTTTTTGGTAACACCCGAGTTCACCATTTCGGCTGCTGACTCATCTACCAAGCTCTGATTGGTCTGAAAATCGGTGTGGCCGTCCTTTGCCGTGCTGTTCAGCTGGTCACCGAGTTTCAGAACAACCCAGCATTGGAGCAGCACGTGACAGCTGTCGAAATTTACTGTTCCGTAGTCATGGTGCACCGTTGGCAGCATTTCCCTTGCCACCCTTTCATTGTTGTCATGCCAATGGTGCAGGGACAGAGAATGAGACAAGAAGTACTGGTGGTCAAGTGGGACTCTACCACCCTCTTTTTGAGAAGTGTGGTCTCCCTGGAAGCAGCTTGCAAGAGGGTGCAAGTGGGAAGACAAGCTGACTCATGGTTGGCTTGACTAACTATTGGTAGCCTTGAGTACAGCTCTGAACATCCAAGTGTGGTTGGCTTTGCTGACCTAGCTAGGACGTTTCCCATCCTTCTCTAGCCTTTCTCCCCTATGACTCAACCTTCTCTGAGTTCCCAGGATGGTCCCAACCCCTTAAGAATTCCCTAGGCAATGGTGTACTCACCTCTTCCTTGCATCAATGAAACTACACGTTTTTTAAGCCGAGCTTACGTTTTCGTTCACTGCGTAACGCTTACACCTCTGATGAAAGCAAGCAATAAACCGTTAGAAAGCAAACACCTCAAGCTAACGTTTCTCCAAGTTTCAGCCTCGCATGTTATCGGAGCTGATCGTGACGGCGTTTTGAACAGAGGCGTCCAGCACCAACAGGACCATACCCTCCACCACCTGGACTGCCTCGCCGCACGATCCACGCACGAATCGCCTGCAGCGAGAGCGTCTCAAGTAGGACAGGCTGCGGTGGCTGTCCAGCTCCAGGACCTCCAGCAGGGTCACCCACAGCTCCACCGCCACTAGGACTCGCAGGACCCCCAGAGTCAGCACCCCCAATCGCAGTACCCCAAGAACCAGCACCCCCTTTTGCAGCACCCCCAAAACCAGCACCCCCAGTCGCAGCACCCCCAGAACTCTCAACCTCTGTCTCAGCACCCATAGGCTCAGCACCAGCAGTCTCAGCTCCAGAGTCCACAGCAACAGGCTGCGGAGGCGGCGAAGACGGCCGAGGCGGAAAACCAGGGGGGGTCACCAAGCGTGGAGAGCGGCGAGTGGCCGCCGTGTCGTCAGCGGCGGGGTCACCCCCCTCAGCTGGGCCAGAGGAGTCAAAAGAGATCTCCAAAGGCTCAACCAAGGGGGGTGGGTCTACCTGAGACACAGCTGAGGGAGCAGGACCCTGTGGGGGGGGTGTTAGAATGGTGACTAGCTAAGCTTAGGAGCCATAGCTAGGTTAGAGTGTCGAGAGAATTTTGGGTGAGGAAAGTCGAGAAGGAGAATGATGGTTTCACTATAGAAAGTTGGGATACAAATAGCAAACCCTAAATTGGGTTGTACTCACTACAGAGTACCCCATTGCAGGCTAGACAGCAAATACATTCTGACAGGGAGGGGGTCTACCAGAGGGGGGGACTGGTACCAAGAAAAGAGGCGCTAGGGGGACCGGGTGGGACGCATGCGGGTGTAGCCTGTAGAAACGGACAGACTCGTCAAAGGTGACGTCCTAGGAGGAGAAGACTTGACGCGAGCGCGGGTGGTGGAACTGCCACGGCGAGGCGTCGGTGGGGAAGCCAAGGAAGACGCAGCGGAGAGTGCGAGAGGAGAGCTTGCTCGCTTTGGCATTGCAAACAAGGGAGAGCGTGCCCCAGACCTGAAACACCGACGCATCGCCAGCCTTCCCCGTCCACCGGAGTGTGGGCGAGGTCTCTAGCTCAAAGATGCGGGGCCAAAGGTTGAGCTGATGCGCAGCGTATCGGACCGCAAACGGCCACAGAAAATGGGGAGCAGCCACATGGATCATGGAGGTACGAGCAACCTCCATGATCAAGCCAATGCGACGCTCAGCAATCCCATTTTGCTGAGGAGAGGCCAGAAGCGTGAACGACTGGACGATGCCCTCGTATCGACAGAACTTCGCACGGAGGTCAGAAGAGAACTCATCGCCCTTGTCGGAGTGCAGACGCAGGACTGGGAAGTCCTGGCTCAACCGCTTGCGCAACTGGCGATGAGTAGCACGGATCCAGGGGATCAAAACACCCTAACGTCCACCTTGCGTCGCAAGGGGAAGACAATGGTGTAACGTGTGTAGTCGTCAACAACCAACAGGAAGTAGCGCTCCTGGTCCGTTCCACCGACGGGGGCTGGGCCCCAAACGTCCATGTGGAGAATCTGCAGAGGAGTAGTGGTCGAAGGAAACTCGGAGGAGTGAGGAGCGGCGCGCTGCCGCCCCTCGACGCAGGGAAGGCGCGGCAGGGCAGGCGAGCGCGGGAGGGAGGGCAAGGACCTGGGAAGGCCAGAGACAAGTTGACGGGAGTGCATACTGCGAAGACGCAGTAGGGAGGGGTGACCGAGGCGGTGGTGCCAGAGGAGAGTCTGGTGGGAGAGTACCCGACACGAGCAAGACGCTGCAAGCTGACCAGACGCAGACACCTGACTCGACGCAACCACCTGACCTGCCTCAGCCACCTGTGCAGGCGCAGTGGTCAGTGTGTACAGACTAGACCCAAGCCGTCGAGTGAACATAGCAAGGTGACGGCCAGTCCGGGAGCACGTACAGATCGCCACACGCTGCCCTCTAGGAATAAAGGTATCAACCCAGACATCCTGAACGGCAGCGTTGCTCACCAAGTTCGTCAAGTACGTGGGGAGGTGGAGACCTGACAGAGACCGGAGGGGACTGCTGGACACGGGAGGACAGTGGAGGCTCGTACGACTACTGGGCCCCCAATGGGGTCAGCCAGTGAGACCGGTACCAGTGCAGCAAGTGGTGTGAGTGTGGTGCAGTCACGAAAGAAGCAACGTGACGCGCCTGAGTCAAGTGTGAAAGTGTACAAGGCCTCAGCTGAGGAAGGACCTGTGGCGGGAGACGCACGAGCACCTAAAGCTGCAGCAGACTCACTAGCACCTAGTGTGAGAATAATAGCGTGACTTAGGCTTAGGAGCCATAGCTAGGTTAGAGTGTCGAGAGGATTGTGCAAGGGAGAATCGAGAAAGAGAGATGAGTTTCACTATAGGAAGTTGGGATACAAATAGCAAACCCTAAATTGGGTTGTACTCACTACAGAGTACCCCACTGCAGGCTAAACAGCAAATACATTCTGACACACCCCCATAGTCAAAGTGGGGTATAATCAGCAGAGCAGGTTCACAAGTACAAGCAAAGCTAGAGGCATTCACAAAGGGCAAGTGAGGAGGAGGAGGCTGGACTGTGAGAGGAGAGGAGATAGGAGGCGACGGCTGATGCTGCAGACACACGGGCAACAGGAGCGGCACGCACTGTGGCTACCAGGGCCGTATCCCCGGACTAGAGGAGTAACTGGCTCTGCGGCTAACTCTGAGCGGCAGGAGCAACGGACCCACAGGCGACAGGCGCAGCAGGCTCTCTGAGCTACCAGAAGTAGAGCCCCGGACTACAGGTGCTGCGGACGACAAGACGGCAGCCTCCGCTCAACCTCCCCCAACTGTCCCACCCCCCTTACACACACCCCTTGCTGCACCCCTAGCTCCACTCCCACGTCACCCCCCTAGCACCACTCCCTCGGCTCCCACACACCCTCCCCCCTCAGCGGCAGCTGCAGCAGTGGGAGATGGAGGAGGAGGAGGAGCAGGGGACGGTTCACACACCCGCCACCCCCATACCCGCCACCCTGCAGTTGCACCCACACCCACCACCCCCACACCCTCCCCCCACTGCTGCACCTGCAGCAGGGGATGGAGGAGCAGGGGGGGGGGGGGGGGGGTGGGGGGGGGGTGGGGCGGGGGGAGGAGGGGGGGCTGGTGCTGCAGATCCCCTCCCCCCCACTGCGACAGCAGGACGCGCCACACCCGCCACCCCCATACCCTCCCCCCCACTGCTGCACCCGCAGCAGAGAGAGGGGGGAGAAAGGGGGGGGCGGGGGGGGGGGGGGGCTGTGCATGGCGCGTGCAGAGGGCAGCAGGGCACACGGGGCGCACAGGGCAGTAGGGCAGCAGGGCAGCAGGGCGCACAGGGCAGCAGGACAGCAGGGCGCGCGGGGCGCACAGGGCTGCAGGGCGCGCGGGGCACACAGGGCAGCAGGGCGCACAGGGCTGCAGGGCAGCAGGGCGCGCGGGGCAAACAGGGCAGCAGGGCGCACAGGGCTGCAGGGCAGCAGGGCGCACAGGGCTGCAGGGCAGCAGGGCGCGCGGGGCGCGCAGGGCTGCAGTGCGCGCAGGGTGCGCAGGGCAGCAGGACAGCAGGGCGCGCAGGGCTGCAGGGCGCACGGGGCGCAGCAGGGCTGCAGGGCGCGCGGGGCACGCAGGGCAGCAGCAAGGGCTGTAGCGGCAACAGCAAGGGCTGTAGCGGCAGCAGCAGGGCAGCAGGGCGCACAGGGCTGCAGGGCAGCAGGGCGCACAGGGCAGCAGGGCGCGCGGGGCGCGCAGGGCTGCAGGGCGCGCGGGGCGCACAGGGCTGCAGGGCGCGCGGGGCGCACAGGGCAGCAGGGCAGCCGGGCGCACAGGGCTGCAGGGCAGCAGGGCGCGCGGGGCAAACAGGGCAGCAGGGCGCACAGGGCTGCAGGGCAGCAGGGCGCACAGGGCTGCAGGGCAGCAGGGCGCGCGGGGCGCGCAGGGCTGCAGTGCGCGCAGGGCGCGCAGGGCAGCAGGACAGCAGGGCGCGCAGGGCTGCAGGGCGCGCGGGGCGCACAGGGCAGCAGGGCAGCAGGGCGCGCGGGGCGCAGCAGGGCTGCAGGGCGCGCAGGGCGCGCAGGGCAGCAGCAAGGGCTGTAGCGGCAACAGCAAGGGCTGTAGCGGCAGCAGCAGGGCAGCAGGGCGCACAGGGCTGCAGGGCAGCAGGGCGCGCGGGGCGCAGCAGGGCTGCAGGGCGCGCGGGGCGCGCAGGGCAGCAGCAAGGGATGTAGCGGCAACAGCAAGGGCTGTAGCGGCAGCAGCAGGGCAGCAGGGCGCACAGGGCTGCAGGGCAGCAGGGCGCACAGGGCTGCAGGGCAGCAGGGCGCGCGGGGCGCGCAGGGCTGCAGGGCGCGCATGGCGCGCAGGGCAGCAGGACAGCAGGGCGCGAGGGGCAAACAGGGCAGCAGGGCGCACAGGGCTGCAGGGCAGTAGGGCGCGCAGGGCTGCAGTGCGCGCAGGGCGCGCAGGGCTGCAGGGCAGCACAGGGCTGCAGATCCCCTCCCCCCCACCGCTGCACCCACAGCAGGGGGATGGAGGAGAAGTGGGGGGGGGGGGGCTGATGCTGCAAATCCCCTCCCCCCACTGCTGCTGCAGATCCCCTCCCCCCCACTGCTGCACCCGCAGCAGGGGTGGAGGAGAAAGGGGGGGGGGGGGGCGGGGGGGGCTGCTGCTGCAGATCCCCTCCTGCCTTCCCCTGAACCTCCAAGCTCCCCCCCCTCCCAACACAGGGTCCGGCAGGGAGAGAGAGAGAGGAGAAAGGGGCGGGGGGGGCGGGGGGGGCTGATGCTGCAAATCCCCTCCCCCCACTGCTGCTGCAGATCCCCTCCCCCCCACTGCTGCACCCGCAACAGGGGTGGAGGAGAAAGGGGGGGGCGGGGGGGGGGGCTGGTGCTGCAGATCCCCTCCTGCCTCCCTCTGAACCTCCAAGCTCCCCCCCCCTCCCAACACAGGGTGCGGCAGGGAGAGAGAGAGGAGAAAAGGGCGGGGGGGGGGGGGGGGGGGGGGGGTGGCTGATGCTGCAAATCCCCTCCCCCCACTTGCTGCAGATCCCCTCCCCCCCACTGCTGCACCCGCAGCAGGGGTGGAGGAGAAAGGGGGGGGGGGGGGCGGGGGGGGCTGCTGCTGCAGATCCCCTCCCCCCCACTGCTGCACCCGCAGCAGGGGTGGAGGAGAAAGGGGGGGGGCGGGGGGGGCTGGTGCTGCAGATTCCCCCCTGCCTCTTTCTGAACCTCCAAGCTCCCCCCCCTCTCCCAACACAAGGTGCGGCAGGGAGAGATAGAGGAGGAGGCACGGCGGCAGCTGCTGCTGCTGAGGCACATCTGCCACCCCCTCACACCCTCTCCCCCCCGTCCCCATGGAGGAGGGGGAGGGGGGGGAGGGGGGCGGGGGCGGAGGTGCGTGTGCGACTGCAGGGCACGCGGGCAGGAAGTCATCACCCCTCTTGCCATAGCTAGGGGCGACGAGGCCAGTGGGGCCGAGGGGCGCGGCTAGGTACGGGGCCGGGCGTTGGGCGCGGAATGGGGCCGGGCGCGGGGCTAGGTACGGGGCCGGGCGCGGGCTAGGTACTGGGCCGGGCGCGGGCTAGGTACGGGGCCGGGCGCGGGCTAGGTACTGGGCCGGGCGCGGGCTAGGTACGGGGCCGGGCCCGGGCTAGGTACTGGGCCGGGCGCGGGCTAGGTATGGGGCCGGTCGTTGGGCGCGGAACGGAGGCCGGGCGCGAGGCAGGTACGGGGCCGGGCGCTGGGCAAGCGACGGGGCCGGGCGCTGGGCAGGTACGTGGCCGGGCGCTGGGCAGGTACGGGGCCGGGCGCTGGGCGCGGAACGGAGGCCGGGCGCGAGGCTAGGTACGGGCCGATCGCGGGCTAGGTACGGGGCCAGGCGCGGGCGAGGTACAGGCCGGGCGCGGGGCTAGGAACGGGGCCGAGCGCGGGCTAGGTACGGGCCGATCGCGGGCTAAGTACGGGCCGGGCGCGGGGCGACGTAGTCGACGGGGCCAGCGGGGCCGAGGGGCACAGCTAGGGGCGACGCCAAGGGGCGACGGGGCCAAGGGGCCGAGGCGACGGGGCCAAGGGGCCGAGGCGACGGGGCCAAGGGGCCGAGCCTAGGGGCTAGGGGCGACGCCAAGGGGCGACGGGCCGGGGCCTAGGCTAGCAGGGCAGTAGGTGGTGGGCCCATTAAGATTAGGTCCTAGAAAATTGTTGCTCTTAATACCATGTGAGAATACTAGCGTGACTTAGGCTTAGGAGCCATAGCTAGGTTAGAGTGTCGAGAGGATTGTGCAAGGGAGAATCGAGAAAGAGAGATGAGTTTCACTATAGGAAGTTGGGATACAAATAGCAAACCCTAAATTGGGTTGTACTCACTAAAGAGTACCCCACTGCAGGCTAAACAGCAATTACATTCTGACACCTAGTGCGGCAGCAGACTCACTAGTACCTAGTACAGCAGCATACTCACTAGCACCTAGTGCAGCAGCCTCGACAGAACCAGTGACACATCGCTGAGGAAACAACTCACTAAGCACCTGCGGGGAGAAGGTCTCCTGCTGACTCTGCTGCCGCCGCTGTGCAGTACGTAGAAAACCAAAGCCTCCACCACCTGGACGGGCTCGCTGAAGAACCCACTCGCGAAGCTGCTGAGGAGTGGGGTCGCCCGGGAGAGGCAGTGACCGCCGCCGTCCACCCCTAGCTGCTGCAACTGCCGTGATAGTGGCCATGACAGGCAGTGACGGTCAGTAGTAGGTCCAGCACCTCCGGCACCAGCAGCACCTCCAGCACGCCCAGTCGCACCTCCAGCACCCCCAGCACCAGCAGCACTCCCAGCACTCCCAGCAGCACCTCCACCAGCAGCAGCAGTACCACGAGCAGGGCGGCGCTGGTGATCAAGGTAGGGCGGCGCGGCTCCCGCACCCCCAGCACCAGCAGCACTCCGCAGTAGCACTCCCAGCAGCACCTCCACCACCAGCAGCAGTAGCACGAGAGGTGCTGGTGATCAAGGTAGGGCGGCGCGGCTCGGGTTGGGCAGGGCGGCTCGGGCTGGGCAGGGCGCTCTGCAGGCTGCAGGGCAGGGCGCACGGTGGACAGGGCAGCAGGGCACGCGCTGTGCAGGGCAGCAGGGCGTGACGCGTGGGGCAGCAGAGCGCGACGCGCTGGCTGCAGTAGGGCGCGACGTGCTGGCTGCAGCAGGGCGCGACGCGCAGGGCAGCAGGGCGCGACGTGCGGGCTGCAGGAGGGCGTGAGGCGCGGAGCAGCAAAGCGCGACGCGCGGGCTGCAGCAGGGCGCGACGTGCGGGGGGGCAGGCAGTGCGAGTAGCTGCAGGGCAGCGCGACACTGTGCGAGCAGGGCCGGACAGCGCAAAGGCGCTTCGGGCAGGAACGAGCGGAACTATCGGTGGGCCCTAAAAACTTAACAGGTTTCCTGCTCTAAATACCATGTCAGAATAACTGTGCAGGAATGATTGGATTAGCAAGAGTTGGGGTACAAGTACTAACCCTAGAAGTGCTGTACCCCATAAGGAGTGCCCCACTATAGCCTACAAGTAAGATTACACTGTGATATTTTACCCTGATAACATGGGCCCTGACTTCAGATCATCAGCGAGACTACACAGCTGCCTAGTTAATGGAGGTCATCACTTGCTAGTCTCACAATATTTGTTGCTAGTTTTGTATGTGACTTTGCTTTATATTTTGTTAATTCGTTGACTGGCCTTGTGGCCTTTTTGCCTCAGAGGTGTGGAGTAGTAGTTGTTGGGCTGAGAAGGCCCTTGGGATCTTTGCAGGACTGAATTCAAGAGTAGGATGATGTAGTAGCGGAAGCGTTTTAATAAAGACTTGTTGAACCACCTTGTACTGGTTTGTGAGAACAAAGTAAGTTGATAATAAGAAAAGGATACAAGCTTTTATATGATTACAAGGAATATGAAAGGTTCTATCTTAACTGTTTTGCTGTTGCGGTTCGATACAGTGCCGACTCGGGTAACTGCTCTGTAACGAGTCAGTTATATGTCCTTGTTGTCGCACTGTACATTTCGTCAGGTCAAAGGTCGCTGACCTTTGACTTTCGCGTAACCTCCAGCAGTTGTTCAACCTCCGAGGGTTGACTCACCGATGTTTCGATACGATCTGCTTCGCTCTTGTCTTGGTGTTTCGACACGACAGAGGCGTTTAAATCAGTTGTTTCCAACACTCCCCTTCGCTTCTGGAGTGTCGCTGCAGGTGACGTGGCTCTGTCCAGTCAGCAGTATGCAGTATTCGAACTTCGACTTTCCGAGCTTCTTGGTCAAGTAATCAGCTGCCATCTCGGATGAAGGGCAGTAAGACAGCTCAAGTCTTCCCTTCTCGATCTCGTCTTTTATGAAGAAATATCGCAGGGCGATATGCTCAAGTCTTTGTTGGCTATGCGAATTGCCGACTGGTTGTCGCAGAATAGGGAGAAGCTGGGTAACTGGGCCAGCTTCACTTCCTCCAGAAGTTCGCGAAGGTACAGTCCTTCCTTGGTGGCTGAGCAGAGTGCGATATATTCAGCTTCAGCTGAGGAGAGGGCGATTAATTCCTGTTTGCTCGACTGCCACGAAATAGGTCCGATAGGCTCGAGACGGTAGATGTAGCCTGTGCGCGAGCGCTTGTTGTCAGGATCTCCGGCGTGGTCGGCGTCGACGTACCCGATAAGCTTGGGCGTTGTAGTTTTGCTTTTGAAGTAGATTAGCCCGATCGTCGGAGTACTAACGAGGTAGTGAAGGGCGCGATTGAGTTCCTTCATGTGTTCGTCTTCAGGCCTTTTGAGGTAGGTGGCGAGTTGACTTGCTGAGTATGATAGGCCTGGACGGCAGGTGACGGTCGCGAAGAGAAGGCATCCCATCTTTCTCTGGTAGTTGCGTATGCCGGCGGGTTTCAGTGGAGCAGATTCTGCCTTGTCATTTCCTGCCGTGTAGCGATATGGCGTAGAGATGGTAGTTGGCATGAGTGCGAACCGTTTGGCGATGGTGTCGGCATATTTTGCGGCGTTAAGATAGATCGCGCCTTCTTCTTCTTGGATGTTGAGGCCGAGGTACTGCATGACGGTAGATGAAACCGTGAGCGTGAGATCTCTCTGTAACTCCCCTTCGAACCAGATAGTGACATTGTCGGTTGACCCGATGTAAAGCAGATCGTCTACGTAGACGATTAGTAGAATGTAGTCGTCGCCTTTCGTGAGCCGGTACATTCCTTGGTTGTGCGGTAGCTGCCGGAATCCGATGCGAGTGAGTCGAGCGTGTAAGTACTGCTGCCACAGTCTCGGTGCCTGTTTGATCCCGTACAAGGACTTCAGTAGCTGGCAGACTTGGTTAGGTTCTTCATGGGAACCGTGTGGAAGTTCGACGAAGATTTCTGCGTCGACAGGTGCGTAGAGAAAAGCATTGGCAACGTCGATTTGCCGCAGCTTCTTTTTCTTCATAGCGGCGATCGCGAGAAGAATTCGTAGTGAGGTGTGTCGACTAACCGGTGCGAATGTCTCGGTGAAATCGCGTCCGTGCTCTTGGTCAAAGCCGCGTACGACCCATCGTGCCTTGAACTTGTCAATGGTGCCGTCTGCTTTTGTCTTCACATGGAAGACCCACTTCCCGGTGAGTATTGTCTTGTTTCGTGCCACGCCGATAGGAACAACTTTCCAGGTGTTGCGCTCCTGTAGTGCTTTCAGTTCCTTGTCCATGGCTTCACACCATTTTTCCTTATGCTCCCCTCCCAGAGCCTACTGAACTGTGGCAGGCTCCTTAGGAGTATCCGTGCCGTGGACCGCGGTGACGAGACCAAGTATCTGAAGGCCACTCTATGTGTAGCGGGGGAGTGTTGTGTCCGCGGGATAAGCTGCTTCGTCTCCTGCTTCTAGGTCAGGTATGAAACTGGGCCCTAAGCGTTCTGCTTCGTTGGTGTTGACTTCTGCATGTGTAACGTAACCGGTGTCGGCGAATTCGAAGTAAGTTTCGGCGTTGACACTCTCGCGAGGATTTTCGTCGTCCATCGGGATAGGCACGGAGCAGTATGGGAGTGGTCCTGCTTCTTCCGAGGCGTTATCCACGTTCTGCTCGTCCCAGTCAGCTTCGTCTGCTGCCGAGGCGAAGTGTCGGTCACCATGGAAGCCACCTATGGGATCCCGATTTTCTTCCAAGTTGGCAAGATATGTCGGAAGGGTGAGTCGTTCGTAGAAAATGACGTCACGTGCTGCTACTGTTTCTTTGGAGTGGACGTCGAAAATCTTCCACGCGTTGTAATTTCTTTCGATGCCCAGGTGTAGTCCCCACTGTGCGCGTTGAGAAAATCGGCCGGCTCGTGCAGATGGGGGTCGGTACTGTACCATGCAGCCGAAAACTCTTAACATTTTTGTGCTGCCCTGTTTTCCTGTCCACAGCAGGTGCGGTGATGCGTTGTTCGGTAGTGACGACGACGAAAGCAAGTTGTGCAGCATGACAGCGTGGTCCATCGCTTCAGGCCACTGGTGATTGGGCAGTCGCATGCCACGCAATAATTTGCGCATGGTGTTCTGGAGAGTTCGATTCATCCGTTCCGCCACGCCTTGCTGTTGATGGGCGTAAGGAAGCGAGATGAGCCTCTTGATTCCCCTTTCTGCCAAGAACTGCTTGAACCTCTGTGAGGTGTATTCTCCTCCTCCGTCTGACTGAAAGCTTTTCAGTTTCTCGCCTGATTCTCGTTCTGCTACTGGGAGCCAAGCGATGAAGGCTTCGAAGGCCATGTCCTTGCTCGGAAGATTGAGGTGCCAAACGTAACGTGTAGCTGCATCGATGAACGTGATGGTATAACTGTATGCTCCTTGTCCGGGGTCGCGATTGTACAGGATGTCGCTGTACACGTTTTCAAGTGGTGCGTAAGCTGGTGCGCTGGGGTTGTGGTGAGAAGTGAAAGGTCGATGCGGTAAGTCAGCTTCGGGGCAGGTAAAACACGTTCCTCGCGCTCGTCGAAGTTCACTTCCGTCGGTTAGAAGTAGTGAATCTTTGTCGAGAACTCCTGCTCTGATTCTGTTGTTTAACACCGTATTACTTGGATGTCCCATTCGTGCGTGCCAGATGTCTTCGCTAGCGCGATGTCCGGGTGAACGACGATACAGGTCGGAGTTGGAGTAAAAGGCGGCGGTGAAGTTGGCGCTTCTGTGAACTTCGCGAGGAGTGGGAGTTAGCTGCTGCGCAGGAGTCGGTGAAGTATTGTCGATGTGTGGCGATGTCGTTGAAGAACTCGCGACTGGTGTTGTAAGTGTTGTTGGTGTTGCCGATGTTTCTGCTGCTGCCGATGTTGTTTCTGCTGCTGCCGAGTGTTGAATCGTTGCTAATGCTCTTGTTCGTTCTGCTTCAGGGATGGTGTGCGAGTACCAGAAGCCTTCTAGACTGAAGTCGGGGTCAAGATCCGGTGGATGTGTCCAAGAGGTGAAGGTGACGATCACGTCGCTGTCAGCAGTGCCGAGATCTGGGACGAAGTCGAGGACAAAGACATTATTCTTCAGTACTGCTTTGCCGATGTAGAGTCCTCCTCGACCGTGGAAGAGCTTGAACTCCTGTGTGGTGCTGTCTGCTTCAAGATGGATCCCCTTCGCCATTAGTTGGCTGACGCTTAGTAAGTTGTTGCCAAGTCCCTCTGCTATTAAAACCTTTGACATTTGCAGTATAACGTTTGTCTCTCGTGACTGAAGTTGCACTATGCCTTGTCGTCGTGTGCGCAGGTTCTGATTGTTGGCGACGGTGATGACAACCTCGCGTTGAAGTTGGTGTTCACGTTGAACAAAACGTCCTGAAGAACACATGTGCTGTCCACAGCAGCTGTCCAAGAACCACGTATCTTTTCCGGACGGCTCGCTTTGAGCGATAGCTGCATACGTCGGATTTGGTTGAAGTGACTCGCGGCGAGGCGTGCTGTTGTCGGGTTGCTCTTCCGGTGAGTAATATGGTGGTGATTCTGTGATGCAGGAGTCGGTCAGTCGTGTCATGCAACTGACGATGTTTCTTGTTCCTTGCGCAGGTTGTCCCGTCGATGTCGTTGAGGTTTGTACTTGAGAAGTCTAACTTGCTTGCATTGAGGCAACTTGACTGCTTGAAGGCCGAAGCTGCCGCTGCGTTGGTACTGACTGTTGTCGGTTAGGGCAGTGTGAGCGAGGATGCCCTGACATCTTGCAAAGGTGACAGAACGGAGGTACTGATTTCGGTTGATGCCGATTGTTGTTGTTGTAGCGTCGTTGAGTGTGGAATGCAAATTCGGGCACTGATGCCTTCTTCTTGTGTCGTTCCTCTTGCAGGTCCATATCTTGCTGCTCAGCATGGATTTCGGCGCAGAGTGCTGCTTCTGATATCTTTCCGTGCGCTCGGAGTATGGCGCGGGTGGAGCGCCACTGAGGACTGAGGCCGCCGATAATGACTGTGACGAAGGCGTCTTCTGAAATCGACCCTCCGCATCGAAGGAGTTTGTCGCGCAATTCGCGACAACGGCTGATATATGCCATCCCTTTTTCGCCTGGTTTCATTTCGACTGTCGTTAGTTGCGCCATTAACCGACTTTGATTTACGCTGTCTGTTGCTTGATACAGGTTCTTCAGGTGGTTGTACGCGAGCTCTGCAGAGTTGCCGTAACCCCGGTAAGACCGTATGTTCAGCTGCTGACTTGGAGTGATATTTCTCAGCAGTATTGTGTACGCCATCATTGACTGATACGTGTACTGCTGCTTATCGTACTGTGTGCCGTGTGTTGGATATGGCAGGGACCCATCGAAGAAGCCAAGGATCTGTGCGCCTTCCATCATAAGCTCGAACTCGAATGACCAGGTAAAGAAGTCCTTTCCGTCGAAAGGCTTTGTCGTTTGCAGTTTTAAGACGTGCGCGAACTGCGACTGAACTTGAAGTGCATCCAGTGTTTTTTCTTGTCCGGATGCAGGCTGCGGGTGTGGCATAAAGCTGACGGAGCCACGCTGGGGCTCGTACGGAGCAAAGGTAGGCCGTTGCTGTTGATTTCCACGTGCGTACGATGAACCATCTAGGCTCATTGGTGTTGCGTTGTTGTTGTTGCTGTTGTTTGACTGTGCAGGTGCCCCTTGCTGGTGCTGTTCGTAGAAGGACATGAAGGAGAAGAACCTCTCCATCATGTCTGGATCGAAGGCCGCAGCTTGATTTGCGGGAGTTTCCGAAGACGATGCCCTTGGTCTTGTTGCCGTACCCTCCTCTGTCTGTAGGCCAGAGGCAGGAGGTGGAGTAGGAGTAGTGCCAGGAGAGCCGTTAGAGGAGCTTCTCTCCTTCTGCGTTGCCATGTCTTGTGATGTCGTAGATATCTTGATCGTAGTCGAATTTGTCCTGACTGCTCTCATACCATGTCAGAATCCCAGTCACTAGACCACTGGGATAAAAGGGCTTGTTAAGTAGCGGGTCAGTGCGCCCATAACCCCCCAGGCCAACGAGCCTGTAACCCTTCCCTAGGATCAATCGGGGATCACCAGTGGACCTCTGACACCCCCCCGCACTGGGATGCCCGAAGTGCACACACACTGGGATTCGAACCCGAGACCTTCGCTCTGATACCATGTCAGGCTGAGAAGGCCCTTGGGATCTTTGCAGGACTGAATTCAAGAGTAGGATGATGTAGTAGCGGAAGCGTTTTAATAAAGACTTGTTGAACCACCTTGTACTGGTTTGTGAGAACAAAGTAAGTTGATAATAACAAAAGGATACAAGCTTTTATATGATTACAAGGAATATGAAAGGTTCTATCTTAACTGTTTTGCTGTTGCGGTTCGATACAGTGCCGACTCGGGTAACTGCTCTGTAACGAGTCAGTTATATGTCCTTGTTGTCGCACTGTACATTTCGTCAGGTCAAAGGTCGCTGACCTTTGACTTTCGCGTAACCTCCAGCAGTTGTTCAACCTCCGAGGGTTGACTCACCGATGTTTCGATACGATCTGCTTCGCTCTTGTCTTGGTGTTTCGACACGACAGAGGCGTTTAAATCAGTTGTTTCCAACAGTAGTGCCCCTCTGAGTTTGCTTCTTGTTGTTTTTCAGAGACCGCCTCTTTCCTAGCCTAGGGGGTGTGTCAAACTATATATGATGATATATTTGGTAGGCTAGGCACTTAGATTGAGGTACTCTTCAGAGAGTTAACACTTTGTTGAGACCCTGTTCTTCTTTCACTTCTCCCTAGTTTCTGACAGATGGTGCATACCAACCCGAGTGCAAGTCACCAAAAACACCTTCGATCAGTACGTGAGTGATCATACTAAGTTTTCATAGTGGTAGTACGTGTGTGAAATGCCGGCGTCGGAAACGCAGAGCCGGGGAGCCGCCGATCGGGACGGAGCTGGAAGTGACCGCGTGGCGTCCACCATTGCGGCGACCCACCCGCCTCCCGCGCCGACTGCCCTGTCGCTCGCATCCCTCCTGTCTCTCGCTGCTCCCAAGCCCCTCGTCTCCTTCCTCCGCTCGCCGCTCCACGCCGCGCTGCTGTGCCTCCCCGTCATCACGTTTCTCCTCGTTGTCGTGCGACAGCCCGTCGCCGTGGAGCACATTGCGATCCACTCGGTCGAGGAGCAATATCGATTGGAGTCGCTGGGGGAGCAGAAGGGATCGCCAGCGTCGCACGATTCGCCAGCATCGCACGAGCAACTTCAGCGACGAGTTGACGAACTGCAAGCCTCATGGGCTGCTCAGCTCGCAGAGTCGTCGCCGACTGTCGCAGATCCAGTCGCAAGCGACACAGAAGGCTCCAGACAGCGCGTCGCGTCACCTCCGCCCGGAATCGCAGCCCCGCCAGCAGCGCTGGTTCCGGCGCCGCATTTGGCGGACTGCGCGGCCAATGCGCGCGTGCACGCGGTGGAGCATTGGGCCAGCCGCCCCGCCGATGGCTCCGACCCGCCCTGGGCCGCCCTCCGACGCAATGCGGGCGCGGGCGAGGGGAAGGAGGCGGAGGAGGGGGACGGGGAGAGGGAGGGGGAGGGGAATGGGGACGCGGAAAAAGGGGGGGAAGGGGAAGGGGGCAAGAGGGAGAGTGAGATAGGCGGGAGCAGCGCATGGGCAGCGAGGAGAGAGGAGGATGTGGCGGAGCGGAGAGGAGAGGCGCGCGGGGATGTGGCGGTGGTGGAAGGGCCGTTTCCGCCGTGGGTGGAGGGCGCGGACACGGACAACTACCCGCTGACTCGCCTTGTGCAGCGCGACCTCTGGCGCCACCAGTTCCCCCGCAACTGCTCCCACCCCGCTGTAAGGCGAGTGGCTCCGGCGCACCCCCGGGGGCGCTGCGCTGCGTGCTGAGCATGCCCCGTGCGCCATGCCGTGCACCCACCTCCTCTCCCTCACCATGCCACCCGCCCTCAGCTTCCCCGCTTGTCCCCGCCTGTCCCCGTCGCCCTCGCATCCTCCGCAGATTCCTGCTGGCGCCAGTAGGGGGGAGCGTGCGGCACGGGCTGGGCACGCAGATGACGCTGCTGGCGGGCGCGCTGGCGCTGGCCGTGCGCAGCGGGAGGGTGCTGGTCATTGCTCATGCGGGGGCGAGGGGCAGGGGGCGCGGGGGCGTGGGGCTGCTGGGGGGCTTTGAGCGCGCGGAGCACGAGGGGTGTGAGCGCGAGGGCATGCGCGGCGAGTGGCGCTGCTACTTCCTCCCAGAGACGTCCGACGAGTGCAGGCGGTGAGGCGAGTGCAGGCGGTGAGGCGAGTGCAGGTGGTGAGGCGTGTTGCAAGTGAAGAGTTGAGGCAGGGCAGGCACGAAGGCATGTCAGGTGGCAGGAAGGGTGCTAGATGTATGGCATTCAAACACACCTTTAAGAAATATCAAAAGTGTGCAAGCCCGCCCGCTCTCATTGCACTGCGGTTCACAACCCATCCATTCCCCCTGCCCTCCCGCCAGCCGCGCACACTCATTGGCCCGGCGCGCCGCGTCCTTCCAAGGCGCCCACCCGCTGCTCGCCACCACCAAGCACCCCTCCCTCGCCACCCCCACGCCCTTTCAACAGGCGCGAGGCTCAGGGGAGGGACAGGGGGATGAGCAGGGCAGAGGCGAGGAAGAGGGGGCAGAGGGGGAGGATGGGGGGGAAGAGGAGCCGGGGGGCAGGCAGCGGCGGCACAAGAGGGGGACGCGGCCGCTGTTCTTCCCGGTGGTGCCGTCGCGGTGGGGGCAGCCATGGCTGGCCATCCCGGGCGTGGTGGAGGCGCAGGGGCGCCTCATCGTCACCAACCGCATGAAGTCTGCTGCCTCAATCCCTTCCCTCCCTCCCCCTCTCCCTCCCTCCCTCCCTCCCTCCCTCCCTCCCTCCCTCCCTCCCTCCCTCCCTCCCTCCCTCCCTCCCTCCCTCCCTCCCTCTCTCCCTCCCTCTCTCCAAGCCTTTCCTTCGCACCGTCCTCCTACTCTCTCGCTGGGTCTTCACAGCGGACACCTGTTCATTCGCATGCCATCGCCTGCCATGAATGCACCACCTCAGACTAGTCCCTGCTCTGGCTCAACCCAGCATCCCACTCGCTGCACCATGCACTGCTCTCCCCTCACCCCGACCACCCTTCCCCCACCTCCGGCACCTCTGCAGCAACACGCACCGCTGGTGGCGCGCCCAGGCAGCGCGCTTCTTCCTGAGGGCGCCATCGCCACGCCTGTGCCGTCTGCTCAACGCCCAGCGCCACCTCTCCTATGGCCGCCTCGCCGCTGCTGCTATCGCACAGGCTGAGCTCGCTGCCACTCAGGCGGACGTGGTACTATCACAGGTTGATCTGTCTGTAGCTCAGGCAGACGTGGCTGTGACACAGGCTGACGCTGCTGTAGCAGAGGAAGATCCGGCTGTAGGAGATGGGGAAATGCCAATCACAGGGTTGCGTGCCTCTGCTGCACTGACCGCTGGTCCATCTGATAGCAGCTCACTGTGGAAAATCGCACCTGGTGAGATGCTGCACTCACTGCCACCTCGTGCCTCCCAAGTCCCGCTAAGCCATGGCCCCCACGCACTGCCGCTGCTCCCACACATTGTCTCGCACGGACTTCTAGGGTGCGACTGGGGATGCTCTGAGGTGCCGCTCAGTGCTTCCTCATCCCATACTGCTCTCATGTGCCAACCCTCTTTCCTTTCTCTCCCTCCAAAGTCTCCTCTCCCGTATGCCCTCGGTCGGCACACCCTTCCTTATCCCATGTAGTGCCACTATGGGCGCCCACTGTGCTTGCAGTACACCGTGCCTCCCTGCACTAGTGCACACGTGACCCGCCCTCTCCCTCCTCCCTTCCCTCAATCGCCTCCCCCCAATCGCCTCCCCCCAGGCCCCATGGAGCGGCAGCTGTGGTGGCGGATGCGGGTGCCGTGGGTGCCGCGGGCGCTGGTGAGCATGCATGTGCGCATGGGCGACAAGGGGCGCGAGATGCGAGTGGCGGGCGTTGGGGAGTACGTGCGCCTGCTGCTGCGCGTGCGCCGCCACGACCCCCACACTCGCTTCGTGTGGCTCGCCACTGAGATGCAGCCCGTGAGTCACCACGGTGCTGCAGTGTTGATGCGTGCCCGGGGGTTGAATGCAAGTGACTTGGGTCGCAGTGGCACGAAATGCAAGTTGGTAGTGTGAGGAGTGGTGCTTGTGTGGAGCTTTCAGTGAGTCACACTTGAAACACCAACACAGTCAGTCCACCAACCAAACTTGAATATGTTATTATTGCGCACACAGATTTGTTTGTTCATTGTTCCTGAAATCCCCTGCCCCACCATCACGGCACACCAGGTGGTGGAGCAGCTGAGCGGCATGGGCGGGTGGACGTGGTTCGCCACGGACGTGCCGCGCATGGCGGGCAACGACAGCATGCCGGCGTACGAGAGAGCGCTGGGGGTGCAGCGCAGCACGGACAACGCGTTGGTGAACCTGCTGCTGGCGGGCGAGGCGGACTACTTCATCGGGGCGCTCGGGTCGTCCTGGTCCTTCCTGCTCGACGCCCTGCGCTGCACCGCCGGGAAGATGCGCCACGGCTTCCTCAGTGTCAACGTTTCTCCCCGCTGGTAGTCGCACTGTTGCTGGTCCTTGCGTCCTCGGCCTGCTGACTCTTGCACTCTGGACATATGCATGCTGTGTTTACCCCAATAAAATGTTTCTTGTCTCGTCTAAAAATACATCCAAAAGTAAGGCTGTCCTACCAATTTCTCAATCAGCGTGTGTAATGGAAGAACGCTGGGTACGACTCATGAGATGTGTCAAACGGGGCCTCAGATGTCAGGAAAAAAACCCTGAAATTCCTGATTTTGGCAGTCCATTCTCAACCTTGTTGGAAACAATTGATTTAAGCGCCTCTGTCGTGTCGAAACACCAAGACAGAAACGAAGCGAAACATATCGAAGCATCAGCGAGTCAACCCTCGGAAGTTGAACAACTGCTGGAGGTTACGCGAAAGTCAAAGGTCAGCAACCTTTGACCTGACAAATGCAGCGCGACAGCAAGGACAAACAACTGACTCGCTACTGAGCAGTTGCCCGAGTCGACACTGTATCGAACCGCAACAGCAACAGTAAAACGGTTATTAACCATATCTCTTCATATTCCTTGTATCCTTATAAAAGCTTGTATCTCTTTGTTTCAATCAATCAACTTTGCCCTCACATAGTAGCGCAAGGTGGTTCACAATCCTTTTATTAAACGCTTCCGCTATTACATTGTCCTACCCTTGAATTCTGTCCTGCAAAGATCCTAAGGGCTTTTTTTCAGCCCAACATGGTATGAGAGCAGTCAGGACAAATTCAACTACGATCAAGACACCTACAACATCACAAAACATGGCAACGCAGAAGGAGAGAAGCTCCTCTAACGGCTCTCCCGGTACTACTCCTACTCCACCTCCTGCCTCTGGCCTACAGACAGAGGAGGGTACGGCAACAAGGCCAAGAGCAACGTCTTCAGAAACTCCCGCAAATCAAGCCGCAGCCTTCGATCCAGACATGATGGAGAAGTTCTTCTCCTTCATGTCCTTCTACGAACAACACCAGCAAGGGGCACTTGCACAGTCAAACAACAGCAACAACGCAACACCGATGAGCCTCGACGGTTCATCCTACGCACGTGGAAATCAACAGCAACGGCCTACCTTTGCTCCGTACGAGCCCCAGCGTGGCTCCGTCAGCTTTACGCCACACCCGCAGCCCGCATCTGGACAAGAAAAGACACTGGACGCACTTCAAGTTCAGTCGCAGTTCGCGCACGTCTTAAAACTACAAACGACAAGGCCTTTCGACGGAAAGGATTTCTTTACCTGGTCATTCGAGTTCGAGCTAATGATGGAAGGCGCGCAGATCCTTGGCTTCTTCGACGGGTCCCTGCCATATCCAACATACGGCACATAGTACGACAAGCAGCAGTACACGTATCAGTCAATGATGGCGTACACAATACTGCTGAGAAATATCACTCCAAGTCAGCAGCAGAACATACGGTCTTACCGAGGATACGGCAACTCTGCAGAGCTCGCGTACAACCACCTGAAGAACATGTATCAAGCAACAGACAGCGTAAATCAAAGTCGGTTAATGGCGCAACTGACGACAGTCGAAATGAAACCAGGCAAAAAAGGGATAGCGTATATCAGCCGTTGTCGCGAATTGCGCGACAAACTCCTTCGATGCGGAGGGTCGATTTCAGAAGACGCCTTCGTCACAGTCATCATCGGCGGCCTCGGTCCTCAGTGGCAATCCACTCGCGCCATACTCCGAGCCCACGGAAAAATATCAGAAGCAGCACTCTGCGCCGAGATCCACGCTGAGCAGCAAGATATGGACCTGCAAGAAGAACGACACAAACGGAAGGCATCAGTGCCAGAATTCGCATTTCACACTCAACGGCGCAACAACAACAACAACAACTATCGGCATCAACCGAAACCAGTACCTCCGTTCTGTCACCTTTGCAAGACATCAGGCCACCCCCGTACACACTGCCCAAACCGTCCGCTTCGCCCTTCAAGCAGTCAAGTCGCCTCAACGCAAGCGAATCCGACCTCTCAAGTACAAACCTCAACAACATCGACGGGACAACCTGCGCAAGGAACAAGAAACATCATCAGTTGCATGACACGGCTAACCGACTCCTGCATCACAGAGTCACCACCACATTACTCACCGGAAGAGCAACTCGATAACAGCAAGCCTCGCCGCGAGTCACTTCAACCAAATCCGACATATGCAGCCATCGCTCAAAGCGAGCCGTCCGGAAAAGATACGTGGTTCTTGGACAGCTGCTGTGGACAACACATGTGCTCTTCAGGACGTTTTGTTCAACGTGAACACCAACTTCAACGCGAGGTCGTCATCACCGTCGCCAACAATCAGAACCTGCGCACACGACGACAAGGCGTAGTACAACTTCAGTCACGAGAGACAAATGTCATACTGCAGATGTCAAAGGTTCTAATAGCAGAAGGACTCGGTTACAACTTACTCAGTGTCAGTCAGCTGATGGCGAAGGGCATACACCTTGAAGCATATAGCACAACTCAAGAGTTCAAGTTATACCACAGGAAAGGCGGTCTCTACATCGGGAAGGCAGTCCTAAAAAACAACGTCTTCGTCCTCGACTTCGTCCCAGATCTTGGCACTGCTAACAGCGACGGGATTGTCACTTTCACCTCTTGGACACATCCACCGGATCTTGACCCCGACTTCAGTCCAGAAGGCTTCTGGTACTCGCACACCATCCCTGAGGCAGAATGAACAAGAGCATTAGCAACAATTCAACACTCGGCAGCAGCAGAGACAACATCGGCAGCAACAGAGACAACATCAGCAGCAACAAAGACAACATCGGAAACAGTAAAGACAACGGCAGCAGCAGCAGCAGCAACATCAACGCCAATCGCTGGACCTTCAACTGCACCAGTTCCAATCGACGGCACTCCACCGACTCTTGCGCAGCAGCTTAACCCAACATCACGAGAAGTACATCGAAGTTCAAACCTCACCGCAAGCTTCTACTCCAACTCCGACTTGTATCGTCGCTCACCCGGACATCGCGCTAGCGAAGACATCTGGCACGCACGAATGGGACATCCAAGCAACACAGTGTTAAACAACACAATCAAAGCAGGAGTACTCGACAAAGATTCAGTGCTTTTAACCGATGGAAGCGAACTTCGACGAGCTCGTGGAACGTGCTTTACTTGCCTCGAAGCTGACTTACCACATCGGCCATTCGCTTCTCACTGTGAAGAAATTAAACAGGGATGAATGAGAGAAGGTGATTGCACTAGCAAGCAGTTGAGTACATATAGGAAACCCTAGATTGGGCTGTACTCACTATAGAGTACCCCACTGCAGGCTAGACAAATATGACATTCTGACACACCCCCATAGCCAAAGTGGGGTGTAATCAGCACAAGAAGCAAAGCAAAACAAAAGACAAGCTCAGGGTGGATCACAATGACACCACACATTCTGAGCACAAGTAAGCAAGCAATAGTTCACAATAATAGTAAGCAAAGCTAGAAGCTATCACAGAGGGCAAGTGTGGAGGAGGAGGGACTATGAGAGGAGAGGAGGTAGTGGGCGGCAGCTGAAGCTGCTGGCACACGGCGCAACTGGAGCAACTGGCACACGAGCAACTGGAGCAACTGGCACACTGGCAACTGGAGCAACTGGCACACGGGCTACTGGAGTAACTGGCTCCGCGGCTAACTCTGAGCGGCAGGAGCAACGGACTCACGGGCGACTGGAGCAACTGGCTCACGGGCGACTGGCGCAACGGGCTCACGGGCGACTGGCGCAACGGTCTCACGGGCGACTGGAGTTGCGGGCTTCACGGCGGCCACCCCCCTTCAACCTCCCCAAACTATCCCACCCCCCTTTTCACACACCCCCTGCTGCACCTCTAGATTCGCTTACACTCCACCCCCTAGCACCACTCCATCATCTCCCACACACCCACCCCCCTCAGCGGCAGCTGCAGTAGTGGGAGACAGAGGAGGAGGAGGAGCAGGGGAGACCACACACCCGCCACCCCCCCCCTCGCCACCCCCAAACCCTAACGCAGGGCAGGGCGGGATGGCGGGTAGGGAGGTTACGGGGGGGGGGGGGGGGGGGGGGGGGGCGACGCGCGGCCTCCCAGGGCGCCAGAACAGGCGGCAGAAGGGGCGACGCGCGGCCCCCCCCCCAGGTCGCGGCCCCCTCAGGTCGCCTCGACAGGGCCGCGACAGGGCAGGGGCAGGGCCGCGACAGGGCCGCGGCGGGCGACGGGGCAGGGCCGCGACGGGGGGCCGCGACGGAGGGCCGCGACGGGGGGGGCCGCGACGGGGGGCCGCGACGGGGGGGCGCGACAGGGCGACGGGGCAGGGCCGGGCGACGGGGCAGGGCCGGGGCGAGGCCGTGACGGGGCCGCGCGCAACGGGGTCGCGACGGGGCCGCGACGGGGCCGTGAAGGGGCCGCGACGGGGCCGCGACGGGTTCGCGACGGGGCCGCGACTGGTTCGCGACGGGGCCGCGACGGGGTCGCGACGGGGTCGCGACGGGGCCGCGACGGGGTCGCTACGGGGTTGCGACGGGGTGGGGCCGTGAAGGCCGGTACGGGGCCGTGACTGGGCCGTGAAGGGGCTGCGACGGGGCCGTGAAGGGGCCGCTAAGGGGCCGTGAAGGGGCCGCGACAGGGCCACGACGGGGTTGCGAAGGAGCCACGACAGGGCCGCGACGGGGTCGCGAAGGGGCCACGAAGGGGGCACGAAGGGCCGCGACGGGCAGCAGGGCAGAGCGCGAAACGCGCTAAGGGCAGGGCAGAAAAAAAGTTTAGCGAAGTGGTGGGCCCTAGGAAGGAACAGTCCCAGGAGGGAACCAGCTCTATACCATGTGAAGAAATTAAACAGGGATGAATGAGAGAAGATGATTGCACTAGCAAGCAGTTGAGTACATATAGGAAACCCTAGATTGGGCTGTACTCACTATAGAGTACCCCACTGCAGGCTAGACAAATATGACATTCTGACACTCACCAAAACCCCAGCGCTCCAGCTTACGCACCACTTGAGAAAGTGTACAGCGACATCCTGTACAATCGCGAACCTGGACAAGGAGCATACAGCTACACCATCACGTTCATCGATGCCGCTACACGTTACGTTTGGCACCTCAACCTTCCAAGCAAGGACATGGCTTTCGAAGCCTTCATCGCTTGGCTCCCAGTAGCAGAACGAGAATCGGGCGTGAAGCTAAAAAGCTTCCAGTGAGACGGAGGAGGAGAATACACCTCACAGCGGTTCAAGCAGTTCTTGGCAGAGAGGGGAATCAAGAGGCTCATCTCGCTTCCCTACGCTCATCAACAGCAAGGCGTGGCGGAACGGATGAATCGAACTCTCCAGAACACCATGCGCAAATTACTGCGTGGCATGCGACTGCCCAATCACCAGTGGCCTGAAGCGATGGACCACGCTGTCATGCTGCACAACTTGCTTTCGTCGTCATCACTACCGAACAACGCATCACCGCACCTGCTGTGGACAGGAAAACAAGGCAGCACAAAAATGTTAAGGGTTTTCGGATGCATGGTACAGTACCAACCCCCATCTGCACGAGCCGGCCGATTTTCCCAACGCGCACAGTGGGGACTACACCTGGGCATCGAAAGAAATTACAACGCGTGGAAGATTTTCGACGTCCACTCCAAAGAAACAGTAGCAGCACGTGATGTCATTTTCTACGAACGACTCACCCTTCCGACATACCTTGCCAACCTGACAGAAGACTGGGACCCCACAGGTGGTTTCCGTGGCGATCGAGCTTTCGCCTCGGCAGCAGACGAAGCTGACTGGGACGAGCAGAACGTGGATAACGCCTCGGAAGAAGCAGGACCACTCCCATACTGCTCCGTGCCTATCCCGATGGACGACGAAAATCCTCGCGAAAGCGTCAACGCCGAAACCTATTTCAACTTCGCCGACACTGGTTACGTTACACCTGCAGAAGTCAACACCAACGAAGCAGAACGCATAGGGCCCAACTTCATACCTGACCCAGAAACAGGCGACGAAGCAGCTTATCCCGCGGACACAACTCTCCCCCGCTACACACAGAGTGGCCTTCAGATACTCGGCCTAGTCACCGCGGTCCACGGCACCGAAACTCCTAAGGAGCCTGCCACAATTCAGCAGGCTCTGGGGGGGAAGCATAGGGAAAAATGGTGTGAAGCCATGGACAAGGAACTCGAAGCACTGAAGGAGCGCAACACCTGGAAAGTGGTCCCTATCGGCGTGGCACGAAACAAAACAATACTCACCGGGAAGTGGGTCTTCCGTGTGAAGACGAAAGCAGACGGCACCATTGACAAGTTCAAGGCACGATGGGTCGTACGCGGCTTTGACCAAGAGCACGGACGCGATTTCACCGAGACATTCGCCCCGGTCAGTCGACACACCTCACTACGGATTCTTCTCGCGATCGCCGCTATGAAGAAAAAGAAACTGCGGCAAATCGACGTCGCCAATGCATTCCTTTACGCACCTGTTGAGGCCGAAATCTACGTCGAACTCCCACACGGTTCCCACGGAGAGCCCAACCAAGTCTGTCAGCTGCAAAAATCCCTGTATGGGATCAAACAGGCCCCGAGACTGTGGCAGCAGTACTTACACGCTCGACTCACTCGCATCGGATTCCAGCAGCTACTGCACGACCAAGGCATGTACCGGCTCACGAAAGGCGACGACTACATTCTATTGATCGTCTACGTAGATGACCTACTCTACATCGGGTCGAGCGACAACGTTACTATCTGGTTCGAAGGGGAGTTACAGTAAGACCTCACGCTCACAGTCTCATCTACTGTCACGCAGTACCTTGGTCTCAATATCCAAGAAGGAGAAAGCGCGATCTACCTCAACGCTGCAAAATATGCCGATACCATCGCCAAACGCTTCGCACTAACGCCAACTACCATCTCTACGCCATACCGTTACACGGCACGAAACAACAAGGAAGAATCCGCTCCACTAAAGCCCGCCGGCATACGCGTCTACCAGAGAAAGCTGGGATGTCTTCTCTTCGCAGCTGTTACCTGCCGCCCGGACCTATCATACTCCGCAAGTCAACTCGCCACCTACCTCAAAAGGCCTGAAGCCGAACATATGACGGAACTAGACCGCGCTCTTCACTACCTCGTTAGTACTCCAACGATCGGCCTGATCTACTACAAGAACAAAACTACAACGCCCAAGTTAATCAGCTACGTCGACGCCGACCACGCCGGGGATTCTGACAACAGGCGCTCGCGCACAGGCTACATCTAGGATCTTTGCAGGACAGAATTCAAGGGTAGGACAATGTAATAGCGGAAGCGTTTAATAAAAGGATTGTGAACCACCTTGTGCTGGTATGTGAGGGCAAAGTTGATTGATTGAAACAAAGAGATACAAGCTTTTATAAGGATACAAGGAATATGAAGAGATATGGTTAATAACCGTTTTACTGTTGCTGTTGCGGTTCGATACAGTGTCGCCTCGGGCAACTGCTCAGTAGCGAGTCAGTTGTTTGTCCTTGCTGTCGCGCTGCATTTGTCAGGTCAAAGGTTGTTGACCTTTGACTTTCGCGTAACCTCCAGCAGTTGTTCAACTTCCGAGGGTTGACTCGCTGATGCTTCGATATGTTTCGCTTCGTTTCTGTCTTGGTGTTTCGACACGACAGAGGCGCTTAAATCAATTGTTTCCAACACTCCCCTTCGCTTCTGGAGTGTCGCTGCTGATGACGTGGCTTTGTCCAGTCAGCAACATGCAATATTTGAACTTCGACTTTCCGAGCTTCTTGGTCAAGTAATCAGCTGCCATCTCGGATGTGGGGCAGTAAGACAGCTCAAGTCTCCCCTTCTCGATCTCGTCCTTTACGAAGAAATATCGCAGGGCGATATGCTTCATCCTGTTTGCGAATCCGTTTTTGTTGGCTATGCGAATTGCCGACTGGTTGTCGCAGAACAAGGAGAAGCTGGGTAACTGAGCCAGCTTCGCTTCCTCCAGGAGTTCGCGAAGGTACAATCCTTCCTTGGTGGCTGAACAGAGTGCGATATATTCTGCTTCGGCTGAGGAGAGAGCGATTAATTCCTGCTTACTCGACTGCCACGAGATAGGTCCGATAGGCTCGAGACGGTAGATGTAGCCTGTGCGCGAGCGCCTGTTATCAGAGTCCCCGGCGTGGTCGGCGTCGACGTAGCCGATTAACTTGGGCGTTGTAGTTTTGTTCTTGTAGTAGATCAGGCCGATCGTTGGATTACTAACGAGGTAGTGAAGAGCGCGGTCTAGTTCCGTCATATGTTCGGCTTCGGGCCTTTTGAGGTAGGTGGCGAGTTGACTTGCGGAGTATGATAGGTCCGGGCGGCAGGTAACAGCTACGAAGAGAAGACATCCCAGCTTTCTCTGGTAGACGCGTATGCCGGCGGGCTTTAGTGGAGCGGATTCTTCCTTGTTGTTTCCTGCCATGTAACGGTATGGCGTAGAGATGGTGGTTGGCGTGAGTGCGAAGCGTTTGGTGATGGTATCGACATATTTTGCTGCGTTGAGGTAGATCGCGCTTTCTCCTTCTTGGATATTGAGACCGAGGTACTGCGTGACGGTAGATGAGACTGTGAGCGTGAGGTCTTTCTGTAACTCCCCTTCGAACCAGATAGTAACGTTGTTGGTCGACCCGATGTAGAGTAGGTCATCTACGTAGACGATCAATAGAATATAGTCGTCGCCTTTCTTGAGCCGGTACATGCCTTGGTCGTGCGGTAGCTGCTGGAATCCGATGTGAGTGAGTCGAGCGTGTAAGTACTACTGCCACAGTCTCGGGGCCTGTTTGATCCCGTACAGGGATTTTTGCAGCTGACAGACTTGGTTGGGCTCTCCGTGGGAACTGTGTGGGAGTTCGACGTAGATTTCGGCCTCAGCAGGTGCGTAAAGGAATGCATTGGCGACGTCGATTTGCCGCAGTTTCTTTTTCTTCATAGCGGCGATCGCGAGAAGAATCCGTAGTGAGGTGTGTCGACTGACCGGGGCGAATGTCTCGGTGAAATCGCGTCCGTGCTCTTGGTCAAAGCCGCGTACGACCCATCGTGCCTTGAACTTGTCAATGGTGCCGTCTGCTTTCGTCTTCACACGGAAGACCCACTTCCCGGTGAGTATTGTCTTGTTTCGTGCCACGCCGATAGGGACCACTTTCCAGGTGTTCCGCTCCTTCAGTGCTTCGAGTTCCTTGTCCATGGCTTCACGCCATTTTTCCCTATGTTCCCCCCCCAGAGCCTTCTGAACTGTGGCAGGCTCCTTAGGAGCTTCGGTGCCGTGGACCGCGGTGACGTGGCCGAGTATCTGAAGGCCACTCTGTGTGTAGCGGGGGAGAGTTGTGTCCGCGGGATAAGCTGCTTCGTCGCCTGTTTCTGGGTCAGGTATGAAGTTGGGCCCTATGCGTTCTGCTTCGTTGGTGTTGACTTCTGCAGTTGTAACGTAACCGGTGTCGGCGAAGTTGAAATAAGTTTCGGCATTGACGCTTTCGCGAGGATTTTCGTCGTCCATCGGGATAGGCACGGAGCAGTATGGGAGTGGTCCTGCTTCTTCCGAGGCGTTATCCACGTTCTGCTCGTCCCAGTCAGCTTCGTCTGCTGCCGAGGCGAAAGCTCGATCGCCACGGAAACCACCTGTGGGGTCCCAGTCTTCTGTCAGGTTGGCAAGGTATGTCGGAAGGGTGAGTCGTTCGTAGAAAATGACATCACGTGCTGCTACTGTTTCTTTGGAGTGGACGTCGAAAATCTTCCACGCGTTGTAATTTCTTTCGATGCCCAGGTGTAGTCCCCACTGTGTGCGTTGGGAAAATCGGCCGGCTCCTGCAGATGGGGGTTGGTACTGTACCATGCATCCGAAAACCCTTAACATTTTTGTGCTGCCTTGTTTTCTTGTCCACAGCAGGTGCGGCGATGCGTTGTTCGGTAGTGATGACGACGAAAGCAAGTTGTGCAGCATGACAGCGTGGTCCATCGCTTCAGGCCACTGGTGATTGGGCAGTCGCATGCCACGCAGTAATTTGCGCATGGTGTTCTGGAGAGTTCGATTCATCCGTTCCGCCACGCCTTGCTGTTGATGAGCGTAGGGAAGCGAGATGAGCCTCTTGATTCCCCTCTCTGCCAAGAACTGCTTGAACCGCTGTGAGGTGTATTCTCCTCCTCCGTCTCACTGGAAGCTTTTTAGCTTCACGCCCGATTCTCGTTCTGCTACTGGGAGCCAAGCGATGAAGGCTTCGAAAGCCATGTCCTTGCTTGGAAGGTTGAGGTGCCAAACGTAACGCGTAGCGGCATCGATGAACGTGATGGTGTAGCTGTATGCTCCTTGTCCAGGTTCGCGATTGTACAGGATGTCGCTGTACACTTTCTCAAGTGGTGCGTAAGCTGGAGCGCTGGGGTTGTGGTGAGAAGTGAATGGCCGATGTGGTAAGTCAGCTTCGGGGCAAGTAAAGCACGTTCCACGAGCTCGTCGAAGTTCGCTTCCATCGGTTAAAAGCAGTGAATCTTTGTCGAGTACTCCTGCTTTGATTGTGTTGTTTAACACTGTGTTGCTTGGATGTCCCATTCGTGCGTGCCAGATGTCTTCGCTAGCGCGATGTCCGGGTGAGCGACGATACAAGTCGGAGTTGGAGTAGAAGCTTGCGGTGAGGTTTGCACTTCAATGTACTTCTCGTGATGTTGGGTTAAGCTGCTGCGCAAGAGTCGGTGGAGTGCCGTTGATTGGAACTGGTGCAGTTGAAGGTCCAGCTGTGAAACAATAGGAATGAATGACTAGGAAATGAGTTGGGTACAAATAGGAAACCCTAACAAACTGTACCCCATAGTGTCTACCCCACTACAGCCTAAACAGGCTATGTGATTAATGTTTGACACACCCCCATAGGCAAGGTGGGGGAGAACAAGGGGTCACAAGACCAGTCAAGCAAAGCAAAGCAAAGCAAGCTCAGGGTGGATCACAACGTCACCACACATTCCGAGCACAGGTTCAAAGGCCACAACGCCAGTTCACATGCAAGGTGATATATAAAGGTAAACAAGCAAGTGCAGGTATATATAGATCACAGTACAAATAAAGTTAAGAGGTAAGCAAGTGAGGCCAAGTAGGCACAAGACCTAGCATAGTACAGAAGCGCTGATGATCACAAGGCTGAAGCGCCTTGGTGAAGATATCAGCAGTGTTGGCCTGAGAGGCCACGTAAGCAAGGCGCAGCTGACCACGCTGCTGCAGCTCACGAGCAAGGAAGTAGCGAAGAGCAATGTGCTTCGTTCTGTGCTCCAGTCTGTGCTCCCGACACAAGGCCAGCATGGCCTTGTTGTCTACGTACAGAACTGGAGGAGAACGAGGCGGCTCTCCCAGGTCAGTCAGCAGGTAGGTGAGCCAGCGAAACTCCTGTGCAGCCATGGCTCCTGCGTAGATCTCAGCCTCACAGCTGGAGCTGAGAACAGAAGACGAGCGGGTAGACCGCCACGAAACAGAACCGGAACCAAGGCTGAAGGTGTAACCCTGTGAAGACCGCTGAGTAGCCAGGTCGTCGACCCAAGACGCGTCTGCGTGACCAGTGAGGACCACTGGACTCCGCCCTCCAAGCACGAGCCCCATGCCCGACGTACTGCACAGGCAGCGCAACACCCTCTTCGCGGCAGCCATGTGCTCTGGTCGGTGTCTCCCAGGAGCAACATAGCGAGCCAAGATGCTAAGAGGGTATGCCAGGTCAGGTCGAGTGCAGGTCATCAGGTACATGAGGCAGCCAACAAGCTCTGGGTACGGGCCACTCGGCTCTACGGACTCATCCGAAGGCAGAGCTGAGAGCGAGTGGCGAGTAGACAGAGGAGTGGCCTGAGGCGAGGAGTACGTGAAGTCGAAGCGCTGAAGGACCTGCTGCACCATGTGTGACTGAGTCAGAGTAATGGTGCGCCGTGCTCTGTCCCGGGTGATCTGCAAGCCAAGATAGCTGCGCAGTTCACCCAGGTCTGTGCACGTGTGTCTCTTCTGTAGCTCAGACTTCACGTGGGCAAGTCCAGCAGTGTCAGCCGTAGCAAAGACCAAGTCGTCGACGTACACGAGGATGTAGAACGGCGGCAGCGAGGTGTCGGTGCGAAGAAACAGCGACGGGTCAGCAGTAGAAGGAGCAAACCCAAGAGCTGCAAGCGTAGTCCTCAGTGTGTCGTGCCACTCACGGGGTGCCTGGCGGAGACCGTAGACTGGCCGTCGAAGGCTCCACTGGGTACCAGCAGGAAACGACCCAGTGAAGCCAGGTGGGCGGCGCAGCCAGATCTCCTCGTGCAGGCTGCCCTGTAGGAAAGCAGTGCTGAAGTCAAGGGAGTGAAGCTCGTAGTCACGCTGAGCAGCGACATGCAGCAGAACCCGAAGAGTGGTCATCTTCGGGGTCGGGGAGAAGGTCTGAAAGTAGTCAACTCCCTGCCGCTAACTGAAGCCTCGAGCCACGTAACGCGCCTTGAAGACAGGCGAAGAACCCGGCGGCCGCTTCACCCTGAAAATCCATATGCCACTGACGACGTTCGCCCCAGGTGGGGGAACCTCGTCGACGTAGGTGCCTGTGGACTTCCAGGAAGCCATCTCTGCGTCCATGGCTGCCTGCCACTGAGAGGAGTAGGGACCCTCTATCGCCTCTGCGTAAGAGCGCGGGGTCGGGATGTCTGGTGCATCCGGGTCTCCCTCAGGGGCAAGCAGCAAAGACACGAGATGAGGTAAAGCAGCTGCAAAACACTGGAACTCCTCCTGCCTGTCCTCAAGGACGTCCGTGCTAAGAGCACACTCACCCCCGACGGACGGAGGACAGACAGACGCAGACTCAGCAACAAGACTAGCGGCGTAGTCTAGACGACAGTGAGCAGCGAAGTCGACAAGCTCGGCAACTAAGGCAGACGCAGCAGCGGACTCAAAGGAAGGGTCAGTGACAGCAGTGGCTAGGAAACGCGTGACAGTAGGACTGGCAGCACGAAGGGAGTCAAACGCCGGGTCAGCAAGAGCAGGAAGAGAGGACTCTGGAGGAGACGGCAAAGGGACACGCTGTGGCGCAGTGGAAGGACGCAGTGCCATCTGATGCGTGCCCGGGACCGCAGGAGGACGCTGACGTGGAACACGACGACTAGTGCGAGCAGTACGAACAGGTGACGCAGGACGCAACTCAGGCTCACGACGCTCAGCAAGACCTCCAGTAGGACCAGCGTAGGGAGAAGGAGCAGGGAGAGGGGAGGCCAGCTGTAACTGTGACTCGGACTGGACAGGCGGAGGACACTCTAAGGAAGGAGCAGGACTAGAAGAAGGCGGAAGACCAAGAACCTGCTCAAGGAGTGGAACGAAGTACGGCCGCGGCCGCGCAGCACCTCCAGAACCAGCAGGGACAACACCAGCACCCCCAGAGTCAGCTCCAACTCCAGTAGCACCACCAGCTCCAGTACCCCCAGTAGCACCCACTCCAGCAGCACCGCCAGCTCTAGCTCCACCAGGAGCTCCAGCACCAGGAGCACCACCAGGCCCAGCAGCTCCAGTACCTCCAGTACGAGCACCTCCGGGACCCGTGGCTCCAGCACCCCCTGCAGAAGCAGAACCTCCAGCACCGGCTCCAGCAGCACCTCCAGCTCCAGTACCTCCAGCAGCAGCAGAACCTCCAGCACCGGCAGCATCTCCAGCTCCAGCAGCACGGCTTTAGCGCCGAGCAAACCACTCGCGCAGCTCCTGTGGAGAGGGAAGCTCCCGTCGGGACAAAGCACCCGAAGGACCTCCAGGTCCAGCACCGGCAGGCTCCGCACCCCCACTCTCAGCAACCCCAGGCTCAGCACCCCTAGTCTCCGCACGCTCAGGCTCAGCACCCCCAGAAGCAGCACCCCCAGGCTCCGCACGCTCAGGCTCAGCACCCCCAGACCCAGCACCCCCAGGCTCCGCACGCTCAGGCTCAGCACCCCCAGAAGCACCAGAGTCAACAGCTACCTCGACAGGCTCGACTGCATCAACCTGGGACACACCTGTGTGAGAATCGAGAAGAAATGAGAAAGGATGATTGCACTAGAAAGCATTGGGATACATATAGCAAACCCTAACAGGGTTGTACTCACTACCGAGTACCCCACTGCAGACTAGAGAAACATAATATTCTGACACACCCCCATAGTCAAAGTGGGGTATGATCAGCACAACAAGCAAAGCAAAGCAAGCTCAGGGTGGATCACAATGTCACCACACATTCTGAGCACAAGTACAAGAAGTAACAGTTTAAAGTTCACAATAAATAAGTAAATCTAGAGGCTATCACAGAGGGCAAGTGAGGAGGAGGAGGCTGGAATAATAGGAGAGGAGAGAGGAGGCAACGGCGGAAGCTGCAGACACACGGGCAACAGGAGCGGCGCGCACTGTGGCTACCGGAGGCGCACCTCCGGACTACAGGAGTAACTGGCTCCGCGGCTAAGACGAGCGGCAGGAGCAACGGACCCACTGGCGACTGGCGCAGCGGCATCACTGGGCTACCGGAAGCGCACCTCCGGACTAGTGGCACTGCTAGCAACACGACGGCTACCTCCACCCAACCTCCCTCTACTGCCGCACCCCCCATTCACACACCCCCTGCTGCACCCCTAGGTTCACTCACACTCCACCCCCTAGCACCACTCCGTCGACTCACACACACCCACCCCCCTCAGCGGCAGCTGCAGCAGTGGGAGACGGAGTAGGAGGAGGAGCAGGGGATGCCACACACCCGCCACCCCCATACCCCCCCCCACTGCTGCACCTGCAGCAGGGGATGGAGGAGAAGGGGGGGGGGGGGGGGGGGGGTGCTGTGCATGGCGCGTGCAGAGGGCAGCAGGGCGCACGGGGGGGGGGGGGGGGGCGGGGGGGGCAGGCAGGTGCTGCAGGTCCCCTCCCCCCACTGCCGCATCCGCACCAGGGGGATGGCAGATCCCCTCCCCCCAATGCTGCACCCGCAGCAGGGGGAGGTAGGAGAAGGGTGGGGGACCTGGTGCTGCAGATCCCCTCCTGCCTCCCCCAATGGGCAGCACAGGGAGGCGGCGGCACCGGGTCCAGGGGCGGCGGCGCGGGGTCCAGGGGCGGCTGCTCCAGGGGCCAGGGGCCAGGGGCGGCTGCTGAGGTCCAGGAGCGGCTGCACCAGGGGCGGCTGCTCCAGGGGCGGCTGCACCAGGGGCGGCTGCTCCAGGGGCGGCTGCACCAGGGGCGGCTGCACCAGGGGCGGCTGCTCCAGGGGCTGCTGCACCAGGGGCGGCTGCTCCAGGGGCGGCTGCACCAGGGGCGGCTGCACCAGGGGCAGCTGCTCCAGGGGCGGCTGCAGAGGTCCAGGGGCGGCTGCACCAGGGGCGGCTGCTCCAGGGGCGGCTGCAGAGGTCCAGGGGCGGCTGCACCAGGGGCGGCTGCTCCAGGGGCGGCTGCACCAGGGGCGGCTGCTCCAGGGGCGGCTGCACCAGGGGCGGCTGCACCAGGGGCGGCTGCTCCAGGGGCGGCTGCAGAGGTCCAGGGGCGGCTGCACCAGGGGCGGCTGCTCCGACACGCGCCCCCCCCCCCCAGGTCGACCCTCCCGTCGCCTGTTGAGGCGACCTGAGGGGGGAGGAGTACGGGGGCCGACGCGCGGCCTCCCAGGGCGCCAGAGCAGGCGGAAGAAGGGGCGACGCGCGCGCCCCCCCCCCCCCCCCCCCCCGCTCGCCACGCAAGGCGACGGGAAAAGGGGGGGGGGGGGGGCGGTGCACGGGCCCCTGGTGCGCCACGACCGGCATGAGGAGGGCGGGGCCTGGGCAGGGTCGGGGCAGGGCCGCGACGGGGGGGGGGGGGGAGGTGGGGCCTGCGACGCGGGGGCCGCGACGGTGGGCCACGACGGGGGGCCGAGACGGGGGCCTGCGACAGGGGGCCGCGACGGCGGGCCGCGACGAGGGGCCGCGACAGGGTCGGGGCAGGGCCGGGGTCGGGGCAGGTTCGGGACGGGGCCGCGACAGGGTCGGGGCAGGTCCGGGACAGGCCGCGAAGGGGCCGCGACGGAGGCCTAACGGGCCGCGAAAGGGGCCGCGACGGGCCTAACGGGCCGCGAAGGGGGGCCGCGAAGGGTCGTAAAGGGGGTCGCGAAGGGGCCTAACGGGCCGCGAAGGGGCTGCGACGGGGGCCTAACGGGCCGCGAAAGGGGCCGCGACGGGCCTAACGGGCCGCGAAGGGGGCCTAACGGGCCGCGAAGGGGCTTAATGGGCCGCGAAGGGGCCGCGACGGGGGCCTAACGGGCCGCGAAAGGGGGCCGCTACGGGCCGCAAGGGGGCCTCTACGGGCCGCAAGGGGGCCGCTACGGGCCGTGCAGGGGGCCGCTACGGGCCGCGAAGGGGTCTCGAAGGGCAGGCGCGACGCGCGCGTCAGGCAGGTAAGAAAATTTTTAGTGGTGAACGTGGTGGGCCCTTGGAAGGATCGATATGCTCTATACCATGTGAGAATCGAGAAGAAATGAGAACGGATGATTGCACTAGAAAGCATTGGGATACATATAGCAAACCCTAACAGGGTTGAACTCACTACAGAGTACCCCACTGCACACTAGAGAAACATAATACTCTGACAACCTGAGGGGGCAGGACCCTGAGGGGGGAGGGGGTCTACCGGGGGGGGACCGGGTGCGAGGAAGAGCGGCGGGGGGGGGGGGAGGGGGGCAGTGCGGTAGGGGAAGAGACGGTAGTACGGAACCGACTCGTCAAACGTGACGTCCTGGGAGGACAGAACACGACGCGAGGTGGGGTGGTAAAACTGCCAACCAGGCGCGTCAGGGGGAAAGCCGAGGAAGACGCAAGGAACAGCACGGGAGGACAGCTTGTCCGCAGACAAGTCTCGGACGAAAGCTCGAGATCCCCAGACACGGAACGCAGATGCATCACCAACCTTCCCCGTCCACCGCAGAGTAGGGGAGGTCTCCGGCAGAAAGACCCGGGGCTGAAGGTTGAGCTGATGCGCCGCGTACTGAACCGCGAACGGCCACAGAAAATGGGGAGCAGCCGCATGGATCATGGACGTACGAGCGACGTCCATGACCATGCCAATGCGGCGCTCAGCAATCCCATTTTGCTGTGGAGAGGCCGGAAGCGTGAACGTCTGGCGGATGCCCTCCGCACGACAGAAGGCTCGCAGAAGGTCGGAGGAAAACTCTCCGCCTCTGTCTGAGTGCAGACGCAGAACAGGAAAGTCCGAGCCGAAACGCTCTCTGAGCTGGAGACGAGCAACGCGGATCCAGTCGATCAACACCTCAGTGACCTCACCCTTGCTGCGCAAGGGGAAGACTGTGGTGTAACGCGAGTAGTCATCAACCACCAGCAGGAAGTAACGCTCGTGACCCTGTCCACGGACGCGGGCTGGGCCCCACACGTCCATGTGGAGAGTCTGCAGCGGAGCCTCTGTCGGGGGAAACTCGGAGGAGTGAGGAGCGGCGCGCTGCCGCCCCTCGACGCAGGGAACGCAGGTAGGGGCAGGCCCCGGGGGAAGGGGAGAGAGGGACCGGGGGAGACCAGAGACAAGGACACGGGAGGCCATGCCTCGGAGACGAGGCAAGGAGGGGTGACCAAGGCGGTGGTGCCAGAGGAGGGTCTGGTGGGACAGGAGGCGACACGAGCAGGGGGCAGACTCAGGACCTGGCCGAGACGCTGCAGCAAACACCTGACTCAACGCAGCTACCTGACCAGACGCAGCAACCGGGGGAGACTCTGTGGTCAGTGTGTACAGGCTCGACCCCGGTCGACGGGTAAACGTGGCCAAGTGGCGGCCCGTCTGAGCACACGTGCTGTGGGTCACTCGCTGACTCGCAGGAGTGAACTGGTCAACCCCAGCATCCTGAAGGTCAGCACCACTCACCAAGTTCGTAGAGAACGAGGGGAGGTAGAGACCAGACAGGGAGCCGGACGGGGCCACCGGACACGGGAGGACAGTGGAGTAGCGAGCAAGAACAGGACCCCCAGAGGGGTCTGCCAAGGAGACCGCAACCGGCCGACTGAGCGGCGTAAGGGTGGTGCGGTCTCGAAAGAAGGAGCGGGAAGCACCCGAGTCGAGGGTGAAGGTGTGCAAGACGTGAGCCGACGCGGTACCTAGCAGACTCACCAGCACCTAGAGCAGCAGACTCACTAGCACCTGGAGCAGCAGACTCACGAGCACCTACAGCAGCAGCCTCAATGCCCGGGTCAGGCGGAACACGCACGTAACAGTCACCCTCAGCACTAATAGACACAGCATACATGGCAGCAAGAATAGCATCAAAGTCAAGATCAAAGATAGCTACACCCGACTTGAGCAGATCACCCCAGCGAGGGATCTTAGTGGCGTCAGGGAACTGAGTACGCCAGTCGTCTGTCAGGCGACCGAAGCAGCGCTGGGTGGCGTGCTGGCCACCACACTGCTCTCCAGTGCGGTCGCCGGTGCGCAGGACGTAGGTACAGGGACTAGCACCTCCAGACCCCTAACGCCCTGCGTACCACTCACGAAGCTGCTGTGGCGACGGGGTCTCACGAGAGCGCGACTGGTGCTGGGGTCCCCGCTGCCCAGCTCCGCCTCGACCAGCTCCACCTCCGCCGCCGCCGCCTCCGCCGCCTCCACCCCAACCGCCACCGCCACTGCTGCCTCCACCTCCACCGCTGCCACTGAAGCCCCCACCTCTGCCTCCACCCCCACCCCCACCCCCTCCTCCGCCTCCACCGCCACTACCTCCTCCCCCGCCACCTCCTCCAGCGCCCTTGCCCCGCTTGCCCTTGCCGTTGCGACGCCTCTCGCTAGGAGCAGACGCAGCGCTGACCGACTCGGTGCCAACAAGGTCGACAGCAGCAGCAGAGGCAACGGAGGGCAAAAGAGGAACGGGGGAGCACCCCTCAAAGAAAGGGGTACGGGGGTCACCACGAGAGGCTCCTACAGCGGTAATACTAGTCTCTGCTGCAAAGAGACGCTCCTCGAGGAGGTCAACGGTGAGTGTGGTAGGGCAAAGAGAGAGGAAGTGGTCCCTGACCGAGCGAAGGGTGTCAAGGAGTCGGGTGACTAGGTAGTAGAGGGTGATGTACATGGGAGGGGGGTTCGTGGCGCAGAACTCAGCAGGAAGCGCAGCGCGGTAGTGGGTGTCACTAGTGCGGAGGTGCGTAATGAGGTCAGTGACTGTGGCAAAAGCGGCGAGGTCAGGGAACAGGTACGGTAGCATGAGGCGACTAAGCGCAGCAGTGGCAGGGGAGGAGTAGCGTGCAACTACAGCGTCGTACAGAGTCTTAGCACTCTTGTACTGGCTAAAGTGCGCGCGCTCAGTAGACGGTAGGTGACTACGCACAGCAAGGCGGGCAGCAGCATCGCGCGTGAGCCACTGCGAGCGAACAGCACTGTCAGTATTAGCAGCAGGGGCAGTAGAGGCGCCAGACGTGAGATCGAACAGTGAGAGGCCATCCTTGTTATCGCACTGTAGGAAAAGCTGCAGATCATCTAGCCAGACATCGAAGTCAACCGCTCGACCCTCAGCATCAAAGGTAAGAACACTGGGACTAGCCATGACAGGAGCAGCAGCAGACTAGCAGCAGTAGCAGTGCAACTCAGCTAGGCAGGGCAGCGCGACTCGGCAGGGCGGCTCGGCAGTGCGGCTCGGCCCTGCTATGCTCTTACCAGGGGCGAGGCCGGGGCAGGGCCGAGGGAGGGCCGGGGCAGGGCTGCGACAGGTCCGGGACTGGGTCGGGGCCGGGGCAGGTCCGGGACGGGGCCGCAACGAGGCCAGGGCAGGGTGGGGGCCGGGGCCGGGAGAAGGTCGGGGCCGAGGCAGGTCCGGGACGGGGCCGCGACGGGGCCGGGACAGGGTCGGGGCCGGGGCAGGTCCGGGACGGGGCCGCGACGGGGCCGGGGCAGGGCCGGGACAGGGTCGGGGCCGGGGCAGGTCCGGGACGGGTCCGCGACGAGGTCGGGGCAGAGCCGGGACAGGGTCGGGGCCGGGGCAGGTCCGAGACGAGGCCGCGACGGGGCCGGGGCAGGGCCGGGACAGGGTCGGGGCCGGGGCAGGTCCGGGACGGGGCCGCGACGGGGCCGGGACAGGGTCGGGGCCGGGGCAGGACAGGGTCGGGGCCGCGACGGGGCCACGACGGGGCCGCGACGGGGCCGGGACAGGGTCGGGGCCGAGTAGGGGGGGGCCGCGTAGGGGGGCCGCGTAGGGGGCCGCGTAAGGGGCCGCGTAAGGGGCCGCGACGGGGCCGGGACAGGGTCGGGGCCGCGACGGGGCCGCGACGGGGCCGGGACAGGGTCGGGGCCGCGTAGGGGGGGGGCCGCGTAGGGGGGCCGCGTAGGGGGCCGCGTAAGGGGCCGCGTAAGGGGCCGCGTAAGGGGAGGGCAGGCCGCGTAAGGGGCCGCAAAGGGCAGGGCAGGCCGCTAAGGGACCGCGAAAGACTAGGGCAGGGCGCAAAGCGCGCTTCGGGCAGGAAAAAAAAAATTAAGGTGGGCCCATAGGAAGGAACAGTTCCACTAGGGAACCCGCTCTATACCATGTGAAACAATAGGAATGAATGACTAGGAAATGAGTTGGGTACAAATAGGAAACCCTAACAAACTGTACCCCATAGTGTCTACCCCACTACAACCTAAACAGGCTATGTGATTAATGTTTGACACCAGCGATTGGCGTTGATGTTGTTGCTGCTGCTGCTGCCGTTGTTTTTACTGTTTCCGATGTTGTCTTTGCTGCTGCTGATGTTGTCTCTGTTGCTGCCGATGTTGTCTCTGCTGCTGCCGAGTGTTGAATTGTTGCTAATGCTCTTGTTCGTTCTGCCTCAGGGATGGTGTGCGAGTACCAGAAGCCTTCTGGACTGAAGTCGGGGTCAAGATCCGGTGGATGTGTCCAAGAGGTGAAAGTGACAATCCCGTCGCTGTTAGCAGTGCCAAGATCTGGGACGAAGTCGAGGACGAAGACGTTGTTTTTTAGGACTGCCTTCCCGATGTAGAGACCGCCTTTCCCGTGGTATAACTTGAACTCTTGAGTTGTGCTATATGCTTCAAGGTGTATGCCCTTCGCCATCAGCTGACTGACACTGAGTAAGTTGTAACCGAGTCCTTCTGCTATTAGAACCTTTGACATCTGCAGTATGACATTTGTCTCTCGTGACTGAAGTTGTACTACGCCTTGTCGTCGTGTGCGCAGGTTCTGATTGTTGGCGACGGTGATGATGACCTCGCGTTGAAGTTGGTGTTCACGTTGAACAAAACGTCCTGAAGAGCACATGTGTTGTCCACAGCAGCTGTCCAAGAACCACGTATCTTTTCCGGACGGCTCGCTTTGAGCGATGGCTGCATATGTCGGATTTGGTTGAAGTGACTCGCGGCGAGGCATGCTGTTATCGAGTTGCTCTTCCGGTGAGTAATGTGGTGGTGACTCTGTGATGCAGGAGTCGGTTAGCCGTGTCATGCAACTGATGATGTTTCTTGTTCCTTGCGCAGGTTGTCCCGTCGATGTTGTTGAGGTTTGTACTTGAGAGGTCGGATTCGCTTGCGTTGAGGCGACTTGACTGCTTGAAGGGCGAAGTGGACGGTTTGGGCAGTGTGTATGGGGGTGGCCTGATGTCTTGCAAAGGTGACAGAACGGAGGTACTGGTTTTGGTTGATGCCGATAGTTGTTGTTGTTGTTGTTGCGCCGTTGAGTGTGAAATGCGAATTCGGGCACTGATGCCTTCCGTTTGTGTCGTTCTTCTTGCAGGTCCATATCTTGCTGCTCAGCGTGGATCTCGGCGCAGAGTGCTGCTTCTGATATTTTTCCGTGGGCTTGGAGTATGGCGCGAGTGGAGCGCCACTGAGGACCGAGGCTGCTGATGATGACTGTGATGAAGGCGTCTTCTGAAATCGACCCTCCGCATCGAAGGAGTTTGTCACGCAATTCGCGACAACGGCTGATATACGCTATCCCTTTTTCGCCTGGTTTCATTTCGACTGTCGTCAGTTGCGCCATTAACCGACTTTGATTTACGCTGTCTGTTGCTTGATACAGGTTCTTCAGGTGGTTGTACGCGAGCTCTGCAGAGTTGCCGTATCCTCGGTAAGACCGTATGTTCTGCTGCTGACTTGGAGTGATATTTCTCAGTAGTATTGTGTACGCCATCATTGACTGATACGTGTACTGCTGCTTGTCGTACTGTGTGCCGTGTGTTGGATATGGCAGGGACCCGTCGAAGAAGCCAAGGATCTGCGCGCCTTCCATCATTAGCTCGAACTCGAGTGACCAGGTAAAGAAATCCTTTCCGTCGAAAGGCCTTGTCGTTTGTAGTTTTAAGACGTGCGCGAACTGTGACTGAACTTGAAGTGCGTCCAGTGTCTTTTCTTGTCCAGATGCGGGCTGCGGGTGTGGCATAAAGCTGACGGAGCCACGCTGGGGCTCGTACGGAGCAAAGGTAGGCCGTTGCTGTTGATTTCCACGTGCGTAGGATGAACCGTCGAGGCTCATCGGTGTTGCGTTGTTGTTGTTGCTGTTGTTTGACTGTGCAGGTGCCCCTTGCTGGTGTTGTTCGTAGAAGGACATGAAGGAGAAGAACTTCTCCATCATGTCTTGGTCGAAGGCCGCGCCTTGATTTGCGGGAGTTTCTGAAGATGTTGCTCTTGGCCTTGTTGCCGTACCCTCCTCTGTGTGTAGGCCAGAGGCAGGAGGTGGAGTAGGAGTAGTACCGGGAGACCCGTTAGAGGAGCTTCTCTCCTTCTGTGTTGCCATGTCTTGTGATGTTGTAGGTGTCTTGATTGTAGTTGAATTTGTCCTGACTGCTCTCATACCATGTTGGGCTGAGAAAAAGCCCTTAGGATCTTTGCAGGACAGAATTCAAGGGTAGGACAATGTAATAGCGGAAGCGTTTAATAAAAGGATTGTGAACCACCTTGTGCTGGTATGTGAGGGCAAAGTTGATTGATTGAAACAAAGAGATACAAGCTTTTATAAGGATACAAGGAATATGAAGAGATATGGTTAATAACCGTTTTACTGTTGCTGTTGCGGTTCGATACAGTGTCGACTCGGGCAACTGCTCAGTAGCGAGTCAGTTGTTTGTCCTTGCTGTCGGGCTGCATTTGTCAGCTCAAAGGTTGCTGACCTTTGACTTTCGCGTAACCTCCAGCAGTTGTTCAACTTCCGAGGGTTGACTCGCTGATGCTTCGATATGTTTCGTTTCGTTTCTGTCTTGGTGTTTCGACACGACAGAGGCGCTTAAATCAATTGTTTCCAACACTTTGTTGCCGCGGCGCCACACATCATTGGGCCGTTTTGCTGCAGCATCTTTTCTTGGCCAATCCGAACGTGGCCAGTGGCCACCATGTGGTGCTGGAGGGCTGCCAACGTTCCTGCCCCGTTGATAACCCAGCCCATGCACCGTGGTTGCCATCCAAGGGCCCCTTCTTCTCCAAGCTTTGCATCCGAAGCTGGGTTTCCCCCTTTCTTCCTAGTGTACCACCAAGAGGCAGCCAGCCGTGGCCTGTGCTTTTTCTGTAAACAATCCCTCTCATTGTTGCTAGCTTAGATGTCAGGCTGTACCCGCTGCTTACCATGGTGGAACACCTTAACGGCACGGAAACAAACGGCGAACACGGCAGTCAGGCGCATCGCCAGCTGCCTGTAGTCCGTTCTGAAGAAGTTACGGGCCTCGATTTATTGTTTTCGAGCATAGCGGAAGTCAACGACAACGAGAAGCCACCAGATCCCGAGCCGCCCAACAAAATCCCGTTCGAACATATCGATGAGGAGGGTTGGTGTGCATCCCCGACAGCGCCAGTCACGGAGCAGGACAGCTCGCCGCCTCCAGCTGAAAAACTGGCTCCCGAACCCGTGACCAAGAAATCTAGCCGATACATGCAGTCAAGGCTGCCATGGTTTACAAAGGGCGCTGACGACGGAGCTACCCCGCCGTCGCCAGCCGACCAACGGTCGTCGCCCGTGATTGCCGGCCCACAGGAGTCGCCATCGGTTCCTGGTCCTTCTAAGCAGTCAGGACGCGACGAGATTTACGCTGAGTCTCTGTAGAAGTACAAGACCGAGTGGCTAGATAGGTTTTTGTGGTTCATTCTTTTGCGGCAATCTGACGGTCTCCCAGCTTTCAAGTGCTCTATCTGTACCGAGCATGCAGGTTACGCTGGAAAGTGCGGGGAGGGCGGGAGGGGCGCGTTGGACGTACAGACGCAGGCTTTCAAGAGGCATGCTGCAACAACGAAGCACAAAGAGGCGGTCAAGCACCAGGAAAAGCTTCTTGCTAAAGCTGGCCGGCAGCCACGGATCAACGGTGACAACCTCGCTCGCGACACCGAGAAGGAACGCGTCATCGCGCTGTGCGACTCTCTGCTCTTCGTAACCAAGCAAGATGCACCCATTGAGTTATGGGTGAATCTTGTTCGCTATCTCGCGGCGAAGAAGGTTCCGGGATTCCCCGCGAAGGGATACGGAACCTATTACACAACGTGAGTACCCGCTGTCAGATATTGTTCGTGATGTTGCTTTTGTTTACCTTTTGTGTAAGCACTAACATTGGCTCACATGCTCCACAGGTACGGCTTTGGGCAACTAACACAAGCGATTGCCACGTGGTTGCACACAACGCAACTCCAGCACCTCCTTACAATTCCTTACATCGGAATTACATGTGACAAGAGCACGGACCGGTGCCGGGGAAAGCACATGATCATATTCGCGACCTTCATCCGGGAGAATCGCGTCGTCACCGAGTTCCTTGCCCTTCTGACCGTGGAGAAGTGCGACGCTGCCTCTCTACTCTACGTGTTTGTGTCCCACCTGCAGGCCCTCGGCATCGAGCTTGCCAAGATCTCTGGTATGAGCACCGATGGCGCGAGTGTGATGATGGGAAGCAAGAATGGTCTTGTCGCTCGACTGCGCCTCCGCATACCGCATCTCGTCTCAAGCCACTGCATAGCCCACAGGTACGTTCGCTTTTGTTCTAGCGGGAATCCTGATTATCCGTATCTCGGCCTTGCTGATACCCCGTGTTGCATGTTTGTGTTGTGATGTGCCTGCAGGGAGGCCCTCGTGGCAAAAGATGCAGCGGATGCAATCCCGGAGTTCGACATGGTGGACGGGCTGATCCGTCAAGTCGCAGAGTATCTCGGCCGTTCCAGCCCCTGGCACCAACGATTTTTGGAGTTGCAGGAACTTTTCACGGCTACGAATCTGGAGCTTCAAGGCATTCATCAAGTCCGCTGGCTCTCCAGGGGTGATGCCGTTCTACGAACGGTGGCGGTCTTCCCTGCGCTCATCGTCATGCTGTCTGAGTGGGACAAAACTCTGTACCAGCTCGCCACCAGCTACAGGTTCCATGTCTTGTTGTTCTTCCTTGCAGACGTGCTCGAGCAGCTGAACATCTTGAACAAGTCCTTCCAACAGCGAGAGGTGAGCAACAAGTCCTTCCAGCGTGTGCTGCACTTCTCATGATGTCTAGTTCTGTATGCGTGACTTCTTTGCGTGTATGTCAATGCATTTATACTGTGGGAGCTTAAGCACAACACATATTGTTTGATAAATCACCCCCCCGGCTCACTTTCATTGTGTTCCTCTATGTTATTTCTGTCGCCCTCTCATAGCTTGACATCGCAGGTGTCCATGCGCAGATCAGGAGAACCATGTCTCACCTGGAGACCCGCTACGTCGACTGCGGCGACGATTTTGGAGGCGGGTTGAGTGCGCGCCTGTCCCCGTTCATCTTGAAGTACGGGACTGACAGTGACAAGCCCGAGGTGACGGTGCAGGGTGTGGACTCTGACGGTCGGCCGACTACACACCGGTTCCAACTGCATGAGAACCCAAGCGAGGACTACCCAACTCTGGGAACACACGAAGCCTGCGTCGATCTCTGCACATCATTTGCCGAGACGCTCGTCCGTAACCTCAGCAAGAGGTTTGAAGACTTGCACAACCTGGTGGGAGTGAGGCTCTTCATGCCAGACGAGTACCCGCCTGGAGAGCGGAGCGCCACAAACAGTGTGTCGAGTGGCTCATGTCACTCGTCTCGCTGTTCAGGGCACAGGAGACTGACCACATCCTTCCAGGTACTCGCATTTTGTGCACCCTTGTTGTCTATGATTCTCTTTGTTCCTATGTTTCAATAGTGCCATGCCATGCATACACGGGTATACCATGCCAAGCCATCCAATCTAACAGACAATCTCCCTTCTGTTTTGTGTGGCAGGGATCGACAAACTGCGGGCGATGAAAGAACTGCGTGCCTTCTGCCCCATCCTCGCAGGTGCCCCGAAACGAGCGAAGCTTCCACGCCGGGCTAACAGCGATGCTGAAGACAAGCGATTGGACGACTAGCTACCCCAACCTCGTGCGTCTCTGGGTGGCTGTCGCAGTGCTGCCGCTGAGCACAGTGGAATGTGAGCGCTGGTTTTCCCGCCAGAATATCATCAAATCGTGGCAGCGTGGGAGCCTCAAAGACTCTCGACTTGAAGATCTCGTCACGATGTCGCTCTTCGACTACGAGCCTGACTACAACGAACTGGTGAAAATATGGCGCAGCTACAAGAAGCGCCGGCCATTTGGCAATGTGGCAGCACCTCCAGCAAGAGAGGGGGAGGGAAGTGGCAGTGGAAAGGAGGCACTTGAGGAGTGGGAAGAACCAAAGGCGCAGGGGAGTGATGATGAGTCTAATTCCGATGCTGATACATGGATGACTCCTATTAGATAAGAGCAGCTGCTCTTTTCTAGGAAGCTACTGTACTCCTGAATTTTAAATCAAGACTTTATAATAGTTTCAGCTTTTTTACTAGTGGAACCCTGATGGATCAGTCTTTTTTTTAGCACAACACTGTCATTTCAGGCTTTTTTTTTAGGAACACTGTCAATCAGAGTTTACATACAAGGGGACCCTGAAGGGTATACGACCCTAAAAGTGAATCTGAGGCCCTGGTATCAAAAGACGAAATGTTATGAGTTGTGAATTAGAGAGTGAGTGGAACTCAATAGCGAAAATTCAAAACAATCATTCACAATACAATAAAACATAGGTACCGTACATGCCCTCGGATACACTTTTTAGGGACCTTGATGCATCAGGGTCCCTGTGAAAAAAAGGCTGATTTTCAGTCTTCCTAAAAAAAAAAAGCCTGGATCTTCAGGGTTCATACAGAAAAAAGCATGATCTTCACCCACATAATATTTGTGATAGGAACGAAATTCTTACGAAACATGACAGCCCAGGGCCTCGAACGCAGACTTTGCCCTTCAATAACGATTTCACTAACAACTGAGACACTTCAAGCTACCATATCAGCTCTGTCAAAATGTAATAATGTTAATATTGTGTAGGCTGTAGGCCCATAAGGGGTACAACTCAATTAGGGTTAGTACTTGTACCAACTTTCTTCTCAATGCAATCATTCTAGTTCAGTATTCTGACATGGTTTCAGAGCGGGTCCTGTTCCAGGACCGTTTTTTTTTTTTAGGGCCCACCGAATAGTTCCCTGCCCGTAGCGCGTTACCCTACTCGTAGCGCCCTACCCTGCCTGTCGCGCTGCCCCACCAGTCGCGCTGCCCTGCCCTGCCTGTTGCGCCGCCCTGCTGGCCGCGCGCCGCCCTGCTAACTGCCGCGCCGCCCTGCCCTGCCCATCGCGCCGCCCTGCTAGCCGCGCGCTGCCCTGCTGGCTGCCGTGCCGCCCTGCCATGCCTGTCGCGCCGCCCTGCTGGCCGTGCGCTGCCCTGCCCTACCCGCGCGCCACCTAGCTGGCCATCGCGCCGCCCTTTGCAGCCCGCGAGCCGCCCTTTGCAGCCAGCGCGCCGCCCTGCTGGCCGCGCGCCGCCCCTTTCCTGCCCGCGCCCCGCCCCTTTCCTGCCCGCGCGCCGCCCTACTCGCCGCGCGCCGCCGTTCCTGCCCGCGCGCCGCCCTGCCCTGCCTGTGTGCCGCCCTGCAGCCTGCCAGCGCGCCGCCCTGCTAGCTGCGCGCTGCCATTTCTTGCCCGCGCGCTGCCCTGCCCTGCCCGCGCGCTGCCCTGCCCTGCCCTACGTGCCGCCCTGTCTTGTCCGTGCGCCGCCCTTCTTTGCCCTGAGCGTTTTCCTAGTGCACGCGCGGCGCCCTGCTTGTCACGCGCCACCCTGCTCTGCCCGCTATGGCTACTCTCAGCGTTCTCACATTCGATCCTGAGGGCCGTCCGATCCAGTTCGACACGTGGCTCGATGACTTACAGCTGTACCTACTGAGCGATTCTAGAGACAGCGTTTCGTTGTTTGACCACACGTCTGGAGCCTCTCTCACCCCTCCCGACACATCTGACAGTGCGACTCGCTCACAGTGGCTTACCCGTGACGTTGCTACTCGCTTAGCCGTTCGCAATCACCTGCCGTTAGCCAAACGCGCTCACTTTGGCCAGCACAAGACTGCTAAAGCCCTGTACGACGCTGTAGTCGCTCGTTACTCTTCCCCTGCCACTGCTGCTCTCGGCCGCCTTATACTGCCCTACCCTTTTCCCGAGCTGTCAGCCTTTGCCTCAGTCGAGGACCTCATAACCCACCTTCGCACTAGTGACAATCGCTATCGGGTGCCCTCAAAGCCGAGTTCCTAGACAAGAACCCGCCCCCGATGTACATCACTCTCTACTTCATAGTCACTCGCCTCCCTGACTCTCTTCGCGCAGTCAGGGACCACTTTCTCGCACTTAACCCCACAGAACTCACTGTCGACCTAATCGAGAAGCACCTCCTTGCAGCTGAGACTAGCATAGTCGTTGTAGGTGCTGCTCGTGGTACTCCTCACACACCCTTCTTTGAGGGGTGTTCCCCCTCCCCCCTTGCCCCCTCCTACGCTTCTGCTGCTGCTGTCGACATCCTTGGTACTGAGGAGGTCGGGCTGCATCTGCTCCTAGTGGGAAGCGCCGCAGCGGCAAGGGCAAGAGAGGAAAGAGTGGTGCAGGTGGTAGTGGGAGTGGTGGTGGTGGAGGCGGTGGAGGCGGTGGAGGTGGCGGAGGTGGCAGTGGGAGTGGTGGCAGGAGTGGGGGCTTCGGTGGCGGCGGTGGTGGCAGCGGTGGGAGTGGTGGTGGCGGTGGTGGCGGTAGTGGGAGTGGTGGCGCGGCAGTGGTGGCGCGGCAGTGGTGGCGATCGGGGTGGAGCTGTTCAGAGGGGAGGTTTGCTGCCCGTATGTCATTCGCACAGGTGACCGCGCTGGTCAGACATGCGGGAAGTTTCACACACAGTACCGCTGCTTCTCCCGCCTTAACGACGCTTGGCGCGCAGAGTTTGGCGACGGGGCTGAGCGCCCCCGCTGGCTAGAGTTGCTTATGTCTGGTGTTGATATCTTTGCTCTTGACTATGATGCTATCCTTGCTGCCATGTATGCCTTGACTGTTAGTGCTGAGGGTGACTGTTACCTGTGTGTGCCGCCCGACCCAGGTATAGAGGTTGCTGCTCTAGGTGCTAGTGAGTCTGCTCTCTCTGGTATTGCGCCTGCTGAGGCCTTGCACACCTTCACGCTTGACTCAGATGCTTTCCGCTGTTTCTTTCGCGACAGTACCACACTCACTCCACTCCCTGCACCTGTTCCAGTCAGACTTGCTGACCCCTCAGGGCGCCCAGTCCTTGCCCGTTCCTCCACTGTTCTCTCGTGTCCGGCGGTTCCGTCCGGCTCACTGTCAGGTCTTCACCTCCCCTCGTTCTCTACAAAATTGGTGAGTACCGCTGCCCTCCAGGATGCGATGGTCACTACCACCACTCCTGGGGGTCAGCGTGTGTCGATCTGCACGTGTACACGGACGGGCCGTCATCTGGCCATGTTCACCCATCGGCCTGGGTCGAGTCTGTACACGCTGACTACTGAGCCTCCTCAGGTAGCTGCGTCTGGTCAGGAGTCCGCGTCAGGTCCAATAGCAGCCCCCTGCTCGTGTCGCCTCCTGTCGCACCAGACTCTCCTTTGACACCACCGCCTTGATCACCCCTCCCTGCCACGCCTTCGTGGCATGCACTCCTGCCTCCTTGTATCTGATCTTCCGAGGTCTCTGCCTCCCCTCCGGCCCTCGCCTGCCCCGCCCTGCCTTCCTTGCGTCGAGGGGCGGCAGCGAGCCACTCCTCACTCCTCCTCGTTTCCCCCGACGACTCCTCCCCTGCAGACTCTCCACATGGACGTGTGGGGCCCAGCCCGCGTCAGTGGACAGGACCGCGAGCGCTACTTTTTGCTAGTTGTTGACGACTACACGCGTTACACCACGGTCTTCCCCTTGCGCAGCAAGGGTCAGGTCGTTGATGTCTTGATCCCTTGGATCCGCGCAGTCCAGCTCTAGCTCCGCGAGCGGTTCCGCGAGGACCTTCCTTTCCTGCGTCTGCACTATGATAGAGGTGGTGAGTTCTCCTCTGACCTCTTGCGGGACTTTTTTCGTGGGGAGGGCATCCTCCAGTCGTTCACGCTTCCGGCCTCCTCGCAGCAAAGTAGGGTTGCTGAGCGCCGCATTGGCTTAGTGATGGAGGTGGCTCGTACCTCCATGATCCATGCGGCTGCTCCCCATTTTCTGTGGCCGTTTGCGGTCCGGTACGCTGCGCATCAGCTCAACGTCTGGCCACGTGTCTCCTTCCCAGAGACCTCGCCCACACTGCGTTGGACGAGGAAGGTTGGCGATGCGTCGGTGTTCCGGGTCTGGGGCTCTCGTGCCTTTGTCCATGATACTTCCTCGGACAAGCTCTCCTCCCGCGCCTTTCCCTGCGTCTTTCTTGGCTTCCCCCCTGACGCGCCTGGCTGGAAGTTTTACCACCCCACCTTGCGCCGTGTCCTGCCCTCTCAGGACGTCACGTTTGACAAGTCGGTTCCCTTTTACCGTCTCTTCCCCAACCGCGCTGCCCCTCTTCCCCCCCCCCCCCCCGCCGCTCTTCCTTGCTCCAGGTCCCCCTCCGGTAGACCCCCTCCCCCCTGAGGGTCCTGCTCCCTCAAGTGTGTCTCAGGTAGACCCACTCCCCCTTGCTGAGCCTGTCGAGGTCACTGTAGACTCTGGTACTGCTGGGGGTGGTGTTGCTATGGGTGCTGCGTCTGGGGGTGCTGAGCCTGCGGATGCGGAGCTTGGGGGTGCTAAGCCTGCAAGTGCGGGGCCTGGGGGTGCTGAGCTTAAGGGTGCGGAGCCTAGGGGTGCTGAGTCTGAGGGTGCGGTGTCTGGGGGTGTTGAGCCTAGGGGTATTAGGGGCAGCAGAGCGCGCGGTCGCCTCTGAGCGTCTTTGTGTAGGAGATGCATATACCACTAGTTTAGCACCAGCCTTTGTCATTGGCTCGGGTGCGACCTCACAGACTGCACAGCTTTCCTTCACCCTAGACTCTGGAGCGTCCAGCTGTTTCTTTCGTGACTGTACTCACCTCATGCCACTGCACACTCCAGTCACTGACGCCTTGGCTGACCCCTCCGTGGGACCTATCGTTGCCCACAGCACCACCACTCTCCCGTGTCTAGCTGCTCCCTCTGGGTTTCTCACAGGCTTCTACACCCCTTCGTTCTCCAGGAACGTGGTGGGTGTCAGTCACCTCCACGATCTAGGTGTAGTCACTACTTTCCCACTGGACGAGCCTATTGCCTCCTGCACAGTCCATGCCACTGGGGCGACTCTAGCCACTTTCCAAAGAGAGCCGGGCTCTGGTCTGTACTCACTACACACTGGGTCCCACCACACTGAGTCAGGTCAGGTCAGGTCAGGTCAGGTAGCTGCTGTGTCGTGCGACTGTCGGTCACTCACCCACCCGTCGGTCCTATGGCACCACTGTCTAGGTCACCCGTCGTTCCCACGTCACCCGTACGTCACCATCTGGTCTCAGGTCTCCCAGATTCGCTTGCCTCGCTTCCTCGCTCACTTGCGCCGCCGTGCACTCCTTGCGTCAAGGGTTGGGAGCGCACTGCCCCTCACTCCTTGTCGTTCTCCCCCACCACATCTCGCTTCCAGACCCTGCACTTGGACGTCTGGGGTCCCTCCCCAGTGCGTTGCCCACGTCAGGAGTGCTACTTCCTGATTGTGGTGGACGACTACTCCCGCTACACCACGGTTTTACCTTTGCGACGAAAGGCCGATGGCCTACCGTCTTAGAGCCGTGGTTACTTGTGAGGGGTTGCGCCCAGGGCATGTGTGGGCTCCACCTACACTCGGACTATGGTGGTGAGTTTTCTTCCACTCGCCTGTAGACGTTCTGTGAGGGTCGGGGGATCATCCAGTCTTACATGCTACCAGCCTCGCCGCAGCAGAACAGGGTAGCCGAGCGACACATCGGCCTGGTCATGGAGGTTGCCCGGACCTCCATGTGCCATGTCGGTGCCCCCCAGTTCTTGTGGCCTCAGGCAGTCCGCTGCGCCACACACCAGCTGAACCTGTGGCCGATTGACGCACGGCCACGGGTGACGCCGGTCTTCCTTTGGACAGGTTCTCCGGGCGTAGCAGCTGACTTCCGCGTCTAGGGTTCTCTGGCTCACATTCGCGCCCCTGGCGCGAACAAGTTGTCTGCGCGCACTCATGCCTGCGTCTTTCTTGGCTTCCCTTTGGACGCCTCCGGCTAGGCATTCTACGACCTGGTCACCTACAAGTTCTTCGCTTCTCATGACGTCACGTTTGACGAGTCTGTCTGTTACTACAGGAGTCGCCCCCACCAAGGTACTGAGGTCTTTTCCCCCCCACTGTTCCTCACCCTTGAGCCCCCCCAAGTCGCCCTAATAGCACCCCCCCCTTTGCGTCCTGCCCCGTCAGGTGTGTCGCACGTCACTCCGCAGTCGTCCCCCTCACAGCGTCCAGTCCATGTCGTGCCTGGGGGTGCGGGAGGTGCAGCTGCGGAGGGTGAGGGTACTAGGGCTGCAGGAGCTCGTGGTGTCGGCTCTGGGGGTGCAGGGGGTGTGGGCGTGGAGGTCACTCCCGTGGAGGACACGGCAGCCTTGAGTCGGCGGCCTCGCCCCACGTCACCCCCTGGCTTCCCGTCCGTCCCGCAGTTCCCTCCTCGTTTGTCTCTGCGGCCAGTTGCTGCGGAGCCTGGGGGTGTTCCTGCGGGAGGTACTGGAGGCCCCGGGGGTGTCGGTGGTGGAGGTGCTGGTTCTGGGGTGCTGGAGCTGGAGGCAGTGGCACTGTGGCGCCTACACCGCGCACTGTACGTTTCCAGACCCATGAGCAGCGTCTCCTCTGGTTGGAGAGGGAGAAGCGTGAGCGGTTTGAGAGGGCAAAGCAGCAGCAGCAACAGTCTTAGTCGCAGCAGCAGGAGAGAGTAGAGGAGGAGTCACAGCAGCAGCAGGAGAGAGTAGAGGAGGGGTCACGACTGCATCAGCAGGTGCAGTTCCAGCCACAGCAGGAGAGACTAGAGGAGGAGTCACGAGTGCAGCAGTGGATGGAGTTTGCAGTCGCAGTAGGAGAGAGTAGAGGAGGAGTCACGACCACACCAGGAGAGGGTAGAGAAGGAGTCCCGCCCGCAGTAGAAGGTGCACTTAAAGACACTGCAAGAGAGAATAGAGGAGTCATGATCGCAGAAGGAGAGGGTAGCGCAGGAGTCTCGGTCGCAGCAGCGGGTGCAGCTGTAGCCGCAGCAAGAGAGGGCAGAGGAGGAGCCACAGGAGCAGCAGCAGGGGCAGGTACCGTCGCAGCAGACGCCAGAGGAGGCGGAGCAGCAATGACTGAGACTGCGCGACCTGCCCGACCCAGCACCTGCACGCTTGGTTCGTGGTCCCCTACCGTCCCCTCCTGTTCCCCCCGTCCACTCCCTTTCCTCGTCCCAGTGGACTCGTCATTCTCCCCTCAGTCGTGCTGTGTCTCCAGAGCCCCGTCGGTCTCGTTACCGTGCAGACGGCCCGTTTCACCCTGTTCTTCGCTCTCGTGTTCCACCTCCTCCAGTCCTTCAACGGCCTCCTGAGTCGTCCCTCACTGTGCTTCACGACCCATTGTAGATCCAGTCACAAGCGTGGAGTTGTATCGTGGAGGTCGCCTCGTGCGTTGTCGGTAACTCTGTCTAGCTGTGAGGCTGAGATCTACGCCGGTGTTATGGCTGCACAGGAGCTCCGCTCGCTGACCTTTTTGCTCACTGACTTGGGTGAGTCGCCTAGTTCTGCCCCTGTCCTGTTTGCTGACAACAGGGCCATGATTCTGCTATGTCAGGAGCCTTGACTGGTGGGCACACGTTCAGCTGCGGTACTTTCGACTGCGCGAGTTGGAGTAGCGTCGCCAGGCATGTGTGGTACATGTGGCCTCAGAGGCCAACACTACTATTATCTTCACCAAGATGCTTCAACCAGGGCCCAAAATAGGTTTAGGTCCACTCCGGCAAATCAGGGTTTCAGGCCCCCAGTACCCTGACCCTTAGGGTAAAAATTTTCGTACCCTGATGCCAGCGGTCTAAAATATATGTTACACTGATTGTACCAAGGTGTTACAGGGTACTTTACTGTTCAAGGGTATTTTACCCTAAACAGTCCCCCAACCCAATCCCAACCTTATCTCCATCCAATCCCTTTGGGATTCCTTGATTTCCTTGTGCCACGTGGCACTCTAGCTTTCTTGCATTCTACTTTGTAGTCCCACGAACTACTTTCCGACATTCGCTCTTGCATGCTACATCAACCTTGCTTGTACTTGCCATTATCAACGAATTCTCATTCAACCATTACCCAGTTACTTCTTCGCCTATTTCGCTAATACTTCTTTCGCTAAAGTCTTCCGCCGCATTTTATCATCGACTTAGTCGACCTCGCTATTCTTGAGCGGATTTAGGCCAAGGGGCCTAACACTTGGTATCAGGAGCCTTCGGGGGGAGCGAATTCTAACGAGCGACCGTCGACGACGAGACTACGACGTCATCATCTCGCGGTGCCGACTTGCAGACTCGGAGTCGTCGAGCCGACATGGATGAAACCATGCACGCTCTCCCCCACGACATGGGCATCACGCTTGCCGACCTCATGCGCCAACTCGAACAGTTGACGGTTGAAGATCGTCAGGAACCAGCTGAAATGCAACAGCTTCGTGAATTCGCGTCTATTCCTCTTGGTCATGCCGCACCATCTCCTGCACCCAACACGTCGACTGGTGCGGAAGCGCTGCCGGAACGTCGAAGCCTGCTCAAGCCGCAAAAACCTGAGCCGTTCAACCCAAGCCAACGCGACGCAAACGTGTGGACATGGATCTTCATGCTCAACAATTAATTCGCCGCGAGCGGGGTGCAAGAGGCGGACGGGCAGCAGCGGATCGAGTACGCTGTGACGCTGTTGAGGGGCCCAGCCTTGGAGTGGTGGCGTCAACTTACGCAGACTGGTGTTAGAAGGGCTCAGTTAGACGGGTATCAACTGGGCGTGGGGCATGCTGCTGCAACTTCGAGCTTAGGGAGTCTAGCTTTGTGTGTTACCATGGTTCGGACGACATGGGAAGGATTTGAAGCGGCACTGAAAAGTAGATCCGACTTGGTGAATGCCTCCGAAGCTACTAGGAAGCGTTTGCGTCATTTCCAACAGATAGGAAATGTCGAGGAGTACACACGACGGTTCTTGAGCTTCTGCAACCAGGATAGCTACACAGCTCACCCAGGTCAGTGCAGGTGTGTCTCTCCTGCAGCTCCGCCTTCACTAGGGCCAGCACCTCAGTGTGAGCAATAGCAAAAGCCAAGTCATCAACGTACACGAGAACGTAGAACGGAGTCAGGGTGGTGTCGGTGCGTAGAAACAGTGACGGGTCAGCAGAGGAAGAAGCAAACCCAAGAGCCGCAAGTGTAGTCCTCAGTGTGTCGTGCCACTCTCGAGGTGCCTGGAGGAGGCCAGTGGAAGACGGGAGACTAAGAACCTGGCGAAGGACCGAGTCAGGTGGCGGCAGGGACGACTGCGGCTGCGGGTAGAAAAACGGTCGGCACGGGGCAGTACCAGCAGCTCCAGCTCCTGCAGCACCAGCAGCACGAGCACCTCCAGCACCAGCAGCTCCAGCAGCACCTCCAGCACCGGCAGCACCACTAGCTCTGGCAGCGCCAGGACCTCTAGCACCAGTAGTACCTCCAGCACCTCCAATGCCAGTAGCTCCAGTAGCACCTCCAACACCTCCAGCACCAGCAGCACCACCTGCTTTGGCAGCTCCAGCACCTCTAGTACGAGTACCTCCAGGACCAGCAGCTCCAGCACCTCCAGTACCTCAAGTACCTCTAGCTCCAGCGCCTCCAGCACCAGGCACCTCCACTCCCAGCAGCTCCAGTAGCACATCTAGCACCTCCAGCACCTCCAGCACCAGCAATACCACCTGCTCCGGCAGCTCCAGCACCTCCAGCACTAGCAGTACCTCCAGTACCTCCACTGCCAGCAACTCTAGTAGCACCTCCAGCACGAATAGCAATACTAGCTCTGGCAGCTCCAGCAGCTCCAGCACCTCCAGTACGAGCACCTCTTGGAGCAGCAGCTCCAGCAGCTCCAGCACCTCCAGTTCTAGCGCCTCCAGCACCAGCAGCACCTCCAGCACCAGCAGGACCGTACCCTCCACCACCAGGTCTGCCTCACTGAACGATCCATGCACGAATCGCCTGTGGCGAGAGCGTCTGAAGGAGGTCAGGCTGCGGTGGCTGTCCAGCTCCAGGGCCTCCAGCAGGGTCACCCACAGCTCCACCGCCACTAGGACTCGCAGGACCCCCAGAGTCAGCACCCCCAGTCGCAGCACCCCAAGAACCAGCACCCCCAATTGGAGCACCCCCAGAACCAGCACCCCCAGTCGCAGCACCCCCAGTTGCAGCACCCCCAGAACCCTCACCCTCTGTCTCAGCACCCCCAGGCTCAGCACCAGCAGTCTCAGCTCCAGAGTTCATGTCATAACATTATAGCTCTTACATTTGTGTAGGCTATAGTGGGGTAGCCCACAAGGGGTACAACCCAATTAGGGTTAGTACTTGTACCCAACTCTTTGCTAGTTCATCCATTCTCGTTCATTACTTTCACTCGTCGGCCTGGGTCGAGTTTCTACACACTGGCTTCCGAGCCTCCTCAGGTAGCTGCGTCTGCCCAGGTGTCCGCGTCAGGTCTGGTAGCACCCCCTTGCTCGTGTCGCCTCCTGTCGCACCAGACTCTCTTGTGGCACCACCGCCTTGGTCACCCCTCCCTGCCACGCCTTCGTGGCATGCTCTCCTGCCTCCTTGTCTCTGGTCTTCCCAGGTCTCTTCCTCCCCTCCCGCCCTCGTCTGCCCCGCCCTGCCTTCCTTGCGTCGAGGGGCGGCAGCGCGCCGCCCCTCACTCCTCCTCGTTTCCCCCGACGATTGCTCCCTTGCAGACTCTCCACATGGACGTGTGGGGCCCAGCCCGCGTGAGTGGACAGGGCCGCGAGCGCTACTTTCTGCTGGTTGTTAACGACTACACGTGTTACACCAAGGTCTTCCCCTTGCGCAGCAAGGGTCAGGTCCCTGATGTCTTGATCCCTTGGATCCGCGCAGTCCGTCTCCCGCTCCGCGAGCGGTTCCGCTAGGACCTTCCTGTCCTGCGTCTGCACTCTAACAGAGGTGGTGATTTCTCCTCCGACCTTTTGCGGGACTTTAATCGTGGGGAGGGCATTCTCCAGTCGTTCACGCTTCCGGCCTCCCTGCAAAGAAATGGGATTGCTGAGCGCCGCATTGGCTTAGTCATGGAGGTCGCTCGTACCTCCATGGTCCAAGCAGCTGCTCCCCATTTTCTGTGGCCGTTTGCGGTTCGGTACGATGCCCATCAGCTCAACCTCTGGCCCCGTGTCTCCTTGCCGGAGACCTCGCCTACACTGCGTTGGACATGGAAGGTTGGCGATGCGTCGGTGTTCCGGGTCTGGGGTTCTCGTGCCTTTGTTCGCGATACGTCCGCGGACAAGCTCTCCGCCCGCGCTATTCCCTACATGTTCATGCTGATTGCACCTGAGGGAGACCCGGATGCACCAGACCTCACGTCCCCGCGCTCTTACGCAGAGGCGATAACGGGTCCCTACTCCCCTCAGTGGCAGACAGCCATGGACGCAGAGATGGCATCGTGGAAGTCCACATGCACTTACGTCGACGCAGTTCCCCCTCCTGGGGCGAACATTGTCCATGGCATGTGGATTTTTAGGGTGAAGCGACCGCCAGGTTCTCTGCCTGCCTTCAAGGCTCATTACGTTGCACGAGGCTTCACTCAGCGTCAGGGAGTTGACTTCTTCGAGACCTTCTCCCCTACCCCGAAGATGACTACTCTTTGGGTACTGCTGCACATCGCCGCTTTGCGTGACTACGAGTTACACTCTCTTGACTTCAGCACAGCTTTCTTACAGGGCAGCCTGATCGAGAAGATTTGGCTGCGCCACCCACCTAGCTTCAATGGGTCGTTTCCTGCAGGTACCCAGTGGAGCCTCCGGCAGCCAATCTATGGTCTCCGCCAGGTGCCTCGCGAGTGGCACGACACAATGAGGATGACGCTTGCGGCTCTTGGGTTTGCTCCTTCTACTGCTGACCCGTCGCTGTTTCTACGCACCGACACTTCGCTGCCGCCGTTCTATGTCCCCGTGTACGTCGACGACTTGGTCTTTGCCACTGCTGACAGTGAGGCACTGGCCCTTTTGAAGTTGAAGCTGCAGAAGAGACACACCTACACTGACCTGGGTGAGCTGGGCAGCTATCTTGGCTTGCAGATCACCCGGGACAGAGCACGGCGCACCATCACCCTAACTCAGTCACACATGGTCCACCACGTCCTTCAGCCCTTCGGCTTCCGGTACTCCTCGCCACAGTCCACTCCTCTGCCAACCGGTCACTCGCTCTCAGCTCCACCTTCGGATGAGTCCGTAGAGCCAACTGGCGCGTATCCACAGCTTGTGGGCTGCCTCATGTACTTGATGACCTGCACTCGACCTGACCTTGCCTACCCTCTTAGCATCCTAGCACGCTATGTTGCGCCCGGGAGACACCGACCAGAGCACTGGGAGGCTGCTAGGAGGGTGTTGCACTATTTGTGCTGTGCGTCGGGCATGGGGCTCGTGCTTAGAGGACAGGGTCCAGTTTTCCTCACTGGACACGCAAACGCTGCTTGGGTTGACGACTTGGCTACGCAGCGGTCGTCACAGGGTTACACTTTCAGCCTTGGCTCCGGCTCGGTTTCTAGGCGATCTACCCGCTCGTCTTCTGTTCTCAGTTCCAGTTGTGAGGCTGAGATCTACACAGGGGCCATGGCTGCACAGGAGTTACTCTTGCTCACCTACCTGCTGACCGGCTTGGGAAAGCAGCCTCGTTCGCCTCCAATTCTGTACGTAGACAACAAGGCCCTGATTGCCTTGTGTCAGGAGCACAGACTGGAGCACATAACGAAGCACATCGCTCTGCGTTACTTCCTTGCTCGAGAGCTGCAGCAGCGTGGTCAGCTTCGTCTTGCTTACGTGGCCACTAGGGCCAACACTGCTGATATATTCACCAAGGCACTTCAGTCTAGTGATCATCAGCGTTCTTGTATTGTTTTAGGCCTTGTGCCTACTTTGCCTCACTTGCTCACTGCGTGACTTTGCTTGTACTGTGATCTATATATATACCTGCATGCTTATGTCAAACTTATATATGCTATAGTCTGTTTAGGCTGTAGTGGGGTAGTTCTTAGAGGGTACAACACTTTTGTGTTTCCTACTTGTACCCACCTGCTTTCTAGTTCATCCCATTTCCGTTCCTGATTCTTACATGGTATTCTGAGCAGGTTCTGTAGTGGGAACGTTTTTTTTTAGGGCCCACAACGAAATTTCTCCTGCCCTGCCCGAAACGCGCATCGCGCCCTGCCTTAGACGCCCGTCGCTGGCCCGTCGCCACGCGTCGCGGCCCCTTTGCCGCCTGTCGCGGCCCCTTTTCGGCCCGTCACGGCCCCTTAGCCGCCCGTCGGCCCCTTCGCCGCCCGTCACGGCCCCTTTGCCGCCCGTCGTCGGCCCCTTAGCCACCCGTCACGGCCCCTTAGCCGCCCGTCGGCCCTTTAGCCGCCCGTCGGCCCCTTAGCCGCCCGTCGTCGGCCCCCTAGCCGCCCGTCATGGCCCCTTAGCCGCCCGTCACGGCCCCTTCGCCGCCCGTCGTCGGCCCCTTAGCCGCCCGTCACGGCCCCTTAGCCGCCCGTCGGCCCCTTAGCCGCCCGTCGTCGGCCCCCTAGCCGCCCGTCACGGCCCCTTAGCCGCCCGTTGGCCCCTTAGCCGCCTGTCGCCCCCTTGCCGCCCGTCGTCGGCCCTTTAGCCGCCCGTCTCGGCCCCTTAGCCGCCCGTCGCTGGCCCCCCCTTTGCCACCCGTCACGGCCCCTAGGCCGCCCGTCGGCCCCTTAGCCGCCCGTCGGCCCCTTCGCCGCCCGTCACGGCCCCTCTTGCCGCCCGTCGACCGCCAGTTCCGGCCCGCCCGTCACGGCACGGTCGCCGCCTGCTGCGGCCCTGTCCTGCAACCGCCCCCGGTCGCGGCCCTGCCCTACAGCCGCCCCCTGCCGCGGCCCTGACCTAAGACCGCCAGCTGCGGCCCTGCCCTGCACCCGCCCCTGGTAAGCACCCGCGCCACCCCGCCACCTGCTGCCCTGCCGCGCCGCACTGCCTGCTGCCGCGCCTCGACGCCAAGAATCGAGCCGTGCCGCCCGGCCGAGCCGCGCCGCCCAGCTGAGCCGCGCCGCCCCACCGAGCCGCGCAGCCCAGCTGAACCCCGCTGCCGAACCGAGCCGCGCTGCCCTTCTCCTTGCACTGCGCCTGCTGCCACTGCTGCTTCTGCTGCCTCAGCTGCTCCTACTGCTACTGCTACTATGGCCAGCCCCACTGATCTCACCTTTGATGCTGAGGGGCGTGCAGTTGAGTTTGACGTGTGGGTTGACGACTTGCAGCTCTTTCTTCAGTGTGACTCTAGGGATGGGGTATCCCTTTTCGATCACACGTCCGGTGTCTCCACTGCTCCTGCTGCCACTGCTGACAGTACTGTTCGCTCGCAGTGGACCACTCGTGACGCTGTTGCTTGCCTTGCTGTTCGTAGTCACCTGCCGCCTGCTGAGCGCAAGCATTTTGGCCAGTACAAGACTGCTAAGTCTTTGTACGACGCTGTAGTTGCGCGCTACTCCTCCCCTGCCACTGCTGCCCTCAGTCACCTCATGCTGCCGTACCTTTTCCCTGACCTTGCCGCCTTTGCCACAGTCGCTGACCTCATTACTCACCTCCGCACTAGTGACGCCCGCTACCGCGCTGCGCTTCCCACTGAGTTCATTCCCACGAACCACCCCCCCATGTACATCACCCTTTACTACCTAGTCACCCGCCTCCCTGACTCTCTTGCGTCAGTCAGGGACCACTTTCTCTCCATCTGCCCCACCGAGCTCACTGTCGACCTGCTAGAGGAGCGCCTCACAGCAGCTGAGAAGAGTATCTTAGCTGTAGGTGCTTCTCGCGGCGACCGTCGCACCCCTTTCTTTGAGGGTTGTTCCCCTGTCCCCCTTCTCCCCTCTGTTGCTTCTGCTGCTGCTGTTGACCTCGTTGGCACTGTGGAGGTCGGGACTGCGTCTGCTCCTAGTGGGAGGTGCCGCAACAGCAAGGGCAGGGGGGCCAAGGGTGGTGGAGGGGATGGCGGGGGCGGCGGCGGAGGCAATGGAGGAGGCGGAGGGGGTAGCGGTGGAGGTGGGGGTGGTACCGGGAGTGGGGGCGTCAGTGGCGGCGGAGGAGGTGGTGGAGGCAGCGGCGGAGGTGGTGGAGGCAGCGGCGGAGGTGGTGGAGCCAGCGGCAGCGGTGGTGGAGGTGGCGGCGGCCGTGGTGCTGGTCGAGGTGCAGCTGCGCAGCGTGGAGGCTTTGGTGGTAGCCAGCGCCAGCAGCAGCCGCGTTCCCGTGAGACCCCGTCGGTTCAGCAGCTTCGTGAGTGGTACGCTGGGCGTGGGAGGTCTGGGGGTGCTGGTCCCTGCACTTACGTTCTTCGCACCGGCAGCCGTCGTGGAGAGACGTGTGGTCTGCCACATACTACGCAGCGCTGCTTCGGTCGCGTGACTGACGCCTGGCGCGCCCAGTTTCCTGACGATGTTGAGCTCCCTCGCTGGGGTGACCTGCTTAGGAAAAATGTGGCTATCTTTGACCTTGATTTCGATGCTATTCTTGCTGCCATGTATGCTTTTGATTGATAGTGCTGAGGGTGACTCTTACCTGAGTGTCCCGCCCGACCCGGCCATTGAGGCTGCTGCTCTAGGTGCTAGTGCGTCTGCTGCTCCAGGTGCTGGTGAGTCTGCTGCTCCAGGTGCTGGTGAGTCTGCTCTCTCTGGTACTGCACCTACTAAGGCCCATCACACTTTCACACTTGACTCTGGTGCTTTGCGCTCTTTCTTTCGCAACAGCACCACGCTCACGCCGCTCAGTCGGCCTGTAGCAGTCTCCCTGGCTGACCCCTCTTGGGGTCCAGTCCTTGCACACTCGTCCACGGTTCTACCGTGTCCTGCGACCCCGTCGGGCTTGCAGTCGGGACTCCACCTCCCCTCGTTCTCTACGAACCTGGTGATTGGAGCTGACCTTCAGGACGCATGGGTTGACCTGTTTGCTCCGGGAGGTCAGCGTGTTACCCACTGCACTTGCTCTCGGACGGGCCGCCACCTGGCCACGTTCACCCGTCGGCCAGGGTCGAGTCTGTACACACTGACTACTGAGTCTCCTACGGTAGCCGCGGCTAGTCAGGTGTTTGCTGCCGCGTCTAGGTATAGTCCTGCGTCTGCCCCCTGCTTGTGTCGTCCTCTGTCGCACGAGACTCTCCTTTGGCACCACCGCCTTGGTCACCCCTCCCTGCCTCGTCTTCGAGGTATGGCCTCCCGTACCTTTGTCTCGGGTCTCCCCCGGTCCCTCCCTCCCCTTCCTCCGGGGCCTGCCCCTACCTATGTTCCTTGTGTTGAGGGCCGGCAGCGCGTCGCTCCTCACTCCTCCACGTTCCCTCCGACAGAGGCTCCCCTGCAGACTCTTCACATGGACGCGTGGGGCCCAGCCCGCGTCCGTGGACAGGGTCACGAGCGTGACTTCCTGCTGGTCGTTGACGACTACTCGCGTTACACCACAGTCTTCCCCTTGCGCAGCAAGGGTGAGGTCACTGAGGTGTTGATCGACTGGATCCGCGGTGCCCGTCGTCAGCTCAGCGAGCATTTCGGCTCGGACCTTCCTGTTCTGCGTCTGCACTCAGACCGAGGTGGTGAGTTTTCCTCCGACCTTCTGAGGGCCTTCTGTCGGGCGGAGGGCATCCGCCAGACATTCACGCTTCCGGCCTCCCCACAGCAAAATGGGATTGCTGAGCGCTGCATTGGCATGGTCATGGACGTCGCTCGTACGTCCATGATTCATGCAGTTGCTCCCCATTTTCTGTGGCCGTTTGCGGTTCAGTACGCTGCGCATCAGATCGACCTTCAGCCTCGTGTCTCCTTGCCGGAGACCACACCTACTCTGCGGTGGACGGGGAAGGTTGGCGATGCGTCCGCGTTCCGTGTCTGGGGATCTCGAGCTTTTGTTCGCGATACTTCAGCAGACAAGCTGTCCTCCCGTGCCGTTCCCTGCGTCTCCTTGGCTTCCGCCTTGACGCACCCGGGTGGCAGTTCTACCACCCCAGCTCGCGTCGTGTTCTGTCCTCTCAGGACGTCACGTTTGACGAGTCGGTGTCTTATTACCGTCTCTTTCCCTACCGCACTGCCTCTCTCCCCCCCCTGCCGCTCTTCCTAGCGCCAGGTACTCCTCTGGTAGACCCCCTCCCCCCTCAGGGTCCTGCCCCCTCAGGTGTGTCCCAGGTAGACCCTTCCGAGCCGGTCGAGGTAGCTGTCGACTCAGGTACTGCTAGGGGTGCTGAGCCTGTGGGTGTGGGGACTGGGGGTGCGGAGACTGGGGGTGCGGAGCCTGGGGGTGCTGAGCCTGAGTGTGTGGAGCCTGGGGGTGCTGAGCCTGAGCGTGTGGAGCCTGGGGGTGCTGAGCCTGCGTGTGCTGAGTCTGGAGGTTCTCCGGGTGTTCCGTTGCGACGGGAGCCCCTCTCTCCGCAGCGACTTCGTGAGTGGTACGCTCGACGCTCTAGCCGTACTGCTGGTGCTGGAGGTGCTGCTGGTGCTGGAGCTGCTGGAGGTGCTGCTGGAGGTGCTACTGGTGCTGGAGGTGCTGCTGTTGCTGGAGCTACTGGAGGTGATGCTGGTGTTGGAGCTGCTGGAGGTGCTGCTGGTGCTGGAGTTGCTGGAGCTGTTGGTCGTGGAGGTGCTAGTACTGGAGGAACTGGAGCTGCTGGGGCTGGTGGTGCTGCAGGCGTTGGAGCTGCAGGTACTGGAGCTGGTGGTGCTGCGGGAGTTGTTACTGGAGACCCTGGAGCTGAGGGTACTGGTGCTGTCTTTGCTGTTTCTGGAGGCGCTGCGCGGCCGCGGCCGTACTACGTTCCGCTCCTTCAGCAGGTTCTTGGTCTACCGCCTTCTCCTGGTCCTACTCCTCCTTTACTGAGTCCACCGTCTGTCCAGTCACAGTCGCAGTTACAGTCGTCCTCTCCACTGCCTGGTCCTTCTCCTTACTCTGGACCGACTGGAGGTCTTGCGGAGCGTCGTGAGCCTGAGTCGCATCATGTGTCGCCTGTGTCTTGTGCTGCGTCGCCTGTCCGCCCTGCTTGCGCTGGTCGTGTTTTGCGTCCGCGTCCTCCTCCTGTCCCTGGCACTCACTCTATGACACTGCGTCCTTCCACTGCTCCACAGCACATCCCTCTGCCCTCTCCTCCTTCGTCCTCTCTTCCTGACGGTCCGGACCCTGCTAGTCGTACTGTCACGCGCTTTCTGGCAACTGCTGTCACTGACCCACTGTTTGAGTCCTCTGCTGCGTCTGCTCTAGTTGCTGAGCTTGTTGACATTGCTGCAGCCTGTCGCCTAGACTACGCCACTAGTCTTGTTGCTGAGTCTGCGTATGCGTCTGTCTGTCCTCCGTCCGTCGGAGGTGAGTGTGCTCTTGGCACGGACGTTCTTGAAGACAGACAGGAGGAGTTTGAGTGCTTTGCCGCTGCTGTACCTCATCTCGTGTCCATGCTGCTTGCCCTTGAGGGAGACCCGGATGCACCAGACATCCCGACCCCGCGCTCTTACGCAGAGCCGATAGAGGGTCCCTACTCCTCTCAGTGGCAGGCAGCCATGGACGCCGAGATGGCTTCCTGGAAGTCCACAGGCACCTACGTCGACGAGGTTCCTCCACCTGGGGCGAACATCGTCAGTGGCATGTGGATCTTCAGGGTGAAGCGGCCGCTGGGTTCTCCGTCTGTCTTCAAGGCGCGTTACGTTGCACGTGGCTTCAGTCAGCGACAGGGAGTTGACTTCTTCTAGACCTTCTCCCCTACCCCGAAGATGACCACTCTTCGGGTACTGCTGCACGTAGCTGCTCAGCGTGACTACGAGCTCCACTCTCTTGACTTCAGCACAGCCTTCCTACAGGGCAGCCTGCACGAGGAGATCTGGCTGCGCCGCCCACGTGGCTTCACTGGGTCGTTTCCTGCTTGTACCCAGTGGAGCCTCCGACGGCCAGTCTACGGTCTCCGCCAGGCACCCCGTGAGTGGCACGGCACACTGAGGACCACTCTTGCTACTCCTGGTTTTGCTCCTTCCACTGCTGACCCTTCACTGTTTTTACGCACGGACACCACTTTGCCGCCGTTCTACGTTCTCGTGTACGTAGACGACCTTGTCTTTGCTACTGCTGCCACTGAGGCACTCGCCAACGTGAAGTCTGAGCTGCAGAAGAGACACACGTGCACAGACCTGGGTGAGCTGACAAGCTATCTTGGCTTGCGGATCACCCGGGACAGAGCACAGCGCACCATTACCTTGACTCAGTCACACATGGTGCAGCAGGTCCTTCAGGGCTTCGGCTTCACGTACTCCTCGCTACAGTCCACTCCTCTGCCTACCGGTCACTCGCTCTCAACTCCACCTTCGGACGAGTCCGTAGAGCCGAGTGGCCCGTATCCAGAGCTTGTGGGCTGCCTCATGTACCTGATGACTTGCACACGACCTGACCTCGCATACCCTCTCAGCCTTCTGGCTCGTTATGTGGCTCCCGGTAGGCACCGAAAGGTGCACTGGGATGTTGCGAAGAGGGTGTTGCGCTACTTTTTGCAGTACGTCGGTCATGGGGCTCGTGCTTGGAGGGCGGGCTCGAGTTGTCCTCACTGGTCACGCTGACGCCTCCTGGGTTGACGACTTGGCTACGCAGCGGTCGTCACAGGGTTACACCTTCAGCCTTGGCTCCGGTTCTGTCTCTTGGCGGTCTACCCGCTCTTCTTCTGTTCTCAGCTCCAGTTGTGAGGCTGAGATCTACGCAGGAGCCATGGCTGCACAGGAGTTACGCTGGCTCACCTACTTGCTGACCGACTTGGGAGAGGCGCCTCGTTCTCCTCCAGTTCTATACGTCGACAACAAGGCCATGATGGCCTTGTGTCAGGAGCACAGACTGGAGCATAGAACGAAGCACATTGCTCTGCGTTACTTCCTTGCTCGAGAGTTGCAGCAGCGTGGCCAGCTTCGTCTTGCTTACGTGGCCTCACAGGCCAACACTGCTGATGTTTTCACCAAGGCACTTCAGCCTTGTGATCATCAGAGTTTCTGTACTGTTGTAGGCCGTGTACCCACTGTGCCTCACTTGCTTACCTCTTGACTCTGCTTGTACTGTATTCTATATACATATACCTGCATGCTTACACTTGCTAGGTTGTGTTCACTGTATTGTTTGTTCTCCTTTATAAAACTCTGCATGTGAACTGGCCTTGTGGCCATTTGCTTGTGCTCAGAGTGCGTGGTGACTTTGTGATCCACCCTGAGCTTACTCTGCCTTTTCTTGACTGGTCTTGTGACCTCTTGTTCTCCCCCACTTTGCTATGGGGGTGTGTCAAACTTATATATACTATAGTCTGTTTAGGCTGTAGTGGGGTAGTTCTTAGAGGGTACAACACTTTTGTGTTTTCTATATGTACCCACCTGCTTTCTAGTTCATTCATTCCGTTCCTGATTCTAGTTCCTGCGATCGCAGCAGGAGAGGGTAGAGGAGGAGTCACGGCCGCAGTAGCATGTGCAGTTGAAGCCGCCGCAAGAAAGAGTAGAGGAGAAGCCACACCTGGAGCAGGAGGAGCAGCAGCAGGGGCAGGCGCCGCCGCAGCAGACGTCGGAAGAGGCAGAGCAGCAACGACTAATAGACCTGCCCGACCCGGCACCTGCACGCCTGGTCCGTGGTCCTCTACCGTCCCCTCCTATTCCCCCTATCGAGTCCCTTGCCTCGTTCCCGTGGACTCGTTGTTCTCCCCTCGCTCGTGCTGTGTCTCCGGAGACTCTTCGGTCTCGTTACCGTGCTGACGGTCCGTTTCACCTCCTCCAGTCCTTCCACAGCCTCCTGAGTCGTCCCTCACTGTGCTTCACAACCCGTTGTCCGACTACCTCCGTGCCTCCCGTCCTCCCGTCCTCTCTGGTCACGCTGACGCCTCCTGGGTTGACAACTTGGCTACGCAGCGGTTGTCACAGGGTTACACCTTCAGTCTTGGCTCCGGTTCTGTCTCTTGGCGATCTACCCACTCTTCTTCTGTTCTCAGCTCTAGTTGTGAGGATGAGATCTACGCAGGAGCCATGGCTGCACAGGAGTTTCGTTGGCTCACCTACCTGCTGACCGACTTGGGAGAGGTGCCTCGTTCTCCTCCAGTTCTGTATGTCGACAACAAGGCCATGATGGCCTTGTGTCAGGAGCACAGACTGGAGCACAGATCGAAGCACATTGCTCTGTGCTACTTCCTTGCTCGAAAGTTGCAGCAGCGTGGCCAGCTTCGTCTTGCTTACATGGCCTCACAGGCCAACACTGCTGATGTTTTCACCAAGGCAGTTCAGCCTTGTGATCATCAGCGTTTCTGCACTGTTCTAGGCCATGTACCTACTTTGCCTCACTTGCTTACCTCTTGACTCTGCTTGTACTGTACTCTATATACATATACCTGCATGCTTACACTTGCTAGGTTGTGTTAACTGTATTGTTTGTTCTCCTTTATAAAACTCTGCATGTGAACTGGCCTTGTGTCCATTTGCTTGTGCTCAGATTGCGTGGTGACTTTGTGATCCACCCTGAGCTTGCTCTGCCTTTTCTTGACTGGTCTTGTGACCTCTTGTTGTCCCCCACTTTGCCTATGGGGGTGTGTCAAACTTATATATGCTATAGTCTGTTTAGGCTGAAGTGGGGTAGTTCTTAGAGGGTACAACACTTTTGTGTTTCCTACTTGTACCCACCTGCTTTCTAGTTCATCCCATTTCCGTTCCTTATTCTTATAGCTTACACTTGCTAGTGTATGATCACTGTGCTGTTTGTTCTCTTTTATATACCTCTGCATGTGAACTGAGCTTGTGGCCTTTGCTTGTGCTCGGAATGTGTGGTGACTCTGTGATCCACCCTGAGCTTGCTTTGCTTTTCTTGACTGGTCTTGTGACCACTTGTTCTCCCCCACTTTGCCTATGGGGGTGTGTCAGAATGTTTTATCGCTTTCTTTGTGTAGGCTATAGTAGGGTAGCCCATAAGGGGTACAACCCAATTAGGGTTAGTACTTGTACCCAACTTCTGTTCAATGCATTCATTCTCGTTCGTTAGTTTGACACAACTGACACAGCCCGAGCTGGAAGAACTCAGAAAGCAGTTAGATAATTTGCTCAAGAGATTTTTAATCCGACCGAGTTTGTCTCCGTTCGCCGCAACGATAGTGTTCACTCCAAAAAAAGACGGAGGCTTTCGCATGTGCATACATTACCGAGCACTCGGTTATTGTCAAGTCGCCTTACCCCATCCCCTGTGCCGACGAACTGATTGACCGATTGCGAACATCTTGTGTTTTTTATTTTGTCTTTCAAAAATTGACTTACAGGGTGATTACCACCAGATCCGAGTTGAACCGACAAACTGCGCCAATAGAACTTTTTGAACTCGATATGGGTCGTTTGAGTATACCATGGTGCCTTTCGGTTTGACCAACACGCTCGCAATATTTCAAATAACCATGAACGAGGCATTTAGGTCACTTTCAGATAAATGCATCATCGTCTACCTTGATGACATCCTAGTTTGCAGCCGGGACAAGCAGCAGCACTAAGTCGACTTGGAAGCAATGTTTGAGATTTTTTACGAACATCGGCTGCTGACGAAGAATTTCAAGGGTGAGTTTTCTTTAGACCGCTTAGAATTTTTTAGGGCACATCATTTGGAAGGCTGGAGTTTAGATTGACAAAAAAAAGGTTAGACACTCTCAAAGCGTGGCACCCCCTGACGAACATCACAAAGCTGAAGAGCTTTTTGGGGTTTGTTAATTATGTTTGTAGGTTCGTCCTCGACATGGCACGGTTGACTGCCCCGCTGGCGGACTTACTGCGGAAAGGGGGTCGTTTTTATGTGCTGCCTTCTCTGCTTTGACAAGAAGTTTTGTGTTCGCCGCCCGTCTTACGCATCGTCGACCCCAACGCCCATTCGAAGTGGTTACCGACTCCAGCGAAATCACCATCAGAGCAGTGCTGCTACAGGACTTTGGCAACGGCCTGCAACCCATCGCATACGAGTCACAAAACACATGCCTGAGAAGAATTACTAGATAAAGGACCGCGAAATGCTCGCGATCGTGCACGCGTTTAAAGTGTGGCGCTGTTACTTTACCGGCACTCACGTGACAGTAAGGATAGATCACAGGTCACTATAGTGCCTCCGCACACAACCCCACCTAAACTCGCGACAGATCCACAGGTTGGACTATTTGGAGTCCAACTTCCACTACACGTGTTAAAGTTGTCAAACTTACATATGCTATAGTCTGTTTAGGCTGTAGTGGGGTAGTTCTTATAGGGTACAACACTTTTAGGTTTCATACTTGTACCCACCTGCTTTCTAGTTTCATCATTCCTCTCATTGTTCTCACATGGTATAGAGCAGTTTCCCTCGTGGAATCGTTTTTTTTCGGGCCCACCACTAAGAATCTTTTTTTTCCTTACCTGCCCGAGGCGCGCCCCGCGCGCCCTGCCCTTAGCGGCCCGCCCTTAGGGCCCTCCTCGTCGCGCCCCTCACGGCCCCCCCCTTTGCGGCCCTTCGAGGCCCCTTGCGGCCCTTCGCGGCCCGTTGCGGCCCTTCGCGGCCAGTCTCGGCCCTTCGCGGCCCCTTCGTGGCCCTTTGCGGCCCCTCACGGCCCTTCGCGGCCCCCTTCTCGGCCCTTCGCGGCCCTTCGCGGCCCCATTGCGGCCTTCGCGGCCCTTCACGGCCCCCCATTGCGGCCTTCGCGGCCCCTTCAGCAACTGCCGTAGCCCCTGCCGGCCCCTACTGGCGCGCCCGTACCGGCCCCTACTAGCGAGCCCCTGACGGTCCCTGCTGGCGCGCCCCTGCCGGCCCCTCCTGGAGCGCCCCTGCCGGCCCCTGCTGACGCGTCTTTGCCGGCCCCTGCTCACGCGCCCCTACTGGCGCGCCCCTGCCGGCCCTTGCTGACGAGCCCCTGCCGGTCCCTGCTCACGCGTCTCAGCCGGCCCCTGCTGAACCGCCCCTACTGGCGCGCCCCTGCCGGCCCCTTGCTGACGCGCCCCTGCCGCGGCCCCTGCAGGCGCGGCCCCTGCATTTACGGCCCACCCATGCACCCGTCTCTGGTAAGCCGAGCCGCGCCGCGCCGCCCAGCCGAGCCGCGCCGCCCAGCCGAGCCGCACCGCCCAGCCGAACCACGCCGCCCAGCCGAGCCGAGCCGCTCAGCCGAGCCGCGCCGCCCCCACCGAGCCGCACTGCCCTACCGAGCAGCACTGCCTTGCACTGCCCTGCTGCTACTGCTTCTACTACTGCTACTGCTGCTACTGCTGCTCCTGCTGCTACTGCTGCTACTCTTGCTACTGCTCCTACTGCTGCTATGGCTAGTCCTACCGTTCTCACCTTTGACGCTGAGGGACGTGCAGTTGACTTTGACGTGTGGGTTGACGACCTACAGCTCTTTCCTCAGGATGGGGTATCCCTTTTCGATCACACGTCCGGTGTTTCCACTGCTCCTGCTGCCACTGCTGACAGTACTGTTTGCTCGCAGTGGACCACTCGTGACGCTGTTGCTCGTCTTGCTGTTTGTAGTCACCTGCCGCCTGCTGAGCGCGCACACTTTGGCCAGTACAAGACTGCTCAGTCTTTGTACGACGCTGTAGTTGCACGCTACTCCTCCCCTGCCACTGCTGCCCTCAGCCGCCTCATGCTGCCGTACCTTTTCCCTGACCTTGCCGCCTTTGCGACAGTCGCTGACCTAGATGCTCACCTTCGTACTAGTGACGCCCGCTAACGCGCTGCCCTTCCCACTGAGTTCTGTGCCAAGAACCCCCCCCCCCGTGTACATCACCCTTTACTACCTAGTCACCCGCCTCCCTGACTCCCTCTCTTTAGTCAGGGACCACTTTCTCTCCCTTTGCCTCACCGAGCTGACTGTCGACCTGCTAGAGGAGCGCCTTGTTGCAGCTGAGAAGAGTATCTTAGCTGTAGGTGCTTCTCGCGGCGACCGTCGCACCCCCTTCTTTGAGGGGTGTTCCCCTGTCCCCCTTCTCCCCTCTGTTGCTTCTGCTGCTGCTGTCGACCTCGTTGGCACTGAGGAGGTCGGAGCTGCGTCTGCCCCTATTGGGAGACGCCGCAACAGCAAGGGCAAGGGGAGCAAGAGAGGTGGAGGGGGCGGCGGGGGAAGCAGTGGAGGAGGTGGAGGCGGCGGAGGAGGTGGCGGTGGAGGTGGGGGTGGTACCGGGAGTGGGGGCGTCAGTGGCGGCGGTGGAGGTCGTGGCGGCGGTGGCGGAGGTGGTGGGGGCAGCGGCAGCGGTGGTGGAGGTGGCGGCAGCGGTGGTGCTGGTCGAGGTGCAGCCGCGCAGCGTGGAGGCTTTGGTGGCAGCCAGCGCCAGCAGCAGCTGCACACCCGTGAGACCCCGTCGGTTCAGCAGCTTCGTGAGTGGTACGCTGGGCGTGGGAGGTCTGGCGGTGCAGGTCCCTACACTTACGTTCTTCGCACCGGCCCTCGTAGTGGGGAGGTGTGTGGGCTCCCACACACCATGCAGCGCTACTTCGGTCGCCTGACTGACGCTTGGCGTACCCAGTTTCCTGACGCTGTTGAGCTCCCTCGCTGGCATGATCTGCTTCTGCAGAATGTGCCTATCTTTGATCTAGATTTTGATGCTATCCTTGCTGCCATGTATGTTCTTGATGATAGTGCTGAGGGTGACTGTTACCTGAGTGTCCCACCCGACCCGGACATTGCGGCTGCTGCTCTAGGTGCTAGTGCGTCTGCTGCTGCTGGTACTGGTGCGTCTGCTGCTCCAGGTGCTGGTGCGTATGCTGCTCCAGGTGCTGGTGCGTCTGCTCTCTCTGGTACTTCACCTACTGAGTCCTTGCACACTTTCACACTTGACTCTGGTGCTTCGCGCTCTTTCTTTAGAGACAGCACCACGCTCACGCCGCTCAGTCGGCCTGTAGCAGTCTCCCTGGCTGACCCCTCAGGGGGCCCAGTCCTTGCACACTCCTCCACGGTTCTACCGTGTCCTGCGGCCCCGTCGGGCTTGCTGTCGGGACTCCACCTCCCCTCGTTCTCTACGAACTTGGTGAGTGGAGCTGACCTCCAGGACGCGTGGGTTGACCAGTTCACCCCTGGAGGTCAGCGTATGACCCACTGCACTTGCTCTCGGACGGGCCGCCACCTGGCCACGTTCACTCGTCGGCCAGGGTCGAGTCTGGATACACTGACTAGTGCGCCTCCTCCGGTCCCTACGTCTGGTCAGGTAGCTGCGTCTAGTCAGGTGTTTGCTGCCGCGTCCAGGTCTAGTCCTGCGTCTGCCCCTTGCTCGTGTCGTCCTCTGTCGCACGAGACTCTCCTTTGGCACCACCGCCTTGGTCACCCCTCCCTGCCTCGTCTTCGAGGTATGGCCTCCCGTGCCCTTGTCTCTGGTCTCCCCAGGTCCCTCCCTCCCCTTCCTCCGGGGCCTGCCCCTACCTGTGTTCCTTGTGTCGAGGGCCGGCAGCGCGCCGCTCCTCACTCCTCCTCATTTCCTCCGACTGAGGCTCCTCTGCAGACTCTTCACATGGACGTGTGGGGCCCAGCCCGCGTCCGTGGACAGGGTCACAAGCGTTACTTCCTGCTGGTCGTTGACGACTACTCGCGTTACACCACAGTCTTCCCCTTGCGCAGCAAGGGTGAGGTTCCTGAGGTGTTGATCGATTGGATCCGCGGTGCTCGTCGCCAGCTCAGTGAGATTTTCGGCTCGGACCTTCCTGTTCTGCGTCTGCACTCAGACAGAGGTGGGGAGTTTTCCTCCGACCTCCTGAGAGCCTTCTATCGTTCGGAGGGCATCCGCCAGACGTTCACGCTTCCGGCCTCCCCACAGCAAAATGGGATTGCTGAGCGCCGCATTGGCATGGTCATGGACGTCGCTCGTACGTCCATGATCCATGCGGCTGCTCCCCATTTTCAGTGGCCGTTCGCGGTTCAGTACGCTGCGCATCAGATCAACCTTCAGCCTCGTGTCTCCTTGCCGGAGACCACACCTACTCTGCGGTGGACGGGGAAGGTTGGCGATGCGTCCGCGTTCCGTGTCTAGGGATCTCGAGCTTTTGTCCGTGATACTACTGCGGACAAGCTGTCCTCCCGTGCCGTTCCTTGTGTCTTCCTTGGCTTCCCTCCTGACGCACCCGGGTGGCAGTTCTACCACCCCACCTCGCGTCGTGTTCTGTCCTCTCAGGATGTCGCGTTTGACGAGTTGGTGTCGTACTACTGTCTCTTTCCCTACCGCACTGCCTCCCCCCCCCCCCCCCCGCCGCTCTTCCTAGCACCAGGTACTCCCCCGGTAGACCCCCTCCCCCCCCAGGGTCCTGCCCCCTCAGGTGTGTCCCAGGTAGACCCTGCTAAGCCGGTCGAGGTAGCTGTCGACTCAGGTGCTACTAGGGGTGCTGAGCCTGCGGGTGCGGGGACTGGGGGTGCTGAGTCTGGGGGTGCTGAGCCTGCGGGTGCGGGGACTCGGGGTGCTGAGTCTGGGGGTGCTGAGTCTGGGCGTGCTGAGCCTGGGGGTGCTGAGCCTGGGAGTGTGGAGCCTGAGGGTACTGTGTCTGGAGGTGCTGAGCCTGCCTGTGCTGAGTCTGGAGGTGCTCTAGGTGTCCCGCCGCGGCGGGAGCCTCTCTCTTCACAGCAGCTTCGTGAGTGGTACTCTCGGCGCTGTCGGGGTGCTACTGGAGCTACTGGAGGTGCTGCTGTAGGTGCTGCTGGTGCTGGAGGTGCTGCCGGTGCTGGAGCTGCTGGAGGTGCTGCTGGTGCTGGAGGTGCTGGAGCTACTGGAGGTGCTGGGGGTACTGCTGGTGCTGGAGCTGTTGGAGGTGCTTCTGGTGTTGGAGCTGCTGGAGGTGCTGCTGGTGCTGGAGGTGCTGGAGGTGCTGCTGGTGCTAGAGCTGCTGGAGGTGCTGCTGGTGCTGGAGCTGCTGGAGGTGCTGCTGGTGCTGGAGCTGCTGGAGGTGCTGCTGGTGCTGGAGCTATTGGAGGTGCTGCTGGGACTGGAGACCCTGGGGCTGAGGGTACCGGTTCTGTCTCTGCTGTTTCTAGAGGTGTTGCGCGGCCGCGGCCGTACTACGTTCCGCTTCTTCAGCAGGTTCTTGGCTCCCCGCCTTCTCCTGGTCCTCCTCCTCCTTTACTGAGTCCACCGCCTGTCCAGTCACAGTCGCAGTTACAGCCAGCCTCTCCACTGCCTTGTCCTTCTCCTTACTCTGGACCGACTAGAGGTCTTACGGAGCGTCGTGAGCCTGAGTCTCGTCCTGTGTCACCTGAGTCTCGTTCTGCGTCGCCTGTCCGTCCTGTTCGTGCTGGTCGTGTTTCGCGTCCGCGCCCTCCTCCTGTCCCTGGCACTCACTCTATGACTCTGTGTCCTTCCACTGGTCCGCAGCGTGTCCCTCTGCCGTCTCCTCCTGTGTCCTCTCTTCCTGCCGGTCCAGACTGTGAAGATTGAAACAGGAAATGAATGAACTAGGAAAGTGTGAGATACAAATATGAAAGCTGTACCCCTTAGTGTCTACCCCACTATAGCCTACATAGGCTAAGGCATATATATCTGACACACCCCCATAGGCAAAGTGGGGGAGAACTAGGGGTCACAAGACCAGTCAAGCAAAGCAAAGCAAAGCAAGCTCAGGGTGGATCACAACGTCACCACACAGTCTGAGCGCGGAGTCGGGATGTCTGATGCATCCGGTTCTCCCTCAGGGGCAAGCAGCATGGAAACGAGATGAGGTAAAGCAGCAGCAAAACACTGGAACTCCTCCTGCCTGTCCTCAAGGACGTCCGTGCTAAGAGCACACTCACCCCCGACGGACGGAGGACAGACAGACGCAGACTCAGCAACAAGACTAGCGGCGTAGTCTAGACGACAGTGAGCAGCGAAGTCGACAAGCTCGGCAACTAAGGCAGACGCAGCAGTGGACTCAAAGGAAGGGTCAGTGACAACAGTGGCGAGGAAACGCGTGACAGTAGGACTGGCAGCACGAAGGGAGTCAGACTCCGGGTCAGCAAGAGCAGGAAGAGAGGACTCTGGAGGAGACGGCAAAGGGACACGCTGTGGCGCAGTGGAAGGACGCAGTGCCATCTGATGCGTGCCCGGGACTGCAGGAGGACACGGACGTGGAACACGACGACTAGTGCGAGCAGTGCGAACAGGCGACGCAGGACGCGACTCAGGCTCACGACGCTCAGCAAGACCTCCAGTAGGACCAGCGTAGGGAGAAGGAGCAGGCAGAGGGGAGACCAGCTGTAACTGTGACTCGGACTGGACAGGCGGTGGACACTCTAAGGAAAGAGCAGGACTAGGAGAAGGCGGAAGACCAAGAACCTGCTCAAGGAGCGGAACGAAGTACGGCTGCGGCCGCGCAGCACCTCCAGAACCAGTAGGGACAACACCAGTACCCCCAGCGTCAGCTCCAACTCCAGCAGCACCACCAGCTCCAGTACCTCCAGCAGCTCCAGCTCCAGCAGGACCACCAGCAGACACAGCCGCTCCGGCTCCAGTACCTCCAGTAGCACCCACTCCAGCAGCACCACCAGCTCCAGCTCCACTAGTAGCTCCAGCACCAGGAGCACCACCAGGCCCAGCAGCTCCAGTACCTCCAGTACGAGCACCTCCGGGACCCGTGGCTCCAGCACCCCCAGCAGAAGCAGAACCTCCAGTACCAGCTCCAGCAGCACCTCCAGCTCCAGAACCTCAAGCAGCAGCAGAACCTCCAGCACCGGCAGCACCTCCAGCTCCAACAGCACGGCTCCAGCGGCGAGCAAACCACTCGCGCAGCTCCTGTGGAGAGGGAAGCTCCCGCCGGGACAAAGCACCCGAAGGACCGCCAGGTCCAGCACCGACAGGCTCCACACCCCCACTCCCAGCAGCCCCAGGCTCAGCACCCCCAGAAGCAGCACCCCCAGGCCCCGCACGCTCAGGCTCAGCACCCCCAGACCCAGCACCCCAGGCTCCGCACGCTCAGGCTCAGCACCCCCAGACTCAGCACCCCCAGGCTCCACACGCTCAGGCTCAGAACCCCCAGACGCACCAGAGTCAGCAGCTACCTCGACAGGCTCGACTGCATCTACCTGGGACACACCTGAGGGGGCAGGACCCTGAGGGGGGAGGGGGTCTACCGGGGGGGGACCGGGAGCGAGGAAGAGCGGCGGGGGGGGGAGGGGGGCAGTGCGGTAGGGGAAGAGACGGTAGTACGGAACCGACTCGTCAAACGTGACGTCCTGGGAGGACAGAACACGACGCGAGGTGGGGTGATAAAACTGCCAACCAGGCGCGTCAGGGGGAAAGCCGAGGAAGACGCAAGGAACAGCACGGGAGGACAGCTTGTCCGCAGACAAGTCTCGGACGAAAGCTCGAGATCCCCAGACACGGAACGCAGACGCATCACCAACCTTCCCCGTCCACCACAGAGTAGGGGAGGTCTCCGGCAGGGAGACCCGGGGCTGAAGGTTGATCTGATGCGCCGCGTATTGAACCGCGAACGGCCACAGAAAATGGGGAGCAGCCGCATGGATCATGGACGTACGAGCGACATCCATGACCATGCCAATGCGGCGCTCAGCAATCCCATTTTGCTGTGGAGAGGCCGGAAGCGTGCACGTCTGGCGGATGCCCTCCGCACGACAGAAGGCTCGCAGAAGGTCGGAGGAAAACTCTCCGCCTCTGTCGGAGTGCAGACGCAGAACAGGAAAGTCCGAGCCGAAACGCTCTCTGAGCTGGAGACGAGCAACGCGGATCCAGTCGATCAACACCTCAGTGACCTCACCCTTGCTGCGCAAGGGGAAGACAGTGGTGTAACGCGAGTAGTCGTCAACCACCAGCAGGAAGTAGCGCTCGTGACCCTGTCCACGGACGCGGGCTGGGCCCCACACGTCCATGTGAAGAGTCTGCAGCGGAGCCTCTGTCGGGGGAAACTCGGAGGAGTGAGGAGCGGCGCGCTGCCGCCCCTCGACGCAGGGAACGCAGGTAGGGGCAGGCCCCGGGGGAAGGGGAGGGAGGGACCGGGGGAGACCAGAGACAAGGACACGGGAGGCCATGCCTCGGAGACGAGGCAAGGAGGGGTGACCAAGGCGGTGGTGCCAGAGGAGGGTCTGGTGGGACAGGAGGCGACACGAGCAGGGGGCAGACTCAGGACCTGACCGAGACGCTGCAGCAAACACCTGACTCGACGCAGCTACCTGACCAGACGCAGCAACCGGAGGAGACTTTGTGGTCAGTGTGTACAGGCTCGACCCCGGTCGACGGGTAAACGAGGCCAAGTGGCGGCCCGTCTGAGCACACGTGCAGTGGGTCACTCGCTGACCCGCAGGAGTGAACTGGTCAACTCCGGCATCCTGAAGGTCAGCACCACTCACCAAGTTCGTGGAGAACGAGGGGAGGTAGAGACCAGACAGGGAGCCTGACGGGGCTGCCGGACACGGGAGGACAGTGGAGTAGTGAGCAAGGACAGGACCCCCAGAGGGGTCTGCCAGGGAGACCGCAACCGGCCGACTGAGCGGCGTAAGGGTGGTGCGGTCTCGAAAGAAGGAGCGGGAAGCACCCGAGTCGAGGGTGAAGGTGTGAAAGACCTGAGCCGACTCGGTACCTGAGAGAGCAGACTCACCAGCACCTAGAGTAGCAAACTCACGAGTACCTGGAGCAGCAGACTCACTAGCACCTAGGCGTCCGTCAGGCGACCGAAGCAGCGCTGGGTGGCGTGCAGGCCGCCACACTGCTCTCCAGTGCGGTCACCGGTGCGCAGGACGTAAGCTCAGGGACCAGCACCCCAAGACCCCTGGCGCCCCGCGTACCATTCACGAAGATGCTGGGGCGAAGGGGTCTCACGAGAGCGCTGCTGCTGCTGGGGTCCCCGCTGCACAGCTCCGCCTCTGCCAGCTCCACCTCCGCCGCCGCCGCCTCCGACTCCTCCACCCCTCCCTCCACCGCCACCGCCGCCTCCACCTCCACCACCGCCACCGAAGCCCCCACCTCGGCCACCACCCCCACCCCCACCCCCTCCTCCGCCTCCACCGCCACTACCGCCGCCCCCACCACCTCCTCCAGCTCCCTTGCCCCGCTTGCCCTTGCTGATGCGGCGCCTCTCACTAGGAGCAGACGCAGCGCTGACCGACTCGGTGCCAACCAGGTCGACAGCAGCAGCAGAGGCAACAGAGGGCAAAAGAGGAACGGGGGAGCACCCCTCAAAGAAAGGGGTACGGGGGTCACCACGAGAGGCGCCTACAGCGGTGATACTAGTCTCTGCTGCAAGGAGGCGCTCCTCGAGGAGGTCGACAGTGAGGGTGGTAGGGCAAAGAGAGAGGAAGTGGTCCCTGACCGAGCGGAGAGTGTCAGGGAGTCGAGTGACTAGGTAGTAGAGGGTGATGTACATGGGAGGGGGGGTTCTGGGCGCAGAACTCAGCAGGAAGCGCAGCGCGGTAGCGAGTGTCACTAGTGCGGAGGTGCGTAATGAGGTCAGTGACTGTGGCAAAAGCAGCGAGGTCAGGGAACAGGTACGGTAGCATGAGGCGGCTAAGCGCAGCAGTGGCAGGGGAAGAGTAGCGTGCAACTACTGCGTCGTACAGAGTCTTAGCACTCTTGTACTGACTAAAGTGCGCGCGCTCAGTAGACGGTAGGTGACTACGCACAGCAAGGCGGGCAGCAGCATCGCGCGTGAGCCACTGCAAGCGAACGGTACTGTCAGCATCAGCAGCAGGGGCAGTAGAGGCGCCCGACGTAAGATCAAACAGGGAGAGACCATCCTTGCTATCGCACTGAAGGAAAAGCTGCAGATCATCTAGCCAGACATCAAAGTCAACCGCTCGACCCTCAGCATCAAAGGTGAGAAGACTAGGACTAGCCATGATAGGAGCAGCAGCAGACTAGCAGTGGCAGCAGTGCAACTGAGCGAGGCAGGACAGTGCGACTCGGCAGGGCAACTCGGCAAAGTAGTGCGGCTCGGCCGCGCGGCTCGGCCCGGCTAGGCTCTTACCAGGGGCGGAGCCGACAGGTTCGGGACTGGGTCGGGGCCGTGACAGGGCCGGGACAGGGTCGGGGCCGAGCAGGGTCCGGGACGGGGCAGCAACGGGGCCGAGACAGGGTCAGGGCCGGGGCAGGTCCGGGACAGGGTCGGGGCCGAGCAAGGTCCGGGACGGGGCAGCAACGGGGCCGGGACAGGGTCGGGGCCGGGGCAGGTCCGGGACGGGGTCGGGGCCGGGGCAGGTCCGGGACGGGGCCGAGGTAGGGCCGGGACAGGGTCGGGGCCGAGGCAGGTCCGGGACGGGGTCGGGGCCAAGGCAGGTCCGGGACGGAGTCGAGGCCGGGGCAGGTCCGGGACGGGGCCGAGACGGGGCCGGGGTAGGGCCGAGACGGGGCCTTTTAGGGGCGGCGGAGGGGCCGCGTAGGGGCCGCGTCAGGTACGGGGCCGCGTCAGGTAGGGGCCGCGTCAGGTACGGGGCCGGGTCGGGCCGTGTAGGGGCCGCGTAGGAGCCGCGTAGGGGCGGCGTAGGGGCCGCGTAGGGGCCGCGTCAGGGACTGGGCCGGATCGGGCCGTTTAGGGGCGGGGTAGGGGCCGCTTAGGGGCCGTGTAGGGGCCGCGTGGGGGCCGCGTAGGGGCCGCGTAGGGGCCGCGTAGGGGCCGCGTAGGAGCCGGGTAGGGGCGGGGCCGCGTCAGGGACGGGTCCGCGTCAGGTACGGGGCCGCGACGGGGCCGTTTAGGGGCGGCGTAGGGTCGCGTTGGGGCCGCGTAGGGGCCGTTAGGGGCCGCTAGGAGGTCGCGAAAAAAAAAAAAAAAAAAAAAATAGGGCAGGGAGCGAAACGCGCGTCGGGCAGCTAAAAAAAAAGTTTCTTATGGTGGGCCCTTAGGAAGGAACGGTCCCATGAGGGAACCCGCTCTATACCATGTGAAGATTGAAACAGGAAATGAATGAACTAGGAAAGTGTGAGATACAAATATGAAAGCTGTACCCCTTAGTGTCTACCCCACTACAGCCTACATAGGCTAAGGCATATATATCTTACACAGACCCTGCGTCTGACTCCCTACGTGCTGCTAGTCCAGCTGTCACTCGTTTTCTGGCCACTGCTGTCACTGACCCTTTGTTTGAGTCCACTGCTGCGTCTGCTCTTGTTACTGAGCTAGTTGCCTTTGCTGCAGCCTGTCGTCTCGACTACGCCACTAGTCTTGTTGCTGAGTCGGCGTCTGCGTCTGTCTGTCCTCCGTCCGTCGGGGGTGAGTGTGCTCTTGGCACGGACGTTCTTGAGGACAGACAGGAGGAGTTTGAGTGCTTTGCCGCTTCTGTACCTCATCTTGTGTCCATGCTGATTGCCCCTGAGGGAGACCCGGATGCACTAGACATCCGGACCCCGTGCTCTTACGCAGAGGCGATAGAGGGTCCCTACTCCTCTCAGTGGCAGGCAGCCATGGACGCCGAGATGGCTTCCTGGAAGTCCACAGGCACCTACGTCGACGAGGTTCCCCCGCCTGGGGCGAACATCGTCAGTGGCATGTGGATCTTCAGAGTGAAGCGGCCGCCGGGTTCTCCGCCTGTCTTCAAGGCGCGTTACGTTGCACGTGGCTTCAGTCAGCGACAGGGAGTTGACTTCTTCCAGACCTTCTCCCCTACCCCGAAGATGACCACTCTTCGGGTACTGCTGCACGTTGCCGCCCAGCGTGACTACGAGCTCCACTCGCTTGACTTCGGTACAACCTTCCTCCAGGGCAGCCTGCACGAGGAGATCTGGCTGCGCCGCCCACCAGGCTTCACTGGGTCGTTTCCTGCTAGTACCCAGTGGAGCCTCCGGGGCCAGTCTACGGTCTCCGTCAGGCACGACGTGAGTGGCACGACACACTCAGGACGACTCTTGCTGCTCTTGGCTTTGCTCCTTCCACTTCTGACCCTTCTCTGTTTTTACGCACTGACACTACTCTTCCGCCGTTCTACGTTCTCGTGTACGTAGACGACCTCGTCTTTGCTACTGCTGCCACTGAGGCACTCGCCAACGTGAAGTCCGAGCTGTAGAAGAGACACACGTGCACAGACCTGGGTGAGCTGACAAGCTATCTTGGCTTGCGGATCACCCGGGACAGAGCACAGCGCACCATTACCTTGACTCGGTCACACATGGTGCAGCAGGTCCTTCAGCGCTTCGGCTTCACGTACTCCTTGCCACAGTCCACTCCTCTGCCTACCGGTCACTCGCTCTCAGCTCCACCTTCGGACGAGTCCGTAGAGCCGAGTGGCCCGTATCCAGAGCTTGTGGGCTGCCTCATGTACCTGATGACTTGCACACGACCTGACCTCGCATACCCTCTCAGCCTTCTGGCTCGCTACGTGGCTCCCGGCAGGCACCGAAATGTGCACTGGGATGCTGCGAAGAGGGTGTTGCGATACTTGTGCAGTACATCGGGCATGGGGCTCATGCTTGGAGGACGGGCTCGAGTTGTCCTCACTGGTCACGGTGACGCCTCCTGGGTTGACGACTTGGCTACGCAGCGGTCGTCACAGGGTTACACCTTCAGTCTTGGCTCGGGTTCTGTCTCTTGGTGGTCTACCTGTTCTTCTTCTGTTCTCAGCTCCAGTTGTCAGGCTGAGATCTACGCTGGAGCCATGGCTGCACAGGAGCTACGCTGGCTCACCTACCTGCTGACCGACTTGGGAGAGGCGCCTCGTTCTCCTCCAGTTCTGTACGTCGACAACAAGGCCATGCTGGCCTTGTGTCAGGAGCACAGACTGGAGCACAGAACGAAGCACATTGCTCTGCGCTACTTCCTTGCTTGAGAGTTGCAGCAGCGTGGCCAGCTTCGTCTTGCTTACGTGGCCTCTCAGGCCAACACTGCTGATGTTTTCACCAAGGCACTTCAGCCTTGTGATCATCAGCGTTTCTGCACTGTTCTAGGCCTTGTACCTACGGTGCCTCACTTGCTGACTTCTTGACTCTGCTTGTACTGTACTCTATATACTTACACCTGCATGCTTACACTTGCTAGGTTGTGTTCACTGTATTGTTTGCTTTCCTTTATATAACTCTGCATGTGAACTGGCCTTGTGGCCCTTTGCTTGTACTCAGACTGTGTGGTGACTTTGTGATCCACCCTGAGCTTTCTTTGCCTTCTTGACTGGTCTTGTGACCCCTTGTTCTCCCCCACTTTGCCTATGGGAGTGTGTCAAACTTATATATGCTATAGTCTGTTTAGGCTGTAGTGGGGTAGTTCTTATAGGGTACAACACTTTTAGGTTTCATACTTGTACCCACCTGCTTTCTAGTTTCATCATTCCTCTCATTGTTCTCACAAAAGTTACGAGCTAGGATGATGCATTAGGTGAAAGGGGGAGGGTACAAGTAGGATGTCGAGAGAAATACTGTACCTCCTAAGGCTATACCCACTACAGCCTAGAGAAATACAAAACACATATGTTTTGACAACACGGTCACGTATAAAAAGGGTGCCTCCAACATCGCCGACGCACTGACCCCCGCGCGACTGGCCAGATACATGCAATACTACTCGCCCAGACCAGCCCACAGCTCACAGGACTATTCACCCACGGCTACGAAACCGACCCATTCTTCATTGGTGGCAACTTGCACAAGTTCGCAACTGCACAAGGCGTGTATAACGTAAAAGCCAGCACCGATCGCATCTAGGTACCGGGCTGCACCTTACTTCGGGAATTATTACCATAGGAGGCACATGCCGGGATTACCTCATGATAATTCAGGGTAAAAAAAGCACGACAGCAGCTGTAGCGATATTATTACTGGCCCGAGATGCTGACCGGCGTACAGCGACACGTGGCATCGTGTCCCACTTGCCAATTCATGAAGTCGACACAACGAGCAGCATGACAGTTACAGCCGATACCACCCCCAGAGCGTGCTTTGCAGAAGGTGACGATGGACTTCGTCACAGGGTTACCGGCTAGGGCAAGTGGGAACGACGCGATCCTCGTGGTCATCGACAACTGCTACGCTGGAGAGACTGCACACCCACCGAGGACAGTTGGGCCACCCTTGAAAAAAATGAAAACCACCCCGCCTCACCGAGTTTCTGCGTAGCCAGAATTTCCACGATATAAACGCGCTTTCATAAAAGGCCTCCCTTAGGAAAAGGTGTGGTGCGAAAAAACAACATTTTCTTACTTCTCGTCACACTGCATACCGCGTACACGACTGTTCCCGCCACTGTACACCCAACAGTAGCCCGTTACCACCTCGCGACACTCGCCTCGGTAATGTTCCCGCCAACATGACCATCGCGCCCAGACCACTCGGCTCCCCTTTGTGAGCGCGTTACCGTTGCCGAAACACTTCGCTACATAACAATTCGCTCATGCCTTCGCTCATTGTAATGTTTTGCTTCGATAATGCAATTTTAGCTCAATCACTCAATTGCACTCGTAACAACTCATTTCTGTTATTGTTGACCCCTTAGTGCAATCCTCGAAACGGTTCATCAACCGCGGTTAAAAGAGGTCCAGCGTTTAGGGTTTGGAAGATAACAGAGGGTTTAGGGTTTAAACGAGGTCTGCGGTTTAGGGTTTCTGGTTTAGGGTTCAAGGTTCATACCCTAAGGGTGTGTCAGATCTGTTAAAATCTTGTTTGGCTGGTTTAGAGTCGACTATATCGTCGACTAAATCTTTCGCGAAGGTAGACGATTTGGACTTGTTAGTCGGCCACATTTACAAAATGTAGAAATCACACACATTTGGTGGCCGATTTGGAGGCCGTTGTTTCAAATGTTTCAGATTTCGGTTCGTTTTTTTGGGTTGCGAAGCAACCCTTTATGATCGATTTTGCCAAATTTTATTTTCATTAAAAAAATCATATCTTTTTTTTAATAAAATATGAAAATAAATTTCGTAAACTACAGTACCCTTCCCAAACTGTTGAGTAGTTTTTAATACTGTTCACAGTTTATTAAACCATGGGATCTTTCTTTGTCAGTGGTTTTGTGCAGATATGCTATACTGTTTGTATTAGTATGTTTAAATATTAAATGATATTGTGGTAATGATAAATAGATGCATGATGCATAAATAATGCTATAGGATGCATAATATTTAATATAATGCCATGAATCATGATGCATATGCATGCACATAATAAAATGCGTAACAGTTAACGACCCAAAAACTAAGCTACCGCCATCCCCTGCCTAGCATGAGGGGGAGGTCAATAGCAAAGATTTTGAATAATCAACTGTCACAAGAAACAACACAATCTGTGAAATCTAAAAAAAAGTTCAACCCTATCAAATCCAGTTCGAAGTGGTCGCACACGAGTCACTAAGTGCGCCAATGAACCTTTTGTGAAACGATAGGCTGGAGCCTTTTTGTTAAAAATCACAGACATGCATTGTTATTGCAATGTATAAATTTACACATACATACACACGCAAATACACACATACATACGTACATATATACATACAGACTCACATACGTGTTGGGCTGAGAAATAGTGTTAGAGAGTAGCGAGAATGACGAGAATGATGGTTCATTATAAGAAAGGAGATACAAGATATAGGCAAGAACAAGGAGGTGCACCACAATTACAAGGAATATAACAACACTAAATCTACACTACAGGCAGTTATAATATAATGTCACAATTATATTCTGACACACCCCCTAACTGCCTGCAGTGAAGAATCATGTGCAGAAACACCCCCTGAAGGGGTACACCACGCGCAGTGGAAGACGGCAAGGAGGTAAATGAGGAAGAGGAGGCGAGAGAGAGAGAGGGGAGAGGACAGGAATAAGGAGAGGAGGTGGGGGGAGCCACACGGCGAGCCCCACTTACGAACCCCCGTTTTACAAAAGGGGGAGGGGTGAGAGAGGGACGAGGAGAGGAGGTGGGGGAGCCACGCGGCGAACCCCACTTAAGAACCCCCGTTTTACAAAGGGGGGGGAGGGTGAGAGAGGGAGGAGAGGAGGTGGGGGGAGCCTAGCGCGGCGAGCCCCACTTACTGACCCCCTAAGTCCACGCCCCCTTTTAGCCACCCCCCTCAACCTCACCCCCCTTGTCAACCGCCCCCTTGAACCTCACACCATCCACCACACCCTTCCTCCAATGCCTTCCCCACCTACGGTGGTCCCTGCTGAAGCCTTCACACGGCGGCCAGAAGCACGCCACCCCCTTACCCTCCCCCCCACAGCGGCACGTGCGGTAGTGAGAGAGAGAGGAGGAGGGGCGGCAGCTGGGTGCTCACACCCGCCACCCCAAACCCACCCCACTGGTGCACGTGCAGCAGGGAGAGAGACGGGAAGGCGAGCGGCAGCGGTAGTAGCTCCTCCCGCCACTCCCTCCCCCCTCCCCCCCCCACCCCACAGCGGCACGTGTGGCAGTGAGAGAGAGAGGAGGAGGGGCGGCAGTTGGGTGCTCACACCTGCCACCCCCCCCCCCCCCCCCCCCCCCCCCCCCCCACAGCAACAAGTGCTGCAAGGAGAGAAAAGAAGAGAGGAGGGTAGCTGGTGGCGGTTTCCTTGTCACCCCCTTCACCCCCTCACCCTCCCCCCCACTCCAGCAGGCGCGGCAGGGAGGGAGATGGGGCGGAGCGGCGTGCGGCTGCGGCAGAGGCTGCACGTGCATCTGCTGCGCGCGCGCACAGGCGCCTGCTGCGCGTGCGCATGCCGCTGCGCGTGTTGGCGGCTGGGCGGGGGGCGATGCAGGGGCTCGCGGGCGACAGCAAGTCGCACGACGAGCAGGAACCCGTCGTGCGCCACGGGCGCATGACAGGCACGAAATCAACGCACGCCCGGGGCGCGCGACGGACTGAAAATCGATGCGCGCCCGGGGCGCACGAAGGGCAGAAAACCGACGGGCGCCCGGGGCGCGCGACGGGCAGCAGAAAAATAGGCCGCCATCGGGGATGGCAGGTTTGGTGGGCCCATTGAGATTAGGTCCTAAGATTAGAACCACTCTGATAACATGTTAGAGAGTAGCGAGAATGACGAGAATGATGGTTCATTATGAGAAAGGAGATACAAGATATAGGCAAGAACAAGGAGGTGCACCAGAATTACAAGGAATATAACAACACTAAATCTACACTACAGGCAGTTATAATATAATGTCACAATTATATTCTGACAAGTAGCCCTTGGTATCTTTCAAGGCTAAGATCTAGGTTGAAGTAGGAATGCTGTAGTTGCAGAAGCGTTAATATCAGAGTTGCTGAACCACCTTGTAGTGGTGTGTGAGAACAAGGTAAGTTAATAATAGCAGTGGAATACAAAGCTTTTATATGATTACAAAGGAATATGAAAAGTTCTACTTTAACTGTTTTGCTGTTGCGGTTTGAAACAGTGCCGACTCGGGTAACTGCTCAGTATTGAGTCAGTTATGTCTCCTTGCTGTCGCACTGTATTTTTCGTCGAGTCAAAGGTCAGCGACCTTTGACCTTCGTGTCAGAATCCCAACCACTAGACCATTGGGATAAAAGGGCTTTTTAAGTAGCGGGTCATTGCGCCCATAACCCCCCAGGACAACGTGCCTGTAACCCTTCCCTAGGATTAATCGGGGATCTCCAGTCGACCTCTGACACTTCGCATAACCTCCCGCGGTTGCTTTTGTTGACTCGTGTGTTGCTTCACTGTAGTCTGCTCCGTTTCGTGTCGATACTTCGATACTTCAGAAGCGTTTAAGTTACTTGTTTCCAACACTCCCCTTCGCTTCTGAAGTATCCCTGCTGATGACGTGTCCTTGTCCAGTCAGCAGCATGCAGTACTCGAACTTCTGTTTTCCGAGTTTCTTGGTCAAGTAGTTGGCTGCCATCTCGGATGTGGGACAGTAGGATAATTCGAGTCTTCCCTTCTCGATTTTGTCTTTCACGAAGAAGTACCGGAGGGCGATGTGCTTCGTTCGATTCGCGAACCCATTTTTGTTCGCTATGCGAATGGCCGATTGGTTGTCGCAGAAGAGGGAGAAGTTGGGTAACTGAGCCAATTTTGCTTCCTCCAGCTATTCGCGAAGATATATCCTTTCCTTGGTGGCTGAACAGAGTGTGATATATTCTGCTTCGGCTGAGGAGAGAGCGATTAGCTCTTGCTTGTTCGACTCCCATGAGATAGGGCCAATGGGTTCGAGTCGGTAGATGTAGCCAGTTCGAGATCGCCTGTTGTCACAATCTCCAGCGTGATCGGCGTCGACGTAGCCGATTAACTTAGATGTCATGGTTCCGGTTTTGTGGTAGGTTAGTCCGATCGTCGGGGTGCTGACGAGGTAGTGAAGTGCACGATCGAGCTCCATCATGTGCTCTACTTCAGGCTTCTTGAGGTAGGTAGCGTGTTGACTGGCTGAGTAAGATAGATCCGGTCGGCAGGTAACGGCTCCGAAGAGTAGACAGCCTAACTTTCGTTGGTAGTCGCGAATGCCGGCGTGTTTGAGTAGGGCAGAGACTTTGCGATTTCCGTCGGTGTAGCGGTATGGCGTGGTGATGGCACTTGGAGTAAGGCCGAATCGTTTAGCGATAGTGTCCGTGTATTTTTCGGCGCTAAGGTAGATTGCGTTGTCGCCGTCTTGTATATTGAGTCCCAGGTACTGTGTTATGGTAGTCGCGACGGTGAGTGTCAAATCCCGCTGTAGCTCCCCTTCAAACCAGGTCGTTATGTTGTCGGTGGAGCCTATTTCAGAATAGTGAAGGAAGGAATGACTGAACTAGCAAGCAGGTGGGTACAAGTAGGAAACCTAAAAGTGTTGTACCCTATATGAACTACCCCACTACAGCCTAGACAGACTATAGCATATAAGTTTGACACACCCCCACAGGCAAAGTGGGGGAGAACAAGAGGTTACAAGACTGGTCAAGAAAGGCAAAGCAAGCTCAGGGTGGATCACGATGTCACCACGCATTCTGAGCACAAGCACATGGCCACAAGGCCAGTTCACATGCAGAGTTATATAAAGGAGAACAAGCAATACAGGGAACACAAGCTAGCAAGTGTAAGCATGTAGGTATATGTATAGAGATCACAGTACAAGCAGAGTCAAGAAGTAAGCAAGTGAGGCACAGTAGGTACAAGGCCTATAACAGTACAGAAACGCTGATGATCACCAGGCGGAAGTGCCTTGGTGAAAACATCAGCAGTGTTGGCCCGAGTAGCCACGTAAGCAAGACGAAGCTGACCACGCTGCTGCAACTCTCGAGCAAGGAAGTAGCGCAAAGCGATGTGCTTCGTTCTGTGCTCCAGTCTGTGCTCCTGACACAAGGCAAGCATGGCCTTGTTGTCGACGTACAGCACTGGAGGAAAACGAGGCGCCTCTCCCAGGTCGGTCAGCAGGTAGGTGAGCCAGCGTAACTCCTGTACAGCCATGGCCCCAGCGTAGATCTCAGCCTCACAACTGGAGCTGAGAACAGAAGAAGAGCGGGTAGACCACCAAGAGACAGAACCGGAACCAAGACTGAAGGTGTAACCCTGTGACGACCGCTGCGTAGCCAAGTCGTCAACCCAGGAAGCGTCTGCGTGACCAGTGAGGACAACTCGAGCCCGTCCTCCAAGCACGAGCCCCATGCCCGACGTACTGCACAAGTAGCGCAACACCCTCTTAGCTGCATCCATGTGCTCCTTCCTATGTCTGCCAGGAGCGACATAGCGTTCTAGAATGCTAAGAGGGTAGGCAAGGTCAGGTCGAGTGCAGGTCATCAGGTACATGAGGCAGCCCACAAGCTCTGGATACGGGCCACTCGGCTCTACGGACTCGTCCGAAGGTGGAGCTGAGAGCGAGTGACCGGTAGGCAGAGGAGTGGACTGTGGCGAGGAGTACGTGAAGCCGAAGTGCTGAAGGACCTGCTGCACCATGTGTGACTGAGTCAAGGTAATGGTGCGCTGTGCTCTGTCCCGGGTGATCCGCAAGCCAAGATAGCTTGTCAGCTCACCCAGGTCTGTGCACGTGTGTCTCTTCTGCAGCTCCGACTTCACGTGGGCGAGTGCCTCAGTGTCAGCAGTAGCAAAGACGAGGTCGTCTACGTACACGAGTACGTAGAACGGCGGCAGAGTGGTGTCGGTGCGTAGAAACAGCGACGGGTCAGCAGTGGAAGGAGCAAACCCAAGAGCAGCAAGAGTCGTCCTCAGTGTGTCGTGCCACTCACGGGGGGCCTGAGTAGAGGCTGGAAGCGAGAACGTCTGCGGATGCTCTCCGCACGACAGAAAGCCCTCAGAAGGTCGGAGGAAAACTCACCACCTCTGTCTGAGTGCAGACGCAGAACAGGAAGGTCCGAGCCGAAACTCTCACTGAGCTGGCGACGGGTACCGCGGATCCAGTCGATCAACACCTCAGTGACCTCACCCTTGTTGCGCAAGGGGAAGACTGTGGTGTAACGCGAGTAGTCGTCAGCGACCAGCAGGAAGTAACGCTCGTGACCCTGTCCATGTGAAGAGTGTGCAGGGGAGCCTCTGTCGGAGGGAACTCGGAGGAGTGAGGAGTGGCGTGCTGCCGGCCCTCGACACAAGGAACACAGGTAGGGGCAAGCCCCGGAGGAAGGGGAGGGAGGGACCGGGGGAGACCAGAGACAAGGGTACGGGAGGCCATACCTCGAAGACGAGGCAGGGAGGGGTGACCAAGGCGGTGGTGCCAAAGGAGAGTCTCGTGTGACAAAGGACGACACGAGCAGGGGGCCGACGCTGGACTAGACCTGGACGCGGCAGAAAACACCTGACCAAACGCGGCTACCTGACCAGACGCAGTAACCGGAGGAGACGCAGTAGTCAGCGTGTACAGACTCGACCCAGGCCGATGGGTGAACGTGGCCAGGTGGCGGCCCGTCCGAGAGCAAGTGCAGTGGGTCACACGCTGACGTCCAGGGGTGAACTGGTCAACCCACGCGTCCTCAAGGTGAGCTCCACTCACCAAGTTCGTAGAGAACGAGGGGAGGTGGAGTCTCGACAGCAAGCCCGACAGGGCCGCAGGACACGGTAGAACCGTGGAAGAGTGCGCAAGGACTGGGCCCCCAGAGGGGTCAGCCAGGGAGACTGCGACAGGCGGACTGAGCGGCATGAGTGTGGTGCTGTCGCGAAAGAAGGAGCGCGAAGCACCAGAGTCAAGCGTGAAAGTAAGCAAGGCCTCAGTAGGTGCAGTACCAGAGAGAGCAGACTCACCAGCACCTGGAGCAGCAGACTCACCTGTACATGGAGCAGCACCCCTAGACCTCCCACACCCCTACACGAAGCTGCTGGGCCGACGGGGTCTCACGGGAACGCGGCTGCTGCTGGCGCTGGCTACCACCAAAGCCTCCACGCTGCGCGGCTCCACCTCGACCAGCACCACCGCCGCCGCCACCTCCACCACCGCCGCCGCTGCCTCCACCGCCGCTGCTGCTGCCTCAACCACCCCCACCGCCGCCACCGAAGCCCCCACTCCCGCCACCACCCCCACCTCCACCGCCACCCCCTCCTCCACCGCCTCCACCGCCTCCCCCACCGTCCCCTCCACCACCCTTGCCCCCCTTGCCCTTGCTGTTGCGGCGCCTCCCACTAGGAGCAGACGCAGCCCCGACCTCCCCAGTGCCAACGAGGTTGACAGCAGCAGGAGAAGCAACAGAGGGGAGAAGGGTGTCAAACTTATATATGCTATAGTCTGTTTAGGCTGTAGTGGGGTAGTTCTTAGAGGGTACAACACTTTCGTGCTTTCTACTTGTACCCATCTCCATTCTAGTTTCACCCATTCCACTCATGATTGTCACATGGTATAGAGCTGGTTCGAATTTTTTTAGGGCCCACCACTACAAATATTTTTTTTTTCCTTACCTGCCCGAGGCGCGCGTCGCGCCTGCCCTTCGAGGCCCTTAGTGGCCCGTCGCTGCCCCTTCGCGGCCCTTAGCGGCCCCTCTTAAGGCCCTTCACGGCCCCTTCTTAAGGCCCTTTGCGGCCCCCTTTAGCGACCTGTCGCGGCCCTTCGCGGCCCTTAGCGGCCCTTCGCGGCCCTTCGCGGCCCTTCGCGGCCCTTCGCGGCCCTTCGTGGCCCTTAAGCAGCCCGTCGCGGCCCCCCGCGGCCCTTAGCGCCCCCCCCCCCTTAAGCAACCCGTCGTGGCCCGTCGCGGCCCCTAGCAACCCCTCGCGGCCCTTCGCGGCCCTTCGCGGCCCCTCTGACAGCCCGTCGCGGCCCCTTCTCGGCCCCTCTGACGGCCCCTCGCGACCCGTAGCGGCCCGTCTCGGCCCCTCTGACGGCCTGTCGCGGCCCCTTCGCGGCCCCTCTGACGGCCCGTCGCAGCCCCTTGTCGGCCCCTCTGACGGCCCGTCGCGGCCTCTTCGCGGCCCCTCTGACGACCCGTCGTGGCCCCTTCCAGCCCCAACTGACACGCCCCAGCTGGCGCGGCCCCGGCCGACTCCTTCTGGCGAGCCCCTGCCGGCCTCTGCTGGCGCGGCCCCTCCTGGCGCGCCTCTGCCGACCCCTTGCTGGCGCTCCCCTGCCGGACCCTGCTGACCCCTACTGGTGCGGCCCCTGCAGTCAAGGCCCGCCCCTGCACCTGTCTCTGGTAAGCCGAGCCGCGCCGCCCAGCTGAGCCGCGCCGCCCAGCCGAGCTGCGCCGCCCAGCCGAGCTGCGCCGCCTAGCCGAGCCGCGCCGCCTAGCCGAGCCGCACCGCTGCTGCTACTGCTGCTCCTCTTGCTACTGCTCCTACTGCTGCTATGGCTAGTCCTATGGGACGTGCAGTTGACTTTGACGTATGGGTTGATGACCTACAGCTCTTTCTTCAGTGTGATTCTAGGGATGGGGTATCCCTTTTCGATCACACGTCCGGTGTTTCCACTGCTCCTGCTGCCACTGCTGACAGTACTGTTCGCTCGCAGTGGACCACTCGTGACGCTGTTGCTCGTCTTGCTGTTCGTAGTCACCTGCCGCCTGCTGAGCGCGCGCACTTTGGCCAGTATAAGACTGCTCAGTCTCTGTACGACGCTGTAGTTGCACGCTACTCCTCCCCTGCCACTGCTGCCCTCAGCCGCCTCATGCTGCCGTACCTTTTCCCTGACCTTGCCGCCTTTGCCACAGTCGCTGACCTAGTTGCTCACCTTCGCACTAGTGACGCCCGCTACCGCGCTGCCCTTCCCACTGAGTTCTGTGCCAAGAACCCTCCCCCCATGTACATCACCCTTTACTACCTAGTCACCCGCCTCCCTGACTCTCTCTCTTCATTCAGGGACCACTTTCTCTCCCTTTGCCCCACCGAGCTGACTGTCGACCTGCTAGAGGAGCGCCTTGCTGCAGCTGAGAAGAGTATCTTAGCTGTAGGTGCTTCTCGCGGCGACCGTCGCACCCCCTTCTTTGAGGGGTGTTCCCCTGTCCCCCTTCTCCCCTCTGTTGCTTCTGCTGCTGCTGTCGACCTCGTTGGCACTGAGGAGGTTGGAGCTGCGTCTGCCCCTAGTGGGAGACGCCGCAACAGCAAGGGCAAGGGGAGCAAGGGTGGTGGAGGGGGTGGCAGGGGCAGCGGCGGAGGTGGTGGAGGAGGCGGAGCGGGTGGCGGTGGAGGTGGGGGTGGTACCGGGAGTGGGGGCTTCAGTGGCGGCGGTGGGGGTCGTGGCGTCGGTGGCGGAGGTGGTGGAGGCAGCAGCAGCGGTGGTGGAGGTCGAGGCGGCGGTGGTGCTGGTCGAGGTGCAGCCGCGCAGCGTGGAGGCGCTGGTGGCAGCCAGCGCCAGCAGCAGCTGCGCACCCGTGAGACCCCTTCAGTTCAGCAGCTTCGTGAGTGGTACGCTGGGCGTGGGAGGTCTGGGAGTGCAGGTCCCTGCACTTACGTTCTTCGCACTGGCGCTCGCAGTGGGGAGGTGTGTGGGCTCCCACACACCACGCAGCGCTGCTTCGATCGCTTGACTGACGCTTGGCGTACCCAGTTTCCTGACGCTGCTGAGCTCCCTCGCTGGCATGATCTGCTTCTGCAGAATGTGCCTATCTTTGATCTAGATTTTGATGCTATCCTTGCTGCCATGTATGCTCTTGCTGATATTACTGAGGGTGACTGTTACCTGAGTGTCCCGCCCGACCCGGGCACTGTGGCTGCTGCTCTAGGTGCTAGTGCGGCTGCTGCTATAGGTGCTAGTGCGTCTGCTGCTCCAGGTAATTGTGCGTCTGCTACTCCAGGTGCTGGTACGTCTACTCTCTCTGGTACTGCACCTACTGAGTCCTTGCACACTTTCACACTTGACTCTGGTGCTTCGCGCTCTTTCTTTAGAGACAGCACCACGCTCACGCCGCTCAGTTGGCCTGTTGCGGTCTCCCTTGCTGACCCCTCAAGGGGCCCAGTCCTTGCACACTCCTCTACCGTTTTACCGTGTCCTGCGGCCCCGTCGGGCTTGCTGTCGGGACTCCACCTCCCCTCGTTCTCTACGAACTTGGTGAGTGGAGCTGACCTCCAGGACGCGTGGGTTGACCAGTTCACCCCTGGAGGTCAGCGTGTGACCCACTGCACTTGCTCTCGGACGGGCCGCCACCTGGCCACGTTCACCCGTCGGCCAGGGTCGAGTCTGTACACACTGACTACTGCGCCTCCTCCGGTCTCTGCGTCTGGTCAGGTAGCTGCGTCTAGTCAGGTGTTTGCTGCCGCGTCCAGGTCTAGTCCTGCGCCTGCCCCCTGCTCGTGTCGTCCTCTGTCGCACGAGACTCTCCTTTGGCACCACCGCCTTGGTCACCCCTCCCTACCTCGTCTTCGAGATATGGCCTCCCGTGCTCTTGTCTCTGGACTCCCCAGGTCCCTCCCTCCCCTTCCTCCGGGGCTTGCCCCCACCTGTGTTCCTTGTGTCGAGGGCCGGCAGCGCGCCGCTCCTCACTCCTCCTCGTTTCCTCCGACTGAGGCCCCTCTGCAGACTCTTCACATGGACGTGTGGGGCCCAGCCTGCGTCCGTGGACAGGGTCATGAACGTTACTTCCTGCTGGTCGTTGACGACTACTCGCGTTACACCACAGTCTTCCCCTTACGCAGCAAGGGTGAGGTCCCTGAGGTGTTGATCGACTGGATCCGTGGTGCTCGTCGCCAGCTTAGTGAGAGTTTCGGCTCAGACCTTCCTGTTCTGCGTCTGCACTCAGACAGAGGCGGGGAGTTTTCCTCTGACCTCCTGAGAGCCTTCTGTCGTTCTGAGGGCATCCGCCAGACGTTCACGCTTTCGGCCTCCCCGCAGCAAAATGGGATTGCTGAGCGCCGCATTGGCATGGTCATGGACGTCGCTCGTATGTCCATGATCCATGCGGCTGCTCCCCATTTTCTGTGGCCGTTCGCGGTTTAGTACGCTGCGCACCAGATCAACCTTCAGCCTCGTGTCTCCTTGCCGGAGACCACACATACTCTGCGGTGGACGGGGAAGGTTGGCGATGCGTCCGCGTTCCGTGTCTGGGGATCTCGAGCTTTTGTCCGCGATACTACAGCGGACAAGCTGTCCTCCTGTGCAGTTCCCTGTGTCTTCCTTGGCTTCCCTCCTGACGCACCCGGGTGGCAGTTCTACCACCCCACTTGCGTCGTGTTTTGTCCTCTCAGGACGTCACGTTTGACGAGTCGGTGTCGTACTACCGTCTCTTTCCCTACCGCACTGCCTCTCCCCCCCCCTCGCCACTCTTCCTGGCACCAGGTACTCCCCCGGTAGACCCCCTCCCCCCCCAGGGTCCTGCCCCCTCAGGTGTGTCCCAGGTAGACCCTGCCGAGCCGGTCGAGGTAGCTGTCGATTCAGGTGCTGCTAGGGGTACTGAGCCTGCGGGTGAGGGGACTGGGGGTGCTGAGACTGGGGGTGCTGAGTCAAGGGGTGCTGAGTCTGGGCGTGCTGAGCCTGGGGGTGCGGGGCCTGAGGGTACTGTGTCTGGAGGTGCTGAGCCTGCGCGTACTGAGTCTGGAGGTGCCCTAGGTATCCCGCCGTGGCGGGAGCCTCTCTCTCCACAGCAGCTTTGTGAGTGGTACTCTCGGCGCTGTCGAGGTGCTGCTGGTGCTGGAGCTGCTGGAGGTGCTGCTGGTGCTGGAGCTGCTGGAGGTGCTACTGGTGCTGGAGGTGCTGTTGGTGCTGGAGCTGCTGGAGCTGCTGGTGCTGCTGGAGCTCCTGGCGGTGCTGGCGCTGCTGGAGGTGCTGCTGGTGCTGGAGCTGCTGGAGGTACTACTGGTGCTGGAGGTGCTGCTGGTGCTACTGGAGGTGCTGGCACTGCTGGAGGTGCTGCTGGTGCTGGATCTGCTGGAGCTACTGGAGGTGCTGGCGCTGCTGGAGGTACTGCTGGTGCTGGAGCTGCTGGAGGTGCTGCTGGAGCTACTGGAGGTGCTGGGGCTGCTGGAGGCGCTGGTGGTGCTGGAGCTTCTGGAGCTGCCGGAGCGGCTGGTGGTAATGCTGGGACTGGAGACCCTGGGGCTGAGGGTACCGGTTCTGTCTGTGCTGCTTCTGGAGGCGCTGCGCGGCCGCGGCTGTACTACGTTCCGCTTCTTCAGCAGGTTCTTGGCTCCCCGCCTTCTCCTGGTCCTGCTCCTCCTTTCCTGAGTCCACCGCATATCCAGTCCCCGTCGCAGTTCCAGCCGGCCTCTCCGCTGCATGGTCCTTCTCCTTACACTGGACCGACTAGAGGTCTTACGGAGCGTCATGAGCCTGAGTCTCGTCCTGTGTCGCCTGCCTCTCGTTCTGCGTCGCCTGTCCGTACTGTTCGCGCTGGTCGTGTTTCGCGTCCGCGTCTTCCTCCTATCCCAGGCACTCACTCTATGACTCTGCGTCATTCTACTGCTCCACAGCGTGTCCCTCTGCCGTCTCCTCCTGCGTCCTCTCTTCCTGATGGTCCGGACCCTGAGTCTGACTCCCTTCGTGCTGCTAGTCCAGCGGTCATGCGTTTTCTGGCCACTGCTGTCACTGACCCTTTGTTTGAGTCCACTGCTGCGTCTGCTCTTGTTACTGAGCTTGTTGACTTTATTGCAGCCTGTCGCCTAGACTTTGCCGCTAGTCTTGTTGCTGAGTCTGTGTCTGTCTGTCCTCCGTCCCGTCGGGGGTGAGTGTGCTCTTGGCACGGACGTTCTTGAGGACAGACAGGAGGAGTTTGAGTGCTTTGCTGCTTCTGTACCTCATCTCGTGTCCATGCTGCTTGCCCCTGAGGGAGACCCGGATGCACCAGACATCCCGACCCCGCGCTCTTACGCAGAGGCGATAGAGGGTCCCTACTCCTCTCAGTGGCAGGCAGCCATGGACGCCGAGATGGCTTCCTGGAAGTCCACAGGCACCTACGTCGACGAGGTTCCCCCACCTGGGGCGAACATCGTCAGTGGCATGTGGATCTTCAGGGTGAAGCGTCCGCCGGGTTCTCCGCCTGTCTTCAAGGCGCGTTACGTTGCACGTGGCTTCAGTCAGCGACAGGGAGTTGACTTCTTCCAGACCTTCTCCCCTACCCCGAAGATGACCACTCTTCGGGTACTGCTACACGTAGCTGCTCAGCGTGACTACGAGCTCCACTCGCTTGACTTCAGCACAGCCTTCCTACATGGCAGCCTGAACGAGGAGATCTGGCTGCGCCGCCCATCTGGCTTCACTGGGTCGTTTCCAGCTGGTACCCAGTGGAGCCTCCGGCGGCCAGTCTACGGTCTCCGTCACGCACCTCGTGAGTGGCACGACACACTCAGGACGACTCTTTCTACTCTTGGTTTTTCTCCTTCCACTTCTGACCCTTCTCTGTTCTTACGCACTGACACTACTCTGCCGCCGTTCTACGTTCTCGTGTACGTAGACGACCTCGTCTTTGCTACTGCTGACACTAAGGCACTCGCCCACGTGAAGTCCGAGCTGCAGAAGAGACACACGTGCACAGACCTGGGTGAGCTGACAAGCTATCTTGGCTTGCGGATCACCCGGGACAGAGCACAGCGCACCATTACCTTGACTCAGTCACACATGGTGCAGCAGGTCCTTCAGCGCTTCGGCTTCACCTACTCCTCGCCACAGTCCACTCCTCTGCCTACTGGTCACTCGCTCTCAGCTCCACCTTCGGACGAGTCCGTAGAGCCGAGTGGCCCGTATCCAGAGCTTGTGGGCTGCCTCATGTACCTGATGACTTGCACACGACCTGACCTCGCATACCCTCTCAGCCTTCTGGCTCGCTACGTGGCTCCCGGCAGGCACCGAAAGGTGCACTGGAATGCTGCGAAGAGGGTGTTGCGATACTTGTGCAGTACATCAGGCATGGGGCTCGTGCATGGAAGACGGGCTCGAGTTGTCCTCACTGGTCTCGCTGACGCCTCCTGGGTTGACGACTTGGCTACGCAGCGGTCGTCACAAGGTTACACCTTTAGTCTTGGCTCCGGTTCTGTCTCTTGGCGGTCTACTCGCTCTTCTTCTGTTCTTAGCTCCAGTTGTGAAGCTGAGATCTACGCTGAAGCCATGGCTGCACAGAGGCTGCGCTGGCTCACCTACCTGCTGACCGACTTGGGAGAGGCGCCTCGTTCTCCTCCAGTTCTGTATGTCGACAACAAGGCCATGCTGGCCTTGTGTCAGGAGCACAGACTGGAGCACAGAACGAAGCACATTTCTCTGCGCTACTTCCTTGCTCGAGAGTTGCAGCAGCGTGGCCAACTTCGTCTTGCTTACGTGGCCTCTCAGGCCAACACTGCTGATGTTTTCACCAAGGCACTTCAGCCTTGTGATCATCAGCGTTTCTGCACTGTTCTAGGCCTTGTACCTACAGTGCCTCACTTGCTCACTTCTTGACTTTGCTTGTACTGTACTCTATATACTTATACCTGCATGCTTACACTTGCTAGGTTGTGTTCACTGTATTGTTTGCCTTCCTTTATATAACTCTGCATGTCAACTGGCCTTATGGCCCTTTGCTTGTGCTCAGACTGCGTGGTGACTTTGTGATCCACCCTGAGCTTGCTTTGCTTTGCCTTTCTTGACAGGTCTTGTGACCTCTTGTTCTCCCCCACTTTGCCTATGGGGGTGTGTCAAACGTATATACGCTATAGTCTGTTTAGGCTGTAGTGGGGTAGTTCTTAGAGGGTACAACACTTTCGTGCTTTCTACTTGTACCCATCTCCTTTCTAGTTTCACCCATTCCTCTCATGATTGTCACAAAGGGGGACAGGGGAACACCCCTCAAAGAAAGGTGCGCGAGGGTCGCCGCGAGAAGCACCTACAGCAACGATACTCTTCTCAGCTGCAGTGAGGCGCTCCTCTAGCAGGTCGACGGTGAGCTCGGTGGGGCAAAGGGAGAGAAAGTGGTCCCTGACTGAAGCAAGGGAGTCAGGAAAGCGGGTGACTAGGTAGTAAAGGGCGATGTACATGGGGGGGGGGGTTCTTGGCAAAGAACTCAGTAGGAAGCGCAGCGCGGTAGCGGGCGTCACTAGTGCGGAGTCGAGTAACGAGGTCAGCGACTGTGGCAAAGGCGGTAAGGTCAGGGAACAGGTACGGCAGCATGAGGCGGCTGAGGGCAGCAGTGGCAGGGGAGGAGTAGTGCGCTATGACAGCGTCATACAAAGACTGAGCAGTCTTGTACTGGCCAGAGTGCGCGCGCTCAGCAGACGGCAGGTGACTACGAACAGCAAGGCGAGCAATAGCGTCACGAGTGGTCCACTAAGAGCGAACCGTACTGTCAGCAGTGGCAGCTTGTGCAAGAGAGACACCGGACGTGTGATCGAAAAGGGATACTCCGTCCTTAGAGTCACACTGAAGAAAGAGCTGCAGGTCGTCAACCCACACGTCAAAGTCAACCGCACGCCCCTCAGCATCAAAGGTAAGAACAGTAGGGCTAGCCATAGCGGCCGTAGTAGCAGGAGCAGCAGTAGAAGCAGTGGCAGCAGAAGCAGCAGTAGCAGCAGGAGCAGTGCAGGCAGGGCAGTACGGCTCAGTAGGGAGGCGCGGCTGGGCAGGGCGGCGCGGCTCGGTAGGGCGGCGCGGCTCGGCTGGGCGGCACGGCTCGGTAGGGCGGCGCAGCTCGGCAGGGCGGCGCGGCTCGGCCCCTGGCAGCGCGGCGCGGCAGTGCGGCGCGGGTGCTTACCAGGGGTTGGTGTAGGGCAGGGCCGAAGCTGGCGGTTAGGTCAGGGCCGCGACTGGGGCGGCAGCAGGGCAGGGCCGCGACAAGGCGGCTGCAGGGCAGGGCCGCAGTGGGCTGTAGGGCAGGGCCGCAACGGGCGGCGAAGGCAGGGCCGCGACGAGCGGCAACGGGCCAGCGACGGGCGGCGACGGGCCGGCGACGGGCCGGGACGGGCCGGGACGGGCCAGCGATGGGCGGCGAAGGCAGGGCCGCGACAGGGCGGCTGCAGGGCAGGGCCGCAGTGGGTTGGTAGGGCAGGGCCGCAACAGGCGGCGAAGGCAGGGCCGCGACGAGCGGTGACGGGCCAGCGACGGGCAGCAACGGGCCGGCGACGGGCGGCAACGGGCCGGGACAGGCCAGCGACGGGCGGCGAAGGCAGGGCCGCGACGGGCCAGCGAAGGCAGGGCGCGCGACGGCGCAGGTGAGGCAGGCGCGAGGCGCGCTTCGAGCAGGGCAGGAAAAAAATCGTGGTGGGCCCTAAAAAAAACGTTCCCACGAGGGAACCTGCTCAGAATACCATGTCAGAATAGTGAAGGAAGGAATGACTGAACTAGCAAGCAGGTGGGTACAAGTAGGAAACCTAAAAGTGTTGTACCCTATAAGAACTACCCCACTACAGCCTAGACAGACTATAGCATTTGAGTTTGACAACCTATATAGAGGAGGTCGTCTACGTAGACAATGAGTAGGATGTAGTCAGTCCCCTTAGTGAGTCGATACATCCCTTGGTCGTGCGGTAGTTGTCGGAATCCGGTGCGGATCAGGCGGGCGTGAAGATGATGCTGCCACAATCTCGGGGCTTGTTTGATGCCGTACAGTGACTTTTCCAGCTGGCAGACTTGGTTGGGGTCTGCGTTAGACCCGTGCGGGAGTTCAACGAAGATCTCAGCACCGACAGGGGCGTAGAGGAATGCGTTGGCGACATCGATTTGTCGAAGTTTCTTCCGGTTCATGGTGGTTTATCGCGAGGAGAATCCGCAGTGAGGTATGTCGGCTAACTGGTGCAAATGTTTCCGTGAATTCTCCTCCTTGCTCTTGGTCGAATCCACGCACGACCCAGCGTGCCTTGAATTTGTTGATTGTTCCGTCGGCTTTTGTTTTCACGCGGAAAACCCATTTTCCGGTGAGAATGGTCTTGTTGCGTGCCACTTCGATAGGCACGAATTTCCAGGTGTTGCGTTCTTGCAGCGCCTTTAACTCTCTGTCCATGGCTTTGCGCCATTTTTCCCTGTGTTCCCCCCCCAGAGCCAGCTGAATGTTGGCAGGCTCCTTAGGTGGTGCTGCTCCATGGACAGCGGTGATGAGTCCCAGTATCTGCAGTCCACTCTGTGTGTAGCGGGGGAGATTTGTGTCCTCAGGATAAGCTGCTTCATCTCCTGCTTCTGGATCCGGTAAGAAATTTGGTCCTATGCGCTCGGAGACGTTGGTGTCGACTGGTTGGGGTGTAACGTAACTGGTGTCGGCGAAGTCGAAGTAGGTTTCGGCGTTGACACTTTCGCGAGGGTTGTCGTCGTCCATGGGGATGTTCACAGAGCAATACGGGAGGGGTCCGGCTTCTTCCGAAGCTCTGTCCACGTTCTGCTCGTCCCAGTCAGCTTTGTTTACGGCTGAAGCGAAAGCTCGGTTTCCACGGAAGCCGCCCGTGAGGTCTCGATTTGCTGCCAGGTTGTCCAGGTACGTTTGAAGTGTGAGTCGCTTGTAGAAAATGACATCACGTGCTGCTACTGCTTCCTTCGAGTGGACGTCGAAAATCTTCCATGCGTTGTAATGCTTTTCGATGCCCAGGTGTAGTCCCCACTGTGCACGTTGAGAAAATCTTCCGGCTCTTGCACTGTGCGGTCGGTACTGTACCATGCACCCGAAAACTCGTAACATTTTTGTGTTGCCCAGTTTTCCTGTCCACAGCAGGTGCGGTGATGCGCTGTTCGGGAGCGATGATGACGAGAGCAAGTTGTGCAGCATGACAGCGTGGTCCATCGCCTGAGGCCACTGGTGATTGGGCAGTCGCATGCCACGCAACAATTTGCGCATGGTGTTCTGGAGAGTTCTGTTCATCCGTTCTGCCACGCATTGCTGTTGATAGGCGTAGGGAAGCGAGATGAGTCGCTTGATGCCTCGTTCTGCGAGGTACTGCCTAAACCTTTGTGACTGATATTCCCCTCCCCCGTCTGACTGGAAGCTTTTCAGCTTTGCTTTGGACTCTCGTTCTGCCATTGGTAGCCAGGCGATGAAGGCTTCGAAGGCCATGTCGCGACTTGGAAGGTTCAGGTGCGAGACGTATCGGGTGGCGGCGTCGATGAAAGTAATCACTTAGTTGTATGCTTCTTGACCTTGTTCGCGAGTATACAGGATGTCACTGTATACTTTCTCCAGTTGTGCGTAGGCTGGCGCGCTTGGATTGTGGTGAGATACGAACGGTTGATGAGGTAAGTTGGCTTCGGGGCTGGTAAAGCATGTGCCTCGGACTCGTTGAAGTTCTCTGCCATCGGGTAGAAGTAGGGAATCTTTGTCGAGTACTGCTGCCTTGATCGTGTTATTGAATGTTGTGTTGCTTGGATGTCCTAGTCTTTCATGCCACAGTGATTCGCTCGCACGATGTCCTGGTGAGCGCCTGTACAGGTCAGAGTTGGAGTAAAATCCCGCGGTGAGGTTGGCGCTTCTGTGAACTTTGCGTAGAGTGGGAGTTAACTGTTGCGCGGGAGTTGATGGAGTGTCGTCGATGAGAACTGGTGCCGTTGAAGAACCCGCGATTGGTGCCGTAGGTGTTGCTGCTACTGCCGATATTGTCTCTGCTGCTGTCGATGTTGTCTCTGCTGTTGTCGATGTTGTCTCTGCTGCTGTCGATGTTGTTTCTTGCCGGACTGTTGCTAATGCCCGTGTTCTTTCTGCTTCAGGTATGGTTTGTGAATACCAAAATCCTCCAGGACTGAAGTCGGGATCGAGATCGGGTGGATGTGTCCAGGAAGCGAAGTTGACGATGGCGTCGCTGTCGGCGGTACCTTGGTCTGGAACGAAGTCAAGAACGAAGATGTTGTTCTTCAAGACTGCTTTGCCGATGTAGAGTCCGCCTTTTTCGTGGAATAACTTAAACTCCTGAGTGGTGCTGTCTGCTTCGAGATTAATGCCTTTCGCCATCAATTGGCTGACGCTGAGTAAGTTGTAGCCGAGTCCTTCTGCAATTAGAACTTTTGACATTTGTAGAATAAGGTTAGTTTCTCGAGACTGAAGTTGCACGATCCCTTGTCGTCGTGTGTGCAGGTTCTGGTTGTTGGCAACGGTGATTACAACTTTGCACTGAAGTTGATGTTCCTGTTGAACGAAGCGACCCGAGGAGCACATGTGCTGTCTGCAGCAGCTGTCCAAGAACCAAGTGTCTTTCCCGGACGGCTCGCTCTGGGCGATGGCTGCATACGTCGGGTTGGGCTCCAGTGATTCGCGGCGAGGAGTGCGTTCATCGAGTTGTTCTTCTGGTGAGTAGAATGGTGGTGATCCGGTGATGAAGGAGTCTGTCGTTCTTGTCATGCAGCTTACAATGTTTCTTGTGCCTTGTGCAGGTGTTGTCGTTGATGATGTTGAAGACTGTACTTGATTGGGATGCGCCTGCGTAGAAGCTACTTGACTGCTTGAAGGTCAAAGTTGACGTTGCGGCGATGTCGACTGCTGCTGATTCGGGCAGTGTGTGCGCAGATGTCCGGACGTCTTGCAGAGGTGACAGAACGGTGGGACGTACTGTTGAGTTTGACGGTTAGTTTGTCGATTGTTGTTGTTGCTGTTGTACCTTCGTGGAGTATGAAACGCGAATTCTTGTGCTGACGCTTTCTTCTTGTGTCTTTCTTCGTGTAGGTCCATATCCTGCTGTTCAGCGTGAATTTCGGCGCAGAGTGATGCTTCGGAGATTTTCCCGTGAGCTCGGAGGAATGCTCGAGTGGAGCGCCAATGAGGACCGAGTCCAGCGGTGATGACTGTTACGAAGGCTTCTTCGGATTTTGACCCTCCGCATCGAAGGAGTCTGTCACGCAGTCCACGACAACGGCTAATATACGCCATTCCCTTTTCGCCGAGTTTCATCTCCACTCTTGTCAGCTGTGCCATGAGACGACTTTGGTTAACACTGTCTGTTGCTTGATACACGTTCTTCAGATGGTCGTACGCCAGCTCGGCGGAGTTGCCGTATCCTCGATAAGACCGAATGTTCTGCTGCTCGTTTGGCGTTATGTTTCGAAGAAGTATCGTGTACGCCATCAGCGACTAATATATATATTGCTGCTTGTCATATTGTGTCCCATGCGTTGGGTATCGCAGGGACCCGTCGAAGAATCCAAGTATTTGCGCGCCCTCCATCATTAGCTCAAATTCGAATGACCAGGTATAGAAGTCCTTTCCAACGAAAGGTGTTGATGTCTGCAGTTTTAACACATGTGCGAATTGTGATTGAACTTGAAGTGCGTCCAATGTCTTCTCTTGTCCAGGTGAAGACTATGGGTGTGGCACGAAGCTGATAGAGCCACGTTGAGGTTCGTACGGAGCAAAGGTGGGTTGCTGCTGGTTTCCACGCGCATAGGATGAGCCGTCGAGGCTCATCAGAGTAGCTCTGTTGTTATTGTCGCTGTTGTTTGATTGCGCAGGAGCTGCTTGCTGGTGTTGCTCGTAGAAGGACATGAAGGAGAAGAACCTCTCCATCATGTTCGGGTCGAAGCTTGCTGCTTGATTCCCGGGAGTTTCGGTCGACTCCACAGCTGGTCTTGTTACTGTGCCTTCCTCTGTCTGTAGGCCAGAGGCTGGAGGTGGAGTAGGAGTAGTGCCGAGGGATCCGCTGGAGGAGCTCCTCTCCTTCTGTGTTGCCATGTCTTGTGTTGTCGTAGTTATTTTGGAAATCGATCTTGCCTTGTTTGCTCTCATACCATGTTGGGCTGGGAAATAGCCCTTAGGATATTTCAAGGCTAAGATCTAGGTTGAAGTAGGAATGTTGTAGTGTGAGATAATTTACGAAAGAAATGATTGAACTAGGAATGAGGTGGGTACAAATAGACAACACATAAGTGTTGTACCCTCTAGGAACTACCCCACTACAGCCTAAATAGACTATAGCAGATATAAGTTTAACACACCCCCATAGGCAAAGTGGGGGAGAACAAGAGGTCACAAGACCAGTCAAGAAAAGCAAAGCAAGCTCAGGGTGGATCACAAAGTCACCACACAGTCTGAGCACAAGCAAAGGGCCATAAGGCCAATTCACATGCAGAGTTATATAAAGGAAAGCAAACAATACAGTGAACACAACCTAGCAAGTGTAAGCATGCAGGTATAAGTATATAGAGTACAGTACAAGCAGATTCAAGAAGTCAACAAGTGAGGCACAGTAGGTACAAGGCCTAACACAGTACAGAAACGCTGATGATCACAAGGCTGAAGTGCCCTGGTGAAAACATCAGCAGTGTTGGCCTGAGAGGCCACGTAAGCAAGACAAAGCTGGCCACGCTGCTGCAACTCTCGAGCAAGGAAGTAGCGCAGAGCAATGTGCTTCGTTCTGTGCTCCAGTCTGTGCTCCTGACTCAAGGCCAGCATGGCCTTGTTGTCGACGTACAGAACTGGAGGAGAACGAGGCGCCTCTCCCAAGTCGGTCAGCAGGTAGGTGAGCCAGCGAAGCTCCTGTGCAGCCATGGCCCCAGCGTAGATCTCAGCCTCACAACTGGAGCTGAGAACAGAAGAAGAGCGGGTAGACCGCCAGGAGACAGAACCGGAGCCAAGGCTGAAGGTGTAACCCTGAGACGACCGCTGCGTAGCCAAGTCGTCAACCCAGGAGGCGTCAGCATGACCAGTGAGGACAACTCGAGCCCGTCCTCCAAGCACGAGCCCCATGCCCGATGTACTGCACAAGTATCGCAACACCCTCTTCGCAGCATCCCAGTGCACCTTTCGGTGCCTACCGGGAGCCACGTAGCGAGCCAGAAGGCTGAGAGGGTATGCGAGGTCAGGTCGTGTGCAAGTCATCAGGTACATGAGGCAGCCCACAAGCTCTGGATACGGGCCACTCGGCTCTACGGACTCGTCCGAAGGTGGAGCTGAGAGTGAGTGACCGGTAGGCAGAGGAGTGGACTGCGGCGAGGAGTACGTGAAGCCGAAGCGCTGAAGGACCTGCTGCACCATGTGTGACTGAGTCAAGGTAATGGTGCGCTGTGCTCTGTCCCGGGTGATCCGCAAGCCAAGATAGCTTGTCAGCTCACCCAGGTCTGTGCACGTGTATCTCTTCTGCAGCTCGGACTTCACGTGGGCGAGTGCCTCCGTGTCAGCAGTAGCAAAGACAAGGTTGTCTACGTACACAAGGACGTAGAACGGCGGCAGAGTAGCGTCAGTGCGTAGAAACAGAGAAGGGTCAGCAGTGGAAGGAGCAAAACCAAGAACAGCAAGAGTCGTCCTGAGCGTGTCGTGCCACTCACGGGGCGCCTGGCGGAGACCGTAGACTGGCCGCCGGAGGCTCCACTGGGTACCAGCAGGAAACGACCCAGTGAAGCCAGGTGGGCGGCGCAGCCAGATCTCCTCGTGCAGGCTGCCCTGTAGGAAGGCTGTGCTGAAGTCAAGCGAGTGGAGCTCGTAGTCACGCTGAGCAGCAATGTGCAGCAGTACCCGAAGAGTGGTCATCTTCGGGGTAGGGGAGAAGGTCTGAAAGAAGTCAACTCCCTGTCGCTGACTGAAGCCACGTGCAACGTAACGCGCCTTGAAGGCAGGTGGAGAACCCGGCGGCCGCTTCACTCTGAAGATCCACATGCCACTGACGATGTTCGCCCCAGGTGGGGGAACCTCGTCTACGTAGGTGCCTGTGGACTTCCAGGAAGCCATCTCTGCGTCCATGGCTGCCTGCCACTGAGAGGAGTAGGGACCCTCTATCGCCTCTGCGTAAGAGCGCGGGGTCGGGATGTCTAGTGCATCCGGGTCTCCCTCAAGGGCAAGCAGCATGGACACGAGATGAGGTGAAGCAGCAGCAAAACACTCAAGGTCCTCCTGTCTGTCCTCAAGGACGTCCGTGCCAAGAGCACACTCACCCCCGACGGACGGAGGACAGACAGACGCAGACGCAGACTCTGCAACAAGACCAGTGGCGAAGTCTAGGCGACAGGCTGCAGCAAAGTCAACAAGCTCAGCAACAAGAGCAGACGCAGCAGAGGACTCAAACAGAGGGTCAGTGACAGCAGTGGCCAGAAAGCGCGTGACAGTGGTACTAGCAGCACGAAGGGAGTCAGACTCCGGGTCCGGACCGTCAGGAAGAGAGGACGCAGGAGGAGAGGGCAGAGGGACACGCTGTGGAGCAGTAGAAGGATGCAGTGTCATATAGTGAGTGCCTGGGACAGGAGGAAGACGTGGACGCGAAACACGACCAGCGCGAACAGGACGGACAGGCGACGCAGAACGAGGCTCAGGCGACACAGGACGAGACTCAGGCTCACGACGCTCCGTAAGACCTCTAGTCGGACCAGAGTAAGGAGAAGGACCAGGCAGTGGAGAGGCCGGCTGCAACTGCAACTGGGACTGGACAGGCAGTGGACTCAGGAAAGGAGGAGGAGGACCAGGAGAAGGCGGGGAGCCAAGAACCTGCTGAAGGAGCGGAACGTAGTACGGCCGTGGCCGTGCAGTGCCTCCAGAGACAGCAGAGACAGAACCGGTACCCTCAGCCCCAGGGTCTCCAGTCCCAGCAGCACCTCCAGTAGCTCCAGCAACAGCAGCACCTCCAGCAGCTCCAGCACCAGCACCACCTTGAGCAGCGCCAGCACCAGCACCACCAGTAGCTCCAGTAGCACCTCCAGCAGCACCAGCACCACCTCAAGCAGTACCAGCACCTCCAGTAGCTCGAGCAGCACCTCCAGCACCTCCAGCAGCTCCAGCAGCTCCAGCACCAGCACCACCTCCAGCAGCTCCAGCACCAGCACCACCTCCAGCAGTGCCAGCACCTCCAGTAGCTCCAGTAGCACCTCCAGCACCTCCAGCAGCCCCAGCACCAGCAGCACCAGCACCAGCAGCAATCTGACAGCGCCGAGAGCACCACTCACGAAGCCGCTGTTGAGAGAGGGGCTCCCGCCGCGACGGGACACCTAGAGCACCTCCAGACGCAGCACGCATAGGCTCAGCACCTCCAGACACAGTACCCGCAGGCTCCACACCTCCAGGCTCAGCACGCCCAGTCTCAGCACCCCCAGACTCAGCACCCCTAGCAGCACCTGAGTCGACAGCTACCTCGACCGGCTCGGCAGGGTCTACCTGGGACACACCTGAGGGGGCAGGACCCTGGGGGGGGAGGGGGTCTACCAGGGGAGTACCTGGTGCCAGGAAGAGCGGCGGGGGGGGGGGGGGTAGAGGCAGTGCGGTAGGGAAAGAGACGGTAGTACGACACCGACTCGTCGAACGTGACGTCCTGAGAGGACAGAACACGACGCGAGGTGGGGTGGTAGAACTGCCACCCGGGTGCGTCAGGAGGGAAGCCAAGGAAGACACAGGGAACTGCACAGGAGGACAGCTTGTCCGCTGTAGTATCGCGGACAAAAGCTCGAGATCCCCAGACACGGAACGCGGACGCATCGCCAACCTTCCCCGTCCACCGCAGAGTAGGTGTGGTCTCCGGCAAGGAGACACGAGGCTGAAGGTTGATCTGATGCGCAGCGTACTGAACCGCGAACAGCCACAGAAAATGGGGAGCAGCCGCATGGATCATGGACGTACGAGCGACGTCCATGACCATGCCAATGCGGTGCTCAGCAATCTCATTTTGCTGTGGGGAGGCCGGAAGCGTGAACGTCTAGCGGATGCCCTCCGAATGACAGAAGGCTCTCAGGAGGTCGAAGGAAAACTCCCCGCCTCTGTTTGAGTGCAGACGCAGAACAGGAAGGTCTGAGCCGAAACTCTCACCAAGCTGGCGACGAGCACCGCGGATCCAGTCGATCAACACCTCAGGGACCTCACCCTTGCTGCGCAAGGGGAAGACTACGGTGTAACGCGAGTAGTCGTCAACGACCAGGAGGAAGTAACGCTCGTGACCCTGTCCACGGACGCGGGCTGGGCCCCACACGTCCATGTGAAGAGTCTGCAGAGGGGCCTCAGTCGGAGGAAACGAGGAGGAGTGAGGAGCGGCGCGCTGCCGGCCCTCGACACAAGGAACATAGGTGGGGGCAGGTCCCGGAGGAAGGGGAGGGAGGGACCTGGGGAGTCCAGAGACAAGAGCACGGGAGGCCATACCTCGAAGACGAGGCAGGGAGGGTTGACCAAGGCGGTGGTGCCAAAGGAGAGTCTCGTGCGCCAGAGGACGACACGAGCAGGGGGCAGACGCAGGACTAGACCTGGACGCGGCAGCAAACACCTGACTGGACGCAGCTACCTGACCAGACGCAGGGACCGGAGGAGGCGCAGTAGTCGGTGTGTACAGACTCGACCCTGGCCGACGGGTGAACGTGGCCAGGTGGCGGCCCGTCCGAGAGCAAGTGCAGTGGGTCACACGCTGACCTCCAGGGGTGAACTGGTCAACCCACGCGTCCTGGAGGTCAGCTCCACTCACCAGGTTCGTAGAGAACGAGGGGAGGTGGAGTCCCGACAGCAAGCCCGACGGGGCCGCAGGACACGGTAAGACAGTGGAGGAGTGTGCAAGTACTGGGCCCCCTGAGGGGTCGGCAAGGGAGACCGCAACAGGCCGACTGAGCGGCGTGAGCGTGGTGCTGTCTCTAAAGAAAGAGCGCGAAGCACCAGAGTCAAGTGTGAAAATGTGAAAGGACGCAGTAGGTGCAGTACCAGAGAGAGGAGACGTACCAGCACCTGGAGCAGTAGACGCACTAGCACCTAGAGCAGCAGCCGCACAAGCACCTGGAGCAGCAGACGCACTAGCACCTAGAGCAGCAGCCACAGTGCCCGGGTCGGGTGGGACACGCAGGTAACAATCACCCTCAGTAATATCAGCAAGAGCATAGATGGCAGCAAGGATAGCATCAAAGTCTAGATCAAAGATAGGCACATTCTGAAGAAGCAGATCATGCCAACGAGGAAGCTCAACAGCGTCAGGAAACTGGGTACGCCAGGCGTCAGTCAAGCGGCCAAAGCAGCGCTGCGTGGTGTGTGGGAGACCACACACCTCCCCACTACGAGTGCCGGTGCTAAGAACGTACGTGCAGGGACCTGCACCCCCAGACCTCCCACGCCCAGCGTACCACTCACGAAGCTGCTGAACAGACGGGGTCTCACGGGTGCGCAGCTGCTGCTGACGCTGGCTGCCACCAAGGCCTCCACGCTGCGTGGCCGCACCGCGACCAGCACCACCTCCTCCGCTACCTCCACCACCGCTGCCGCCGCCGCCACCTCCTCCGCCACCGCCGCCACGGCCTCCACTGCCGCCACCGACGCCCCCACTCCCGGAACCACCCCCACCACCACCTCCACCTCCTCCACCTCCTCCACCGCTGCCTCCACCGCCCCCTCCACCACCCCTGCTTCCCTTGCCCTTGCCAGTGCGGCGTCGCCCACTAGGGGCAGTAGACGCAGTGCCGACCTCCTCAATGCCAACGAGGTCGACAGCAGCAGCAGAGGCAACAGAGGGGAGAAGGGGGACATCCGTTGCATCACATCCGTTGCATCACATCCGTTGCATCACATCCGTTCCAATCACATCGCGACGGTCGCCGCGAGAAGCACTGACAGCTAAGATACTCTTCTCAGCTGCAGCAAGGCGCTCCTCTAGCAAGTCGACAGTCAGCTCGGTGGGGCAAAGGGAGAGGAAGTGATCCCTGACTGAGGAGAGAGAGTCAGGGAGGCGGGTGACTAGGTAGTAAAGGGTGATGTACATGGGGGGGGAGTTCGTAGGAAGAAACTCAGTGGGAAGGGCAGCGCGGTAGCGAGCGTCACTAGTGCGGAGGTGAGCAACTAGGTCAGCAACTGTGGCAAAGGCGGCAAGGTCAGGAAAAAGGTACGGCAGCATGAGGCGGCTGAGGGCAGCAGTGGTAGGGGAGGAGTAGCGTGCAACTACAGCGTCGTACAGAGCCCTAGCACTCTTGTACTGACTAAAGTGCGCGCGCTCAGTAGACGGCAGGTGATTACGCACAGCAAGACGAGCAGCAGCATCGCGCGTGAGCCACTGCGAGCGAACAGTACTGTCAGCATCAGCAGCAGGGGCAGTAGAGGCACCAGACGTGAGATCGAACAGTGAGAGGCCATCCTTGCTATCGCACTGTAGGAAAAGCTGCAGATCATCTAGCCAGACCTCAAAGTCAATAGCTCGACCCTCAGCATCAAAGGTAAGAACATTGAGACTAGCCATGACAGGAGCAGCAGCAGGCTAGCAGCAGCAGCAGTGCAACTCGGCAGGGCAGGCTAGGCAGGGCGGCGCGGCTCGGCAGGGCGGCGCGGCTCGGCAGCGCGGCGCTCTTACCAGTGGCGAGGCCGGGGCAGGGCCGGGGTAGGGCCGGGGCCGGGCCGCAAAAGATCCGGGGCCGGGTTGGGCAGGGCCGCGACAGTGCAGGAGCAGGGCAGGGGCAGGGCCGGGGCAGAGCCGGGGCAGGGGCGGGGCAGGGCCGGGGCAGGGTCGGAGCAGGGCCGGGGCAGGGGGTAGGGCCGGGGCAGGGCCGGGGCAGGGCCGGGGCAGGGCCGGGGCAGGGCCTGGGCAGGGCCGGGGCAGGGTCGGAGCAGGGCCGGGACAGGGCCGGGGCGAGGCCGCGACAGGTCCGGGGCAGGGCTGGGGCCGGGCCGCGGCAGTGCAGGAGCAGGGCCGGGGCAGGGCCGAGACAGGGTCTGGGCGAGGGCCGGGGCAGGGCTGCAACAGTGCCGGAGCAGGGCCGGGGCAGAGCTGCGACAGGGCCGCAGCAGGGCCGGCGCAGGGCCGCGACAGGTTGGGGTAGGGCCGGGGCAGGGCCGGACGGGGCCTTACGGGGCCTGACGGGGCCTGACGGGGCCGCTAACGGGGACTGACGGGGCCGTACGGGGCCTCTAACGGGGCCTGACTGGGCCTTACGGGGCCTGACGGGGCCGCAAACGGGGCCTGACGGGGCCTTACAGGGCCTTACGGGGCCTTACGGGGCCTTACGGGGACTTAAACGGGGCCTGACGGGGCCTTACAGGGCCTTACGGGGCCTTACGGGGCCTTAAACGGGGCCGTAAACGGGGCCTTACGGGGCCTTACGGGGCCTTACGGGGCCGTACGGGGCCGTAAACGGGGCCGTAAACGGGGCCTTACGGGGCCTTACGGGGCCTTACGGGGCCTTACGAGGCCTTACGGGGCCTTACGGGGCCTTACGGGGCCTTAAACGGGGCCGTAAACGGGGCCTTACGGGGCCTTACGGGGCCTTAAACGGGGCCGTAAACGGGGCCTTACGGGGCCTTACAGGGCCTTACGGGGCCTTAAACGGGGCCGTAAACGGGGCCTTACGGGGCCTTACGGGGCCGGTGCTGGCTCTAAGGGCAGGCGCAGGGGCCGCTACGGGCCTCGAAGGGCAGGCGCGACGCGCGCGTCGAGCAGGTAAGAAAAATTTCAGTGGTGGGCCCTTTTTAAAAAAATCTCGAAACTAGCTCTATACCATGTGAGATAATTTACGAAAGAAATGATTGAACTAGGAATGAGGTGGGTACAAATAGACAACACATAAGTGTTGTACCCTCTAGGAACTACCCCATTACAGCCTAAATAGACTATAGCAGATATAAGTTTGACATGTAGTTGCGGAAGCGTTAATATCAGAGTTGCGGAACCAACTTGTACTAGTGTGTGAGAACAAGATAAGTTAATAATAGCAGAGGAATACAAAGCTTTTATATGATTACAAAGGAATATGAAAAGTTCTACTTTAACTGTTTTGCTGTTGCGGTTCAAAACAGTGCCGACCCGGGTAACTGCTCAGTATCGAGTCAGTTATGTGTCCTTGCTGTCGCACTGTATTTTTCATCGTGTCAAAGGTCAGCGACCTTTGACCTTCGCGTAACCTCCAGCGGTTGCTTTTGTTGACTCGTGTGTTGCTTCACTGTAGTCTGCTCCGTTTTGTGTCGATACTTCGATACTTCAGAAGCGTTTAAGTTACTTGTTTCCAACAATACGTACGTATACGTATACACACACACTGACAAACGCATACACCAAACATGGTTACTCACACAAGCAAACACATTCACACAATCAAAAGCACGAACACCGGCAAACCAGCAAAAAACGCGCGATAATAAATAACATGCAAATCAACGTTAAAGGACAATATGATAAATCCCTATCAGTGACCAATACACATTTTCCATATTGAAATCGCATTCCTGACCAGCAAGGCTCCTGAGAAACGGGTTTAGGAAGTGGAAAGGAGGATCGGAAAGAAATAGTCGGTAAAAATAAAACAAAAAAGGGTATGAGGTGTGATGAAATGACGAGAAAAGGGAATAACAAAGAAACGAAGGAAACAATACAAGGGCTAAGAAAAACGCCGTGAGTATTAAAGGGTTAGTGCTGACAAATAGCAATGCGAAGAACGTACCAAGGCATAAAACAAAAGTAAGGAACAGGAACAGAGGGAAAAACACATAACGAGACAGTAAGCAAAAGAAGAGAATATAACGAAATACGGAGAGCAAGAACAACGGAGATCGAGAGCGTGAGAGAGAGAGGACGAGAGAGAGAGGACGAACGAGAGAGAACTAACGAGAGAGAACGGATGAGAGAGAGAATGAACGAGAGAGAGACAACAAGAGAGGGAGAGAACTACAGAGAGAGAATGAGAGAGAGAGAATGAACGAGAGAGAGAGAGAGAGAGAACGAGAGAGGGAGAGAACTAGAGAGAGAGAGAACGAGAGAGAGAGAACGAACGAGAGAGAGAACGAGAGAGAGGGAACGAGAGAGAGAGAACGGGAGAGAGAGAGAGAGAAATAACGAGAGAGAGAACAAACGAGAGAGATGTCAGAATAGTGAAGGAACGAATGACTGAACTAGCAAGCAGGTGGGTACAAGTAGGAAACCTAAAAGTGTTGTACCCTATATGAACTACCCCACTACAGCCTAGACAGACTATAGCATATAAGTTTGACACACCCCCATAGGCAAAGTGGGGGAGAACAAGAGGTCACAAGACCGATCAAGAAAGGCAAAGCAAGCTCAGAGTGGATCACAACGTCACCACGCAATCTGAGCACAAGCAAATGGCCACAAGGTCAGTTCACATGCAGAGTTATATAAAGGAGAACAAGCAATACAGTGAACACAACCTAGCAAGTGTAAGCATGCAGGTATAGGTATAGAGATCACAGTACAAACAGAGTCAAGAAGTAAGCAAATGAGGCACAGTAGGTACAAGGCCTAGAACAGTACAGAAACGCTGATGATCACAAGGCTGAAGTGCCTTGGTGAAAATATCAGCAGTGTTGGCCTGAGAGGCCACGTAAGCAAGACGAAGCTGACCACACTGCTGCAACTCTCGAGCAAGGAAGTAGCGCAGAGCGATGTGCTTCGTTCTATGCTCCAGTCTGTGCTCCTGACACAAGGCAATTATGGCCTTGTTGTCAACGTACAACACTAGAGGAGAACGAGGCGGCTCTCCTAGGTCAGTCAGCAGGTAGGTGAGCCAGCGTAACTCCTGTGCAGCCATGGCCCCAGCGTAGATCTCAGCCTCACAACTCGAGCTGAGAAGAGAAGAAGAGCGGGTAGACCGCCAAGAGACAGAGCCAGAGCCAAGGCTGAAGGTGTAACCCTGTGACGACCGCTGCGTAGAAAAATCATCAGACCAGGAAGCGTCTGCGTGACCAGTGAGGACAACTCGAGCCCGTCCTCCAAGCACTAGCCCCATGCCCGACGTACTGCACAAGTAGCGCAACACCCTCTTAGCTGCATCCATGTGCTCCTTCCTGTGTGTGCCAGGAGCAACATAGCGTGCTAGAATGCTAAGAGGGTAGGCAAGGTCAGGTCGAGTGCACGTCATCAGGTACATGAGGCAGCCCACAAGCTCTGGATACGGGCCACTCGGCTCTACGGACTCGTCCGAAGGTGGAGCTGGGAGTGAGTGACCGGTAGGCAGAGGAGTGGACTGTGGCGAGGAGTACGTGAAGCCGAAGCACTGAAGGACCTGCTGCACCATGTGTGACTGCGTCAAGGTAATGGTGCGCTGTGCTCTGTCCCGAGTGATCTGCAAGCCAAGATAGCTTGTCAGTTTACCCAGGTCTGTGCACGTGTGTCTCTTCTGCAGCTCGGACTTCACGTGGGCAAGTGCCTCAGTGTCAGCAGTAGCAAAGACCAAGTCGTCTACGTACACGAGAACGTAGAACGGCGGCAGAGTGGTGTGGGTGCGTAGAAACAGCGACGGGTCAGCAGTGGAAGGAGCAAAAGCAGCAAGAGTCGTCCTCAGTGTGTCGTGCCACTCACGGGGTGCCTGGCAGAGATCGTAGACTAGCCGCCGGAGGCTCCACTCGGTACCAGCAGGAAACAACCCAGTGAAGCCAGGTGGGCGGCGCAGCCAGATCTCCTCGTGCAGGCTGCCCTGTAGGAAGGCTGTGCTGAAGTCAAGCGACTGTAGCTCGTAGTCACGCTGAGCGGCGACGTGCAGCAGCACCCGAAGAGTGGTCATCTTTGGGGTAGGGGAGAAGTTCTAAAAGAAGTCAACTCCCTGTCGCTGACTGAAGCCTCGTGCAACGTAACGCGCCTTGAAGACAGGCGGAGAACCCGGCGGCCGCTTCACCCTGAAAATCCACATGCCACTGACGATGTTCGCCCCAGGCGGGGGAACCTCGTCGACGTAGGTGCCTGTGGACTTCCAGGAAGCCATCTTTTTTTCCATGGCTGTCTTCCACTGAGAGGAGTAGGGACCCTCTATCGCCTCTGCGTAAGAGCGCGAGGTCGGGATGTCTGGTGCATCCGGGTCTCCCTCAGGGGCAAGCAGCATGGACACGAGATGAGGTACAGCAGCGGCAAAGCACTCAAACTCCTCCTGTCTGTCCTCAAGGACGTCCGTGCCAAGAGCACACTCACCCCCGACGGACGGAGGACAGACAGACGCAGACTCAGCAACAAGACTAGCGGCGTAGTCTAGACGACAGTGAGCAGCAAAGTCGACAAGCTCAGCAACTAAGGCAGACGCAGCAGTGGACTCAAAGGAAGGGTCAGTGACAACAGTGGCCAGGAGACACGTGACAGTAGGACTAGCAGCAAGAAGGGAGTCTGACTCCGGGTCAGCAAATGCAGGAAGAGAGGACGCAGGAGGAGACGGCAGAGGGGCACGCTGTGGAGCAGTGGAAGGACGCAGAGTCATAGAGTGAGTGCCGGGGACAGGAGGAGGACACTGACACGGAACACGACGACCAGTGCGAACAGCGCGGACAGGCGACTCAGGACGAGACTCAGCTGACGCAGGACGAGACTCTGGCTCACGACGCTCCGTAAGACCTCTAGTCAGTCCAGAGTAAGGAGAAGGACCAGGCAGTGGAGAGGCTGGCTGTAACTGCGACTGTGACTGGACAGGCGGTGGACTCACTAAAGGAGGAGGAGGACTAGTAGATGGCGGGAGACCAAGAACCAGCTGAAGGAGCGGAACGTAGTACGGCCGCGGCCGCATAGCGCCTCCAGAAACAGCAGAGACAGCACCAGTACCCTCAGCTCCAGGGTCTCCAACTACAACTCCCGCATCACCACCAGCTCCATTACCTCCAACACCTCCACCTCCCTCCAACACCTCCACCTCCAGCAGCACCTCCAGTAGCAACAGCTCCAGTACCTACAGCACCAACTCCTGCAGCACCACCATCCCCAGCAGCTCCACTACCTCCAGTACGAGCACCTCCGGGACCAGCTGCTCCAGCACCTCCAGCAGCTCCAACACGAGCAGGACCTCCAACAGCGCCTGCACCTACAGCACCAGCGGCTCCAGCAGCTCCAGCACCAGCTGCACCTCCAGCAGCTCCAGCTCCAGAAGCACCTCCAGCAGCTCCAACACCAGTAGCACCTCCAGCAGCTCCAGCTCCAGAAGCACCTCCAGTAGTAGGCCCCGTAGCTCCAGCAGCACGGCTATAGCGCCGAGCGTACCACTCACGAAGCCGCTGCGGAGAGAGGGGCTCCCGCCGTGACGGAACACCCCGAGGACCTCCAGACTCAGCACGCTCAGGCTCAGCACCCCCAGGCTCAGCACCCCCAGACTCAGCACACCCAGGCTCAGCACCCTCAGGCTCAGCACCCCCAGGCTCCGCACCCTCAGACTTAGCAACCCCGGCCCAGCACCCCCAGTCCCCGCACCCGCAGGCTCAGCACCCCTAGCAGCACCTGAGTCGACAGCTACCTCGACAGGCTCGACAGGGTCTACCTGGGACACACCTGAGGGGGCAGGACCCTGAGGGGGGAGGGGGTCTACCGGAGGAGCGCCTGGTGCTAGGAAGAGTGGCGGGGGGGGGAGAGGGGCAGTGCGGTAGGGAAAGAGACGGTAGTAAGATACCGACTCGTCAAACGTGACGTCCTGAGAGGACAGAACACGACGCGAGGTGGGGTGGTAAAACTGCCACCCTGGTGCGTCAGGGGGGAAGCCAAGGAAGACACAGGGAACGCCACGGGAGGACAGCATGTCCGCGGAAGCATCGTGGACAAAAGCTCGAGATCCCCAGACACGGAACACAGACGCATCGCCAACCTTCCCCGTCCACCGCAGAGTAGGTGTGGTCTCCGGCAAGGAGACACGAGGCTGAAGGTTGATCTGATGCGCAGCGTACTGAACCGCAAACGGCCACAGAAAATGGGGAGCAGCCGCATGGATCATGGACGTACGAGCGACGTCCATGACCATGCCAATGCGGCGCTCAGCAATCCCATTTTTTCTGTGGGGGGGCCAGAAGCGTGAACGTCTGGCGGATGCCCTCCGCACGACACAAAGCCCTCAGAAGGTCAGAGGAAAACTCACCACCTCTGTCTGAGTGCAGACGCAGAACAGGAAGGTCCGAGCCGAAACTCTCGCTGAGCTGGCGACGGGTACCGCGGATCCAGTCGATCAACACCTCAGTGACCTCACCCTTGCGGCGCAAGGGGAAGACAGTGGTGTAACGCGAGTAGTCGTCAATGACAAGCAGGAAGTAACGCTCGTGACCCTGTCCACGGACGCGGGCTGGGCCCCACACGTCCATGTGAAGAGTCTGTAGGGGAGCCTCTGTCGGAGGGAACGTGGAGGAGTGAGGAGCGGCGCGCTGCCGGCCCAAGACACAAGGAACACAGGTAGGGGCAGGCCCCAGAGGAAGGGGAGGGAGGGACCGGGGGAGACCAGAGACAAGGGTACGGGAGGCCATACCTCGAAGACGAGGCAGGGAGGGGTGACCAAGGCGGTGGTGCCAAAGGAGAGTCTCGTGTGACAGAGGACGACATGAGCAGGGGGCAGACGCTGGACTAGACCTGAACGCGGCAGTAAACACCTGACCCGACGCAGCTACCTGACCAGACGCTGTAACTGGAGGAGACGCAGTAGTCAGTGTGTACAGACTCGACCGAGGCCGACGTGTGAACGTGGCCAGGTGGCGGCCCGTCCGAGAGCAAGTGCAGTGGGTCACACGCTGACCTCCAGGGGTGAACTGGTCAACCCACATGTCCTGAAGGTCAGCTCCACTCACCAAGTTCGTAGAGAACGAGGGGAGGTGGAGTCTCGAGAGCAAGCCCGACGGGGCCGCAGGACACGGTAGAACCGCGGAAGAGTGTGCAAGGACAGGGCCCCCAGAGGGGTCAGCCAGGGAGACTGCGACAGGCCGAATGAGCAGCGTGAATGTGGTGCTATCGCGAAAGAAAGAGCACGAAGCACCAGAGTCAAGTGTGAAAGTGTGCAAGGCCTCAGTAGGTGCAGTACCAGAGAGAGCAGACTCACCAGCACCTGGAGCAGCAGACTCACTAGTTCCTGGAGCAGCAGACTCACTAGCACCTAGAGCAGCAGCCTCAATGCCCGGGTCGGGGGGAACACACAGGTAGCAGTCATCCTCAGCACTATTAGTCACAGCATACATGGCAGCAAGGATAGCATCGAAATCAAGATCAAAGATAGCAACATTCTGCCTAAGCAGATCACTTCAGCGAGGGAGCTCAACAGCGTCAGGAAACTGGGCGCGCCAGGCGTCAGTCAGGCGACCGAAGCAGCGCTGCGCAGTGTGTGGCAGCCCGCACGTCTCCCGACGACGCCCGCCGGTGCGAAGAACGTAAGTGCAGGGACCAACACCCCCAGACCTCCCACGCCCAGCGTACCACTCACGAAGCTGCTGGGTCGACGGGGTCTCACGAGAACGAAGCTGCTGCTGGCGCTGGCTACCACCAAAGCCTCCACGCTGCGCGGCTCCACCTCAACCAGCACCACCGCCGCCGCCACCTCCACCACCACTGCCGCTGCCTCCGCCGCCGCTGCCGCTGCCTCCACCACCCCCACCGCCGCCACCGTAGCCCCCACTCCAGCCACCACCCCCACCTCCACCGCGACCCCCTTCGCCTCCTCCACCACCTCCACTGCCGCCCCCACCGTCCCCTCCACCACCCTTGCCCCCCTTGCCCTTGCTATTACGGCGCCTCCCACTAGGAGCAGACGCAGCCCCGACCTCCTCAGTGCCAACGAGGTCGACAGCAGCAGTAGAAGCAACAGAGGGGAGAAGGGGAACAGGGGAACACCCCTTAAAGAAAGGGGCGCGAGGGTCGCCGCGAGAAGCACCTACAGCTAAGATAGTCTTCTCAGGTGCAGTGAGACGCTCCTCTAGAAGGTCGACGGTGAGCTCGGTGGGGCAAAGGGAGAGAAAGTGGTCCCTGACTGAAGCAAGGGAGTCAGGGAGGCCGGTGACTAGGTAGTAAAGGGTGATGTACATGGGGGGGGGGGGTTTCTTGGCACAGAACTCAGTGGGAAGCGCAGCGCGGTAGCGGGCGTCACTAGTGTGGAGGTGAGTAATGAGGTCAGCGACTGTGGCAAAGGCGGCAAGGTCAGGGAAAAGGTACGGCAGCATGAGGCGGCTGAGGGCAGCAGTGGCAGGGGAGGAGTAGCGCGCTACGACAGCGTCATACAAAGACTGAGCAGTCTTGTACTGGCCAAAGTGCGCGCGCTCAGGAGACGGCAGGTGACTACGAACAGCAAGGCGAGCAACAGCGTCACGAGTGGTCCACTGTGAGCGAACAGTACTGTCAGCAGTGGTAGCAGGTGCAGTAGAGACACCAGACGTGTGATCGAAAAGGGATACCCCGTCCCTAGAGTCACAGTGAAGAAAGAGCTGCAGGTCGTCAACCCACACGTCAAGGTCAACCGCACGCCCCTCAGCATCAAAGGTAAGAACAGTAGGGCTAGCCATAGCGGCAGTAGCAGCAGGAGCAGCAGTAGCAGCAGGAGCAGCAGTAGCAGCAGTGGCAGCAGAAGCAGCAGTAGCAGCAGGAGCAGTGCAGGCAGGGCAGTGCGGCTCAGTAGGGAGGCGCGGCTCGGCAAGGCGGTGCGGCTCGGTAGGGCGGCGCGGCTCGGCTGGGCGGCGCGGCTTGGTAGGGCGGCGCGGCTCGGCTCCTGGCGGTGCGGCGCGGCTCCTGGCGGCGTGGCGCGGCAGGGCGGCAAGGGTGCTTACCAGGGGCGGGTGCAGGGCAGGGCCGCAGCTGGCGGTTTAGGTCAGGGCCGCGACTGGGGCGGCAGAAGGGCAGGGCCGTGACAGGGCGGCTGCAGGGTTGGGCCACGACGGGCGGCGAAGGCAGGGCCGCGACTGGGGCGGCAGCAGGGCAGGGCCGCGACAGGGCGGCGAAGGCAGGGCCGCGACGAGCGGCGACGGGCCAGCGACGCGCTGCGACGGGCCGGCGACGGGCGGCAACGGGCCGGGACGGGCCGGCGACGGGCCGGGACGGGCCAGCGACGGGTGGCGAAAGGCAGGGCCGCGACAGGGCGGCTGCAGGGCAGGGCCGCAGTGGGCGGCTAAGGCAGGGCCGCGACTAGCGGCGACGGGCCAGCGACGGGCGGCGACGGGCCGGGACAGGCCGGCAACGGGTCGGGACGGGCCAGCGACAGGCGGCGAAGGCAGGGCCGCGACGGGCCAGCGAAGGCAGAGCCGCGACGGGCGGCACTAGGGCACGGCTCGAGGCACGCTTCGGGCAGGGCAGGAAAAAAAATTGTGGTGGGCCCTAAAAAAATCTTTCCCACTAGGGAACCTGCTCAGAATACCATGTCAGAATAGTGAAGGAACGAATGACTGAACTAGCAAGCAGGTGGGTACAAGTAGGAAACCTAAAAGTGTTGTACCCTATATGAACTACCCCACTACAGCCTAGACAGACTATAGCATAGAAGTTGGACAAGAGAGAGAGAGAACGAGAGAGAGAGAGAGAACGAGAGAGAGAGAGAGAGAGAGAGAGAGAGAGAGAGAGAGAGAGAGAGAGAGAGAGAGAGAACGAGAGAGAGAGAACGAGAGAAAGAGAACGAGTGAGAGCGAACGAGAAGGAGAGAACGAGAGAGAGAGAGAGAGAGAGAGAGAGAGAGAGAGAGAGAGATAGAGAGAGATAGAGAGAGATAGAACGAGAACGAGAGAGAGAGAACGCGAGAGAGAGAACGCGAGAGAGAGAACGAGAGAGAGAGAACGAGAGAGAGAGAGAGAACGAGAGAAAGAGAACGAGAGAAAGAGAACGAGAGAGAGAGAACGAGAAAGAGAGAACGAGAGAGAGAGAACGAGAGAGAGATAGAGAGGGAACGAGAGAGAGAGAGAACGAGAGAGAGAGAGAAAGAGAGAGAGAACGAGAGAGAGAGAGAGAGAACGAGAGAGAAAGAGAGAGAGAACGAGAGAGAGAGAGAGAGAGAGAGAGAGAGAGAGAGAGAGAGAGAGAACGAGAGAGAGCGAATGCAAGAGAGAGAACGCGAGAGAGAGAACGAGAGAGAGAGAACGAGAGAGAGAGAACGAAAGAGAGAGAACGAGAGAGAGAGACAAGAGAGAGAACGAGAGAGAGAGAACAAGAGAGAGAGAACGAGAGAGAGAGAACGAGAGAGAGAGAAAGAGAACGAGAGAGAGAGAACGAGAGAGAGAGAGAGAACGAGAGAGAGAGAGAACGAGAGAGAGAGAGAGAGAGAGAGAGAGAGAGAGAGAGAGAGAGAGAGAGAGAGAGAGAGAGAGAGAGAGAGAGAGAGAGAGAGTAGTACCACTTAGATTCATCCTACACCATAACGTACAGAATTAAGAAGTTGTACAAATTTATGTAAGTAAGCAAGCGCTTCGCAACCCTAAGATGATTTCGTCGCCTCTTGTTTTTTTTATATATTTTTTTTTTTAGAATTATAACTATGATTTCGCATGTGGACATGCGATGTCGCATTTACATTGTAGCGGCGTATGCGACGTCGCAATTCGCTTTAGAGAGCCCTTGTCGACTTCATTCCCTTTCGAAGTCGACCATCCGTCTGAAAAGTGTCGACTATAATTTGGTGGTCGGAAGTTGCGAGTTTCGCATACCTGCAGGCGACGCTTGCGACGTGGTTACTTTCTCAACGGCTACTGGTTGGATTGTGATGTTCGGGGATCTGACGCACCCTCAACCCCAGGGTTTAAAAGAGTTCCGCGGTTCGAACTACATTTGGAAGCTGTTTTTGTTTTCCAGCGAGGGGATGGAGTGGAGGAACACTGCACTAGGCGTTGCAGCCGTGTGTTGTGAGGACGCGTTACCTCTACCGATTTTGCACGTTCGATATTAAAAAACCGAACGTCCACCAGACTTGAAACCTACTTGTTGCACTGAAAATACTTGGAACCGTTTTCAAATCCGTAAACATTGGATCATGCGCAGGATCGATCGTGCAAAAACCGAAAGAGGTGACACGTCGGTTCAGGTCAGTTCATGACGAGTCATGACGACCCTCCCCGCAAACTACGCTGGCGACGACCCACCCGTTTCGTATGTCAGTTTCACCTCTTTCGCGACTGCTGTGGATTGCGTTGTGTTTATTTCGGACGTTCTGTTCTGACATCACATTTCTGGAAGTCACAATATCTGATTTCCCATTCCCTGAGTTTCTTGTGAAATGCACACGTGACATTCTACCGTTCACTAGCTTCACGCGGCTGCGCCATTCCCTATTATTAGCCACTCCCAAGCAGAAAGAACGCGCCGATGGGTCCCGCGGTGTTCACCGAGCTCGCGCAGCCCGCGTACGCGCGCGACCCCGACGACGACGGCGCCCACCCGGTGTCCGCGCTGCCCCCGGCGGCGCAGCTGGCGCTGCCCGTGCTCGAGCTCGTGGCGGCGGACGAGGGCGCCCACCCCAACCCGTGGACCGAGCCGCTCGAGATTAATACCGTGGCGGAGCGGCGCGCGCGCATGTGGCACCAGCTGCGCGTGGCGTGCGAGAAGGTGACTAACGCGCGGGTGCATGCGCGGTGACAGGGGGTCGGGGAAGGTCCGAGCAGGTCAGATGGTTGCGACTTGTCGTTTCGCCAGGCGCAGTTCCGACCCGTCCGTCCCAAGCATTGTCCGCGTCGTGCCTTGTAACTCTGCGTGTCGTTGTGCGGCAGGCGCAAGAGGTGGAGCGCCGAGCAGAGGCGGACGCACAAGCGAGTGCTGGCGGGGCAGCAGCAGTCGTGGGAGCAGCGCACGGGACCAGCAGCGCCGTGCCTCCGTCCCCTCATCCACCCGACCCCGCTTCTCACGCCGTTGCGGGCGGTGCGACTGCGCCGTTCACAGCAGCAGGCGCGCGTGGCGTGCCGCCCGGCCTGCTGCAGTTCGCGCGCACCGTCGCGCGCCTCGTGGGGGTGGGGGGAGGCGCGCGCGTGGCGCCGGAGTGGATGGCGGAGGACGGGGGGAGGGCGGAGGACGGGGGGATGGTGGAGGCGGAGGAGACAGACGAGGGGCGGGGCGAGGGGCGAGAGGGAGTGGACGGCGCACCTGAACTCACGCCCTCTGCTGCTGCTGCTGGCGCTGCTGGTGACAGTGCTGTTGAAGGGCTTTCAGCGCACAATAATGAGGATGCTCCTAGCGGGGTGGAGGAAGGGCAGGCAGCAGCGAGGGGCGGAAGGCCGACATTCCAGCAGTGGCAGCAGGGGGGCGCGCAGGGGGGTGTGCAGGGCGGCGGGGGGGCGGGGAGGGGCATGAGGGTGGCGGTGGGCATGCAGGTGCAGCTGCCTCGCTCCGTGTCGCCCCACATAAGGGCCTCCATCACTCCTCGCTCTGCCCGCCTTCGGCGCCGCGTCGGCGCAGCGGTGGGGGCGGATGGGCCGGCAGGGCTGGGCAGCCCGGGGGGCGGCGATGAGGGCGCGCGCAGCAGGGGCGTGGGGGGGCTGGCGGACGTGGCGGAGGATGTGAGTGTATCGAGGGGCGGGGGCAGAGAGGAGGAGGGGGCGGGGTCGTGGGGCGTGCTGCTGGGGGGCGTGGGGCTGGTGCAGCAGCGCGAGGCACGGGAGCGCGAGTGGGCGCGCGAGGCAGCAGCAGCGGAGGCGCAGGCAGCAGCGCTGGCAGCAGCAGCGGCGGCGCAGAGAGCGGCGGTGGCGCGGAGGAAAGCCGGGCTGGACGGGCTGGAGGTGACCGTGGGGGCGGGCGAGGGCGCTGCCGGGGCAGGGGGCGCAGGAGGAGGGGGGGCAGAGGGTGGGTGGGGCGTGGTAGGGTTCATTCGGGTTGGGGGGGAGGGCGGTGGGGAGGAGCAGGAGCGGCGGCTGGAGGTGGCGTGTGCCATCCGCGTGCGCGACACGGCCTCGGGGCACGAGTACCTCGTGGAGCGCCCTGCGCTGCTGCTCTGGGGGGGGGAGCACGGCGCATGCGGGGCAATGGGCGCGGAGGCCGTGCCGTGGGGCCTTGGGGGGAAGGCGATGAGGGCGCGAGGGCAGGCGGGGGCGTCCACTGGCGGGGGGAGTGTTGGCGGGGCGGGGGTTGAGGGCGTGGCAGAGGGGGAGAATGTGGCAGCGCTGCTGGCTCTGAAGGCCGTGAGGCAGGCGGTGCGCGAGGAGAGGGTGGTGGAGCGGCGCCGCAAGAAGAAGACCCAACCGGCGCCCGCAGGCGCTGCAGCTGGTGGCATGGCGGGTGCAGGCGAGGGCGAGGAGAGGCCAGCAGAGGGCGCAGTGGAAGGGAAAGGGAGTGCTGCAGCAAGTAGCAGTGCACGGGACAGAGGCACTGTGGGGAGTGATAGGGAGGGCGGTGAGAGGGAAGGGAAGGCAGGCAGGGCGGAGGGGAAGGAGGAGAAGGAGGGGAGGGATGGTGGAGAGGTGGGTGCGGTTGAGAGTGGTGAGGAGGGGTCGGACGCGGAGTACCGTGAAGGGGTGCGGTTTGTGAGTGCGAGGCGGGACACCCTGGGCCTGACAGATGATGAGGAGGAGGGCGATGTGGCACGCTGTGAGGTGTTTGCTGATATCGAGGAGGCGGGAGAGGAGGAGGAGGGGGATGAGGAAGAGGAGGAGGAGGAGGACGAGGAGGAAGAGGAAGGAGACGAAGAGAGGGAGGGGGTTTCAGCGGAAGTGGGGGGGAAAGGGGGCGGGGAGGGGGAGCGGGAGGGGCAGCGTGGCGACAAGAGTGGGTCACCGGAGGAGAGTGGGAGGAAGTCCAGGTGGGGGCGCAGGCCGGGCAAGAGCAAGGCGGGCGCAGGGGTGGGGGGAAGCGAGGAGGGGATGGACGGGGAGGAGGAGGGCGGGGAGGGCAGCAAGGAGGAGCGGGGCGGCGTGGAGGATGGGGGGGAGGGGGGCGCGCAGGGCCGGCCCAAGTCGAGCCGCGGGCGCGGGTGGCTCAAGGTCATCTACCGTGCTGCTGGGTACGGCAGTGGCAGTGGCAGTGGCAGCGGGAAGGCCAAGGATGGCGGCAAGAGTAAGGGGGGCCAGGGGGAGGACAAAGAGGGCGGTGCGGGGGTTGGAGGGGGAGCGGTGGGGGGGGAGGGCAACGGAGATGGGGGCGGGTGGTCGGGGGAGGGAGAGAGACTGGGGGAGCCATCAGTGCAGGCAGGGGAGCGCTCAGACCAGCCACCTGCCGGACCTCTGGGAGGCTCGGGCCTAACCTCATCCGGACTAGCAGGCTCGGGGCCAGGCATGGCGAAGGCAGCAGCAGCAGGGGCGGCAGCAGGCGGGGGGGGTGGGGCAATGGGCACTCCTGCGGTGGGGCCAGTGAGGGTGAAGGTGTCGGCTGTGAGGAAGCCCTCCCGCCAGCTGTCGGACCTGTGGCTGCGCCAGGAGGTGCGCGGCGCACATGACGGCGCCGTGTGGGTGGCGCGCTTCAGCTGCTGCGGGCGCTACCTGGCCACGGGCGGGCAGGATGGCGCTGTGCGCGTGTGGCGGGTGGAGGGGGCAGCAGGGGGGGCGGGCGAGGGGAGTGGTGCAGCGGACGAGGTGGTGGTGGGCGCGTGGGAGCGGCGTGGGGTGAGGCTGGGTGGGGGAGGGGGCAGTGGAGGGGTGGAGGTTGGGGGCGGAAACACAGGAAGCGCGACGGTGAAGGGGTGGGAGGAAGCTCAGGTGCGGGTGAGAGGGTACCCACGGGAGTGGTTGGATGGGACGCCAGCATTCGCTTCGGAGGAGATTGCCCCGCCTGCCCTCCCCCACGCCGCGTCGCTGTCGTCTGGCTTCCGCTCCGTGCCTTCCTCCCCCATGCACCCCCTGCTGCGCCCCTCCTCTGCCGCCCCCCACGCACCTCCAGAGGCAGCGCCACGCGGCCGCGGCAGCGGCAGCGGCAGCGGAGGCGGGGGTGGCGGGACGAGCATGGGGCGGGCGGTGGCGCTGTTCCGCCTGCAGGAGGCGGCGCTGTGCTGCTTCACGGGCCACTCCGCTGACGTGCTCGACCTCGCCTGGGCGCCCAACGGGGTGCGCCCCTCCCCACGCCTCTCATGCCGCCTCTCATGCCGTCCCTCATGCCGTCCCTCATGCCGCCCCTCCCCACGCCCCTCCCCATGCCCCTCCTCAACACCTGCCTCAGTGATCCTCTTTTCTCTCCCTCCTTGCCAGACCCACTGTTCGCATCCATGCATACAAGACCTCTCATCGCCATCCCCATACACGTGTGCCCCTCCGTCTCCTCCCCCCCCTCCCAATGCAGCGCCCGCTGCTGGTGTCGGCCTCAGCGGACAGGACGGTGCGCTTGTGGCACGTCGGCTCCTCGCACTGCCTGCGCGTCTTCCCCCACCTCGACATAGGCAAGTGCACTGTTCCACCATAAATTGCGCTGAGCTGCCGGCACTCATGGGCCTGCTTTGTGTGCAAACTGAATATGGGGCCTTTTCAAGCTGCATTGCAACTGCCTTTTACTGTCCCATTCTTGTACCTCTTGTTTTGAGTTCCATGCTCGTGCAACGACACGTATTTGCACCCCCTGCCCCACAGTGACGGCGGTGGCGTGGCACCCGCGGCAGGCGGGTGTGTTTCTGACAGGGGCGCTGGATGAGAAGGTGCGCGTGTGGGCGGCAGCGCAGGGCGCCGTGCTGGACTGGGTGGACGTTGGTGAGATGGTCACTGCCGCCGCCTTCACCCCCGATGCCCAGGTGCGTGCCTTCACCCCCGATGCCCAGGTGCGTGCCTTCACCCCCGATGCCCAGGTGCGTGCCTTCACCCCCGATGCCCAGGTGCGTGCCTTCACCCCCGATGCCCAGGTGCGGCTGCCCATGGTGCCACAGCCTTGTGTGCTCAGAGAGGTGCGTGCTGTGAAAGCTTTGTGTGCTGCTAACGCTCTGGTATGGATGCACTGTTTTGTGCCCAAGTGTGAATGTGGAGCTCTAACCATTCTCTCCCCTGGTGTGTTGTTCTGTGTGGCGGTGTGTGCTCACTCACAGGGCATAGCAGTGGGGACAGCCATCGGCAACTGCCGCTTCTACTCCATCTCTGGTAACCACATCATGCTGCACACGAGAGAACACACGAGACCACGGCGTTCATGCAAATTGTCCATCCTCATTGCCAGACTTTTGCAATTCCGTAACCCCTCTCACCCCTCTCACCGCACCCACTCATTCAACTCCTTGACCCGTTTCTCCCCGTGCATGCTCGGCTTGGCAGCTGACGGCGAGCTGAGTCTGGACGAGTTGTGTCGGCGGCCGACTCGCGCCTGCAGCTGTACCAGGGCGCGCAGCTCAAGTGCAAGCTGCAGGGCCACAAGAACACCACCTCGCACCTCGCGGCGGCTGTGAGTGTGGGCGGCGACTTCATCGTGACGCCCAGTGAGGACGGCACCATCTTCCTCTTCAACCCGCCTGGGCTCGTTGCCAAAACCGGTCAGCCGAATGACCGGCAGAAGGCATACGAGTATTTTGCGTGCCCGAGCGTGAGCAGTGCAGTGGCAGTGTGGCCGCTGGGGGTGGAGAGGCGGCGAGTGGGGCAGTCGTCGCTGCTGCCCTCAGGTGCTGCCAGCGCCTCTCTGCCCGGCCTGCTGCCTGACCAGCCACGTCTCATCCCCCGGGGGATCAGCTCCGCCTCTCCTGCTGCCACCGTCACGACACGCCTAGGCGCTGCTCCTTCCCCTGCCACTGCTGCAGCGCCTGCCACTGCCAGCAGCGGTGGCGGCAGCACGGTGGGGCTGTTCTACGGGGGTGCGGCTGCCCTCACAGCAGCCGCAGTGGCGCCTTCTCCCTCGCCGACATTGGCGGGCGCGGACTGGGAGCAGAGCAGCCGGGGCAGCCATGGGGACAGTGATCCCAGCCGCCCCACCACGAGTGCCAGCGTGGGTGGCAGTGCAGGGCATGACAGCACGTCCATGGGGGGGTCGGGCGAGGCGGACAAGGCGGTAAGGGAGCGCTTTGAAGCTGCTGTGGCCGCCATCGCTGATGGCGGGGCAGGCGCTGCGCCTGGTGATGGTTCGGGACAGGTAGTGCAGGACGGAGGTTGGAGTGTGGCAGCAGCAGATGGGGGAGCAGCATCAGCAGGCGCTAGCAAGCCTCTGCTGCACTCTGCTGCCCCAGGGGCGTCACGAAGCCCTCTTCGTCTTCTCTCCCCCTCCTGGGCGGCAAGTGATGAGGTGGGGGGCGGCGGCAGCAGTGCAGCCGATGGGCTGGAAGCGGCGGCAGCAGCAGTGGCGGGCACAGAGGGACCAACGCAGGCTGGACCGAACGCAGCAGCACAGGCAGCGGGTGGAGCAACAGCAGCAGCATCGAGACGGAAAGAGCAGGTGGCAGCCGCCGCATCAGCTGCCGCACCCACACCACCCAAGGGCAGAGCCGCAGCCACAGGGGGGGGGGGCAGGAGGAGGGGCAGGGGGAGGAGGGGGGGAGGGAGGGGGGTGGCAGTGGGGCGAGGGCACGGCGGAGAGGGCGTCGGCACTGGGGCTGGTGATCGTGGCGGCCAGCTTCACGGGCGAGCTGAGGGTGTACCAAAACATGGCCGCCCCCTCCAAGGGGTAGCCCTCCCTCCCCTCTCCCTCCACCCCTAGCCGCAAGCGCGGGGCTTCCCAACCCAACAGTGGAGAGGGGTTAAGGGGGTAAGAGGGGGGAAGGGGGGAAGAGGGGAGAAGGGGGGGAGGGGGGGTGGGGTGTTGCCACTGTTAAGAACGTACGAAACGGGAATGGCATAAACTAATAGGATGGGAGTACAAATATGAAACCCTAGAAGTTGTACTCCCTAAGGCTAGCCCCACTATAGCCTAACAATATACCGGTATGAATATAGTTTTGACCAGGGCTTATTTTTGGTTTCTCAATACTCTGATTTTCAGGGTTGTGTTTTTAGGAACTGCATGGTTGATCTTGAGCGTAACTCTGATTTGTCAGAGAAATTGTAACTATTGAAAAAAAAACCCTGGCCAGTCAGTGTAACTTTTCTAACTACTCTGAATGTCCTCTCAAGTATTGAACCCGCGCCTCCCGCGCGTGAACAAAATCAAATACACTGTACCAGGCAGGCCCCACGTTATCAGGGCAAAACATCCTGATTACGGTACCTTGAAATCAGGATGCAGTTTTGAATTTGCCCTGTAATTTCAGAATAGTGTCAATTTTAACCCTGTGGTCTCAGGATGTTGTTATACGAAATGCCCTGGACATTCAGGATGGTCGCGGTGTTCTTCCCTGAAGCGTCATGATGAATGTCGAGGCTTGCCCTGACGCGTTTTTAGAGGGGGGGATGGGGGGAGAGGGGGGGTGTTTCCGTTCCCGGGGAAATTTTTCCCCTGGATTTTTTTTCCCCATATTTTTTTTTCCCCGTGTCTTTTTCCAGCCTTCGCACGATTCCTTTGACAGTTCCGATCCCCTGCAACGCACCAGCCAAACCCATCAGATTGGGAACAGGTTGGGCAAGGCAACACTCTTGTCTCCTCGTGTGCCATGCATGCACCCTTCCAGTGTTGCTGTTAGAGTTATGGTGGTGTTCTCTGGTCTAGTCTGGTGGTCTTCTCTACCCTGGATTAGTTAGCAAGCGTAGAACCATGCTGGTGCCACTAGAATTGTTAAAAACAGAACCCTGAACACTCGTATTTTTGCCTTGACAGGCCAGGATAAATTTCTGTAGAAGCCCTGAAACTACAGGAAGCCTCTGAAAATTTGCCCTGACAAATCAGGGCATTTTTTCAGATTCTGGAAAGTTGCCCTGAGGCCTCAGGATGCCCCAAAACCTAGCACGGGCCCTGGTACCAGGCCCTCAGATTTACTTTTAGGCAGGGTAATGCATCAGGGTCCCTCTGTGTAGAATCCCTGATTGACAGTGTCCCCTAAAAAAAAGCCTGAAACATCAGTGTTACCTTAATAAAAAGTCTGATGCATCAGTGTTCCCTATAAAAAAAGGCTGTTATTATTAAAGGTCGTTAAATTAGATAACACTAGCAAGAAGCCTTCTGATTCTAAAACAAAGCTTAGCTAGCTAGCATCAGCAAGATTGGGTTTAATCATCATAAGATTCCTTGTCATAATCATCACTGCCCTTAGCCTCTGGTTCCAACTCCTCCTCAACTGCCTCCTTTCCCTTGCCACTGCCCTCCCCCTCTCTGCCCTCCCACATTGCCAAATGGGCAGCGCTTCTTGTAGCTGCGCCAGATCTGCACCACTTCATCGTAGTCTGGCTTGTACTCGAGGAGAGACATCGTGATGAGGTCTTCAAGGCGGGCGTCTTTGAGGCTCCCCCGCTGCCATGATTTGATAATGTTATGGCGTGAAAACCCTCGTTCACACTCCACTGTGCTCAACGGCAGCACGGCAACAGCCACCCAGAGACGCACCAGATTGGGGTAGCTCGTCGTCCAGTCACTTGTCTTCAGCATCGCTGTTAGCCCGGTGTGGAAGCTGCGCCCATTCTTCGGGGCACCTGCGAGGCTGGGGCAGAAGGTACGTAGTTCTTTGATCGCCCGCCGCTTGTCGATCCCTGCAAGATAAGACATGAGGGAGAGAGAGAGTGGATTAGATGGCCTGGCATATCCGCGCACAATACACTTGAACCTTGCAAAGAACAAACCTCATGGACAACATAATTGTATGCAAAACGAAAACTTGGAATGATGTAGTCCGTCTCCTGTGCCCAGAACAGTGACTTGAGTGACATGAGCCACTCGAGACATTATTTGTGGCGCTCCGCCCTCCCAAGCTCCCAATTGTCTGGCATGAAGAGCCTGACTCCCACAAGGGAATCCAAGTCTTTGAATCTCTTGCCGAGGTTACGCACGAGCGTTTCGGCAAACACGGTGCAGAGATCCGCGCATAGCGGGACTCGAGGTAAGACAATGATCTCTGGATCAGCGCATGGACATATGCAATGTCGAGCTATTTGGGGCCGATTGAAAGAATACAGGACGGAGATAAGAACAAAAGAGGGAATGAACACAAAATCAATGCGCTGTAGCTTGTTTTCGCAATCAACAATAATCCATTAACAAACACAAACCGAAGCCAAGCAAACAATAACGGGACATCATGGGAGGATCAGTAGACGCTATACACAGAGATGCAAGTAACCCTGCTCAAGACGTTCAGCTGCTCGAGCATTTATGCAAGGAAGTACAACAGGAAGTGAAACCTGTAGCTGGTGGCGAGCTCGTACAGACTACTGTCCCACTCATGCAGCATGATGATGAGCGCGGAGAAGACCTCTACCGCGCGCAGAATAGCGTCAGCCTTGGAGAGCCAGCAGACTTGGTGAATCCCTTGGAGCTCCAGGTTCGTAGCCGTGAAAACTTCCTGAAGCTCAATAAACCGTTGGTGCCAAGGGTTAGAACACCCCAGATGCTCAGCCACTTGGTGGAGCAGCGAGTCGACCATCTCGAACTCGTAAAGTGCTTCAGCTGCATCTTTTGCTGAGAGCGCCTCCCTGAGTTCACAACAAAACACAAACCGGCACCACGAGGCATGAGCACAGGTTGCTACAGCTACTCCAGAGAAGCGGAAACTCAACCGAGAACGTACATCTGGGCAATGCAGTGGCTTGAGACGAGATGCGGTATGCGGAGGCGGAGTCGAGCGACAAGGCCGTTACTTTTCCCCATCATCACACTCGCGCCGTCAGTGCTTATGCCGGCGATTCTGGCAAGATCAATGCCGAGGGCCTGCAGGTGGGAAAGGAACACTGAGAGGAGAGAGGTGGCATCGCCCTTCTCCACAGTCAGCAGGGCAAGGAACTTAGTGACGACATGGTTCTCACGGATGAAAGTGGCAAAATCATGTGCTTTCCCCGACACCTGTCCGTGCTCTTGTCACATGTAACACCGAGGTACGGGCTTGAAAGGATGTGATGCAGTTGTGTTTTGTGCAACCACGTGGCCATCAACTGTGTTAGTTGCCCGAAGACGTATCTATGGTGCATGTGAGACAATGTCAGAGATAATCAGTTGCGAAACACAACCACAGCTTACATGTTTGAAAAAGGGTTACTCACGTAGTATAATAGGTCCCATATCCTTCTCGATGTCGCGAGCAAGATTGTCGCTGTTGATCTGGGGCTGCATGGCAGCTTCCAATAGAAGTTTTTCGTGGCTCTTGATCGCCTCCTTGTGCTTGGTTTCAAGAATCAAGTGATTTCGAAGCTCTCTAAAAGGGTAAACTTTAAGATAGTGAGAATAGTTGCATTACTTTGTGTAGTGTAACATTTCTCTTGGTGTAGGCCCTTGTGGAGGGTAGTTTCGAGACCCTTCGTGATTGGGGACGAAGTGGAACTGTTCCACATCACTGTACCTCGACTCTTGGGGTTTGTAGGAGCTGGGAGTCATTCCCAACTCGTAACTCTTCCTAATGTGTGTTCTAAGACTATAGTGGCTGCCATACTACCATTCATTCAAACCGACGCTATGTCGTCAATTATTTATGAAATCGTGCAATCTAAATTGCAAAGTGTAGGTGACGTCACAACGCTCGAGATCCAATTTGAATCAAGTCATTTGAATCTGTGAAAAGAACGCTATCAACGTTTGAAGGCGCTGTGCAGAAATCCGTCTGTGCACTCTATCTTTCGTTGTAGGCACATTCAAGCCTATTGTGACAATAACAAGTGGTATCAGAGCCCCTTGGAGCAGTTTCGACAATGGCTGGACCTGAGGAAAAGGGTGGCAGAGGTGCTGGTGGCAGTGGAGAAGCCCTAGCTCAAGGCCAACCCCGTGATTCAGCCATGGCGCCCGTGCAACCAAGTCTTGGCCCACCTAGGGATGAGCCTAGGGTGTTTGGGCTTGACAAGTTCAATGGCGACAACTTCTCTGAATGGTCCTTCAGAATGTAGAATGTATTTGACCACTAAGACCTGCTGGAGGTGATAGAAGGAACGGAGAAGCGCCCCGAGAACGACCCGGAGAAGAGCCCGTGGGTGCGGAAGAGCGCACAAGGCTATCTCCTACTTGGGCAAGCGTTGGGGAGCAGCCAGATCCGTCACATCAAGCCATTCCAGCGTGAACCAGAGAAGGGACCAAAGGCATGGGCTGCTCTCAAGGGTGTACACGCTCCTGCAACAGCGGCGGTAGCGGTGGTGTTGGAACGGCAAATGGCGGAACTACGAATTGAAGAAGAGGAAGCGATTGAAGAAGGGGTGCAGCAATTCTTCGACTTGTTGACGCAGCTTGAGGGAGCTGATTTGAACTACAGTGAGCTCCAAAAGAAGACCAAGTTGCTGGCCTTACTCCCAGAGTCATGGTCCTTGCTCATCATCAACCTCAATCGTGACTTGCCCCGCCTGTCGCTTGAAGACGTGAAGCGAGCGATCCTTCAAGAGGACTTCCGCCGCCGTGAGTTGGCGAGTGCGGATGACGCTGGGGCAGCAAGCATCGGCCGAGGGTATGGCCGTGGAAGGGGCAGAGGATGAGGGGGAGGCAGATTTGGCAGCAACAACTTCAATGGAGGCCGCAGGAGTGGCGGATACGGCAGCGACGACAAGAGCTACGGACGTGGTCGCGGCCGATTCGACGGCGAATGCCACTATTGTCACAAGAGCGGACATATATGGCGCGATTGCTACAAGCTCCCTGATGGATGGACTCCTGCTCAAGGCCAAGAGGGTAGAGTGTTGGTGCAACCCTACGGTTTGCACTCGGCTTGTTGTCCGTGTGCGTGAATGTGTGTGTGTATGGAATGGTATGAGGGCATGGGATAATATATATTTCATGCTTATAATTGTGTGTGAATGTTGAGTCATGATGTCGAGTGTGTGTGTCGAGTCAATAGCGAGTTATCGCTAGACGCGTGTTACGCGGTCGTTTGTGTCTCGCGCGCGGTTTCTATTTTGTCGTGCGCGGTTTCTATTTTGTCCTGTGTCGAATGTTCGGCGTGTCGCAGGTGTGTGCAGCAGACCCATCAAGAACTCAAGGATGAGTTTGTGATGAAGAGCCCGAGCCTTGGTGTCAAGCCTCAAGTGATTTCGAAGCTCGCCAAAAGGGTACACCTCAAGATATTGAAGATAGTTACATTACTTTGTGTAGTGTAACATTTCACTTGGTGTAGGCCCTAGTGAAGGGTAGTTTCGAGACCCTTCGTGGTTGGGGACAGTGTGGCACTGTTCCACATCACTGTACCTCGGCTCTTGGGGTTTGTAGGAGCTGGGAGTCATTCCCAACTCGAAACTCTTCCTATCTTGTGTTCTAAGACTATAGTGGCTGCCATAGTACCGTTCGTTCAAACCGACGCTGTGTCGTCAATTCTTTATCAAATCGTGCAATCTAAATTGCTAATTGTAGACGACGTGAAGACGCTCCAGATCCAATCTGAATCAAGTCATTTGCAGCTGTGAGCAGAACGCTATCAACGTTTGAAGCCGCTGTGCAGAAATCCGTCTGTGCTCTCTATCTTTCGTTTTAGGCACATTCAAGCCTATTGTGACTATAACAAGTGGTATCAGAGCCCTTGGAGCAGTTTCGACAATGTCTGGACCTGAGGAAAGGGGTGGCAGAGGTGCTGGTGGCAGTGGAGAAGCTCAAGCTCAAGGCCAACCCCGTGATTCAGCCATGGCGCCCATGCAACCAAGTCTTGGCCCATCTAGGGATGAGCCTAGGGTGTTTGGGCTTGACAAGTTCAACGGTGACAACTTTGCTGAATGGTCCTTCAAGATGGAGAACATCTTTGACCACTATGACCTGCTGGAGGTGATGGAAGGAACGGAGAAGCGCCCCGAGAACGACCCGGAGAAGAGCCCGTGGGTGCGGAAGAGCGCACAAGGCTATCTCTTACTTGGGCAAGCGTTGGGGAGCAGTCAGATCCGTCACATCAAGCCATTCCAGCGTGAACCAGAGAAAGGACCAAAGGGATGAGCCTAGGGTGTTTGGGCTTGACAAGTTCAACGGTGACAACTTTGCTGAATGGTCCTTCAAGATGGAGAACATCTTTGACCACTATGACCTGCTGGAGGTGATGGAAGGAACGGAGAAGCGCCCCGAGAACGACCCGGAGAAGAGCCCGTGGGTGCGGAAGAGCGCACAAGGCTATCTCTTACTTGGGCAAGCGTTGGGGAGCAGTCAGATCCGTCACATCAAGCCATTCCAGCGTGAACCAGAGAAAGGACCAAAGGCATGGGCTGCTCTCAAGGGTGTACATGCTCCTGCAACAGCGGCGGTAGCGGTGGTGTTGGAACGGCAAATGGCGGCACTACGAATTGAAGAAAACGAAGCGGTTGAAGAAGGGGTGCAGAAATTCTTCGACTTGTTGACGCGGCTTGAGGGAGCTGATTTGAACTACAGTGAGCTCCAAAAGAAGACCAAGTTGCTGGCCTTACTCCCAGAGTCATGGTCCTCGCTCATCATCAACCTTAATCGCGACTTGCCCCGCCTCTCGCTTGAAGACGTGAAGCGAGCTATCCTTCAAGAGGATTTCCGCCGCCGTGAGTTGGCGAGTGCGGATGGCGCTGGGGCAGCGAGCATCGGCCGTGGATATGGTCGAGGAAGAGGCAGAGGACGAGGGGGAGGAAGGTTTGGTGGCAGCAACTTCGGCGGAGGCCGCAGGAGTGGCGGTTACGGCAGCGACGACAAGAGCTACGGACGCGGTCGCGGCCGATTCGACGGCGAGTGTCACTATTGCCACAAGAGCGGACACATGTGGCGCGACTGCTACAAACTCCCTGATGGTTGGACCCCTGCTCAAGGCCAAGAGGGTAGAGGAGCAGGAGGAGGGAGAGGACGAGGCCGTGGAGGCCGTGGCGGTCGCGGTGGCGGAGCTGCAAACATGAAGAGCGGAGAGAACGACAAGGACCCGAGCGACGATCGATACCCGGGTCTATTCTACTTCGTGTCGACGCAAGTACCGGCTGGTCCAGAGAAGGATGAAGGCTTTGAGGAGCCAGCAGCTGTGGGGAAGGTGACCCTACACCCCCTGGACTATTGGGTGATTGATAGTGGCGCTACCTATAGCATGACACCTCGCCCGGACTTGCTCACCGAACTCGAGCCGTCACCGGTGAAGCATGTCACATCGGCTTTGGGGCAGCGAGCAGAGGTGAAAGGCATGGGCAATGCCATGTTCAAGGGTGCTGATGGGAAGATGGTGGGCCTCAAGAACGTGCTTTGGGTGCCCAGCCTTGCTGCAAACCTGATTTCCGTGCGGCGGTTGGCAAAGGCCGGCATGGACACGAACTCGAAGGGAGCCAAGACCTACACCGCAAGGCTTGGCGATCGAATTCTTTGGGACCTTCATGAGGACAGGGATGTCTCCAACGAGATGTGGCAGATCCCAGTGGTCCCTATGCCTAAGGAGAGGCAAGTGGCAGCAAGCATCAGCACCAAGGATGGAGCGGTCGGTAGCGACGATGGCGCGAACGGTCGCGCTAAGGAGAATGAGCTCAAGAAGAGCAAACCTGGAGGGACCAGCAAGTTCAGTGAACCTAAGGAGAGTGGTGCAGCAACCAAGGAGCAGCAAAAGGGTGAGGAGAACCCAGAGGCAGCAGCGGAGGAGGACTACGGAGAGAGTATGTGGGGCGCTATTGCGAGCGCGGCATTCTCCAATCCAACTTCGGCTACGGGGGAGTGTGATTGGCTCACCTTGCATCGGCGCATGGGGCATGTGGCCCTGCCCATCTTGCAGCAGCTAGTGAAGAATAAGATGGTTGCTGGCATACGTGTGAAGGGGGAGCCCGATGAGGTGCTTGGCTGCCCGACGTGCATTCAAGCCAAGTTCACCCGGTTTCCGTTCCCTAGTTCGGAGGCAACGGCAAAGGCACCGCTTGATGAGGTGGTGATGGACGTGGTGGGCCCCCTGAAGCTTGGAGCTGCTGGAGCTGAGTATTTTCTCACCATTGTCGACGTCTACACCCGCATGACTTGGGTGTACGTGCTGGCCAAGAAGAGCGACGTGGCTGAAACGTTGAAGACGGATTGGTTCCCGATGGTGGAGCGGCAACAAGACCGTCTAGTCAAGTCAATCCGCACCGATCGAGGGGGAGAGTTCCTGAGCAAGGAGTTTGGGTTGTGGCTGAAGAAGAATGGTATTCGGCACTCCCTCACCATGCCATACTCCCCTGCAATGAACGGCATCGCCGAGCGAGCGAACCGCACAATCACGGAGGCGGCACGCGGGTTGCTCATTGAAGCCGGGCTACCCGACTATTTCTGGCCTGATGCGGTGCGGAGCGCGTGTGTGGCCAAGAACAGAGCCTTGACTCATGTGGGAGCAGACAAATGGGTGCCCTATGTGGAGTGGCTAGGAAGGAAGCCAAAGGTGGATATGCTTCGGGTGTTCGGGTGCATGTGCATGGCGCTCGTGCCTAAGCATCTTCGGCACAACAAGCTTGGTGCCAAGGCGGTGTGGGCCGTGCACTTGGGCATGGCTCAAAACAGCTGGGATGGCTCTGAACTGAGAGAGCAACATAACCTAAGGCCAACAATCCGAGGGGGAGTTTGTTGGTGCAACCCTACGGTTTGCACTCGGCTTGTTGTCCGTGTGCGTGAATGTGTGTGTGTATGGAATGGTATGAGGGCATGGGATAATATATATTTCATGCTTATAATTGTGTGTGAATGTTGAGTCATGATGTCGAGTGTGTGTGTCGAGTCAATAGCGAGTTATCGCTAGACGCGTGTTACGCGGTCGTTTGTGTCTCGCGCGCGGTTTCTATTTTGTCGTGCGCGGTTTCTATTTTGTCCTGTGTCGAACGTTCGGCGTGTCGCAGGTGTGTGCAGCAGACCCATCAAGAACTCAAGGATGAGTTTGTGATGAAGAGCCCGAGCCTTGGTGTCAAGCCTCAAGTGATTTCGAAGCTCGCCAAAAGGGTACACCTCAAGATATTGAAGATAGTTACATTACTTTGTGTAGTGTAACATTTCACTTGGTGTAGGCCCTAGTGAAGGGTAGTTTCGAGACCCTTCGTGGTTGGGGACAGTGTGGCACTGTTCCACATCACTGTACCTCGGCTCTTGGGGTTTGTAGGAGCTGGGAGTCATTCCCAACTCGAAACTCTTCCTATCTTGTGTTCTAAGACTATAGTGGCTGCCATAGTACCGTTCGTTCAAACCGACGCTGTGTCGTCAATTCTTTATCAAATCGTGCAATCTAAATTGCTAATTGTAGACGATGTGAAGACGCTCGAGATCCAATTTGAATCAAGTCATTTGCAGCTGTGAGCAGAACGCTATCAACGTTTGAAGCCGCTGTGCAGAAATCCGTCTGTGCTCTCTATCGTTCGTTTTAGGCACATTTAAGCCTATTGTGACTATAACATAGAGGAGCAGGAGGAGGGAGAGGAAGAGGCCGTGGAGGCCGTGGCGGTCGCGGAGGTGGTGCTGCAAGTATGAAGAGTGCCGGCAATGAGAGCGAGTCGAGGGACGATCGCTTTCCGGGTCCATTCTTCTTCATGTCCACGCAAGCACCGGCTGGTCCAGAGATGGATGAAGGCTTTGAGGAGCCAGCAGCTGTGGGGAAGGTCACTCTACACTCCCTGGACTATTGGGTGATCGATAGCGGCGCTACCTATAGCATGACACCTCGTGCGGACTTGCTCACCGAAACCGGTGAAGCACGTGACATCGGCTTTGGGGCAGCGAGCAGAGGTGAAAGGCATGGGCAAGGCCATGTTCAAGGGTGCTGATGGGAAGATGGTGGGCCTCAAGAACGTGCTTTGGGTGCCCAACCTTGCTGCCAACCTGATTTCCGTGCGGCGGTTGCAAAAGGCCGGCATGGACACGAGCTCGAAGGGAGCTAAGACCTACACCGCGAGGCTTGGCGAGCGGATTCTTTGGGACCTTCATGAGGATAGGGATGTCTACAACGAGATGTGGCAGATCCTTGTGGTCCCCATGCCAAAGGAGAGGCAAGTGGCAGCAAGCATCAGCACCAAGGGTGAAGCGGTTGGTAGCGGCGATGGCGCGAACGGCCGCGCTAAGGAGATTGAGTCCAAGAAGTGCAATCTTGGAGGGACCAGCAAGCTCGGTGAATACGAGGAGAGTGGTGCAACAACTCAGAAGCAGCACAAGGGTGAGGAGAACCCCAAGGCAGCAGCGGAGGAGGAGTACGGAGAGAACATGTGGGGCACTATTGCGAGTGCGGCATTCTCCAATCCGACTTCGGCTACGGGGGAGTGTGATTGGCTCACCTTGCATCGGCGCATGGGGCATGTGGCCCTGCCCATCTTGCAGCAGCTATTGAAGAATGAGATGGTTGCTGGCATACGTGGGAAGGGGGAGCCCGATGAGATACTTGGCTGCCCGACGTGTATGCAAGCCAAGTTCACCCGTTACCCGTTCTCTAGTTCGGAGGCAACGGCTAAGGCACCACTTGATGAGGTGGTGATGGACGTGGTGGGCCCCCTGAAGCTTGGAGCTGCTGGAGCTGAGTAATTTCTCACCATTGTGGACATCTACACTCGCATGACTTCGGTGTACGTGCTGTCCAAGAAGAGTGATGTGGCTGAAACAGTGAAGACCGATTGGTTGCCGATGGTGGAGCGGCAACAAGACCGGTTAGTGAAGGCAATTCACACCGATCGAGGGGGAGACTTCCTGAGCAAGGAGTTCTCATTGTGGCTGAAGAAGAATGGCATAAGGCACTCCCTTACCATGCCATACTCCCCTGCAATGAACGGAATCGCCGAGCGAGCGAACCGGACAATCACGGAGACGGCGCGCGGGTTGCTCATTGAAGCCGGGCTACCAGACTATTTCTGGCCTGATGCGGTGCGGAGTGCATGTGTGGCCAAGAACAGAGCTTTGACTCATGTTGGAGCAGACAAATGGGTGCCCTATGTGGAGTGGATTGGAAGGAAGCCAAAGGTGGATATGCTTCGGGTGTTCGGGTGCATGTGCATGGCGCTCGTGCCTAAGCATCTTCGGCACAACAAGCTCGGTGCCAAGGCGATATGGGCTGTGCACTTGGGCATGGCTCAAAACAGCAAGGGGTGGCTTCTTTGGGATCCATTCACCAAGAAATTCTTGGTGAGCAAGGACTGCAAATTCATGGAGAATCTGATGTACAAGGATTGGAAGGCGGAGAATGAGGAGAAGATAGGCATGCGGTTTGGGGAGGTGAAGAGTTCCGGTTTGGAGCATGTGGAGCTGCCTTTGGAGCTGAGCAGCGGCAACACCACCACAAGGCAATCTTCCCTTGTGAATGGGGGAGAGGATGCCAAGGATGCAGAGGAAGAAGAGGAGGAGGCGCAGCAAGTGAGCGAGCGTGCACCGACACTTCCTTCTCGCGCTACGAGTGCTCCACGGATCCGAGTCACCCCGCAACAACGCCATGAGAGCCTTCATGTCCCTGCAGCTGAGGAGGAAGGAAGGGGCAAAAGGAGAATACAAGCCCCTAATAGGCTGACCTATGATGCATTGGGAAAGCCACCCAAGTCAGCTCTGGCCGGAGCGGCACTTATAGTTGGAGATGACGAGGAGAGTGACTACGAGGAGTGTGCCTTCGCGTTCTTCTCTCCGGTGGAGATGCCGGGGGAACCAGCAACTCTCAAGGAGGCCTTGGAGAGTAGTGATGCTGAGGAGTGGAAGAAGGCAATGGAGAGTGAGCTGAAGAGCATTGAGGAGAACGGCACGTGGGAATTGGTGGAGCTACCGGAGGGGCGTAAGGCGATTACGTCCAAGTGGCTCTTCAAGATCAAGTCCGACACCGACGGCAAAATCGAGCGCTACAAGTCTAGGCTTGTGGCCAAGGGGTACCAGCAAAAAGAGAAGGTGGACTATAAGGAGTTGTTTGTTCCTGTGTTGAAGCCGACTAAGCTGAGAACCCTACTCGCGGGAGCTACCATCAAAGGATGGGTGGTGAAACAAATGGACGTGACAACCGCGTTCCTCAACGGCATTCTGGAAGAAGAGATTTTCATGGCGCAGCCAGAGGGGTTTGATGATGGTAGTGGCAGAGTGTGGAAGCTGAAGAAGGCGCTCTATGGGCTCAAGCAAGCCCCTAGGCAGTGGTACTCGAAGCTGCGTGAAGTCTTGGAGGAGATCGGGTTCACTCCCTCATCCGCCGATCATTCCTTGTTCATGCTTGGCGAGGGGGAGCAGAGGAGTTTAATGGTGGTTTATGTGGATGAAATCCTCATTTTCTCACCCTCCTTTGACCTTGTGAAGGAGGTGATGCTGAAACTTCAAGACAAGTTCATGTGCAAGGCCCTTGGTGACGTGAGCTTCTACCTCGGGCTTCACATTGAACGCGATGTGGAGAAGCGGTGCATGCGGGTGCATCAACGAAAGTACCTGGAGGCATTGGCTGCCAACTTTGGGCAGAGTGAAGGCCATGTGGCTACACCCTTTCCCTCTGGATTCAAGTGTGTGAAGGAGGAGAGCGTTGGTGAAGAGGAGAGGGGTCGTTTTCACTCGTTGGTGGGCAGCCTCATGTACGCAGCGGTAAACACATGACCGGACGTCGCGTTTGCTACCAGACACTTGGCTAGGGTTGTTCAATGCCCTAATGAGGAGCAGGTAGCAGCTGGAATGTGGGTGGCCAAGTATCTTGGCCAAACACCGACCGTTGGGCTGCAATACTTGACGGCGGCGCCAAGGCGCCAAAAGGGCGCGGATGGTGTTGAACCCGGGCGTTTGTTCCTCACCGCATTCTCGGATGCTTCTTATGCATCGGAACCAGAGGACATGACAAGTGTTGGAGGGTTCATTTGATGTGTTGGTGGAGGCCCAACTGCTTGGGAGAGCAAGAAGCAGGTGGATCAAGCATTGAGCTCGGTGGAGTCCGAGTACATGGCACTTTTCCGTGCCGTACGGGAGATTGTGTGGCAGCGGCGTTTGTTGGCTGAATTGGTGAAGGAGCAGCAAGGACCTACCCCACTCTACTGTGACAGCCAGGGTGCCATTGCTCTTGCTAAGAACCCTGTGTTGCATGGCCTCACGAAGCACATGAGGGTGAAGTAGCATTGGACAAGGAGCATGGTGGCCGCGGGTGAAGTTGAGTTGCGCTACGTAAAGACGACGAGGCAGCCGGCTGACATGATAACCAAGAGGCTGGTGGAGCAGCAGCATTGGAAATGTTGCAAGCTGGCTGGGATGGCTCTTAACCGAGAGAGCAAGTTCCTAAGGCCAACAATCCGAGGGGGAGTTTGTTGGTGCAACCCTACGGTTTGCATTTGGCTTGTTGTCCGTGTGCGTGCATGCGTGTGTGCATGGAATGGTATGAGGGCATGAAACAATATATATTTCATGCTTACAATAGTGTGTGAATGATGAGGCATGATTTTGAATGTGTGTGTCGAGTCAATAGCGAGTTATCGCTAGTCGCGTGTCACGTCGTCGTTTGCGTGTCGTGTGCGGTTTTCTATTTTGTCGTGTGTGGAACGTTCGGCATGTCGCAAGTGTGCGCAGCAGACTTCCAAGAACTCAAGGAAGAATTTACCTTGAAGAACCAGAGCCTTGGTTTCAAGAATCAAGTGATTTCGAAGCTCTCCAAAAGGGTAAACTTTAAGATGGTGAGAATAGTTGCATTACTTTGTGTAGTGTAACATTTCTCTTGGTGTAGGCCCTTGTGGAGGGTAGTTTCGAGACCCTTCGTGGTTGGGGACAGTGTGGCACTATTCCACATCACTGTACCTCGGCTCTTGGGGTTTGTAGGAGCTGGGAGTCATTCGCAACTCGTAACTCTTCCTAATTTGTGTTCTAAGACTATAGTGGCTGCCATACTACCGTTCGTTCAAACCGACGCTGTGTCGTCAATTATTTATGAAATCGTGCAATCTAAATTGCAAAGTGTAGGCGACGTCACAACGCTCCAGATCCAATTTGAATCAAGTCATTTGCAGCTGTGATCATAACGCTATCAACGTTTGAAGGCGCTGCGCAGAAATCCGTCTGTGCACTCTATCTTTCGTTTTAGGCACATTCAAGCCTATTGTGACTATAACAAGTTGTTGCTGCATGCCTTATGAACGCCTGCGTCTGAACGTCTGTGGTGCCCTTACCGCCTATCCCGCACGGTCCAGCGTAGCCTGCGTGCTCCGTACAGATACTGCACTTGAAAGCAGGGAGACCATAAGCACTTTTTAGCAAAATAAGCCACGAAAACCGCTCCAGCCACTCGCTTTTGTCCTTATAAAGAGCCTCGGCGTAAATCGCATCAGAGCCTACCAGTTTAGAAGGCCTGGGATCAGATGGCGATACCTGCGTGCCTGCGATCACGTGCAACGACCGTTGGTCGGCTGGTGATGGCGGAGTAGCTCCAACGTTACCGCCCTTTGTGAACCATGGAAGCATTGACTACGTGTATCTGGCGTTCTTCTTAGTCAACGGTACTACCGCGGTTTTTTCAACAGAAGGCGAGGAGCTGTCTTGCTCCTTCATTGGCGCTGTAGGGAATGCACACAACCCCTCATTATCAATGGGTTCGAACAGAATACAATCGGGCGGCGCGATTGCACGTGCCTTTCCATGGTTGTCAACTTGCGCTAGGCTAGAGAAAAGCAGATCCAGGCTGGCGGACGACGATGCGCATCATCGCCTTGGTCGCCATTATTTTCCATTTCGTCCTGGGGGTTCGGCATAGCTTGCAGCACTAATAAACATCATCTAACGAAAGGTACGAGTCAAGAAAGAGGATTGCCAGAGCATAACCCTAACACGACTGACTGCCTCTTGGTACACAAGGCAGAAACGCGAGGAAACCCCATGCGGATAAAAAGCATGGAGCGGAATGGGAGCCTGGATGGCAGGTAACACGGCTGGGCGGCGTGGATGCAACCCATCATGGGAGCATCAGTGCTTGCCAGCACGACATAGACAAAACACGCCACAGGTTCAAGCAATGGGACAGAATGTCAAAGTTACACACAAGAATGAATGAACTATGAATGAGTTGGGTACAAGTACTAATCCTAGTTGGGTTGTACCTCTTATGGGCTACCCCACTACAACCTACACAAATGTATAAGCTATAATGTTCTGACACAGAAACCCTCGCATCGTAGCCTGCCAGCATCGCTGTGTTGCAACCTTCTCATTGGTCATCCCACATGATGCCGCAAAATTGGCCAATGATCTGACCAATTGCGCCAATAAAGCAACCCTCAAAGTGAATAACACGGGGTGAAATTGTCAGGTAATCACCGCCAGGCGGTGCTGACACTGCGGGAATTTGAGATTCCCTGTACTTCTAGGCAAATCCACTCGGAACGTTTAGAAATCACATTCAGTGTCAATTTCGTTACAACGTAGTGTCAGTAGATCTGCACTGTGGATGCCCGATTGATCCTAGGGGGGTTACAGGCGCGTTCGCCTTGGGTGTTATGGGCGCACTCTGACCCGCTACTTAACAAGCCCTTTTATCCCAGTGGTCTAGTGACTGGGATTCTGACATGGTATCAGAGCGAAGGTCTTGGGGTCAGCGACAGACTCCCAGGTTCTCACACACAACTACTTAGTTGTACCTTTTACCGCAGTCGACAATGGCCGCTCTCGCCAACGCCACTGTGCTCCCGTCCACCTTCGTCGGCCAGAGCGCTGAGCTCGCCGCCAAGGTGAACAATGTCGAGGCCCGCGTCACCATGAGGAAGACCGCCAAGGCGGCTTCCAGCAGCGCCTTCTATGGCCCCGACCGCAACCTGTTCCTGGGCCCGTTCTCCTCCTCCCCGTCGTACCTCACCGGCGAGTATGCCGGCGACTACGGCTGGGATACCGCGGGTCTGTCCGCTGACCCCAGTGTGTGCACTTCGGGCATCCCAGTGCGGGGGGGTGTCAGTAGATCTGCACTGTGGATGCCCGATTGATCCTACGGGGGGTTACAGGCGCGTTCGCCTGGGGGGTTATGGGCGCACTCTGACCCGCTACTTAACAAGCCCTTTTATCCCAATGGTCTAGTGACTGGGATTCTGACATGGTGTCAGAAAGGTCTCGGGTTCGAATCCCGGTGTATGCACATGTAGGCCGTTGCCGCTGTGCTCAGTCCTGGGCCTCCCAGTGTGGGGGGGTGTCAGTAGATCTGCACTGTGGATGCCCGATTGATCCTAGGGGGGTTACAGGCGCGTTCGCCTGGGGGGTTATGGGCGCACTCTCACCCGCTACTTAACAAGCCCTTTTATCCCAGTGGTCTAGTGACTGGGATTCTGACACGTAGTGGTATTAGTATGCCTAAAAAAAAAAGCCTGGAAGTTCAGTCTCATATGGCAAAATAAGGCTAAAAAACAAGTATCATAAAAAGCTCAACACTGAAAGTTCCGTGTGTCAAGATAAGAAAACGTAAGAATTGAGTAAGAAAAGTGAAAACAAGCAAGATATATCGTATGAAACCTAACCCTAACCCTAACCCTAGGAAATATATATGTAACACCTCGACTAACATAACTAACACATACAAAATATATGTTGGCACACCCCCATAGTTTAGGTGACGGTACCAAAGTCCAGTGAAAAGCAACACAAATCCCCGGGTGGAGCTCAAAGTCACCACACACTCCGAGAGCAAGCAAGAGGCCACAAGGCCAGTCCACATGCATGTATATAGCAAATATAAGGAGATGCAAGAGTACAAGACAAGCAGGACAAATCATCTCTACGTAAGCAAGTGAGGACGGGCAGGCACAAGGGCAAGCTGAGTGCAGCAACGCTGGTGGTCACAAGGCGGCAACGCCTTGGTGAAGATATCTGCCGTGTTGGCCTCAGAGACCACACATCGTACGAGTGCCTGGCCACGCTGCTGCAACTCACGCAGAAGGAAGCAACAAATCTGGATGTGCTTCGCTTTCCCAACCAGTCGGTGCTCCTCACACAACAGGACAGCAGACCTGTTGTCGGCGAACAAGACTGGGGGAGAGGGAGGCCGCTCACGGTCGGTGAGAAGGAAAGACAGCTAGCAAAGCTCCTGAGCGACCATGGCCGCAGCGTACACCTCTGCCTCACAGTTGGAACTGGAGACGGATGACGCCCGAGTCGACCGCCATGAAACAACACCTGTCCCAAGGCTAAAGGAGTACCCCTGTATAGACCAACGTGTCTCTGCATCATCAGCCCACGAGTCCAAGTAACCTGTGAGTGTAATTGGCTTCTTCCCTCCAAGGACAAGTCCCATGCCGGATTTACTCGCCATATACTTTGCCACCCCCTTAAAAGCGTACCAGTGGGACGGTCGGTGTCTCCCAGGCGCAACAAAGAGCGCAAGGACGCTAAGAGGGTAAGCTAGGTCAGGGCGATTACAGATCATCAGGTACATGAGACAACCCACCAGCTCAGGATATGGACCACTTGACTCAAATGACTCGTCCGAAGGTGGAGCCGTGAGCCCATGATCCACAGCAAGAGGGGTGAGCTGTACCTTGGAGAACGGGAAGCAAAACCGCGTAAGGATCTGCTCGACCATATGCGACTGAGTCAACGTAATGGTGCTAGCTGCCCTATCCCTAGTGATCTGCAGGCCAAGGTGGTGCTGCAGCTCACCAAGGTCAGTGCAAGTAAGCCTCCTCTGCAGTTCCTCCTTCATGGAGGCCAGCGCGCGTCGACCAGGAGTGGCGAACACCAGGTCATCGACGTAGTCCAGGAAAAAGAACGGAGTCGAGCCACGGTGGACGAACAGTGACGGGTCGGCAGACGACGGAAAGAAGTCAAGCGCTGCAAGGGTCGAGCGAAGTGTGTTGTGCCACTCACGTGGAGCCTGACGCAGGCCGTAGACCGGTCAACGCAGCTACCACTGGGTCCTAGGTGGGAAAGAGCCAGTGAAGCCAGGCGGGCGACGCAGCCATATCTGCTCGTGCAGGCTCCCCTGAAGAAACGCGGTGGAAAAGTCCAAGGAGTGCAACTCGTAGTCGCGCTGGGCTGCAATATGCAGCAACACCTGAAGAGTACTCATCTTCGGGGTGGGAGCAAAGGTCTGGAAGAAGTCCACCCCCTCTCGCTGACTGAAGCCTCTTGCCACATAGCGCGCCATGAACAGTGGTGGTGATCCAGGTGACCGCTTCACCTTGTAGAGCCATCGGCCACTGACGACGTTCGTTCCAGGTGGTGGGACTGCGTCGATGTAAGTGCTTGTGGACCTATAAGATTCCATCTCTGCCTCCTCAACTACTATCCAATATGAGGCCCAAGGTCCCGAGACCGCCTCAGCGTGATTGCGAGGGATCGGGATGTCAAGGGCGTCTGGATCCCCCTCAGGGGCAAGCAGCATGGCGCAGAGATGAGGAACAGCGCCCGCAACGGGTAGTCGAACTGCCTGTCCTCTAGGACCTCCAGGGGAAAAACAGGAGCACCCCCAGAGGACGGAGAACGAGCAGGGCCACTCACCAGGTGAGCGGCGTAGTCAAGGCGGTGGGAAGAGGCAAAGCCAGTGACAGTGGTAACAAGTGCTGAGACAGACGACAGGGGTGCAGTCGGGTGAGTGACCAACGCGGACAAAACATGAGAGACGACATGACGGGAGGCATAGAGGTAGTCGGACAACGGGTCGTGAAGCACAATGAGGGACAAATCAAGAGGCTGTGGAAGGACTGGAGGAGGTGGAACACGAGAGCAGAGAAGAAGGTGAAACGGGCCGTCTGCACGGTAACGAGACAGATGTGGCTCTAGAGACACAGCACGGCTGAGGGGAGAACGACGAGTCCACTAGGACGAGGAAAGGGACTGGACGGAGGGAACAGGAGGGGACGGTAGGGGACCACGAACCAAGCGTGAAGGTGATGGGTCAGGCAAAGGTCGCAGTCGCAATCGCTGCTGCTCCGCCTCCTCTGGCGTCTGCTGCGACGGTACCTGCCTCTGCTGCTGCTCCTATGGATCCTCCTCTGCCCTCTCCTGCTATGGCTGCAGTTGCACCCACTGCTGCGACTAGGACTCCTGTGCTACCCTCTCCTGCTGCGGCTGTGACTCCTCCTCTACTCTCTCCTGGTGTGTCTGCAAATGCACCTGCTGCTAAGGGCGGGACTCCTGCTCTCCCCTCTCCTGGTGTGACCATGACTCCTCCTCTAATCTCTCCTGCCATGACTGCAACTGCACCCGCTGCTGCACTCGTGACTCCTCCTCTACTCTCTCCTGCTGTGGCTGCAACTCCACCTGCTGCTGCAGTCGTGACCCATCCTCTGCTCTCTCCTGCTACTGCCGTGGCTCCTCCTCTACTCTCTCCTACCGCTGCGACAGTGTCTGCTCCTGCTCCTGCTCCTGCTGCTGCTGCTGCTGCTGCTTCTGCTGCTGCTGCTGCTGCTGCTGCTGCTGCTGCTGCTGCTGCTGCTCTGCCCTCTCAAACCGCTCACGCTCATCCCTCTCCAACCGGAGGAGACGCTGCTCACGGGTCAGGAAACGTACAGTGCGTGGTGAAGGCGCCACAGTGCCAGTGCCTCCAGCTCCAGCACCCCCAGAACCAGCACCTCCACCACCGATACCCCCCAGTACCTCCCACCTCGAGTACCTCCCGCAGAAACACCCCCTGGCTCTGCAGCAACCGGCCGCAGAGAAGAACGAGGAAGGAGCGGGACGGACGGGAAGCCAAGGGGTGACGCGGGGCAAGGCCGCCGACTCGAGGCTGCCATGTCCTCCATGGGAGTGACCTCCGCGCCCACACCCCCTGCACCCCCAGAACCGACACCACCAGCTCCAGCAGCCCCAGCACCCTCACCCTCCAAAACTGCACCTCCCGCACCCCCAGACGCAACAGGGACTGTACGCTATGGGGGGGACGACTGTGGAGTGACGTGCGACACACCTGATGGGGCAAGACGCGAAGGGGGGGGGGGGGGGGCTACTGGGGCGACTGGAGGAGGCTCAAGGGTGAGGAATGTTGTGCCAAATCACTATAGTGGCACGGTCATCGCACTCCCATTCCACCTACAAGCTTGCTCAGATTCTGGAATTTTGTGGGGAGGTGCTTCAACATTTGTTCTTCGGACCCTCAAATTTTCAGAAATTTTGAAGCAGTTTACCAGGCATGGCAACATTTTTAGTTCCAAGACATATGGCATCCTGGAAGTGTGTGTTACTCTTTTTTGGTAACACCCGAGTTCACCATTTCGGCTGCTGACTCATCTACCAAGCTCTGAAATGTCTGAAAATCCGTGTGGCAGTTCTTTGCCGTGTTTTTCAGGTGGTCACTGAGTTTCAGGACAACCCAGCATCGGAGCAGCACGTGACAGCTGTCGAAAGTTACTGTTCCGTGGTCATGGTGCACTGTTGGCAGCATTTCCCTTGCCACCCTTTCATTGTTGTCATGCCAATGGTGCAGGGACACAGAATGAGACAAGAAGTACAGGTGGTCAAGTGGGACTCTACCACCCTCCTTTTGAGAAGCGTGGTCTTCCTGGAAGCAGCTTGCAAGAGGGTGCAAGTGGGAAGACAAGCTGACTCATGGTTGGCTTGACTCACTATTGGTAGCCTTGAGTACAGCTCTGAACATCCAAGTGTGGTTGGCTTTGCTGACCCAGCTAGGACGTTTCCCATCCTTCTCTAGCCTATCTCCCCTAGGACTCAACCTTTTCTGAGTTCCCAGGATGGTCCCAACCCCTTAAGAGTCCCCTAGGCAATGTTGTACCCACCTCTTCCTTGCATCAATGAAACTACACGTTTTCAGCCGAGCTTACTTTTTCGTTCAGTGCGTAGCGCATACACCTTTGATGAAAGCAAATAATAGGGCAGCTCTCAATCTCCTTGGCTTCCCCTTTCACCTCCAACCCCTTCAAGCTCCCATCCTTCACCAACTTCTGTAGCATAGGAAAATTCACATGGCATAGCCTCTCATGCCATGTCTCCCAATCGACCTCACCACTCCCAGATGACTCCTTTGCCCATGCAGCTGTCCCATACATACCAGCAAGCACCTCACCATGTGGCTGCTGTGGCTACTGCACCTTCTTGAGTGCATCAAGGGCCCCAACAATTGGTGCAGTCTCCTCTCCTCCCGCAGTTTCTTTAGCCGCTGCCACTGCCGTTGCCGTTGCTGGAGGTTTCCCATTCCAAGGGATGATGGGCAGCTACCATAGGTCCTTGATGAAGCTGCTCTTCTCCTCCAGATTCAACAGCAGCAACTTCCCAACCTTCGCACGGTAGCTGGTTGGGTTGAATGTCACTTGAGCCTTGCTTTTCTGCAGCCTTCGTACTGAAAGGAGGTTAGCAGACAACCCCTCAACAAGCAGCACATTCCCGAGCCCCACATGCTCCCTATTAGCTCCCATTACCTTGGCATTCCCAACGCCAATCACCGGGAGCAAAGCACCTGAAGCGGCAGCCACAAACTTGATCTTCCCAGGGGGTTTCACCTCATCAAGCAAATCTGCCCGTGGGGCTATGTGACTTGTACAGCCTGAATCGATCACCGAGTGAGTGAGGGGGTGCATCAAAACCTTCCCAACTACACCCACATCACCCCCACTCCAATTCACATCCTCAACCATGAGAAACATCCCAGTGGAGGCTTTACCATGTGCACCGTCACCTTGTGCATCTGAACATTGCACAGCGCCACCTTGTGCACGTTCACCACTTGGCGGCTTCATGCCTGGGGGCGCCCATCCCTCAGGCCGGCTGAAACACTTGAACCATGGATGCCCAACCTTCTTGCAGTACTTGCAGGCTCCTTCCATTCTGGTGCTCCCCCTACCACCAGAGCTCCCATGCCCCTCATTATAGTCACCTCGACCTCTCCCTCTGCCAAAGCCTCTCCCACAGCTTCAAACTCTCCCAACCCCTCTTCCTCTGCCGCCTCCTGCAGCTCCATACCCCTCAGCAGTCTTGTTGGCAGCGTTGCCTCCCGTATGGCGCATGCGGAAGTCTTCTTGCAGAATCTGCTGCCGTAGCCACTCGGGTGTCCATTGGAACAAATGAGTGTTGAGAGTGGGGATGAGGTTGTCCCATGAGTTGTCAAGCACCGAGATGATCTTGGTGCACTGCTGCACCCGCGAAACCTTGCAGCCCGCTGCCGCCATCCTTGCGTAGAAGTCATGTTTTCTTGTCAAGGATGGGATTCACAACATCTCTTAGTCGCATGGAGATGGTGTTGGTGAAACGCTGCGGTTTGCAAGCGGCTTGTTGTCCGTGTGCCTGCACGCGCGTGTGCATGGAATTGTATGAGGGCATGAGATAATATATATGTCATGCTTACAATAGTGTGTGAATGATGAGGCATGATTTTGAATGTGTGTGTTGAGTCAATAGCGAGTTATCGCTACTCGCGTGTCACGTCGTCGTTTGCGTGTCGTACGCGGTTTTCTATTTTGTCATGTCTGGAACGTTTGGCGTGTCGAGGATGTCCGCAGCAGACTTCCAAGAACTCAAAGAAGAATTAATCTTGAAGAACCAGAGCCATGGTTTCAAGTTTCAAGTGATTTCGAAGCTCTCCAAAAGGGTAAACTTCAAAATAGTGAGAATAGTTACATTACAATGTGTAGTGTAACATTTCTCTTGGTGTAGGCCCTTGTGGAGGGTAGTTTCGAGACCCTTCATGGTCGGGGACAGTGTGGCACTGTTCCACATCACTGTACCTTGGCTCTTGGGGTTTGTAGAGGCTAGGAGTCATTCCCAACTCGTAACTCTTACTAATTTGTGGTCTAAGACTGTAGTGGCTGCCATAGTGCTGTTCGTTCAAACCGACGTTGTTTCATCAATACTTGATGAAATCGTGTGATGTAAATTGCCTGTTGTAGGCGATATCACGATGCTTCGGATCCAATTTTTAGCAAGTCATTTGAAGCTGTCAACAGAACGCTATCAAGGTTTGAAGCCGCTGTGCAGAAAACCGACTATGCACTCTATCTTTCGTTTTAGGCACATTCAAGCCTATTATGACTATAACAAGTGGTATCAGAGTCCCTTGAAGCAGTTTCAACAATGGCTGGACCCGAGGAAAGAGGTGGCAGAGGTGCTGGTGGCAGTGGAGAAGCCCAAGCTCAAGGCCAACCCCATGATCCCACCGTGTCTCCCATACAGCCAAGTCTTGGCCCACCTAGGGATGAGCCTATGGTGTTTGGGCTTGACAAGTTCAACGGTGACAACTTCGCTGAATGGTCCTTCAAGATGGAGGCCATCTTTGACCACTATGACCTGCTGGAGGTGATGGAAGGAACAGAGAAGCGCCCCGAGAACGACCCGGAGAAGAGCCCGTGGGTGCGGAAGAGCGCACAAGGCTATCTCCTACTTGGGCAAGCGTTGGGGAGCAGCCAAATCCGTCACATAAAGCCATTCCAGCGTGAACCTGAGAAGGGACCAAAGGCATGGGCTGCTCTCAAGGGTGTACATGCTCCTGCAACAGCGGCAGTAGCGGTGGTGTTGGAACGGCAAATGGTGGCACTACGAATTGAAGAAGACGAAGCGATTGAAGAAGGGGTGCAGAAATTTTTCGACTTGTTGACGCGGCTTGAGGGAGCTGATAAAAACTAGAGTGAGCTCCAAACGAAGACCAAGTTGCTGGCCTTACTTCCAGAGTCATGGTCCTCGCTCATCATCAACCTCAATCGTGACTTGCCCCACCTCTCGCTTGAAGACGTGAAGCGAGCGATCCTTCAAGAGGATTTCCGCCGCCGTGAGTTGGCGGGTTCGGATGGCGCCGGGGCAGCAAGCATCGGCCAGAGAATGCTTGGAGGAGGAAGGTTTGGAGGCAGCAACTACAATGGAGGCCGCGGAAGTGGCAGCTATGGCAATGACAACAAGAACTACGGATACGGTCGCGGACGGTTCGACGGCGAGTGTCATTTTTGCCACAAGAGCGGATACATGTGGCGCGATTGCTACAATCTCCCTGATGGATGGACTCCTTCTCAAGGCCAAGAGGGTAGGAGCAGGGGGAGGGAGATGAAGAGGCTGTGGAGGCCGTGGCGGTCGCGGAGGTGGTGCTGCAAGTATGAAGAACGGTGACAACAAGAGCATGTCGAGGGACGATCGCTTTCATGGTCAATTCTTCTTCGTGTCCATGCAAGCACCGGCTGAACCAGAGAAGGATGAAAGCTTTGAGGAGCCTGCTGCTGTGGGGAAGGTGACCCTTTACTCCCTGGACGATTGGGTGATCGATAGCGGTGCTACCTATAGCATGACACCTCGTGCGGACTTGCTCACCGAACTTGAACCGTCACCTGTGAAGCATGTCACATCGGCTTTGGGGCAGCAAGCAGAGGTGAAAGGCATGGGAAAGGCTATGTTCAAGGGTGCTGATGGAAGATGGTGGGCCTCAAGAACGTGCTTTGGGTGCCCAAACTTGCTGCCAACCTGATTTCCATGCGGCGGTTGCAAAAGGCCGGCATGGAGATGAGCTCGAAGGGAGCCAAGACCTACACCGCAAGGATTGGTGAGCAGGTTCTTTGGGACCTTTATGAGGATAGGGATGTCTACAACGATATGTGGCATATCACTGTGGTCCCTATGCCTAAAGAGAGGCAAGTGGCAGCAAGTGTCAGCACCAAGGGTGAAGCGGTTGGTAGTGGCTACGGCACGAACGATGGCGCCAAGGCGAAAGAGTCCAACAAGTGCAAACTTGGAGGGACCAGCAAGCAGCGTGAGCTTGAGGAGAGTGGTGCAGCAGCCAAGGAGCAGCACAAGGGTGAGGAGAACCCCAAGGCAGCAGCGGAGGAGGAGTACAGAGAGAGCATGTGGGGCACTATTGCTAGTGCGGCATTCTCCAATTCGACTTCGGCTACGGGGCAGCGTGTTCGGCTCACCTTGCATCAGCGCATGGGGCATGTGGCCCTGCCCATCTTGCAGCAGCTATTGAAGAATGAGATGGTTGCCGGCATACTTGTGAAGGGGGGGCCCGATGAGGTACTTGGCTGCCCGACGTGCGTGCAAGCCACGTTCACCTGTTTCCCGTTCTCTAGTTCGGAGGCAACGGCTAAGGCACCACTTGATGGGGTGGTGATGGACGTGGTGGGCCTCGTGAAGCTTGGAGCTGCTGTAGCAGAGTAATTTCTCACCATAGTGGACGTCTACACTCGCATGACTTCGGTGTACGTGCTGTTCAAGAAGAGTGACATGGCTGAAACGGTGAAGACCGATTGGTTGCCGATGCTGGAGCGGCAACAAGACCGGATAGTGAAGGCAATTCGCACCGATCGAGGGGGAGAGTTCCTGAACAAGGAGTTCTCGTTTTGGCTGAAGAAGAATGGCATAAGGCACTCCCTTACCATGCCATACTCCCCTGCAATGAACGGCATCGCCGAGCGAGCGAACCGCACAATCACGGAGACGGCGCACAGGTGGCTCATTGAAGCCGGGCTTCCCGACTATTTCTGGCCTGATGCAGTGCGGAGCGTGTGTGTGGCCAAGAACAGAGCCTTGACTCATGTGGGAGCAGACAAATGGGTGCCCTATGTGGAGTGGATTGGAAGGAAGCCAAAGGTGGATATGCTTCGGGTGTTCGGGTGCATGTGCATGGCGCTCGTGCCTAAGCATCTTCGGCACAACAAGCTCGGTGCCAAGGCGATATGGGCCGTACATTTGGGCATGGCTCAAAACAGCAAGGGATGGCTTCTTTGGGACCCATTCACCAAGAAATTATTGGTGAGCAGAGACTGCAAGTTCATGGAGAATCTTATGTACAAGGATTGGAAGGCGGAGAATGAGTCGAAGATAGGCATGCGGTTTGGGGAGGTGAAGAGTTCCGGATTGGAGCTTCGAGCTGAGCAGCAGCAGCACCACCACAAGGCAATCTTCCCTTGTGAATGGGGGAGAGGAGGCCATAGATGCAGAGGAAGAAGAGGAGGTGCAGCAAGTGAGCGAGTGTGCACCGACACTTCCTTCTCGCACTACGAGTGCTCCACGGATCCGAGTCACCCCGCAGCAGCGCGATGAGAGCCTTCATGTCCCTGCAGCTGAGGAGGAAGGAAGGGGCAAGAGGAGAATTCAAGACCCAAATAGGCTGAACTATGAGGCACTGGGAAAGCCAGCCAAGTCAGCCTTGGCCGGAGCGGCACTTATGGTTGGAGATGACGGGGAGAGTGACTACGAGGAGTGTGCCTTCACATTCTTCTCTCCGGTGGAGATGCCGGGGGAACCAGCAACTCTCAAGGAGGCCTTGGAGAGTAGTGATGCTGAGGAGTGGAAGAAGGCAATGGAGAGTGAGCTGAAGAGCATTGAGGAGAACGGCACGTGGGAATTGGTGGAGCTACCGGAGGGGCGTAAGGCGATTACGTCCAAGTGGCTCTTCAAGATCAAGTCCGACGCCGACGGCAAAATCAAGCGCTACAAGTCTAGGCTTGTGGCCAAGGGGTACCAGCAAAAGTAGGAGGACTATAAGGAGTTGTTTGCTCCTGTGGTGAAGCCGACGATGCTGCGAACCCTACTCGTAGGAGCAAATGGATGTGACAACGGCAGTCCTCAATGGCGTCCTAGAGGAGGAGATCTTCATGGCGCAGCCAGAGGGGTTCAATGATGGTAGTGGCAGAGTGTGGAGGCTGAAGAAGGCACTCTATGGGCTCAAGCAAGCCCCTAGGCAGTGATACTTGAAGCTGCGTGAAGTCTTGGAGGAGATCAGGTTCACTCCCTCATCCGCCGATCATTCCTTGTTCATGCTTGGCGAGGGGGAGCAGAGGAGTTTCATGGTGGTTTATGTGGATGACATCCTCATTTTCTCACCCTCCTCTGAACTTGTGAAGGAGGTGATGCTGAAGCTTCAAGACAAGTTCAAGTGCAAGGCCCTTGGTGACGTGAGCTTTTACCTTGGGCTCCACATCGAACGAGATGTGTAGAAACGGTGTATGCGTGTGCACCAACGGAAGTACCTGGAGGCTCTAGCTGCAAACTTTGGGCAGAGTGAAGGCCATGTGGCTATTCCATTCCATTCTGAGTTTAATTGAGTGAAGGGATCAGAGGAGGAGAGCGTTGGAGAAGCGGAGAGGCGCCGTTTTCACTCGTTGCTGGGCAGCCTCAAGTATGCGGCGGTAAACACCCGACCGGGCGTCGCCTTTGCTACCGGGCTGCTGGCTAGGGTTGTTCAATGCGCTAATGAGGAGCAGGTAGCAGTTGGAATGAGGGTGGCCAAGTATCTTGGCCAAACAACGACAGTTGGGTTGCAATACTCGGCGGCGGCACAAAGGCGCTAAAAAGGTGCGGATGGTGTTTAACCCGGGCGTTTGTTCCTCACAGCCTTCTCTGATGCCTCTTATGTATCAGAACAGGAGGACATGACAAGTGTGGGAGGCTTCATTTGCTGTGTTGGTGGAGGCCCGACTGCTTGGGAGAGGAAGAAACAGGTGCACCAAGCATTGAGCACGGTGGAATCCGAGTATATGGCTCTCTTCCGTGACGTACAAGAGAATGTGTGGCAGCGGCGTTTGTTGGCTGAATTGGGGGAGGAGCAGCAAGGACCTACCCCGATCTACTGTGAAGACAACAAGGCAGCCAGCAGACATGATGAACAAGAGGCTGGTGGAGCAGCAGCATTGGAAGTGTTGCAAGCTGGCTGGGATGGTTATGAACTGAGAGAACCAGATCCTTAGGCCAAGAATCCGAGGGGGAGTATGTTGGTGCAACCCTATGGTTTGCATTCGGCTTGTTGTCCATCTGCGTGCATGCGTGTCTGCATGGAATGGTATGAGGGCATGAAATAATATATATTTCATGCTTACAATAGTGTGCGAAGGATGAGGCATGATTTTGAATGTGTGCGTCGAGTCAATAGCGAGTTATCGCTAGTCGCGTGTCACGTCGTCATTTGCGGATTTCTATTTTGTCATGTGTGGAACGTTCGGCGTATCGCAGGTGTGCGCAGCAGACTTCCAAGAACTCAAGGAATAATTTATCTTGAAAAACCAGAGCCATGGTTTCAAGATTCAAGTGATTTCGAAGCTCTCCAAAAGGGTAAACTTCACGATAGTGAGAATAGTTACATTACTTTGTGTAGTGTAATATTTCTCTTGGTGTAATATTTCTCTTGATTGTGTAGGTGGTTGTGGTATTTTGCTCTAGCTGGTTGTGGGCTAAGGGGTTGGGCAAAATATGATTGCTAGACTTGTTACAAGCTGGATTTGATCTCGCACCAAACAAGCACCAACAAACCTTTGCTACCCACTACAACACCTTTGGTGTTGCTAGTTTGGCATTTTGGGTTGTTGGGGATTGTTGTATGGCGAGGGTTGGGATGGTAGGGTTTGTGAAACTCGTCTTTTTTCAGATCTGAACTCTAGCTTAAGCCATTCCTATATGTAATCCATGGCTGCCAAGTAGTACAGCTAGGACACCCCGTCGCACTTAAATCGCGATAGCGATCGGCCTAGATCTTGGTTTAAAGCATGCGTTACCATTCTGGAAAGTAGAGATTAAGGCGTTTCCAACGCGTACCTGCACATAGCTTAAGGTTACGTGAGCTGTATGCAATGTTCCGTCGAAGTCGGCGGACTTAATCTCTTGTACGCTCTCCAGATTCACACGCTATCCATCATTGTGGAGGGTAGTTTCGAGACCCTTCATGGTTGGGGACAGTGTGGCACTGTTCCACATCACTATACCTTGGCTCTTGGGGTTTGTAGAGGCTGAGAGTCATTCCCAACTCGTAACACTTCGTAATTTGTGTTCTAAGACTATAGTGGCCACCTAGTGCTGTTCGTTCAAACCGAAGTTGCGTCATCAATACTTGATGAAATCGTGTGATGTAAATTTCCTATTGTAGGCGATATCAAGACGCTCCAGAAGAAATTTGAATCTGCGACCAGAACGCTATCAACGTTTGAAGCCGCTGTGCAGAAATCAAGCTGTGCATTCTATCTTTCTTTTTAGGCACGTTTAAGCCTATTGTGACTATAACAGATGGTAGCGAGCTCCTTCTCCAACACAATCACCGTCGGCAGTGTGTTGGGCTGAATGATGTCAAGTAGAAGCACACATGCTTTTGGTCCTGAATCATCCAATTAGACCAAATCCATGATGTGCTGGAATATACCGTTGTTGACCGATTGAATGATGAGGTCGAAAAGCACCGCTCTCTTCTCAATCCACCGATCATGAGCCTCTCCTTCCTCGGGCATCTTCTCTTCTCCCATAGCCAATTTATGCCGCTTGTATCTCTTGAAGGCACCCCTCATACGCCCGCTCCATTCCTTATAATTCGAACCATCCAAAGCCTCAATCTTGGATGGTGGCGGCTCACTCCTTTTCTCAGCTGCATCCCCACTCCCTTGACTCATCTTCTCTTCACCCATTCTCAGGTTTCATCTCCCCCTTGCTGTCTACTGAAGACCCACGAAGTTTTCACAAGTGTCGGCGCCAACAAAATTTCGGCAGACTTTCTTCTTAGCAAAAGTCCCATCCAACCTTGAGATCTCCACTTGGGCATGCCCACAGGCCATGGTGGGTTTGGAAGGGTATTCACACCCTAGTAGACTCTCCACAAGGTCCTTAATCAGCTCTGATACCACTTTTTTGGATCACAGACAGAGTCTATGTAGATTAGGGATCGAAATAACTCAAAATCGTTGGACAATGATTTTGGACGGAAAAGACTCCACAAGAATCGCCGTCGACAAAAGGTTCACTGTTAAAACTTCACCAATTTCGAATATGTTATAGCACTGGACCACAGCTACAATTCGCAATTTGAATCGTATCAAGAGGTGACTTGGATATCGACATATGAACTTCGGCGCACAAGGGGATATGCTGCCACAGAAACTCAACTCAATCACAATTATTTACACAAGTTCCACACAAGGAATTGGAGTAGCTAGAAACCAGGTAGGAGGGAATGAGGAGGACAAGAGAGGAGATCCTAACAAAGTCCCCAACCAAGGAAACCCCATAAGCTCACAATTCCCCTCCCTACAGGCACCCCAACTTTGATCTTTGTCACTTTCCCAACCCATGCCATCCACCTCAACCAACTTGGCCACACTTGCCAACCTGGTTTGGTTTCTCCCAACCATTTGACAGCAAATACAGTAAAGTGAAAAAATTCCCAACCCCGAAAAGTCTATACCCCATATAGAGTCACTCTACCAATTCCCATAATCATCGAATCACAATAAAAATTTTGAGCGATCATAACTTTCTCGTTCTTGCTCCAATCGTGACGATTCTTGGTTCGTCGGAAAGCTCTTGAAATGAGAAGCCATTTCAGACTGCTCAAGAAAAATAACACTCACACACACCCACAAAGTCCAAACAACACCAAATACAAATTATTGCACACGCACACATCATGCATGCAATGCACGAACATAAGATGGGAGGCAGACAGACGTTAATGCAAACGATATCATCAGATAACAATAACGTCTCCCTGCTTGAGCACACGTCAGGGTCCCTTCAGGCCCCCACGACTCCCTTTGAGCCTGCTGCTGACGCTGGCGAGGACGTGCAGTGGTGGTACCGGGCGGACCGCCTTACCTACACATAGTGGACGGAGCGCAACGCTGTCGCACAGCTTGCCGTCCGAGCTCACCCTGCCATTCGACCAGAGGGTCCACTTTCGTCAGGTGACGTCGGCCCAGACTTTTTACGACGTTGTGGTTAGACCCTAGTCCCCCCTCTCTCTTGCCACCCGGCCACTGCGGCAACGCCGTCCGCTGTTATGGGAGGTTCTGCAGCTAGAGCAGGAGGCGAGTGTAGGTACCTGTGAGTCTGCTTGTGCAGGTGGTGCCGCTGGTGGAGACGGAGGGTCTGGGGGTGGACAGCAGTGGCAGCAGCGTTAGCCAGAGACCCTCTCGCCGCAGCAACTTCGGGAGCGGGTTTCACAGCAACGCGTCTCTGGTGGTGTAGAGGCTACTAGTCTAGGTGCATGTGAGCTTGCTAGCATAGGTGCAGCCCTTGCGGAGGCTTTGCACACTTTCACGTTTGACTCAAGCACGTCTCACTGCTTCTTCTGCGACTGCACCACAATCACACCGCTCACTGCACGTGTCCCGATCACTCTGGCTGACCCGTCTGGCGGCCCAGTTGTTGCACGTGGCTCCACCGTTCTCCCATGTCCGACAGCCCCCTCCTGCTCCCTCACACGTCTCCACCTCCCCTCGTTCGCCGGAACTTGGTGAGTAACGCTTTCCTCCAGGACCAGTTGGTCACTACGACTACTCTTGGGGGTGAGCTTGTGGCAATCTGTACCGACTCATAGACGGGCGCCCACCTCGCTACGTTCACTCGGAGACCCGAGTCTGGCCTGTACACACTGACCACTGAGTCTGCACAGATAGCTGCGTCCGATCAGATAGTTGCGTCTTGCTCGTGTCGGTTACTCACGCACCCGTCTCTCCTATAGCACCACCGTCTGGGTCACCCCTCCCTGCCGTTTCTGCGTAGCATGCAATCCCGTCTCATTGTCTCTGGCCTCCCCAGGTCCCTGCCCACGCTCCCACGGTTGCTTGCACCGCCGTGCTTTTTTTATGTCGAGGGGCAGCAGCGCGCCACTCATCATTCCTCGTTTCCTCCGACCACTGCTCCTCTGCAGACTCTCCACATGGACGTATGGGGCCCCGCCCGCATCAGTGGACAGGGCCGAGAGTGCTACTTTCTGATGGTTGCTGACGACTAGACGCACTACACCATGGTCTTCCCATTGCAGAGCAAGGCGGATGCCCGTAGTTTCTTGATCCCTTGGATCCACACTGACAGTCGCCAGCTGAGCGTCCGGTTCCAGCAGGACCTCCAGGTCCTGCGACTGCACTCTGACTGATGTGGTGAGTTTTCATCTCACCTCCTTGAGGACCTTTGTCGTGAGGAGGGCATCACCCAGTCCTTCACGCTTCCGGCCTCTCCACAGCAAAATGGGATTGCTGAGCATTGGCTTTATCATGGAGGTTGCTCGCACCTCCATGATCCATGCGGCTGCTCCCCATTTTCTGTCGCCGTTTATGGTCCGATACGCTGCGCATCAGCTCAACCTCTGGCCCCGTGTCTCTATGCCAGAGACATCGCCTACACTGCATTGGATGGGGGAGGTTTGGGGTTTGCTTGCCCTTGCCCGCGATACCACCGCGGGCAAGCTCTCTTCTTGCACCATTCGCTGGGTCTTCCTTGGTTTTCCCATCGACGCGACTGGCTAGCAGTTTTACCACCCAGCCATACGTCGCGTCTTGTCCTCCCATGACATCACCTTTGACAATTTGGTTTGCTTTTACTGTCTCTCCCCCCACAGCACTTCCTCCGTCTCCCCTCCCCCCCCCTCCCCCTCCCCCCCCCCTCCCCCTCCCTCCCCCCTCGCCTCTCTTCCGGGTTTCAGGTTCCCCCCGGTAGACACCCTCCCCCCACAGGGTCCCACTCCCTCACGTGTGTCTCAGGCTGACCCACCCCCCTTGGTTGAGCCTTTGGAGGTCTCCTCTGACACCACTGGCCCAGCTGAGGTGGATGACCCTGCTGCTGACGACACAGTGGCCACTAGCCGCCCACCGCGCTTGGAGACCCCTCCTGGTTTTCTGCCTCGGTTGTCTTCATCGCCTCCGCAGCCAGTCGCTGTGGCCTCTGGTGCTGCTGGGGGTGCTGACTCTGGAGGTGCTGACTCTGGAGGTGCTGGTTCTAGAGGTGCTGACCCTGGAGGTGCTGGTCTTGGGGGTGCTGAGCGTCCTCGTGGTAGTTGAGTCGAGGGTTCTCCTGCTGGATTTTCTCCTAGTACGTTGGCACCTCTACAGCGGTGCCCCTTGTACTGGGAGGAGCGACGGTCATTGCAGCCGCTTCCTATGTCCAAGTCGGACGGTGCTCGAGTTACTGGTGCTGGAGTTACTGGTGCTGGAGTTACTGGTACTAGAGGTGCTGGAGCTGAAGGTGCTGGAGCTGGAGGTGCTGGTGCTGGAGGTGCTGGAGCTGGAGGTTATGTTGTTGGTGGTGCTGGAGATAGAGGTGCTGGTGCTGGAGGTGCTGGAGCTGGAGGTGCTTGTCCTGGAGGTGCTGGAGCTGGAGGTGCTGGAGCTGGTGGTGCTGGTGCTAGAGCTGCTGGAGCTGGAGGTTCTGGTACTGGAGGTGATGGTGCTGGAGGTGCTGGTGCTGGAGGTTCTGGAGCTGGGGGTGCTGGTGCTGGAGGTTCCGGTGATGAGGGTACTACACAGCTGCTGTAGCAGCGACCGTTCTTCTGGCTCCAACCACAGACGTCACTGCCACCACCTGGCTCGGCGCTTCGCCATGTGCTCAGTCTCCTGTCTTCCACTGGTACTACTCCTCTACAGTGTCTACCAACTGACCCGTCTCAGACACTGTTACTAACTGACTCCCAACTGCCTGCTCCTTGTCCTTATACAAAGTTGACAGACTCCCTGACTGAGCGTCACGAGCCTGTGTCTTGTCCTGCCTCGCCTGTTCGCACTGTTCATCGTACTTGTTATGTTCGTCCACCGCCTGATCCAGGCACTCACATGATGGCACTTCGTCCTTCCTCTGTTCCATAGCGTGTTCCCCTGCCTTCTCCTCCAACATCCTCTCTTCCTGACGTTCTTGACCCAGAGTCAGACCTTGTTCGTGCTGCTAGTCTAACTGTCACCCGTTGCTTGGCCACACTTGTCACTGACCCTAACTTGGAGTCCGCTGCTGCGTCCGCCTTTGCCACTGAGCTTGTTGAATCTGCTGCTGTCTGCCGCCTAGACTACCTCGCGAGTCTTGTTTCCGAGTCTCATTTGTCAACATATATTTTATATGATTAGTTTATGTTAGTCTAGGTGTTACATTTCCTCTTTGTTAGGGTTTGCTATATCTTGTTGTTGTTATAGTCTAGAGTCCACATAGGGGTCGCGGATGCCCATGAAACCGCCTAAGAAGAATCTGATGACTTCAAACCGCCTTTGTTCAAAACGCCGTAACGATCAGCTCTGATAACATACGAGGCTGAAACTTGGGCAGTCTTTAGCTTCAGGTGTTTGATTTCCAACGCTATATTGTTTGCTTTCATCAGAGATGTATGCGCTACACAATGAACCAAAACGTAAGCTCGGTTGAAAACGTGTAGTTTCATTGATGTAAGGAAGAGGTGAGTACAACATTGCCTAGGGGAATCTTAAGGGGTTGGGACCACCTGTAATTCTTGTCTCATTCTTGTCAAACATATATGATATAGCCTGTGTAGGCTGTAGTGGGGTAGACATTATGGGGTACAGCTATTCTAGGTTTTCATACTTGTACCCATCTCCTTTCTATTCCATTCTCATTCCTCGTACATTCTTCACAATTCTCTGTCCCTGCACCGTTGGCATGAAAATAATGAAAGGGTGGCAGGGAAATGCTGCCAACAGTGCACCATGATTACAGAACAGTAACTTTCGACAGCTGTCACGTGCTACTCCGATGCTGGGTTGTCCTGAAACTCGGTGACAACCTGAACAGCACGGCAAAGGACTGCCACTCTGATTTTCAGACCAATCAGAGCTTGGTCGATGAGTCAGCAGCCGAAATGGTGAACTCGGGTGTTACCAAAAAAGAGTAACACACACTTCCAGGATGCCATAACTCTTGAAACTAAAAATGTTGCCATGCCTTGTAAACTGCTTCAAAAATTCTGAGACTTTGAGGGTCTCAAGAACACATGTTGAAGCACCTCCCCACAAAATTCCAGAAGCTGAGCAGGCTTGTAGGCGGAATGGGAGTGCGATGACCGTGCCACTATAGTGCTTTGGCACAGCACTCTCCTTTGGCACCACCGCCTTGGTCACCCCTCCCTGCCACGCCTTCGTGCCATGCACTCCCGCCTCCTTGTTTCTGGTCTTCCCAGGCCTCTGCCTCCCCTTCCGCCCTCACATGCCCCGGCCTGCCTTCCTTGCGTCGAGGGGCGGTAGCGCGCCGCTCCTCACTCCTCCTCGTTTCCCCCGACGACTGCTCCCCTGCAGACCCTCCACATGGACGTGTGGGGCCCAGCCCGCGTCAGTGGACAGGGCCGCGAGTGCTACTTTCTACTGGTTGATGTCAACTACATACGTTACACCACGGTCTTCCGCTTACGCAGCAAGGGTGAGGTCCGTGATGTCTTGATCCCTTGGATCCGCGCAGTCCATCTCCAACTCCGCGAGCAGTTCCGCGAGGACCTTCCTGTCCTGCGTCTGCACTCTGTCAGAGGTGGTGAGTTCTCCTCCGACCTCTTGCGGGACTTTTGTCCTGGGGAGGGCATCCTCTTGTCGTTCACGCTTCCGGCCTCCCCGCAGCAGAATGGGGTTGCTGAGCGCCGCATTGGCTTAGTCATGAGTGTGACTGGAATGTTCGTGTATTTGTTTGCTTTCGCAATTTTTGCTTCATGCATTTGCAGGTACTCGCGCAATGTGCGCTTCGGCACAACATTGTACGCGCTATGAAAAGTGGAAGCAGAAAGGATGAGCTCACAAAGGAACCCAAGATGGAAGCTTTGCAGTTCGGTTGAATGGATTGCGCAGATTTAGTTCTATCCAACTCGAAATTGTACTGTTTTGTTTGGTTGACTATAGTGTAGCAGGGCAGGCACTATAGGGGTAGAATTTAGGTGAAGGTTGGATGTTGTTAATCTGTATCTGCATGCTACAGGGCCAGGGGAAACTAGCGGAACCGGCATTTGGATGGTTGGCCAAGGACAAAACAGTTTCTGTTTTTAGGACCTGAACCTCTGAACATGTGAACTTATGTGTATAGGACCCATCATGTTCTCAGAATGTGTGGTGACGTCGTGATCCACCCTGTGCTTGCTTTGCTTTGCTTGACTGGTCTTGTGACCTCTTGTTCTCCCCCACTTTGTCTATGGGGGTGTGTCAAACATATATGATATAGCCTGTGTAGGCTGTAGTGGGGTAGACATTATGGGGTACAGCTTTTCTAGGGTTTCATACTTGTACCCATCTTCTTTCTAGTCCACATCATTCCTCGTACATTTCTCACACTTGGCACCTGCACAATGTGCGTGGCGGTGCATGTCATTACCATCACTTTGCACTTGCGAAGTAGGTGCGCGCACATGAGCACGTGTGGTGACCTGTGGTGGCGTGTTGTTGGTGTATTTGCACGCCAGCCTTGCAGGTCGACTGAGGACGCCCAAGGACGCCTAAGGTCAACCAGCTGGCAAGTCGCCTTCGTGCTGAGCTGGTGGTCGACTTGTATGCTAGGCTTCTGATGTAGTATATCTTGCCAATCTAGTTGCTATCATTGTTCTCATCTTTTGCTAGTGAAACTACTTGCGGTTTTTGCCCCGTGAATGTACAAGTGTTAGAGAATGACCAAGGGAACAAACACAGAGATCCCTCCTACCCCGTGCCTATCCCGTAGTCTAGCTCCCGTTGATAGAGTTATCTCCGCATGGTGCGGTGAGCGTGGAAGGCACATGACTTACCCCTTCATTCAGGTCGACATAGTGGTCACTTACCTAACTCATGTTTGTAGGCCGTCAGCTGTGCGGTAGTCACTATGGTAGGTGCCGTAGGTGACGCAGGAGTGGTGGACACCCTGGAGGCATGGCTGGAGGATGCGAGGAGACGCCATGAGGCCAACGAGTACGTGCCAAACCTATCGTTGGCGGTCATCGAGGCAGGCATCCGCTCGGTGTGGGCGGAAGAGTACCCTGCTCGACCAGCTTCTCCTCGACCGGTGAACAACGAGGGCGGCATCGACGTGGGAGTCAATGCCGGTGGTGACCGAGTCTTCAGCAATGCGGGAGGCACGTCGAGGCAGCGAGGTGTGATACACGCCGATGAAGCCGGTGGCGTTCAGGCGCGAGGGATGCGGTCGTTAGCGGCTGCAGGCTCCTCGTAAGGCAACGTTGGAGGACGACGAAGCACGTGACCCAATGTCGGCGATGTCGGCGACCCACGTGACAGCGGGCGGGATTGCACCGAGCTACGGCTACTTCAATTTTACGCCGAACAGGATCTCGGTCACCCCCTTGATTGTTGGTCGACCTGATATCCTCACCTAGAAGGAAGCCATCGAGCCCCAGTTGGAGATTGCCGGGCTGATCGGCTTCGCCAGGGGCACTGTGGCAACGCCGGAGGAACACTACCCCGACTTGCGTGCGGAGTTTCGCGCCGTGCAGTTGCTGACCTTCACGGTCATCTCGCGGTGCTGCTCGCCGGGCGTGCAGATCGCCTTGATGTCGTGCAGGGAGTACCTTGACGCTGGCCACCAGGCATGGCACTTCATCGAATCGACGTACCAGGTCACCGACGCCCTGTACATCGGCCAACTTGAGGAGCAGCTGTCGCACATACGGATGGGCGAAGAAGAGACGGCGTCCGACTACTGCAACCGGGCTCGGCGAATTCTCGCCACCATGAGGATGGCCAGCGTGCACTACTCGATGGCGTCGTACCTCACGCACGTTATCAAAGGGCTCACGAGCAGCTACAACCTGCTGAAACGACTGTCATTGGCGCCGAGCACTAGGGCGACACTCAACGAGGATTCTCTTACCTCGTACATCTTGCAGGATGAGGCGATGCAGGAAGCTGAGAGGCCCTCGGAGCTCCTTGCACAGGCAAACTACGTCGCCCCGGTGAAGCAAGGTGGTCGACCGGGGTAGCGCGAGCAGTCTAGCGGCGGTGGTAGCAGTGACTAGAAGCCGAGCAAGGACGCCGACAAGAAGAAGTTGGCCAAGGATAGCGGTTGTGGAGGAGGAAGTCGACGTCGGGAGTGCTGGCTGTGCGGCGACCCCGACCACCTCTCCTTTGAGTGCCCCGACCGTAGTGACTTCGACGACGACGACGCCAAGGGAGGCCGCGGGAGGTCTGGCAGCCGTCGTCCCCGTCGAGGCAGAAACCAGCCGCACAAGGAGAAGCAGTCGACCAAGTCGTCGACCTCGGCGAAGAACGCCGACTCCTCTGCTGGTGGCAAAGGGCGAGACGACAAGGAGGCATCGTGCTCGCTGGTCGGCGTCGTGGAGCGGATCGTCTCGCTGGTGCCGGAGGCCGGCGAGGACTTCTAGGCGATGGCGGCAGCCGTGCAGGCAAACCCGGCGGTAGTTCTGCTCGATAGTGGTTGCTCCCACCACTTGATGGGGACGAAGGAGGTCTTCGTCGACCTACACCCGAGCGGCGACATCAAGCACGTGCGCGGCTTCAATGGGGCGCTGCAGGACGTCCAGGGCCGCAGCACTCTCTCTGCAAGGGGAGGCCGGGAGGCAGGTGCTCATCCCCGACGTGCTCTATGTCCCGAACGTGCGAGCGAACCTGCTTTTGGCCGGTCAGTTGAAGGAGAACGGCGTGAAGCTGCAGGAGGACGGCGACAGGATGGATGTTGCTCATCTCGGCGGTAAGAGACGTCCTTGGTCGGGCGTCCTACATTGGGTGAGTCCTCTCCACTGACCTGCGTCCCTGCTCGGCGAAGTCGACTACGCCCTCGACGGAGGTCGTGGCCCTACAGGCGATCGTCTCGGTGACGAACTCGACACCGGACAGGCTGCATGCGAGGCTTGCATACGTCGGCATAAACACCATCCGGAGCTCGGCAAAGCACGAGGTCGCCACTGGGCTGGACCTCAAGTCGGCGTCTGGTGCCGACTTGCCGTGTGTCTCGTGCGTCGGCGGGAAGCTGGCGGAGCACACCTTCCCCGACCAGGGCTCCGACGTCAACGACGTGCTGGCCGTCGTGCACGTCGACCTGTGCGGGCCATTCCGGGTGGCTGCCAAGGATGGAAGCCTGTACTTCTTGCTGCTGAAGGACCGCAAGACCCGCTACGTGTGGGTGAGGCCGGTCGCCAAGAAGTCGGATGCGCTGCAGGAGTTCGTGCAGTGGCTGGCGGTGACTGAGCGGCAGACGAAGAAGTCGGTGTTGATGCTGCGCTCTAACCGGGGAGGGGAGTTCCTCGGGAAGCAGTTCACTGACTTTGTGAACGGCAAGGGGATCGTCCACGACCTGACCTGCCCCTACACCCTGCAGCAGAATGGCATGGCGGAGCGCGAGATGAGGATGGTGGTGGAGTCGGTGCGAACGATGCTGCTGCACATGGGTGTGCAGCACCACTGGTGGCACCTCACTCTGCGGCAGGCCGTCTGGGTCTGCAACTGCCTGGAGCGGTCGACGCTGCAGCCGGGGACAACGCCATACCAGCTGCTGACTGGGAAGAAGCCCGACTTGTCGCTGGCACGGGTATGGGGCTGCATGGCGTAGTTCTTGGTCCCCGAGCAACAGCGTGGTGGAAAGCTGAAGCCGAAGGCCAGGTGGGGCCTTCACCTCAGCGTGTCGGAGGAGAGCAAGGGCTGGGAGCTCCTGGACATCGCCGACAACCGGGTAGTCACCACGTTGGACGTGGTGTTCTATGAGAACATGTCGCTCGAGGTATGGAAGTCAGAGCACGGGTCGGCGTCAGGCTGGACGCTGACCATCCCGCCGACGGACACCACGACGGCGACACTCCCTCTGCTTGCCGAGGTCGGTGAGCCTGCTGCTGAGGACGTCGAGGATGTCCCCTCTCCCTTCCCCTCCCCTGCCCCTGGTGCCCCTCCCCTTGTGGCCGACCGGCGTGGGCTGACTCCGGTGTCGGCCTCCAGCGATGAGGGGAGAAGTGGGACGTCGCCTTCGGCGCCGGCTAAGAGCATCGCCGGTGGCCGACGTGACGACCAGCAAGTCAACGTGGGAGTGAAGTCGACGTTGATAGGGGAGGAGCAGGCCGAGGAGGTGCAGCCGACTTTGGAGAAGCCGGCAAAGAAGGCACCAGCAGGGCAGTAGCCGACAGGGGAGCAGGCAGCGGTGAAGCCGACCACGAAGCCGTCCGCAACTAGGCAGTCGGCAGAGGAGCCGACCACAGGGGAGAAGTCGGCAGGGAAGCCGGCTGAGGTGCAGCAGGACGATGAGGGCAGTGAAGTTGGTGACGATGGAGGGGATGCTGAGGAGTCCACCGATAGTGACGTGGTGGAGGTCCAGCGTGGACCACGGCAGTTAGGCCGAATTCGGAGGCCGCCTAACTTCTACGTACCAGCTGCCTTCACCACAGCGTACGACGAGGTCGATGACGACCTGCAGTACGACGACGCCGAGGAGGACGAAGACTTTTCGGAGCTCGACCCCGACATGCACGCCGACCCCGAGCAACGTTGGGACATCTCGACGATGACAGTGAAGGAGGCATTGGCGAGCTGGAAGGGCAAGGCGGTGAAGGCCGCCATGGTGGAGGAGATCCGCAGCCTCGTCGGCATGGGGACGAGGGAGCTGGTCGAACGTCCGCCGGGAGTAAACATCATGAAGAACCGGTGGGTGCTGACGACGAAGTACCACATCGATGACACCATCGAGCGCGAGAAGGCAAGGCTGGTCCTGAAGGGCTTCACGCAGGTGTATGGCGTCGACTACAATGAGACGTATGCGCCGGTGAGCAGCTACGTCACGCTGAGGATCTTTCTCAGCATCGTCTCCGTCCTCAACCTCAACCTGATGCAGCTCGACATGAAGAACGCCTTCCTGCAGAGTAAGCTCGACCGGGTGCTGTACAAGTACCAGCTGGACTACTCCAACGACGGGACCGGCCAGGTGTGGAAGCTGCTGAAGAGCCTCTATGGCCCGAAGCAGTCGTTGTTGTTGTGGTACAGGGCTCTCGACGGTGTGCTGCTGAGCGGTGGCTGGAAGAAGAGCCAGGTCGACACGGCGCTCTACTTCAAAGTCGGCGTCGTCAGGGTGACCTGCTGGGTGCTGGTCTATGTCGACGACCTGCTCGCCGCCAGCAGCAGTGCAGCGATGCTGAAGGAGCTGCTAAAGGCCGCCTTTGAGCTGCGGGAGATCTCGCCGGTGCAGAAGTACCTCGGGCTGGAGATCCTGCGCGACAGGTCGGTGAGGAAGCTGTGGCTGCACCATCAGGGCTACTCCGACAAGCTGCGTAGGCGGTTCCTCGACGAGGAGCAAAACGGGCGCACCCCGAAGACGTCGGTCTTGGTCGACGCCTATGCCACACTCACCTTCGATGACGAGGAGGCACAGGTGCGCCAGGAGGGGGAGTACCGGCAGAAGGTCGGCTCGCTGCAGTTCGCGGCGACGACGATAAGGCCGGACATCGCCTTCGCCTGCAGCAAGCTGGGGAGTGGCCTAACTGTGAGGAGCGACCAGCACTGGCGCGAGGTCGACCGCTGCCTCGCCTACCTCGCCAACACCCATGACACCGCCTTGGAGTTCGGCGGTGGAGCAGAGTCGCTGAAGCTGGTCGGCTACGTGGACGCCGACGACGCAGGCGACAAGCAGAACCGGACGAGCACGGGCGGCTACGTGTTTGTCTTTAGAGGGGCTGCCATCTCTTGGTCGAGCTAGCGCATCAAGTGGGCGACGCTGTCGTCGACCGAGTCGAGTACGTGGCGGCAACCGAAGCCAGCAAGGAGGGACGTCGCCTTCGCTTCCTCCTTGCCGAATTCCGGCAGCTGGACGCCGGGACACCGCCTGTCCTTCGGGTGGACAACAAGTCGGCCATCACAGTCGCCGAGGGCATGAGGCTGACGGGCAACCTCAAGAACATGGAGCGGCGACAAGCCTGGCTGCAGCACATGGTGAAGCGCGGGAAGTATTCACTGAGGTACATCCCGACCACTGACCAGCCAGCCGACTTCCTAACGAAGGCGCTGCACTACCCGGCCTTCAACCGGTGCTCCGCTGCAATCGGCTAGGTGCGCCTAGTCGACGTGGGCGACGGTGACAATGACGTGCAGCAGAAGGTGCCATGCCCTCTTGCATGGCTGGTGCGGTCACCGGCGTGCTGTGTGTTGAGTGCACGCCGACGAGCTATTCTCCAAGTAGTGCTGCCGTCTGGGCTGGGGAAACAAGCGTGAACGCGGCAGGGGAGTGTCAACGGGAGTTGTTGTTGGCCCCGTCCTCGCTTGGGCGGAGCCGACCTCGGGGTTGGGTGTGAGGAGTGCAGCCGACCTGCAACAGTGGGCGAGCTGGTCGACCTGCACAAGGGCCACTGCAAGGGCGCCGACTTTGGGCTGGTCGACTTGGGAGGTCTGTCAGAAGAATGAACGAGAATGAATGCATTGAACAGAAAGTTGGTACAAGTAATAACCCTAATTGGGTTGTAGCCCTTATAGGCTACCCCACTATAGCCTACACAAATGTAAGCACTATAACATTTTGACACACCCCCATAAGCAAAGTGGGGGAGAACAAGTGGTCACAAGACCAGTCAAGAAAGCAAAGCAAGCTCAGGGTGGATCACAAAGTCACCACACAGTCCGAGCACAAGCAAAGGGCCACAAGGCCAGTTCACATGCAGAGTTATATAAAAGAGAACATACAATACATTGATCATACCCTAGCAAGTGTAAGCATGCAGGTATATATATAGATCACAGTACAAGCAAAGTCACGCAGTGAGCAAGTGAGCCAAAGTAGGCACAAGGCCTAACACAGTAGAGAAGTGCTGATGATCACCAGGCGGAAGTGCCTTGGTGAATATATCAGCAGTGTTGGCCCTAGTGGCCACGTACGCAAGACGAAGCTGGCCACGCTGCTGCAACTCTCGAGCAAGGAAGTATCGCAGAGCGATGTGCTTCGTTCTGTGCTCCAGTCTGTGCTCCTAACACAAGGCAATCATGGCCTTGTTGTCTACGTACAGAACTGGAGACGAACGAGCCTACTCTCCCGAGTCAGTCAGCAGGTAGGTGAGCCAGCGTAGCTCAAGTGCAGCCATGGCCCCGGCATATATCTCAGCCTCACAACTAGAGCTGAGAACTGAAGAAGAGCGGGTAGACCGCCAGGAAATAGAGCCGGAACCGAGGCTGAAGGTGTAACCCTGTGACGACCGCTGTGTAGCCAAGTCGTCAACCCAAGAACCGACGCCACAAAACAGCGGTCGTCACAGGGTCAACCCAAGAAACGTCCTTGCTACGTGACCAGTGAGGACAACTAGACCCCGTCCTCCAAGCACAAGCCCCATGCCCAACGTACTGCACAAGTAACGCAGTACCCTCTTCGCAGCATCCCACTACACCTTTTGGTGCCTACCGGGAGCCACGTAGCGAGCCAGGAGGCTGAGAGGGTACGCGAGGTCAGATCGTGTGCACGTCATCAGGTACATGAGGCAACCCACAAGGTCTGGGTACGGACCACTCGGCTCTACGGACTCGTCCGAAGGTGGAGCTGAGAGCGAGTGGCCGGTAGAAAGAGGAGTGGGCTGTGGCGAGGAGAATTGGAAGCCGAAGCGTTGAAGGATCTGGTGCACCATGTGTGACTGAATCAAGGTGATGGTGCACCGTGCTCTGTCCAGGGCGATCTGTAAGCCAAGATAGCTGCGCAGTTCGCCCAAGTCAGTGCAGGTGTGTCTCTTGTGCAGCTCAAACTTCACAAGGGTCAATGCCTCAGTGTCAGCAGTGGCAAAGACGAGGTCGTCGACGTACACATTGACATAGAATGGCGGCAGCGACGTGTCGGTGCGTAGAAACAGCGACGGGTCAGCAGTAGAAGGAGTAAACCCCAGAGCCACAAGTGTAGTCCTCAGTGTGTCGTGCCACTCGCGAGGCGCCTGGCGGAGACCGTAGACTGGCCGCCGGAGGCTCCACTGGGTACCTGCAGGAAACGACCCAGTGAAGCCAGGTGGGCGGCGCAGCCAGAAATCCTCGTGCAGGCTGCCCTGCAAGAAAGCTGTATTGAAGTCCAGAGAGTGTAACTCGTAATCGCGCTGAGAAGCAACGTGCAGCAACACCCGAAGAGTGGTCATCTTCGTGGTGGGGGAGAAGTTCTGGAAGTAGTCGACCCCTTGTCGCTGTCAGAAGCCTCTAGCAACATAACGCGCCTTGAAGGCAGGCGGAGAACCCGGCGGCCGCTTCACCCTGAAAATCCACATGCCATCAACTATGTTCGCCCAAGCCGGGGGAACTGCGTCGACGTAGGTGCTTGTGGACTTCCAGGATGCCATCTTGGCATCCATGGCTGCCTACAACTGAGAGGAGTAAGGACCTGTAATCGCCTCTGCGTAAGAGCGCGGGGTCGGGATATCTGGTGCATCCGAGTCTCCCTTAGGGGCCGGCAGCATGGAAGCGAAACGAGGAACAGCAGCTGCAAGACACTCAAAGTCCTCCTACCTGTCCTCAAGGACGTCCGTGCCAAGAGCACACTCACCCTCGACGGACGGAGGACTGGCAGACTCAGACTCAGCAACAAGAGCAGTGGCATAGTCTAGACGACAGGCAGCAGCAAATTCAACTAGCTCAGCAACGAGGGCAGACAAAGCAGTGCACTCAAAGGAAGGGTCAGTGACAACAGTGGCGAGGAGACAAGAGACAGTGGGACTGGCAGCACGAGCACGGTCAGACTTAGGGCCAGGAACGACAGGAAGAGAGGACTGAGAAGGAGGCGGCAGAGGAACACGCAAAGGAAGGACGAAGTGTCATAGAGTGGGTGCCGAGGACAGGAGGAGGACGCGGACGAGGAACGCGACGACCAGTGCAAACAGGGGAGGTAGGACAAGACGCAGGCTCACGACGCTCTGTAAGACCGCCGGTCTGCTCAGTGTAAGGAGAAGGAGCAGGCAGTAGGGAGGTTGGCTGTAACGGCGGCTGCGACTGGTCAGGCGGTGGACACAGTAAGGGAGGAGTAAGGCCAGTAGAAGACGGGACACCAAGAACCTGCTGAAGAAGGGGAACGAAGTACGGTCGCGGCCGCACAGTGCGTCTAGCACCTCTAGCTCCAAAGTCATCAGCTCCAGCTCCTCCAGCTCCAGCGCATCCCGCGCCAGTGCCTCCAGCTCCAGCTCCAACAGCTCCAGCTCCTCCAGCCCCAACAGCTCCAGGCTCCGTAGGGTCTCTAGCTCCAGCTCCCCCAACACCACCAGTCCCGCCAGCTCCAGTACCCCCGGTACAAGCACCTCCAGGACTAGCAGCTGCAGCACCTCCGTTACCACCAGCTCCAGTATTAAAACTCCAGCACCTCGAGCTCTAGTGTCTTCAGTGGCAGAGTCTCCAGCTCCGGCAGCTTCACTCCGAAGGCGGGTGCGCTGAGCAAACCACTCGCGCAGCTGCTGCGGGGAGAGAGGCTCAGGCCGGGGAGACAGTTGTGGCGGAGCACCCGCAGGACCTCCAGAAGAAGCAGTACCCCGAGGCTCAGCACCCCCAGACGCAGTACCCCCAGACTCCACACCCGCAGGCTCAGCACCCACAGGCTCCACACCTGCAGGCTCAGCACCCCTAGGCTCCGCACCCCAAGGCTCAGCACCCCAAGACCCGGCACCCCCAGATTCCGCACCCCCAAGCTCCGCACCCCCAAACCCGGCACCCTCTGACTCCTCACCCCCAGGCTCCGCACCCCCAGGATCCACACCCCCAGACGCAGCACCCCCAGACGCAGTACCTGGAGCAGCACCTGCGCCGACAGCTACCTCAAGAGGCGCAGTACCAAGGAGAGGGTCTTGCTGAGACACACCTGAGGGAGCAGGACCCTGGGGGGGGAGGGGGTCTACCGGAGGGGGACCTGGAGCAAGGAAAAGCGGCGGGGGTGGGGGAGGAGCAAAGCGGTAGGGGAAGAGATGGTAAAAGGGAACCGACTCGTCAAACGTGACGTCCTGAGAGGGGAAGACATGGCGCAAGGTGGGGTGGTAAATCTGCCAGCCAGACGCGTCATGGACGAAGCCAAGGAAGACGCAGGGAATAGCGCGGGCGGAGAGCTTGTCCGCAGACGAATCGCAAACAAAGGCACGAGAACCCCAAACCTGGAACACCGACGCATCGCCAACCTTCCCTGTCCAACGCAGTGTAGGCGAGGTCTCTGGCAAGGAGACACGGGGCCAGAGGTTGAGCTGATGCGCAGCGTACTGGACCGCAAACGGCCACAAAAAATGGGGAGCAGCCGCATGGATCATGGAGGTACGAGCGACCTCCATGACTAGGCTAGTGCGGCGCTCAGCAATCCCATTTTGCTGAGGGGAGTCTGGAAGCGTGAACGACTGGAGAATGCCCTCCCCACGACAAAAGTCCCACAAGAGGTCGGATGAAAACTCACCATCTTTGTCAGAGTGCAGATGCAGGATAGGAAGGTCCGTACGGAACCGTTCGCAGAGCTGGAGACGGACTGCGCGGATCCAAGGGATCAAGACATCAACGACCTGACCCTTACTGCGCAAGGGGAAGACCGTGGTGTACGGCGTGTAGTCGTCAACAACCAGCAGAAATTAGCGCTCGCGGCCCTGTCCATTGACGCGGGCTGGGCCCCACACGTCCATGTGGAGAGTCTGCAGGGGAGCAGTTGTCGGGGGAAACGAGGAGGAGTGAGGAGCGGCGCGCTGCCGCCCCTCGACGCAAGGATGGCAGGGCGGGGTAGGCGAGGCGGGGAGGGGAGGTAGAGACCTGGGAAGACCAGAGACAAGGAGGCGGGAGTGCATGGCACGAAGGCGTGGCAGGGAGGGGTGACCCAGGCGGTGGTGCCACAGAAGGGTCTGGTGCGACAGGAGGCGACACGAGCAAGGGGGTGCTACCTAACCTGATGCGGACACCTGGGCGGACGCAGCTACCTAAGGAGGCTCGGTAGCCAGTGTGTACAGACTCGACCCTGGCCGACGAGTGAGCGTGGCCAGGTGTCGGCCCGTCCGTGTGCACGTGCAGATCGACACACGCTGACCCCCAGGAGTGGTGGTAGTGACCATCGCGTCCTGGAGGGCAGCGGTACTCACCAAGTTCTTAGAGAACAAGGGGAGGTGAAGGCCTGACAGTGAGCCGGATGGAACCGCCAGACACGGGAGAACAGTGGAGGAATGGGCGAGGACTGGGCCCCCGGAGGGGTCAGCCAGCTTGACCGGTACAGGTGCAGAGAGAGGAGTGAGGGTAGTGCTGTCGCGAAAGAAACAGCGGGAGGCACATGAGTCAAGCTTAAAGGTGTGCAAGGCCTCAGCAGGCGCAGTACCAGGGAGAGCTAACTCACTAGCACCTAGAGCAGCAGCCTCTATACCCGGGTCAGGCAGCACACATAGGGAACAGACACCCTCAGTACCAATAGGCAAAGCATACATGGCAGTGAGGATAGCGTCATAGTCTAGAGCAAAGATATCCACACCCTGCCTAAGCAGCTTTAGCCAGCGGGGAAGCTCAGCCACGGCGCCAATTTCTGCACGCTAGGTGTCGCTCAGACAGGAGAAGCGGCGGGACTGTGTGTGACCAACTGTCCAGCAAGCCTGACCAGCCCAAGCACCTGTGCGGGCAGCGAGCACTACTCCGAGACGCCCCACGCTGAGCGTACCACTCACGAAGCTGCTGAGGCGTAAGGATCACTGGAGGACGCTGCTGAAGCTGCGCCAGGCCACCGCCAGAGACTCCCAATTGAACAGCTGCACAACGACTGCCACTACTGCCACCGCCACCACGCCTACAAGTGTACCACTCACGTAGCTGCTAGGGTGGAAGGGACTCGCGCTGACTCCGCTGCAGCTGCATCTGGCCACCGCCAGAAACTCCCCACCAAACAGCTCCACAGAGAATGCTAGTACGGCCGCCACCACTCCCACTGCTACCACCACCGCCGTCACCACTCCCACCGCTGCGACGAAGAGAAGTCATAGCGGGTAAGCTAGGAGGCGCGCGACCAGTAGGGCAGCATGGAGGAAGGCAGGGCGGCTAGCACGGAGGAAGGCAGGGCAGGCACCAGGGCCGCAGGAGGGCAGTGAGCTGGCCGCAGGTAAGCGGCGAGCGGGCAGCAGGGGGGGCGGCTAGGGGGCTAGGGGCAGCAGGCGGGGCTGCAGGGGCGGCGAGCAGGGCAGAACTGGCGGCGTGCGGGGCTGCAGGGGCGGTTAGCGGGCTGCACGGGCGAAGCGCGGGTCTGCAGGGGCGGCTAGTGGGGCTGCAATTGCGGCTAGCAGGGCAGCATTGGCGGCGCGCGAGGCCTAGGGGCGGTTCGCGGGCTGCAGGGGCGAAGCGCACGGGCCGCAAGGGGCGAGGGGCGGGCCGCAAGAAGCGGCGCGCGCGGGGCGACGGGCGACGGGCGTCGGGCCGGGGCCTAGGGGCGACGGGCGACGAGCCGGGGCTAGGGGCGACGATCGACGGGGCCGGGGCTAGTGGCGACGGGCTGAGGGGCGACGGGCGTCGGGCTGGTGCCTAGGGGTGACGGGCGACGGGCCGGGGCTAGGGGCGATGGTCGACTGGGCTGGGGCCTAGGGGCGACGGGCCGAGGGGCTAGGGGCGACGGACGAAGGGCCGGGGCCAGGGCCTAGGGGCGACGAGCGCGGGGCAACGGACGACGGGCCGGGGCCTAGGGGTGTCGGGCGACGGGCCGGGGCACCTGGCCTAGGGGCGACGGGCCGGGCTAGGGGCGACGGGTCTACAGGCCGGGCTAGGGGCGACGGGCGGGCATAGAGGCGACGGGCCGAGGGGCGACGGGCCGGGGCGACGGGTCTAGGGGCGACAGGCCGGGGCGACGGGCCTATGGGCAACAGGCCGGGCTAGGGGCGACGGGCCTACGGGCCGGGCTAGGGGCGACGTGCCGGCCTAGGGGCGACGGGCCTAGGGGCGACGGGCCGGGGCGACGGGCCGGGGCGACGGGCCTAGGGGCGACGGGCTGGGCTAGAGGCGACGGGCCTACGGGCCGGGCTAGGGGCGACGGGCCGGCCTAGGGGTGACGGGCCTAGGGGCCGGGCTAGGGTCGTCGGGCCGGCCTAGGGGCGACAGGCCGGGGCTAGGGGCAACAAGCCGCACGACGGCGGCGCGCTGGGCAGCAGGTGCGACACGAGGGTTGCTAGGGGCGGATAGTGGGGCAGCATAGTGGTGGGCCCAAGGAAAAAAACGGTCCTAGCGAAGGACCTGCTCTGAAACCATGTCAGAAGAATGAACAAGAATGAATGCATTGAACAGAAAGTTGGTACAAGTACTAACCCTAATTGGGTTGTACCCCTTATGGGCTACCCCACTATAGCCTACACACATGTAAGCACTATAACATTCTGACAAGGTCGACCAGTGGAGGGCGTCAACTTGGGTGACGCCCACCAGGGGAAGCCAACTGGGTGTGGTCGGCTAGCAGGTGTACTGGTCGACCTAGAGTTGGTCGACCAAAGGAGTGGTCGACCTGGTGTGGGCGGTCGACGGGCCTGGGATGACACACCTGGTCGACATGGTTGCCTGGTCGACCAGGTTACCCGGACGACGAGGTGTGCGAGGTTCGCGACCGTCGCCCAGGTAGATCTGGAAAGTCGACCTGTGGTTCGGTGGCACGAGGTGTGAAAATAACGAACGAGAATGGGATGAACTAGCAGCAGGATGAGTACAAGTACTAACCCTGAGTTGTGTTGTACCCCATATAGGCTACCCCACTACAGACTACACAATGTGCAACATATAAGTTTGACACACCCCCTTAGGCAAAGTGGGGGACAACAAGTGGTCACAAGACCAGTCAAGAAAAGCAAAGCAAGCTCAGGGTGGATCACAAAGTCACCACACAGTCCGAGCACAAGCAAAGGGCCACAAGGCCAGTTCACATGCAGAGTTATATAAAAGAGAACAAACAATACAGTGATCATACCCTAGCAAGTACAAGCATGCATGTATACATAGAGATCACAGTACAAGCAGAGTCAATAGTAAGCAAGTGAGGCAAAGTGGGCACAAGGCCTAACACAGTAGCAAAGCGCTGATGATCAACAGGCGGAAGTGCCTTGGTGAAGACATCAGCAGTGTTGGCCCGAGTGGCCACGTACGCAAGACGAAGCTGGCCATGCTGCTGCAACTCTCGAGCAAGGAAGTATCGCGGAGCGATGTGCTTCGTTCTGTGCTCCAGTCTGTGCTCCTGACACAAGGCAATCATGGCCTTGTTGTCTATGTACAGAACTGAAGGCGAACGAGGCTGCTCTCCCAAGTCAGTCAGCAAGTAGGTGAGCCAGCGTAGCTCCCGAGCAGCCATTGCCCCAGCGTAGATCTCAGCCTTAGAAATGGAGCTGAGAACCGAAGACTAGCGGGTAGACTGCCACAAAACAGAGCCGTAACCAAGGCTGAAGGTGTAACCCTGTGACGACCGCTGCGTAGCTGAGTCGTCAACCCAGGAGGCGTCTGCATGACCACTGAGGACAACTGGACCCCGTCTTCCAAGCACAAGCCCCATGCTCGACGTACTGCACAGGTAACGCAGTACCCTCTTCGCAGCATCCCAGTGCACCTTTCGGTGCCTACCGGGAGCCACGTAGCGAGCCAGAAGGCTGAGAGGGTACGCGAGGTCAGGTCGTGTGCAAGTCATCAGGTACATGAGGCAACCCACAAGCTCTGGGTACGGACCACTCGGCTCTACGGACTCGTCCGAAGGTGGAGCTGAGAGGAGTGGGCTGTGGCAAGGAGAACTGGAAGCAGAAGCGCTGAAGGACCTAGTGCACCATCTGTGACTGAGTCAGTGTGATGGTGCGCCGTGCTCTGTCCTGGGTGATATGCAAGCCAAGATAGCTATGCGGTTCACCCAGGTCAGTGCAGGTGTGTCTCTTCTGCAGCTCCGACTTCACAAGAGTCAGTGCCTCAGTGTCAGCAGTGGCAAAGACGAGGTCGTTAACGTAGACAAGGACGTAGAACGGCGGCAGCGAGGTGTCGGTGCATAGAAAAAACGACGGGTCAGCACTAGCAGGAGCAAACCCAAGAGCCGCAAGTGTAGTCCTCAGTGTGTCGTGCCACTCGCGAGGCGCCTAGCCGAGACCGTAGACTGGCCGCCGAAGACTCCACTGAGTACCTGCAGGAAAACACTCAGTGAAACCAGGTGGGCGGCGCAGCCAGATCTCCTCGTGCAGGCTGCCCTGCAAGAACGCTGTGCTGAAGTCTAGAGAGTGCAACTCGTAGTCACGCTGAGCAACGACGTGCAGCAACACCCAAAGAGTAGTCATCTTCGGGGTGGGGGAGAAGGTATGAAAGTAGTCAACTCCCTGTCACTGACTGAAGCCTCTAGCAACGTAACGCGCCTTGAAGGCAGGCGGAGAACCCGGCGGCCGCTTCACCTTGAAAATCCACATGCCATCGACTATGTTCGCCCTAGACGGGGGAACTGCGTCGACGTAGGTGCCTGTGGACTTCTAGGATGCCATCTCGGCATCCATAGCTGCCTACCACTGAGAGGAGTAAGGACCCGTAATCGCCTCTGCGTAAGAGCGCGGGGTCGGGATGTCTGGAGCATCCGGGTCTACCTCAGGGGCAAGCAGCATGGAAGCGAAACGAGGTACAGCAGCTGCAAGACACTCAAAGTCCTCCTGCCTGTCCTCAAGGACGTCCGTGCCAAGAGCACACTCACCCCCGACGAACGGAGGACTTGCAGGCACAGACTCAGCAACTAGAGCAGAGGAGTAGTCGAGACGGCAGGCAGCAGCAAAGTCAAGCAGCTCAGCAACAAGAGCAGACGCAGCAGTAGACTCAAAGGAAGGGTCAGTGACTGCAGTGGCAAGGAGACGAGCGACAGTGGGACTGGCAGCAAGCGCGCGGCTAGACTCAGGGTCAGGGACCTCAGGAAGAGAGGACTCAGGAGGAGCAGGCAGAGGAACACGCAGTGGAACAGAGGAAGGACGAAGTGCCATAGTGTGCGTGCCGGGGAAAGGAGGACGACGCAAACGAGGAGCACAACGAGCAGTGCGAACAGGCGAGACAGGACGAGACACAGGCTCACGACGCTCTGTAAGACCTCCGGACTGCTCAGTGTAAGGAGAGGGAGCACGGAGTGGGGAGGCTGGCTGTAACGGCGGCTGCGACTGGTCAGGCGGTGGATACAGGAAGGGAGGAGGAAGACCAGTAGAAGACGGGACACTAAGAACCTGCTGAAGCAGGGGAACGAAGTACGGTCACGGCCGCACAGTGTCTCCAGCACCTCCAGATCCAGGGTCAAGAGCTCCAGCAATAACAGCAGCACCTCCAGCTCCAGTGTCTCTCTAGCCCCTCCAGCTCCGGGAGCTCCACTCCGACAGTGTGCGCGCAGAACAAGCCACTCACACAGCGCGGACAGTCGCGGCGAAGCACCAGCAGGACCTCCAGACAAAGCAGCACCCCGAGGCTCAGCACCCCCAGTCTCCGCACCCTCCGACTCCGCACCCCCAGGCTCAACACCCTCAAGTTCAGCACCCCCAGGCTCAACACCCCCAGACCCCGCACCCCCCAGCTCCGTGTTGGTGCAACCCTACGGTTTGCATTCGGCTTGTTGTCCGTGCGCGTGCATGCGTGTGTACATGGAATGGTATGAGGGCATGAAATAATATATATTTCATGCTTACAATAGTGTGTGAATGATGAGGCATGATTTTGAATGTGTGTGTCGAGTCAATAGCGAGTTATCGCTAGTCGCGTGTCATGTCGTCGTTTGCGTGTCGTGTGCGGTTTTCTATTTTGTCGTGTGTGGAACGTTCGGCGTGTCGCAGGTGTGCGCAGCAGACTTCCAAGAACTCAAGGAAGAATTTACCTTGAAGAACCAGAGCCTTGGTTTCAAGAATCAAGTGATTTCGAAGCTCTCCAAAAAGGGTAAACTTTAAGATAGTGAGAATAGTTGCATTACTTTGTGTAGTGTAACATTTCTCTTGGTGTAGGCCCTTGTGGAGGGTAGTTTCGAGACCCTTCGTGGTTGGGGACAGTGTGGCACTGTTCCACATCACTGTACCTCGGCTCTTGGGGTTTGTAGGAGCTGGGAGTCATTCCCAACTCGTAACTCTTCCTAATTTTGTGTTCTAAGTCTATAGTGGCTACCATAGTGCCGTTCGTTCAAATCGACGCTGTGTCGAGAATCCTTTATCAAATCGTGCAATCAAAATTGCTTATTGTAGGCGACGTTAAGACGCTCCAGATCCAAGTTGAATCAGGTCATTTGAAGCTGTGACCAGAACGCTATCAACGTTTGAAGCCGCTCTGCAGAAATCCGTCTGTGCACTCTATCTTTCGTTGTAGGCACATTCAAGCCTATTGTGACTATAACAAGTGGTATCAGAGCCCCTTGGAGCAGTTTCGACAATGGCTGGACCTGAGGAAAGGGGTGGCAGAGTTGGTGGTGGCAGTGGAGAAGCCCAAGCTCAAGGCCAACCCCGTCATTCAGCCATGGCGCCCATGCAACCAAGTCTTGGCCCACCTAGGGATGAGCCTAGGGTGTTTGGGCTTGACAAGTTCAATGGTGACAACTTTGCTGAATGGTCCTTCAAGATGGAGAACATCTTTGACCACTATGACCTGCTGGAGGTGATGGAAGGAACGGAGAAGCGCCCCGAGAACGACCCGGAGAAGAGCCCGTGGGTGCGGAAGAGCGCACAAGGCTATCTCCTACTTGGGCAAGCGTTGGGGAGCAGCCAGATCCGTCACATCAAGCCATTCCAGTGTGAACCAGAGAAGGGACCAAAGGCATGGGCTGCTCTCAAGGGTGTACACGCTCCTGCAACAGCGGCGGTAGCGGTGGTGTTGGAACGGCAAATGGCGGCACTACGAATTGAAGAAGACGAAGCGGTTGAAGAAGGGGTGCAGAAATTCTTCGACTTGTTGACGCGGCTTGAGGGAGCTGATTTGAACTACAGTGAGCTCCAAAAGAAGACCAAGTTGCTGGCCTTACTCCCAGAGTCATGGTCCTCTCTCATCATCAACCTCAATCGTGACTTGCCCCGCCTCTCGCTCGAAGACGTGAAGCGAGCGATCCTTCAAGAGGATTTCCGTCGCCGTGAGTTGGCGAGTGCGGATGGCGCCGGGGCAGCAAGCATCGGCCGTGGATATGGCCGTGGAAGGGGCAGAGGACGAGGAGGAGGAAGGTTTGGAGGCAGCAACTTCAACGGAGGCCGCGGGAGTAGCGGATACGGCAATGACAACAAGAACAACGGACGCGGTCGCGGACGGTTCGACGGCGAGTGTCATTTTTGCCACAAGAGCGGACACATGTGGCGCGATTGCTACAAACTCCCTGATGGGTGGACTCCTGATCAAGGCCAAGAGGGTAGAGGAGCAGGAGGAGGGAGAGGAAGAGGCCGCGGAGGCCGTGGCGGTCGCGGAGGTGGTGCTGCAAGTATGAAGAGTGCCGGCAACGAGAGGGAGTCGAGGGACGATCGCTTCCCGGGTCAATTCTTCTTCGTGTCCACGCAAGCATCGGCTGGTCCAAAGAAGGATGAAGGCTTTGAGGAGCCAGCAGCTGTGGGGAAGGTCACCCTACACTCCCTGGACTATTGGGTGATCGATAGCGGCGCTACCTATAGCATGACACCTCGTGTGGACTTGCTCACCGAACTTGAGCCGTCACCGGTGAAGCATGTGACATCGGCTTTGGGGCAGCAAGCAGAGGTGAAAGGCATGGGCAAGGCCATATTCAAGGGTGCTTATGGGAAGATGGTGGGCCTCAAGAACGTGCTTTGGGTGCCCAACCTTGCTGCCAACCTGATTTCCGTGCGGCGGTTGCAAAAGGCCGGCATGGACACGAGCTCGAAGGGAGCTAAGACCTACACCGCGAGGCTTGGCGAGCGGATTTTTTGGGACCTTCACGAGGATAGGGATGTCTACAACGAGATGTGGCAAATCCCTGTGGTCCCCATGCCTAAGGAGAGGCAAGTGGCAGCAAGCATCAGCACCAAGGGTGAAGCGGTTGGTAGCGGCGATGGCGCGAACGGTCGCGCTAAGGAGATTAAGTCCAAGAAGTGCAATCTTGGAGGGAACACCAAGCTCGGTGAACACGAGGAGAGTGGTGCAGCAGCCAAGAAGCAGCACAAGGATGAGGAGAACCCCATGGCAGCAGCGGAGGAGGAGTACGGAGAGAACATGTGGGGCACTATTGCGAGTGCGGCATTCTCCAATCCAACTTCGGCTACGGGGGAGTGTGATTGGCTCACCTTGCATCGGCGAATGGGGCATGTGGCCCTGCCCATCTTGCAGCAGCTAGTGAAGAATGAGATGGTTGCTGGCATACGTGTGAAAGGGGAGCCCGATGAGGTACTTGGCTGCCCGACGTGCATGCAAGCCAAGTTCACCCGTTACCCGTTCTCTAGTTCGGAGGCAACGGCTAAGGCACCACTTGATGGACGTGGTGGGCCCCCTGAAGCTTGGAGCTGCTGGAGCTGAGTACTTTCTCACCATTGTGGACATCTACACTCGCATGACTTCGGTGTACGTGCTGTCCAAGAAGAGTGATGTGGCTGAAACAGTGAAGACCGATTGGTTGCCGATGGTGGAGCGGCAACAAGACCGGTTAGTGAAGGCAATTCACACCGATCGAGGGGGAGACTTCCTGAGCAAGGAGTTCTCATTGTGGCTGAAGAAGAATGGCATAAGGCACTCCCTTACCATGCCATACTCCCCTGCAATGAACGGAATCGCCGAGCGAGCGAACCGGACAATCACGGAGACGGCGCGTGGGTTGCTCATTGAAGCTGGGCTACCCGAATATTTCTGGCCAGATGCGGTGCGGAGTGCGTGTGTGGCCAAGAACAGAGCCTTGACTCATGTGGGAGCAGACAAATGGGTGCCCTATGTGGAGTGGATTGGAAGGAAGCCAAAGGTGGATATGCTTCGGGTGTTCGGGTGCATGTGCATGGCGCTCGTGCCTAACCATCTTCGACACAACAAGCTCGGTGCCAAGGCGATATGGGCTGTGCACTTGGGCATGGCTCAAAACAGCAAGGGATGGCTTCTTTGGGACCCATTCACTAAGAAATTCTTGGTGAGCAGGGACTGCAAATTCATGGAGAATCTGATGTATAAGGATTGGAAGGCGGAGAATGAGGCGAAGATAGGCATGCGGTTTGGGGAGGTGAAGAGTTCCGGTTTGGAGCATGTGGAGCTGCCCTTGGAGCTGAGCAGCGGCAGCACCACCACAAGGCAATCTTCCCTTGTGAATGGGGGAGAGGAGGCCAAGGATGCAGAGGAAGAAGAGGAGGAGGTGCAGCAAGTGAGCGAGCGTGCACCGACACTTCCTTCTCGCACTACGAGTGCTCCACGGATCCGAGTCACCCCGCAGCAACGCCAAGGCCTTCATGTCCCTGCAGCTGAGGAGGAAGGAAGGGGCAAAAGGAGAATACAAGCCCCTAATAGGCTGACCTATGATGCATTGGGAAAGCCACCAAAGTCAGCTCTGGCCGGAGCGGCACTTATAGTTGGAGATGACGAGGAGAGTGACTACGAGGAGTGTGCCTTCGCGTTCTTCTCTCCGGTGGAGATGCCGGGGGAACCAGCAACTCTCAAGGAGGCCTTGGAGAGTAGTGATGCTGAGGAGTGGAAGAAGGCAATGGAGAGTGAGCTGAAGAGCATTGAGGAGAATGGCACGTGGGAATTGGTGGAGCTACCGGAGGGGCGTAAGGCGATTACGTCCAAGTGGCTTTTCAAGATCAAGTCCGACGCCGACGGCAAGATCGAGCGCTACAAGTCTAGGCTTGTGGCGAAGGGGTACCAGCAGAAGGAGAAGGTGGACTATAAGGAGTTGTTTGCTCCTGTGGTGAAGCCGACGACGCTGAGAACCCTACTCGCGGGAGCTGCCATCAAAGGATGGGTGGTGAAACAAATGGATGTCACAACGGCATTCCTCAACGGCGTCCTTCAGGAAGAGATTTTTATGGCGCAGCCAGAGGGGTTTGATGATGGTAGTGGCAGAGTTATGAGGCTGAAGAAGGCCCTTTATGGACTGAAGCAGGCCCCTAGGCAGTGGTACTTGAAGCTGCGAGGAGTTTGGAGGAGATGGGCTTCACTCCTTCATCCGCCGATCATTCCTTGTTCATGCTTGGCGAGGGGGAGCAGAGGAGTTTCATGGTGTTTTATGTGGATGACATCTTCATTTTCTCACCCTCTTCTGACCTTGTGAAGGAGGTGATGCTGAAGCTTCAAGACAAGTTCAAGTGCAAGGCCCTTGGTGACGTGAGCTTCTACCTTGGGCTCCACATCGAACGAGATGTGGAGAAGCGGTGCATGCGGGTGCATCAACGAAAGTACCTGGAGGCATTGGCTGCCAATTTTGGGCAGAGTGAAGGTCATGTGGCTACACCCTTTCCCTCTGGGTTCAAGTGTGTGAATGGACCAGAGGAGGAGAGCGTTGGTGAAGAGGAGAGGCGCCGTTTTCACTCGTTGGTGGGCAGCCTCATGTACGCGGCGGTAAACACCCGACCGGACGTCGCGTTTGCTACCGGACAGTTGGCTAGGGTTGTTCAATGCCCTAATGAGGAGCAGGTAGCAGCTGGAATGAGGGTGGCCAAGTATCTTGGCCAAACACCGACCGTTGGGCTGCAATATTCGGCGGCGGCGCAAAGACGCCAAAAGGGCGCGGATGGTGTTGAACCCGGGCGTTTGTTCCTCACTGCATTCTCGGATGCTTCTTTTGCATCAGAACCAGAGGACATGACAAGTGTTGGAGGGTTCATTTGCTGTGTTGGTGGAGGCCCAACTGCTTGGGAGAGCAAGAAGCAGGTGGATCAAGCATTGAGCTCGGTGGAGTCCGAGTATATGGCACTCTTCCGTGCCGTACGAGAGATTATGTGGCAGCGGCGTTTGTTGGCTGAATTGGGTGAGGAGCAGCAAGGACCTACCCCACTCTACTGTGACAGCCAGGGTGCCATTGCTCTTGCTAAGAACCCTGTGTTGCATGGCCTCACCAAGCACATGAGGGTGAAGTGGCATTGGACGAGGAGCATGGTGGCCGCGGGTGAAGTTGAGTTGCACTATGTGAAGACGACAAGGCAGCCAGCTGACGTGATGACCAAGAGGCTGGTTGAGCAGCAGCATTGGAAGTGTTGCAAGCTGGCTGGGATGGCTCTGAACTGAGAGAGCAAGATCCTAAGGCCAACAATCCGAGGGGGAGTTTGTTGGTGCAACCCTACGGTTTGCATTCGGCTTGTTGTCCGTGCGCGTGCATGCGTGTGTGCATGGAATGGTATGAGGGCATGAAATAATATATATTTCATGCTTACAATAGTGTGTGAATGATGAGGCATGATTTTGAATGTGTGTGTCGAGTCAATAGCGAGTTATCGCTAGTCGCGTGTCACGTCGTCGTTTGCATGTCGTGTGCGGTTTTCTATTTTGTCGTGTGTGGAACGTTCGGCGTGTCGCAGGTGTGCGCAGCAGACTTCTAAGAAATCAAGGAAGAATTTACCTTGAAGAACCAGAGCCTTGGTTTCAAGAATCAAGTGATTTCGAAGCTCTCCAAAAAGGGTAAACTTTAAGATAGTGAGAATAGTTGCATTACTTTGTGTAGTGTAACATTTCTCTTGGTGTAGGCCCTTATGGAGGGTAGTTTCGAGACCCTTCGTGGTTGGGGACAGTGTGGCACTGTTCCACATCACTGTACTTCGGCTCTTGGGGTTTGTAGGAGCTGGGAGTCATTCCCAACTCGTAACTCTTCCTAATTTTGTGGTCTAAGTCTATAGTGGCTGCCATAGTGCCGTTCGTTCAAATCGACGCCTGCACGGACACCCGTGCGAATGACATTCGGGCAGGCCTCACTACCCCCACCCGTCCCACGCTGAACCAACCACTCACGGAGCTGCTGGGGCGACTGGGTCTCGCTCCAACGCTGCTGCTGCTGGCCCCGACCACCACCAGGGCCTCCACGCCGAGGTCCAAACAAACCACCACTAGTCCCACCGTTCTCATCTTTTGCTAGTGAAACTACTTGCGGTTTTTTCCCCGTGAATGCACAAGTGCTAGAGAACGACTAAGGGAACGAACGCAGAGATCCCTCCTACCCCGTGCCTAGCCCGTAGTCTAGCTCCCGTTGATACAGTTATCTCCGCAGAGATATCCTCTCCCACCAATTCGCCAATTCGTTTTGCTATCCGCTAAGAAATCATGATTTGGATTGTTTCAATTTCCCGCTTCAACGGTTACCCTAAGCGGGCAACAATTCAACCTGCATGATACTGCCACAGATAGAGTGTATTTAGATATCGCAGCTGGTGCTATGTGCTTTGCTCACGTGTTGGCACTGGCTGCCACCTCGGAGGTGGGTATATCGAGACGAAATTTCCAGGAAATTTCGTCCCGATTGTTGAGATAGGTAGGAAGGAATGAGATGAATTAGGGCAAGGAGGGGATACAATGAAGTGTCGAGCAAATTACTGTACCCCCTAAGGCTAAACCCACGACAGCCTTAATAACAGTAAACAATTAATTTGACACACCCCATAGGCGAAGTGGGGGATAGCCAGAGAAAGCAATGGTCACAAGATCAGTCAAAAGAACCAACAAAACAACGCCCAGGGTGGATCTCAAGATCACCACACAATCCGAGCACAAGCAAGCGGCCACAGGACCAGTTCACATGCAGTGTGATAACAATAAAAAGGTACAATTATCACAACCTAGCAAGTGTACGCATGAAGAGAGCAGAAGTGTCGGCCTTGGAGGCCACTGAAGAAAAGGCGGAGCTGAGAACACTGCTGCAACGCTCGTACGGGAAAGGAACAAAGTGCACAGTGCTACATTTTGCTCGCGAGTCTGACCAAGTAGCGCCCCCACCCACCAACTTGACTGAACCCCCACCCACCAACTTGATTGAACCCCCACCCACCAACTTGACTGAACCCCCACCCACCAACTTGACTGAACCCCCACCCACCAACTTGATTGAACCCCCACCCACCAACTTGACTGAACCCCCACCCACCAACTTGATTGAACCCCCACCCACCAACTTGACTGAACCCCCACCCACCAACTTGACTGAACCCCCACCCACCAACTTGACTGAACCCCCACCCACCAACTTGACTGAACCCCCACCCACCAACTTGATTGAACCCCCACCCTAAGTTGGAAAAAACGCGTTTTGCGTTTTGTACGATTTTGTATATACGCCAGAGTATATACGCAAAACGCAGGCCATGCGGGGTCTGGTACGCACAAGAATACGCTTGCCCGGGCAGGAAAAAGGTTTTTCCCGGGCAGTTTTTTGGGGTAAGAGGTGGGGATGGGGGGGTGCTGTAACCCCCATCCCCTTTCTAAAAAAACAGAAAACTATTCTACTACAACAACAGAACGAGAACATGTTGCTGTAGGAGTAGCAGCCATGGTGGCTTGGGGGGTGAGGTAGCTAGAATAGTAAGCGAGAGAATGAATATCGAAAGAACAAATGCATCTCCTTATGCCTGGGAGATTGAGTGGGGTTCGGCTCCCAACCAGTAGCGGACTGTGGAATGCTGGGGTGAAAAGGGTTGTGAAACGGTGGAGGGGAGAGGTTGATGAGGTTTGGAGCCCGAAATTCAAAATTCGAGTTCATTTCGCAACATCTGCGACTCGGATTTGAGATCGCCACGTCGCGAGCTCCAGATTGATTTTTTTACTTTTTTTTCCCGGTCTGCCCGAAATGTTGTTTGGCGAATTTACAAATTATACGCAGCGTACGAATTTGATAAGAGTATAAACGCAAAACGCAACATCACAGAAGCGTTTTTTCCAACTTAGCCCCCACCCACCAACTTGATTGAACCCCCACCCACCAACTTGATTGAACCCCCACCCACCAACTTGATTGAACCCCCACCCACCAACTTGATTGAACCCCCACCCACCAACTTGATTGAACCCCCACCCACCAACTTGATTGAACCCCCACCCACCAACTTGATTGAACCCCCACCCACCAACTTGATTGAACCCCCACCCACCAACTTGATTGAACCCCCACCCACCAACTTCCTCAGGTCCAGACATTGTCGAAACTGCTCCAAGGGGCTCTGATACCACTTGTTATAGTCACAGTAGGCTCCAATGTGCCTAAAACGAAAGATAGAGTGCACAGCCGGATTTCTGCACAGCGGCTTCAAACGTTCATATCGTTCTGGTCACGGCTTCAAATGACCTGATTCAACTTGGATCTGGCGCGTCTTAATGTCACCTACAATAGGCAATTAAGATCGCACGATTCGACCAAGTATTGACGACACAGCGTCGGTTTGAACGAACGGCACTATGGCAGCCACTATATTCTTAGAACACAAGATAGGAAGAGTTACGAGTTGGGAATGACTCCCAGCTCCTACAAACCCCAAGAGCCGAGGTACAGTGATGTGGAACAGTGCCACACTGTCCCCAACCACGAAGGGTCTCGAAACTACCCTTCACTAGGGCCTACACCAAGTGAAATGTTACACTACACAAAGTAATGTAACTATCTTCAATATCTTGAGGTGTACCCTTTTGGCGAGCTTCGAAATCACTTGAGGCTTGACACCAAGGCTCGGGCTCTTCATCACAAACTCATCCTTGAGTTCTTGATGGGTCTGCTGCACACACCTGCGACACGCCGAACGTTCGACACAGGACAAAATAGAAACCGCGCACGACAAAATAGAAACCGCGCGCGAGACACAAACGACCGCGTAACACGCGTCTAGCGATAACTCGCTATTGACTCGACACACACACTCGACATCATGACTCAACATTCACACACAATTATAAGCATGAAATATATATTATCCCATGCCCTCATACCATTCCATACACACACACATTCACGCACACGGACAACAAGCCGAGTGCAAACCGTAGGGTTGCACCAACAGCATGAACAGTGCTAATGACCGGAACCAAAGATACGCCCTTACCACTCTCACCCCTCACCACCCCTCACCGCCCACCGCCCTGTGTGCCGGGTGCAGCGCTACCGGGCGAGGAGGTGGCGGGGGTGCTGGTGAACTGTGCGGGCGGGCTGAACAACAAGGCCATTCAGGACGACTGGCGCATCCGCCTCGCGCTGCCCCTCTTCCTCCTCATCGACTGGCTTCTCTCCTTCTCTCCCTTAGCCACTGCCATCTTCAACCGCGTCCGCATCAGGTCAACCTTCCTCTGCTGCTTTGTCAATTTACCATCTTCTTTTGCAAGCCGCCCATCCATTCCACTTCCCATCCACTCCCCCTCACAGATCACCCCTTGTATTGTCCCTCATCCCAAGTCCGTCCCCATTCGCTCTCTTCTCCCTACCCCCCCCCCCCCTCCCCCACCTTCCTCTTCCCCCCACCTCCCTCTCTCCCCGTGGGCAGGGACAACGTGGCATCGGTGCTGCGAGCGGTGTACAGCAACCCCGATGCCGTCGACGACGAGCTCGTGCAGGTGATGCTGAGCTCGTGCAGGTGATGCTGAGCTCGTGCAGGTGATGCTGAGCTCGTGCAGGTGATGCTGAGCTCATGCAGGTGATGCTGAGCTCGTGCAGGTGATGCTGAGCTCGTGCAGGTGATGCTGAGCTCGTGCAGGTGATGCAGAGCTCGTGCAGGTGATGCAGAGCTCGTGCAGGTGATGCAGAGCTCGTGCAGGTGATGCAGAGCTCGTGCAGGTGATGCTGATGCTGAATTTGACATTGATAGCCATGATGATGGTGGTGCCATGGCAGGTGATGATCAAAATGGTGGTGATGCGGACATGCATGCTTTGGTACTTCCTCAGGAAGTTGAGAGTGTCAACCGATCCACACATCACATCGGGCACCCACCTCTCATCTCATCTGCCTAGGCATGGGACACAACTCGTGCTGCGTGTGCTACCTAACCGTTGTGCACCCCTCGCCCTGCCTCCCCCTGCCCCTGCAGCTCATTTGTGCGCCAGCAGAGGACCCCGGGGCGCTGCAGGTGTTTATAGCGGTGCTCACGGGCCCACCTGGCCCGCGCCCGGAGCACCTGCTGCCACGCATGGAGGCACCGCTGCTGCTGCTGTGGGGCGAGCAGGACCCTTTCACGCCGCTCGATGGCCCCATGGGGCGCTTCTTCTCGCACCTGCCGCAGCACCGCCCCCTCACCACCATGGTCACACTCCCCCTGTGCGGCCACTGCCCCCACGACGACCAGCCGGTCGCCGTGCAGCAAGCGCTGCTGCCATGGCTCGCCCAGCTGGGCAGCACGAAGTAGTGCATCCTTTGTGCTTCCAACTGCATGCATAGGCGCGCTTGCCTGCACAAGTGGTGTGGCATGAGAGTTGCCTAATGCATAGAAGAAACCCTAGTAGGGTGTACTAGTAAATGCCCCGCAGTAGGGGTAAAAAAACTTCCTTTCACTAGGTGTTATGTACGCAGTACATACCCAGGCCCCTAGATTGGTTTTGGGGCACGCTGAAAAATCAGAGTCGTCACAAGCACCATACATGTCACTGGAACCGCACGCGCAACAACCATGGTATAAGAAATAGTCAACAGACTCGACCCGGTACGCGGCGATCCATCCGCCGCGGTAGCAATCACGCAGCCTCCCTTCGTCCCCGTCTTACCCTGGCCTCCCCTCCCTCCCGTCACACACGTCGCTTGCATCCCTCCGGTCGCTCTCGTATCCAGCTCCATCTCCCCCCTCGCTCCCGCTCCCCCCTCGCTCCCGCTCCTCCCGTCGCCCCTGCTCCTCCCGTCACTCCCGCTCCTCATGTCCCTCTCGTCCCTCATCCCATTGGCTCCCGTCCCTCTTCCCGTTGCTCCCGTCCCTTCCGTCCCTTCCATCTCTCCCGTCCCTCCCGTCGCTTCCGTCCCTCCCGTCACCCACGTCGCACCCGTCGCTCTCTTTCCTTCGGCCCCTCTCGTCCCTCTGGGTCTCTCGCATTCCTTCCCTCTTCGCCTCTCCCCTTTCCCTACACTGTTCTACCCTCCGCGCTGCGTCCCCGTTTCCCTGTGCGCAGTTCCCCCCTTTCCCTACCCGCAGCTTCCCCACTTCCCTACGTGCAGCTTCAACCCTCCCCTGCGCGCAGTTCCCCCCCCTTCCCTACAAGCGGCTTCAACCCTTCCCTAGGCACAGTTTCCCCGCTTTCCTGCGTGCAGTTTCCACCTTTCCTAAGCACCGTTTTCCCCCTGCCCTACGCACAGCTTCCACCTTTCCCTACTCGACGCCTCTCCCTTCCCATCTCGCATTTCAATCCCCCAATCCCTCCCGTCCCTCTGTCCCCCCTCTTCCGTCCCGTCTTTCCTTCTTCATCCATCCCTTTTCTCTTAAGAAGTACGAACTAGCAAAAGGGGAGTACATATGGCAAACCCTAGAAAACTGTACCCCCTATGGCTAACTCCAATATAGCCTAACAATATAAATATATAGTTTGACACATCCCCGTAGGCTAACTGAGAGATAGCAAAAACAACAACTGGTCGCAAGACCATTCAAGAGAAGAAGCAAAACAAAACTCATGGTGGATCTCAAGATCACCACACATTCCGAGCACAAGCAAGATGCCACAAGGCCAGTTCACATGCAGTGTTATAATAACAAAAGCAACAGAATTATCACAACCTAGCAAGTGCAAAAATGCCGGTATAAATATATTTAGCAGAATACAGCAAGTGCAAGACAAGCTCAAGAGGTGAGCAAGTGAGGCAGAGTAGGCACAAGGCCAAGAGTAGTACGGAAACGCGGATGATCATCAGACCCAAAGGTTTTGGTGAAAATATCAGCGGTGCTGGCTTGAGAGGCCACGTAAGAAAGAGAAGCTGAACACGCTACTGTAACTCTCGCACAAGAAAGTATCGAAGTGCAATATGCTTCATTCTTTGCTCCAGTCTCTGCTCCCGACACAAGGCTATCATGGCCTTGTTGTCGACGTACAGAACTGGAGGAGAACGAGGCCGCTCACCCAAGTCCGTGAGCATGTAGGTTAGCCAGCGTAACTCCTGCGCAGCCATAGCCCCAGCGTAGATCTTGGCCTCATGGCTGGAGCCAAGCACAGAAGATGAGCGAGTGGACCTCCACGAGACAGTGCCAGTGTCGAGACTGAAAGTGTAGCCTGTGAAGACCAGGAAGTCGCTTGGTCGTCAGCACACGAAGCGTCTGAGTGCCCTGTGAGCACAACTGAGCCCCGTTCCCCAAGCACAAGCCCCATGCCTGATGTACTGGCCAAGTAGCGGAGCACCCTCATAGCAGCCCGCCAGTGCTTAGGGCGGTGTCTCCAGGGCGCAACGTAGCGCGCCCTGATGCTCAGGGGGTACGCGAGGTCAGGCTGAGTGCACGGCATCAGGTACATGAGGTAACCCACAAGCTCTGAATACGGACCAGTCCGCTAAACAGATTCATCCGAAGGTGGAGCTGAGAGCAAGTCGCTATCACGGGATCATATTGACCAGCATGAGCCAAGTGGGAGGGCAGCATAGTACTAAGACAACAAATATGCTGTAAGGGAGTAGCGTAGAAGGATGGTGCTGTACCAGGCATGAGCCGAGGGCGAAGCGAGTCATCAGCTACAATGGGGGATACGGAGGCAGTGGGCTGCGAACGAAGTGTGGAATGCGGTATGAATGTGTGCACTGTACATAAGTGTGGCTTGTCGGTTTGGTGTGAGAATGCGTATGAGGCGTGCATGTTTCTTTTCCTTGCTCTGAATGTGTGCTTTCAAGGCAAAAGCCAGGATCTGCAAACGTGGACAAGCGCAGCAACCTGTCAGCTGGCAAGTAAAGCAAACGAGGATGCTGGTGCCTTGACAGCTGGGCACGAGACCCTTGCAAATGCCCATGCAAGCACAAACCGCTGGCGACTTGCAGATAGCCTCGGGCGCCCTTGAGCCTCACTACAGTGTGATGGGTGATTGTTTGTTTCTTGTTCGGCAACTAAAGCTCTGTGCTAGGCAAGTATCATCCAGTACATAAGATTGACCTAGGGCTAGAGCTCGCTACTTCGTTGTTTGTTTTCTGCATGTTGATAATAAGTCTTGTTAACCCAAACACACGCGTTCATTCGACAGAAGCCAAGTTGTCAGTAGCTCATGAATCAGTGAGTTTTTTGACAAACTACGAAGAAATAGCTAGGGCTGCGCCGGGACGAGGTGCGGATGGAGCTAAGATCTGGCAACCTTTATAAAACCGCGGTAGAAGGTGCACCGATGGCAACTCCAAAATGGAGGGCCGGGGAAGTCGGAGGAGCGGAAGGCGGAACGCAAACTTCGGCGCAAGGGAACGCACTAACCAGGGAGCCCTTCACCGTGCCAAATCGGAGCCAGGGCATGAGTGACCTGCCGAGCGGAGGCAGCGTCGTGCGAGGCAAGGCCGCTGGACAACCCCTCACGGAGGTGATGGCGGCAGGCACCACTTTGCTTAAGACGGACAATGAAAAAGCGAGCGCGGCGGAGACTGAAGTGCTGGAGCAAACGCGAAGGCTGTCCATGTCAGAGCATCATCACACGGAGGTCACGCATCCGTCCATCCGATACGCGGGCACGTGGGTGTCAAACTTATATACTATAGTCTGTTTAGGCTGTAGTGGGTCATTCATTCCTTCACTATTCTGACATGGTATTCTGAGCAGGTTCCCTAGTGGGAACGTTTTTTTTTTTAGGGCCCACCACGATTTTTTTTCCTGCCCTGCCCGCAGCGCGCCTCGCGCCTGCCTCACCTGCGCCGTCGCGCGCCCTGGCCTAGTACGGCCCGTCGCGGCCCTGCCTTCGCTGGCCCGTCGCGGCCCTGCCTTTGCCGCCCGTCGTTGGCCCGTGCTGGCCCGTCCCGGCCCGTCGCCGCTCGTCGCGGCCCTGCCTTCGCCGCCCACTACGGCCCTGCCCCACAGCCGCCCTGTCGCGGCCCTGCCTTTTGCCGCCCGTCGCTGGCCCGTCCCGGCCCGTAGCCGCCCGTCGCTGGCCTGTCGCCGCTCGTCGCGGCCCTGCCTTTGCCGCCCTGTCACCGCCCTGCCCTGCTGCCACCCCAGTCGCGGCCCTGCCTTCGCCGCCCGTCGCGTCCCTGCCCTGCAGCAGCCCTGTCGCGACCCTGCCCTACTGCCGCCCAAGTCGCGGCCCTGCCCTACTGCCACCCAAGTCGCGGCCTGTCGAGGTAGCTGTCGACTCTGGTGCTGCTAGGGGTGCTGAGCCTGAGGGTGCGGAGCCTGGGGGTGCTGAGCCTGAGCGTGTGGAGCCTGGGGGTGCTGAGCCTGGGGGTGCTGAGTCTGGGGTTGCTGAGCCTGGGGGTGCTGAGCCTGAGCGTGTGGAGCCTGGGGGTGCTGAGCCTGGGGGTGCTGAGTCTGGGGGTGCTGAGCCTGGGGGTGCTGAGCCTGAGCGTGCTGAGTCTGGAGGTCCTCCGGGTGTCCCATCACGGCGGGAGCCCCTCTCTCCGCAGCAGCTTCGTGAGTGGTACACTCGGCGCTATCGCCGTGCTGCTGGCGCTACTAGGCCTGCTGCTGGAGGTGCTTCTGGAGCTGGAGCTGTTGGAGGTGCTGCTGGTACTGGAGCTGCTGGAGCCGCTGGTCCTGGAGGTGCTGGTGCTGGAGGTACTGGCACTGTTGGAGGTCCTGCTTGTGTTGGAGCTGCTGGAGGTGCTGGAGCAGCTGGTCCCGGAGGTGCTCGTACTGGAGGTACTGGAGCTGCTGGGGCTGGTGGTGCTGCAGGAGTTGGAGCTGTAGGTGCTGGAGCTGTTACTACTGGAGATGCTGCTGGAGCTGGAGCTGTTGGAGGTACTGGAGCTGGTGGTGCTGTGGGAGTTGTAGCTGGAGACCCTGGAGCTGAGGGTACTGGTGCTGTCTCTACTGTTTCTGGAGGAGCTGCACGGCCGCGGCCGTACTACGTTCCGCTCCTTCAGCAGGTTCTTGGTCTCCTGCCTTCTACTAGTCCTACTCCTCCTTTACTGAGTCCACCGCCTGTCCAGTCACCGTCGCAGTTACAGCGAGCCTCTACACTGCCTGGTCCTTCACCTTATGTGTTTCCTATACAGCCTGCCGGCTGCATTCCACATGATTCCATGCTAGTTCATGCTCATTCCACTCATGCGCACACAACGCCAATGAGGCTCATCCGCAAGCCTCTTGGTGAGGAAATCTGCTGGCTGCTGGTGAGTCTTGATAAAGATTTGATTCACCGTCCCCCTTTTCACCTCCTTTCGCAGCCAGTGCCACTTGGTATGCATGTGCTTGTTCAGCCCATGAAGCACAGCATTCCTGGCCATCCCAAGAGCCCCCTTGCTATCACAAAACAGCGTCGTAGCAACCTTCTGCTCCTGGCCAATCTCCTCTAACAACCTCCTCAACCAAATCACCTCCTTCACCCCGTGAAACATTGCGATGTACTCTGACTCCACTGAGGAAAGGGCTGTCTCCGTCTGCTTCTTGGACCTCCAACTAACAGGTCCTCCCCCAACTACGCAGATGTATCCTCCCACAGATGAGGAATCCTCCTTCTTAGAAGCTCACGTAGCATCGGTGAACCAAGTGAGAAACAGCTTGCGTTCTCCAAGCCGCTCCCCCTTCTCTTTCAGCACCTCAACCCCTTTCTGCTTCACCTGTGCAGATGCGGAGTATTGAACTCCAATGCTTGGGTGAGAGTTCAGGTACTTCACCACACGCTCAGCTGCATCCACCTGCTCCTCTGATGGATTCTGCACCACCCTAGCCAGCCGCCCAACCGAGAAAGAGATGTCGGGCCTCGTATGAACCGCTGCATACAAGAGGCTGCCCACCAAGGACTGAAATCGCTGCTGCTCCTCGGCTTCAACCCCTTCATCCTCTGCTGCCTTCACAAGCTTGAATTCTGCTGGCAGGGGAGTTGCAACCTTGCGCTCATTCTCAATCCCATACTTATTCCCCAGCTCCTTAATGAACTTCTCCTGGTGCAGCTTCAACAACCTGTGATCTGGATCCCTCTCCACGTGCATCCCGAGGTAGTACTTTACCTCCCCAAGGGTCTTGCACTTGAAGTTCTTCATCAGCTGCTGCTGCAGTTTCTGGATCTCCTTCATGCTGCTGTTGAAGAGAAGAATGTTGTCCACGTAGACCAGCTTCTCCCCCTCCCCCTTGAGAAAGAGGCTCTCATCACAGCTGCTGGTCCTGAATCCCATCTCCTCTAAAACAGCTGCCAACTTCTGGTACCAGCAGCGTGGTGCCTGCTTCAAGCCGTAGATGGACTTTTTTCAGCTTGCACACCCTGCCCGTACCATCCTCATACCCAGGTGGCTGCGTCATGTAGACATCCTCCTCTAAAATCCCATTGAGGAATGCCGTTGATATATCCATCTGAATGATGAATTTCCCACTAACGGCTGCATCTGCCAACAAGACACGGAGGGTAGGGGGTTTGGCAGTGGGAGCAAAGATCTCATTGAAGTCCTGCTTCTCCTTCTGCATAAACCCCTTAGCCACCAGCCTACTCTTGTAGATGGTGACCTGTCCCTAGTCATCGGTCTTGATCCTTAGCACCCACTTGCACTGTACGGCTTTCATCCCCTCAGGCACCACCACCAGATCCCATGTCCCATTCTCTAGCAAGCTTTGGTACTCGGCATCCCTAGAAACCAGCCACTTCTCCCTTTCTGGTCCTGAATCCTATCTCCTCTAAAACAGCTGCCAACTTCTTGTACCAGCAGTGTGGCGCCTGCTTCAAGCCATAGATGGACTTTTTCAGCTTGCACACCCTGCCCGTACCATCCTCATACCTAGGCGGCTGCATCATGTAAAAATCCTCCTCTAAAATCCCATTGAGGAATATCATTGATATATCCATCTGAATGATGAATTTCCCAGTAACGGCTGCATTTGGATACTTGTTGGGGACGTGGGCGACTGCCATGCAACCGAACACCCTCAGCATGTCCACCAGCGGCTTCCTCCCAAGCCAACTCTCCAACAGCACCCACGATTCATCACCAACCTTAGTGCGCACCCTGTTCCTAGCCACAGTAGCGTGCTGGACAGCATGGGGCCACATGAAAATGCCCACCCCTGATTGTATGAGCAGCACCCTAGCTGTCTCCAGAATGATCCGGTTCGCCCGTTCTGCTACACCGTTGCACTGCGGGGAGTAAACCGTGGTCACCTCTCTTTGAATGCCCTGCTTCTTGAGCCAGGCCGTCATCTCAGCTCCAAGGAACTCACAACCCCGGTCTGTCCTAATCCGCTTCACTACACACTACGCCTACTTCTCCACGAATGGCAGCCAATCGTCCCGTATCGTGGAGGCGGGGTGGTCCTTCTGCTTCAGCGGATACGCCCACATCAGCCTGCTCCAGTCATCCACAATCGTGAGGAAATATCGCTCCCCTTATGCCCCTGAGCCGGCAGCGGCCCCACCAAATCCATGTGGACCAGCTCCAAAGGCTTCTTGCTCCTGCCAAAAACCGTATGAAAGGGGAAACAAGTGAATTTTGAGAGCAAACAGATTTCATAGCTGTCACCGGGTGGCTGTCTGTTCAGCTTCAAACCCTTGACGGCTCCATCCTTCTCTAGCTGCTTCAACAAGGGCATTGCCACATGCCCCAAGCGTCGGTGTGCCTTTGCCCAATTTGTCTCCCCAGACCTGGCCGACACTCTCACACCAACCCCTCCAACAGCGTTGCACTCCCCCTGGGATGTAGGCTCCTCTCTAGCCTGTCCCCCACTGTGCCACGCCAATGCCGGTAGCTGCCACATATATCTGTACACATCCTTGCTCTCGTGCAGATCCCAAAGCATCCGATTGCCCAGCTGCCCGTTGTAAGTGCGTGCCCCATCCGTGCTAGTGCTCACCCCAGCCTTGGAAAATTTACGGAGGGAAATCAGGTTGTCCTTGAGGTGGGGGACGAAGAGAACGTCGTGTAGCACTACTGGCTTGCCATCCACTCCCTTAAATGCAGCTCGTCCCGCACCAGCCACCTTCAATGCGTGTCCAGAGGTAGAGGCACCTCATTGATTGGTGCAGCTCGTATGTCGTCAAGCAGCTCCTTGCATGGTGTCATCGTCTAAGCAGCGCCCGTGTCCAACACCCAATAGTCCAGGGGGTGCAGCTCTGCTCCAACCTTCGCAGAGGCGTCTCCTTGCTCCCCCTGCTCTCCAATCTGTTAAAACTGGCCCGCGGTGCGCTTCTTCTACTTCTCCGCACTCCCGTTTCTCTTCGGGTTGTTGTCGAACGAATCGGCGACCATGTTCGCGCCGTTTTTCTGGTTCCTCCGCACGCCGCCATCCTGGTGACGATTCTGAGGGGTCCATCCATCAGGTTTCTTATAGCACAGAACCAGGGGTGCCCCTCCTTCTCACAATACCAGCAACTCCCTTTCATTTTGCCAACAGCATCCGACTTGCCCCCACGTCCAGATTTCGCACCGCGACCCCAACCGGTACCTCCTTGTTGGTCGTTGGAGTCGTCGTCCTTCTTTACACCGTGTCCAGCTCCACCAAAGCCAAGTCCTCTGCCACGTTGACTCCCTTGCCTCACGTAGCCGCAACTGCCGTCCTCTCCACCCCTCAGTTGGCGGTGACAGAAGTCCTCCTCCAGAATCTTTGTCCGCACCCACTCGAGCGTCCACAAGCTTTGGTTCTGCGGCAGGCTCAATCTGCTCGTGAATTGAAGCCACGATTCTGGCAGCAGTGAGGGCATCTTCAAGCACTTCGTCTGCTCTGGGTAAGTGATTCCGGCGGTCGCGCATCTTGTTCAGGACAGGTTGCACTTGCTCACCCTGGCTCAGGCGCAACGCGGACTGCTCCCTTTCTAGCATCAACGTTGCGACAACGGAGGTTGGGGCGTGCAGCTCCTTCAACATGATCCACGCCTTCGGACCACACATATCCTCTGGCAGCAGGTGCATGACGTGGTGTCGCTGGTTCAGCTCCAAACTCTGCGAAATCAAGTAGTAGCCAGCCCAGGCGCGCTCGTCCCAATCTTCCTGCAGCACGGGGTCACTCGGTCTAGGCTCCTTCCCAATCATTAGTTTCAGCAATCCAATCTAACGGAAATACAATTGCACTTTCCAGGCCCAATCATCATAGCCCTCACCATTGAACTTTTCGACGGTGAAGTTCTTCAGCACCTCCTTGATCAGCGAGCCCTGGTTTGTTTGCGCTCCCCTTGGCGCCGAAACACCAGAATCTTGGCTACCGCTACGATCTTGGGATGAAGATTCACCAGCTCCCGCCGAGGTAATTCCCGCCATAGCTACCTATAACGAGGATCACTATAACGCAGCTCTGATACCAGCCTGTTGGTGTAAGGGCCTAATAAGCTCAAGTTATTAAGACCTAATCAAACTTAAAACCTCTCATCGGGGTCACCTCCAAGGGTCCTTGGGTGCCTCGTATAGGACCAGCCCCTATTCTAGGGTCTGAGTTTGTAGACAGAGGGACCAAGTATGACTCGAGTATCTTGTGCGTTGCGCGGCGTGCCAGAATAACGAGAGTACTTTGTGCGTTGCGCGGCGTGCCGTGCAGACCGTAGATCGGATTAAGCTGAGATTTTGCTATATCGAAGCTCGTTCCAATAGCTTCAAAATAAGCCAAGTTGCCTCGCGAAAAGTTCTGCCATTACGGAGTTATGGCTCAGACAGGGTTTGCCTGGCGTCGTAGTGCTAGCGTACTAGCGTTGACTCGGTAGCATTCCGCTGTCGCACAGCGTAGAAACGAAATTCCAGCAAGGAAGGAACTCGCTTGAATCAAATTGACTATATACAGGTGCAAACAGAGAAGGAATAAATAGTTCTAGCTAACAAGGACCTTGGGAATCAACCTGGGAACAACCAGGGATGATCCCAAATAATTCCAAGCAACAGAACCAACCTGGCTTGACAAAACAGCAGGTGGTAGGTTGGTAAACAACCTTTGGTTCTATTTTTCCAACCTGGGAAAACAACAACCACATTCAAATCCTAAAAACAGAACCTGTTTTGTCTTTGCCCAACCAGCCAAATGTTGGTTCCGTTGGTTTCCCCTGGCCCTGTAGCACGCAGATACAGACAAACAACATCCAACCTTCACCGAAGTTGTACCCCTATAGTGCCTGCCCTGCTACACTATTGTTAACCAAACAAAACAATACAATTTCGAGTTGGATAGAACTGAATCTGCGCAACCAATTCAACCGAACTGCAAAGCTTCTATCTTGGGTTCCTTTGGGAGCTCGTCCTTTCTGCTTGCATTGTTCATAGTGAATACAATGTTGTGCCGAAGCGCACATTGTGCGAGTACCTGCAAATGCATCAAGCAAAAATTGCGAAAGCAAACAAACACACGAACATTCTATCCACACCCAAATGCATTCGCACACGTATACTCATACAAACAGACAGCAGGATGTCGTACAATGTTAATTTGCACCCAACATTGACGGGAGTAGGTTTTTGGCCCCGCCCTCGCTTGGGCGACACTGAATTCCAGGTCGGGCGCGCAGGTGGTGTGACTGGCTGTCCTGCGGAGTTCGGCGTGTGCTGGTCAAGAGGGTTGTCAGCCTGTAGATGACTGCTGCGATGCCGCCGTCGATGGGAGCTGGCGGTCCAGTTCGACAGGGGAGGTCGACGGAGTAGTGTGTCGACCTACGTGGGACTTGCGGGCAGCAGTCGACGACGGGAGCTCGACGGCTGCAGCCCATCGTGTTGGTCGACGGACGGGCTGTCGACCAGGTGGTGTTCGACGGGCGCGGTGGTCTGTTACGAGACTAACTTAAATGGTAACCGGGTTTAATTAGGGGCCTACGCTTAGTAGCCTAGGCCTAGCGGGTGTCGAGTAGTTTGTGCCAAGGAGAAATGTCGAGAACGTGTGTTGTTCACTATAGCACACAAGGTACATATAGCAAACTAGCAAAGGTGCACCACCAACAGAATGTATAACATACTACAGCTACAGCTACATGCATTTATAGATAGATATATATAATATATCATGACACACCCCCTAAGTGTCTGCAGCGCATAGCAATAGCAAGTCAGTGAAGAGTGGAAAAAGCATGGGAAGCAGCATCACATATCAGCCATGATAAATGCAATGACGGCAGGTGCAGGACCCGAGAGGTGGGCGTGAGAGCAGGTGCCGTGGTTGCAACGAGCAGCAGGACAGCACGGCTGGGCACCTCCGGGGGCGTGCCTACTACATGCAGCAGATGCAATGATGGCAGATAGAGCCACAATGACCTCAGCGACGTCAGATGTAGCAGCGACAGGTGCGGGACCCAGCAGGTGGGTGTGAGAGCAGGCGCTGTGGCTGCAACGAGCAGTAAGACAGCTTCGCTCAGCACCTCTGGGGGCGTGCCTGCTACAAGCGACGGCTGCAAATGCCCAACTTGCTTCTGCCACCCCCTTACCCGCCCACTCAACCTCTCTGGTGCTTGCGGCTGGCGCTGGTGCTGGTTCCTGTGCTGGCAGCTGGCGCTGGTGCTGGTGCCTGGTGCTGTTGTGACCGCGCTGTAGCTGGTGCCGGTGCTGGCGGCTGGTGCTGGTACTTGTGCTTGGTGCTAGCGGATGGCGCTGGTGCTGGTGCCTGGTGCTGGCGTGACGGCGCTGGAGCTGGTGCTGGTGCTGGCGGCTGGCGCTAGTGCTGGTGCCTGGTGCTAGTGGCTGGTGCTGGTGCTGGTGCCTAGTGCTGGCGCTGTTGGCTGGCGCTGGTACTGGTGCCTGGTGCTGGCGGCTGGCGCTGGTGCTGGTGCCTGGTGCTGGCGTGACGGCGCTGGCGGGGTCTCTGCTGGCGGTGTAGTTGCTGGCGGGGTCTTTGCTGGCGGTGTAGCTGCTGGCGGGGTCTCTGCTGGCGGTGTCGCTGACGTTGGTGCTGGCGGCAGTTGCTAGCGGGTCCGACGGCGGGTCTGTCGGCTCGCTTGCTTGCGGGCTCGCGGGTCCGTCGGCAAGCTTGCTGGCGGGCTCGTCGGCGGGTCCGGTAGGGGATCCGTCGGCAGGTCCAACGGCGGGTTTGTTGGCGGGCTTGCTGGCGCGCTCATTGGTGGGTCCGACGGCGGGTCCGTCGGAGGGTTCGACGACGGGGTCGTAGGTGCGTGGGCGAACGCGCTAGCAATTTTGCCGCAGGTTGCTGGCGATTTCGCCGCGGGTTGCTGGCGGGTCCGCTGGCGTTCGCCATAGCGTCCGCTGCGGCCGTCATGATGAGCGTCGCGACGCGACCGGACGGCCGCGAACGTACTCGCCGTGGCGCCCGTCACTAAGGTCGCAACTAAGGACATGACGGGCGCCATGACGAGTGCGTCAACTAGTGGGCCTGTAGGAACGTTACGGCTTGATACCATATGAGACTAACTTAACTGGTAACTGGGTTTAACGTGTAGAGTCAACCTTGCTGGTGGGAGTGTCAGACCTCAAAAGTCCCAAGTTGTAGCTGTGCTTCTTTTCAAAGCTTGCAGAACCCACTTCGTCAAGTTTTTAATACTTGACCTGCGCGGTCCGCAATTTGGGCCGCGGGCTTGAAGGAGTGGATGCTGAGAGCACAAAGGGAGAGCAGACACAAGGTGGAGGTGATCCACACCGACAATGGAGGAGAGTTCGTTGGCGATGAATTTGAGGCGGTGCTGAAGGGGAAGGGGATTCAGCATCAGTGCCCTACAACCCTCAGCAGAATGGCATCGCTGAGCGATTCAACCGGACCCTGCAGGAAGGTGCTCGCACTCTCCTTATGCGTGCAGGGCTGCCGGATCCGTTTTGGGTGACTACATTGCGCCAAGTCGCCCTTGTGAAGAATAGGGTGTTGGCGACTGTGGGGGACAAGCAGTGGATCCCCTACACTAGGTGGTATGGGAGTGCACTAGCAGTCAACATGCTGAGAGCCTTTGGGTGCATGGTGGTGCTTCATGTGCCTAAGGAGAAGAGGGGAAAACTGGAAGCTTCTGGAAGATGGGGTGTCCATTTGGGATTGCAAAGGACTACAAGGGCTGGCTGCTATGGGGTTGACTGTGTCAAGGGATGTTAAGTTTCTTAAGTCCCTAGATTACAAGGAGTGGAAGCAGCACCAACAGAAGCTTCCTACGACACCACTCATTGTTGAGGCCGATGAGGTGCAACGACCTTCGAGGCAAGTGGAGGTTTCGGTCTCGGAGGAGGATATCTCTGGGGTGACTGGGGATGGGGGAGAAGCTGAGGTGGAGCAGCAGCAGCAGCAGCAGCAAGATGCTGCACCACGTGCCCCACACCCGCCTGAGCGTCCTAGGAGGGATGTACGCCCTCCTGCCAGGCTGACCTATCCGAATCGTGGCACGCCAAGTGTGGTACCAGCTGGGAGTGTGGCTGAGCAGATGGATGAGGATGAGATAGCCTACTGCTATGGGGTTGCAGTCAGATGGTTTGGAGGATATTGCGATGAGAGAGAGGCTGTAGCGGGGTGGTGCAGGTTTGAGCAAAAGGAGATGTGCGAATGTCCATGGAGTTGAGTATTGGAAACACATTGGAAGGGCATGAAGCTTTCTGGGATGAGTGTGTATTGAGTGTGCATGCTTGAGCTATGGCATGTGGCATGATGGTTAGCAGCTAGAGGGGGTTTGTTGTGTGATGCTATCATATGCATTCACAACTGTCTGCCTCCCATCATATGTTCGTGCGTTGCATGCGTGGTGTGAGCGTGTGCACGAAGTTGTGTTCGGTATGGTTTGGATTTTCCGTGTGTGTGTGAATTTCATTTTGTTTGAGTAGACATCTTTAATGACTTCTCTACTCAAGAGCTTTCCGACAAACCAAAGATCGCTTTGATCGGAGCACGAACGAGAAAGTTATGAACGGTTGAAGTTCGTATGCTTTTGATATTTCTATGCAACGACTATGGGAAGCTGTGGGATTGACTCTATATGGTGTATAGACCGTTGGGGGTTGGGAAAGCTATCATTTCTACTATATTTATTGCCAAGTGGTTGGGAGAAGCCAAACCAGGTTGGCAAGTGTAGCCAAGTTGGGTGAGGTGGATGGCATGGGTTGGGAAAGTGACGAAGGTCAAAGTTGGGGTGCCTATAGGGAGGGGAATTGTTTGCTTATGGGGTTTCCTTGGTTGGGGAATCATGTGAACCTTCTCTCTTGTCCTCCTCATCCCCTCCTACCTGGTTTCTAGCTACTCTAATTTTCTTTTGTGGTTCTTGGGAGAACATTGTGATTGAGTTAAGTTTCAGCTCCGCCATACCCCCTAGTGCACCAAAATTCATAACTTGATATTTACTTCACGTTTTGATAAAACTCAAATTGTGAGTTGTAGCCATGCTCTAGTGATAAAACATATTTGAATTCGTGAAGTTTCAACGGTGTGTTTCTCGTCGACGGCGTTTCTTGTGGAGTCCAGAGTTTTGTCCACAAACTTAGCCCAACGATTTTGAGTTATTTCGGCCCCTAATCTTCTTAGGCTCCGTCCTAATACTAACATGTGGTTGGGTCGCGGCGTGAATAGTGGCTGGAATAGGGATCGAGGCGAGTGTCGCTAGTGGTAACGGTGCACTACTGGGTACTGTTGGCTGGATTAGTTGTCTACGCGGTAAGCAGGGACGCAAAGTAAGGAAAATGAATTTTCATGCGAGCTCCACGTGGGTCACGAACTCGGTGGCTCAGGAATTTCTCGGGCGTAATAATTGGCTCTGTTGGTGGTCGCGTCATGCTGGCTTGGAGGTTTCGAGCCAATTGGCTGGTGGATGAGACGTATGGGCGGAGTAGGCTAACGTGAAACGACGGGCTGACGTACCAGACAGCAGGGAGGAGGAGGTGGGCGGTGACTGGTGTAATCATGTGGCTGATGCAAAGTGGCCCGCAATATCATGGGCGGAGCTTCGGAGTGACGGGCAGGCAGAGGTTTTGAGTGACGGGGCGGTGGTGGCGATTAGCGTTGCTCTTAGCGATGATGTTTGATTTTTTTATAGCGTCTGCTGCTCGGGTCCTGGCGGCCTGTAAAATTTCTGCGAACTGTTGTGTGCTTGGGACTGGGTTGCTAGGACTCAGGGTCATGGGTACTGTTGGGTTAGTCCGTAGTTGAGGGGGAACAGCGACTACTGCGTCGTGGCTGACGTGGAGTTGTTAAATGCGAATTTGATGAGTGGCAGCTACTGTTCCCATTTTGTTGGGTCGTCGCACGTGCCTTGAATTAACTGCTCCATGGTCTGGTTGATCTGCTCTGTTTGGCTGTCGGTTTTGGGTTGGTATGATGAACTGAATTGTAGTCGTGTGCCGAACTGCTGCCACATGTTCCGCCATAAGTTGCTGGTGAATTTCGTGTCGCGGTCGCTGATAATCGCTGCTAGTATCCCGTGCAGACGGACGACGGTGGAGATGAAGAGTCGAGTTGTTTCTTTGTTTGTGATTGATTTCTTGCAGGCTGCGAACGGTCCTACCGGTTGCTGTCGTGATGACTTCATGAGCTGGCAGGTGGGACACGATGCTACGTGTTGCTGCACGTCGATCAGCATCTCGGGCCAGTAGTGCTATCTCTGCAGCTGCTGCCATGTTTTATATACTTCGAAATGTCCTTAGATAGTTCTGTTGTGTGCATCCTGTAGTAGTAATTCCCGCGGTAAGGTGTAACCCGATACAAAGATGCGATCGGTGCCGGCTTTTACGTAATAAACCCTTTTTGCTGCTGCAAATTTCCTCAGGTAAAGATTGGGTATGTTTGGTAGCCGTGGGTAAATAGTCCTATAAGCAGGGGACTAGTCTGGCGAGTAGTATGGTGTGCTTCTGGGCAGCTGGGCGGGTTAGTGCATCGGCGATATTCGAGGCTCCCTTTTTGTAGGTGACTAGGTAGTGGAAGTTTGACTCGAGGAAGTCGAGCCAGTGAATCTGTCGTGGGTTGAGGTGGGGCTGTGCGCGGAGGTACTGTATTGATTTGTGGTCTGTCCGTACTGTCATGTCGGCATCATCCAAGTTACAGCGCCACACTTTGAATGAGTGCACAATCGTGAGCATTTCGCGGTCATGTATTAGGTACTTCTTCTCGGGCGGATGTCAGAATCCTGAACGAGAATGAATGAACTATGAAAGAGTTGGGTACAAGTACTAACCCTAATTGGGTTGTACCCCTTATGGGCTACCCCACTATAGCCTACATAGAGTAAGCAATATAATACTCTGACACACCCCCATAGGCAAAGTGGGGGAGAACAAGTGGTCACGAGACCAGTCAAGAAAAGCAAAGCAAACTCAGGGTGGATCACAAAGTCACCACATAGTCCAAGCACAAGCAGAAGGCCCCAAGGCCAGTTCACATGCAATGTTATATATAAAGAGCACAAACAGTACAGTGATAATAGCCTAGCAAGAGTAAGCATGCAGGTATATATACAGATCACAGTACAAGCAAAGTCACGAAGTGAGCAAGTGAGGGAAAGTAGGCACAAGGTCTAACACAGTAGAGAAGCGCTGATGATCACCAGACCGAAGTGCCTTGCTGAATATATCAGCAGAGTTGGCCCTAGTGGCCACGTACGCAAGACGAAGCTGGCCACGCTGCTGCAACTCTTGAGCAAGGAAGTATCGCAGAGCGATATGCTTCGTTCTGTGCTCCAGTCTGTGCTCCTGACACAAGGCAATCATGGACTTGTTATCTGCGTACAGAACTGGAGGCGAACAAGGCTGCTCTCCCAAGTCAGTCAGCAGGTAGGTGAGCCAGCGTAGCTCCTGTGCAGCCATGGCCCCTGCGTAGATCTCAGCTTCACACCTGGAACTGAGAACCGAAGACGAGCAGGTAGACCGCCAGGAAACAGAACCGGAAGCAAGGCTGAAGGTGTAACCCTGTGATGACCGCTGTGTAGCCAAGTCGTCGACCCAAGAAGCGTCTGCGTGACCAGTGAGGACAACTGGACCCCGTCCTCCAAGCAAGAGCCCCATGCCCGATGTACTGCACAAGTAATGTAGTACCCTCTTCGCACCATTCCAGTGCACCTTTCGGTGCCTACCAAGAGCCACGTAGCGAGCCAGGAGGCTAAGAGGGTACGCGAGGTCATGTCGAGTGCACGTCATCAAGTACATGAGGCAACCCACAAGCTCTGGGTACGGACCACTCGGCTCTACGGGCTCGTCCGAAGGTGGAGCTGAGAGCGAGTGGCCGGTAGACAGAGGAGTGGGCTGTGGCAAGGAGAACTGGAAGCCGAAGTGCTGAAGGACCTGGAGCACCATGTGTGACCGAGTCAGGGTGATGGTGCGCCGTGCTCTGTCCCGGGTGATCTGCAAGCCAAGATAGCTGGGCAGTTCACCCAGGTCAGTACAGGTGTGTCTCTTCTGCAGCTCCGACTTCACAATGGTCAGTGCCTCTGTGTCAGCAGTGGCAAAGACCAGGTCGTCGACGTAAACGATGACGTAGAACGGCGGCAGCGAAGAGTCGATGTGTAGAAACAGCGACGGGTCAGCAGTCGAAGGAGTAAACCCCAGAGCCGCAAGTGTAGTCCTCAGTGTGTCGTGCCACTCGCGAGGCGCCTGCCGGAGACCGTAGACTGGCCGCCGGAGGCTCCACTGGGTACCTGCAGGAAACGACCCAGTGAAGCCAGGTGGGCGGCGTAGCCAGATATCCTCGTGCAGGCTGCCCTGCAAGAAAGCTGTACTGAAGTCCAGAGAGTGCAGCTCGTAGTCACGCTGAGGAGCAATGTGCAGCAACACCCGTAGACTGGTCATCTTCGGGGTGGGGGAGAAGGTCTGGAAGTAGTCGACCCCTTGTTGCTGACTGAATGTGTAGCAACATATCGCGCCTTGAAGGCAAGCGGAGAACCCGGCGGCCGCTTCACCCTGAAAATCCACATGCCATCGACTATGTTCGCCCCAGGTGGGGGAACCTTGTCGACGTAGGTGCCTGTGGACTTCCAGGATGCCATCTCGACGTCCATGGCAGTCTTCCACTGAGAGGAGTAAGGACCCGTAATCGCCTCTGCGTAAGAGCGCGGGGTCGGGATGTCTGGTGCATCCGGGTCTCCCTCAGGGGCAAGCAGCATGGAAACGAAACGAGGTACAGCAGCTGCAAGACACACAAAGTCCTCTTGCCTGTCCTCAAGGACGTCCGTGCCAAGAGCACACTCAAGAGCCAAGGGAACCGACTCGTCAAACATGACGTCCTGAGAGGGGAAGACACGGCGCAAGGTGGGGTGGTAAAACTGCCAGCCAGGCGCGTCAGGGGGAAAGCCAAGGAAGATGCAGGGAATAGCGCAGGCGGAGAGCTTGTCCGCTGACGTATCACAAACAAAGGCACGAGAGCCCCAGACTTGGAACACCAACGGCGCAGCCAGATCTCCTCGTGCAGCCTGCCCTGCAAGAAAGCTATGCTGAAGTCAAGAGAGTGCAACTCGTAGTCATGCTGAGCAGCGACGCGCAGCAACACCAAAAGAGTAGTGATCTTCAGGGTGGGAGAGAAGATCTGAAAGTAGTTGACCCCCTATCGCCGACTGAAGCCTCGAGCAACGTAACGTGCCTTGAAGGCAGGAGGAGAACCCAGCAGCCGCTTCACACTGAAAATCCACATGCCATCGACTATGTTCGCCCCAGGTGGGGGAACCTCGTCAACGTAGGTGCCTGTGGACTTCCAGGATGCCATCTCGGCATCCATGGCTGCCTACCACTGAGAGGAGTAAGGACCCGTAATCGCCTCTGCATAGGAGCGCAGGGTCAGGATGTCTGGTGCATCTGGGTCTCCCTGAGGGCCAAGCGGCATGGAAGCAAAACGAGGTACAGCAGCTGCAAGACACTCAAAGTCCTCCAGCTCCAGCGCCTCCAGCGCTAGTGCCGCTAGCTCCAGCGCCTCCAGCTCTAGCAGCCCCAGGCTTTGTAGGGTCTCCAGCTCCAGCTCCCCCAACACCACCAGTCCCGGCAGCTCCAGTACCCCTGGTACGAGCACCTCCAAGACCAGCAGCCGCAGTACTACCAGTACCACCAGCTCCAGCGGTAACCTTAGCACCTCCAGCTCCAGCGTCTCCTGTGCCTCCAACTCCGGTAGCTCCACTCCAAACGCGTGCCGACCAAACAAGCCACTCACACAGCTGCTGGAGAGACAGTCGCCGCGAAGCACCAGCAGGACCTCTAGACAAAGCAGCACCCCGAGGCTTAGCACCCCCAGACTCCGCACCCTCCGACTCAGTACCCCCAGGCTCAACACCCTCAGGCTCAGCACCCCCAGGCTCCACACCCCCAGGCTCAGCACCCCCAGACCCAGCACCCTCAGACTCCGCACCCCCCGGATCCATATCCCCAGACGCAGCACCCCCAGACGCAGCACCTGAGCCGACAGCTACCTTAACAGGCGCAGTACCAGGGAGATGGTCTACTTGAGACACACCTCAGGGCGTAGGACCCTGGGGGGGGAGGGGGTCTACCGGGGGGGGGACCTGGAGCAAGGAAGAGCAGCGGGGGTGGGGGAGGGACAGAGCGGAAGAGATGCATCCTGAGAGGGGAAGACACACCGCGAGGTGGGGTGGTAAAACTGCCAGCCAAACGCGTCAGGGGAAAAACCAAGGAAGACGCAGCGAATAGCGCGAGCAGAGAGCTTGTCTGCGGACGTATCGTGAAAAAAGGCACGAGAACCCCAGACCCGGAACACCGACGCATCGCCAAGGAGACACGGGGCCAGAGGTTGAGCTGATGCGAAGCGTAACGGACCGCAAACGGCCACAGAAAATGGGGAGCAGCCGCATGGATCATGAAGGTACGAGCGACCTCCATGACTAAACCAATGTGGCGCTCAGCAATCCCATTTTGCTGAGGGGAGTCCGGAAGCGTGAACGACTGGAGAATGCCCTCCCCACGACAAAAGTCCCGCAAGAGGTCGGAGGACAACTCCCCACCTTAGTCAGAGTGCAGACGCAAGACAGGAAGAGTGCAGAGTGCTCACGGAGCTGGAGACAGACTGTGCCGATCCAAGGGATCAAGACATCAACGACCTGACCCTTGCTGCGCAAGGGGAAGACTGTGGTGTACCGCGTGTAGTCGTCAACAACCAGCAGAAAGTAGCACTCGCGGCCCTGTCCACTGACGTGGGCTGGGCCCCACACGTCCATGTGGAGAGTCTGCAGGGAAGCAGTCATCGGGGAAGACAAGGAGGAGTGAGGAGCGGCGCGCTGCCGCCCCTTGACGCAAGGAAGGCAGAGCTGGGCAGGCAAGGGCGGTAGGGGAGGTAGAGACCTGGGAAGACCAGAGACAAGGAGACGGGAGTGCATGCCACGAAGGTGTGGCAGGGAGGGGTGACCCACGCGGTGTTGCCACAGAAGAGTCTGGTGCGACAGGAGGCGACACGAGCAAGGGGGTGCTACCTCACCAGACGCAGACACCTGAGCAGACGCAGCTACCTGAGGAGGCTCGGTAGCCAGTGTGTACAGACTTGACCCTGGCCGACGAGTGAACGTGGCCAGGTGACGACCCGTCCGTGTATATGTGCAGATCGACACACGCTGACCCCCAGGAGTGGTGGTAGTGACCATCGCGTCCTAGAGGGCAGCGGTACTCACCAAGTTTGTAGAGAACAAGGGGAGGTGAAGACCTGACAGTGAGCCGGACGGAACCGCCGGACACAGGAGGACAGTGGAGGAACGGGCAACGACCGGGCCCCCGGAGGGGTCAGCCAGTCTAACCGGGACAAGTGCAGGGAGAGGAGTGAGGGTGGTGCTGTCACTAAAGAAACAGCGTGAGGCACCTGAGTCTAGCGTGAAAGTGTGCAAGGCCTCAGCAGGCGCAGTACCAGGGAGAGAAGACTCACTAGTACCCAGAGCAACAGCCTCTATACCTGGGTCAGGCAGCATACACTGGTAACATAGACCCTCAGCAATAGCAGACAAAGCATACATAGCAGAAAGAATAGCATCATAGTCTAGGTCAAACATCGCAACTCTAGACCTAAGTAGCTCTGCCCAGTGGGGGCGCTCGACCTCATCACCAAACTCAGCACGCCAAGCATCGTCGAGGCGGGAGAAGCAGCGGTGCTGAGTGTGAGGCTTCCCGCATGTCTGACCAGCACGGTCACCCGTGCGAATGACATACGAGCAGCTCACACTACCCCCAGATGCCCCACGCTGAAACAACCACTCACGAAGCTGCTGGGGCGACGGGGTCTCGCTCCGACGCTGCTGCCGCTACCTCTGGCCTCCTCCAAAACCTCCACGCTGAGCTCCAGTCCTACCTGCACCACTCCCACCGCTGCCACTACCGCCACTCCCACCGCTACCTCCACCGCTGCCACCAACGCCCCCACTCCCGCCACCACTCCCACCGCTGCAACCACCTCCACTGCCTCCACTAACTCCACTGCTGCCCCCACCACCACTCCCGCTGCCACCTGCACGACCCCTGCCATCCTTGCCCTTGCTGCTTCGGCACTTCGCACTAGCAGAAGCAGCCCCGACATCCTCAGCACCAAGGACGTCAACAGCAGCAGGAGAGGCGTAGGAGCGGGCAAGCGGGGAGGGGGAGCACCCCTCAAAGAAGGGCGTGCGAGGAGTACCCCGAGCAGCACCTACAGCGATTACACTAGTCTCAGCTGCAAGGAGGTGCTGCCCAAGTAGGTCAACAGTGAGGACTGTGGGGTCAAGGGAGAGAAAGTGGTCCCTAACAGAGCAAAGAGAGTCAGGGAGGCGGGTGACTATAACGTAGAGAGTGATGAACATCAGGGGGCTGGTTCTTCTCAAGGAACTCAGCGGGGGCGGCAGCGCGGTAGCGAGCGTCACTAGCGCAAAGGTGGGAAACCAGGTCCTCGACTGTGGCAAAGGTGGACAGCTCGGCGAACAGGCAGGGCAGTAGGAGGCGGCCTAAAGAAACAGTGGCAGGCGACGAGTAGCGAGCGACTACAGCGTCGTACAGTGCCTGCGCTGTCCTGTGCGTCCGAAGTGAGCGCATTCGGCCAACGGGAGGTGGTTGCGAATGGCTAAGCGGGCAATACCGTCGTGAGTCAGCCACTGTGAACGGGTCGCACTGTCAGCTGTGGCGGGAGGGGCGGGAGCGGCGCCAGACGTGTGGCCAAACAACGAAACACTGTCCCTAGAGTCGCTCAGCAGGTACAGCTGCAGGTCGTCGAGCCACGTGTCAAACTGCAGGGGGCGTCCCTCATGATCGAACGCTAGCACGTGGAGAGAAGCCATAGTGGCGCAGCACGCAGGGCGGGCAGAAGCCGGGCCGAGCGAGGAACAGGGTAGGCAGCAGGCTGCAGGAGGGGCGGCTCAAGGGCCTAGGGGCGATGGGCCGCAGGGCTAGGGGCTAAGGGCCGGGGCTATGGGTGAAGGGCTGCGGGGCCAGGAGCGACGGGCCTCGTGGGCCTAAAGGCGTCGGGCCGCGGGGCCTAGGGGCGACGAGCCGCAGGGCCGGGAGTGACGGGCCGGGGGCCTAGGGGCGACAGGCCGCGGGGCTTAGGGGCGACGGGCCACGGGGCCAGGAGGAACGGGCCGAGGGGTCGGGGGCCTAGGGTCGACGGGCCGCGGGGCCAGGAACGACGGGCCGAGGGGCCGGGGGCCTAGGGGAGACGGGCCGCGGGGCCAGGAACGACGGGCCAAAGGGCCGGGGGCCTAGGGGCGACAGGCCACGGGGCCTAGGGGCGACGGGCCAGGCCTAGGGCGGGGGGCGACGGGCGACGGGCCTAGGTGGCGACGGGCGACAGGCCGAGGCCGACGGGCCTAGTGCGACGGGCCGCGGGGCCAGGAGTTAAGGGCCGAGGGGCCGGGGGCCTAGGGGCGACGGGCCGCGGGGCCAGGAACGATGGGTCTCGGGGGGCCTAAGGGCGACGGGCCGCGGGGCGACGGGCTACGGGCCGGGCCTAGGTGGCGTCGGGCGACGGGCCGGGGGCGACGGGCCTAGGGCGACGGGCCGAGGCGACGGGCTAGTGGCGACGGGCCTAGGGGCCTAACGGTCGCAACAGGCAGTAGGGGCAGCTCGAGGGCTGTAGAGGGCGCCTAGCGGGGTAGAGCTGTGGTGGGCCCAAGGAAAAAAAAAAAATGAAAAAAAAAAAAAAAAAAAAAACGGTCCTAGCGGAGGACCTGCACTGAAACCATGTCAGAAGGATGAACGAGAATCAATGCATTGAGCAGAAGATGGGTACAAGTACTAACCCGAATTGGGTTGTACCCCTTATGGGCTACCCCACTATAGCCTACACAAATGTAACCACTCTAACATTCAGACACGACCTCCATGACTAAGCCAATGCGGCGCTCAGCAATCCCATTTTGCTGAGGTGAGTCCGGAAGCGTGAACGACTAGGTGATGCCCTCCCCACGACAAAAGTCCCGCAAGAGGTCGGAGGAGAAATCACCACCTCTGTCAGAGTGCAGATGCAGGACAGGAAGGTCCTGGTGGAACCACTCGCAGAGCTGGAGATGGACTGCGCGGATCCAAGGGATCAAGACATCAGGGACCTCACCCTTGCTGCTCAAGGGGAAGGCCATGGTGTAACGCGTGTAGTCGTCAACAACCACCAGAAAGTAGCGCTCGCGGCCTTGTCCACTGACGCGGGCTGGGCCCCACACGTCCATGTGGAGAGTCTGCAGGGGAGCAGTCGTCGGGGGAAATGAGGAGGAGTGAGGAGCAGCGCACTGCCGCCCCTCGACGCAAGGAAGGCAGGGCGGGGCCGGGGAGGGCGGGAGGGGAGGCAGAGACCTGGGAAGACCAGAGACAAGGAGGCAGGAGTGCATGCCACGAAGGCGTGGCAGGGAGGGGTGACCCAGGCGGTGGTGCGACAGGAGGCGACACGAGCAAGGGGGTGCTACAAGACCTGATGCGGACACTTGGGCGGACGCAGCTACCTGAGAAGGCTCGGTAGCCAGTGTGTACGGACTCGATCCAGGCCGACGAGTGAACGTGGCCAGGTGACGGCCTGTCCGTGTACACGTGCAGATCGACACACGCTGATCCCTAGGAGTGGTGGTAGTGACCATCACATCCCGGAGTGCAGCGGTACTCACCAAGTTTGTAGAGAACGAGGGGAGGTGAAGACCTGACAGTGAGCCAGACGGAACCGCCAGACACGGGAGAACAGTGGAGGAACGGGCAAGGACTGGGCGCCCTGAGGGGTCAGCCAGTCTGACCGGTACAGGTGCAGAGAGAGGAGTGAGGGTGGTGCTGTCGCAAAATAAATAACGTGAAGCACATGAGTCAAGTGTAAAGGTGTGCAAGGCCTCAGCAGGCGTAGTACCAGGGAGAGCAGACTTCTAGCACCTAGAGCAGCAGCCTCTATACCTGGGTCAGGCGGCACACACAGGTAACAGTCACCCTCAGCACTAACTGACAAGGCTTACATAGCAGCAAGGATAGCATAATCGTCAAGGTCAAAGATAGTAACTCCAGTCCTAAGCAGCTCTGCCCAGCGGGGTCGCTCGGCCTCGTCACCAAACTCTGCGCGCCAAGCGTCGTCTAGGCGGGAGAAGCAGCGGTGCTGAGTGTGAGGCTTCCCGCATGTCTGACCAGCACGGTCACCCGTGCGAATGACATACGGGCAGCTACCACTACCCCAAGACGCCCCACGCTGAGAAAAACACTCACGAAGCTGCTGGGGCAACGGGGTCTCGCTCCGACGCTGCTGCTGCTGCCTCTGGCCACCTCCACAACCTCCCCTCGGAACAGCTCCAGCCCTACCGCCACCACTCCCACTGCCGCCGCTACGGCCACCCCCACCGCTGCCACCACCGCCGCCACCAAAGCCCCCAATCCCGCCACCACTCCCACCACTGCTACCACCTCCACTGCCTCCACCACCTCCACTGCTGCCCCCACCACCACCCCCGCTGCCACCGCCACCCCCCCTGCCACCCTTGCCCTTGCTGCTGCGGCGCTTCCCACTAGCAGAAGCAGCCCCGACATCCTCAGCACCAAGGACATCAACAGCAGCAGCAGAGGCGTAGAAGGGGGCAAGGGGGGAGGGGGAACACCCCTCAAAGAAGGGCGTGCGAGGAGTGCCACGAGCGGCACCTACAGCGACTACACTAGTCTCAGCTGCAAGGAGGTGCTGCTCGAGTAGGTCAACAGTGAGGGTGAAGTGGTCCCTGACAGCGCGAAGAGAGTCAGGGAGGCGGGTGACTATAAAGTAGAGAGTGATGTACATCGGGGGCGGGTTCCTGTCAAGGAACTCTGCTGGGAGGGCAGCGCGGTAGCAAGCGTCACTAGTAATAGGTGGGTAACGAGGTCCTCTACTGTGGCAAAGGCGGACAGCTCGGGAAACACGTAGGGCAGTAGAAGACGGCCTAGAGCAGCAGTGGCAGGCGAGGAGTAACGGGCGACTACAACGTCGTACACTGCATGTGCAGTCCTGTGCTGTCCGAAGTGAGTGCATTCGGCTAACAGCAGGTGGTTGCGAATGGCTAAGCGAGCAGCAGCGTCACGAGTAAGCCACTGTGAGCGAGTCACACTGTCAGCTGTGGCGGGAGGGGCGGGAGAGGCTCCAAACGTGTGGTCAAACAACGAAACGCTGTCTCTAGAGTCGCTCAGTAGGTACAGCTGTAAGTCGTCGAGCCACGTGTCGAACTGGATCGGACGGCCCTCATGATCGAACACAAGTACATGGAGAGAAGCCATAGCAGCGCAGCACGCAGGGCGGGCAGGAGCCGGGCAGCGCAAGGAACAAGGCAGGCAGCAAGGGGCGGCAAGCGGGCTGCAGGTGGCGGCGCGCAGGCTGCAAGAGGGGCGGCTCGCGGGCCTAGGGGCGGCTGGCGGGCCTAGGGGCGGCGGGCGGGCCGCAAGGGGCGGCGAGAGGGCCGCAAGAGGTGGCGCGCGGGGCTGCAGGGGCGGCTCGCGCCTGCAGGGGCGAAGGGCGGGCCGCAAGGGGCGGCGCGCGGGGCTGCAGGGGCCGCGAGCAAAGCAGCAGGTGCAGCACGCGGGGCCTAGGGGCGACTGGCGGGCCGCAGAGGTGCTGCGCGCGGGGCAGCAGGGGCGGGGGGCGGGCCGCAAGAGGCGGCGCGCGGGGCTGCAGGGGCGGCGAGAGGGCTGCAAGGGGCGGCGTGTGGGGCTGCAGGGGCAGCTCGTGGGCTGCATGGGCGAAGAGCAGGGCAGCATGGGGCGGCGCGCGGGGCCTAGGGGCGACGGGCGGGCCGCAAGGGGCGGCGCGCGGGGCAGCAGGGGCGACGGGCGGGCCGCAAGGGGCGGTGCGCAGGGCTGCAGGGCCGGCACGAGGGCAGCAGGGGCGGCGCGCGGGGCCTATGGGCGACAGGCGGGCCGCAAGGGGCGGCACGCGGGGCAGCCGGGGCAACGGGCGGGCCGCAAGGGGCGGCGCGCGGGGCTGCAGGGGCGGCACGAGGGCAGCAGGGGCGTCGCGCGGGGCCTAGGGGCGACGGGCGGGCCGCAAGGGGCGGCGCGCGGGGCAGCAGGGGCGGCGGGCGGGCCGCAAGAGGCGGCGCGCGGGGCTGCAGGGGCAGCGAGAGGGCTGCAAGGGGCGGCGCGCGGGGCTGCAGGGGCGGCTCGCGGGCTCCAGGGGCGAAGAGCAGGGCAGCATAGGACGGCGCGCGGGGCCTAGGGGCGACGGGCGGGCCGCAAGGGGCGGCGCGCGGGGCAGCAGGGGCGATGGGCGGGCTGCAAGGGGCGGCGTGCGGGGCTGGAGGGGCGGCACGAGGGCAGAAGGGGCGTCGCGCGGGGCCTAGGGGCGACAGGTGGGCCGCAAGGGGCGGCGCGCGGGCAGCAGGGGCGACGGGCGGGCCGCAAGGGGCGGCGCGCGGGGCTGCAGGGGCAGCACGAGGGCAGCAGGGGCGTCGCGCGGGGCCTAGGAGCGACGGGCGGGCCGCAAGGGGCGGCGCGCGGGGCAGCAGGGGCGACGGGCAGGCCGCAAGGGGCGGCGCGCGGGGCTGCAGGGGCAGCACGAGGTCAGCAAGGGCAGCGGGCTGGGCTGCAGGGGCGGCTAGCGGGCTGCTAGGGGCAGCGCGCGGGGCTGCAGAGGGCGGTGCGTGAGCCAGTAGGGCGGCGCGCTGGTAGGGCAGGGGAGCTTTTGGGGCAGCTCTGTGGTGGGTCCTAAAAAATAACCGGTCCTAGGGAAGGACCTGCTCTGAAACCATGTCAGAATCCTAAACGAGAATGAATGAACTATGAAAGAGTTGGGTACAAGTACTAACCCTAATTGGGTTGTACCCCTTATGGGCTACCCCACTATAGCCTACATAGAGTAAGCAATATAACATTCTGACAACGGATGCAGTTTTCGGACTCGTATGCGATGGGTTGTAATATGTTGCCGAAGTCCTGTAGCAGTATGGCTCCAATGGTGATGTCGCTTGCGTCTGTAACTACTTCGAATGGGCAGTATAGGTCTGCGATGCACAGTATGGGCGGTAAACAAAGGGCGGAGAAGGCAGCATGCTCTTTCTCCCCCTACGTAAAGGCAACCCCCTTCCGTAGCAGATCCGTCAGTGGGGCAGTTAACCGTGCCATGTCGGGGACGAACCGACGCACGTTATTTAGCGAACCCTAAAAAACTCTTGTGGTTCCGTGATATTTGTCGGGGGTTGCCACGCTTTTACCGTGTCTAACCTTTTCGGGTCGGTCTCAACTCGAGCCTCCGAAATAACGTGCCCCTGAAATTCTAGCCGGTCCTGAAAAATCTCGCACTTCGAACCCTTGGTCAGCAACCGGTTTTCGTCTAAAATCTTGAACCCTGCCTCGAGGTCCGCTAAGTGCTGCTGCTTGTCGCGACTGTAAACCAGGATGTCGTCGAGGTAGACTATCTCGCATTTATCTAAAAGCTGCCGAAACGCCTCGTTCATCGTCATCTGAACTATCATCGGTGCGTTGGTCAGCCCGAAGGGCATCACTGTGTACTCGTATGACCCGTACCCAGTTCAAAAAGCTCTCTTGGCGTAGTCCGATGGTTTGATTCTAATCTGATGGTAACCTCCTCGTAAGTCAATCTTCGAGAATACCCGGGTTGTTCATTGTTGATGTATCAGTTCATCGGCGCGAGAAATGGGATGTCGCGACTTAACTGTTACTCTGTTCAGTGCTTGGTAGTCGATGCACATGTGAAAACCTCCATGTTCTCTCGGTGTGAACAGTATTGGTGCGGAGAACAGTGCTGAACTCGTTCGGATGATTTTTTTTTCTCCCGTAGGTAATCTAGCTACTTCCTCAGTTCGTCGAGTTGGGTGTGCCCCCAGTTCTAACTCTATGTGGTGGCCGTGTGCTTGCTGAGGTGGCAGTCCCTTAGGTAAGTCATCTGAAAAAATCCCTGGGTACCGTTACATGGGTACCGCCCCATGTCACGGAGCTGCGGAGCTATCATGGCTTACAGATTACCCGTGACACAGCAGCGCGCATCATCACTCTGACTTAGTCACACATGGTGCAGCAAGTCCTTCACGGCTTCTGCTTTCAGTTCTCCTCACCATAGTCCACTTTCTGCATACGGGCCATGTCGTAAACTCGCTGCTGTGTTACTCTTGTTCGCTTGTCTATTCTTTTCTCAATATGACTCTGCTGACTTCCGTGGTGGTCTCCCTCTTTCCCTGTGGTGCTTTCTCCCCTTCCTCCTTGTGTCTCCCCGTGTAGATGCCTCCCTGGCTCCCTTGTTCATGCCAGCTCATATATGCTCTCCCTGCTGCTACCTTGGCTTCGTCGTGCCCTGGTCCAGACGTGCCATGCTCCTAGTGCTTGTCCATGCCGTGTTGGTTGCATGGTCCTTGACGCGTCTGCCCTGCTGAATCTCCAGCACCACCACCCCGGACTCCCTTGCCTCCACCACGCGCCAACACTCCTTGCTCAGTCCTCTGTCCAGCACATTCTGCCTCGCAGTCCAGCGATACGCTTCTTGCCCTTCCCGTGGCTGAGTCCCCTGCGGCACCGGTACTCTTCCTTGGTGCTGTTGGTAGCGCTGTGCATCTTGTATCTGTGCCAAATGCAGGTTCTCCAAGGCCGAAGGTAGTCGGGAACGTATGTAATCTCCCCTGAACTTGGTTAAGTCATCCCACAGCTTTGGCGTGTCTGCTATACCCACCTCAGTGAGCACCATAGGCGCTCCTACAGGCAGAATGGGGTCCCTCCCATACAGCAGGTAATAAGGCGACACGTCTCGGAGGGTCGCTTGCTTGCTGAACCTATATTTTGCAGCTACCCAGTATAAGTCTTCGTCCCAGGTCCGCCAGTGCGCCTCTCCATACGCACGCAGCTCTCTTTTCAAAGTTTGCACCATCCGCTCGGTTAGCCCATCGGCTTGCGGGTGATAATGGGAGGTCCTCCTGTATGTGATGCCGATAGCCGTCAAGGCTGCGTCGAACTCCCCGCGAAATTTTGCGGCCTGATCAGTCAGGACCTCTCCGCAGGCACCCATCCTAGTGAGCACCTGCTTTGTGAATGCCTCTGTCGCCAAAGCCGCGCTCTTGATTTTGAGCGCCCTCACTTCCACCTTCTTGCTCACGCATTCGATCATGACCAGTATGTACTTCTTTCCCCTCCTGCTGACGGGCAGCTCTCCCGCCATGTCCAAGGACCACCAAAAACACAATCTTCTTATGGGCAGTGATTGCAGCTCCTGGCGGCTCTGTGCTAGCTGTGCCCTCTTCCAATTACACGCCTCACACTGCTCCACAAATTGACAGATCTGCCTTGCCATCCCTCCTCACCACCAGCCTGTGTTCACCAACTATGGCCTGCGCCTGACGAGCCACACTGACTACGGGATACCTGCCCAAAGTCGCCTTTGCCATCACGACCTCGACGACATTTGCGTGCCTCCGCAACTTGCCGAGCAGGTTACCTGGTCGACCAGGCCGAACACCCAGTGCGCGCCCTGGTCAACGAACTCCCTCGTTGACCACGGCGCCCGTCGAAGACCACCTGGTCGACAGCCCGTCTGTCGACCAACACGGTCAGCTGCAGTCGTCGAACTCCCGTCCTCGACAGCTGCCCGCAAGTCCTACGCAGGTTGACGGACTGCTCCGTCGACCTCTCTTGTCAAACTAGACCGCCGGCTCCCACCAACTGCGGCATTGCAGTGGTCGCCTGCAGGTCGACAACCCCGTCGACCAGTATACGACGAGCCCTGCAGAACAGTCGGCCGCACCACCCGCGTGCCCGACCAGGAGGTCAGCGTCGCCCAAGCGAGGGCGGTGCCAACACCTATCCCGTCAATAGTATGTACTTCTTTCTTCTCCTGCTGACGGGCAGCTCTCCCGCCATGTCCAAGGACCACCGAAAACCCAATCCTCTTATGGGCAGTTACTGCAGCTCCTGGCGGCTCTATGCCTAGCTATGCCTTGTTCCGATTACACGCCTCATACTGCTCCACGAATTGATGGATCACGCCATCCCTGCCCACCACCAGCCTGTGTTCACCAAGTGCGTATAGTGCTGCCCGCGAGCTCTCGCTTCTTGCTTCTGAGACGGGCTCTTCTGCTTCCGTCTCTCCCCGCAACCACCTTATTGTCTCTGGGTCTGCCCATATGTCCAGCGCACTCCTCGCTTCTTGCTGCCTCCCGCCATGCTGCTCCACCTCGCGTCCTAATGCGACTAGGCTGGCTACCGGTTCTGGTGGTGGGGGTTCCTGGACAGCCCATCCACGTGCTGCAGGGTTTGGCCCGGTCGGTGCTTCATGGTTAAGTCGAACTCCAGTGGGCGCGTTGTCCAACGCGTATTCCTCCCTGTCAGTGTCTGGCTGCTCATTAGCCAGAGAAGTGGCTGATGGTCCGTCACGAGGGTGAACTCCCTCCCCAAGAGGTACACCCGGAAGTGCGTCACTCCCACACTGCAACCAGGCCCTCCCCCTTGTACGAACTATAATTGGCTTCGGCTGCGTTTCATCCTCGACTGGCGAATGCCATCACCCATTCCCCTTCCTCTGTCTGCTGGCAGAGCACTGCCCCCATTCCAGCACTGCTCCACTTCGTGTAGAGGGTGAATCTCCCTTTTGGCTTGGGCAGCTGCAGCACTGGCCCTGTCTTTACTGCCTCTAGCAGCTCCTGCAGTGCCCCTGCTCTGTCTTCACCCACTTCCACGCCACGGTTCCATCAACAGCTGATTCAGGTAGGCGGCTCGTTTGCTGAAGCTCGGCACGAACTTCCTAGAGTAGTTTAGGAAGCCCAAGATGGCTCTCAAGATGCTGCGACTCTCTGGTCCAGCCATTTTGTCCAGCACAGCCACCTTCGCCTCTTGGATGCTCATGCGTCATCCTTATACCTCGAACCCAAGGTACTGCACGGTCAGTGACACAAAGTGGCACTTCTTGGGATGGCAGGTGAGCCCTAAGGCTCTGATAACCTCTAGCACTTGCTTCACATCCTCCATATATTGTTTGGCTGTGAAGCTAAACACCACCACATCATCTATGTAGCAGGCCGAGCAGTACTCGATCCAATGCTCTCTGGAAGACTGCTGAGGTATTATTTAGCCTGAATGGCATAAAGAGCCACTCATAGAGTCCATCTGGCCCGTGGAATGCCGTCATGCAGATGTTGGCCTTTGCTATCCTGATTTGGTTGATACCCTGGTGGAGATCCAGTTTACTGAAGATGTTCCCCTTGCAGCTTGTCGAATATCTCTTCCGGGGTGGGCATTGGGTATCTGCCGGTATTGAGGGAGTTTATTGAGATCGTGCTAGTCCTTGCAGATACGGCGCGAGAGGATGCCCCCAGTCAAATCCTTCCGAGCTGCCACCACTGGCGCTGCTGCGTATTCTGACTCTGAGGGCCTGATCAACCCAGCCTCCAAGAGCTCCTTGCACTTTTTTATGCAGATCTTGATGTCTCCTAGGCACATGCGCCTCTTGCGCTGGTACACGAGTACCTCCTCCGTCAGCTTGATCTGCATCTCTCCTCTTGTATACTTGCCTAGCTCCAGCAGGGTGAACGCAAATGCCTTGGGGTCTCCTTCAGCACCTGCCAAATCTGGTCCCTCACTGCTCCTTGCACACCTTCTCCTATCTCCCACCTCACTTTGGCTTCCACCTGCTTGGCTCCCTCTCCTGCCGTTCTCAGTTCTCCTCCCCTAGGTGCCTCTCTTGGTGGCACCCCCGGTGGCGTATCTCCATGTGGCTCGTCCATTGTCAACGAGAGTAGTGTGTTGGCCTCGTCCTTGCTTGGGCGGAGCCGACTTCGTGGTCGGGTGTGCAGGAGGTGCAGCCGACCTACAGCAGTGGGCGAGCTGGTCAAGGGGTTGATCGACCAGCACGGGGCCACTGCAGCCGCCGACTCTGGGGAGCCGGCAGCCGACTTCAACCCGGTGGTCGATGAGGGGAAACGTCGACCCGGGAGGGCGCCGACCTTGGTGAGAGGTCGACTTGGAAGGTCGACCTGAGGAGGGCGTCGACTTGGTGACGTCGGCCTTGGGAAGCCGACTTGGTATGGTCGGCTGATAGCTGGGCTGGTCGACCTGGAGCTGGTCGACCTGGAGTATGGTCAACTAGGAGTGTGTCAACATATACTTCAATGTATTTTAATGTTGTGTTTTGTCTAGTCTAGGTGTTACTTTATGTTTCCTAGAGTTTAGAGTTATGTCTCCTATATCTTGCTTGTTTCTCTTTTCCTTAGTCAAATATTCTCATGTTACTTCTTTCATATGGTATCCGAGCCAAGAGTGCATAGTGGTGTGAGGACAGTGCAGTCGCGTAAGAATCAGCTGGACGCCGCAGAGTCGAGTGTGAACGACAGAGACGCATCCTCACTGGTCGAACCTGGGCAAGCTACGCTAGCAGGGAAAGCACTAGCAACCTCTATAGCACCTAAGCTAGACAAACAAGAGAAATAACTAATATAGTCACAATAGGCTTGAATAGCCTAAAACGAAAGATAGAGTGCACAGTCGGCTTTCTGCACAGCGGCTTCAAACGTTGATAGCGTTCTGGTCTCAGCTTCAAATGACCTGTTTCAACTTGGATCTGGATCGTCTTAACGTCGCCTACAATACGCAATTTAGATTGCACGATTTCATAAAGAATTGACGACACAGCATTGGTTAGAACGAACGGCACTATGGCAGCCACTATAGTCTTAGAACACAATATAGGAAGAGTTACGAGTTGGGAATGACTCCCAGCTCCTACAAACCCCAAGAGCCGAGGTACAGTGATGTGGAACCAGTGCCACACTGTCCCCAACCACGAAGGGTCTCGAAAATACCCTCCACAAGGGCCTACACCAAGAGAAATGTTACACTACAAAAAGTAATGCAACTATTCTCACTATCTTAAAGTTTACCCTTTTTGGAGAGCTTCGAAATTACTTGATTCTTGAAACCAAGGCTCTGGTTCTTCAAGATAAAATTCTTCCTTGAGTTCTTGGAAGTCTGCTGCGCGCACCTGCGACACGCCGAACGTTCCACACACGACAAAATAGAAAACCGAACACGACACGCAAACGACGACGTGACACGCGACTAGCGATAACTCGCTATTGACTCGACACACACATTCAAAATCATGCCTCATCATTCACACACTATTGTAAACATGAAATATATATTATTTCATGCCCTCATGCCATTCCATGCACACACGCATGCACGCACACGGACAACAAGCCGAATGCAAACCGTAGGGTTGCACCAACAAACTCCCCCTCGGATTGTTGGCCTTAGGAACTTGCTCTCTCAGTTCAGAGCCATCCCAGCCAGCTTGCAACACTTCCAATGCTGCTGCTCCACTAGCCTCTTGGTCATCATGTCAGCTGGCTGCCCCGTCGTCTTTACGTAGCGCAACTCAACTTCACCCGCGGCCACCATGCTCCTCGTCCAATGCAACTCCACCCTCATGTGCTTCGTGAGGCCATGCAACACAGGGTTCTTAGCAAGAGCAATGGCACCCTGGCTGTCACAGTGGAGTGGGGTAGGTTCTTGCTGCTCCTCCCCCAATTCAGCCAACAAACGCCGCTGCCACACAATCTCCCGTACGGCACGGAAGAGTGCCATATACTCGGACTCCACCGAGCTCAATGCTTGATCCACCTGCTTCTTGCTCTCCCAAGCAGGTGGGCCTCCAGCAACACAGCAAATGAACCCTCCAACACTTGTCATGTCCTCTGGTTCCGATGCATAAGAAGCGTCCGAGAATGCGGTGAGGAACAAACGCCCGGGTTCAACACCATCCGCGCCCTTTTGGCGCCTTTGTGCCGCCGCCGAGTATTGCAGCCCAACGGTCCGTGTTTGGCCAAGATACATGGCCACCCTTATTTCAGCTGCTACCTGCTCCTCATTAGGGCTTTCAACAACCCTAGCCAACTGTGCGGTAGCAAACGCGACGTCCGGTCGGGTGTTTACCGCCGCGTACATGAGGCTGCCCACCAACGAGTGAAAACGACGCCTCTCCTCTTCACCAACGCTCTCCTCCTCTGGTCCCTTCACACACTTGAACCCCGAGGGAAAGGGTGTAGCCACATGGCCTTCACTCTGCCCAAAGTTGGCAGCCAATGCCTCCAGGTACTTCCGTTGATGCACCCGCATGCACCGCTTCTCCACATTGCGTTCAATGTGAAGCCCGAGGTAGAAGTTCACGTCACCAAGGGCCTTGCACTTGAACTTGTCTTGAAGCTTCAGCATCACCTCCTTCACAAGATCAGAGGAGGGTGAGAAAATTAGGATGTCATCCACGTACACAACCATGAAGCTCCTCTGCTCCCCCTCACCAAGCATGAACAATGAGTGATCGGCCGTTGAGGGAGTGAAGCCGATCTCCTCCAAAACTCCTCGCAGCTTCAAGTACCACTGCCTAGGGGCCTGCTTCAGTCCATAAAGGGCCTTCTTCAGCTTCAAAACTCTGCCACTACCATCATCAAACCCCTCTGGCTGCGCCATAAAAATCTCTTCCTCAAGGACGCCGTTGAGGAATGCCGTTGTGACATCCATTTGTTTCACTACCCATCCTTTGATGGCAGCACCCGCGAGTAGGGTTCTCAGCGTCGTCGGCTTCGCCACAGGAGCAAACAACTCCTTATAGTCCACCTTCTCCTTCTGCTGGTACCCCTTGGCCACAAGCCTAGACTTGTAGCGCTCGATTTTGCCGTCGGCGTCGGACTTGATCTTGAAGAGCCACTTGGACGTAATCGCCTTACGCCCCTCCGGTAGCTCCACCAATTCCCATGTGCCGTTCTCCTCAATGCTCTTCAGCTCACTCTCCATTGCCTTCTTCCACTCCTCAGCATCAATACTCTCCAAGGCCTCCTTGAGAGTTGCTGGTTCCCCCGGCATCTCCACCGGAGAGAAGAACTGGAAGGCATACTCCTCGTAGTCACTCTCCTCGTCATCTCCAACCATAAGTGCCGCTCCGGCCAGAGCTGACTTGGCTGGCTCTCCCAATGCATCATAGGTCAGCCTATTAGGGGCTTGGATTCCCCTCTTTCCCCTCCCTTCCTCCTCAGCTGTAGGGACATGAAGGCCTTGGCGTTGCTGCGGGGTGACTCGGATCCGTGGAGCACTCGTAGTGCGAGAAGGAAGTGTCGGTGCACACTCGCTCACTTGCTGCACCTCCTCCTCTTCTTCCTCTGCATCCTTGGCCTCCTCTCCCCGATTCAGAAGGGAAGATTGCCTTGTGGTGGTGCTGCTACTGCTTAGCTCCAAGGGCAGCTCCACATGCTCCAAACCGGAACTCTTCACCTCCCCAAACCGCACGCCTATCTTCGCCTCATTCTCCACCTTCCAATCCTTATACATCAGGTTCTCCATGAATTTGCAGTCCCTTCTCACCAAGATTTTCTTGGTGAATGGGTCCCAAAGAAGCCACCCCTTGTTGTTTTGAGCCATGCTCAAGTGCACAGCCCATATCGCCTTGGCACCGAGCTTGTTGTGCCGAAGATGCTTAGGCACGAGCGCCATGCACATGCACCCGAACACCCGAAGCATATCCACCTTTGGCTTCCTTCCAATCCACTCCACATAGGGCACCCATTTGTCTGTTCCCACATGAGTCAAAGCTCTGTTCTTGGCCACACATGCACTTCGCACCGCATCAGGCCAGAAATAGACGGGTAGCCCGGCTTCAATGAGCAACCCACGCGCCGTCTCCGTGATTGTCCGGTTCGCTCGCTCGGCGATGCCGTTCATTGCAGGGGAGTATGGCATGGTAAGGGAGTGCCTTATGCCATTCTTCTTCAGCCACAATGAGAACTCCTTGCTCAGGAACTCTCCCCCTCGATCGGTGCGAATTGCCTTCACTAACCGGTCTTGTTGCCACTCCACCATCGGCAACCAATCGGTCTTCACTGTTTCAACCACGTCACTCTTCTTGGACAGCACGTACACCCAAGTCATGCGAGTGTAGACGTCCACAATGGTAAGAAAGTACTCAGCTCCAGCAGCTCCAAGCTTCAGGGGGCCCACCACGTCCATCACCACCTCATCAAGTGGTGCCTTAGCCGTTGCCTCCGAACTAGAGAACGGGTAACGGGTAAACTTGGCTTGCATGCACGTCGGGCAGCCAAGTACCTCATCGGGCTCCCCCTTCACACGTATGCCAGCAACCATCTCATTCTTCACTAGCTGCTGCAAGATGGGCAGGGCCACATGCCCCATTCGCCCATGCAAGGTGAGCCAATCACACTCCCCCGTAGCCGAAGTCGGATTGGAGAATGCCGCACTCGCAATAGTGCCCCACATGCTCTCTCCGTACTCCTCCTCCGCTGTTGCCTTGGGGTTCTCCTCACCCTTGTGTTGCTTCTTGGCTGCTGCACCACTCTCCTCATGTTCACCGAGCTTGCTGATCCCTCCAAGATTGCACTTCTTGGACTTAATCTCCTTAGCGCGACCGTTAGCGCCATCGCCGCTACCATCCGCTTCACCCTTGGTGCTGATGCTTGCTGCCACTTGCCTCTCCTTAGGCATGGGGACCACAGGGATCTGCCACATCTCGTTGTAGACATCCCTATCCTCGTGAAGGTCCCAAAGAATCCGCTCGCCAAGCCTCGCGGTGTAGGTCTTAGCTCCCTTTGAGCTTGTGTCGATACCGGCCTTTTGCAACCGCCACACAGAAATCAGGTTGGCAGCAAGGTTGGGCACCCAAACCACGTTCTTGAGGCCCACCATCTTCCCATCAGCACCCTTGAACGTGGCCTTGCCCATGCCTTTCACCTCTGCTCGCTGCCCCAAAGCCGATGTCACATGCTTCATCGGTGATGGCTCAAGTTCGGTGAGCAAGTCCGCACGAGGTGTCATGCTATAGGTAGCGCCGCTATCGATCACCCAATAGCCCAGGGAGTGTAGGGTAACCTTCCCCACAGCTGCTGGCTCCTCAAAGCCTTCATCCATCTCTGGACCAGCCGGTGCTTGCGTGGACACGAAGAAGAATGGACCCGGAAAGCGATCGTCCCTCGACTCGCTCTCATTGCCGGCACTCTTCATACTTGCAGCACCACCTCCGCGACCGACACGGCCTCCACGGCCTCTTCCTCTCCCTCCTCCTGCTCCTCTACCCTCTTGGCCTTGAGCAAGAGTCCATCCATCAGGGAGCTTGTAGCAATCGTGCCACATATGTCCGCTCTTGTGACAATAGTGGCACTCGCCGTCGAATCGGCCGCGACCGCGTCCGTAGCTCTTGTTATCGCTGCCGTATCCCCCACTCCCGCGGCCTCCATTGAAGTTGTTGCTGCCAAATCTGCCTCCCCCTCGTCCTCTGCCCCTTCCACGGCCATACCCTCGGCCGATGCTTGCTGCCCCGGCGCCATCCGCACTCGCCAACTCACGGCGGCGGAAGTCCTCTTTAAGGATCGCTCGCTTCACGTCTTCAAGCGAGAGGTGGGGCAAGTCAAGATTGAGGTTGATGATGAGCGAGGACCATGACTCTGGGAGTAAGGCCAGCAACTTGGTCTTCTTTTGGAGCTCACTGTAGTTCAAATGAGCTCCCTCAAGCCGCGTCAACAAGTCGAAGAATTTCAGCACCCCTTCTTCAATCGCTTCGTCTTCTTCAATTCGTAGTGCCGCCATTTGCCGTTCCAACACCACCGCTACCGCCGCTGTTGCAGGAGCGTGTACACCCTTGAGAGCAGCCCATGCCTCTGGTCCCTTCTCTGGTTCACGCTGGAATGGCTTGATGTGACGGATCTGGCTGCTCCCCAACGCTTGCCCAAGTAGGAGATAGCCTTGTGCGCTCTTCCGCACCCACGGGCTCTTCTCCGGGTCGTTCGCGGGGCGCTTCTCCGTTCCTTCCATCACCTCCAGCAGGTCATAGTGGTCAAAGATGTTCCCCATCTTGAAGGACCATTCAGCAAAGTTGTCACCGTTGAACTTGTCAAGCCCAAACACCCTAGGCTCATCCCTAGAAGGGCCAAGTCTTTTGTTGCACGGGCGCCATGGCTGAATCACGGGGTTGGCCTTGAGCTTGGGCTTCTCCACTGCCACCAGCACCTCTGCCACCCCTTTCCTCAGGTCCAGCCATTGTCGAGACTGATCCAAGGGGCTCTGATACCACTTGATATAGTCACAATAGGCTTGAATGTGCCTAAAACGAAAGATAGAGTGCATAGACGGATTTCTGCACAGCGGCTTCAAAAGTTGATAGCGTTCTGGTCTCAGCTTCAAATGACCTGATTCAACTTGGATCTGGAGCTTCTTAACGTCGCCTATAATAAGCAATTTAGATTGCACGATTTCATAAAGAATTGACGACACAGCGTTGGTTAGAACGAACGGCACTATGGCAGCCACTATGGTCTTAGAACACAAGATAGGAAGAGTTACGAGTTGGGAATGACTCCCAGCTCCTACAAACCCCAAGAGCCGAGGTACAGTGATGTGGAACAGTGCCACACTATCCCCAACCACGAAGGGTCCGAAAATACCCTCCACAAGGGCCTACACCAAGAGAAATGTTACACTACAAAAAGTAATGCAACTATTCTCACTATCTTAAAGTTTACCCTTTTTGGAGAGCTTCGAAAATACTTGATTCTTGAAACCAAGGCTCTGGTTCTTCAAGATAAAATTCTTCCTTGAGTTCTTGGAAGTCTGCTACGCACACCTGCGACACGCCGAACGTTCCACACACGACAAAATATAAAACCGCACACGACACGCAAACGACGACGTGACACTCGACTAGCGATAACTCGCTATTGACTCGACACACACATTCAACATCATGCCTCATCATTCACACACTACTGTAAGCATGAAATATATATTATTTCATGCCCTCATGCCATTCCATGCACACACGCATGCACGCACACGGACAACAAGCCGAATGCAAACCGTAGGGTTGCACCAACAATAACTAGAATGCTCAACACTAGAGTCATCAGCATACATCACAGAGACAGATCGTACATCATCTAAGTCTGCAGCAGACATGCTAAACAGCTATGGGCCAATAGTGCAAAGCAGTGAGGCCCAGTCGGGGACAGTGGCGCTGCGGCCAAACTGCGCCTGGTAGTGGTCAGTGAGTTGCGCAAAGCACTGACCAGGGGGGTGGTGGCGGTCACAAGTGCGGCTGTGGCGTGGCCCAGTTTGCACCCAGTACTGATAGGGAGGGTGTGGCTAGCCACGCGACGTCCCGCTGGGCGGGACGCAACTGCTGATAGAGCTCGCCGGTCCGGTCGGCCTTCACGGCTGCTGCTGGAGCCACTACTGGGTCTGCTGGCGCAGTCCCTGGAACTGCTGCTGCTGTTGAGGCTGCTGCTGTTGAGGCTGCTGCTGCTGCTGCTGTGGCTGCGACTTTTGCTGCTGTGGCTGCTGCTGCTGCTGCTGGGGCGCCCCACTACCTCCTCCTCCACTGCCCCCTCCTCCACTACCGCCTCCTCCACTGCCACCTCCACCCCCTCCACTCCCTCCACCACCACCCCCACCGCCTCCCCCACTGCCACCACCACCTCCTTCTTTCTTGCCACCCTTCTTGCCCCCTTTGTTGCCCGAGGCAACCGCCGCCACCTCTGTCGCAGTAGCAACAGGGGCGGTGGCCAGAGGGGAGGCAAGGAAGGACGGGGCACACCCTTGAAAGATAGGGGGGAAGACAATACTGGTGGCAGCAGCAAGAGAGCAGGCAAGATCCTCTACAGCAAGAAGCCTCTTCTCAAAGATGTCAATAGTGAGGGGGATAGGGTTGATAGTTAGAAAGTGGTCACGAGCGGAAGCAAAACGGTCAGGGAGGCGGGTGGCAAGGAGGTACAGTGTCATCCAGATCATCGGGGGCATGGTAGCAAGCAAGGTCTGGTTAGGGGCAGCAGTGCGAAGCCCAGCGTTGAGCGAGCGCAGGTGCAGAATGAGATCAGCAACACGGTCAAGCAAGGACAGCTTCGGAAAAAGAAATGGTATAACGTGACGGCCGAGGGACATAGTGGTCGGGGTGGAGTAGCGAAGAACAGCAACATCATACAGGCCCTTGGCCGTCACCTGCTGGTCAAAGTGGGACAGCTCGGACGGCGGGAGGAGGTCGAGGATAGCAAGGACGGTAGCATCATCCCGTGCCGCCCAGCGACTAGCCTTCAATTGTGCCTTGTCAAAGTGGGCCTGCTGTTCCTCTGTCAGGGAGGGACCAAGAGGGTCGGGCTCGGGGGGGGGGGCTGCAACTTGTCAGTGGCATGCTCGACTAGGCACACATCGTTCTCGCTCTTGCTCCCTAGATGGAGCTTGAGTTTACGTAGCCATCCCGCAAAGTCTACCGGGCACCCCTCAGGATCGAACATCAAAACACGGGAGGTAGCCATCGCTAGAGTGGCAAGAGTTTCCACTAGCAAAGTTGGAGTTCCACAGTTGTTCAAACAAGCAATAACAAGAATGACTACATCAGGCACCTAGCAACTCTGCAGCTAGCCTGGTCGACCGCCAGCACCACATGGTCGACCGCCTGCCAGCGTTGCGTAGAGGAGCCGCGCCAGCACTGCAGAAAGACGACCTGCCAACACAGCAGGTCAACGGTGTGCCAACGCTGCAGCAGAGCGACTATCCAGCGTTGCCCCGTAGAGGACAGCAGTGCGCACACTCGCAGATGCACGCAGACGATTGGCCCGAATTGCACCGTTGTGCATTCGTCGGCTGTTGTCTGCGCCTGACGAGGCACATCGACTTTGGGATACCAACCCGAAGTCGCCTTCGCCATTGCGACCTCGACGACGTTTGCGTGCCTCCGCAGAGCTCGCCGAGCAAGTTACCCGGTCGACCTGGACAACCCCAAGTGCCTCTGGTCGACCACCGGATCCCTCTGGTCGATCACAGCTCCCGTCGAGCTACCCCCTGGTCGACGGACCCCTTCCGTCGACCAGAACTGTCAGCTGTTGTCGACGAGCTCCCCTTGTCGACTACTGCTCACTTCTCAGGTCGACGGACTGCTCCGTCGACCTCCCGGTCGAACAGACCCTCCTGGTCGACGGCCCACCTGTCGCCCAGACCAGTCAGTTGCAGCTGTCGAGCTCCATGGTCGACAGCAACACCACAGCGGTCCCCTGCAGCTCGACGAAGCCTGTCGAGCAGCTCTCCCACTGTGGATTGTCGGCTGCTACTCCCGTACATCCGACCAAGTCGTCGGCGTTGCCCAAGTGAGGGCGGGGCCAACACTTCACTCCCGTTAACACTCCCCTGCCGCGCTCACGCTTGGGCGCCCAGCCCACACGGCAGCACACTACGGAGAAAACTCGTCCTCGGCGTGCACCCCTCACACAGCGCGCCATCACCGCACCAGCCGTGCAAAAGGGCACAACACCTACTGCTGCACATCATCGTCGCCGACGCCGACGTCGACTAGACGAACTTGGCCGATGTCGACAGAGCACCGGTTGAAAGCCGGAAAGTGCAGCGCCTTCGTCAGGAAGTTTGCCGGCTGCTCGGTGGTCGGGATGTACTTCAATACGAATTTCCCGCATCTCACCATGTGCTGCAGCCAGGCATAGCGTCGCTCCATGTGCTTGAGGTTGCCCGTCAGCCCCAAGCCCTCAGCGACCGTAATTGCCGACTTGTTGTCGACGCGCAGGATGGTCGGCTTCCCAGCGTCGAGCAGCTTGAATTCCGCAAGAAGGAAACAAAGTCGGCGTCCCTCCTTGCCTGCATTCGTGGCCGCAACGTACTCCAACTCTGTCGACGACAATGTCGTGCACTTGATGCGCGAGCTCGACCATGAGACGGCGGCCCCTCCGTAGACGAACACGTAGCCGCTTGTGCTCGTCCGCTTTTGCTCGTCGCCCGCGTCATTGGCGTCCACGTAGCCGATCAGCTCCGGTGACTCTGGTCCACCGCCGAACTCCAAGGCGGTGTCGCGGGTGTCAGCAAGGTAGGCGAGGCAGCGGTCGACCTCACGCCAATGCTGGTCGCTCCTCATCGTGAGGCCGCTCCCCAGCTTGCTGCAGGCGAACACGATGTCCGGCCTCATCGTCGTCGCCGTGAACTGCAGCGAGCCAACCTTCTGCCGGTACTCCTCCTCCTCGCTCTCCTGCACCTCCTCGTCGTTGAATGTCAGCTCGGCGTAGGCATCGACCGAGACCGGCGTCTTCGGGACTCAACCGCCCTGCTCCTCGTCGATGAAGCGCCTGCGCAGCTTGTCGGCGTAGCCCTGCTGGTGAAGCCACAGCTTCTTCGCTAGCCTGTTGCGCACGATCTCGAGCCCGAGGTACTTGACGACCGGCGAAATCTCGCGTAGCTCGAAGGCAGCCTCCAGCAGCTCCTTTAGCTCCTTCAGCATCGCGGGGCTGCTGCTGGCGGCGAGCAGGTCGTCGACGTAGACCAGCACCCAGCAGTTCACTCCAATGTCTCCGGCCTTGTAGTAGAGCGCCTCATCGACCTGGCTCTTCTTCCAGCTAGCGCCCAGCAGCACACCGTCGAGTGCCCTGTACCACAGCAGCAGCGATTTCTTTAGCCCATAGAGGCTCTTCAGCAGCTTACACACCCGGCCAGTCCCATCGTTGAAGTAGTCCGGCTGGTACATGTAGAGCACCCTGTCGAGCTTGCTCTACAGGAAAGCGTTCTTCATGTCGAGCTGCATCAGGTTGAGGTCGAGGACGGCGACGATGCTGAGGAAGATTCTCAGCGTGACGTAGCTGCTCACCGGTGAGTACGTCTCGTCGTAGTCGGCACCGCACACCTGCGTGAAGCCCTTCACGACCAGCCTCGCCTTCTCGCGCTTGACGGTGTCGTCGAGGCGGTACTTGGTCGTCAGCACCCACCGGTTCTTCATGATGTTCACCCCGCGTGGGCGTTCGACCAGCTCCCAAGTGCCCATGCCGACGAGGCTGCGGATCTCTTCTTCCATGGCGGCCTTCACCGCCTTACCCTTCCAGCTCGCCAGTGCCTCCTTTACCTTCATCGTGGTGATGTCCCAGCGGTGTTCGGGGTCTGCGTGCATGTCGGGGTCAAGCTCCGGCAGTTCTTCATCCTCCTCGGCGTCGTCGTACAACAGGTCATCGTCAACCTCGTCGTACACAGCGGTGAAGGCAGCTGGCGGTAGGCAGGCGTGGAAGCTTAGCCGCTCCGGCGGCCGTCGAGCTCGACTAGTGCGTCGCAGCTCAGGCTTCGTGATTGGCACCTCCACCTCGTCACTGTCGGTGGACTCTTCTCCTGCCGACAGCTCCCCTTCTTCGTCGACTGTCAAGTCGTCAACCAGCTGCTTTGAACCTTCGACCAGCTGCTCACTTCCTGCTGACTTCGGCAGCTCCCCTGTCGACTGCACCCCTGTTGCTGCCTCTTGTTTGACCGGCTCCCCTGTCTGCTGCTCCCCTGTCGTCGACGGCTTCCCATCCTGGTCGACGAGCTTGGCGCCTTTTCGATCGCCGACAATGCCTCTGGCCGGCGCCACAGGCGACGCCTCAAGGCTCCCCTCATCGCCGGTGGCCGACACAGGTGTCGACGCAGGCCGATCTGCGACGAGGAAGGGAGGAGCAAGAACCGGGGAAGGTGGAAGGACCTCCACAACATCCTCATCAGCAGGCTCATCGACTTCGGCAAGCAAAGGAACCGTCGCCGTCGAGGTGTCCGTCGGCGGGTGTGCCTGCGTCCGCCCCGACGCCGGCCCAAACTTCGCCTTCCACACCTCCAGTGACAGCGTCTCGTAGAAGATCACCTCGACCGACGTGACCACCTTGTTGTCGGTCAGGTTGAGCACCTCCCAGCCCTTACTCTCCGGCGACACGCCTAGGTGAAGCCCCCAGCGAGCTTTCGGCGCCAGCTTCCCACCTCGCTGCTGCTCAAGAACCATGAACTGCACCATGCAGCCCCACGCCCGCGCCAGCGTGAGGTCGGGCTTCTTCCCGATCAGCAGCTGGTACGGAGTCGTCCCCGGCGGCGTCGTCGACCGCTCCAAGCAGTTGCGCACCCAGACAGCTTGTCGTAGAGCGAGGTGCCACCAGTGGTGCTGCACGCCCATGTGCAGCAGCATCGTCCTCATGGACTCGACGGCTGTGCGCATCTCCCGCTCAGCCATGCCGTTCTGCTGCGGAGTGTAAGGGCACGTCAGGTCGTGGACGATGCCCTTCCCGTCGACGAAGTCGGTGAACTCCTTCCCGAGGAACTCCCCTCCCCGGTCTGAGCGGAGCATCAGCACCGACTTCTTCGCCTGCCGTTCCACCAGTACCAGCCACTTCTGGAACTCCCGTAGCACATCGCTCTTCTTAGCAACCGGCATCACCCACATCGAGTGTGGCGATCCTTCAGCAGCAGGAAGAACAAGCTGCCATCCTTGGCAGCAACCCGAAATGGCCCACAGCAGTCAATGTGCACGACAACCAACGCCTCCTTCGCGTCCGAGACTTTGTCGGGGAAAGTGTGCCGCGCCAGCTTTCCTCCGACGCACGAGACACATGGTGGGTCTGCTCCGGTCGACGGAGTGATGTCAAGCCCAGTAGCAACTTTATGTTTCGCCGAGCTCTTGATTGTGTCGACGCTGACGTGCGCGAGTCTAGCATGCAACCGGTCAGGGGTCGACTTCGTCTCCGAGACGATCGTCCGCAGAGCCACTACCTTGGTTGACTGCGACCACATCAAGCAGGGGTGAAGGTCGGTGCAGAGGACTCGTCCATTGTAACGTGCTCGACCGAGCACCTCCCCAGTTGCAGCGACGAGAAGCATCTCGTCACCGTCGCTCTGCAGCTGCACTCCGCTCTCCTTTAGCTGGCCAGCAGATAGCAGGTTCGCCTGTATGCCCGGAACGTAGAGCGCGTCGGGGATGAGGACCCGCTTTCCGGCCTCCCCTTGTAGAGCAACGGTTCCGCGGCCCTCAACAGGCTGTAGTGTTATAGTTACAATAGGCTTGAATGTGCCTAAAACGAAAGATAGAGTGCACAGTCAGATTTCTGCACAGCGGCTTCAAACAATGATAGCGTTCTGGTCATAGCTTCAAATGACCTGATTCAACTTGAATCTGGAGATTCTTAACGTCACCTACAATAAGAAATTTAGATTGCACGATTTCATTAAGAATTGACGACACAGCGTTGGTTTGAATGAACGGTACTATGGCAGCCACTATAGTCTTAGAGCACAAGATAGGAAGAGTTAAGAGTTGGGAATGACTCCCAGCTCCTACAAACCCCAAGAGCCGAGGTACAGTGATGTGGAACAGTGCCACACTGTCCCCAACCACGAAGGGTCTCGAAACTACCATCCACAAGGGCCTACACCAAGAGAAATATTACACTACACAAAGTAATGCAACTATTCTCACTATCTTAAAGTTTACCCTTTTGGAGAGCTTCGAAATCACTTGATTCTTGAAACCAAGGCTCTGGTTCTTCAAGATAAATTCTTCCTTGAGTTCTTGGAAGTCTGCTGCACACACCTGCGACACGCCGAACGTTCCACACATGACAAAATAGAAAACCGCACACGACACGCAAACAACGACGTCACACGCGACTAGCGATAACTCGCTATTGACTCGACACACACATTCAAAATCATGCCTCATCATTCACACACTATTGTAAGCATGAAATATATATTATTTCATGCCCTCATACCATTCCATGCACACACGCATGCACGCGCACGGACAACAAGCCGAATGCAAACCGTAGGGTTGCACCAACATTCAGTGCCCTGTTGAATCCACGCACGTGCTTCACGCTGTCTCTCGGCGCCATGTCGACGAAGACCGTCTTTGTCCCCATCAGGTGGTGGGAGCAGCCGCTGTCGAGTAGCACCGCCATCGGGTTGGCTTGCACAGCTGCCGCCACCGCCTGGAAGTCCTCGCTAGCCTCCGGCGCCAGCGAGACCGTCGGCTCCGCTACGCCGACCATCGAGCACGACGCCTCCCCGTCGCCTTGGCTCTTACCGCTGGAATTGTTGACGTCCTTTGTCGACGACGTCTTCTTCGACGTCTGCTTCTCCTTGCGTGGCTTCGCATCTCGACGTGGGCGACGGGTGGTCGATCTACCGCGGCCTCCCTTGGTGTCGTCCTCGTCGCTGTCATCGCGGTCGGGACACTTGTAGGAAAGGTGGTCGGGATCGTGGCAGATCCAACACTCCCGCCGTCGACCACCACCTCCACGGCCCTTGTCCTGTGTCGACCTCTTCTCGTCGACGTCCTCCGTCGACCGCCCACCTCCGCTCGGCTTCGTGCGCTGCCCTTGCTGCTGATTCAGCTTCGTCGGTGTAGCGTAGTTTGCCTGAGGAAGGAGCTCCGTGGGCTGTTCGGCCTCCTGCATCGCCTCGTCTTGAAGGATGTAGCTGGTGATGGAGTCCTCGTCGAGGGACTCACGCGTCCCGAGTACCATCATCATCCTCTTCATGAGGTTGTAGCCGCGCGGCAGGCCCTTGACGATGTGGGAGATGTAGGACGCCATCGAGTATTCGACACCTGCCAACCGCATCTCAGCCAGGATCCGTCGAGCACGGTTGCAGTAGTCCGTTGCCAACTCCTGCTCGCCCATTCGAATGTGGGTCATCTTCTCCTCCAGGTGTGCGATGTACAGGTTGTCCCTGACCTGGTACGTCGACAAGATGAAGTGCCATGCCTGGTGACCAGCATCCAGTCGCTCTTGACAGCTCCTGAGCGCCAGCTGCACCACCGGCGAGCAGCACCTCGAGATGACCATGAAGGTGAGCAAGTGAGCCGCACCAAACTCCCCGCGTAGCCCGACATCGTCCACGGACGGAATTGGCACTGTGCCGTCGGCGAAGCCCTTCAACTCGGCGACCTCTATCTGAGGTTTTATCGACTCCCTCCAGGTGATGAGGTCCCGTCGACCTTGCAATGGTGCGACGGTGATCCGATCCGGCGAGAACTTGAAGTTGTTCTGCTTTCTGCTGCTTCGTGCCATTGTTGCCGCTGACTCGTGCACCGCCGTCGAACTCGTCGTCGATGCCACCTTCATTTCGCACCGGTCAAGGAGAAACAGGACAGGATGGGTGTTCCGTCGCCCACTACGACCGGATGCCCAACTCGACGATCAACAAGGGGATCGTCCCGTACTCGCCATCCGCATGGCGTTTCCTTGCATCAGCCAAGCGTGCCTCCAAGGTGTCCGCTACGCCCGCATTAGCTACGGGGTCCACCATGGTGACTATCGCTGCTGTCGGCCTACGAACGACTTAGTAGGTGCAAAAGTCGGCTCCTGTCTGAAGGTAATCTGCATGGCCCTCCACGCTCAACGCACCATGCGGAGATTCACTCTACAACGGTAGTGAGCTAGACTACGGGGGTTGGCACGAACTACTGGTAGTGATCGAAGCTTTGCCTAGTTCCTTAGTGCTTGCACAATCACGGGAGAAATTGGCAAGAGTTTCCACTAGCAAAGTTGGAGTTCCACAGTTGTTCAAACAAGCAATAACAAGAATGACTACATCGGGCACCTAGCAACTCTGCAGCTAGCCTGGTCGACCGACAACACAGCATGGTCGACCGCCTACCAGCGTTGCGTAGAGGAGCCGCGCCAGCACTGCAGAAAGACGACCTGCCAACACAGCAGGTCGACGGTGTGCCAACGCTGCAGCAGAGCGACTGTCCAGCGTTGCCTCGTAGAAGACAGCAGTGCGCACGCTCGCAGATGCGTGCAGACGATTGGCCCGAATTGCACCGTTGTGCATTCGTCGGCTGTTGTCTGCGCCTGACGAGCCACATCGACTTCGGGATACCAACCCGAAGTCGCCTTTGCCATTGCGACCTTGACAACGTTTACGTGCCTCCGCAGAGCTCGCCGAGCGGGTTACCCGGTCGACCTGGACAACCCCAAGTGCCTCTGGTCGACCACCGGGTCCTTCTGGTCGATCACAGCTCCCGTCGAGCTACCCCCTGGTCCACGGACCCATTCTGTCAACCAGAACTGTCAGCTGTTGTCGACAAGCTCCCCTCGTCAGCCGCTGCTCACTTCTCAGGTCGACAGACTGCTCCGTCGACCTCCCGGTCGAACAGCCCCTCCAGGTCGACGGCCCACCCGTCGCCCAGACCAGTCAGTTGCAACTGTCGAGCTCCCTGGTCGACAGCAACACCACAGCGGTCCCCTGCAGCTCGACGAAGCCTGTCAAGCAGCTCTCCCACTGTGGATGGTCGGCTGCTACTCCCGTACATCCGACCAAGTCGTCAGCGTTGCCCAAGCGAGGGCGGGGCCAACACTTCACTCCCGTTAACAGAACCGAACCCTAGTTGTTGCATCTGCACCGAACACGATTCGGTTGTGGTTGGACATTTTAGGTTACGGAAATGTCTTCTCGACATTTTCAGAAACCCACTCTCCCACCATTCCGTTTTTTCCCGCTTTCTTCATGCTTTCCTTCCGTAGCTTCTTAGCGTGCAACCCCACCGTTCTAGCCGTAGATTCTCCGCATTAGGTCGACATTTCCCACCGTTCCTAGTGTCTATCTACCGTCCCTAGGTTAGGCGCGTAGGCAGGTGGACACTAGGGCAGTGGCGAACCACCCTAATGTCAGAATAGTGAACGAATGAATGACAGAACTAGCAAGCAAGTGGGTACAAGTAGGAAACCTAAAAGTCGTGTACCCTATATGAACTACCCCACTACAGCCTAGATAGACTATAGCATATAAGTTTTACACACCCCCATAGGAAAAGTGGGGGAGAACAAGAGGTCACAAGACCAGTCAAGAAAGGCAAAGCAAGCTCAGGGTGGATCACAAAGTCACCACGCAGTCTGAGCACAAGCAAATGGCCACAAGGCCAGTTCACATGCAGAGTTATAAAAAGGAGAACAAAAAATACAGTGAACACAATCTAGCAAGTGTAAGCATGCAGGTATATGTATAGAGAGTACAGTACAAGCAGAGTCAAGAAGTAAGCAAGTGAGGCACAGTAGGTACAAGGCCTAGAACAGTACAGAAACGCTGATGATCACAAGGCTGAAGTGCCTTGGTGAAACATCAGTAGTGTTGGCCTGAGAGGCCACGTAAGCAAGACGAAGCTGACCACGCTGCTGCAACTCTCGAGCAAGGAAGTAGCGCAGAGCAATGTGCTTCGTTCTGTGCTCCAGTCTGTGCTCCTGACACAAGGCAAGCATTGCCTTGTTGTCGACGTACAGAACTGGAGGAGAACGAGGCGCCTCTCCCAAGTCGGTCAGCAGGTAGGTGAGCCAGCGTAACTCCTGTGCAGCCATGGCCCCAGCGTAGATCTCAGCCTCACAGCTGGAGCAGAGAAAAGAAGAAGAGCAGGTAGACCGCCAAGAGACAGAACCGGAGCGAAGACTGAAGGTGTAACCCTGTGACGACCGCTGCGTAGCCAAGTCGTCAACCCAGGAAGCATCTACGTGACCAGTGAGGACAACTCGAGCCCGTCCTCCAAGCACGAGCCCCATGCCCGACGTACTGGACAAGTAGCGCAACACCCTCTTCGCAGCATCCCAGTGCACCTTTCGGTGCCTACCGGGAGCCACGTAGCGTGCCAGAAGGCTGAGAGGGTATGCGAGGTCAGGTCGTGTGCAAGTCATCAGGTACATGAGGCAGCCCACAAGCTCTGGATACGGGCCACTCAGCTCTACGGACTCGTCCAAAGGTGGAGCTGAGAGCGAGTGACCGGTAGGCAGAGGAGTGGACTGTGGCGAGGAGTACGTGAAGCCGAAGCGCTGAAGGACCTGCTGCACCATGTGTGACTAAGTCGTCTACGTACACGAGAACGTAGAACGGCGGCAGAGTGGTGTCAGTGCGTAAAAACAGCGACGGGTCAGCAGTGGAAGGAGCAAAACCAAGAGCAGCAAGAGTCGTCCTCAGTGTGTCGTGCCACTCACGGGGTGCCTGGCGGAGACCGTAGACTGGCCGCCGGAGGCTCCACTGGGTACCAGCAGGAAACGACCCAGTGAAGCCTGGTGGGCGGCGCAGCCAGATCTCCTCGTGCAGGCTGCCCTGTAGGAAGGCTGTGCTGAATTCAAGTGAGTGGAGCTCGTAGTCATGCTGAGCGGCGACGTGCAGCAGTACCCGAAGAGTGGTCATCTTCGGGGTAGGGGAGAAGGTCTGGAAGAAGTCAACTCCCTGTCGCTGACTGAAGCCACGTGCAATGTAACGCGCCTTGAAGAAAGACGGAGAACCCGGCGGCCGCTTCACCCTGAAGATCCACATGCCACTGACAATGTTCGCCCCAGGCGGGGGAACCTCGTCGACGTAGGTGCCTGTGGACTTCAAGGAAGCCATCTCGGCGTCAATGGCTGCCTGCCCTTGAGAGGAGTAGGGACCCTCTATCGCCTCTGCGTAAGAGCGCGGGGTCGGGATGTCTGGTGCATCCGGGTCTCCCTCAGGGGCAAGCAGCATGGACACGAGATGAGGTACAGCAGCGGCAAAGCACTCAAACTCCTCCTGTCTGTCCTCAAGACTGTCCGTGCCAAGAGCACACTCACCCCCGACGGACGGAGGACAGACAGACGCAGACGCAGACTCAGCAACAAGACTAGTGGCGAAGTCTAGGCGACAGGCTGCAGCAAAGTCAACAAGCTCACCAACGAGAGCAGACGCAGCAGTGGACTCAAACAAAGGGTCGGTGACAGCAGTGGCCACAAAGCGCGTGACAGTAGGACTAGCAGCACGAAGGGAGTCAGACCCCGGGTCCGGGCCGTCACGAAGAGAGGACGCAAGAGGAGACGGCAGAGGGACACGCTGTGGAGCAGTGGAAGGACGTAGTGTCATAGAGTGAGTGCCAGGGATAGGAGGAGGACACGGTCGCGAAACATGACGACCAGAGCGAACAGTGCGGACAGGCAACGCAGAAAGAGACTCAGGTGACGCAGGACGCAACTCAGGCTCACGACGCTCCGTAAGACCTCTAGTCGGTCCAGAGTAAGGCGAAAGACCAGGCAGTGGAGAGGTCGGTTGTAACTGCAATGTGACTGGACAGGCGGTGGACTCAATAAAGGAGGAGTAGGACCAGGAGAAGGCGGGAGACCAAGAACCTGCTGAAGGAGCGGAACGTAGTACGGCCGCGGCCGCGCAGCGCCTCCAGAAACAGCAGAGACAGCACCAGTACCCTCAGCTCCAGGGTCGCCAGCTACAACTCCCGAAGCGCCACCAGCTCCAGTACCTCCAACAGCTCCAGCTCCAGCAGCACCCCCAGTAGCAACAGCTCCAGTACCTCCAACACCTCCAGCTCCAGTAGCACCTGCAGCTCCAACTCCTGCAGCACCACCAGCCCCAGCAGCTCCAGTACCTCCAATAAGAGCACCTCCAGGACCAGCTGCTCCAGCACCTCCAGCAGCTCCAACACCAGTAGGACCTCCAACAGCACCAGTACCTCCAGTAGCACCTCCACCAACTCCAGCACCAGCAGCACCTCCAGCAGCTCCACCACCAGAGCACCTCCAGCAGCTCTAGCAGCACCTCCAGCACCAGCAGCACCAGCAGCACCTCGACAGCGCCGAGTGTACCACTCACGAAGCTGCTGCGGAGAGAGGGGCTCCCGCCAAGACGGGACACCCGGAGGACCTCCAGACGCAGCACGCTCAGTCTCAGCACCCCCAGGCTCAGCACCACCAGTCCCCGCACCCGCTGGCTCAGCACCCCTAGCAGCACCTGAGTCGACAGCTACCTCGACCGGCTCGGCAAGGTCTAACTGGGACACACCTGAGGGGGCAGGACCCTAAGGGGGGAGGGGGTCTACCGGAGGAGTACCTGGTGCGAGGAAGAGTGGCGGGGGGGGGAAAGAGGCGGTATTATGACACCGACTCGTCAAACGTGACGTCCTGAGAGGACAGAACACGACGCGAGGTGGGGTGGTAGAACTGCCACCCGGGTGCGTAAGGGGGGAAGCCAAGGAAGACGCAGGGAACGGCACGGGAGGACAGCTTGTCGGCTGAAGTATCACGGACAAAATCTCGAGATCCCTAGACACGGAACACAGACGCATCGCCAACCTTCCCCGTCCACCGCAGAGTACGTGTGGTCTCCGGCAAGGAGACACGAGGCTGAAGGTTGATCTGATGCGCAGCGTACTGAACCGCGAACGGCCACAGAAAATGGGGAGCAGCCGCATGGATCATGGACGTACGAGCGACGTCCATGACCATGCCAATGCGGCGCTCAGCAATCCCATTTTGCTGTGGGGAAGCCGGAAGCGTTAACGTCTGGCGGATGCCCTCCGCACGACAGAAGGCTCTCAGAAGGTAAGAGGAAAACTCACCACCTCTGTCTGAGTGCAGACGCAGAACAGGAAGGTCCGAGCCGAAACTCTCGCTGAGCTGACGACGGGCACCGCGGATCCAGTCGATCAACACCTCAGTGAACTCACCCTTGCTGCGCAAGGGGAAGACTGTGGTGTAACGCGAGTAGTCGTCAACGACCAGAAGGATGTAACGCTCGTGACCCTGTCCACTGACGCGGGCTGGGCCCCACACGTCCATGTGGAGAGTCTGCAGGGGAGCCTCTGTCGGAGGAAATGAGGAGGAGTGAGGAGCGGCGCGCTGCCGGCCCTCGACACAAGGAACACAGGTAGGGGCAGGCCCCAGAGGAAGGGGAGGGAGGGACCGGGGGAGACCCGAGAGAAGGGTACGGGAGGCCATACCTCGAAGACGAGGCAGGGAGGGGTGACCAAGGCGGTGGTACCAAAGGAGAGCCTCGTGCGACAGAGGACGACACGAGCAGGGGGCAGACGCAGGACTAGACCTGGACGCGGCAGAAAACACCTGACCAGACGCGGCTACCTGACCAGACGCAGCAACCGGAGGAGACGCAGTAGTCAGTGTGTACAGACTCGACCCTGGCCGACGGGTGAACGTGGCCATTTGGCGGCCCGTCCGAGAGCAAGTGCAGTGGGTCACACGCTGACCTCCAGGGGTGAACTGGTCAACCCACGCGTCTTGGAGGTCAGCTCCACTCACCAGGTTCGTAGAGAACGAGGGGAGGTGGAGTCCCGACAGCAAGCTCGACGGGGCCGCAGGACACGGTAGAATCGTGGAAGAGTGCGCAAGGACTGGGCCCCCAGAGGGGTCAGCCAGGGAGACTGCGACAGGCCGACGGATCGGCGTGAGTGTGGTGCTGTCTCGAAAGAAAGAGCGCGAAGCACCAGAGTCAAGTGTGAAAGTGTGCAAGGCCTCAGTAGGTGCAGTACCAGAGAGAGCAGACTCACCAGCACCTGGAGCAGCAGACTCACCAGTATCTGTAGCAGCAGGCGCACTAGCACCTATTGCAGCAGCCTCAATGCCTGGGTCGGGCGGGACACTCAGGTAACAGTCACCCTCAGCACTATCAGTCACAGCATACATGGCAGCAAGGATAGCATCGAAATCAAGATCAACGATAGCAACATTCTGCCTAAGCAGATCACCCCAGCGAGGGAGCTCAACAGCGTCAGGAAACTGGGCGCGCCAGGCGTCAGTCAGGCGACCGAAGCAGCGCTGCGCAGTGTGTGGCAGCCCGCACGTCTCCCCACGACGCCCGCCGGTGCGAAGAACGTAGGTGCAGGGACCAGCACCCCCAGACCTCCCACGCCCAGCGTACCACTCACGAAGCTGCTAGGCCGACGGGGTCTCACGGGAACGCGGCTGCTGCTGGCGCTGGCTACCACCAAAGCCTCCACGATACGCGGCTGCACCTGGACCAGCACCACCGCCGCCGCCACCTCCACCACCGCTGCCGCTGCCTCCACCACCGCTGCCACTGCCTCCACCACCTCCGCCGCTGCCTCCACCACCTCCACCGCCGCCACTGAAGCCCCCACTCCCGGCACCACCCCAACCTCCACCGCCACCCCCTCCACCTCCTCCACCGCCTCCGCCACCGCCCCCGCCGTCCCCTCCACCACCCTTGCTCCCCTTGCCCTTGCTGTTGCGGCGCCTCCCACTGGAAGCAGACGCAGTCCCGACCTCCTCAGTGCCAACAAGGTCGACAGCAGCAGCAGAAGAAAAAGAGGGGAGAAGGGGGACAGGGGAACACCCCTCAAAGGAAGGGGTGCGACGGTCGCCGCGAGAAGCACCTACAGCTAAGATACTCTTCTTAGCTGCAGCGAGGCGCTCCTCTAGCAGGTCGACAATGAGCTCGGTGGGGCAAAGGGAGAGAAAGGTGTCCCTGACTGAAGCAAGGGAGTTAGGGAGGCGGGTGACTAGGTAGTAAAGGGTGATGTACATGGGGGGGGGGGTTCTTGGCACAGAACTGAGTGGGAAGGGCAGCACGGTAGCGGGCGTCACTAGTGCGGAGGTGAGTAATGAGGTCAGCAACTGTGGCAAAGGCGGCAAGGTCAGGGAAAAGGTATGGCAGCATGAGGCGGCTGAGGGCAGCAGCAGGGGAGGAGTAGCGCGCAACTACAGCGTCGTACAAAGACTGAGCAGTCTTGTAGTGGCCAAAATGCGCGCGCTCAACAGGCGGCAGGTGACTACGAACAGCAAGACGAGCAACAGCGTCACGAGTGGTCCACTGCGACCGAACCGTACTGTCAGCAGTGGCAGCAGGTGCAGTAGAGACAACGGACGTGTGATCGAAAACGGATACCCCATCCCTAGAGTCACACTGAAGAAAGAGCTGCAGGTCGTCAACCCATACGTCAAAGTCAACTGCACGTCCTTCAGCATCAAAGGTGAGAACAGTAGGGCTAGCCATAGTAGCAGTAGCAGCAGTAGCAGCAGTAGCAGCAGTAGCAGCAGTAGCAGTAGTGGCAGCAGAAGCAGTGCAAGCAGAAGGGCAGCGCGGCTCGGCTAGGCGGCGCGGCTCGGTGGGGCGGCGCGGCTCGGCTGGGCGGCGCGGCTCGGCAGGGCGGCGTGGCTCGGTTCCTGGCGGCGCGGCGCAGCAGCAGGCGGTGCGGCGCGGCAGTGCAGCGCGGGTGCTTACTAGGGGCGGGTGCAGGGCAGAGCTGCAGCTGGCTGTTTAGGTCAGGGCCGCGACCGGGGCGGCAGCAGGGCAGGGCCGCGACAGGGGCGGCATTAGGGCAGAGGCCGCGACGGGCGGCGAAGACAGGGCCGCGACAGGGGCGGCAGCAGGGCAGGGCTGCGACAGGGGCGGCAGTAGGGCAGGGCCGCGACAGGGCGGCTGCAGGGCAGAGGACGCGACGGGCGGCGAAGGCAGGGCCGCGACTGGGGCGGCAGCAGGGCAGGGCCGCGACAGGGGGCGACTGCAGGGCAGTGGCCGCGAGAGGGCGGCTGCTAGGCAGAGGCCGCGACGGGCGGCAAACGGACCGACGACGGGCGGTGACGGGCCGACGACGGGCGGCAAAGGGGCCGGGACGGGCCAGCGACGGGCCGAGACGGGCCGGGACGGGTCGGGTCGGGCCGAGACGGGACGGAACAGGCCGGGTCGGGCCGAGACGGGCCGGAACAGGCCGGGACGGGCCAGCGACGGTCGGCACGGGGCCGCAGTGGGCGGCTAAGGTAGGGCCGCGACGCGTGGCGACTGGCCAGTGAAGGACTGCGACGGGCCGGGACGGGCCGGCTGAGACAGGGCCGCGACGGGCCAGCTAGGGAAGGGCGCACGACGGCGCAGGTAAGGCAGGTGCGAGGCGCGCTTCGGGCAAGGCAGGAAAAAAAAATGTTTGTGGTGGGCCGTAAAAAAAACGTTCCCACAAGGGAACCTGCTTAGAATACCATGTTAGAATATTGACCGAATGAATGACTGAACTAGCAAACAGGTGGGTACAAGTAGGAAACCTAAAAGTGTTGTACCCTATAAGAACTACCCCACTACAGCCTAGATAGACTATAGCATATATGTTTGACAGTGGGTACAAGTAGGAAACCTAAAAGTGTTGTACCCTATATGAACTACCCCACTACAGCCTAGATAGACTATAGCATATAAGTTTGACACCTAACAGAAGGTTCCGCATGCATTTTCTTCACCCACTGACTTGCCAAGAAAACCGCCAAAGGATGCGTAGGGTCGAATTCCGCTCCGCCAACTTCTCCGGGGGACTGCATCCCAAACTATCGAAGGCCTCCGAACATACTCTACACTGTGCGGCTCGTTTGTAAATGCTGACTCTACACTTCAATCCCAAACACTATGTTTAAATATATATAGCTACAAAGTAAGGACCACCTTGTTGGACATGAACTCGGTACATTGTACAGAGTTGGGTGGTACTCCACAGGGAAAATATGTCATTCGTAACCATCATGGGACTAGATACCATATTTGGTAAATAAAGGGTACGGTCACTGCAAAGGGTGTTTTCACGCGACTGATAAAACGTTTCACGTAATCAGTCACTATCAAGTGGTAAAAAAAACGCGAATGGTCATACATGAAACTCCCGCCAAAACAAAATGAAACCCCAAAAGAACCTAGATGCATTTTCGGATGAATCAACCCTAAACACGTAACTCGCCAGGTGTTTAGGGTTGATCCGTTCCCAAACCGCATCCGATTCCGATTGGGTTTTAGTTTTTTATAAGTTAGCAGATTGGTTGGGCGCGAGCGGGAATTTTGTTGAGTTTCAAGTTTTTTTGGTGGGAGTTACATTTGTCACCATTCGCGTGATTTTTTTTCCTGTTGTTAGTGACTGAATCCATGACCCCACTTACCAAACCGTACGCGGAGACAGTACGCGGTTTTTTTTTACCATTCATGTTACCGAGTCCCAAGTTGGTTACTTATGGCATATTTTCCCTACTCCACATGCGAGCAATGTAGCCGGAATGTAAGTTCATTGTCTGTACTCAGTTTCCCGTGAACAGGTAAGACCTTTCTACAGGCAACGTCCAGACTAGGAAAATCATGTGCAGTACAGTGTGACTCTGTACAGTGTACAAGCCATGTAAGGCTACTTGGGCTTTAACCAAAACCCAGAAACGGTATACGCAATATAGAGCAGTGATATATTTGTCCTCGTTATTATTATGCACCACAAATTCCAGCACTATGAACCAGCTTTTTAAAATATTGTTATTTAACACAAGAGTACATACGAAATACCACGTATTCAATATCGACCTGTTGGGGCCCATCATGGAAACATCGTTCACGTCGCAATCCTCTATCACCATCCCTGTCAATCATAGAAGATCTCCTACAGAAAGTAAGACAAATGGGGGATAAAGACCGAATGAAACACATATTTGGGAAACCATGATTAAAAAAAGGGGGCGGGAGCACGCACAGTAGTCACACTTGCTACGCATTGTATGACTGAAAGAAGCATTATGGAATGAGAGTATCGGAGAGAAAAGGGAATCGGACAGGGAATGATTGTGAGCTAGAAATGGGACAAAGGAGAAATGTATGGAACTACCGTGGCATGTCTTTGGGTTAGACTGACTTGGTTGGATGCTGCTGGAGCCCAGGACTATGCTTGATCTGAGAGAATCCGCGCAGCCAATCGTGTGCGCTGTTGATTCCTGAACGTTCAGATGCAAAAATGACGATCGCGACCGTCCGACACCCCAACCAAAATGACTGCGGTTGTGCAAGTTTGGTGTGGAAACCTAACTCGATCCACGGCTGTCAACAGAAACTGCAATCGTAGCCGTCGAGGGAATTATTGAGATCGACGGTGGTGAAAGTACCCACCCGAACAACCTGGTTTTCGTTGTCCCACGCGCGAATTTCTGTTTTTGTAACTAGATTCGTGATTGGTTGTCAGGTTGCATGACTCACGGCCTACAGAGTTGTTGTATCCTGATTGTTGATTGGTCGTTGGATTGCACTAGTGGTGCTACTATACATGGTTGGCTGCTTGTGATGCGAAGTGGACTTGTGGTTGGGGTTTAGTGGCGCCAATGCAGGCAGAGAAGACATGTGCAAACTCTACACGTGTACACTAGAGCCGATCTGAGCACAATATGTGGGGGAAAATATGTCACAAGTAACCAACATGGGACTCGTTAACGTAAATGGTAAAAAGGTAACGCGTACGGTCACTGTATCGGGTTTGCTGACGGGTTTGGTAAGTGGGGTCACGGATTCAGTCTCTTACAACAGGTGAAAAATCGCGCGAATGGTCACACATGTTACTCCCGCCAAAAATTATTGAAACTCTACAAAATTCCCGCTCGCACCCAACCAATCAGCTAATTTCTCAAAATACTAAAACCCAATCGGAATCGGATGCGGTTTGGGAACGAATCAACCCTAAACACCTGGCGAGTTGTGTTTAGGGTTGATTTTTATGAAAATGCATCCAGGTTCGTTTTGGGTTTTTTTTTTTTTGGGGCGGGAGTTTCATCTGTGACCATTCGCGTTATTTTTTCCCTGTTGATTGTGACTGATTCCATGAAACGTTTTATCAAACACGTGAAAACACCCTTTGCAGTGACCGTACCCGTTTTTTTTACCAAACATATTATCGAGACCCTTGTTGATTACGCGTGGCATATTTTCCCAATATGTGGAGCTGAGAGAGATTTGGTTTCGGCCAACATGACACGCACTTCATCGCCTGGATGGCAGTGCATCCGATCTGACTTCGAATTGGCGATAGTACATAATTGGGACATTCTCGATAGCGTATACATACCTCAGCCCCAGCGATATGCAACAGACTTCGAACCCTGAAAGCAACCCCCCCTGGGAAGGAATTTTGGGATGTGGGCGCTAAGCATGGTGTCGACAATCCCGGAGTCTGACTCGCTATGTCCAAAAGCTTAGAAGGTGGACGAAAAACCAAGGCACCTGCGAAAGCCGCGTGACGACAGACGGCAGATTCCTCAGCCATAGCAAAAGGCAGCTGATACGGATGGTGAAAAAGGTGAAAGGGCGGCGAGAGCGACGAATAAAGGGATGTGCAGCGGAGGAAAGAAGCGGTAGGAGCAGCAAGCAGGGGACCACGGCGAATTGGCAAATTCGACTGTGCTGTCGGGCCAGTCTCCCGAACCGTCGAGCGACGACGGGACTGACCCATCGACCCATGCAAACTCGAACAACATCGAGAATTCCATCGAGATTGACTTTGGCATGGATTGTCTGACCGTGCTGCTCCCACCCAGCTGAGTGCCAGGCTCCGAAAACCTCGAATCAAATCGCAACGGGTTGAAGGTTATATGACAGGTGTCGTGTAAGTGCGCATGTCAGGCATCAAAACATCCTGCAGATTAGCGTCAAAATCTGTCAAAACCGTCAAATTTGCAGGCAAGTCGTTAAAAATAGAATGTTACATTTCCAAACACCTCATTTTACCCATTTTCCAAAACAATAAAAAAAGAATGAATAGAACCAGGATCGCCATGCATGGTTAAGTATTTAAAATGTTATCGTTCACACCATTACCATTTTTTCACCTTGTTGTTGTCCTGCTCAGTGCTAGAATGGCATAGTGCTTGCTGAAGTAAAATATATGGACTTATACAATTCAGAGTTGCTCAACTCAAAAATATCTTAGGATATTTTGGAGTTCAGTCTTTGTAATGTATTGCAGCGGAAGTGTAAGGATTTTTCCATTTTTCCTTACCAGGTTTGACTGCTACGCGTACAACCCCGACATTTCGGACTTCGCATGTTTCAGCCTACACCTACGCTTCCGAGGCTGCTCCGCGTCGCCTTCGGATTTCCTGATCACCAAACCTGCACCCAACCTCGTAGCCCCGAGCCCTCCTAGCTAGGGTAGTCACAATATTATCTGGCGGTTTATCCCAAATATGGCGGGGATAACCGGCCGCTGACCGACCTACAGCACAAGGACAGATAATTTGTGTGGGGGGAGGAAGCTGAGGCGGCTTTTCAAGAGTAGAGGAATTTTCTCGTTTCCCCTCCGGTTTTGCACATCGCCGATCCATCGAAGCCGTTCGAAGTCATCACCGTCGCCTCGGATTTTGCCATCAGAGCTGTACTCCTCCAAGATTCCGGGAACGGGATGCAGCCGATCGCCTACGAGTCACGCAAGGTGCAGTGAGCCGAGCGCAACTACCCGATACATGACAAGGAGATGCTTGCTATAATACACGCCTTCAAACCCGCAAACCACCCTGTTAGAATCTAGCTTGACTTAGGAACCATGGCTAGGGAGGATAGGTGCTAGCATGGATGTCGAGAGAGTTGAGTATCGAGAGAAAAGTCGAGAAGGAGAAAATGAGGAAAAGGTGATTTCACTAGCAAGAGTTGGGATACAAATAGCAAACCCTAAATTGGGTTGTACTCACTACAGAGTACCCCACTGCAGGCTAGACAGCAAATACATTCTGACACACCCCCGTAGTCAAAGTGGGGCAAATCAGCAGAGCAAGCAGCCATAGAGCAGGTTCAGAAGTACAAGCAAAGCTAGAGGCATTCACAAAGGGCAAGTGAGGAGGAGGAGGCTGGACTGTGAGAGGAGAGGAGATAGGAGGCGACGGATGATGCTGCAGACACACGGGCAACAAGATCGGCGCGCACTATGGCTACCGGAGCCTTTTCCCTGGACTACAGGAGTAACTGGCTCTGCGGCTAACTCTGAGCGGCAGGAGCAATGGACCTACGGGCGACAGGCGCAGCAGGCTCTCTGAGCTACCAGCAGCAGAGCCCCGGACTACAGGTGCTGCGGACGACAAGACGGCAGCCTCCGCTCAACCTCCCCCAACTGTCCCACCCCCCTTTCACACACCCCTTGCTGCATCCCTAGCTCCACTCCCACGTCACCCCCCTAGCACCACTCCCTCGGCTCCCACACACCCACCCCCCTCAGCGGCAGCTGCAGCAGTGGGAGACGGAGGAGGAGGAGGAGCAGGGGACGGTTCACACACCCACCACCCCCATACCCTCCCCCCCGCAGTTGCACCCACACCCGCCACCCCCATACCCTCCCCCAACTGCTGCACCTGCAGCAGGGGGGATGGAGGAGAAGGGGGGGGGGGGGGGGAGAGCGGGGGGGGTTGGTGCTGTAGGTCCCCTCCCCCCACTGCCGCATCCGCAGTAGGGGGATGGCAGATCCCTTCCCCCCCCACTGCTGCACCCGCAGCAGGGGGAGGTAGGAGAAGGATGGGGGGGGGGGGGGTCGGTGCTGCAGATCCCCTCCCCCCTCTGCTGCACCCGCAGCAGGGGGAGGTAGGAGAAGGGTGGGGGGGGCTGGTGCTGCAGATCTTCTCCTGCCTCCCCCTGAACCTCCAAGCTCCCCCCCCTCCCAACACAAGGTGCGGCAGGGAGAGAGAGAGGAGGAGGCGTGGCTGCAGCTGCTGCTGCTGAGGCACATCCGCCACCCCCTCACACCCTCTCCCCGCCGTCCCCATGGAGGGGGGGGAGGGGGGGGAGGGGGGCGGGGGCGGAGCTGCGCGTGCGACTGTAGGGCACGCGGGCAGGAAGAACCCCCTCTTGCCACCCCCTTACCCACCATGATGCGACAGGGCACCGGGGCCGCGGTTAGGGGCGGCAGGTCGCGAGGGGCCATGGCTAGGGACGGGGCCGGGCGCTGGGCAGGTATGGGGCCGGGCGCTGGGCTAGGGACGGGGCCAGGCGCTGGGCAGGTACGGGGCCGGGCGCGGGCTAGGTACGGGGCCGGGCGCTGGGCGAGGGACGGGCCGGGCGTGGGCTAGGTACGGGGCCGGGCGCTGGGCGAGGGTCGGGGCCGGGCGCTGGGCAGGTACGGGGCCGGGCGCGGGCTAGGTACGGGGCCGGGCGCTGGGCTAGGTACGGGCCGGGCGCGGGCTAGGTACGGGGCCGGGCACTGGGCTAGGTACGGGCCGGGCGCGGGCTAGGTACGGGGCCGGGCACTGGGCGAGGGACAGGGCCGTGCACTGGGCAGGTACGGGGCCGGGCGCGGGCTAGGTACGGGGCCGGGCGCTGTGCTAGGTACGGGCCGGGCGCGGGCTAGGTACGGGGCCAGGCGCTGGGCGAGGGACGGGGCCGGGCACGGGCTAGGTACGGGCCGATCGCGGGCGAGGTACGGGGCCGGGCGCTGGCGAGGGACGGGGCCGGGCGCGAGCTATTTACGTGCCGGTCGCGGGCGAGGTACGGGGCCGGGCGCTGGCGAGGGACGGGGCCGGGCGCTGGGCTAGGTACGGGCCGAGCGCGGGCTAGGTACGGGCCGGTCGCGGGCTAGGTACTGGCCGATCGCAGGCTAGGTACGGGCCGGTCGCGGGCGAGGTACGGGGCCGGGCGCTGGCGAGGGACGGGGCCGGGTGCGGGCTAGGTACGTGCCGGTCGCTGGCTAGGTACGGGCCGGGCGCGGGCTAGGTACGGGGCCTGGCGCGAGGCTAAGGGCCGATGGGGCCAAGGGGCCGAGCCTAGGGGCTAGGGGCGATGCCAAGGGGCGACGGGCCGGGGCCTAGGCTAGCAGGGCAGTAGGTGGTGGGCCCATTAATGTGAGGTCCTAGGAATGACCTACTCTGATAGCATGTTAGAATCTAGCTTGACTTAGGAACCATGGCTAGGGAGGATAGGTGCTAGCATGGATGTCGAGAGAGTTGAGTATCGAGAGAAAAGTCGAGAAGGAGAAAATGAGGAAAAGGTGATTTCACTAGCAAGAGTTGGGATACAAATAGCAAACCCTAAATTGGGTTGTACTCACTACAGAGTACCCCACTGCAGGCTAGACAGCAAATACATTCTGACACACCCAACAAGCTTTGAAATGCTCGATCGTTCCGTTAGCATTGATCTTGATGAGGCAAACTCGCTTCCCAAAGGGAATGTCCTTGCCAGGAACCGTCAAGATAGGGATTACATCCCATGTGTTATTATCAAGTGGTGCCTTCAGCTCCTTATCCATGGCTTCGCGTCATTTTTCCTTGTGTAGTCCCTTCAGCGCCTGCTCGAAGGTTTTCGGTTTGGTAGGAAGAGGTGGCTGAACTGCTACGGCGAGCCCCAGTATCTGTAACCTAGTCTGTTGAATAAGGGTCTGCTCCTAAGTCTTGTTTATAGCAGCTTCGTTGCCTGCTTCGGGATCAAAATTAAAACCAGGACCCAATCGTTCGCTATGGTTAGAAGTAATGGGAAGCGATATGGTGGCTCCGTTATTGGTGAACCCGTAGTAAGCCTTGGCTTTGACATCGTTGTGAGGATCTTCCTCATCGATCTTGATTAGAACAGAACAGCAAGGGGCGGCACCGACAGCGGCTGACGCACCCGAGACAGCTTCCTCCACCGCGTCAGCTTCGTTGGCTTTTGTAGCGAAGGTACGTGTACCAGAAAACCCAGCTGACAAATCTTCGCGGTTGGCATGCTGCCGTTGCCAAGTGGGGTACGCGAGTCTTTCGTAGAAGAGTATGTCACGTGCCGAAGCTGTAACTCGATCTTCGACATCCCAGCTTTTCCATGCTGCAAATTGTTTTTTGATGCCGAAGTGTATTCCCCTTCGTGCCATGTCCACTCCTTGTGTGGTGAGTAATCGTTTGGTAGGGACGAGAAAGACAGAAGGTTGTGGAGAAAAACGGCCTGGTCCACAGCCACTGCCCTACTAGCATGCGTGCTTCCATAAGCAACTTGCGCATGGTGGTTTGCAAAGTCCTATTCATCCGTTCTGCCACCCCTTGCTGTTGATGCTGGTAAGGCAGCAACTGCAGCTTCTTGATTCCCCTTTCTACAAGATAGGTCTTGAAGCATTGTGAGAGGTACTCGAGAGCACAATCAATCTAAAAACTCTTCAGCTTCAGATCGCTCTCCCGTTCAGCTACAGGTAGCCACGCTACGAATGCTTCGTAAGCAAGATAGTGCGATAGAATAAGCGCATGTCATGTCAGAATGCTGAACGAGAATGAATGCATTGAACAGAAGTTGGGTACAAGTACTAACCCTAATTGGGTTGTACCCCTTATGGGCTACCCCACTATAGCCTACACAAAGTAAGCTATATAACATTTTGACACACCTCCATAGGCAAAGTGGGGGAGAACAAGTGGTCAGAAGACCAGTGAAGAAAAGCAAAGCAAGCTCAGGGTGGATCACGAAGTCACCACACTGTCAAAGCACAAGAAAAGGCCACAAGGCCAGTTCACATGTAAAGTTATACATAAAGAGCACAAACAGTACAGTGATCATAGCCTAGCAAGAGTAAGCATGCAGGTATCTATATAGATCACAGAAGGAAAGTCACGCAGTGAGCAAGTGAAGCAAAGTAGGCACAAGGCCTAAAACAGTAGAGAAGCGTTGATGATCACCAGACTGAAGTGCCTTGGTGAATATATCAGCAGTGTTGGCCCTAGTGGTCACGTATGCAAGACGAAGCTGACCACGCTGCTGCAACTCTCGAGCAAGGAAGTATCGCAGAGCGATGTGCTTCGTTCTGTGCTCCAGTCTGTGCTCCTGACACAAGGCAATCATGGCCTTGTTGTCTACGTACAGAACTAGAGGCGAACGAGTCTGCTCTCCCAAGTCAGTCAGCAGATAGGTGAGCGAGCGTAACTCCTGTGCAGCCATGGCCCCTGCGTAGATCTCAGCCTCACAACTAGAACTGAGAACCGAAGACGAGCGGGTAGACCGCCACGACACAGAGCCGGAACCAAGGCTGAAAGTGTAACCCTGTGACGATCGCTGTGTAGCCAAGTCATCAACCCAAGAAGCGTCTGCGTGACCAGTGAGGACAACTGGACCAAGTCATCAACCCAAGAAGCACGAGCCCGATGCCCGATGTACTGCACAAGTAACGCAGTACCCTCTTCGCAACATCCCAGTGCACCTTTTGGTGCCTGCTGGGAGCCACGTAGCGAGCCAGGAGGCTGAGAGGGTACGCGAGGTTATGTCATGTGCACGTCATCAGATACATGAGAAAACCCACAAGCTCTGGGCACGGACCACTCAGCTCTACAGACTCGTCCGAAGGTGGAGCTGAGGAGTGGGCTGTGGCGAGGAGAACTGGAAGGCGAAGCGCTGAAGGACCTGGTGCACCATGTGTGACTGAGTCAGGGTGATGATGCGCTGTGCTCTGTCCCGGTTGATCTGCAAGCCAAGATAGCTGCGCAGTTCACCCAGGTCAGTGCAGGTGTGTCTCTTCTGCAGCTCCGACTTCACAAGGGTAAGTGCTTCAGTGTCAGCAGTGGCAAAGATGAGGTCGTCGACGTACACGAGGACGTACAACGGCGGTAGCGACGTGTCGGTGCGTAGAAACATCGACGGGTCAGCAGTGGAAGGAGTAAACCCAAGAGCCGCAAGTGTAGTCTTCAGTGTGTCGTACCACTCGCGAGGCGCCTGGCTGAGATTGTAGACTGGCCGGCGGAGGCCCCACTGGGAACCAGCAGGAAACGACCCAGTGAAACCAGCAGGCGCAGCAAGATCTCCTCGTGTAGGCTGCCCTGCAAGAAAGCTGTGCTGAAGTCCAGAGAGTGCAACTCGTAGTCACGCTGAGCAGCGACGTGCAGCAACACCCGAAGAGTGGTCATCTTCGGGGTGGGGAAGAAGGTCTGGAAGTAGTCGACCCCCTGTCGCTGAGTGAAGCATCGAGCAACGTAATGCACCTTGAAGGCAGGCGGAGAACCCGGCGGCCGCTTCACCCTGAAAATCCACATGCCATCGACAATGTTCGCCCCAGATGGGGGAACTGCGTCAACGTAGGTGCCTGTGGACTTCTAGGATGCCATCTCGGTGTCCATGGCTGTCTCTCGGGATGTCTAGTGCATCCGGGTCTCCCTCAGGGGCAAGTATCATGGCCACGAGATGAGGTACAGCAGCTGCAAGACACTCAAAGTCCTCCTGCCTGTCCTCAAGGACGTCCGTGCCAAGAGCACACTCACCCCCGACGGACGGACGACTGGCAGACTCAAACTCAGCAAAAAGACCAGTGGCGTAGTCTAGACAACAGGCAACAGCAAGGTCAACCAGCTCAGCAACGAGGGCACACGCAGCAGTGGACTCAAAAGAAGGGTCAGTGACAACAGTGGCGAGGAGACGAGAGACAGTGGGACTGGCAGCACGAGCGAGGTCAGACTCAGGGTCAGTGACGGCAGGAAGAGAGGACTCAAGAGGAGGCGGCAGAGGAGCACGCAATGGAACAGAGGAAGGACGAAGTGCCATAGCGTGGGTGCCGGGGAGAGGAGGAGGACGCAGACGAGGAACCCGACGACCAATGCGAACAGCGCAAACAGTCGAGGCAAGACGAGACCAAGGCTCACGACGCTCTATAAAAGAGTCTGTCTGCTCAGTGTAAGGAGATGGAGCAGTCAGTGGGGAGCCTGGCTGCGACGGGCGAGGCGGTGGACTTAGTAAGCTAGGAGGAAGGCCAGTAGAAGACGCGAGACTAAGAACCAGGCGAAGCAGGGGAACAAAAAATGGTCGCGGCCGCATAGTGCCTCCATCACCAGTACTGCCAGACATAGCACCCCCAGCTCTAGCACCTCCAGCTCCAGGGTTAATAGCTCCAGTGTCTCCTGCTCCAGCTCCTCCAGCTCCAGCGCCACCAGCGCCAGTGCCTCTAGCTCCAGCGGCTCCAGCCCCCGCACCTCCAGGCTCCGTAGGGTCTCCAGCTCTAGCTCCTCCAGCGCCAGTGCCCCCAACACTACCAGTCCCGGCAGCTCCAGTACCCCTGGTACGAGCACCTCCAGGACCAGCAGCTGCAGCACCTCCGGTACCACCAGCTCCAGCAGTAACTCCAGCACCTCCAAGACGAGTAGCTCCAACACCTCCAACTCCAGTGTCTCCAACGGCAGAGTCTCCAGCGGCAGAGTCTCCAGCTCCAGCACCTCCACTCCGAATGCATATGCGCTGAGCAAACCACTCGCGCAGCTGCTGCGGGGAGAGAGGCTCCGGCCGGGGAGACAGCCGTGGCAAAGCACCCGCAGGACCTCTAGAAGAAGCAGTACCCCGAGGCTCAGCACCCCCAGACTCCGCACCCTCAGACTCAGCACCCACAGGCTCCACACCCTCAGGCTCAGCACCCCCAGGCTCCACACCCGCAGGCTCAGCACCCCCAGGCTCTGCACCCCCAGGCTCAGCACCCCTAGACCCGGCACCCTCAGACTCACCACCCCCAGGCTCCGCACCCCCAGACGCAACACCCCCTGACGCAACACCTCGAGCAGCACTTCAGGCTATAGCTACCTCAACAGGCACAATACCACGGAGAGGGTCTACCTGAGGCACACATGAGGGAGCAGGGCCCTGGGGGGGGAGGGGGTCTTCCGGAGGGGGACCTGGAGCAAGAAAGAGCGGCGGGGGTGGGGGAGGGGCAGAGCGGTAGGGGAAGAGACAGAAAAAAGGAACCAACTTGTCAAACGTGACATCCTGAGAGGGAAAGACACGGCGCGAGGAGGGGTGGTAAAACTGCCAGCCAGGCACGTCAGGTGAAAAGCCAAGGAAGACGCAGGGAATAGCGCGGGCGGAGAGCTTGTCCGCGGAAGTACCGCGAACAAAGGCACAAGAGCCCCAGACCTGGAACACCGACGCATCGCCAACCTCCCCCGTCCAATACAGTCTCGGCGAGGTCTCCGGCAAGGAGACACGAGGCCAGAGGTTGAGCTAATGCGCAGCGTACCGGACCGCAAACGGCCACAGAAAATGGGGAGCGACCGCATGGATCATGGAGGTACGAGCGTCCTCCATGACTAAGCCAATGCGGCGCTCAGCAATCACATCTTGCTGAGGGGAGGCCGGAAGCGTGAACGACTGGAGACCGCCCTCCCCGCGACAAAAGTCTCGCAAGAGGTCGGAGGAGAACTCACCACCTCTGTCAGAATGAAGACGTAAGAGGACAGGAAGGTCCTCGCGGAACCGCTCGCGGAGCTGGAGACGGACTGTGCGGATCCAAGGGATCAAGACATGAGGGACCTCACCCTTGTTGTGCAAGGGGAAGACTGTGGTGTAACGCGTGTACTCGTCAACAACCAGCAGAAAGTAGCGCTCGCGGCCCTGTCCACTGACGCGGGCTAAGCCCCACACGTCCATGTGGAGAGTCTGCAGGGGAGCAGTCATCGAGGGAAACGAGGAGTGAGGCGCAGCGCGCTGCTGCCCCTCGACGCAAGGAAGGTAGGGCGGGGTAGGCGAGGGCGGGAGGGGAGGCAGAGACCTGGGAAGACCAGAGACAAGGAGGCGGGAGTGCATGCCACGAAGGCGTGGCAGGGAGGGGTGACCAAGGCGGTGGTGCCACAGAAGAGTCTAGTGCGATAGGAGGCGACACGAGCAAGGGGGTGCTACCTGACCTGACGCGGACACCTGAGCAGACGCAGCTACCTGAGGAGGCTCGGTAGCTAGTGTGTACAGACTCGACCCTGGCCAACGAGTGAACGTGGCTAGGTGACGGCCCGTCCGTATACACGTGCAGATCAACACACGCTGACCCCCATGAGTGGTGGTAGTGACCATCGAATCCTAGAGGGCAGCGGTACTCACCAAGTTCGTAGAGAACGAGGGGAGGTGAAGACCTCACACTGAGCCAGACGGAACTGCCGGACACAGGAGAACTGTAGAGGAACGAGCAAGGATTGGGCCCCCTGGAGGGTCAGCCAGTCTGATCGGTACAGGTGCAGAGAGAGGAGTGAGTGTGGTGCTGTCACGAAAGAAATAGCGTGAAGCACTTGAGTCAAGCGTAAAGGTGTGCAAGACCTTAGCAGGCGCAGTACCAGGGAGATCAGACTCACTAGCACCTAGAGCACCAGCCTCTATACTTGGGTCAGGCGGCACACTCAGGTAACAGTCACCCTCAGCACTAACAGACAAGGGATACATAGCAGCAAGGAGAACATCATAGTCAAGATCAAAGATAGCAACTCCAGACCTAAGGAGCTCTGCCCAGCGGGGGCGCTCGGCCTCGTCACCAAACTCTGCGCGCCAAGCGTCGTCTAGGCGGGAGAAGCAGCGGTGCTGAGTGTGAGGCTTCCTGCATTTCTGACCAGCACGGTCACCTGTGCGAATGACATACGGGCAGCTACCACTACCCCGAGACGCCCCACGCTGAGAAAACCACTCACGAAGCTGCTGGGGCGACGGGGTCTCGCTCCGACGCTGCTGCTGCTGCCTTTGGCCACCCCGAGAACCTCCCCTCGGAACAGCTCCAGTCCTACCGCCACCACTCCCACTGCCACCGCTACCGCCACCCCCACTGCTGCCACCACCGCCGCCACCAAAGCCCCCACTCCCGCCACCACTCCCACTGCTGCCACCACCTCCACTACCTCCACCACGTCCACTGCCGTCCCCACTACCTCCCCCGCTGCCACCTCCACCACTCCTGCCACCCTTTCCCTTGCTGCTGCGGCGCTTCCCACTAGCAGAAGCAGTCCCGACATCCTCAGCACCAAGGACGTCAACAGCAGCAGTAGAGGCGTAGGAGAGGGCAAGGGGGGAAGGGGAACACCCCTCAAAGAAGGGCGTGCGAGGAGTGCCACGAGCGGCACCTACAGCGACTACACTAGTCTCAGCTGCAAGGAGGTGCTGCTTGAGTAGGTCAACAGTGAGGGCTGTGGGGTCAAGTGCTAGAAAGTGGTCCCTGACAGCGCGAAGAGAGTCAGGGAGGCGGATGACTAAAAAGTAGAGAGTGATGTACATTGGGGGCGGGTTCCTGTCAAGGAACTCTGCTGGGAGGGCAGCGCGGTAGCGAGCGTCGCTAGTGCGAAGGTGGGTAACGAGGTCCTCTACTGTAGCAAAGGCGGACAGCTCGGGAAACAGGTAGGGCAGTAGAAGACGGCCTAGAGATGCAGTGGCAGGCGATGAGTAACGGGCGACTACAGCGTCGTACAGTTCCTGTGCAGTCCTGTGCTGTCCGAAGTGAGCGCATTCGGCTAACGGCAGGTGGTTGCGAATGGCTTAGCGAGCAGCAGCGTTACGAGTAAGCCACTGTGAGCGAGTCGCACTGTCAGGTGTGGCGGGAGTGGCGGGAGAGGCTCCAGCTGTGTGGTCAAACAACGAAACGCTGTCTCTAGAGTCGCTCAGTAGGTACAGCTGTAATTCGTCGAGCCACGTGTCGAACCGGATCGGACGGCCCTCATGATCGAACGCGAGTACGCGGAGAGAAGCCATAGTAGCACAGCACGCATGGCGGGCAGGTGCCGGGCAGCGCAAGGAACAGGGCAGGCAGCAGCAAGGGGCAGCAAGTGGGCTGCAATTGGCGGCGCGTTGACTGCAAGAGGGGCGGCTCGCGGGCCTAGGAGAGGGGGGCGGGCCGTAAGGGGCGGTGCGCGGGGTTGCAGGGGCGGCGAGAGGGCCGCAAGGGGCAGCGCGCGGGGCTGCAAGGGCGGCTTGCGGGCTGCAGGGGCGAAGGGCGGGCAGCAAGGGGCGGTGAGCGGGGCTGCAAGGGCAGCAAGCAGGGCAGCAGGGGCGGCGCGTGGGGCCTAGGGGCGACGCGCGGTCCGCAAGGGGCGGCGCACGGGGCAGCAGGGGTGGCGGGCGGGCCGCAAGGGTCGGCGCGCGGGTCTGCAGGGGCGGCGAGGAGGTCAGCAGGGGCAGCGCGCGGGGCCTAGGGGCGACGGGCGGGCCGCAAGGGGCGGCACGCGGGGCAGCAGGGGCGATGGGCGAGCCGCAAGGGGCGGCACGAGGGCAGCAGGGGCGGCGCGCGGGGCCTAGGGGTGACGGGCGGGCCGCAAGGGGTGGCTCGCGGGGCTGCAGGGGCAGCACGAGGGCAGCAGGGGCAGCGCGCTGGGCTGCAGGGGCGGCTCGCGGGCTGCTCGGGGCGGCGCGCGGGGCTGCAGAGGGCGGCGCGTGAGCCAGCAGGACGGCGCGCTGGTAGGGCAGGGCAGCTAGTGGGGCAGCTCTGTGGTGGGCCCTAAAAAACGGTCCTATGGAAGGACTTGCTCTGAAACCATGTCAGAATACTGAACGAGAATGAATGCATTGAACAGAAGTTGGGTACAAGTACTAACCCTAATTGGGTTGTACCCTTTATGGGCTACTCCAGTATAGCCTACACAAAGTAAGCTATATAACATTTTGACATGTCAAACGTAATGTGTAGCAGCGTCGATGATGGTAATGACATAATTCAAATCAGCTCATCCTTCTTGTCATGGTATTACAAGAATATCACTGTGAACTTTTTCCAGTGGCATGTATATAGGAACACCCGGGTTGTGATGAGAAGGAAACGGTTGTCGTGGCAGATCAGCTTCAGGACATAGCGTGCAGATGTGACGAGGCTGGCACAACTCCATTAAAACCAGGGTGCACATTCAACGCGGTTCGGCTTGAGATGTTGGGAAGGGGGTTTGGAGAAAAACAGTGATTGGCTCACGAGGGGCGACAAAAAAATGATTCCGCTAGAGCTTCGGGCATTTCGTAGGTGGCGGGAGGGGGTGAAATGGCGGGAGTGGGTGAAACCGAATGGCGGGAGGGATGAAACAGATTGGCGGGAGGGGGGGGAAACGAAATTGCGGGGGAGGGGGGAAACAAAATTGCGGGGGAGGGGGGAAACGAATTTCGACGGGGAGGGGGAAATGAAATTGCGGGAGCGTGGGGAAACGAAATTGCGGGGGAGGGGGGAAACGAATTTCGACTTGAAGGGGTTGAAAGCACACCTCGTAACCCACTCAGTCAAGGGATAACCTTTGATGCACATTCAGCTGAATGTGCACCCCGGTTTTAAGAAGAAGGGCTTCTTTGTCAAGAACCCCGGCGCGAATCGCGTCGTAAGTTGTGTTTCCGCTTAGATGTCCTAACCGCTTGTGCCAAGTTTCCTCTGAAGCTGCATGTCCTGCAGATTGACGATACAAATTATAGTTGGCGTAGAAGGCGGCGAAGTCGGCCGGACTCTGGTGTGACTCGTCGTGAACCATACCGCGTCGAGTAGCAGTGGTGTCGATGACAAGAGGACCGATCGAATGTGTTGACGGTAAAGACGGATGCTGTAGCTGTTTTGGTTCCCACTGGTGCTCATAATCTCTTATGCTGCTGGTGATGTTCCAAGTGTGTTTGCTTCGGATGCGACTGGCATAATATTTTCACGATGAAGTTAGAGAAGATCCGGTTGAGGATTAAGTTCCTTCGAGTGACAATCTATCCAAGAGCCGAAGGCGAGAATTTGGTCGCTATCTGATGAAGTCCCATCTCTTTCCACGTGAAGTACGAACACTCCGTCTTGCTGTACTGCTGTCGCGACGTAGAAACCTCCCCTTGATAAGTATAAATTGATGTCTTTGTTGTCGCTGTCGCATTCCAGATGTACTCCACGGCTCATCAATTGACTGCCGCTAAGAAGGTTGTAGCCGAGGCCAGGCATGGTGAGGACGTTGGAGAGCTGTATGACTGTGTTTATCTCTGGCGATTCAAAAAGAACTATACCTTGGCGTAGTGTATGTAGCCTTTCATTGTTTGCGACTGTGATTGTGACCTCTTGATGTAGACGTGTTTCGTGTTTTACGAAGAACCCGTTATTAATCCCTGTTGTGCACATGTGTTGTGCGCAGCAACTGTCAAGAAACCAAACACCCGGACCGTATTCGGCGGAGGTTGCGACGCTGGCGTACTGTGGGTTGATTTGAAAATGTGTTGGAAATTCTTCCGGGACTTCATCTGGAGCAAAGGTTGGAGGTGAGCCTGTGATGCATGAGTCCGTACGAGTCATCCAGGCGTGCACGTTCCTCCCCTTGACTGATGCTGGCGTACTCTATTGATTACTCTATGCAGCTGATGCAGTGGCGGCTGCAACCTGTGTAGGAGCAGCGGCAGGGCGTTGAGGTGGTGACTATTGACGTTGACGACAATGATCACGCGAATGACCAGAAGTTTTACAGTTGTGACAAAATGGAGGTATGTAGTAATGCCGCCGTCGCGACGGCTGTTGTCGCTGCTTTTGCTTCTGTTGAAATTTTTTTTGTCCTTGGTGCTTCGGCGACTCCACTTGACTATGTGTAATAAAAGCGAACTGATTAAATATCTTATTGCCTTTGCTATAGGTCCAAGTCTTGTTGTTCGGCAAGAAGCGTTGTGCAGGGGTGCATCTCTGAGACATCCCTTGGGTACGGAGAAGAGAGCGCGTATGACGCCAGTGAGGTCCAAGCTCGGCGATGACAACTGTCATAAACATGGACTGACGGAAGCTCCCACCACTTTGATTAAATTGGTCTCATAACTCTCTGCATTTGTTGATATACTGCACCGCATTTTCTCCTGCCTTCATCTGCACGTTGTTCTCAGCTGTGACATAAGTCTGATATGTGTTACATAGTCTGTTGCTTGGTAAAGCCATTTCAAATGTTGCCATGCTAACTCCGCTGAGTTCGCAAACTCCCTGTATGATCTGATGCCTTGCTGTTCAGTAGGTGTCAGGTTACGAAGAAGAATTGTAAACGCCATCATCGACTGAAAGGCGACATTGCGCTGTTTATCCGGGGTGCCGTTGACTTGGAATCTAATTTCCCCAGTGAATTATCCCTAGATCTGTGCCGCTTCCATCATGAGCTCAAACTCAAAATTCTAGGCAAAGAAGTCTTTTCCGTTAAAGGGTCTTGAAGTCTGAAATCTCAGGATGTTCAAAATTTGCGCTTGATAGTTTGTTGCATCTCTCACTCCGAGTCCATCTCCATCCTGTTGTTGTTGTTGCTGTTGCGTAGGTGCAGTTTGAGGCACAAATGCATAGGAAGCTTGCGTCTGCTGTCGAGGCGGAGCACGTTTAGAAACCGGTTGCTGCCATATATATGATGATCCATCGATAGTCATTAGTGCGGTTCCCATAATCACTGAAGATGATGACTGTGGTGCTTGTTGCGCTTGTGATGATGCCATGAAAACTGAAATGGCTTGAAAACATCTTGTATTACAAGATCGAGGCCTGCTGCATCATCGCCTGCAGCATAACCATCTCATGTTGCAGCGTTAAATGTGAAGGACTGGGACGATCCTCCAACGCCTCCTGGTCCGGTTGCAGATGCAGCTATTGGAGCAGGGCTGGCAAAGGACACTCCTAAAAAGCTAGAGTCAGGTAGTGGTGGTGCAGAGGGCTGCTGCGAGCCACCACCTCCACTTTGCAAGTGGGGTTTACCTTTGTTGCTGTCCGTCATGATTGTAAGTCTGCCCTAATAATGAAGACTTGAGTAAGTCTGAATTTTTAGAAACTAGGAGATCCCAAACTCTCCTGCTCTCATACCATGTTGAACTGAAAATGCCTTAGGATCTTTTAGAGATTAGTATTTGTAATGTATTGCAGTGGAAGACTGGAATTCCTGTGCTGGTCAAGTGTGAGAACAAGAGTTGATATTAAAAAAAAAATACAACAGCTTTATTGTCTAGGAAAGTACCTATTCAGTGATGTACCTATTCATGAAGCGGGCTAAATATTGAGTCAACTCTATAAAACAGTGTAATCCTGTGTCGCGCGAATAGTCACGAGACTGTTCACACTACTACCTGTAACTCACGCGAAGGGACACCTGCTACAGTAACATGCACACTTATAGCATTACCACGACACTACTATAGCTTTATACACTTGAATTGCATAAGTCAAATTTCTTATTCCAACAAGTGTAATATCGCAGTACTGTTATATGTGCATGTTAATTTACCAGGGGTCCGTTTTGCATGAGTTACAAGCAGTAGCGTGAACAGTCTTGTAATTGTTTGCATGACACAGTAAAGTATCGTTTCAGGAGTCGACTCGATAAATAGCACAGTTCATGAATAGGTACATCACTGAACAGGTACATTTCTTGTACTTTCTCACATTCAACTAGCATAGAAATTCATAGATTCCCGCTGCAACACTTTATCAATACTAAAGTTTGAAAGACAATAAGGCTATTTTCAGCCCAGCAGTAGTAGCGTAGCGAAAACTTGAATGTAGATATGGAAGCTTGCAATAAAATGAATTGATTATGACACCACAAAGCAAGGTATTTAAGCAAAAAACTAACCCCCTAAGGATGACCCTCCCAACCAGACAAATAATGGTGCACCAATAATGCTACCCGCCAACAATTATTACCTTCCAATAACTCTAGACTCCAATAAAGGATTACAGTAAAATGTGTCAGAATCATAGCCACTAACCACTAGGATAAAAGGGCTTGTTTGTGTAGCGGGTGAGTGCGCCTATAACCCCCTAGGCCAACGTGCGTGTAAGCTTTCCCTAGGATCAATCGGGGATCTCCAGTGCACATCTCACAAAATGTACCAGCGTATATATTTATGTATGTTTTGTATTTCCAATCCACCACTCCCCATTGCTGTATAATTTACAGAGATTTTTTTTTTAAATATCATAATAGAAAACAGCAAAATGGTGATCAAGTACCAAGGGTTGAGTACAAATAACTTAACCTTACATCATGCCTCACTATAGCCTATCACAAATATATAACATTTGACACACCCCCATAGGCTAACTGGGGGTAGCTAGAGAGAGAAAAAGCCAAAAATGGTCATAAGACCAGTCAAGAGAAACAACAAAACAATGCGCAGGGTGGATCTCAAGATCACCACACAGTCCAAGAACAAGCAAGCGGCCACAAGGTCAGTTTACATGCAGTGCAGTACACTGATCACAACCTAGCAAGTGTACACATGTAGGTATAGATATATATCAGAGTACAGCAAATACAAAATGGGATCAAGAGGCAAGCAAGTGAGCCAAAGTAGGCACAAGGCCAAGAGCAATGCAGAAATGCTGATGATCACCAGACCAAAGGGCCTTGGTGAATATATCAGCAATGTTGGCCTCAGAGGCCACGTAAGAAAGGTGAAGCTCACCACGCTGCTGCAACTCTCGTACGAGAAAGTAACATAAGGCAATTGTCAGAATATGTTATATTTGTCTAGCCTGCAGTGGGGTACTCAATAGTGAGTACAGCCCAACTTAGGGTTTGCTATATGTACTCAACTGCTTGCTAGTCCAAACCCCTCTCTTTCTCATTCCTCTCTCACTCATTCCTATTGTTTCACAGCAATGTGCTTCTTTCTGCTCTCGAGTCTCTGCTCCTGACACCAGGCAATCATGGCCTTGTTGTCAACGAGCAGGTGCAGTGCAGAACTAGGCCGCTCACCCGAGTCAGTGAGCAAGTAGGTCAGCCAGCGTAACTCCTTCGCAGCTATAGCCCCAGCGTTGATCTCGGCCTCACAGCTGGAGCTGAGCACAAAAGACAAGCGAGTGGACCTCCAAGAAACAGAACAAGTTTCAAGGCTGAAATTGTAGCCCTGTGAAGACATGGACGTCGCTTGGTCGTCAGACCACGAAGCGTCTCTGTGTACTATGAGCATAACTGGACCCCGTCCCCCAAGCACAAACCCCTGTTGCTTGCGCGAAGCCGACTTCATGGTCGGGTGCGCGTGATTTGCAGCTGACCGTTAGCAGTGGTCGATGCTGAATTAGGCGAGTAGGTCGACGGTGTTGGTCGACCTGCACGGGGCCATTGTGAAGGCGCCGACAACGGGAAGTTGGCGGTCGATTTCGACTTATGTGGTCGACCAAGGGGTTCGTCGGCCTACGGGTTAGCCGACTTCGGTGAAGCTGGCTTCTGCAACGACGACCTTGTTGGAACGGTGGACCTGACTGTGTGGTTGATCAAGTCGACATGGTTAGGCGACTTCGACGAAGCCGGCCAAGACGGTGGTCGACGAGGTGAAGTTGGCGGCCGACGAAGGTGTTTGTCAACGTGAAACCGACTTAAGGACGTCGGCAGCCTCCTCTGGTAGACCGTGTAACCTGGCTGACGAAGTTCAGTGGGGGTGCGCTAACGTCGTCCAGGAGGTTCTGGCAAAGCCAACTTTGGGCTGGTATCCCGAAGTCGATGTGGCTCTTCAAGCTCAACCGTCGGCACATGGTCGACTTGGCACCTGCGCAATGTTCGTGGCAGTGCGCGACGTGCACAACGTTTACAAGCACCTGCAAAGTAGGTGCGCGCACATGTGCTTACAATCACCTTGCAATGCCGGCAAGCCGCCTTGCTGCAGCGTTAGCAAGCCACCTTGGTGCAGCGCTAGCAGGTCGCCGACTTTCAGTGCTGGCAAGTCGCCATCAAGCTGTCGACTTGCCACGTTGGCAGCCAACATGCTGCGCTGGCGGTCGACCTGCTAGTGTGCTTGGCAAATCTTGCATCTGATGTAGTCATTGTTTCCTTTGCCATTGCTACAATTGTTCTAAAATTTTGCAGTGGAAATTTTTGCCAATTTGCCTCCTGAACAAGCAAGCAAAGAGAACACAAGCAAACGCTACGATCACTCGCACCACCCATGCCTCCCCCCGCAGTCCAGCTCCCGATGTTGAGTGACTCTCCGCAGCCCCAAGCCTGATGTACTGGCCAAGTAGCACAGCACCCTCCTAGCAGTCTGCCAGTGCTATAGTCGGCGCAACCTAGCAAGCCAGGATTCTGAGATGGTATACGAGGTCAGGCCGAGTGCACGTCATCTGGTACATGAGGCAACCCACAAGCTCTGGATACAGACCACTAGGCTTTACGGACTTGTCTGAAGGTGGATCTGAGAGCATATGGCCGTAGGCAGGGGAGTGGGCTGTGCGAAGGTCAATTGAAAGCCGAAGCACAGAAGGACCTGCTGCACCATGTGTGACTGAGTCAGAGTGATCTCCAACCCAAGATAGGTTCGCAGTTCACCCAGGTTAGTGCAGGTGTGTCTCTTTTCTACCGCTCGGCCTTCAGAAGGGCCAGTGCCTTACTGTTAGCACTCGCAATGAATAGGTCGTCGACGTACACAATGACGTAGAACGGCAACAAAGTAGAGTCAGTGCGCAGAAACAGGGACAGTTCAGCAGCCGAAGGAGCGAAGCCAAGAGCCGCAAGTGTCGTCCTCAGTGTGTCGTGCCACTTGCGGGGCGCCTGACTGAGACGGTAGACTGGCCGCCGAAGACTCCATTGGGTACCCTTAGGAAACGACCCAGTAAAGCCAGGTGGGCGGCGCAACCAGATCTCCTCGTGGAAACCAAACAGTAAGAAAGATGTCGAGAAGTCGAGTGAGTGCAGCTCGTGGTCACGTTGTGCTGCAACGTGCAATAACACCCGAAGAATTGTCATCTTCGGGGTGGGGGATAAGGTATGAAAGAAGTCGACCCCCTCACGCTGACTGGAACCTCGTGTAGCATAACGCGCCTTCAAGTCAGGCGAGGAACCCGGCAGCCGCTTCACCTTGAAAATCCACACCATCGGCTATGTCCGCCCAAGAAGGGGGAACAGCATCGACGTATGTGTTAGTGGACTTTTAGGATTCCATCTCTGATTCCATTGTTGTCTGTCACTGAGAGCAGGGAGAACCCGTGAACGCCTCAGCGTAAGAGCCAGGGTCGGGATGTCTAGTGCATCCGAGTCTCTCTCAAGGGCAAGCAGCATGGCAGTGAGATAAGGTACAGCAGCCGCAACATGCTCAAGGTTGAACCGCCTGTCCTCAAGGACGTCACATCCAAGGGCAAGCTCACCCCTGACAGACGGAGGGTAAGCAGGGTCAGAAACGAGACTCGCAAGGTATTCAAGGTGGCACGTAGCAGAAAGTCAGTGAGCTCAGCGACCAAGGCAGACGCAGCAGCAGACGAAAAGCTAGGGTCTGTCACAAGCGTGGCAAGTCAAAGAGTGACAGCCAGGCTAGTAGCACGAGCAAGGTTAGACACAAGGTCAGGAACGTTAGGAAGAGAAGACAACGAAGGTACCGTCAGGACAAAAGACTGTGAAATAGAGGAAGGACGAAGTGACATGGTGTGTGTACGAGGAACATGTGGAGGGTGAGTACGAGAGAGACGAGTACGAGCAACAGGTGAAGTATCACAAGACATAGGCTCCTAACGCTCAGTAAGGGAGTCTGGCAACAGGGAGTAACAAGGAGGAGGAAGCAGAGAGGAGCCAGGCGGCAACTGTGCCCGAGACAGGTCAGGCGGCGGATATAGTAGAGGAGGAGTAGTACCAGTGGTAAACGGCTCTCTAGAGGCAGGCGGAAGATTGAGAAGGTGGTGAAGCGTCGAACCAGGTAGCTGCAACGATGAGTACGGCTGCTCCCAGAACAACGGCCGCTGTTGCAGCGGCTGCGACACACCCCCAGAACTAGCTCCTCCAGTACTAACACCAGGAACGCCTCCAGCTCCAGCACTACCAACACCCTCAGTGGCAGCACCTCCTCCAGAACTAACACCAGGACCGCCTCCAGCTCCAATATCTCTAGCTCCAACAACTGAACCTCTAGCACCCCCAAAACCTCCAGAAGCAGACCCAATTAGTGGCAGCGACGACTGATGCTCCTCCCAGAACAAGGGCCGCCGCGGCAGTGGCTGCAACGCACCCTCAGAACCTCCAGCACGACTAACCTTGACTTCACCGACACGAGGACGCTCAGCACCCCCTGAGACAGCACCCTCAGGATCAGCACCCCCATAACTAGCACTCCTAGAGCCTGCACCTCCAGAGTCACCACCTCCAGAACCAGCACCTCCAAAGCCCGCACCTCCAGAGTCATCACCCCCAACAGCACCAGGGTCCACATCGACAGGCTTCAGAGTAGGTGAAGACGGCCGAGGCGGAAAACCAGGAGGTGTCTCCAAGCACGGTGAGCGACGAGAGGCCGCTGTGTCGTCAGCAGCAGGGTCACCCTCCTCAACCGAGCCAGAGGGGTCTGAGGAGACATCAAATGGCAAAACCGAGGGGATTGGGATGACCTAAGACACACCTGAGGGAGTAGGACGAGCGGAGGGAGGGGGTTAACATGGAGGGGACCTGGAACCAGGAAGAGGGACGGGGGAAGGGCACAGGAGAACTGCGGTAGGGGTAGAGACGGTAGTAGCAAACCGACTCGTCAAAGGTGACGTCGCGGGAGGACAGGATGTGCCGAGTGGTAAAACTGCTAGTCAGGGGCGTCGGTGGGAAAGCCAAGGAAGACGTAGCGAATAGTGCGTGGAGAGAGCTTGCGTGCGGTAGGATTGCAGACAAGTGCAAGCAAACCCCAGACCCGAAACGCAGACCTCCCCCATCCAAAGGATGGTAGGCAAGGTCTGTGTATGTGAGACACAGAGCTAGAGGTTAAGCTGATGCATGGCGTATCGAACCGCAAACGACCGCAGAAAATGTGGAGCAGCCGCATGGATCATGGAGGTGTGAGCAACACCATGATCAAGCCAATGCGGCGCTCAGCGATCCCATTCTACTGTGGAAAGTCCGGAAGCATGAATGACAGGGTGATGCCCTCCTCAAGGCAAAAATCCTCAAAGAGACCGGAGGCAAACTTGCCACCATGGTTAGAGTGCAGACGGAGCACCGGCAGGTTTTGCTGAAAACGTGCTCTCAGCTGGAGACGAACAACGCGGATCTAAGGGATGGCACGAGCTCTATGGGAAGCACTGCCGACGAGCACGGGCGGCTATGTGTTCGTCTGCGGAGGGGCCACTGTCTCCTGGTCGAGCTCGCGCATCAAGTGCGCGACATTGTCGTTGACCGAGTCGGAGTACGTGGCGGCCACAAATGCATGCAAGGAGGGACGCCGCCTCCGTTTCCTTCTTGCGGAGTTCCAGCAGCTCGACGCTGGGAAGCCGACTGTCATCCGGGTGGACAACAAGTCGGCCATCACTATCACGGAGGGCTTGGGGCTGACGGGCAACCTTAAGCACATGGAGTGACGCTACGCCTGGCTGCAGCACATGGTTAGGCACGGGAAGTTCGTGCTGAAGTACATCCCGACCACCGAGCAGCCGGCCGACTTCCTAACGAAGGCGCTGCATTTTCCGGCCTTCAACCGGTGCTCTGTCGCCATCGGCCAAGTGCGTCTAGCCGACGTCGGCGACGGCGACGACGACGTGCAGCATTAGGTGCCGTGCCCTTCTGCACGGCTGGTGCGGTGACGGCGTGATGTGTGTGGGGTACACGCCGAGGTCGAGTTCTCTCCGTGAAGAACTGCCGTGTGGGCTGGGGGCCCAAGTGTGAGCGTGGCAGGGGAGTGTTAATGGGAATGGAGTGTTGGCCCCACCCTTGCTTGGGAAACGCCGACGACTTGGTCGGATGTACGGGAGAAGCAGCCGACCGTTCACAGTGAGGGAGTTGCTCGACGGGCTTTGTCGAGCTGCAGGGAATCAGTGTCGTGTTGCCGTCGACCAGGGAGCTCGACGGCCTTCTTCAGTGGGGCAGGACGACGAAGTGGTCGTCGACCTGCACAGGTCTGTCACGGGGCTGGAGCCGCCGACCAGGGAGCTTGACAGCTGCAGCTAACTGGGCTGGTGGACGGGTGGGCCGTCGACCAGGAGGAGCAGTTCGACGGGGAGGTCGACGGAGCAGTCCGTCGACCTGTGTAGGGCAGGTGAGCAGCAGTCGACGAGGAGAGCTCGTCGTCAGCAGCTGCAGTACTGGTCGACGGAGGGGTCCGTCGACGAGGGTGTTCCTCGACGGGAGCTATGGTCAACCAGAGCACTTGGTGGTTGACCAGAGCCCTTGGTGGTCAGCCAGAGCCCTTGGTGGTCGACCAGAGCACTTGGTGGTCGACCAGGTTGACCAGGTAACCTGCTCGGCGAGTTTTGCGGAGGCACGCGAACATCGTCGAGGTAACGGTGACGAAGGCGACTTCGGGCTGGTATCCCGAAGTCAATGTGGCTTGTCAGGCGCAGACAACAGCCGACGGATGCACAACGATGCAAGTCGGGCCAATCGTCTGCGCACACCTGCGAGCGTGCGCACTGTTGCCATCTACGGGTGCAACGTTGGACAGCCGCTCTGTTGCAGCGTTGGCACGCCGTCGATCTGCTGTGTTGGCAGGTCTCCTTTTTGCAGTGCTGGTGGGGCTCTTCTACACAAAGCTGGCGGGCGGTGGACCATGTGGTGCTGGCGGTCGACCAGGCTAGCTGCAGAGTTGCTAGGTGCCTGATGTGGTCATTCTTGTTATTGCTTGTTCAATCATTCTGTAATGCAATCTTTGCCTACTGAAACTCTTGCCGATTTCTCCCGTGAATGTGCAAGCGTTAAGGAACTAAGCAAACCTACTACCACTCCCAGTAGTTCGTGCCAACCCCCCCCCTCCCCCTCGTAGTCCAGCTCACTACCGTGTAGAGTGACTCTCCACAAGGTCGACCACCCAAGATAGGTGCGGCGCTCCTCCCAAGTCGACGAGCCCCATCGTCGACCACGGTTGAAGTCGGCCGCCGACGTCCCATAGTCGGCGGCTTCGCAGTAGCCCCGTGCAGGTCGACCAAACCTGTCGACCTGCGCGCCCAAGTAGGCGTCGCCGATTGCAACAGGTCGGCTGCACCTCACGTACACCCGACAACGAAGTCGGCTCCGCCCAAGCGAGGATGGGGCCAAGGACCAACTCCCGTTTACAATATCAACCCATTGAAATCCAGATTCTGCCTCGCATTTTCCTTCGCATCAAGCTCATTTGCCCTGGAATGGACAGTTTGCTGGCTGCTAATGATTAGCCTCGGCGATTGTTCCGTCACCACCTCGAGACATCAGCGGTCGTGATGGTGGGAACAGGCCAAGGCTAATCAGTAGCACAGTTCCGGCACCAATTGAGTGAGTACACATCAATATAGTAAAAATCGCAATGATACCAAGGTAACATAAAATGTACACTTTTGCGTAGTTTTTTAGTTGTTTAGTTTTTTTTTTTCGTTTTTTTTTCTCCGAAAAACAGACATTGGTCAAAACAAAATCTGCACGAGGGACACCTATAATCAACGATTCCAAATTAGCAACACTGCTGATACTGAGTACCTAAAATGAAAAAACCGTATAACCTCGGATAGAAGGGTATGCGCGCTTATAATAAAACATTTTTTTTAAGGGGATGCGCTTATAATTAAGTCAAATTAATAATCGCATGCATTTATAAAATGACAAATACAGATTCATAAAATTATAATACTGGAATGTAGATCGCGTGCTTGCCTTTCCAATCGCGTCGAATTTACGTGGGGTCGTGAATGAAATTCTCGAGCGCGCTGGCAGATACAGTCGATGTGACTCATAAGGCGCCCCTGACAGCTCATGCTGACTCGACTCGAATCCTGTGCAGAGTTCGAACCAAGGCTGTCGATTCAAAGGCATTTGCCCTTAATGCCCTGAACATTCCATGCGAACTCCTGGCCAGCTTCAGCATTTCAAAGGGCTGGTTTCGAGGGGAGCCCGTTTTTCTTTCAGGCTGATTTTGAGTAATTGGGGTCTCAACCGGGATCGTTTAAGGGCCAGTTTGGGGCCTTTCCCTGATTCCCCAGATCAGGAACACGAGTAGCCCTGCGAGTTGCCCAAGTTGCCACTCTTCTCCTCCCGCTCTCATCCTCCCCGTAACTCCCACACTCTATCCACTTAGGCATGAAAGGACTTTCTAGTATTGTTGTTATGGTTGTAGTTGCAAAATTATTTCAAGACAAACATATGTTCCCTCACAGCTTTAAGTACTCACTGGACTTGCGACACTGACACCCTTACGTAGCGAAGAGGAACTCAGACCCATCAGTTCACACTAGTAGTACTTCATGAGGAGGAACCACCTCAGAAGTGCTTAGCGATTGTACACACGAATTTAAACGACTTCTTTGTTGATGATGTTTTGCCCTACGACCCCCCTCCTCCCCTCCCCCACCCAACTTCCCCGCGTGCTGAAGGTATGCAGATGAGTCTTGAGCATGCTCCTTCCCGCTACTAAGTAATAGGTTGACATCCGCCTTTGTGACATTAGGGCTCGCATACATTTTTGTAGGAAGCCCAGATTTCAAGTTCTGAATTTGACCTGCGCACGTGATCGTTAAGGGATAAAAAATGGTCACCTACGCGAAAATCAGGGCCAAAATTCGAGCAGCTCAGGACTCGAAGTGTTGGTCCCATGTGTTGGAATAACCGAAATGTTATCGTAACATTCCCGAAGGCTCTCCATGAAAAAATGTTGTATAGCCTATATTGTGTAGGCTATAGTGGGGTAGCCCATAAGGGGTACAACCCAGTTAGGGTTAGTACTTTTACCCAACTCTTTGCTAGTTCATCCATTCTCGTTCATTCTCTTCACATGGTTTCAGAGCAGGTCCTCCGCTAGGACCGTTTTTTTTTCCTTGGGCCCACCACTGCACTGCTCCTAGCGACCCTCGTGTCGCCCCTTGGCCCGTTGCCCCTAGGCCCGTCGCTCCTAGCCCGGCCCGTAGGCCCTAGCCAGAGCGCCCCTAGGCTTGTCGTCGCGGCCCCTTGCCCCTAGCCCGCGCGCCCCGGCCTGTCGACCCCTAGCCCGCGCGCCAGGCCCGTCGACCCCTAGCCCGCGCAGCCGGCCCTGTCGACCCCTAGCCCGCGCGCCCGGCCCCATCGACCCCTAGCCCGCGCGCCCGCCCCGTCGACCCCTAGCCCGCGCGCCCGCCCCGTCGACCCCTAGCCCGCGCGCCCGGCCCTGTCGACCCCTAGCCCGCGCGCCTCGGCCCGTCGACCCCTAGCCGGCGCGCCCGGCCCTGTCGACCCCTAGCCCCCGCGCCCGGCCCCGTCGACCCCTAGCCCGCGCCCGGCCCCGTCGACCCCTAGCCCGCGCCCTGGCCCCGTCGACCCTAGCCCCCGCGCCCTGGCCCCGTCGACCCTAGCCCGCGCGCCTGGCCCTGTCGACCCTAGCCCGAGCGCCCCGGCCCCGTCGACCCCTAGCCCGCGCGCCCCGGCCCCGTCGACCCTAGCCCCCGCGCCCGCGCGCCCGGCCCCGTCGACCCTAGCCCAAGCGCCCCGGCCCCGTCGACCCTAGCCCGAGCGCCCCGGCCCCGACGCCCCTAGCCCTAGCGACCCGGCCTCGTCGACCCCTAGCCCGCGCGCCCCGGACCCGTCGACCCTAGCCCGAGCGCCCCTGCCCTGACGCCCCTAGCCCTAGCGCCCCGGCCCCGTCGACCCTAGCCCGAGCGCCCGGCCGCTTCGCCCCTAGCATGCGCGCCCCGGCCCGTCGCCCTTAGGCCCCCGGGCCCTTATGCCTGTTGCTCCTGGCCCCCACGGCCCCCTGGCCCCTGCTGCTGCTACTGCCACTATTAGTGCTACTGTTGCTGCTGCTACTGCTGCTACTGCTACTGCTGCTACTGCTGCTGCTAGTGCTGCTATTGCTACTGCTGCTACTGCTGCTCCTGCGTACTGCGCCACCATTGCTTCGCTTCGAGTTCTCGCGTTCGATCATGAGGGCAGACCGATTCAGTTTGACACGTGGCTCGACAATTTGCAGCTGTACCGACTGAGCGATTCTAAGGACAGTGTGTCGCTGTTTGACCTCGCGTCAGGCGCCGCTACTGCCCCTCCCGCCACAGCTAACAGTGCGACTCGCTCACAGTGGCTTACTCGCGAAGCTGCTGCCCGCTTGGCCATTCGCAACCACCTGCCGTTAGCCAAATGCGCTCACTTCGGCTTCAGAGGACAGCACAGGCACTGTACGACGCTGTAGTCGCTCGCTACTCCTCGCCTACCACTGCTGCTCTAGGCCGCCTGCTTCTGCCCTACCTGTTCCCCGAGCTGTCAGCCTTTGCCACAGTAGAGGACCTTGTTTCCCACCTGCGCACTAATGACGCTCGCTACCGCGCTACCGTCCCTGCTGAGTTCCTTGACAGGAGCCTGCCCCCGATGTTCATCACCCTCTACTTCATAGTCACTCGCCTCCCTGACTCTCTTCGCTCTGTCAGGGACCACCTTCTCTCACTTGACCCCACTGTCAAACTTATATCTGCTATGGTCTATTTAGGCTGTACTGGGGTAGCTCTTAGTGGGTACAACACTTATGTGTTTCCTATATGTACCCATCTCATTTCTAGTTCATTGGCCATCATGTTTTTAGGGGCAGCGACGACGCCAACAGGGGCGGCAGCAAAGTCTGTAGCTGTTGTGGTAGCGGCTGTAGCAATGGCGGCGGCGCCTGCAGCAAGGGCGGCCGCGGCAGCAGGGCGCAATGTGCTGGGCAGCGGGGCAGGGGGGCGCGGGTTGCGCAGGGCCGTGAGGCAGCTGGGCAACTGCAGTCGCGGGGCACGTATCGTGAAGGGCAACGGGGCGCAGGTCGTGCATGGCTGTGGGGCAGGGCAGCGGTCGAGCGGGGCTGCGAGGTAGCGGGGCAGCAGAGGTCGCAGGGCGCGGGTCGCGCGGGGCTGCGGGGCAGCGGGGCAGGGTGGTGTTAGCGCGCTGGGCAGGGCGGCGCGAAGGTGCAGGGCAGCAGGGCGCGTGTGACACGGAGTTGACCAGTTCACTCCTGCAGGTCAGCGAGTGACCCACTGCACGTGTGCTCAGACGGGCCGCCACTTGGCCTCGTTTACCCGTCGACCGGGGTCAAGCCTGTACACACTGACCACAGAGTCTCCTCCGGTTGCTGCGTCTGGTCCGGTAGCTGCGTCGAGTCAGGTGTTTGCTGCAGCGTCTCGGTCAGGTCCTGAGTCTGCCCCCTGCTCGTGTCGCCTCCTGTCTCACCAGACCCTCCTCTGGCACCACCGCCTTGGTCACCCCTCCTTGCCTCGTCTCCGAGGCATGGCCTCCCGTGTCCTTGTCTCTGGTCTCCCCCGGTCCCTCCCTCCCCTTCCCCCGGGACCTGCCCGTACCTGCGTTCCCTGCGTCGAGGGGCGGCAGCGCGCCGCTCCTCACTCCTCCGAGTTTCCCCCGACAGAGGCTCCGCTGCAGACTCTTCACATGGACGTGTGGGGCCCAGCCCGCGTCCGTGGACAGGGTCACGAGCGTTACTTCCTGCTGGTGGTTGACGACTACTCGTGGTACACCACTGTCTTCCCCTTGCGCAGCAAGGGTGAGGTCACTGAGGTGTTGATCGACTGGATCCGCGTTGCTCGTCTCCAGCTCAGAGAGCGTTTCGGCTCGGACTTTCCTGTTCTGCGTCTGCACTCCGACAGAGGCGGAGAGTTTTCCTCCGACCTTCTGCGAGCCTTCTGTCGTGCGGAGGGCATCCGCCAGACGTTCACGCTTCCGGCCTCTCCACAGCAAAATGGGATTGCTGAGCGCCGCATTGGCATGGTCATGGATGTCGCTCATACGTCCATGATCCATGCGGCTGCTCCCCATTTTCTGTGGCCGTTCGCGGTTCAGTACGCGGCGCATCAGCTCAACCTTCAGCCCCGGGTCTCCCTGCCGGAGACCTCCCCTACTCTGCGGTGGACGGGGAAGGTTGGTGATGCGTCTGCGTTCCGTGTCTGGGGATCTCGAGCTTTCGTCCGAGACTTGTCTGCGGACAAGCTGTCCTCCCGTGCTGTTCCTTGCGTCTTCCTCGACTTTCCCCCTGACGTGCCTGGTTGGCAGTTTTACCACCCCGCCTCGCGTCGTGTTCTGTCCTCCCAGGACGTCACGTTTGACGAGTCGGTTCCGTACTACCGTCTCTTCCCCTACCGCACTGCCCCCCTCCCCCCCCCGCCGCTCTTCCTCGCTCCCGGTCCCCCCCCGGTAGACCCCCTCCCCCCTCAGGGTCCTGCCCCCTCAGGTGTGTCCCAGGTAGATGCCGTCGAGCCTGTCGAGGTAGCTGCTGGTGCGTCTGGGGGTGCTGAGCCTGAGTGTGCGGAGCCTGGGGGTGCTGGGTCTGGGGGTGCTGAGCCTGAGCGTGCGGAGCCTGGGGGTACTGGGTCTGGGGGTTCTGAGCCTGAGCGTGCGGGGCCTGGGGGTGCTGCTTCTTGGGGTGCTGAGCCTGGGGCTGCTGGGAGTGGGGGTGTGGAGCCTGTCGGTGCTGGACCTGGCGGTCCTTCGGGTGCTTTGTCCCGGCGGGAGCTTCCCTCTCCACAGGAGCTGCGCGAGTGGTTTGCTCGCCGCTGGAGCCGTGCTGCTGGAGCTGGAGGTGCTGCCGGTGCTGGAGGTTCTGCTGCTGCTGGAGGTTCAGGAGCTGGAGGTGCTGCTGGAGCCGGTACTGGAGGTTCTGCTTCTGCTGAGGGTGCTGGAGCCATGGGTCCCGGAGGTGCTCGTACTGGAGGTACTGGAGCTGCTGGGCCTGGTGGTGCTCTTGGTGCTGGAGCTCCTGGTGGAGCTGGAGCTGGTGGTGCTGCTGGAGTGGGTGCTACTGGAGGTACTGGAGCTGGAGCGGCTGTGTTTGCTGGTGGTCCTGCTGGAGCTGGAGCTGCTGGAGGTACTGGGGCTGGTGGTGCTGCTAGAGTTGGAGCTGACGCTGGGGGTACTGGTGTTGTCCCTGCTGGTTCTGGAGGTGCTGCGCGACCGCGGCCGTACTTCGTTCCGCTCCTTGAGCAGGTTCTTGGTCTTCCGCCTTCTCCTAGTCCTGCTCCTTCCTTAGAGTGTCCTCCGCCTGTCCAGTCCGAGTCACAGTTACAGCTGGTCTCCCCTCTGCCTGCTCCTTCTCCCTACGCTGGTCCTACTGGAGGTCTTGCTGAGCGTCGTGACCCTGAGTCGCGTCCTGTGTTGCCCGTTCGCACTGCTCGCACTAGTCGTCGTGTTCAACGTCCGCGTCCTCCTGCAGTCCCGGGCACGCATCAGATGGCACTGCGTCCTTCCACTGCGCCACAGCGTATCCCTTTGCTGTCTCCTCCAGAGTCCTCTCTTCCTGCTCTTGCTGACCCGGCGTCTGACTCCCTTCGTGCTGCCAGTCCTACTGTCACGCGTTTCCTAGCCACTGTTGTCACTAACCCTTCGTTTGAGTCCACTGCTGCGTCTGCCTTAGTTACCGAGCTTGTCGACTTCGCTGCTCACTGTCGTCTAGACTACGCCGCTAGTCTTGTTGCTGAGTCTGCGTCTGTCTGTCCTCCGTCCGTCGGGGGTGAGTGTGCTCTTAGCACGGACGTCCTTGAGGACCGACAGGAGGAGTTCCTGTGTTTTGCTGCTGCTTTACCTCATCTCGTGTCCACGCTGCTTGCCCCTGAGGGAGACCCGGATGCACCAGACATCCCGACCCCGCGCTCTTACGCAGAGGCGATAGAGGGTCCTTAATCCTCTCAGTGGCAGGCAGCCATGGACGCAGAGATGGCTTCCTGGAAGTCCACAGGCACCTACGTCGACGAGGTTCCCCCACCTGGGGCGAACATCGTCAGTGGCATGTGGATTTTCAGGGTGAAGCGGCCGTCGGGTTCTCCGCCTGTCTTCAAGGCGCGTTACGTGGCTCAAGGCTTCAGTCAGCGGCAGGGAGTTGACTACTTTCAGACCTTCTCCCCGACCCCGAAGATGACCACTCTTCGGGTTCTGCTGCATGTTGCTGCTCAGCGTGACTACGAGCTTCACTCCCTTGACTTCAGCACTACTTTCCTACAGGGCAGTCTGCACGAGGAGATCTGGCTACACCGCCCACCTGGCTTCACTGGGTCGTTTCCTCCTGGTACCCAGTGGAGCCTCCAGCGGCCAGTCTACGGTCTCCGCCAGGCGCCACGTGAGTGGCACGACACACTGAGGACTACGCTTGCGGCTCTTGGGTTTGCTCCTTCCACTGCTGACCCGTCGCTGTTTCTTCGGACCGACACTTTGCTGCCGCCGTTCTACATCCTCGTGTACGTCGACGACTTGGTCTTTGCTACAGCTGACACTGCTGGACTCGCCCACGTGAAGTCCGAGCTGTAGAAGAGACACACGTGCACAGACCTGGGTGAACTGCGCAGCTATCTTGGCTTGCAGATCACCCGGGACAGAGCACGGCGCACCATTACCCTGACTCAGTCACACATGGTGCAGCAGGTCCTTCAGCGCTTCGACTTCACGTACTCCTCGCCTCAGGCCACTCCTCTGTCTACTCGCCACTCGCTCTCAGCTCTGCCTTCGGATGAGTCCGTAGAGCCGAGTGGCCCGTACCCAGAGCTTGTTGGCTGCCTCATGTACCTGATGACCTGCACTCGACCTGACCTAGCATACCCTCTGAGCATCTTGGCACGCTATGTTGCTCCTGGGAGACACCGACCAGAGCACATGGCTGCAGCGAAGAGGGTGTTGCGCTACTTGTGCAGTACTTCGGGCTTGGGGCTAGTGCTTGGAGGGCGGAGTCCAGTGGTCCTCACTGGTCACGCAGACGCGTCTTGGGTTGACGACCTGGCTACTCAGCGGTCGTCACAGGGTTACACCTTCAGCCTTGGTTCCGGCTCTGTTTCGTGGCGGTCTACTCGCTCGTCTTCTGTTCTCAGCTCCAGCTGTGAGGCTGAGATCTTCGCAGGGGCCATGGCTGCACAGGAGTTACGCTGGCTCACCTACTTGCTGTCTGACCTGGGAGAGCCGCCTCGTTCTCCTCCAATCCTGTACGTAGACAGCAAGGCTATGCTGGCCTTGTGTCGGGAGCACAGACTGGAGCACAGAACGAAGCACATTGCTCTTCGCTACTTCCTTGCTCGTGAGCTGCAGCAGCGTGGTCAGCTGCGCCTTGCTTACGTGGCCTCTCAGGCCAACACTGCTGATATCTTTACCAAGGCACTTCAGCCTTGTGATCATCAGCGCTTCTGTACTATGCTAGGTCTTGTGCCTACTTGGCCTCACTTGCTTACCTCTTGACTTTCCTTGTACTGTGATCTATATATACCTGCACTTGCTTGTTTACCTTTATATATGAACTTGCATGTGAACTGGCCTTGTGGCCTTTGAACCGGTGCTCAGACTGTGTGCGTGACGTTGTGATCCACCCTGAGCTTGCTTTGCTTTACTTTGCTTGACTGGTCTTGTGACCCCTAGTTCTCCCCCACTTTGCCTATGGGGGTGTGTCAGATGTATATGCCTTAGCCTATGTAGGTTGTAGTGGGGTAGACACTAAGGGGTACAGGTTTTATATTTGTATCTCACACTTTCCTAGTTCATTCATTCCTGTTTAATTCTTCACATATTTGTACCCTCGCTCAATATTGAATCAACCATCTTTCTTCTATTTTTCCTTGCTCTTCTCTCTCGACACCAATGCTAGCTCCTAGAACCCTAGCTATGGCTCCTACGTTAAACTACCTACTTTCAACATGGTTTCAGAGCTACTAAGCTCCTTGACCTTTTTTTTTTTTTTTATGGGCCCACCGCTTCTATTTTCCGTAATGGCGCAAGTCGCAGCCACTATAGCACCCGTTGTGGCGCTCGTCACGGCGCTCAGGGTGACGGCCGCGACGGACGCGATGTCGAGCCCCGTCCGTCGCTTTTCTGCTCGACATCCCGCTGCTGCCGCGCTAGCGAAGGCGAGTTGCGCAAGGGTGCACGTCGCGCCCCCAGTTCCGCCCCCCCGTCCCGCTCGTCGCAGCCCAGCCGCGATCCCGCTAACGCTAGTAGCATTCGCGCCTGCTGTGAGGGTGGATGGCGAGCAAAATCTGCAGCAGCGCCCGCGACTTCCGCCGCTCCTACCCTCTGCCGCCATCCCGCGCCTGCTGCTGTGGGGGGGAGAGAAGGGGGATAAGGGTGGCGGTTGGAGCCTGCATCATCAGACGTCGCCCTTTATCACCCCATATGCGACTATCGCTGTGGGGGGGAGGGTGAAGGGGTGGCGGGAGTGTACTCGCAGGAACCAGCCATGGTCCTCCCCTCTCCTCTCTCTCCCTGCAGCGCCTGTCGCTGTGGGGGAAGGGGGGGAGGGTGAGCTGGGGTGGTGGCCGTGAGTGGATGACGGGGGTGGATGAAGCAGAGGCTGCCGCCACTCAGCTGCTGTGTTACGCAGCTGCACCCCCGCCCGCCTGCACCTCCTCCCTGCTGCGTCTGCAGCAGTGAGGGGGAGGGGGGAAGGGGTGGCGAAAGGGGTGCGGCTGAACAAGGGGGGGGGGGGGGGGGGTGAGAAAGAGGTTTGAGGGGGTTGGGGGGAGTTGTGTTAAATTGTAATTGTATACATTATTCTATAACTGCTCGTCACATGCGATCCAGTTCACGCCGGAGACACGGACGACATCATCAGAATTCCCAAAACCGCCCTAGGGCAAAACTCCGTCCGAGCCGTTGCAGCAGACGCCGATGCCGCCACTGACGAGGGACCTGAAAATGAACAAAATGACGCAGCCGAAAGGAATAAATATGAACAGATGACTGTCGTTTACCGCGCGGAACCAGAAATATGGAATCAGCGACTCTGACATCCCTTTCACGTCACGCTCAATAATTCCCTCAAGGCCGGAGTCTTTGATGAGGACACGCTCCTTCTTCCTCGAGGAGGCTCTCTCAGAGCAAACTAAGCCGACCCGCCGTGCATTGTCTGCCCCACCACATCGCTTGCCCATAAACCCTTCCCCGACCTACCTCCTGGCTACGAACGTTACGAGCCACTCGAAAAGGTCTACAGGGACTTTATGAATCTCACTCAAGAAGGGCTTAACGGCGAGCATTACACGCTAACCTTCATCGACGCATGCACTCGCCATGTCTAGGCCATCAACACTAACTGCCACTCTCTCGCTCTCCAATGCTTCATCACTTAGACGAAATGCGCAAAGCGACAATCGGAACTGAAGCTGAAGAGCTTCCAAATAGACGGCGGAGCAGAATTCTTCTCAACTAAGTTCAACGAACTCTTCACCAAGAAGAGGATTGAGCATCTGGTGTCCTTACCCTACGCCCACGAGCAGCAGGGAGTAGCAAAACGGACAAACAGGAGCCTCGCCACAAGAATGAGGGCCCTGATGAAGCAGTCGGCCATCCCAACCAGGTATTGGCCGTTTGCGATGAATCACGCTGTCCGACTGCACAGCTTGCTGTCATCCCGAAGCCTTGAGAACAACAACTCGCCCTACAAAGCTTGGACAGGCAGGAAACCTGACACGCGTCTTCTTCGGGTGTTCGGCTGCATGGTACAGTACAGGCCACACACAGGAAGGACACAAAAATTCGCAGTTAGAATAACGAACAATAATGAATGAACTAGCAAACAGTTGGGTACAAGTACTAACCCTAATTGGGTTGTACCCCTTATGGGCTACCCCACTACAGCCTACACAAATGTATAAGCTATAATGTTCCGACACACCCCCATATGCAAAGTGGGGGAGAACAAGTGGTCACAAGACCAGTCAAGAAAAGCAAAGCAAGCTCAGGGTGGATCACAATGTCAGAATATGTTGTTTGTGTAGCCTGCAGTGGGGTACTCTATAGTGAGTACAGCCCCTTAGGGTTTGCTATTTGTATCCTGCTGCTTGCTAGTTCAATCATCCCTTCTCAATTCTGTTCCTACACACATTCCTAGCTCGTACTTGGCTCCTCGTTACTAGTCCTACTGTGGCCTAGGCTACTAAGCCTAGGCCGTACTCCTACTACTTCTGACATGGTATCAGAGGGCGGCATGTCTGCCGCCTTCCTGTGTATGGGCCCACCACCCGCTTCCGCTGCCGTACTGTCCGCCGCGCGCCCCGTGGTGCGCGGCGGCGAAACCCTAATTTCTGCCCGCCGCGCGCTCGGGGCGCCTGGGGGTTTTCCCTTCCGTGGCGCCCGTCGTGGTGCCCTTGGGGGGGCCTCCGCGGTCCCCTCCCGTCGAAGCGCCCGTCGAGGCGCTCTCGGGGACCCGCGCGGCCTCCCCTCCCGTCGCCCGTCGAGGCGACCTCGGGGACCCGCGCGGCCTCCCCTCCCGTCGCCCGTCGAGGCGACCTTGGGGGCCCGCGCGGCCTCCCCACCAGTCGCCCGTCGTGGCGACCACGGGGGCCGCGTGCGGTCCCCTCCCGTCGCCCGTCGAGGCGACTTCGGGGGCCGTGCGCGGCCCTCCCCGTCGCCCGTCGAGGCGACTTCGGGGGGCCCGCGCGGCGCCCTCTCCGTCGCCCGTCGAGGCGACTTCGGGGGGCCCGCGCGGCACCCTCCCCGTCGCCCGTCGAGGCGGCTCTGGGGGCTCGTCGCGGCGCCCTCCCTGGTGCCCGTCGCGGCGCCCCGGGGGGGGGGCCGCGCGGCTCCCTTCTCGTCGCCCCTCGGGGCGCCCTGGGGGCCGTGCGTTTCCCCACCCCCCCCCCCTTCTGCCTTTCAACTGCGGCGGCCGCCCCTGGAGCCGCCCGCCACTGCAGCAGCAGCCCCTGGAGCCGCCCGCCACTGCAGCAGCAGCCCCTGGAGCCGCCCGCCACTGCAGCAGCCGCCCCTGGAGCAGCCCGCACCTGCAGCAGCCGCCCCTGGAGCAGCCCGCACCTGCAGCAGCCGCCCCTGGAGCAGCCCGCACCTGCAGCAGCCGCCCCTGGAGCAGCCCGCACCTGCAGCAGCCGCCCCAGGACCCGCGCGAGCCGCCTCTGCAGAAGCCCGCCCCGTCCCCCCCTCCCCCCCCCCCCCCCCCCCCCCCGTGCTGCCCATTGCTCCCATTCCACCGTGCGTTCCGCGGTGGCTGGGGTGTGGGGTGGCGAGCATGGGGGTGAGAGGTGTGGGTTCTCCCCTCCTCCTTTTTCGTCTCCCACTGCTGCAGCTGCCGCTGAGGGGGGTGGAGGTGTGGGAGTCGTGGGGAGTGGCACTAGGGGGGTGATGTGGGAGTGGAGCTAGGGGTGAAGCAGGGGGTGTGTGAGAGGGGTGTGGGACTGTTGGGGGAGGTTGAGTGGAGGCTGCTGTCTTGTCGTCCGCAGCACCTGTAGTCCGGGACGCACTGTCCTGGTAGCTCAGAGAGCCTGCTGCACCTGTTGCCCGTGGGTCCGTTGCTCCTGCCGCTCGTCGCAGCCGCAGAGCCTGTTACTCCTGTATTCCGGGACGCACTGTCTCGGTAGCCACTGAGAGCCTGCTGCACCAGTCGCCCGTGGGTCCGTTGCTTCTGCCGCTCGTCGTAGCCGCAGAGCCAGTTACTCCAGTATTCCGGGGCGCTCTGTCTCGGTAGCCACTGTGTCAGCCGCCACTGTGTCAGCCACTTCTGTTGCCCGTGTGTCTGCAGCTTCAGTCGTCGCCTCCCATCTTCTCTCCTTTCATAGTCCCTCCTCCTCCTCACTTGCCCTCTGTGATAGCCTCTAGCTTTGCTGATAATTATGAACTATTGCTATGACTGCTCATTGTGCTGATTACACCCCACTTTGGCTATGGGGGTGTGTCAGAATATGTTGTTTGTGTAGCCTGCAGTGGGGTACTCTATAGTGAGTACAGCCCCTTAGGGTTTGCTATTTGTATCCTGCTACTTGCTAGTTCAATCATCCCTTCTCAATTCTGTTCCTACACACATTCCTAGCTCGTACTTGGCTCCTCGTTACTAGTCCTACTGTGGCCTAGGCTACTAAGCCTAGGCCGTACTCCTACTACTTCTGACACACAAAGTCACCACACAGTCCGAGCACAAGCAAAGGGCCACAAGGCCAGTTCACATGCAGAGTTATATAAAGAGAACAAACAATATAGTGATCATACCCTAGCAAGTGCAAGCATGCAGGTATATATATAGATCACAGTACAAATAGAGTCAAACAGAAAGCAAGTGAGGCAAAGTAGGCACAAGGCCTAACACAGTAGAGAAGCGCTGATGATCACCAGGCGGAAGTGCCTTGGTGAATACATCAGCAGTGTTGGCCCGAGTGCCCACATACACAAGACGAAGCTGGCCACGCTGCTGCAACTCTCCAGCAAGGAAGTATCGCAGAGCGATGTGCTTCGTTCTGTGCTCCAGTCTGTGCTCCTGACACAAGGCAATCATGGCCTTGTTGTCTACGTACAGAATTGGAGGCGAACAAGGCTGCTCTCCCAAGTCGGTCAGCAGGTAGGTGAGCCAGCGTAGCTCCTGAGCAGCCATGGCCTCGGCGTAGATCTCAGCCTCACAACTGGAGCTGAGAACCGAAGACGAGCGGGTAGACCGCCAAGAAACAGAGCCGGAACCAAGGCAGAAGGTGTAACCCTGTGACGACCGCAGCGTAGCTGAGTCGTCCACCCAGGAGGCGTCTGAGTGACCGGTGAGGACAACTCAACCCCGTCCTCCAAGCACGAGCCCCATGCCCGACGTACTGCACAAGTAACGCAGTACCCTCTTCACAGCATCCCAGTGCACCTTTCGGTGCCTGCCGGGAGCCACGTAGCAAGCCAGAAGGCTGAGAGGGTACGCGAGGTCGGGTCGAGTGCACGTCATCAGGTACATGAGGCAACCCACAAGCTCTGGGTACGGACCACTCGGCTCTACGGACTCGTCCGAAGGTGGAGCTGAGAGCGAGTGGCTGGTAGACAGAGGAGTGGGCTGTGGCGAGGAGAACTGGAAGCCGAAGCGCTGAAGGACCTGGTGCACCATGTGTGACTGAGTCAGGGTGATGGTGCGCCGAGCTCTGTCTCGGGTGACCTGCAAGCCAAGATAGCTGTGCAGTTCACCCAGGTCAGTGCAGGTGTGTCTCTTCTGCAGCTCCGACTTCACAAGAGTCGGTGCCTCAGTGTCAGCAGTGGCAAAGACGAGGTCGTCGACGTAGACAAGGACGTAGAATGGCGGCAGCGAGGTGTCGGTGCGTAGAAACAGCGACAGGTCAGCAGTAGCAGGAGTAAACCCAAGAGCCGCAAGTGTAGTCCTCAGTGTGTCGTGCCACTCGCGAGGCGCCTGGCGGAGACCGTAGACTGGCCGCCGAAGACTCCACTGAGTACCTGCAAGAAAAGACTCAGTGAAACCAGGTGGGCGGCGCAGCCAGATCTCCTCGTGCAGGCTGCCCTGCAGGAACGCTCTGCTGAAGTCCAGAGAGTGCAACTCGTAGTCACGCTGAGCAGCGATGTGCAGCAACACCCGAAGAGTAGTCATCTTCGGGGTCGGGGAGAAGGTCTGAAAGTAGTCAACTCCCTATCGCTGACTGAAGCCTCGAGCAACGTAACGCGCCTTGAAGGCAGGCGGAGAACCCGGCGGCCGCTTCACCCTGAAGATCGACATGCCATCGACTATGTTCGCCCCAGGTGGGGGAACCTCGTCGACGTAGGTGCCTGTGGACTTCCAGGATGCCATCTCGGCATCCAAGGCTGTCTGCCACTGGGAGGAGTAAGGACCCGTAATCGCCTCTGCGTAAGAGCGCGGGGTCGGGATGTCTGGTGCATCTGGGTCTCCCTCAGGGGCAAGCAGCATGGAAGCGAAACGAGGTATAGTAGCTGCAAGAGACTCAAAGTCCTCCTGCCTGTCCTCAAGGACGTCCGTGCCAAGAGCACACTCACCCCCGACGGACGGAGGTTTGGCAGACGCAGACTCAGCAACAAGAGCAGTGGTGTAGTCTAGACGACAGGCAGTCGCAAAGTCAAGCAGCTCAGCAACGAGAGTAGACGCAGCAGCAGACTCAAAAGAAGGGTCAGTGACAGCAGTAGCGAGGAGACGAGAGACATGGGGACTGGCAGTACGAGCGCGGTCAGACTCAGGGTCAGGGACCTCAGGAAGAGAGGACACAGGAGGAGCTGGCAGAGGAACGCGTAGAGGAACAGAGGAAGGACGAAGGGTCATAGCGTGCGTGCTAGGGATAGGAGGAGACGCGAACAAGGAACGCGACGAGCAGTGCGAACAGGCGAGACAGGACGAGACGCAGGCTCACGACGCTCTGTAAGACCGCCAGACTGCTCAGTGTAAGGAGAAGGAGCAGGCAGTGGAGAGGCCGGCTGTAACGGCGGCTGCGACTGGTCAGGCAGGGGACACAGGAGGGGAGGAGTAAGGGCAGCAAAAGGCGGGGTACCAAGAACCTGCTGGAGCAGGGGAACGAAGTACGGTCGCGGCCGCACCGTGCCACCAGGATCAACAGCTCCAGCTCCTCCAGCTCCAGCACCTCCAACACCAAAGCCTACTGCGCCAAAACCACCAACTCCAGCTCCTCCAGCTCCAGCGCCACCAGCGCCAGTAGTACCGGACTCCGTAAGGACTCCAGCTCTAGCACCCTCAACACCACCAGTCCCGGCAGCTCCAGTACCCCGGGTACGAGCACCTCCAGGACCAGTGGTGGTAGTACATCCAGTAACACCAGCTCCAGCAGCAACTCTAGTACCTCTAGCTCCAGCAGCTCCAGCACCTCCAGCTCCAGAAGAGCCACTCCGAAGGCGTGTACGCCGAACAAACCACTCACGCAACTGCTGCGGAGTTAGTCTCGGCGAAGCACCAGCAGAACCTCCAGACGAAGCAGCACCCGGAGGCTCCGCACCTCCAGACTCCGCACCCTCCGACGCAGCACCTCCAGGCTCAGCACCCCTAGGCTCAACACCCTCAGGCTCAGCACCCCCAGTCGCAACACCCCCAGGCTCAGCACCCCCAGTCTCAACACCCCCAGGCTCAGCACCCCCAGTCTCAGCACCCTCAGACTCCGCACCCCCAAGCTCTGCACCCCCAGACGCAGCACCTGAGTCGACATCTATCTGAACAGGCGCAGGACCAGGGAGAGGGTCTACCTGAGACACACCTGAGGGAGCAGGACCCTCGGGCGGGAGGGGGTCTACTGGAGGGGGACCGGGAGCAAGGAAGAGCGGTGGGGGCGGGGGAGGGGCAGAGCGGTAGGGGAAGAGGCGGTAAAAGGGAACCGACTCGTCGAACGTGACATCCTGAGAAGGGAAGACACGGCGCAAGGTGGGGTGGTAAAACTGCCAGCCAGGCACGTCGGGGACAAAGCCAAGGAAGACACAGGGGATAGCACGGGGGGAGAGCTTGTCCGCGGACGTATCGCGAACAAAGGCACGAGATCCCCAGACCCGGAACACCGACGCATCGCCAACCTCCCCCGTCCAACGCAGTGTGGGCGAGGTCTCCGGCAAGGAGACACGGGGCCAGAAGTTGAGCTGATGCGCAGCGTACCGGACCGCAAACGGCCACAGAAAATGGGGAGCGGCCGCATGGATCATGGAGGTACGAGCGACCTCCATGACTAAGCCAATGCGGCGCTCAGCAATCCCATTCTGCTGAGGGGAGTCCGGAAGCGTGAACGACTGGAGAATGCCCTCCCCACGACAAAAGTCCCGCAAGAGGTTGGAGGAGAACTCACCACCTCTATCAGAGTGCAGACGCAGGACAGGAAGGTCCTGACCAAACCGCTCGCGGAGCTGGAGGCGGACTGTGCGGATCCAAGGGATCAAGACATCAACGACCTGACCCTTGCTGCGCAAGGGGAAGACTGTGGTGTACTGCGTGTAGTCGTCAACTACCAGCAGAAAGTAGTGCTCGCGGCTCTGTCCACTGACGCGGGCTGGGCCCCACACGTCCATGTGGAGAGTCTGCAGGGGATCAGTCATCGGGGGAAACGAGGAGGAGTGAGGAGCGGCGCGCTGCCGCCCCTCGACGCAAAGGAGGCAGGGCGGGGCAGGCGAGGGCGGCAGGTGAGGCAGAGACCTGGGGAGGCCAGAGACAAGAAGACGAGAGTGCATGCCACGAAGGCGAGGCAGGGAGGGGTGACACAGACGGTGGTGCCACAAAAGAGTCTGGTGCGACAGGAGGCGACACGAGCAAGAGGTGGCTACCTGACCTGACGCAGACACCTGAGCAGACGCAGCTACCTGAGAAGGCTCGGTAGTGAGTGTGTACAGACTCGACCCTGGCCGACGAGTGAAAGTGGCCAGGTGATGCCCCGTCCGTGTGCACGTGCAGATCGACACACGCTGACCCCCTGGAGCGGTGGTAGTTACCATCGCATCCTGGTCACGACTGGTCCCCGGGAGGGGTCAGCGAGTCTGACCAGGACAGGTGCAGGAAGAGGAGTGAGGGTGGTGTTGTCACGAAAGAAACAGCGCGAGGTGCCGGAGTGCAACGTGAAAGTGTGCAAGGCCGCAGCAGGCGCAGGACCAGGGAGAGTACCAGACTCACTAGCACCTAGAGCAGCAGCGGCTATACCTGGGTCAGGCGGCACACACCGGTAACAGTCACCCTCAGCACTAACAGACAAAGCATACATAGCAGAAAGAATAGCATCAAAGTCTAGGTCAAAGATAGTAATCCTAGACTTACCAGATCTGCCCAGCGAGGGAGCTCGACGTCGTCACCAAACTCAGCACGCCAAGCGTCGTCGAGGCGGGAGAAGCAGCGGTGCTGAGTGTGGAGTCACCCGCAAGTCTGACCAGCACGGTCACCCGTGCGAATGACATACGGGCAACTACCCCCAGACGCCCCACGCAGAAACCACTCACGAAGCTGCTTGGGAGACGGGGTCTCGCTCCGACGCTGCTGCTGCTGACGCTGACCACCCCCAGAACCGACACGCCGAGCGCCAGTCCCACCGCTACCAGTCCCACTGCCTCCATTGCCGCCACTCCCACCGCTGCCTCCACCACCGCCACCAGAGCCCCCACTCCCGCCAACAGTCCCACCGCCGCCACCACCTCCACTGCTGCCCCCACCACCACTCCCGCTGCCACCTCCACCACCCCGGCCACCCTTGCCCTTGCTGCTGCGGCGCTTCGCACTAGTCAAAGCAGCCCCGACGTCCTCAGGAACAGAGATGTCTGCAGCAGCAGCAGAGGCGTAGGAGGGGGCAAGGGGGGAGGGGGAACACCCCTCAAAGAAGGGCGGGCGTGGAGTGCCACGAGCAGCACCTACAGCAACTGCACTAGTCTCAGCTGCGAGGAGATGCTGCTCGAGGAGGTCAACAGTGAGGGAGGTGGGGTCAAGAGAGAGGAAGTGGTCCCTGACAGAGCGAAGAGAGTCAGGGAGGCGGGTGACTATAAAGTAGAGAGTGATGCACATCGGGGGCAGGTTCCTGTCAAGGAACTCAGCAGGAACGGCAGCGCGGTAGCGAGCGTCACTAGCACGAAGGTGGGAAACAAGGTCCTCGACTGTGGTAAAGGCGGAAAGCTCGGGGAACAGGTAGGGCAGAAGAAGGTGGCCTAGAGCAGCAGAGGCAGGGGAGGAGTAGCGAGCGACTATAGCGTCGTACAGTGCCTGCGCTGTCCTGTGCTGTCCGAAGTGAGCACATTCAGTTAATGGCAGGTGGTTGCGAATGGCTAAGCGGGCAGCAGCTTCGCGAGTAAGCCACTGTGAGCGAGTCGAACTGTCAGCTGTGGCGGGAGGGGCAGTAGCGGCGCCTGACGCTAGGTCAAACAGCGAGACACTGTCCTTAGAATCGCTCAGCAGGTACAGCTGCAGGTCGTTTAGCCTCGTGTCAAACTGAACTGGGCTGCCCTCATGATCAGACGCGAGAACCCGAAGCGAAGCCATAGTTGTGCAGCACGCAGGATAGCAGTAGCAGCAGTAGCAGCAGCAGTAGCAGTTGTAGCAGTAGCAGCAGTGACAGTGGGGGGGGGGGGGGGGGGTGGCGGGCGCTGGCTAGGGACGGGGCCGGGCGTGGGCGAGGTACGGGGCCGGGCGCAGGCTTGGTACGGGGCCGGGCGCAGCTAGGGACCGGGCCAGGCGTTGGGCTAGGTACGGGGCCGGGCGCTGGGCTAGGGACGGGGCCGGGCGCGGGCTAGGTACGGGGCCTGGCGCTGGGCTAGGGACCGGGCCGGGCACGGGCTAGGTACGGGCCGGGCGCGGGCTAGGTACGGGGCCAAGCGCGGGCGTGATACGGGCCGGGAGTGACGGGCCTAGGGGGGTTACTAGCAGGTGGTGGGCCCAAGGAACCTGCTCTGATACCATGTTAGAATAACGAACGAGAATGAATGAACTAGCAAACAGTTGGGTACAAGTACTAACCCTAATTGGGTTGTACCCCTTATGGTCTACCCCACTACAGCCTACACAAATGTATAAGCTATAATGTTCTGACATTCGCTGACCGGGCACGATGGGACATCCACATCGGGATCGAAAAAGAATACAAGGCGTGGATCGTGCTGGACTACGCGACACACGAAGTGACAAAATCACGTGATTGCATCTTCTACGAGAAGCTGACTCTGCCACTGTTCAAGGAACATCGCGAAGCTGACAAGGCGCCGGAAAGGGTTTTTGAGGGGCACCGCAGCTTCGCCATGTCACAGGATGCAGCAGACCTGGCAGGGGATGCAGATGCAACGGACAACACACCATCCGACCCATATCCAGCCCCGACAGTGAGAAGTGGAAGGCAGCCATGGCAGCAGAAGTTGCGGCGCTGAAGAGCCGCGGAACGTGGAAGCTGGTTCCACGATCATCAGCAAAGGGGAGGAAAATACTCAGCGGCAAGTGGGTCTTCCGAATTAAAACTCTCACGGATGGTTCCATTGACAAATACAAGGCAAGATGGGTTGTGCGCGGATTCGAGCAAACCCACATGGTGGATTAGTATGTCACCTTCGCGCCCGTCGGAAGACACACCTTGGTACGCATCCTCATCTGCATCGCAGCCATCAAGCAGTGTCCGCTCTGTCAGATCGATGTCAGCAGTGCATTCCTATACACACCTGTCGATGCCATCATCTTCGTCGAGCAGCCGCACGCCTTCGAAGAAAGCGATGGCTCCGCCTGCCTTCTCAAGAAATCCCTCTATGGGATCAAGAAAGCACCTCGTCCGCGGCAGCAGTACCTGCAAGCCGTTCTCATGGAGCTCGGATTCACTCAGCTGCCACATGACCTCGGGATGTACCGAAAGGAGTAGTGCGGCAAATTCATTCTCCTCGTCGCCTACGTCGACGAACTCCTCTACACCGGCGACGACATGGAACTGCTCGACCGCTTTGAAGCAGAAATCCAAGAAAAGCTCGAGGTGACGATCAACCATAACGTCACGCAATTCCTGGGTCTCAACATCACCTAGTCAACCACCTCCATCCATCTCTCCGCAGCCAAGTCCGCAGAAACGCTCGCGAAGAAATTCGCAATCGCACCTATCAACCTCACCACCCCTTCCGCACTCCTCCTCCTAATTACAAACATGATACCACGCCAATTTCAATCGAGGATCATCGCCTCTATCAACAGCAGCTTGGGTGCCTCCTGTTCGCCGCCGTCACGTGCTGGCCCGATCTCTCCTACGTCGCAAGCCAGCTCGCACAGTACCTGAAGCGACCTGAAGGGGAGAATCTACTGGATCTACGCCGAGCACTTCAATACTTGGTCTCTACTCCTAACGTCGGGCTCACCTACGAAGCTAACCTAACCGCTACCCTCGATGGGCAGATCTGCTTAGGTCTAGAGTTGCTATCTTTGACCTATACTTTGATGCTATCCTTTCTACTATGTATGCTTTGTCTGTTAGTGCTAAGGGTGACTATTACTGGTGTGTGCCACCTGACCCAGGTATAGCGGCTGCTGCTCTAGGTGCTAGTGAGTCTAGTACTCTCCCTGGTACTGCGCCTGCTGAGGCCTTGCACACCTTCACACTTGACTCAGGTGCCTCGCGATGTTTCTTTTGTGACAGCACCACTCTCACCGGTCTGACTGGCTGACACCTCCGGGGACCCGGTTGTTGCCCGTTCCTCCACTGTCCTCCCATGTCCGGCGGTTCCGTCCGGCTCACTGTCAGGTCTTCACCTCCTCTCGTTCTCTACGAACTTGGTGAGTACCGCTGCCATCAAGGATGCGATGGTCACTACCACCACTCCTGGGGGTCAGCGTGTGTCGATCTGCACGTGTACGCGGACGGGTCGTCACCTGGCCACGTTCACTTGTCGGCCAGGGTCAAGTCTGTACACACTGGCGACCGAGCCTCCTCAGGTAGCTGCATCTGCTCAGGTGTCCGAGTCAGGTCCGCTTGCACCCCCTTGCTCGTGTCGCCTTCTGTCGCACCAGACTCTTCTGTGGCACCACCGCCTGGGTCACCCCTCCCTGCCACGCCTTCGTGGCATGCACTCCCGTCTCCTTGTCTCTGGTCTTTCTGGGTCTCTGCCTCCCCTCCCGCCCTCGCCTGCCCTGCCCTGCCTTCCTTGCATCGAGGGGCGGCAGCGCGCCGCTCCTCACTCCTCCTCGTTTCTCCCGACGACTGCTCCCCTGCAGACTCTCCACATGGACGTGTGGGGCCCAGCCCGCATCAGTGGACAGGGCCGCGAGCGCTACTTTCTGCTAGTCATTGACGACTACATGAGGTACACCACGGTCTTCCCCTTGCGCTGCAAGGGTCAGGTCGTTGATGTCTTGATCCCTTGGATCCGCACAGTCTGTCTCCACCTCCGCGAGCGGTTCAGTACGGACCTTCCTGTCCTACGTATGCACTCTGATAGAGGTGGTGAGTTCTCCTCCAACCTCTTGAGGAGTTTTGTCGTGGGGAGGGCATTCTCCAGTCGTTCACGCTTCCGGACTCCCCTTAGCAAAACGGGATTGCTGAGCGCCGCATTGGCTTAGTCATGGAGGTCGCTCGTACCTCCATGATCCATGCGGCTGCTCCCCATTTTCTGTGGCCGTTTGGGGTCCGATACGCTGCGCATCAGCTCAACCTCTGGCCCCGTGTCTCCTTGCCGGAGACCTCGCCCACACTGCGTTGGACGGGGAAGGTTGGCGATGCGTTGGTGTTCCGGGTCTGGGGATCTCGTGCCTTTGTCCGCGATACGTCCGCGGACAAGCTCTCTGCCCAAGCCAGTGCGTCTTCCTTGGCTTTGTCCTTGACGCGCCTGGTTGGCAGTTTTACCACCCTACCTCGTGCCGTGTCCTCCCCTCTCAGGACGTCACATTTGACGAGTCGGTTCCCTTTTACCGTCTCTTCCCCTACCGCTCTGCCCCTCTCCCTCCCCCGCCGCTCTTCCTTGCTCCAGGTCCCCCTCTAGTAGACCCCCTCCTTCCTCAGGGTCCTGCTCCCTCAGGTGTCTCTCAGGTAGACCCACCCCCTGGTGCTGTGCCTGGTGAGGTAGCTGTAGACTCAGATGCTGCTAGAGGTACTGCGTCTGTTGGTTCTGAGCCTGGGGGTGCTGACCCTAAGGGTGCTGAGACTGGGGGTGCTGACCCTGGGGGTGCGGAGACTGGGGGTGCTGAGCCTATGGGTGCTGAGACTTGGGGTGATGAGCCTGGGGGTGCTTAGCCTGAGGGTGTTGAGCCTAAGGGTGCTAAGTCGGAGGGTGCGGGGTCTAGGGGTGCTGAGCCTCAGGGTGCTGGTTCGTCTGGAGGTTCTGCTGGTGCTTCGCCGAGACTGTCTCCGTAGCAGCTGCGTGAGTGGCTTGTTCGACGTGCACGCCTTCAGAGTGGAGCTACCGGAGCTAGAGGTGCTGGAGTCGCTCGAGCTGGAGGTGATGGAGTTACTACTGGAGCTGGTGTTCCTGGTGGTGTTGGGGGAGCTGGAGCTGGAGACCCTACAGAGTCTAGAGCTGCAGGAGCTGGAGACTCTGGCGCTGGTGGCGCTGGAGCTGGAGACGCTGGAGCGGGAGGAGCTAGAGCTGGAGGAGCTGTTGACCCTGGCGGCGCTTTGCGCCCGCGACCGTACTTCGTTCCCCTGCTTCAGCAGGTTCTTGGTGTCCCGTATTCTACTAGCCTCACTACTCCCCTCCTGTATCCACCGCTTGACAAATCGCAGCTGCCGTTACAGCCAGCCTCACCACTGCCTGCTCCTTCTCCTTACACTGAGCAGTCCGGCGGTCTTACAGAGCTTCGTGAGCCTGCGTCTTGTCCTGTCTCGCCTGTTTGCACTGGTCGTCGCGTTCCTCGTCCGCTTCCTAATCGTGACCCCGGCACGCACGCTATGGCACTTCGTCCTTCCTCTGTTCCACTGCGTGTTCCTCTGCCTGTTTCTCACGAGTCCTCTCTTCCTACGGTCCCCGACCCTGAGTCTGACCGCGCTCATGCTACCAGTCCCACGGTCTCTCGTCTCCTCGCCACTGCTGTCACTGACCCTTTCTTTGAGTCTGCTGCTGCGTGTGCCCTCGTTGCTGAACTCCTTGACTTTGCTGCTGCCTGTCATCTAGACTACGCCACTGCTCTTGTTGCCGAGTCTGCGTCTGCCAGTCCTCCGTTCGTCGGGGGTGAGTTTGCTCTTGGCATGGACGTCCTTGAGGATAGGCAAGAGGACTTTGAGTGTCTTGCAGCTGTTGTACCTCGTTTCGCTTCCATGCTACTTGCCCCTGAGGGAGACCCGGATGCACCAGACATCCACTCTTACGCAGAGGCGATTACGGGTCCTTACTCCTCTCAGTGGCAGGCAGCCATGGATGCCGAGATGACATCTTGGAAGTCCACAGGCACCTACGTTGACGAGGTTCCCCCACCTGGGACGAACATAGTTGATGGCATGTGGATTTTCAGGGTGAAGCGGCCGCCGGGTTCTCCGCCTTCCCTCAAGGCGCGTTACGTTGCTCGAGGCTTCAGACAGCAACAGGGGGTTGACTACTTCCAGACCTTCTCCCCCACCCCGAAGATGACTACTCTTCGGGTGTTGCTGCATGTCGCTGCTCAGCGTGACTACGAGTTGCACTCTCTGGACTTCAGCACAGCTTTCTTGCAGGGCAGCCTACTCGAGGAGATCTGGCTGCGCCGCCCACCTGGCTTCACTGGGTCGTTTCCTGCAGGTACCCAGTGGAGCCTTCGGCTGCCAGTCTACGGTCTTCGCCAGGCGCCTCGCGAGTGGCACAACACACTAAGGACTACACTTGCTGCTCTGAGGTTTACTCCTTCTACTGCTGACCCGTCGCTGTCTCTACGCACCGACACGTCGCTGCCGCCGTTCTACGTCCTCGTGTACGTCGACGTCCTTGTCTTTGCCACTGCTGACACTGAGGCACTGACCCTTGTGAAGTCCGAGCTGCAGAAGAGACACACCTGCACTGACCTGGATGAATTGCTCAGCTATCTTGGCTTCCAGATCACCCGGGACAGAGAACGGCACACCATCACACTGACTCAGTCACATATGGTGCACCAGGTCCTTCAGTGCTTTGGCTTCTAGTTTTCCTCGACACAGCCCACTCCTTTGTCTACTAGCCACTCGCTCTCAGCTCCACCTTCGGACAAGTCCGTAGAGCCGAGTGGTCCGTACCCAGAGCTTGTGGGTTGCCTCATGTACCTGATGATGTGCACACGACCTGACCTTGCGTACCCTCTCAACCTCCTGGCTCGCTACGTGGCTCCCGGTAGGCACCAAAAGGTGCACTGGGATGCTGCTAAGAGGGTATTGCGTTACTTGTGCAGTACGTCACGCATGGGGCTCGTGCTTGGAAGATGGGGTCCAGTTGTCCTCACTGGCCACGCAGACGTTTCTTGGGTGGATGACTCAGCTACGCAGCCATCGTCCCAGGGTTACACCTTCAGCCTCGGTTCCGGCTCTGTTTCCTGGCGGTCTACCCGCTCGTCTTCGGTTCTCAGCTCCAGTTGTGAGGCTGAGATCTACGCCGGGGCCATGGCTGCATAGGAGCTACGCTGGCTCACCTACCTGCTGATTGACTTGGGTGAGCAGCCTCGTTCGCCTCCAGTTCTGTACGTAGACAACAAGGCCATGATTGCCTTGTGTTAGGAGCACAGACTGGAGCACAGAACAAAGCACATCACTCTGCGATACTTCCTTGGTCGAGAGTTGCAGCAGCGTGGCCAGCTTCGTCTTGCGTATGTGGGCACTCGGGCCAACACTGCTGATGTATTCACCAAGGCACTTCCGCATAGTGAGCATCAGCGGTTCTCTACTGTGTTAGGCCTTGTGCCTACTTTGCCTCACTTGCTGAATGCGTGACTTTGCTTGTACTGTGATCTCTATATATACCTGCATGCTTACACTTGCTAGGGTATGATCACTGTTTTGTTTGTTCTTTTTATATACCTCTGCATGTGAACTGGCCTTGTGGCCCTTTGCTTGTGCTCGGACTGTGTGGTGACTTTGTGATCCACCCTGAGCTTGCTTTGCTTTTCTTGACTGGTCTTGTGACCACTTGTTCTCCCCCACTTTGCCTATGGGGGTGTGTCAAAATGTTGTATAGCATATATTGTGTAGGCTATAGTGGGGTAGCCTATAAGGGGTACAACCCAATTAGGGTTAGCACTTGTACCCAACTGTTTCATAGTTCATTCATTCTCGTTCATTGTTATGACAATGGGGGTGGCGGGTGTGAGTAGTCAGGCGCCCACCACCTCACCCTCTCTCTCCCTGCCGCACTTATCGCTGTGTCGGGAGAAGGGGGGGAGCTTGGAGGTTAAGGGGGTGGCAGGAAGGGATGTGCAGCACCAGCCCCCCACCCCCCCTTCTCCTCCATCCCCCTGCTGAGTCAGTTGCTCTAGCCGCTCGAGTAGCCGCGGAGCCAGTTACTCCAGTTGCCCGTGTGCCAATTGCTCCATTTGCCATTGTGCCAGTTGCTCCAGTTGCCCGTGTGCCAGCAGCTTCAGCCGCCACACACCACCTCCTCTCCTCTCATGGTCCCTCCTCCTCTTCACTTTCTATCTCCTTCCTCCGCTGCGCTTGGTGTACCCCTTCAGGGGGTGCTGTTGCACCTGGTGGTTATTGTTGCAATGCAATTCAGTTAATAAGGGAATGTACCCCTCAGAGTACATGGCTAGCTAGTTTGCTATTTATACCTTTGTACTCCTATCTTATAATCATCTTGTTCTCTTTCAACTTATTAACAAGGTCACTACCAAGACTTCATTGTCTTCTCTCAACTTAGCAGACTTATCCTATCCACTTCGATCCTTCAGATATAACAACACCATGGACTTCGACAGGCCTGGTTCGAACGTGAAGAGCAGAATTTGCAACACATCCGCTTGCTAAAGTAAAAATCGTTACAGTACGTTGACACATTTGCAATTCTAAAATTAACATGCGCTTATAATATATCTTTTTTTAGGGGGTGCGCTTATAATTGAGGATCGGCCACAAGCGCATAGCTCTAGATAGAAGCGCATTCGCTTATAATAGGCCTGCGTTTTTATCCGGAGCCATGCGGTATGCCCTGTTGAGGAGGATCATTCTTGTGGATATAGATTTTAGATTTATGATATATCACAGACTTTCAATGACAATTCTATCATAAGAATGAACGAGAATGAATGAACTATGAAAGAGTTGGGTACAAGTACTAACCCTAATTGGGTTGTACCCCTTATGGGCTACCCCACTATAGCCTACACAAATGTAAGCACTATAACATTATGACACACCCCCATAGGCAAAGTGGGGGAGAACAAGTGGTCACAAGACTAGTCAAGAAAAAACAAAGCAAGCTCAGGGTGGATCACAAAGTCACCACACATTCTGAGCACAAGCAAAGGGCCACAAGGCCAGTTCACATGCAGAGTTATAAAAAAGAGAACAAACAATACAGTGATCATACACTAGCAAGTGTAAGCATGCAGGTATAAATATAGATCACAGTACAAGCAAAGTCTGTCAAACTTATATATGCTATAGTCTGTTTAGGCTGTAGTGGGGTAGTCCTTAGAGGGTACAACACTTTTGTGTTTGCTACTTGTACCCACCTTCTTCCTAGTTCATTCATTCCTCTCATGATTGTCACATGGTATAGAGCGGGTTCCCTAGTGGGACCGTTTCTTCCTAAGGGCCCACCATTTAAAGTTTTTTTTTGTTTCCTAACCTGCCCGAAGCGCGCTTCGCGCTCTGCCCTGCCCTACCCTTTCGCGGCCCCTTAGCGGCCTGCCCTGCTCCTGAGGCCCGTCGCGGCCCCCTTTTGCGGCCCCTTCGCGGCCCCTACGCGGCCTCTTCGTGGCCCCTTCGTGGCCCCTTAGCGGCCCCTTCGCGGCCCCTTAGTGGCCCCTTCGCGGCCCCTTAGCGGCCCCCCTCATGGCCCCTTAGCGGCCCCTTCGCGGCCCCTTCGCGGCCCCTTAGTGGCCCCTTTGCGGCCCCCCCTCGCGGCCCCTTAGCGGCCCCTTCGCGGCCCCTTCGCGGCCCCTTAGTGGTCCCTTCGCGGCCCCTTCGCGGCCCCGCCTCGTCGCCACCCGGGTGTCGCCCCTGCCTCGTCGCAACGCCCCTGCGGGACCCGCACGCCGCCCCCGCCTCGTCGTGACGCCCCTGCGGGACCCGCGAGGCGCGGCTCCTACGCGTCGCGACGCCCCAACGGGACCCGGGCGTCGCCCCCGCTCGTCACGACGCCCCTGCGGGACCCGCGCGGCGTCGCCCTGCCCTACCCCGCGCCCGACCTTCGGACGGACGCCCTTCCCCCCCCCCCCTTGCAGCAATTGACGTCGCGGCCCTGCCCCGCCCTGCAGCAGCTGCCGTCGCGGCCCTGCCCCGCCCTGCAGCAGCTGCCGTCGCGGCCCTGCCCCGCCCTTCAGCAGTTGCCGTCGCGGCCCTGCCCCGCCCTGCAGCAGCTGCCGTCGCGGCCCTGCCACGCCTTGCAGCAGCTGCCGCGGAGCTCCCTGCCGCGGTCGAGGCCCCGCCCTTCAACAGCTGCCGCGGAGCCCTCGCCCTGCAGTGGTAGCGGCCCTGCCGTTGCCGCCGTCGTACGCCCGCCCTTCTCGCCACTGGTGAGCACTGACCTGCCCGCGCTGCTATTGCTGCTACTGCTGTTCTTTCTACTACTACTGCTGCTCCTGGCGTGGCCAGATGCAGCTCCAGCGCCGTCCGCGTGAGTCCCTCACGCCCCAGCAGCTTCGTGAGTGGTACGCGAGTTGGGGTTGTCGGGGTGGCCGTGGTGGGAGTCGCCCTGGAGTGGGTAGTTCGGGAGGTTCTGGTAGTGGCCAGGTGCAGCTGCAGCGTCATCCCCGCGAGGCTCTTTCGCCCCAGCAGCTTCGTGAGTGGTACGCTCAGAGTAGAGGGTCACTGAGTACTGCTAGCTGCCCGTACGTCGTTCGTACGGGTGTCCGGACTGGTCAGCCTTGCGGGACACCTGGTCAAACAGAGTTCCGCTGCTTCGCCCGTCTGAGTGACGCTTGGCGTACAGAGTTTGGCGACGACGCTGAGCTCCCCTCCTGGCTGGAGCTGCTTCGGCAGAGGGTAGATATCTTTGCTCTTGACTATGATGCTATCCTCACTGCCATGTATGCATTCTCTACTAGTGCTGAGGGTGCCTGTCACCTTTGTGTGTCGCCTGACCCCGGTATCCAGTCTGCTGCTCTAGGTGCCGGTGAGGCTGCTGCTCTAGGTGCTCGTACGTCTCCTGCTCCAGGTGTTGGTGAGGCTGCTGCTCTAGGCGCTGGTGAGTCTACTGCTCCAGGTGCTGGTGAGTCTGCTCTCTCTGGTGCTGCACCTGCTGCGGTCTTGCACACTTTCACACTTGACTCTGGTGCTTCGCGCTCTTTCTTTAGAGACAGCACCACACTCACGCCGCTCAGTCGGCCTGTCGCAGTCTCCCTGGCTGACCCCTATGGGGGCCCAGTCCTTGCGCACTCTTCCACGGTTCTACCGTGTCCTGCGGCCCTGTCGGGCCTGCTGTCGGGACTCCACCTCCCCTCGTTCTCTACAAACTTGGTGAGTGGAGCTGACCTCCAGGACGCGTGGGTTGACCAGTTCACCCCTGGAGGTCAGCGTGTGACCCACTGCACTTGCTCTCGGACAGGCCGCCACCTGGCCGCGTTCACCCGTCGACCAGGGTCGAGTCTGTACACACTGATTACTGCGCCTCCTACGGTCTCTGCGTCTGGTCAGGTAGCTGCGTCTAGTCAGGTGTTTGCTGCTGCGTTCAGGTCTAGTCCTGCGTCTCCCCCCTGCTCGTGTCGTCCTCTGTCGCACGAGACTCTCCTTTGGCACCACCGCCTTGGTCACCCCTCCCTGCCTCGTCTTCGAGGTATGGCCTCCCGTGCCTTTGTCTCGGGTCTACCCCGGTTCCTCCCTCCCCTTCCTCAGGGGCCTGGCCCCACCTGTGTTCCTTGTGTCGAGGGCCGGCAGCGCGTCGCTCCTCACTCCTCCTCGTTCCCTCCGACAGAGGCTCCTCTGCAGACTCTTCACATGGACGTGTGGGGCCCAGCCCGCGTCCGTGGACAGGGTCACGAGCGTTACTTCCTGCTGGTCGTTGACGACTACTCGCGTTATACCACAGTCTTCCCCTTGCGCAGCAAGGGTGAGGTCCCTGAGGTGTTGATCGACTGGATCCGAAGTGCTCGTCGCCAGCTCAGTGAGAGTTTCGGCTCAGACCTTCCTGTTCTGCGTCTGCACTCAGACAGAGGTGGGGAGTTTTCCTCCGACCTCCTGAGGGCCTTCTGTCGTTCGGAGGGCATCCGCCAGACGTTCACGCTTCCGGCCTCCCCGCAGCAAAATGGGATTGCTGAGCGCCGCATCGGCATGGTCATGGACGTCGCTCGTACGTCCATGATCCATGCGGCTGCTCCCCATTTTCTGTGGCCGTTCGCGGTTCAGTACGCTGCGCATCAAATCAACCTTCAGCCTCGTGTCTCCTTGCCGGAGACCACACCTACTCTGTGGTGGACGGGGAAGGTTGGCGATGCGTCCGCGTTCCGTGTCTGGGGATCTTGAGCTTTTGTCCGCGATACTACAGCGGACAAGCTGTCCTCCCGTGCCGTTCCCTGTGTCTTCCTTGGCTTTCCTCCTGACGCACCCGGGTGGCAGTTCTACCACCCCACCTCGCGTCGTGTTCTGTCCTCTCAGGACGTCACATTTGACGAGTCGGTGTCGTACTACCGTCTCTTTCCCTACCGCGCTGCCCCTCTCCCACCCCCGCCCCTCTTCCTAGCACCAGGTACTCCCCCGGTAGACCCTCTCCCCCCCCAGGGTCCTGCCCCCTCAGGTGTGTCCCAGGTAGACCCTGCTGAGCCGGTCGAGGTCGCTGTCGACTCAGGTGCTCCTAGGTGTGCTGAGCCTACGGGTGCGGGGACTGGGGGAGCCGAGCATGGGGTTTCTGTGTCTGAGGGTGTGGAGCCTGGGGGTGCTGCGTCTGGGGGTGCTGAGCCTGGGCGTGTGGAGCCTGAGGGTACTGCGTCTGGAGGTGCGGAGCCTTCGCGTGCTGAGTCTGGCGGTGCTCTAGGGGTCCCGTCGCAGCGGGAGCCCCTCTCTCCGCAGCAGCTTCGTGAGTGGTACTCTCGGCACTGTAGAGGCGCTGCTGGAGCTGCTGGAGGTGCTGCTGGTGCTGGAGCTGCTACTGGAGCTGTTGGAGGTGCTGGTGCTACTGGAGCTGTTGGAGGCGCTGCTGGTGCTGGAGGTGCTGCTAGGGCTGCTGGTGGTGCTACTGGTGCTGGAGCTGCTGCTGGAGGTGCTGCTGGTGCTGGAGGTGCTGGTGCTGCTGGAGCTACTAGAGGTGCTCCTGGTGCTGGAGGTGTTGCTGGTGCTGGAGCTGCTGCTAGAGCTGCTGGAGGTGCTGGTGCTGCTGGAGCTGCTAGAGGTGCTGCTGGTGCTGGAGGTGCTGCTGGAGCTGCTGGCGGTGCTACTGGTGCTGGAGGAGCTGCTGGTGCAGGAGCTCCTGGAGCTGCTGGAGGCGCTGCGCGGCCGCGGCCGTACTACGTTCCTCTCCTTCAGCAGGTTCTTGGTTCCCCGCCTTCTCCTTGTCCTCCTCCTCCTTTCCTGAGCCCACCCTCTGTCCAGTCCCAGTCGCAGTTACAGCCGGCCTCTCCACTACCTGGTCCTTCTCCTTACTTTGGACCGACTAGAGGTCTTACGGAGCGTCGTGAGCCTGAGTCGCGTCCTGTGTCGCCTGAGTCTCGTTCAGCGTCGCCTGTCCGTACTTTTCGCGCTGGTCGTGTTTCGCGTCCGCGTCCTCCTCCTGTCCCTGGCACTCACTCTATGACTCTGCGCCCTTCCACTGCTCCACAACGTGTCCCTCTGCCGTCTCCTCCTGCGTCCTCTCTTCTTGACGGTCCGGACCCTGCGTCTGACTCCCTACGTGCTGCTAGACCAGCTGCCACGCGCTTTCTAGCCACTGCTGTCACTGACCCTTTGTTTGAGTCCACTGCTGCGTCTGCTCTTGTTACTGAGCTTGTTGACTTTGCTGCAGCGTGTCGCCTAGACTATGCCACTAGTCTTGTTGCTGAGTCTGCGTCTGCGTCTGTCTGTCCTCCGTCCGTCGGGGGTGAGTGTGCTCTTGGCACGGACGTCCTTGAGGACAGACAGGAGGACTTTGAGTGTTTTGCCGCTGCTTCACCTCATCTCGTGTCCATGCTACTTGCCCCTAAGGGAGACCCGGATGCACTAGACATCCTGACCCCGTGCTCTTACGCAGAGGCGATAGAGGGTCCCTACTCCTCTCAGTGGCAGGCAGCCATGGACGCCGAGATGGCTTCCTGGAAGTCCACAGGCACCTACGTAGATGAGGTTCCCCCACATGGGGCGAACATCGTCAGTGGCATGTGGATATTCAGGGTGAAGCGGCCGCCGGGTTCTCCGCCTGCTTTCAAGGCGCGTTACGTTGCACGTGGCTTCAGTCAGCGACAGGGAGTTGACTTCTTTCAGACCTTCTCCCCTACCCCGAAGATGACCACTCTTCGGGTACTGGTGCACGTTGCTGCTCAGCGTGACTACGAGCTACACTCGCTTGACTTCAGCACAGAATTTCTACAGGGCAGCCTGCACGAGGAGATCTGGCTGCGCCGCCCACCTGGCTTCACTGGGTCGTTTCCAGCTGGTACCCAGTGGAGCCTTTGGCGGCCAGTCTACGGTCTCCGTCAGGCATCCCGTGAGTGGCACGACACACTCAGGACGACTCTTGCTGCTCTTGGTTTTGCTCCTTCCACTTCTGACCCTTCTCTGTTTTTACGCACTGACACTACTTCTTCCACTTGCCGCCGTTCTACGTTCTCGTGTACGTTGCCGACTTAGTCTTTGCTACTGCTGACACTGAGGCACTCGCCCACGTGAAGTCCGAGCTGCAGAAGAGACACATGTGCACAGACCTGGGTGAGCTGACAAGCTATCTTGGCTTGCGGATCAACCGGGACAGAGCACAGCGCACCATTACCTTGACTCAGTCACACATGGTGCAGCAGGTCCTTCAGCGCTTCGGCTTCACGTACTCCTCGCCACAGTCCACTCCTCTGCCTACCGGTCACTCGCTCTCAGCTCCACCTTCGGACGAGTCCGTAGAGCCGAGTGGCCCGTATCCAGAGCTTGTGGGCTGCCTCATGTACCTGATGATTTGCACACGACCTGACCTCGCATACCCTCTCAGCCTTCTGGCTCGCTACGTGGCTCCCGGCAGGCACCGAAAGGTGCACTGGGATGCTGCGAAGAGGGTGTTGCGATACTTGTGCAGTACATCGGGCATGGGGCTCGTGCTTGGAGGACGGGCTCGAGTTGTCCTCACTGGTCACGCTGACGCCTCCTGGGTTGACGACTTGGCTACACAGCGGTCGTCACAGGGTTACACCTTCAGTCTTGGCTCCGGTTCTGTCTCTTGGCGGTCTACCCGCTCTTCTTCTGTTCTCAGTTCCAGTTGTGAGGCTGAGATCTACGCTGGGGCCATGGCTGCACAGGAGCTACGCTGGCTCACCTACCTGCTGACCGACTTGGGAGAGGCGCCTCGTTCTCCTCTAGTTCTGTACGTCGACAACAAGGCCATGCCGGCCTTGTGTCAGGAGCACAGACAGGAGCACAGAACGAAGCACATTGCTCTGCGCTACTTCCTTGCTCGAGAGTTGCAGCAGCGTGGCCAACTTCGTCTTGCTTACGTGGCCTCCCAGGCCAATACTGCTGATGTTTTCACCAAGGCACTTCAGCCTTGTGATCATTAGCGTTTCTGTACTGTGTTAGGCCTTGTACCTACTGTGCCTCACTTGCTTTCTTCTTGACTCTGCCTGTACTGTACTCTTTATACATATACCTGCATGCTTACACTTGCTAGGTTGTGTTCACTGTATTGTTTGCTCTTCTTTATATAACTCTGCATGTGAACTGGCCTTGTGGCCATTTGCTTGTGCCCAGACTGCGTGGTGACTTTGTGATCCACCCTGAGCTTGCTTTGCCTTTCTTGACTGGTCTTGTGACCTCTTGTTCTCCCCCACTTTGCCTATGGGGGTGTGTCAAACTTATATATGCTATAGTCTGTTTAGGCTGTAGTGGGGTAGTCCTTAGAGGGTACAACACTTTTGTGTTTGCTACTTGTACCCACCTTCTTCCTAGTTAATTCATTCCTCTCATGATTCTCACAAAGTCACGCAGTGAGCAAGTGAGGTAAAGTAGGCACAAGGCCTAACATAGTAACCAAGCGCTGATGATCACCAGGCGGAAGTGCCTTGGTGAATATATCAGCAGTGTTGGCCCTAGTGGCCACGTACGCAAGACGAAGCTGGCCACGCTGCTGCAACTCTCGAGCAAGAAAGTATCGCAGAGCGATGTGCCTTGTTGTCTACGTACAGTTTGTGCTCTTGACACAAGGTAATCATGGCCTTGTTGTCTACGTACAGAACTGGAGGCGAACGAGGATTCTCTCCCAATTCAGTCAGTAAGTAGGTGAGCCAGCGTAGCTTCTGTGCAGCCATGGCCCCTGCGTCGATCTCAGCCTCACAACTGGAGCTGAGAACCGAAGACCAGCGGGTAGACCGCTAGGAAACAGAGCCGGGATCGAGGCTGAAGGTGTAACCCTGTGACGACCGTTGCATAGCTGAGTCGTCAACCCAAGAAGCGTCTGTGTGACCAGTGAGGACAAATGGACCCCGTCCTCCAAGCACAAGCCCCATGCCCGACGTACTGCACAAGTAATGCAGTACCCTCTTCGCAGCATCCCAGTGCACCTTTCGGTGCCTACCGGGAGCCACGTAGCGAGTTAGGAGGCTGAGAGGGTACGCGAGGTCAGGTCGTGTGCACGTCATCAGGTACATGAAGCAACCCACAAGCTCTAGGTACGGACCACTCGGCTCTACGGACTCGTCCGAAGGTGGAGCTGAGAGCAAGTGGCCGGTAGACAAAGGAGTGGGCTGTGGCGAGGAGAACTGGAAGCCGAAGCGCTTAAGGACCTGGTGCACCATATGTGACTGAGTCAGTATGATGGTGCGCCGTGCTCTGTCCTGGGTGATCGGCAAGCCAAGATAGCTGCGCATTTCACCCAGGTCAGTGTAGGTGTGTCTCTTCTGCAGCTCTGACTTCACAAGGGTAAATGCCTCAGTGTCGACAGTGGCAAAGACGAGGTCGTCGACGTTCACGAGGACGTAGAACGGCGGCAGCGACGTGTTGGTGCGTAGAAACAGCGATAGGTCAGCAGTAGAACGAGTAAATCCCAGAGCAGCATGTTTAGTCCTCAGTGTGTCGTGCCACTCACGATGCGCCTGGCGGAGACCGTGGACTGGCCGCCGAAGGCTCCACTGGGTACCTGCAGGAAACGTCCCGGTGAAGCCAGGTGGGCGGCGCAGCCAGATCTCCTCGTGCAGGCTGCCCTGCAAGAAAGTTGTATTGAAGTCCAGAGAGTGTAACTCGTAGTCACGCTGAGCAGCGACGTGCAGTAACACCCGAAGAGTAGTCATCTTCTGGGTGGGGGAGAAGGTCTGGAAGTAGTCGACCCCCTGTCGCTGACTGAAGCCTCGAGCAACGTAACACGCCTTGAAGGCAGGCGGAGAGCCCGGCGGTTGCTTCACCCTGAAAATCCACATGCCATCGACTATGTTGATGTAGGTGCTTGTGGAACTGCGTTGACGTAGGTGCTTGTGGACTTCCAGGATGCCATCTCGGCATCCATGGCTGCCTGCCACTGAGAGGAGTAGGGACCCGTAATCGCCTCTGCGTAAGAGCGCGGGGTCGGGATGTCAGTGGGGAGGCTGGCTGTAATTGTGGCTGCGACTGGTCAGGCGGTGGACACAGTAAGGGAGGAGTAAGGCCAGTAGAAGACGGGACAGCAAGAACCTGCTGAAGCATGGGAAAGAAGTACGGTCGCGGCCGCACAGTGCCTCTAGCACCTCCAACTCCAGGGTCAACACCTCCAGCTCCTCCTGCTCCAGCGCCTCCCGCGCCTGTGCCTCCAGCTCCAGCGCCAACAGCTCCATCTCCTCCAGCCCCAGCTGCTCCAGGCTCCGTAGGGTCTCCAGCTCCAGCTCCCCCAACACCACCAGTCCCGGCAGCTCCAGTACCCCCGGTACGAGCACCTCCAGGACCAGCAACTGCAGCACCTCCGATACCACTAGGTACAGCAGTAACTCCAGCACCTCCAGCTCCAGTGTCTCCAGCGGCCGAGTCTCCAGCTCCGGCAGCCCCACTCCGAAGGCGGGTGCGCAGGGCAAACCACTCACGCAGCTGCTGCGGAGAGAGAGGCTCTTCCCGGGGAGACAGTCGTGGCGAAGCACCCGCAGGACCTCCAGAAGAAGCAGTGCCCCTCGGCTCAGCACCCCCAGTCTCAGAACCTCTAGGCTCCACACCCTCAGGCTCAGCACCCCAGGCTCCACACCCTCAAGCTCAGCACCTCCAAGCTCCGCACCCCAAGGCTCATCACCCCCAGACCCAGCACCCTCAGACTCCGCACCCCAAGGCTCAGCACCCCCAAACCCGGCACCCTCAGACTCCGCACCCCGAGGCTCCGCACCCCCAGACGCAGCACCTGGAGCAGCACCTTAGCCGACAGCTACCTGAGACAAACCTGAGGGAGCAGGATCAATGGGGGGGAGGGGGTTTACCGGAGGGGGACCTGGAGCAAGGAAGAGCGGCAGTGGTGGGGGAGGAGCAGAGCGGTAGGGGAAGAGACGGTAAAAGGGACCCGATTTGTCAAACGTGACATCTTGAGAGGGGAAGACACGGCGCGAGGTGGGGTGGTAAAACTTCCAGCCAGGCGCGTCAGGGGAAGACTGTGGTGTGCCGCGTGTAATCGTCAACAACCAGCAGAAAGTAGTGCTCGTGGCCCTGTCCTTTGATGCGGGCGGGGCCCCACACGTCCATGTGGAGAGTCTGCAGGGGAGCAGTCGTCGGGGGAAACAAGGAGGAGTGAGGAGCGGCGCGCTGCCGCCCCTCAACGCAGGGAAGGCAGGGCGGGGCAGGCGAGGGCGGAAGGGGAGGCAGAGACCTGGGAAGACCAGAGACAAGGAGACGGGAGTGCATGCCACGAAGGCGTGGCAGGGAGGGGTGACCCAGGCGGTGGTGCCACTGAAGGGTCTGGTGCGACAGGAGGCGACACGATCAAGGGGGTGCTACCTGACCTGACGCGGACACCTGAGCAGACGCAGCTACCTTAGGAGGCTCGGTAGCCAGTGTGTACAGACTCGACCCTGGCCGACGAGTGAACGTGGCCAGGTGACGGCCCGTCCGCATACACGTGCAGATCGACACACGCTGACCCTCAGGAGTGGTGGTAGTGACCATCGCGTCCTGGAGGGCAGCGGTACTCACCAAGTTTGTAGAGAATAAGGGGAGGTGAAGGCCGGACAGTGAGCTGGACGGAACCGCCGGACACGGGAGCATAGTGGAGGAACGGGCGAGGACTGGGCCCCCGGAGGTGTCAGCCAGCCTGACCGGTACAGGTGCAGAGAGAGGAGTGAGGGTGGTTCTGTTGCGAAAGAAACAGCGTGAGCCACCTGAGTCAAGTGTGAAGGTGTGCAAGGCCTCAGCAGGCGCAGTACCAGGGAGAACAAACTCAGTGGCACCTTGAGCAGCAGCCTCTATGCCTGGGTCAGGCGGCACACAGAGGTAACAGTCACCCTCAGCACTAACAGACAAAGCATACATAGCAGCAAGGATAGCATCATAGTCTAGGTCAAAGATAGGGGCGCTGCTGCACCATGTGTGACTGAGTCAAGGTAATGGTGCGCTGTGCTCTGTCCCGGGTGATCCGCAAGCCAAGATAGCTTGTCAGCTCACCCAGGTCTGTGCACGTGTGTCTCTTCTGCAGCTCGGACTTCACGTGGGCGAGTGCCTCAGTGTCAGCAGTAGCAAAGACGAGGTCGTCTACGTACACGAGAACGTAGAACGGCTGCAGAGTAGTGTCAGTGCGTAGAAACAGAGAAGGGTCAACAGTGGAAGGAGCAAAACCAAGAGAAGCAAGAGTCGTCCTGAGTGTGTCGTGCCACTCACGGGGTGCCTGGCGGAGACCGTAGACTGGCCGCCAAAGGCTCCACTGGGTACCAGCAGGAAACGACCCAGTGAAGCCAGGTGGGCGGCGCAGCCAGATCTCCTCGTGCAGGCTGCCCTGCAGGAAGGCTGTGCTGAAGTCAAGCGAGTGGAGCTCGTAGTCACGCTGAGCAGCAACGTGCAGCAGTACCCGAAGAGTGGTCATCTTCGGGGTAGGGGAGAAGGTCTGAAAGAAGTCAACTCCCTGTCGCTGACTGAAGCCACGAGCAACGTAGCGCGCCTTGAAGACAGGCGGAGAACCCGGTGGCCGCTTCACCCTGAAGATCCACATGCCACTGACGATGTTCGCCCCAGGCGGGGGAACCTCGTCGACGTAAGTGCCTGTGGACTTCCAGGAAGCCATCTCGGCGTCCATGGCTGCCTGCCACTGAGAGGAGTAGGGACCCTCTATCGCCTCTGCGTAAGAGCGCGGGGTCGGGATGTCTGGTGCATCCGGGTCTCCCTCAGGGGCAAGCAGCATGGACACGAGATGAGGTACAGAAGCAGCAAAGCACTCAAACTCCTCCTGTCTGTCCTCAAGAACGTCCGTGCCAAGGGCACACTCACCCCCGACGTACGGAGGACAGACAGACACCGACGCAGACTCAGCAACAAGGCTAGTGGCGAAGTCTAGGCGACAGGTAGCAGCAAAGTCAACAAGCTCAGCAACGAGAGCAGACGCAGCAGTGGACTCAAACAAAGGGTCAGTGACAGCAGTGGCCAGAAAGCGCGTGACAGCTGGACAAGCAGCACGGAGGGAGTCAGACGCAGGGTTCGGACCGGCAGGAAGAGAGGATGCAGGAGGAGAGGGCAGAGGGACACGCTGTGGAGCAGTGGAAGAACGCAGAGTCATAGAGTGAGTGCCAGGGACAAGAGGAGGACGCGGACGCGAAACACGACCAGCGCGAACAGAACGGACCGGCGACGTAGAACGAGACACAGGCGACACAGGACGCGACTCAGGCTCACGACGCTCCGTAAGACCTCTAGTCGGTCCAGAGTAAGGAGAAGGACCAGGCAGCGGAGAGGCCGGCTGTAACAACGACTGAGACGGGACAGGCAGTGGACTCAAGGAAGGAGGAGGAGGAGGACCAGGAGAAGGCGAGGAGCCAAGAACCTGCTGAAGAAGCGGAACGTAGAACGGCCGCGGCCGCGCAGCGCCTCCAGAAACAGCAGAGACAGCACCGGTACCCTCAGCCCCAGGGTCACCACTCCCAGCAGCACCTCCAGCAGCAGCAGCACCTCCAGCAGCGCCAGCACCTCCAGCAGCTCCAGCAGCAGCAGCACCTCCAGCAGCACCTCCAGCACCACCAGCACCAGCAGCACCTCCAGAAGCTCCAGCCGCACCTCCAGCACCAGCAGCACCTCCAGAAGCTCCAGCAGCACCACCAGCAACTCCAGCAGCGCCAGCACCAGCAGCACCTCCAGAAGCCCCAACAGCACCTCCAGCAGCACCAGCACCAGCAGCACCTCCAGAAGTCCCATCAGTACCCCGACAGCGCCGAAAGTACCACTCACGAAGCTGCTGTGGCGAGAGAGGCTCCCGCCGCGGTGGGACACCGAGAGCACCTCCAGACGCAGCACACGCAGGCTCAGCACCTCCAGACACAGTACCCTCAAGCTCCACACGCCCAGGCTCAGCACCCCCAGACTCAGCACCCCCAGTCCCCGCACCCGCAGGCTCAGCACCCCCAGACTCAGCTACCTCGACCGGCTCGGCAAGGTCTACCTGGGACACACCTGAGGGGGCAGGACCCTGAGGGGGGAGGGGGTCTACCGGGGGAGTACCTGGGGCAAGGAAGAGCGGCGGGGGGGGGGGGAGAGGCAGTGCGGTAGGGAAAGAGACGGTAGTACGACACCGACTCGTCAAACGTGACGTCCTGAGAGGACAGAACACGACGCGAGGTGGGGTGGTAGAACTGCCACCCGGGTGCGTCAGGAGGGAAGCCAAGGAAGACACAGGGAACGGCACGGGAGGACAGCTTGTCCGCAGTAGTATCGCGGACAAAAGCTCGAGATCCCCAGACACGGAACGCGGACGCATCGCCAACCTTCCCCGTCCACCGCAGAGTAGGTGTGGTCTCAGGCAAGGAGACACGAGGCTAAAGGTTGATCCGATGCGCTGCGTACTGAACCGCGAACGGCCACAGAAAATGGGGAGCAGCCGCATGGATCATGGACGTACGAGCGACGTCCATGACCATGCCAATGCGGCGCTCAGCAATCCAGAGAATTCCCGTGAGTTCGCAAAGCGTGCTGGACGAGGCGACAAGAGCCTGGGGTAAGTGTGATGAAAGCGAACCGACGCGGCCATCGGGTGCGGAATAGCAGGCCCCCCAAGTGCTGTCGCTCGCGTCCACATACATCACGATGTCGTATAGATATGGGTTGTGAAAACACGAACCATTGAACACATCGAACTGGGAGAGCCAGAAGCGCAACTCGTCAATTGACTCCGCGTTCAAGAAGACGGACTCTCTCCAGGATGAGCAATCCGAGATTTGTGAAAGTAGATTGTGCGAAAAGGCACGCGCGAGGGTGCCGAGTGCGGGCGCCATAGAGGCAAGCATGCCAGTAATGTAGTTGAGTGGCGGCTCGCACAATAGCGCGTCGAGGACATTTCCAACTGTTCGCCCGACACGTGCGCGAAATGCACGACCCCCAATGTTTTTGAGCTAGCCGCCCCCTTAGAAGGCCACAGACTGAATATTGTTGAGTATATTAGGACCTTTACACGGTCTGTGTATGTTAGAACCTTACACTTTTCACTTCTGGAAACTAGTATATATTGGGAATTGCTTGGTTACAAATTACAAGCCTCCTTGATTAGTAAAAATAGATGCTGTACACGTAATGGCCGCTGCTATGTCAGTTAGTGTGCATTTCAGCAGTTATAGTTGTCAAGGCCGCCTTCACTCTAGATCGATACAATCGTCTCCTCGGCCTCCTTGCTGCACCACTGCTCCCTGCACTGTCCATCAGGTGCGGCGCCATGCAGCCTCCCACTACGGTCAGTGAATTGCTATCCATGGAGAACGATTCAGATGCTTCGTGCACTGTGGAGGGAACCAAGTGAGCCGTGGACTGAAGAGAAGATGACGACGGTGCGGCATGGAGGGAGGGGCAGACAGAGGTGGTGGAAGCACCGGAGGGGGCAACACACGCCAGGGGCGCCAGCACGTCCCCCACAGCCGCACTCGCCGCATCCCTCGCCGCCTTGGCTGCTGCCGCGGCTGCAGGCACGTGGGCAGTAAGCCAGGGGTGGGAGAGCAGGTCGCAGGCAGAGGGGCGAGCAGCGGGGTCCACAGACAGCAGCGACCGCACGAGCTGCTTCGCCTCGTCTGACACGCCCTCCCACGCCTCGCCCGTGAGGTCGGGGTGGCCGCGGCAGATGGCGCGGAACACGTGGGGCAGGTCGGGGCCGTAGAAGGGCACGTACCCTGCCAGCATCACATACAACACCACGCCCACACTCCACATGTCCGCCGCACTGTCATACTCGCGCCCACACACCACCTCCGGCGCCATGTACAGGGATGATCCCGCCAGCCCGCGCGCCCTGCCCCTCGCGCCCACAGCCACCGCCTGCCCGAAGTCCGCCAGCTTCACGCTCACGTGCGCCAGCACCGCCTCCGCGCTCTGCGCGTCCGCGAGCAGGGGCGCGGCGGAGAGACCGGCGAGGAGGAGGTTCTCGGGCTTCACGTCCAGATGCAGCACGCCGTGCGCGTGGCACCACGCCACCGCGCTCGCCGCCTGCGCCAGCACCGCCGCCGCGCAGCGCTCGGGCAGGCGGCCGGCGCGCGCGACGAGGTCGAAGAGGTCGCCGCTGTCGCAGAGGTCCATGACGAGGTGCACGCGGCGCGCGTCCTCATGCACGCTCGCGAGGCGCACCACGTGCGGGTGCGGCGGCAGCACCGCCATGCACAGCAGCTCCATCTCGAGATCGCCGCGCCGCTCCCCGCACAGGCGCGCCTTCTCCACCGACTTGCACGCCAGCAGCTGCCCGCTGCGGCGCGCCATGCACGCGCGCACCACGCCGAACTCCCCGCGCCCCATCTCCTCCTGCGCCACCGCGTATTCCGCCTCCAGCGGCGCCGTCGCGAACGGCAGCAAGCGGTCGCCGGCGAGAAGGGCGTCAGTCGGAGTGTCTGTCGACGGTCTGAGCGCGGTTTGCGGAGAATGGTCGATGGCGCACGGCATTGCGGCGTCCGCGATGCCCGCCGCCCTCACGGCGGTGCCGCACTGCTCCCATGGTTCTCTTCTGACTGCTGCCGCACACTGCGTCGTCATGGCTTCTGCTTCGTCGTCGATGCACTACGTAGGTGTGATTGCGAGGAGGAGTGAATGCAAGGAGGGAGGTGAACGGATGATACCGAGGTGGTTCTTGAGAGTAGCTATATTCTAGGCCACCGACTGGCCACTGACGGGAGCAGCAAGCGCAAGTCGCGCCGGCGCCCATTCAGCAGTGCTGGCAGCCTTGGCAGCAGACGCAGCTCGCACGCACTGCGCTGTGCGCGCTACAGCGCCGCGTAGGGGAATGGGCGGCCCATTCCCCTACGCGGCCTGCCCTCTCCGCCCTCCACGTGCACGAGCTCGTTTCTGCCGGATTCTGCCTGCCCCGCGTCAGTCCGCGCGCGAGCAGCAGCAACGCTCGCACGACGAGAACGATTTTTTAACGTTCAACCGTTAACAGAGATACGTGTGCTACCGTGACCCGCTATGGCACGCAGCGGTCGTTGCTTTCAGCGGCGACGGGTCCTCTGGCTGCGAAGCGGCGCGCAGTAAGCAATCATTGACGCGTGCCTACCACGCACCCGCTCTTGCTCTGTCGTGCATTGCCGGGCGTGCGGGGCGCATGATTGATCGGCGGCGATTATGACGCCCTCCCTGTGGCAAGGCAACACAGCAGAACAGATGTCTCCCGTCGTCGCGAAAAAAATGAGAGAAAGGGCGCCGTTTTGCGATTATTGCAGCCTGGGCGGGGAATGAGGCCGAGCAGGCGAACGCGAAGCAGGCAGGCAGAGGCTCAAGACACCCTCGCCAGGGCCCCACCAAGGGCAACCTACAGTACAGCAGAGGTCGTTCAACTCCCTCCCGTCACGCGCCCCGTTGAGCTGCCAACGGACGAAACGAGAAGATGAAACGAACGCGCTGACTATAGCTCGCCACCACAGCAAGCACGGTACTGTACCCCTGAAAAGCAAGCGCGCTTTGCTTGCACCCACCACCAATCCTGCTCGCACACGTTCCAAACCAACAACTCCAATGGGAAACACGACACGGAGAGCTGCACGCTTGGCTGTGCTTTTGGTGCCAGCTGTGTCGAATTGAATGTGGTTCGCGCGCGCCTAGAAATCCACAAGCGAACGCGTACAGTAACAGTGTGTTCACCTATTTGCATATGGTGGCTGACTGGGACAACTCTAATGTTCTGGCAATCTGGTCACAGAACCTACAGAACCGTACGCATGCAGAACGGCTACCCCTCCATGTCACGTGACAACGCGAGGAGAAGAAACAGAAGCAGAGCAGATGCGACGGACCGACCATCCGCTTTGGCGACGTCGTGATTTGAAGGTGTAGACGCATGTTACAACGATGGTTCGAAATGAGTAAATACAATGCAAAGAAAGAATTCGAAGTAGAATCGAAGACCTCAGCAGTCCATCCTGGATTCGCGACTATTCCGGGACGATGGAATCCGCACCCAATGGCGCCGCACCACGTGTGCAGATCTACCCCCAGCACACCGACTGCGTCTCTGATTTCATGCGAGGTGCGCGAATGTCGTTGTTTCCGTATTTGCTGACGTGGCGGATTTGTTGCTCACGCTCTTAGGATCGTAAACACCTTAGTCGGCAATAGTCTACTTGCTATTGCTTATCGTGTTCTCCACGATCTCACGAATCCAATGATATGCGCAGCTCTGCTTGAAGTTGTCAATACACACTTCAGCAATTTTCAGAATCTGATTGGTTTCAATGTTGTGATTTCCAGAATGAGTACAAGCAGTTTTATAGTCAAGCAAGACACAAAATGCGATTCGTAACTTCACTTGTTTCCCAAGTAACCGCGTGCGCCTCGTTTCACCCCGAGTCGCACACGGAACCGAACCGAATTCGCCGAACACTCCTCGAGTCCGAATCCAGCACCTTCTCGAACACGCCTCAGTCTCGAACCACAATTTCCCCTTGTCAACTCCAATCTCGATACTTCTTCACTCTTCTTCCTCCATTTCTCTAGTTTCTTCCCAATTTCTCTCTCGCTTCTCACGCCGTAGCTTCCATTCTCCACCGTAGGCCGATTTCCACCGTTTCACCTAGAATCATCCACGTGCTTCCATTTCGCCGTCATTCCGCCGTCGTAGAAGCTTTCGCCGTAGGTTCCGTGGTTGGGCGAACCAACCCTAACACACGCAAGGAAGCTGGATTCATGACCATGTCAGGGTTCCAGGTTCTGGGTTCGGGGTTTAAGGTAAGAGAGAGGGGCGGGAGCAGTGTGGAGGGAGGAGTAGAGGAGGCACGATAGTACCAGTGGGGGACCATGGGCGAAGAAAGGAAGGACCTAGTGGCGGAGATGGGGCGGTGTGAGGGCGCGCAGTTGCAGCGCGGGAGACGCGGAGTTACGCGATCGTCCGCTGGTGCTCCGCCACCCACTCGAGCAGCCGCTTCTCGTCCCTGGCCCCTCACCCCTCGTCTCTGTCTGTGCGCATGAATGCATGGGTGCACGCGTGCATGTGCGGATGTGTGCTCGTGTGAATGTGTGTGTGCCATGGGCTGCGCGGGGCAGGCAAGTACGAGAGGGAGGCGAGGCGCTACTGGGATCTCTTCTACAAGCGCAACGGCGAGCGGGTGAGCGCGTGCCACGTGGTGCACAGTGCCTACCATTGCCACTGTCACTCTGCTCGCCTTGCTTCGCTGCCACACTGCATCCTTCACCCCACCACTGCCACAACCTTTCCCTCCCCCACTGTCAAGCCCCCCTCGCTCTGCTCTGCGTTGCTCATTCCGTTTCAACTCCTCCACCCCACTCTCTTTTCCCCTTTCCCCCATCTCCTCCCCGTCTCGCCGTCGCCCCGTGTCTCTGCGCGCAGTTCTTCAAGGACCGCCACTACCTGCACCACGAGTGGGCGCTCTTCCTCCGCGGGGATGCGGGCGCAGGGAGAGCGGCAGAGGCGGGGACAGAGGGGGGAAAAGAGGGGGGGGCAGAGGGAGGGGGAGGGGAGGCTAGGGCCGGGGATGCAGGCGCAGGAGCGGGGAGCGCAGGGGGCGGTGGTGGGTGTGGCGGCGGCAGGGAGGGGTGCGTGTGCGAGCGGTGCGTTGCCATCCGACGAGTGGTGCTGGAGGTGAGGTGAGTGGTGTTGAGTGGGAGGTGGGAGGTGGAGTGGGGCGTGGGGAGGGGGCCGTGCAGGGTGCAGTGTTGTTGTGCTTCAGCCTCCCCCTATTCTCCTGTGCCCTGCTGCCCCTTCACCTTCCTGCGCCACTCCTCTCTTCTCACCGCCAATGCACCCCCTACCCCCTCACCCAACGCCCTCTCATCCCCCTGTGCTCCCCCCATCCCCGCCTTGCTCCCTTATTCCCCCTGTATTTCCCCAATCCCCTCCCCCATGTTTCCCTATTACCCCTGTCCTCCGCCATCCCCTCTGTGCCCCCCCGATGGGCAGGTGGGGTGCGGGGCGGGCAACACGGTGTTCCCGTTGCTCGCAGACGACCCGCACCTCTTCGCCCTCGCCTGCGACTTCTCCCCGCGGGCTGGGCCCCACACGTCCATGTGAAGAGTCTGCAGGGGAGCCTCAGTCGGAGGGAACGAGGAGGAGTGAGGGGCGGCGTGCTGCCGGCCCTCGACACAAGGAACACAGGTGGGGGCAGGCCCCGGAGGAAGGGGAGGGAGGGACCTGGGGAGACCAGAGACAAGGGCACGGGAGGCCATACCTCGAAGACGAGGCAGGGAGGGGTGACCAAGGCGGTGGTGCCAAAGGAGAGTCTCGTGCGACAGAGGACGACACGAGCAGGGGGCAGACGCAGGACTAGACCTGGACGCGGCAGCAAACACCTGACTAGAAGCAGCTACCTGACCAGACACAGAGACCGAAGGAGGTGCAGTAGTCAGTGTGTACAGACTCGACCCTGGCCGACGGGTGAACGTGGCCAAGTGGCGGCCCGTCCGAGAGCAAGTGCAAGGGGTCACACGCTGACCTCCAGGGGTGAACTGGTCAACCCACGCGTCCTGGATGTCAGCTCCACTCACCAAGTTCGTAGAGAACGAGGGGAGGTGGAGTCCCAACAGCAAGCCCGACGGGGCCGCAGGACACGGTAAAACTGTAGAGGAGCGTGCAAGGACTGGGCCCCCTGAGGGGTCAGCAAGGGAGACCGCAACAGGCCGGCTGAGCGGCGTGAGCGTGGTGCTGTCTCTAAAGAAAGAGCGCGAAGCACCAGAGTCAAGTGTGAAAGTGTGCAAGGCCTCAGTAGGTGCAGTACCAGAGAGAGTAGACGTACCAGCACCTAGAGCAGCAGACGCACTAGCACCTAGGGCAGCAGCCGCACTAGCACCTAGAGCAGCAGCCGCAGTGCCCGGGTCAGGCGGGACACTCAGGTAACAGGCACCCTCAGTAATATCAGCAAGAGCATACATGGCAGCAAGGATAGCATCAAAATCTAGATCAAAGATAGGCACATTCTGCAGAAGCAGATCATGCCAGCGAGGGAGCTCAACAGAGTCAGGAAACTAGGTACGCCAAGCGTCAGTCAAGCGACCGAAGCAACGCTGCGTGGTGTGTGGGAGCCCACACACCTCCCCACTACGAGGGCCGGTGCGAAGAACGTAAGCGCAGGGACCTGCACCCCCAGACCTACCACGCCCAGCGTACCACTCATGAAGCTGCTGAACCGACGGGGTCTCACAGGTGCGTAGCTGCTGCTGGCGCTTGCTGCCACCAAAGCCTCCATGCTGCGCGGCTGCCCCTCGACCAGAACCACCGCCGCCTCCGCCTCCACTACCGCTGCCGCTGCCTCCACCACCTCCGCCGCTGCCTCCACCACCACCGCCGCTGCCTCCACCACCCCCACTGCTGCCACTGAAGCCCCCACTCCCGGTACCACCCCCACCTCCACCGCCACCCCTTCCGCCTCCTCCACCACCCCCCCCACCACCCCCTCCACCACCCCTGGTCCCCTTGCCCTTGCTGTTGCGGCGTCTCCCACTAGGGGCCGACGCAGCTCCGACCTCCTCAGTGCCAGCGAGGTCGACAGCAGCAGCAGAAGCAACAGAGGGGAGAAGGGGGACAGGGGAACACCCCTCAAAGAAGGGGGTGCGACGGTCGCCGTGAGAAGCACCTACAGCTAAGATACTCTTCTCAGCTGCAGCAAGGCGCTCCTCTAGCAGGTCGACAGTCAGCTCGGTGGGGCAAAGGGAGAGAAAGTGGTCCCTCACTGAAGAGAGAGAGTCAGGGAGGCGGGTGACTAGGTAGTAAAGGGTGATGTACATGGGGGGGGGGTTCTTAGCACAGAACTCAGTGGGAAGGGCAGCGCGGTAGCGGGCGTCACTAGCGCGAAGGTGAGCAACTAGGTCAGCGACGGTGGTAAAGGCGGCAAGGTCAGGGAACAGGTACGGCAGCATGAGGCGACTAAGGGCAGCAGTGGCAGGGGAGGAGTAGCGTGCAACTACAGCGTCGTACAAAGACTGGGCAGTCTTGTACTGACCAAAGTGTGCGCGCTCAGCAGGCGGCAGGTGACTACGAACAGCAAGACGAGCAACAGCGTCACGAGTGGTCCACTGCGAGCGAACAGTACTGTCAGCAGTGACAGGAGGAGCAGTGGAAACACCGGACGTGTGATCAAAAAGGGATACTCCATCCCTAGAGTCACACTGAAGAAAGAGCTGTAGGTCATCAACCCATACGTCAAAGTCAACTGCACGTCCCTCAGAGTCAAAGGTGAGAACTGTAGGACTAGCCATAGCAGCAGTAGAAGCAGTAGGAAGAGGAGCAGCAGTAGCAGTAATAGCAGTAGTGCAGCAGTAGTAGCAGTAGCGGCAGCAGCAGCAGTGCAGCAGGAGCAGCAGTGGCGCGGCTCGGCTAGGTGGCGCGGCTCGGCTCACCAGAGACAGGTGCAGGCGCCGGCAGGGGTCGGCAGGGGCTTGTAGCGGCACACCAGAAGGGGCCGCGCGAGTTGGGGCCGGCAGGGGCTCGGCAGCAGGAGCGCCAGTTGGGGCCGGCCGGGGGGCGCGCCAGTTGGGGCCGAGACGGGCCGGCAGAGGGGCCGCGAAGGGCCGGCAGAGGGGCCGCGAAGGGCCGTCAGAGGGGCCGCGATGGGCCGGCAGAGGGGCCGCGAAGGGCCGTGACGGGGCCGCGGCGGGCTGTCAGAGAGGCCGCGAAGGGCCGCGAGGGGCCGCGACGGGCCTGAAGAGGGGCCGCGAAGGGCCGTAGGAGGGGCCGCGACGGGCTGAACAGGGGCCGCGATGGGCCTTAAGAGGGGCTGCAACGGGCCTATTGAGGGGCCACGACGGGCCGTAAGAGGGGCCGCGACAGGCCTGAAGAGGGGCCGCGACGGGCCTTAAGAAGGGGCCGCGACGGACCTTACGAGGGGGGGGCGCGACGGGCCTTAAGAGGGGCGGGGATGGGCCTAAGAAGGGGCCGCGACGGGCCTGACGAGGGGGCGCGATGGGCCTTAAGAGGGGCCGCGACGGACCTTAAGAAGGGGCCGCGACGGGCCTTAGGAGGGGCCGCGACGGGCCTTAAGAGGGGTCGCTAAGGGCCACTAAGGGGCAGCGACAGGCCACTAGGGGCCTCGAAGGGCAGGCACTAGGGCGCGGCTCGGTCAAACGCGACACGCGCCTCGGGCAGGAAAAAAAAAAAATCGAGTGGTGGGCCCTAAAAACTCGAACCAGCTCTATACCATGTGAGAAATCGAGAATGGAATGAGTGAACTAGAAAATGAGATGGGTACAAGAAGGAAGCACAAAAGTGTTGTACCCTCTAAGGACTACCCCACTACAGCCTAAATAGGCTATAGCATATATATGTTTGACACCACCACCTCCACTGCCTCCACCACCTCCACTGCTGGCCCCACCACCACCCCCGCTGCCACTGCCACCACCCCTGCCACCCTTGCCCTTGCTTCTGCGGCGCTTTGCACTAGCAGAAGCGGCCCCGACGCCCTCAGCTCCAGGGACGTCAGCAGCAGCAGCAGTGGCGTAGGAGGGAGCAAGGGGGGAGGGGGAGCACCCCTCAAAGAAGGGCGAGCGCGGAGTGCCACGAGCAGCACCTACAGCGACTACACTAGTCTCAGCTGCAAGGAGGTGCTGCTCAAGAAGGTCAACAGTGAGGGCTGTGGGGTCAAGTGCGAGAAAGTGGTCCGTGACAGCGCGAAGAGAGTCAGGGAGGCGGGTGACTATGAAGTAAAGAGTGATGTATATCGGGGGCGGGTTCTTGGCAAGGAACTCTGCTGGGAGGGCAGCGCGGTAGCGAGCGTCGCTAGTGCGAAGTTCGGAAACCAGGTCCTCTACTGTGGCAAAAGCGGACAGCTCGGGAAACAGGTAGGGCAGAAGAAGTTGGCCTAGAGCAGCAGTGGCAGGCGAGGAGTAACGGGCGACTACAGCGTCGTACAGCGCCTGTGCTGTCCTATGCTGTCCAAAGTGAGAATATTCGGCTAACAGCAGGTGGTTGCGAATGGCTAAGTGAGCAGCAGTGTCACGAGTAAGCCACTGTGAGCGAGTCGCACTGTCAGCTGTGGCGGGAGGAGCGGGAGTAGCACCAGACGTGTGGTCAAACAACAAAACGCTGTTCCTAGAGTCGCTCAGGAGGTACAGCTGCAGGTCGTCAAGCCACGTGTGAAACTGGATCGGGCGGCCCTCATGATCGAACGCAAGAACTCGAAGAGAAGCCATAGCGGCGTAGCACGCAGGGCGGGCAGAAGCCGGGCAGCGCAAAGGGGGGGAGCGAGCGGGCTGCGAGAAGGCAGTGCGCAGGCTGCAAGGGGCGGCGCCAAGGAAGCAAGAGGCGATGTGCGGGCTGCAAGGGGCGGCAAGCGGGCCTTAAGCGGGCGGCGCGCGGGCGGCAGGGGCAGCTGGCGGGCCAAGATTGGGCAGCTCACGGGCGGCGGAGGTGGCTGGCGGGCTACTAGCAGGCGGCGCGCGGGCGGCAGGGGCGGCAGGGGCGGCCGGCGGGCCGCTAGCGGGTGGCGCGCGGGCGGCAGGGGCGGCGGGTGGGCCGATAGCAGGCGGCGCGCGGGCGGCAGGGGCGGCTGGCGGCCCGCTAGCGGGCGGCGCGCGGGCGGCAGGGGCGGCGAGCGGGCCGATAGCAGGCGGTGCGCGGTGTCGAACATTAATCACATAGCCTGTTTAGGCTGTAGTGGGGTAGACACTGTGGGGTACATTCTCTTAGGGTTTCATATTTGTACCCAACTCATTTTCTAGTCAATCAACTCATTCCTATTGTTTCACATGGTATAGAGCGGGTTCCCTAGTGGAACTGTTCCTTCCTATGGGCCCACCTTAAAAAAAAAAAAATCCTGCCCGAAGCGCGCTTTGCGCCCTGCCCTAGTCTTTCGCGGCCCCTTAGCGGCCTGCCCTGCCCTTCGCGGCCCCTTACGCGGCCCCTTACGCGGCCCCGTTCGCGGCCCCCTACGCGGCCCCCCTTACGCGGCCCCCTACGCGGCCCCCCCTACGCGACCCCGTCACGGCCTCGCCCGACCCCGCCCCTTCGCGGCCCTGTCGCGGCGCTGTCCCGGACCTGCCCCGGCCCCGACCCTGTCCCGGCCCCGTCGCGGCCCCGTTCCGGACCTGCCCTGGCCCCGGCCCTGTCCCGGCCCTGCCCCGGCCCCGTCGCGGCCCCGTCCTGGACCTGCCCCGGCCCCGACCCTGTCCCGGCCCCGTGGCGGCCCCGTCCCGGACCTGCCCCGGCCCCGACCCTGTCCCGGCCCTGCCTCGGCCCCGTCGCGGCCCCGTCCCGGACCTGCCCCGGCCCCGACCCTGTCCCGGCCCCGTCGCGGCCCCGTCCCGGACCTGCCCCGGCCCCGACCCTGTCCCGGCCCTGCCCCGGCCCCGTCGCGGCCCCGTCCCGGACCTGCCCCGACCCCGACCCTGTCCCGGCCCCGTCGCGGCCCCGTCCCGGACCTGCCCCGGCCCCGACCCAGTCCCGGACCTGTCGCAGCCCTGCCCCGGCCTTCCCTCGGCCCTGCCCCGGCCTCGCCCCTGGTAAGAGCATAGCAGGGCCGAGCCGCGCTGCCTAGCCGCACTGCTCTGCCGAGCCGCCCTGCCGAGTCGCGCTGCCCTGCCTAGCTAAGTTGCACTGCTGCTGCTGCTAGTCTGCTGCTGCTCCTGTCATGGCTAGTCCCAGTGTTCTTACCTTTGATGCTGAGGGTCGAGCGGTTGACTTCGATGTCTGGCTAGATGATCTGCAGCTTTTCCTACAGTGCGATAGCAAGGATGGCCTCTCACTGTTCGATCTCACGTCTGGCGCCTCTACTGCCCCTGCTGCTGATGCTGACAGTGCTGTTCGCTCGCAGTGGCTCACGCGCGATGCTGCTGCCCGCCTTGCTGTGCGTAGTTACCTACCGTCTACTGAGCGCGCGCACTTTAGTCAGTACAAGAGTGCTAAGACTCTGTACGACGCTGTTGTTGCACGCTACTCTTCCCCTGCCACTGCTGCGCTTAGTCGCCTCATGCTACCGTACCTGTTCCCTGACCTCGCCGCTTTTACCACAGTCACTGACCTCATTACGCACCTCCGCACTAGTGACACCCGCTACCGCGCTGCGCTTCCTGCTGAGTTCTGCGCCAAGAACCCTCCTCCCATGTACATCACCCTCTACTACCTAGTCACCCAACTCCCTGACACCCTTCGCTCGGTCAGGGACCACTTCCTCTCTCTTTGCCCTACCACACCCACCGTTGACCTCCTTGAGGAGCGTCTCCTTGCAGCAGAGACTAGTATTATCGCTGTAGGAACCTCTCGTGGTGACCCCCGTACCCCTTTCTTTGAGGGGTGCTCCCCCGTTCCTCTTTTGCCCTCCGTTGCCTCTGCTGCTGCTGTCGACCTTGTTGGCACCGAGTCGGTCAGCGCTGCGTCTGCTCCTAGCGAGAGGCGCCGCAACGGCAAGGGCAAGCGGGGCAAGGGCGCTGGATGAGGTGGCGGGGGAGGAGGTAGTGGCGGTGGAGGCGGAGGAGGGGGTGGGGGTGGGGGGGGAGGCAGGGGTGGGGGCTTCGGTAGCAGCGGTGGAGGTGGAGGCAGTGGTGGCGGTGGCGGTTGGGGTGGAGGCGGCGGAGGCGGCGGCAGCGGAGGTGGAGCTGGTCGAGGCGGAGCTGGGCAGCGGGGACCCCAGCACCTGTCGCGCTCTCGTGAGTGGTACGCAGGGCGTCAGGGGTCTGGGGGTGCTGGCCCCTGTACCTACGTCCTGCGCACCGGCGACCGCACTGGAGAGCAGTGTGGCGGCCTGCACGCCACCCAGCGCTGCTTCGGTCGCCTGACTGACGCCTGGCGTACCCAGTTCCCTGACGCCACTGAGCTCCCTCGCTGGGGTGATCTGCTCAAGTCGGGTGTAGCTATCTTTGATCTTGACTTTGATGCTATTCTTGCTGCCATGTATGCTGTGTCTATTAGTGCTGAGGGTGACTGCTACGTGTGTGTTCCGCCTGACCCGGGCATTGAGGCTGCTGCTCTAGGTGCTAGTGAGTCTGCTGCTCCAGGTGCTCGTGAGTCTGCTGCTCCAGGTACTAGTGCGTCTGCTCTCTCAGGTACTGCGTCGGCTCAGGTTTTGCACACCTTCACCCTCGACTCGGGTGCTTCCCGCTCCTTCTTTCGAGACCGCACCACCCTTACGCCGCTCAGTCGGCCGGTTGCGGTCTCCCAGGCAGACCCCTCTGGGGGTCCTGTCCTTGCTCGCTACTCCACTGTTCTCCCGTGTCCGGCGGCCCCGTCAGGCTCCCTGTCCGGTCTCTACCTCCCCTCGTTCTCTACGAACTTGGTGAGTGGTGCTGACCTTCAGGATGGCGGGGTTGACCAGTTCACTCCTGCAAGTCAGCGAGTGACCCACTGCACGTGTGCTCGGACGAGCCGCCACTTGGCCACGTTTACCCGTCGACCGGGGTCCAGTCTGTACACACTGACCACAGAGTCTCCACCGGTTGCTGCGTCTGGTCAGGTAGCTGCGTCGAGTCAGGTGTTTGCTGCAGCGTCTCGGTCAGGTCCTGAGTCTGCCCCCTGCTCGTGTCGCCTCCTGTCCCACCAGACCCTCCTCTGGCACCACCGCCTTGGTCACCCCTCCTTGCCTCGCCTCCGAGGCATGGCCTCCCGTGTCCTTGTCTCTGGTCTCCCCCGGTCTCTCCCTCCCCTTCCCCCGGGGCCTGCCCCTACCTGCGTTCCCTGTGTCGAGGGCCGGCAGCGCGCCGCTCCTCACTCCTCAGAGTTTCCCCCGACAGAGGCTCCGCTGCAGACTCTTCACATGGACGTGTGGGGCCCAGCCCGCGTCCGTGGACAGGGTCACGAGCGTTACTTCCTGCTGGTGGTTGACGACTACTCGCGTTACACCACAGTCTTCCCCTTGCGCAGCAAGGATGAGGTCACTGAGGTGTTGATCGACTGGATCCGCGTTGCTCGTCTCCAGCTCAGAGAGCGTTTCGGCTCGGACTTTCCTGTTCTGCGTCTGCACTCCGATAGAGGTGGAGAGTTTTCCTCTGACCTTCTGCGAGCCTTCTTTTGTGCGGAGGGCATCCGCCAGACGTTCACGCTTCCGGCCTCTCCACAGCAAAATGGGATTGCTGAGCGCCGCATTGGCATGGTCATGGACGTCGCTCGTACGTCCATGATCCATGCGGCTGCTCCCCATTTTCTGTGGCCGTTCGCGGTTCAGTACGATGCGCATCAGATCAACCTCCAGCCCCGGGTCTCCATTCCGGAGACCTCCCCTACTCTGCGGTGGACGGGGAAGGTTGGCGATGCGTCTGCGTTCCGTGTCTGGGGATCTCGAGCTTTCGTCCGTGACTTGTCTGCGGACAAGCTGTCCTCCCGTGCTGTTCCTTGCGTCTTCCTCGGCTTCCCCCCTGACGCGCCTGGTTGGCAGTTTTACCACCCCACCTCGCGTCGTGTACTGTCCTCCCAGGACGTCACGTTTGACGAGTCGGTTCCGTACTACCGTCTCTTCCCCTACCGCGCTGCCCCCCTCCCCCCCTCGCCGCTCTTCCTCACGCCCGTTCCCCCCCCGGTAGACCCCCTCCCCCCTCAGGGTCCTGCCCCCTCAGGTGTGTCGCAGGTAGATGCAGTCGAGCCTGTCGAGGTAGCTGTTGACTCTGGTACTTCTGGGGGTGCTATACTGGGGGTGCTGGGTCTGGGGGTGCTGAGCCTGTGCGTGCGGAGCCTGGGGGTGCTGGGTCTGGGGGTGCTGAGCCTGTGCGTGCGGGTCTGAGGGTGCTGGGTCCGGGGGTGCTGAGCCTGAGCGTGCGGAGCCTTTGGGTGCTGGGTCTTGGGGTGCTGAGCCTGGGGTTGCTGAGAGTGGGGGTGCACAGCCTGCCGGTCCTGGACCTGGAGGTCCTTCGGGTGCTTTGTCCCGGCGGGAGCTACCCTCTCCACAGGAGCTGCGCGAGTGGTTTGCTCGGCGCTGGAGCCGGGCTGCTGGAGCTGGTGGTGCTGCCGGTGCTGGAGGTTCTACTGCTGCCGGGGGTACTGGAGCCACGGGTACCGGAGGCGCTTGTCCTGGAGGTACTGGAGCTGCTGGGTGTGGTGGTGCTACTGGTGCTGGAGCTACTGGTGGAGCTGGAGCTGGCCGTGCTGCTGGAGTAGGTGCTACTGGAGGTACTGGAGCCGGAGCTGCTGAGTCTTCCGGTGGTCCTGCTGTAGCTGGAGCTGCTGGAGGTACTGGAGCTGGAGGTGCTACTGGAGCCGGTGCTCATGTGGGTGCTGGAGTTGGCGCTACTGGAGCTGCTGGAGATGCTCTTGGTGCTGGTGGTGCTGCTGGAGTTGGAGCTGACGCTGGGGGTGCTGGTGCTGTCCCTGCTGGTTCCGGAGGTGCTGCGCGGCCGCGGCCGTACTTTGTTCCGCTCCTTGAGCAGGTTCTTGGTCTTCCGCCTTCTCCTGGTCCTGCTCCTTCCTTAGAGTGTCCACCGCCTGTCCAGTCCGAGTCCAAGTTACAGCTGGCCTCCCCTCTTCCTGCTCCTTCTCCCTACGCTGGTCCTACTGGAGGTCTTGCTGAGCGTCGTGAGCCTGAGTCGCGTCCTGCGTCACCTGTTCGTCATGCTCGCACTAGTAGTCGTGTTCCGCGTCAGCGTCCTCCTGCGGTCCCGGGCACGCATCAGATGGCACTGCGTCCTTCCACTGCGTCACAGCATGTCCCTTTGCCGTCTCCTCCAGCGTCCTCTCTTCCTGCTCTTCCTGACCCGGAGTCTGACTCCCTTCGTGCTGCCAGTCCTACTGTCCCGCGTTTCCTAGCCACTGCTGTCACAGACCCTTCCTTTGAGTCCACTGCTGCATCTCCCTTAGTTGCCGAGCTTGTCGACTTCGCTGCTCACTGTCGTCTAGACTACGCCGCTAGTCTTGTTGCTGAGTCTGCGTCTGTCTGTCCTCCGTCCGTCAGGGGTGAGTGTGCTCTTAGCACGGACGTCCTTGAGGACAGACAGGAGGAGTTCCAGTGTTTTGCAGCTGCTTTACCTCATCTCGTGTCCACGCTGCTTGCGCCTGAGGGAGACCCAGATGCACCAGACATCCCGACCCCGCGCTCTTACGCAGAGGCGATAGAGGGTCCTTACTCCTCTCAGTGGCAGGCAGCCATGGATGCAGAGATGGCTTCCTAGAAGTCCACAGGCACCTACGTCGACGAGGTTCCCCCACCTGGGGCGAACATCGTCAGTGGCATGTGGATTTTCAGGGTGAAGCGGCCGCCGGGTTCTCCGCCTGTCTTCAAGGCGCGTTACGTGGCTCGAGGCTTCAGTCAGAGGCAGGGAGTTGACTACTTTCAGACCTTCTCCCCGACCCCGAAGATGACCACTCTTCGGGTTCTGCTGCACGTCGCTGCTCAGCGTGACTACGAGCTTCACTCCCTTGACTTCAGCACTGCTTTCCTACAGGGCAGCCTGCACGAGGAGATCTGGTTGCGCCGCCCACCTGGCTTCACTGGGTCGTTTCCTCCTGGTACCCAGTGGAGCCTCCGGCGGCCAGTCTACGGTCTCCGCCAGGCGCCACGTGAGTGGCACGACACACTGAGGACTACGCTTGCGGCTCTTGGGTTCGCTCCTTCTACTGCTGACCCGTCGCTGTTTCTTCGCACCGACACCTTGCTGCCGCCGTTCTACATCCTCGTGTACGTCGACGACTTGGTCTTTGCTACAGGTGACACTGCTGGACTCGCCCACGTGAAGTCCGAGCTGTAGAAGAGACACACGTGCACAGACCTGGGTGAACTGCGCAGCTATCTTGGCTTGCGGATCACCTGGGACAGAGCACGTCGCACCATCACACTGACTCAGTCACACATGGTGCAGCAGGTCCTTCAGCGCTTCGACTTCACGTACTCCTCGCCTCAGGCCACTCCTCTGTCTACTCGCCACTCGCTCTCAGCTCTGCCTTCGGATGAGTCCGTAGAGCCGAGTGGCCTGTACCCAGAGCTTGTTGGCTTCCTCATGTACCTGATGACCTGCACTCGACCTCACCTGGCATACCCTCTTAGCATCTTGGCACGCTATGTTGCTCCTGGGAGACACCGACCAGAGCACATGGCTGCAGCTAAGAGGGTGTTGCGCTACTTGTGCAGTACGTCGGGCATGGGGCTAGTGCTTGGAGGGCGGAGTCCAGTGGTCCTCACTGGTCACGCAGACGCGTCTTGGGTTGACGACCTGGCTACGCAGCGGTTGTCACAGGGTTACACCTTCAGCCTTGGCTCAGGCTCTGTTTCGTGGCGGTCTACTCGCTCGTCTTCTGTTCTCAGCTCCAGCTGTGAGGCTGAGATCTACGCAGGGACCATGGCTGCACAGGAGTTACGCTGGCTCACCTACCTGCTGACTGACCTTGGTGAGCCGCCTCGTTCTCCTCCGGTTCTGTACGTAGACAACAAGGCCATGCTGGCCTTGTGTCGGGAGCACAGACTGGAGCACAGAACGAAGCACATTGCTCTTCGCTACTTCCTTGCTCGTGAGCTACAGCAGCGTGGTCAGCTGCGTCTTGCTTACGTGGCCTCCCAGGCCAACAGTGCTGATATCTTCACCAAGGCATTTCAGCCTTGTGATCATCAGCGCTTCTGTACTATGCTAGGTCTTGTGCCTACTTTGCCTCACTTGCTTACCTCTTGACTTTACCTGTACTGTGATCTATATATACCTGCACTTGCTTGTTTACCTTGTATATACAATCCTGCATGTGAACTGGCCTTGTGGCCTTTGAACCTGTGCTCGGAATGTGTGGTGACGTTGTGATCCACCCTGAGCTTGCTTTGTTTTGCTTTGCTTGACTGGTCTTGTGACCCCTTGTTCTCCCCCACTTTGCCTATGGGGGTGTGTTGAACATTAATCACATAGCCTGTTTAGGCTGTAGTGGGGTAGAAACTGTGGGGTACATTCTCTTAGGGTTTCATATTTGTACCCAACTCATTTTCTAGTCAATCAACTCATTTCTATTGTTTCACACGCGGGCGGCAAGGGCCGCTGGCGGGCCGCTAGCAGGCGGCACGCGGGCGGCAGGGGCGGCGGGCGAGCCGATCGCGGGCTGCGCGAAGGCGGTAGGGGCAGTGGGCGAGCCCCTAGCGGGCGGCTCGCGGGCTGCAGAGGTGGCTGGCGGGCCGCTGGTGGGCTGCGCGCGGGCGGCAGGGGTGGCTGGCGGGCCGATTGCGGGCGGCGCGCTAGCTGCAGGGGTGGCGGGCGGGTCGCTAGCGGGTGACGCGCTGGCTGCAAGGGGGGCGGCTTGAGGGCCGTGATGAGAGGGGCGGGCAGGTCGTGGGCTTCTAGGGGCAACGCGACTAGCTGCTAGGGGCAGTTCGTGGGGCAGCTCTGTGGTGGGCCCTAAAAAAACGGTCCTAGCGAAGGACCTGCTCTGAAACCAAGTCAGAAGAATGAACGAGAATGAATGAACTATGAAACAGTTGGGTACAAGTACTAACCCTAATTGGGTTGTACCCCTTATGGGCTACCCCACTATAGCCTACACAAATATAAGCACTATAACATTTTGACAAGACCTCACCAAATGTTTTTTTAGTAAGCTGCTTTTGTTTCAGCAATGAACTTGTTACTCTAACTTATTCTCTTTGGAACAGAATTACATTGAATTATATATTCCTGGAACATGTTTCACACACACAAGTAAAAGGAAAATCCCTTTTCCTTACTTTGCGTCCCTGCTCAGTGCGTACACCACTGTTCCTGCCAACAGCACCCCACAATAATCCGTTACCACTCGCGACATTCGCCTCGACCCCATTCCCGCCACTGTTCACGATGCGACCCAACCTCACGGTTCGGTTGGTAGCCCGCGCTCCGGACCTCTGCCTCGACATTCCCCAACCTCGGCACCAGGCCAATTGGGTTCCTCTGGACAGAATCGAAAACCACCCTGTCCTCACCGAGTATCTGCGCAGCCGGAATTTCCGGGATGTACACGCGCTTTCATAAGAGAGGCCTCCTTAGGGGAGGGGGTAGTGTAAGGAAAATCCCTTTTCCTTACTTCGCGTCCCTGCTCAGCGCGTACACCACTGTTCCCGCCAACAGCACCCCACAATAATCCGTTACCACTCGCGACATTCGCCTCGACCCCATTCCCACCACTGTTCACGATGTGACCCAACCTCACGGTTCGGTTGGTAACCCGCGCTCCGGACCTCCGCCTCGACATTCCCCAACCTCGGCACCAGGCCTGTCGCGCACCCCATTTTCCCACACGTTACCGTTACTACTGTAGCTTCGCTATGTATTCTTCGCTCAATCCTTCGCTCATTGTATTCTTGTCTCGATAGTGCAATCCTTGCTCGCTCACTCAATTGCACTCGTAACACTTGATTATCAGAGCCTACGAACTTCTCTCGGACCGCACCCACACCTTCGCTTCCCCACTATCTCAATTTTTTGGGGGGGGTGGACGTCTCTCAGCGACCAAGCACCGCCGCTCGTAGTGCTCTCTCGTAAGCACGCACGGCCACGACAGAGGCTTCCGCTGAGCTTGCCCGAAACCCCCGCCATGGCTGACATAAGTCTCGCGATACTGACGCAAGTGCAGCTCGACCGTCTTATACGCCAACTCAAAGATTCGGCCCTCGAAATCGCCACACTCACGGCGGAACGCGACTCCGCTCGCCAGCAATCGACAGTGAATGCACCAGCACCAACAAATGCACCTGCAGAATCCGAGGAGCCGATCATCATCTCGCCAGGCACACCGACACAGAACGACAGCGTGGGACAGCGCTCAGGCGTAGCCAGTGAGGGCGCCGCTCACTCAATGCCTGGCATGGAGAGAAACAGGGCCGCACCAAGCCCACGGGAGCTCCAGGAAGCCCGCCGGCACGTGGAATTTGCAGCGACAAGTGGCGAATACGCCGTCACGACACCAATGCCACTCAAGCCGCAGCGTCCGCCCTGTTTCGACCCGAGCCAACGTGGGGGTCCGACGGTTTAGTCGTGGGTCTTCACGATGAACGTTTTCTTCGACGCGAACTACGTCGAGTCGGACACAGCGAAGATTCGCTACGCTGTTTCGCTGCTGAGGGGCCCTGCCATGGACTGGTGGCGAGTCATCGTGACGTCGCCACGCGCCTACGAGCAAGCGTCGCAAGAAGACGGGCCCACGGGCCCAGCCGTCACCTAGAGTTCATTCTGCGAGACAGCCCAGTACAGCACGTGGGATGCGTGGTGCGCAGGGCTTCGGGCGCGTTTCGAGCCGATTGCGGCTTCGATTTCGGCGCGTCAGAAGCTACGCACTTGGCGGCAGCTCGGATTGGTTCAAGACTACACGAGCGGTTTTCTCTCATTATGCAAGCAAGTCGGCTATATGCATGAAGCGGAGCGGGTGGACCGTTATGTTGGAGGGCTTAAGCCGGACATCTCGCACGAAATCATGCTACGCGGGCTCTCAAATTTCAACGAGATCCTCGCGCTCGCCGAGAAAATCGTCATCCTACGACGACCAAGACCGGGGTCCTACAACGGACAACGTCCTCGGGGACCAATCGAGCACGCCACCGTACACGTCGTTGCGACGAATGCAGCTGCCGCACCGTTTAAGGGGCGCTGCTTTGCTTGCAACAGGCCGGGCCATCGCAAGAGTGAATGCCCAGAGGAGCTGAGGCGCCGCGGAACAGAGGAGGGGCGAGAGTCTCAGAGGCCGGGAAATGCCAGCAGTCAGTAGAAGTTGGGCCAACTACTGACGAGACTGCCTGCTCGCCCAACTTCACCGACCTTCACCGAGTCATAGTACCGATTCACGCTATCGATCGGGCTCGGACGAATAAGGAGGGTACAGCAACGGATTGCCCAATACTGATTCGCGAAAAAATACAGGGAGCAGCAGTGAAGATTTTTATAGACGGAGGCGCAAGTCATAGCTTAGTTAACACCGCGACTGCAAGGAAGCTGCAACTGACACTTGGTCGGTGTTTACCGGAGATAGATGCACGCTTAGTTGACAGAACGCCGCTGGCCATACGGGAAAAATTGGAGAGAGTAAAAGTCCGCTCTGGGGGGAACTTCGGGTTTACACAGGAGATGCTCGCGACGACATTGGATGGGCACGACATTTTACTAGGACGTGATTGGTTGCGACGATACAACCCGCGAATCAACTGGACGAAAAGTAGCTGCACTGTGCGAAATAGCGGTAACTGGGTTGAGCTACCTTGCTGGCAGTCGCCTGAGTCCTCTACGGTCCACGTCAACGCCATCACAATGAAACGGGTTGTCGCCGCTGGAGCTGACGTGTACGCGGTGGATATTGCAATGGTGGAAGAAACAGAGTAGCCGAGCGATTTTCAGAAGCTTCTGGCGGCAGTACCACCCGAACTACAGGAACTGTTAACAAAGTTCCCGGGGATTTTTCCCAACGACTTACCGGAGGGACTGCCACCTCAGCGGGCGCATGATCACCGAATAGAATTAGAACCCGGGGCACAGCCAACCGTACAGCGACAGTTCAGACTGACATAGCCCAAGCTCGACGAACTGAGGAAGCAGTTAGATTACCTGTTAGAGAAAAAAATCATCCGACCAAGCTCGTCGCCATTCGCCGCACCGATTTTGTTCACACCGAAAAAAGACGGAGGGTTTCGTATGTGCATCAACTACAGAGCACTGAACAGGGTTACAGTCAAATTGCGATACCCCATCCCCCGCGCCGACAAACTGATAGATCAACTGCGAACAGCAAGGGTCTTCTCGAAAATCGACTTACGGGGAGGTTACCATCAGATTCGGGTCGAGCCATTGGACTGCGCCAAGACAACATTTAGGACTAGGTACGGGTCATTCGAGTACACCGTGATGCCTTTCGAGCTGACCAACGCACCGGCTGTCAGAATAGTGAAGGAAGGAATGACTGAATTAGCAAGCAGGTGGGTACGAGTAGGAAACCTAAAAGTGTTGTACCCTATATGAACTACCCCACTACAGCCTAGATAGACTATAGCATATATGTTTGACACACCCCCATAGGCAAAGTGGGGGAGAACAAGAGGTCACAAGACCGGTCAAGAAAGGCAAAGCAAGCTCAGGGTGGATCACGACGTCACCACGCATTCTAAGCACAAGCAAATGGCCACAAGGCCAGTTCACATGCAGAGTTATATAAAGGAGAACAAGCAATATAGTGAACACAACCTAGCAAGTGTAAGCATGCAGGTATATGTATAGAGATCACAGTACAAGCAGAGTCAAGAAGTGAGCAAGTGAGGCCAAGTAGGCACAAGACCTAGCATTGTACAAAAGCGGTGATGATCACAAGGCTGAAGTGCCTTGGTAAAGATATCAGCAGTGTTGGCCTGAGTGGCCACGTAAACAAGACGAAGCTGACCACGCTGCTGCAACTCTTGAGCAAGGAAGTAGCGCAGAGCAATGTGCTTCGTTCTGTGCTCCAGTCTGTGCTCCTAACACAAGGCAAGCATGGCCTTGTTGTCGACGTACAGAACTGGAGGAGAACGAGGCGCCTCTCCCAAGTCGGTCAGCAGGTAGGTGAGCCAGCGTAACTCCTGTGCAGCCATGGCCCCAGCGTAGATCTCAGCCTCACAACTGGAGCTGAGAACAGAAGACGAGTGGGTAGACCGCCAAGAGACAGAGCCGGAGCCAAGGCTGAAGGTGTAACCCTGTGACGACCGCTGCGTAGCCAAGTCGTCAACCCAGGAAGCGTCTGCGTGACCAGTGAGGACAACTCGAGCCCGTCCTCCAAGCACGAGCCCCATGCCCGACGTACTGCACAAGTAGCGCAACACCCTCTTAGCTGCATCCATGTGCTCCTTCTTCTCTCTGCCAGGAGCGACATAGCGTGCTAGAATGCTAAGAGGGTAGGCAAGGTCAGGTCGAGTGCAGGTCATCAGGTACATGAGGCAGCCCACAAGCTCTGGATACAGGCCACTCAGCTCTACGGACTCGTCCGAAGGTGGAGCTGAGAGCGAGTGACCGGTAGTCAGAGGAGTAGACTGTGGCGAGGAGTAAGTGAAGCCGAAGCGATGAAGGACCTGCTGCACCATGTGTGACTGAGTCAAGGTAATGGTGCGCTGTGCTCTGTTCCGGGTGATCCTCAAGCCAAGATAGCTTGTCAGCTCACCCAGGTCTGTGCACGTGTGTCTCTTCTGCAGCTCCGACTTCACGTGGGCGAGTGCCTCAGTGTCAGCAGAAGCAAAGACTAAGTCGTCTACGTACACGAGAACGTAGAACGGCGGCAGAGTGATGTCACTGCGAAGAAACAGCGACAGGTCAGCACTGGAAGGAGCAAAACCAAGAGCAGCAAGAGTCGTCCTCAGTGTGTCGTGCCACTCACGGGGTGCCTGGCGGAGACCGTAGACTGGCCACCGGAGGCTCCACTGGGTACCAGCAGGAAACAACCCAGTGAAGCCAGGTGGGCGGCGCAGCCAGATCTCCTCGTTCAGGCTGCCCTGTAGGAAGGCTGTGCTGACGCAGGACGAGACTCATGCTCACGACGCTCCGTAAGACCTCTAGTCGGTCCAGAGTAAGGAGAAGGACCAGGCAGTGGAGAGGCTGGCTAAAACTGCGACTAGGACTGGACAGGCGGTGGACTCAGTAAGGGAGGAGTAGGACCAGTAGAAGGCGGGAGACCAAGAACCTGCTGAAGGAGCGGAACGTAGTACGGCCGCGGCCGCGCAGCGCCTCCAGAGACAGCAGAGACAGCACCAGTACCCTCAGCTCCAGGGTCTCCAGCTACAACTCCCGCAGCACCACCACCTCCAGTACCTCCAGCAGCTCCAGCTCCAGCAGCACCTCCAGTAGCAACAGCTCCAGCACCTACAGCTCCAACTCCTGCAGCACCACCAGCCCCAGCAGCTCCAGTACCTCCAGTACGAGCACCTCCGGGACCAGCTGCTCCAGCACCTCCAGCAGCTCCAACACCAGCAGGACCTCCAACAGCGCCAGTACCTCTAGCACCAGCACCTCCAGGAACAGCGGCTCCAGCAGCTCCAGCGCCAGCAGCACCTCCAGCAGCTCCAGCTCCAGAAGCACCTCCAGCAGCAGGCCCCGTAGCTCCAGCAGCACGGCTACAACGCCGAGCATACCACTCACGTAGCCGATACGGAGAGAGAGGCTCCCGCCGTGACGAGACACCCGGAGGACCTCCAGACTCAGCACGCTCAGACTCAAAACCCCCAGGCTCAGCACCCCCAGAATCAGCACCCCAAGGCTCCACACGCTCAGGCTCAGCACCCCCAGGCTCCGCACCCTCAGACTCAGCAACCCCATGCTCAGCACCCCTAGGCCCCGCACCCGCAGGCTCAGCACCCCTAGGCCCCGCACCCGCAGGCTCAGCACCCCTAGCAGCACCAGAGTTGACGGCTACCTCGACAGGCTCGACAGGGTCTACCTGGGACACACCTGAGGGGGCAGGACCCTGAGGGGGGAGGGGGTCTACCGGAGGAGCACCTGGTGCTAGGAAGAGTGGTGGGGGGGGGAGAGGGGCAGTGCGGTAGGGAAAGAGACGGTAGTTAGATACCGACTCGTCAAACGTGACGTCCTGAGAGGACAGAACACAACGCGAGGTGGGGTGGTAAAACTGCCACCCAGGAGCGTCAGGGGGGAAGCCAAGGAAGACGCAGGGGACGGCACGGGAGGACAGCTTATCCGCGGAAGTATCGCGGACAAAAGCTCGAGATCCCCAGACACGGAACACAGATGAATCGCCAACCTTCCCCGTCCACTGCAGAGTAGGTGTGGTTTCCGGCAAGGAGACACGAGGCTGAAGGTTGATCTAATGCGCAGCGTACTGAACCGCGAACGACCACAGAAAATGGGGAGCAGCCGCATGGATCATGGACGTACGAGCGACGTCCATGACCATGCCAATGCGACGCTCAGCAATCCCATTTTGCTGTGGGGAGGCCGGAAGCGTGAACGTCTGGCGGATGCCCTCCGCACGACAGAAAGCCCTCTGAAGGACGGAGGAAAACTCACCGCCTCTGTCTGAGTGCAGACGCAGAAGAGGAAGGTCCGAGCCGAAACTCTCGCTGAGCTGGCGACGGGCACCGCGGATCCAGTCAATCAACACCTCAGTGACCTCACCCTTGCGGCGCAAGGGGAAGACTGTGGTGTAACGCGAGTAGTTGTCAACGACCAGCAGGAAGTAACGCTCGTGACCCTGTCCACGGACGCGGGCTGGGCCCCACACGTCCATGTGGAGAGTCTGCAGGGGAGCCTCTGTCGGAGGGAACTCGGAGGAGTGAGGAGGGGCGCGCTGCCGGCCCTCGACACAAGGAACACAGGTAGGGGCAGGCCTCGGAGGAAGGGGAGGGAGGGACCTGGGTAGACCCAAGACAAGGGTACGGGAGGCCATACCTCGAAGACGAGGCAGGGAGGGGTGACCAAGGCGGTGGTGCCAAAGGAGAGTCTCGTGCGACAGAGGACGACACGAGCAGGGGGCAGACGTAGGACTAGACCTGGACGCGGCAGCAAACACCTGACTAGACGCGGCTACCTGACCAGACGCAGAGACCGGAGGAGACGCAGTAGTCAGTGTGTACAGACTCGACCCAGGCCGACGAGTGAACGTGGCCAGGTGGCGGCCCGTCCGAGAGCAAGTGCACTGGGTCACACGCTGACCTCCAGGGGTGAACTGGTCAACCCACGCATCCTGGAGGTCAGCTCCACTCACCAGGTTCGTAGAGAACGAGGGGAGGTGGAGTCCCGACAGCAAGCCCGACGGGGCCGCAGGACACGGTAGAACCGTGGAAGAGTGCGCAAGGACTAGGCCCCCGGAGGGGTCAGCCAGGGAGACTGCGACAGGCTGACTGAGCGGCGTGAGTGTGGTGCTGTCTCGAAAGAAAGAGCGCGAAGCACCAGAGTCAGGTGTGAATGTGTGCAAGGCCTCAGAAGGTGTAGTACCAGAGAGAGCAGACTCACCAGCACCTGGAGAACCAGACTCACTAGTACCTGGAGCAGCAGACGCACTAGCACCTAGAGCAGTAGCCTCAATGCCCGGGTCGGGCGGGACACTCAGGTAACAGTCACCCTCAGCACTATCAGTCAAAGCATACATGGCAGCAAGGATAGCATCGAAATCAAGATCAAAGATAGCCACATTCTGCCTAAGCAGATCGCCCTAGCGAGGGAGCTCAACAGCGTCAGGAAACTGGGCGCGCCAGGCGTCAGTCAGGCGACCGAAGCAGCGCTGCGCAGTGTGTGGCAGCCCACACGTCTCCCCACGACGACTGCCGGTGCGAAGAACGTAAGTGCAGGGACCAGCACCCCCAGACCTCCCACGCCCAGCGTACCACTCACGAAGCTGCTGGGCCGACGGGGTCTCACGGGAACGCGGCTGCTGCTGGCGCTGGCTACCACCAAAGCCTCCACGCTGCGCGGCTGCACCTCGACCAGCACCATTGCCACCGCCACCTCCGCCACCGCTGCCGCTGCCTCCACCACCGCTGCCGCTGCCTCCACCACCTCCGCTGCTGCCTCCACCACCTCCACTGTCGCCACTGAAGCCCCCACTCCCGGCACCACCCCCACCTCCACCACCACCCCCTCCACCTCCTCGACCGCCTCCGCCGCCGCCCCCGCCATCCCCTCCACCACCCTTGCTCCCCTTGCCCTTGCTGTTGCGGCGCGTCCCACTAGGAGCAGACGCAGCCCCGACCTCCTCAGTGCCAACGAGGTTGACAGCAGCAGCAGAAGCAACAGAGGGGAGAAGGGGGACAGGGGAACACCCCTCAAAGAAACGGGTGCGACGGTCGCCGCGAGAAGCACCTACAGCAACGATACTCTTCTCAGCTGCAGCGAGGCGCTCCTCTAGCAGGTCGACAGTGAGCTCGGTGGGGCAAAGGGAGAGAAAGTGGTCCCTGACTGAAGCAAGGGAGTCAGGGAGGCGGGTGACTAGGTAGTAAAGAGTGGTGTACATGGGGGGGGGGTTCTTGGCACAGAACTCAGTGGGAAGGGCAGCGCGGTAGCGGGCGTCACTAGTGCGGAGGTGAGTAATGAGGTCGGCAACTGTGGCAAAGGCGGCAAGGTCAGGGAAAAGGTACGGCAGCATGAGGCAGCTGAGGGCAGCAGTGGCAGGGGAGGAGTAGCGCGCAACTACAGAGTCGTACAAAGACTGAGCAGTCTTGTACTGGCCAAAATGCACGCGCTCAGCAGGCGGCAGGTGACTACGAATAGCAAGACGAGCAACAGCGTCACGAGTGGTTCACTGCGAGCGAACCGTACTATCAGCAGTGGCAGCAGGAGCAGTAGAGACACCGGACATGTGATCGAAAAGGGATACCCCATCCCTAGAGTCACACGGAAAATATAGCTGCAGGTCGTCAACCCACAAGTCAAAGTCAACTGCACGCCCCTCAGCATCAAATGTGAGAACAGTAGGGCTAGCCATAGCAGCAGTAGAAGCAGTAGCAGTAGTAGCAGCAGTGGTAGTCAAAGTAGCAGTGGCAGCAGGAGCAGTGCAGGCAGGGCACTGCGGCTCAAAGGGCAGTGCGGCTCGGTAGGGCGGCGCGGCTCGGTGGGCGGCGCGGCTCGGCTGGGCGGCGCGGCTCGGCTTGGCGGCGCGGCTTAGCTCCTGGCAGCGCGGTGCAGCAGGGCGGCGCGGATGCTTTCTAGGGGTGGGTGCAGGGCAGGGCCGCGACAGCAGGGGCCGCGACTGCAGGGGCCGCGACAACAAAGGGGCCGCGACGGCTGGGGCCGCGACTGCAGGGGCTGCGACAGCAGGGGCCTCGACAGCAGGGGCCTCGACGGCAGGAGCCGCGACAGCAGGGGCTGCGACGGCAGGGGCCGCGACAGCAGTAGGTGCCAAGACGGCAGCAGGGGCCGCGACTGCAGCAGGGGCCGCGACGGCAGTAGGGGCCGCGTCGGCAGCTGGGGCCGCGACGGCAGCAGGGGCCGCGACGGCACCAGGGGCCGTGACAGCAGCAGGGGCCGCGTCGGCCGCAGGTGTCAAAAGTAGCAGTAGAAAGTAAGAATGAAGAAAGGAGGAGGGGTTTCACTAGCAGCAGTTGGGATACATATAGCAAACCCTAACAGGGTTGTACTCGCTATAGAGCACCCCACTACAGGCTAGATAATAACATTCTGACAGCAGGGGCCGCAACGGCAGTAGGGGCCACGTCGGCGGCAGGGGCCGCGACGGCTGCAGGGGCCGCCTCGGCAGTAGGAGCCGCGACGGGTTGGCTAGGGAAGGGCGCGCGACGGTGGAGGTAAGGCGGGCGCGAGGCGCGCTTCGGGCAGGGCAGGAAAAAAAAAATCTCGTGGTGGGCCCTAAAAAAAAACGTTCCCACGAGGGAACCTACTCTGAATACCATGTTAGAATAGGGAACGAATGAATGATTGAACTATAAAGCAGGTGGGTACAAGTAGCAAACCTAAAAGTGTTGTACCCTATACTATAAGAACTACCCCACTACAGCCTAAGCAGACTATAGCATATAAGTTTGACAGTGCCAAAGGAGGGTCTCGTGCGACAGAGCACGAAACGAGCAGGGGGCAGACGCTGGACTAGACCTGGACGCGGCAGAAAACACCTGACCAGACGCGGCTACCTGACCAAACGCAGTAACCGGAGGAGACGCAGTAGTCAGTGTGTACAGACTCAACCCAGGCCTACGGGTGAACGTGGCCAGGTGGCGGCCAGTCCGAGAGCAAGTGCAGTGGGTCACACGCTGACCTCCAGGGGTGAACTGGTCAACCCACAAGTCCTGAAGGTCAGCTCCACTCACCAAGTTCGTAGGGAACGAGGGGAGGTGGAGTCCCGACAGCAAGCCCGACGGGGCTGCAGGACACGGTAGAACCGTGGAAGAGTGCGCAAGGACTGGGCCCCAAGAGGGGTCAGCCAGGGAGACTACGACAGGCCGACTGAGCGGCGTGAGTGTGGTGCTGTCGCGAAAGAAGGAGCGCGAAGCACCAGAGTCAAGTGTGAAAGTGTGCAAGGACTCTGTAGGTGCAGTACCAGAGAGAGCAGACTCACCAGCACCTGGAGCAACAGACTCACTAGTACCTGGAGCAGCAGACTCACTAGTACCTGGAGCAGCAGACGCACTAGCACCTAGAGCAGCAGCCTCAATGCCCGGGTCGGGCGGAACACACAGGTAACAGTCACCCTCAGCACTATCAGTCACAGCATACATGGCAGCAAGGATAGCATCGAAATCAAGATCAAAGATAGCCACATTCTGCCTAAGCAGATCACCCCAGCGAGGGAGCTCAACAGCGTCAGGAAACTGGGCGCGCCAGGCGTCAGTCAGGCGACCGAAGCAGCGCTGCGCAGTGTGTGGCAGCCTGCACGTCTCCCCACGACGACTGCCGGTGCGAAGAACGTAAGTGCAGGGACCAGCACCCCCAGACCTCCCACGCCCAGCGTACCACTCACGAAGCTGCTGGGCCGACGGGGTCTCACGGGAACGCGGCTGCTGCTGGCGCTGGCTACCACCAAAGACTCCACGCTGCGCGGCTCCACCTCGACCAGCACCACCGCCGCCGCCACCTCCACCACCGCTGCCGCTGCCTCCACCACCCTCACCGCCGCCACCGAAGCCCCCACTCCCGCCACCACCCGCACCTCCACTGCCACCCCCTCCGCCTCCTCCACCGCCTCCACCGCCGCCCCCACCGTCCCCTCCACCACCCTTGCCCCCCTTGCCCTTGCTGTTGCGGCGCCTCCCACTAGGAGCAGACGCAGCCCCGACCTCCTCAGTGCGAACAAGGTCGACAGCAGGAGCAGAAGCAATAGAGGGGAGAAGGGGGACAGGGGAACACCCCTTAAAGAAAGGGGCACGAGGGTCGCCGCAAGAAGCACCTACAGCAACGATACTCTTCTCAGCTGCAGCGAGGCGCTCCTCTAGCAGGTCGACGGTAAGCTCGGTGGGGCAAAGGGAGAGAAAGTGGTCCCTCACTGAAGCAAGGGAGTCAGGGAGGCGGGTGACTAGGTAGTAAAGGGTAATGTACATGGGGGGAGGGTTCTTGGCACATAACTCAGTGGGAAGCGCAGAGCGGTAGCGGGCGTCACTAGTGCGGAGGTGAGTAATGAGGTCAGCGACTGTGGCAAAGGCAGCAAGGTCAAGGAACAGGTACGGCAGCATGAGGCGGCTGAGGGCAGCAGTGGCAGGGGAGGAGTAGCGCGCTACTACAGCGTCATACAAAGACTAAGCAGTCTTGTACTGGCCAAAGTGCGCGCGCTCAGAAGACGGCAGGTGACTACGAACAGCAAGGCGAGCAACAGCGTCACGAGTGGTCCACTGCGAGCGAATCGTACTGTCAGCAGTGGCAGCAGGTGCAGGAGAGACACCGGACGTGTGATCGAAAAGGGACACTCTGTCCTTAGAGTCACACTGAAGAAAGAGCTGTAGGTCGTCAACCCACACGTCAAAGTCAACTGCACACCCCTCAGCATCAAAGGTAAGAACAGTAGGGCTAGCCATAGCGGCAGTAGCAGCAGTAGCAGCAGTAGCAGCAGTGGCAGCAAAAACAGCAGTAGCGGCAGGAGCAGCACGGGCAGGGCAGTGCGGCTCAGTAGGGCGGCGCGGCTCGGCAGGGCGGCGCGGCTTAGTAGGGCGGCGCGGCTCGGCAGGGCGGCGCGGCTCGGTAGGGCGGCGCGGCTCGGCTCCTGGCGGCGCGGCGCGGCAGGGCAGCTCGGCTCGGAGCAGCGGCGCGGCTCGGCTGGGCGGCGCGGGTGCTTACCAGGGGCGGGTGAAGGGCCGCGACTGGGGCCGCAGCAGGGCAGGGCCGCCACTTGGCGGCGTCAGTGCAGGGCCGCGAGAGGGCGGCAGCAGGGCAGGGCCGCGACAGGGGCGGCAGCAGGGCAGGGCCGCCACTTGGCGGCGTCAGCGCAGGGCCGCGACAGGGCGGCAGCAAGGCAGGGCCGCGACAGGGGCGGCAGCAGGGCAGGGCCGCCACTTGGTGGCGTCTGGGCAGAGGTCGCGACGGCAGGGGCCGCGACGGCAGGGGTCGCGACGGCAGGGGCCACAACTGCAAGGGCCGCGACAGCAGGGGCCGCGACGGCAGGGGCCGCGACGGCAGGGGCCGCGACTGCAGGGGGCCGCGACTGCAGGGGCTGCGACGGCAAGTGCCGCGACGGTAGGGGCCGCGACGGTAGGGGCCGCGACGGGCCGTTAGGGCAGGGCCGCGACGGGCGGCTCTAGGGCAGGGCGCGCGATGGCGCAGGTGAGGCAGGCGCAAAGCGCGCTTTGGGAAGGGCATGAAAAAAAATCGTGGTGGCCCTTAAAAAAACGTTCCCACGAGGGAACCTGCTCAGAATACCATGTCATAATAGTGAAGGAAGGAATGACTGAATTAGCAAGCAGGTGGGTACAAGTAAGAAACCTAAAAGTGTTGTACCCTATATGAACTACCCCACTACAGCCTTGACAGACTATAGCATATATGTTTGACACCGGCGAATTTTCAAATGACCATGAATGAGACGTTTAGACCACTCTTAGATAAATGTGTGATAATTTACCTCGACGACATTCTCGTTTACAGTCGTGACAAGCAGCAACACTTAGCCGATTTAGAAGCAGTATTTAGAGTTTTAGACAAACACAGACTACTGACCAAGGGTTCAAAGTGCGAGTTCTTCCAGGATAGGCTAGAATTTTTTGGGCACGTTATTTCGGAGGCTGGAGTTGAAATCGACCCAAAGAAACTGGACACGGTACAAGCGTGGCACTCCCCGACGAACATCACAGAGCTGTCAGAATCCCAACCACTAGACCATTGGGATAAAAGGGCTTGTTTAGTAGCGGGTCAGTGCGCCCATAACCCCCCATGACAACGAGCCTATAACCCTTCCTTAGGATCAATCAGGGATCACCAGTGGACCTCTGACACACCCTCGCACTGGGATGCCCGAAGTGCACACACTGGGATTCGAACCCGAGACCGCTCTGATACCATGTCAGAATCCCAACCACTAGACCATTGGGGTAAAATGGCTTGTTTAGTAGCGGGTCAGTGCGCCCATAACCCCCCAGGAAAACAAGCCTGTAACCCTTCCCTAGGATCAATCGTGGATCAGCAGTGGACCTCTGACACCCCCCCGCACTGGGATGCCCGAAGTGCAGACACTGGGATTCGTACCCGAGACCTTCGCTCTGATACCACGTCAGAATCCCAACCACTAGACCATTGGGATAAAATGGCTTGTTAAGTAGCGGGTCAGTGCGCCCATAACCCCCCAGGACAACGAGCCTGTAACCCTTCCCTAGGATCAATCGGGGATCACCAATGGACCTCTGACAATTCGAACCCGAGACCGCTCTGATACCATGTCATAATCCCAACCACTAGACCATTGGGATAAAAGGGCTTGTTTAGTAGCGGGTCAGTGCGCCCATAACCCCCTAGGACAACGAGCCTGTAACCCTTCCCTAGGATCAATCGAGGATCACCAGTAGACCTCTGACAGGAGCTGCAGAGTTTTTTAGGGTTCGTTAATTACGTGCGCCGGTTCGTCCCCGACATGGCACGCTTGATTGTCCCGCTGACGGACTTACTGCGGAAGGGGGTCGCTTTTACGTGGGGGGAGAAAGAGCATGCTGCCTTCTCTACCCTGAAAAACGCTCTCTGTTCACCGCCCGTACTGCGCATCGCCGACCCACACCGCCCATTCGAAGTGGTTACCGACGCAAGCGACATCGCCATTGGAGCTGTACTCCTACAGGATTTTGGCAATGGGTTACAGCCCATCGCATACGAGTCACGAAAACTGCATCCGCCCGAGAAGAATTACCCGATACACGATCGCGAAATGCTTGCGATCGTGCATGCATTCAAAGTGTGGCGATGTTACTTGACCGGCGCCGACGTGACAGTACGGACAGACCATAAATCACTACAGTACCTCCGCGCACAGCCCCACCTCAACCCACAACATATTCGCTAGCTCGACTACCTCGAGTCAAATTTTCACTACACGGTCGCCTACAAAAAGGGGTAATCGAACATCGCCGACGCATTAACCCGGCCCACAGCCCAACTCCACGCCATACTACTCGCCCAGACTAGCCCACTACTGACGGGCCTATTTACCCACGGTTATCAGACTGACCAATTTTTCACAGGCGGAAATTCGCAGCAGTTTGTAGCGGCAAGAAGAGTCTATTATGTAAAAGCCGGCACCGATCGAATCTGGGTACCGGGCTACACGCTCCTACGGGAATTGCTGTTACAAGAGGCACACGACGGAGTCACCTCAAGCCATTTCGGAGTAGAAAAAACACGGCAGCAGCTGCAGCGGTATTATTACTGGCCCGAAATGCTGAGCGACGTGCAGCGACACGTGGCATCGTGTCCCACCTGCGAACTCATGAAATCATCATGGAAACGGCCGGCAGGGCAGTTGCAGCCGATACCACCCCCAGAGCGTGCTTGACGGTGATGATGGACTTCGTCACGGGGTTACCGGTCGGAGCAAGTGGGAACGACGCGATCTTGGTCGTCGTCGATTGGCTGACGAAAATGGCACATTTCACAGCCTGCAAAAAATCAACCACAGCCGAAAAATCGACCCGCCTCTTCATCTCAAACATCGTTCGACTACACGCGATACCAACAGCAATCATCAGCGACCGTGATACGAAATTTACCAGCAATTTCTGGCGGAACCTGTGGCAGCAGTCCGGCACGAGACTGCAGTTCAGTTCTTCGTACCACCCCGAGACCGACGGACAGACAGAACGGAAAAATCAGACCATGGAACAGTTAATCCGAGCCACGTGCGACGACCCGACCACCCGGGAACAGCAACTGCCACTCATCGAATTCGCGTACAACAACTCGCCATCCGCCACGACCCAACAGTCACCGTTTTACTTGAACTACGGACAAGACCCTACAGTACCCATGACCCCGAATCCCGACAACCCAATACCACGTGCGCAACAATTCGCAGAATTATTACAAACAGCACGAACCAGGGCAGCCGAGGCAATAAAAAAGGCCAACGTCATCGCTAAGCGCAACGCTAACCGCCACCACAGACCCGTCACTTACCAGCCCGTCGACTTAGTTTTACTCGACACTCAAAACCTCCACCTGCCCATAACCCCGAAACTCCGCCCCCGATATTGCGGGCCATTTCGCATCAGCCACATGATCACACATGTCACCGCCCACCTCCTCCTCCCTGCTGACTGGTACGTCAGCCCGTCCTTCCACGTCAGCCTGCTTCGCCCCTGCATCCCATCCACCAACCAACTGGCCCGAAATCGCCCGGCCAGCATGACACGACCACCGACAGAACCAGTCATCACGCCCGAGAAGATTATGAGCCACCGAGTTCGTGACCCACGAGGAGCTCGAAGGGTCGAATTCCTGATCCGCTGGAGAGACCGCACGCCCACCGAGGACAATTGGGTTCCTCTGGACAGAATCGAAAACCACCCTGTCCTCACCGAGTATCTGCGCAGCCGGAATTTCCGGGATGTACACGCGCTTTCATAAGAGAGGCCTCCTTAGAGGAGGGGGTAGTGTAAGGAAAATCCCTTTTCCTTACTTCGCGTCCCTGCTCAGCGCGTACACCACTGTTCCCGCCAACAGCACCCCACAATAATCCGTTACCACTCGCGACATTCGCCTCGACCCCATTCCCGCCACTGTTCACGATGTGACCCAACCTCACGGTTCGGTTGGTAACCCGCGCTCCGGACCTCCGCCTCGACATTCCCCAGCCTCGGCACCAGGCCCGTCGCGCACCCCATTTTCCCACACGTTACCGTTACCACTGTACAGTAGCTTCGCTAAATATTCTTCGCTCAATCCTTCGCTCATTGTATTCTTGTCTCGATAGTGCAATCCTCGCTCGCTGACTCAATTGCACTCGTAACAACAAGACACGAAATCATGTTCCAGGAAATCATGACAAAACACGAAATCATGTTTCACACACACAAGACCTTCCGTTGATCAACAAAACTAGCAGACACGTAATCCAATGGGAAACCCGCCACTGTCCAGAGACATGACCGACACATTCCCGCTCGCACGGCCACTCGTGTGATGCTGTAACGGATCGCCCTGTAGAGGAAGGGAGCCATGGCATCGTCGTTCATGTCGCAGGTGCGCGCTCTCCGCTCCTATCGCATGACTCCGCTCGCTCGTCCTCCTCCCGCCCGTCGCCCACCCGCCATCTCCGCCGAATCCGCTCCTGCCGTCCCCTTCTCCCGCCCACCCTGCTCCCCCGCCTCGCCGCGCTCTCTCTTCCGTCTCCTACCCTCGTTCACCACCACCACCTTGTTCCCTGCCTTCTGCGTCCGTCCCCTCGGCCTCCCGCCCCTCTGTCTGCCGCCCCACTGCCGCCCGCAGGTGCTGCTGCGCGTGCTGCGCGCGTACATCCGCGACGCCGATGGCGCGGCGGCGTCCGACCTCAGCGTGTCGCTTTCGGGCGGCTCCCTCACTCTCAGAAACTTCGAGCTCAACCTGCCAGGTGCGTCGCACGGAGTGGCGACATGTTCAGTAGTGGGTTATTCAGTAGGCCCAAGGCAAAGAGGAGGCGCGAGGAGCAGGTGTCGTCTTCGCATGGCCACGCTTGAAGCCCTCACATCGGCCCCCTTTGCATGGCTCTGCCAGCGTTCCGCACCACAACTCCCCATCGCTCCTCCTCACTCCTCTTACATCTTGCTCTTCCTCAGTCCCTGCTTCGCACACATCTGTGCGGCGAAAGCGGGTGCATGACCTGCACTGATTCCCCCCACACCGCCCTCATGCTCACAGAACCTTCCCCTACCCCCTCAAAGCCCCCCACCCCCCCGCGCCCACCCCCTACCAGTCCCCCCTCACGTGCGCGTGGCGGTACGGCGCGCGTGGGTGGGCGAGCTGCGGGTGAGCATCCCCTGGGCCGCGCTGGGCTCGCAGCCCGTGGCCGTGGCTCTGCACGGCGTGCGCCTGCACGTTGAGGCAACGGGGGGAGGGGGGGTTGGAGGGCAGGGGACGGAGGGGAAGGAGAGGGTGTGGAGTGGAGGGAATTGCGGTGGCAAGGGGGGCGAGGAGGGTGCAAGGGAAAGTGGGGGGGGCGGTGGGTGGCAGCAGGGGATGGGGCCAAAAGAGGGTGAGCGGGGCGGTGGTGGGGGCGAGAGGGGGGGCGATGGAGCAGGGAAGGAGGAGGAGGGCGGTGGGTGCAGCGACTCAGACTCAGAGTCGTGGCAGGGAAGCAGCAGCAGCGAGGCGGGGCATGCGAGGGAGGAGTTGGCGGAGCTGCTGGCGCTGGGGGGGCTGCGGGCGTTCCTGCAGCACACGCTGCTGAACGCCAGTGTGACTGTAACGGACGTGCACCTGCAGTACTCCACGCCCTCCGCTGTGCTGTCTTGGCGCTGCGATAAGCTCCTCCTTCACTCCACTGCATCTGACTGGACCCCTGCCTTTGTGGTACGCGCTGCTCCCACCCTCCTGCTGTGCTGCTTCTCCTATCCATTTATGCCCATCTTTCACTCGCACAGGTGTGACAGTATGGCAGCATGCGTGACATGCCACCCATAGCCCATAGCACTGCGCAACACGCATTGCATAATGCATCCCCATGCCTCCTCGCGCCCCTCATCTGCTCAGCATAGTGCTGCACCCCTCCCCCTCCAAGCGCCCCTGTGCCCTCGTGGCCTTGTCTGCAAGGCACACGCATTCATCTCTCCTCACATCCTTCCCAGCCACCAGAGGAAGGCGTGAGGAAGGTTCTGGAAGTTACTGGCCTGTCGGTGGATGTCGCAAGTACATCCAGCCAATCACACAACGCCACGTGTCAGGCCAGCCAAGGTCCGTGGAGCAAGGCTATGGCAAATTGCCCTCTTAATAGCATGCAAGCCGTTTTCCTGTGAGGCAGGCTCTAGTCCCCGTTCTGCTCCCCCCATCTGTCACTCATTGCTCGCCTTGTATGCCACTGTACCTGTGGCAAGTCCCTGAACCAGTGCATGCCATTTGGGATCAATCTTTCTCACCATTCACCCACTCGTCGCGATTATCACGTCCCTCGCCCCAAACCCACTCCCTCTGTTATTTGCCACCCAACCCAACCCCCCCTTCACGCCCACAACACTCCCCCCTCTCCACACGCTTCCCGCCAGTGCCGCTCCTCTCCGCTGTCTCCCTCACTTCCCGCATCGCCATCACCCCGCCCTGTGCTGCTCTTGCCCAGCCCCAGTGCGCCTGCCTCTCCCTCCGCCTGCTGCCCCTCGCCCTCTCCGCCTCGCCCTCCCACCTCGCTGCTCTGCTCAGCGCCGCACACTCATGCCGGCAGGCATGGGGGGGAGGCGCGGGGGCACAGGAAGAAGGGGCGGAGGGAGCGGGGGAAGCAGTTGGAGGGGGCGTGGAAGTGAAGGAGAAAGGAACGGAAGAGGGAGGCGGGCATGATGAGGGCAGAGGTGACAGCGGGGATGCGATGGGTGGGACAAGAGAAGCAGCTGAGAATCTTCTGGTATCAGCAAGTGAGGAGGGAGAAAAGGCAGCAAAGGAGAGGGCGGGTGGAATGATGGATGGGCGGCAGCAAGAAGGGCAGCAGGGGGGCCAGCAGGGGGGGCAGCAGAAGCAGGGATTGTTTCACAGCATGGGGCGCGCGATTGGGTGGGTGCAGCGGCTGTTTGTGGACGAGGAGGACGACGAGGCGAGCAGCGGCGGCGCTGCCGTTGCAGCCACGGGGCAAAGTGCGTTGTCAGTGAGAGCTGCTGCTGCAGCAGCAGCAGCGGGTGGCCGCTTGGAGAGTGAGGAGATCTGGGAGTGGGCCACGGGGTACGAGGCAGGTGTGCACTTTGACGTGGCAGCCACTGATTGGTCCGTCGCTGCGCTGCTAGAGGGCGCTGATCTGTCCCTTGTGAGCAGCGTGGGCGGCGGCATGGATGGCAGTGGTGGCGCATCCGTGTGCTGTGAGGGCGATGCCGTCGGCCTCAGTGCAGAGGAATGCCACGGAGCACCTGCGCCTCCAAACCTGGACGCGGACCTTGCCAGCCCAACCTGCCATCCGAAGCTGGAGTGCAGGCTCGGGGCCGTGCTGGTGGAGGCGGAGGGGCGGGGCAGGGCGGTGCAGGCAGCGAGTGTGAAGGTGGGGCCCGTGGCAGTGGCTGTGGCAGTGCCTGGGAGCAGCACTTCAGGTGCCTCTTTAGGTGCCTCTTCAGGGGCCAATACGCATGTTCCTTCTGGTGGCTCGGATCCTGCAGCAGTAATACCGTCATCTCTCCGTCCTCTTCTCCGCCTGCACTCGCGGCAGCAGACAGGCGAGGCAGGGGCAGCAGCAGTGGGGGGCCGAGGGGAGGGCGCGGTGGGGTCGTATGGGAGCTTGCAGGCGCCGCTGCTGCACTCCCTCGCCCCCCTGGCGGCCGTGCTACCCGCACACACTGCTGCAGCTGCAGGGGGGGAACGCCGGGTGGGTGCAGGCGGGGCGGGAAGGAGAGGGGCAGCAGGGGTTGGCGGGGGTCATGGAGGAGGGAAGAGAGGTGAGGAGGACGAGGGGGTGGGGGAGTGTGAGAAGGGGTGGAGTGTGGAGGGAGTGTGGTGGCGCGGGGTGCGAATGGTAGAGGCGTTTGAAGCTTCGCAGGCTGCTGGGCCTCTGGGGCTCACTGCTGACATCAGCCTCTCCCTGCACGTGGGACTCGTGGCAGTCTCCTATTGGCCAGGCATGTGCAGCAGTGTGCTGCGGTGGTGGCAGGACGTGCGGGCATGCGGTGGTGGAGGAGGAGCGGGGGATGTGGGAGGGGCTGTGAGAGGGGAGGGGCGCGTGGGCCAAGAGGAGCCCAGCGCCCGACCCGCTGCCTGCCCACCGCCGCTCGCCCCCTCTCCGTCGTCCCCGGGCCGTGACCGGTGGTTGCAGTGGGTGGTGCGGGTGAGCAGCAGCGAGGTGGGTGTGGATGGCGTGTCTGTGCAAGTGGGTGGTGGGTGTGTGCGGGGCAGCTGTAGCTTGGAGCAGACAGCAGTGCAGGGGCAGACGCAGGAGCAGCAGCAGCAGCATGCGGAGGGGGAAGCAGGGCAGACGGGCAAGGCCAATACAGCAGAGCGGGGCAGCACAGGGTGGAGTGGGCAAGCGAGTGAGGGTGAGGGTGAGGGTGAGGTCGAGGGTGTGAGTGTGAGCACGGGGCGAGTGGCGGTGTGGAAGAGGCCAGCGCGATGGGTGGGGGAGGATGGCAGGGCGTGCGAGGGCAGCAGGGCGCGGGTGGCGCTGGTGGTGCAGGCACACATGCACTCGCTCGAACATGGTCAGGTACTTCCCCCCTTCCCCCCTTGCCTCCCAACCACCACCCTCACACGTCTCCCCTCCTGCCCTCTATCAGGCTTGCAAAGCTGCAGCTGGGTTGTTGTGGAATCGTGACTCCCCTGTCGTCCCCTCACCTTGCCGGGCAAGCCTTGCCCTGTCCGCCATGCCCCCCATGCCTCACCTCCCGTGCATGCGCCCTCCCCTCCGCCCATGGCAGCTGTGCTCCTCCACGCTGCTCCACCCGGCCTCTCTCCGCATCGACTGCACGTGGGCTGCTGCTGGCCCCCCCTCGTCACACGCCTCCCTGCCACCACCAGCACTGGCAGATCCACTAGGGCTGGCAGGAGTGGCAGCAGCAGCGCCCCCAACTGGATTTCCAGCACTAGCAGTGCCGCTGCCACACTGTAATGCTTCTGTAATGGGAGAGGGGGGCGAGGGCGCGGTGGAAGCAACTCTGGATGCCGTCTCTCTGCATGTCTCTCGCACCCACGCCGCTGCTCTGCTCGCCATGGCTGCTGCCGCCCTCACAGACGTGAGCTGCAGTGGGGGTGGCGCTGCTGCGGCCACGGCTTCAACAGCAGAGCCACAAGGCGCAAGTGCAGCAGGGTCAAGTGCAAGGGAGCAGGCAGGCGCTGCCATGCCAGCCATGCCAGCCATGCCAGCCATGCCAGCCATGCCAGCAAGCAAGCTGCAGGGCCTGGCGAAGCACGCACGTGTACTGGAGGCTGCTGCTGACGTCATGTCTACATGGAGCCACGTGGCATCATTATCATCATCAGCAGCAGAGCCCCCCAACGACTCCCCCTGGTGCTGCCAGCACGTGCAGCAGCAGGTGGGGTCGTTGTGCCATGTGCGGGCGTGCAGTGTTGTGCTAGCAGTGGGGTGGCACAGCGGCCGCTCACAGCCCGCCAGCCCCACACAGCAAGAGACGTGGCTGCAGCAGGCGGTGCTGCGAGGGCAGGCGCATGGAGGGCAGGCGCATGGAGGGCAGGCGCATGGAGGGCAGGCGCATGGAGGGCAGGCGCATGGAGGGCAGGCGCATGGAGGGCAGGCGCATGGAGGGCAGGCGCATGGAGGGCAGGCGCATGGAGGGCAGGCGCATGGAGGGCAGGCGCATGGAGGGCAGGCGCATGGAGGGCAGGCGCATGGAGGGCAGGCGCATGGAGGGCAGGCGCATGGAGGGCAGGCGCATGGAGGGCAGGCGCATGGAGGGCAGGCGCATGGAGGGCAGGCGCATGGAGGGCAGGCGCATGGAGGGCAGGCGCATGGAGGGCAGGCGCATGGAGGGCAGGCGCATGGAGGGCAGGCGCATGGAGGGCAGGCGCATGGAGGGCAGGCGCATGGAGGGCAGGCGCATGGAGGGCAGGCGCATGGAGGGCAGGCGCATGGAGGGCAGGCGCATGGAGGGCAGGCGCATGGAGGGCAGGCGCATGGAGGGCAGGCGCATGGAGGGCAGGCGCATGGAGGGCAGGCGCATGGAGGGCAGGCGCATGGAGGGCAGGCGCATGGAGGGCAGGCGCATGGAGGGCAGGCGCATGGAGGGCAGGCGCATGGAGGGCAGGCGCATGGAGGGCACACGTGGCTGAAGGTGTCCGTTGAGTCTCTATCGGTGGAGGCACTGCATGCACTCAGGTGTGGGTGGAGGCACTGCATGCACTCAGGTGTGGGTGGAGGCACTGCATGCACTCAGGTGTGGGTGTGTGCCGCCTGCCATCACACGAGATCTCTATCTCGTCTCCTCTGTGTCCGCTGTGTGTTTGTTGCCTCACTCCGATTTCACCACCTACAGTGTACCTAGTGCTTCTCATCCTATTTGCGTGTCTCTCATCTCCCACTCATCCCTCACATTCCCACCCACTCCGCTCCGCCGCCCTCCGCCCAGCCTCTCCCTACAGCCGTCCCCCCCCGCCTCAGCAGCCCTATCCGCGTCCCTGCACTCATCCACGGGTCCACGCCCACCCATGCGCCCTGCCACGTTGCCACCCGCCACTCACGCTGCTGCGGCGCAGCACGGCCACTCAGGCACCAGCGCTGCTGCAAGTGGTGCTGACGTCACGCTGCACTTGGGTGACGTCATGCTGGTGGTGTGGGCGGATCCGCTTGTGCACTTGCACGGGCTCATGGCTGCTGGCAGTGCGGTGAGAGCGCAGGAGGGCGAGGTGGAGAGCGGGGCAGGCAGGTGGGATGGAGAGGGGCGAGGAGAAGCAGGGGCGCACGGGGAGAGGGGAGCAGGCAGAAGAGGCGGAGGGGGACATGGAGGAGGAGGAGGGGGAGAGGTTGCAGGCGGCGGAGTGGGGCCAGCAGCGCGGGTCACAGTAGGTATGGGCGTGGTGCAGGCAGCGGTGCAGCGCGGCAGTGTGAGCGTGGTAGCGGGCCCTTTCAGGGCTCAGAGGGGTCACAGTAGTGGCAGCACGCACAGTGGAGGGGGTTGCAGTGGGGGCCAAGGGGGAGGCGTTGGGGCGAGGGGGAAGGGTATGGGAGGGCATGGCGTGTGGGTGGCAGTGGGGCGGGCGGGCGTGAGAGGGGTGTCTGTGTGCGTGAATGAGGGGCGCGGTGGGAGCGCTGCAGGGGGAATGGTGGCGCGCAGGGGTGAGGGCGGAGGGGAAGAGTCCCCTTTGCTGTGTGTGCAGCGGGTGTGGGTGGACCTGGGCACGGCGTGCCTGCCCTGCTCGCCTGCCCCCACGCCCCTCACCACGATGGAGGAGAGCGACGGCGCTGCAGGGAGCACACAGGCGGACACGTGGCTGCGTGCGATTGGCTCAGAGGGCCTGGGTGCGCTGGTGCAGGTGGAGGGAGTGACGGTAACGGGGGGAAACGCAGGGCCATGCGAGCAGGCAGTGCAGCAGCAGCAGCAGCGGTGGCAGCCTGAGAAGGGGCGGTGGCAGTGCAGTGAGCACACTGGAGGGCCATGCGATGAGAGTCCCCGCGATCTTGACCTGCTGGTGGGTGCTGCATGCGCCCCTCGTTTCCCCCTCCCGATATTCCCCCCCTCGTATCTCCCTTTCCACAGCTCTCATTTGGAAATATTTCTTGCTTCGACTCATACCCAGGTGCCTCTCTCCCGTCTTGCAGCCTTCCTCTCTGACCGCCAATTCTTCCCCAATTCCACTTTACTCACTCTCCTCGCTTTCGCCCTGCTTTCCTGCGTTCCTTACCACCCGCCTGTGTGCACTGCAGGTGGAGCGGGTGGGCGTCACTCTCTCACGCCATCAGGTCGACACCCTCCTGCTGCTGCGCCGCCACCTCACCACCTCCCTGCTGCGCCCACCTGCCACCACTGGTACCACCACCCAGCAAGGCAGCCGGGGAAGCCAGGGCGGCACGGAGAGAGGCAACAGCAGCAGCAGAAGGTACGGCGGTGCAGTGGCACGTGTCAGCATGCGAGTGGTAGAGTGCACAGCAGCCGTGCCCCTGTGGGCGGCAGCCAGCCCCCCGGCAGTCAGCAGCGCCTTCCACGGCGCCCACTCGGCCCACCGTGCCTCCTCGCACATCCGCGCCATTGTTTCTGACTGCTGCCTCTCTGCCTCCGTAGCCCCACTCCTGCCGCCCACACGCAACAAGCCCCCTGCTGCTTCCTCCTCAGGTGCAGCAGCAGCCGTCCCCATGGCGCATGGCAGGGTGGGGCGAGTGGCAGTGGAGGCGGTGAGGGAGGGCAGGCGCCATGCAGGAGCACCCAGAACGATGGGGCTTGCGCTTGCAGGGGCGGCTGAGCAGCGCTTCACTCTGCTCACCCTGCCGCACACTGCACCGCCTTCCTCCCCCGCCCCTCACCGCCCCTCACCACCTGAATATCCTGCTGCACCTGCAACCCCGCCAGGCGTGCCCCCCCAGCAGCCTCCTCCGCCTCGCAGTCCTGCACGTCCTGCTGCTGCTGCAGCCGCCCCTGCAGGCATGACGTGGAGAGTGGTGGAGGGGGAGAAGCTGTGTGGTGGTGGCACGGGGGGCACGGAGGGCACAGGGGGCAGGGTGCAAGGAGGCTCCGACTCGGGGGCAAGAGAGGAGAGGGGGCGGTGGTGGGTGGAGATGGAGGCGCAGCCCTTGATGGTGGCTGCTGACGCTCAATTCGCCCACGAGGTCACTGCCCGCCCGCCCGCCTGCTCTGCTCTGCACACTGCTCTCTCTTCTCTCTCGTTCCACTCGCCGTGTCTCCAGCTGTACAGTACAGCTGCTGCCCTGCCTCGTTTGAAAGGCATCACTCACCTCTGCTCATGCGGAAACTGCACACTGTCCTTCCACCACCTGTTTTTCTGCACCAGTCACCATTGTTCGCCCTTCATTCCGCTCCCTGTTCTGCGCTCCCTGTTCTCCCATCTCCCACCGCCCGCAGGTCATGGCCACGCTGTACGACGTGCTCCCTCGCCTGCGCGCCCCACTGCCATTGCTCTCTCCTGCATGTCAAACAGGGTGGGGCGCTGCCTGCTCCTCCGCCACCCACGGCACCCAGCATCCAGCAGGGATGCCCTCGGAGCACGGCGCACACACGCCACTCCACCCCCACGCACAGCAGCAAGCAGCGGCTGGACGGGGGGAGGGCAGTGCCGCACCACCCAGCGGGTCAGTACCCGTGCCCCGGCTGTGGGGCGTGAAGGTGGCGAGTGGAGGCGCTCTCATCTCACTGCTCTCTGCCTTTGAAGCCTTTCAAGGGTGTGAAGGGTCACCCACCCCTGACAGTGACACTCCCCACACCCACAAGCCATGCCCATCGTCCCCACCACCTGCCTGTGTGTCGTCCCCCTCAGCGCTGTCCCGCCTGCCGCGCCTCTCCATCTCCTCCCACTTCGTCGCTCACGAAGACCCCCAACCCCACCCACCGTGGCAGGGGGACGCGCAGCAGCATGGCGAGCAGCCAGGAGAGCAGAAGGAGAGGGAGGGTGTGGCGGGGGGGGCAGGAGTGTCGGTGGAGTTGGAGAGCTGCACGCTCACCCTCTGCCTCTCGCCCTCGCTGCGAGACATCCGCCGATTCGCAGGCACCCACGACGCCTCCTGCCCGGGCCGCATCATGCTCCCCCACACATCACCCACCACGCACTCCTCACACCCCCCTTCGCACCGACCCCCACCGCCCTTCCTCGTCCCCACAATCGAGCTCCGGTCGGCCCACACGGCCGTGCGTCTGCTCAGCACGGACCTCCTCTCCAGCCCCACGCTGCTCTCACACGCCCACACCACCGCACTGCACCTCACAGCCCTGGGCGCCCCCTTCCCCCTGCGCCTCACCATACACACTGACTTCGCCTCGCCCCGCCTCTGCCCCAAGGTGCTGCTGCCACTGCTGCGCCTCGCCAGGTCCCTGCGGGATGCGTGGGCGGCAGCGAGGGCCGTGCGGGTGGCGTATGAGGTGCAGCTGGGCGGCGAGGTGCAGGGTGCGCCGAGTGACGACCTGCGCAGTGGGGCTTTTGAGTGCAGCAGAGGGGAGGGGAGGGTGCAAGGGGGGGTGGCGGGGTGGGAGGAGGTGCGGGCGGGGCAGGTGGCGTGGGGCGAGGGCGTGGCCAGCAGAGACAGGCCGCTCAGCAACAGCTGCTTTGGGGGCGGCTGGATCGCATGGCGGTATGTTTATGGCATGGCATGTGCCGGGCATGGCATGTGCCGGGGATGGCATGTGCGTGGCAAGGCGGTTCATGGGGTCAGGCATGAGCAAGAACTAGGACCCTGTCACGAACTGCCTCGTCACGGCTCGCAACTTATTCTATTAATTTTCTTCCCCTAGCATCACATCGCTGTACCGTTCAATGGATCTGTTCTTGAAATACTCGCTCGCCCTCGCCCTCCTCACGTGCTTGTCTTGCCCAGCCATGCATGAGCGTATAATCCCAATACTGCCATGCATGAGCGTATAATCCCAATACTGCCATGCATGAGCGTATAATCCCAATACTGCCATGCATGAGCGTATAATCCCAATACTGCCATGCATGAGCGTATAATCCCAATACTGCCATGCATGAGTGTATAATCCCAATACTGCCATGCATGAGCGTATAATCCCAATACTGCCATGCATGAGCGTATAATCCCAATACTGCCATGCATGATCGTATAATCCCAATACTGCCATGCATGAGCGTATAATCCCAATACTGCCATGCATGAGCGTATAATCCCAATACTGCCATGCATGAGCGTATAATCCCAATACTGCCATGCATGAGCGTATAATCCCAATACTGCCATGCATGAGCGTATAATCCCAATACTGCCATGCATGAGCGTATAATCCCAATACTGCCATGCATGAGCGTATAATCCCAATACTGCCATGCATGAGCGTGTAATCCCAATACTGCCATGCATGAGCGTATAATCCCAATACTGCCATGCATGAGCGTATAATCCCAATACTGCCATGCATGAGCGTATAATCCCAATACTGCCATGCATGAGCGTATAATCCCAATACTGCCATGCATGAGCGTATAATCCCAATACTGCCATGCATGAGCGTATAATCCCAATACTGCCATGCATGAGCGTATAATCCCAATACTGCCATGCATGAGCGTATAATCCCAATACTGCCATGCATGAGCGTATAATCCCAATACTGCCATGCATGAGCGTATAATCCCAATACTGCCATGCATGAGCGTATAATCCCAATACTGCCATGCATGAGCGTATAATCCCAATACTGCCATGCATGAGTGTATAATCCCAATACTGCCATGCATGAGCGTATAATCCCAATACTGCCATGCATGAGCGTATAATCCCAATACTGCCATGCATGAGCGTATAATCCCAATACTGCCATGCATGAGCGTATAATCCCAATACTGCCATGCATGAGCGTATAATCCCAATACTGCCATGCATGAGCGTATAATCCCAATACTGCCATGCATGAGCGTATAATCCCAATACTGCCATGCATGAGCGTATAATCCCAATACTGCCATGCATGAGTGTATAATCCCAATACTGCCATGCATGAGCGTATAATCCCAATACTGCCATGCATGAGCGTATAATCCCAATACTGCCATGCATGAGCGTATAATCCCAATACTGCCATGCATGAGTGTATAATCCCAATACTGCCATGCATGAGCGTATAATCCCAATACTGCCATGCATGAGCGTATAATCCCAATACTGCCATGCATGAGCGTATAATCCCAATACTGCCATGCATGAGTGTATAATCCCAACCCAATGCTCCCCACTTCTGTTGCCCCCCCCACCCCCCCCGCTCCCCTCCCTCCAGCTACCCCTACCCGCGTGCAGTGCACCAACTGGTCATCACCGCACCTCTCCTCACTGGCCCCCTCGCTTGGCGGCTGCCCTCGGTGGCGCTGCGCCTCGCCCGCTTCCACCCCGCCCACCGGGCCTTCCACGACGCCCTGCCTCCCGTGCTCTGCCCGCCCTCCCCCTCGCCCTGCGCTCTGCATGCTGCTCACGCCACCTGCCATGCGTGCCCCGCGTGCCGCCCCATCGTGGTGGAGCCGGAGCAGGTGGAGGGGGAGGGGGAGGGCGAGGCGGACCTGTGGCTGCTCTCGTGGTTCGTGCCGCTCAACCCCGCTGACGTCATGCACCCCTCCGCACCCGCAGGTCACCACCGCGCTCACGCTGCCATGCACACTCCCGCCGGGTCCACTGCTGACACCGCCTCCTCTGCACCCACGTGTGTCCCCTCTGCCTCGCTGGCCGAGGCGCTCTCTCTGCTCTCCACCGTGTACGGCTCGCCCGCTGCTGCCACCATCACTGCCGCCGTCACCACTGCTGCCGCCTCACCCCACGCCCCTGCCACCCAGGGCATGCCGCGCGCCTTCCCCACCCTGCCTGCGGGCCCCATGCTAAACGCCCCCCTGGACACGCACGTGCTGCCCGCCTCACTGCTGCTCGCTCGCCTGCTCATCAACCCCACCTGCGCCGGCCCCCACACGCGCCCGCGCCTGCCTTCGCCGCCCCTCGTGCCGTTCCTGCGCATTGGGTTCGGCGGGCGGCTGGTGGTGGTGCGGGTGGTGGAAGATGTGGATGCGGGCGAGGGGCGGATGAGGGAGGCGGTGGTGGTGGGAGGGGAGGGCGTGCGCGTGTGCGTGCACATGTGGAGCACGCGCATGTGGGCAGTGCATGCTGCTGCCACCGTGTGCGCCGATGCCGTTGATGCCAGCGACCTCTCTCAGGTTGGTGGGGAGGGGTGCACGAGGGGCACACAGCCAGGCTGGCACATGCATGGGTGCAATTGAAATCAACTCTCAACACATCACTTTCTCACACGCCGTTTGTACCCCCCTCCCTCTCGTCGTACTCGCTGCTCGTTTCTTCACCCGTGCCGCTCCCATCCCCTTCCCCTCAGCTGCCACTGCTGGAGCCCGTCCCCCTGCGAGCATCACTGGGCGTGCTGTGGAAGCCCTTCTGGTCGCCCGCTCTGCTCTCCCGCCACCACCGCCACCCCCCCCGCTCCTCCCTCTTCTCCCCTCCCCACCCCGCCTCACCCCTTCGCCAGCCCTCCTCTCCCCCTCACGCCCACTCCTCCTACTCTTCCCACTCCTCCCCCTCCCCGCCCTCCTCGCCCCGTGCCCCGTGTGTGCCGCGCGACCCCTTGGAGCTGCACACGCCACCGTCCTCGCTGGGCATGGCGGTGGGCGTGCATGCGGGGGGGTATGCATGGGACAGCTCGCGGGGGGGTGGGCGAGGCAAGGCTGGACGCTGTGGCAGGGGCTGTGTTGCAGGCAGCAGTGGCAGCAAGGGGGGTAGCAGTGGGGGTGGGGGCGAGGGGGGCGAGGAGCATGGGGCGACGGTGCATGTGAGGGTGGCGTCCCTGAGAGCGCTGCAGCGCCTGCTGCTCGCATGGACGGGACAGGGGGGACAGGCAGGCACCGGGCAGGGCGAGGTGGGTGGAGGTGAGGAGGGGTCGGGGGAAGAAGAGAAGAGGAGAGAGGAAAGAAGTGAGGTTCAGCAGGAGGAGATGAAGGGAAATGGGAGAGTGCAAGAGAGTGAGGAGAAGGGGTTGGCTTCGGGGACGAGTGAGGTGGATGAGGGTGGTGCAGCAGAGGCGGTTGAAGGGGCGGTGGAGGAAAGCCCAAGAGGACTGCCATCACAGGCGTCGTCCTCTCCCCCCCTCCTCGCATCCTCATCCCCTCCTCTATTCGGGTACACTGTGGAGAACAGATGCCCCGTGCCTCTCCAGCTGGGCCAGCACGGCACACAAGAGGCCATCGCCCTGCCGCCCGGCTGCTCACTAGGCTACAGCTGGTGCCGCCCACCCTCGCTTGTGCCGGGCGCCGTGTGCCAGCTGCATGCGCGCGTCGGCCAATGGGAGGGAAAGGGGTGGGGAGATGGGGCACAAGGTGCAGAGAGGAGTGATGAAAAGTGTGTGGGGGGAGGGAAAGAAGGAACGGGGTGGGAGAGGGTGAGCATAGGAAGCGATAGATGGAGTGCGCAGCATGCATGTGGAGCAGCTGAAAAGGATGACATGGCACGTGGTGATTGGTCGGCGCCATTTGAGGTCGCCTGGCCCTCTCTCTCCCACGCCCTCCTCTCCCCCTCCCTCTCCTCTACGCCAACTGCATTCTCCCCTGGTTCCTCTGCTGCCACCTCCTCTCGTTCCACCCCCACTACTGTATCTGGCCCGGGTGCCAACCCTAGGAGGCAGGCTCGGGGGTGGTCGGTGCGGCTTGGGGTGCCTGGAGGGTTGGAGGCATCCATGGGTAGCGGTGGGGGGATGGGGAGCGGAGGTGGGGGGGAGGGGGAGCCACGAGGATGGGCGTGGTCGTCTACCGTGCTGGTGCGGGGGGAGGGGGAGGCAGAGGGGGGGAGGTCAGGGGGTGGGGGCAGCAGTGAGCGGGTGTCCATCGTGACTCTCAGCACACACGGCCCTTCGCACCTCCACTGCCTGCTCTCCGTCTCCCACGTCCCCCTCCCATCAACCCACCCACCTTCTTCTCCCACCGCCTCGGCTCCCTCTCAGGCCGCCTGCGAGCTCCCCTCACACACCACGCACCTCTCTGTGCTGCCCGCTGCCCTGCTCTCCAACCGCACGCCCTTCCCCCTCCACTTCCTCCTTCATGACCCCCCCCCTGCCCCTCCCCCTGCCCCTCCCCCTGCCCTGCGCCCATCCTCGCTGCACCACACTCCCTTCAGCCTGCCAGCCTCGGCTGGCCTGTGTCCCCTCGGTGCCACCTGCCTGCCCCTCACGCTCTTCCCCTGGCGACCCCTCCTCTCCTCCTCGCCCTCTCTGCCTGACTCCTCTGCTTCCAGCAGCAGCAGCGGCAGCAGCAGCAGTGAGAGTGAGAGGGACAGTGAGGAGAGTGATGGTGGCGTGGGTGATGGTGGTGTTGCATCGAAGCAGCGGCAGAAGCAGAAGCAGAGGAGGACGAGGGGGAAGGCAAGAGGCGAACGGGTAAGAGGAGGTGGTGGGGAGGACGGGTGGGATAGGCGGCTGGCAGCGCTGGGAGGAGTGCGCCTGGGCATGGCGGCACGTGCATGTGCTGCTGATGCAAGGCAGCAAGGGGCAGCAGCAGCAGCAGCAGCAGCAGCAGCAGTGTGTGGCAGTGAGCAGCGCTACCAGCACAACCAGCACCACCAGCACCCACATGACGAATCTTCTCTGCCTGCTCGCCCCTCCCATTCATGCCCGCTGCTGTGGTCGCCCCCCGTGCCTCTCTCCCGCTTTGCTGTCGCGCAGCGCTTTCTCCTCCCCGACCCTTCTGGCACCTGCCACGCCACCCTCCTCACCGCCTCCCTCCTGCCCTCCGCCAGCCAATCAGAGGGCGCCACATGGCAGCCACACCTGGTGGTGCACGTGGATGCACAGCCACAGTGGCGCATTGAGAACGAAACGGGCGTGTGTGTGGACGTCAGGGGGGCGGATGATGAGGCAGATGCCTTTGTAGCGCGAGTGGGGCCGAGGCGATCCCTTGCCTTCCATGCTGCCGCCCTGCCTCTCCCCACCCCCTCTTCCACGGCTGGCTCTGCAGCTGTTGCCACTGCCAACAATGACAGTGCCGCCGATGCAAGGTGCAGCGATGGGAGTGGCAGTGGGGAAAGTGAGGGAGGGCGTGAGGGGTGTGAGTGGATGCAGGCGGGGGTGGTGGGCGGGATGGCCATTAAGAAGCGCAAGTGGCATCACCGCTCACAGCATCACGGCAAGCAGAGACATGTGCATGCACCACCAATGACACTCAATGCATTGAATCTGGACGAGGAGACGGACGATGCCCTCATGGCGCACATTCAGCGCATCTCAGCTGATGGGTGCGTGGCACAGGGGAGCAAAGGGGGCCATGCAGCAGCAGGGGGCATCTGCGTGCGGGTCGAGGGGGCGCAAGAGTGGAGCGAGCCCATCACAGTGGGGAGAGGGGAGAGGGGGGCAGGGGAGGGTGAGTCGGAGCTGTTGCTGCACGTGCCGTGTGGCGGCATCAGCGGGGCGGTGGAGGGCGGGGGGCACTGGCTGCTGCTGCACGTGTGTGTGTGGAGGGAGGGCGCCACCGCTGTGTGCCGCATCGCCCATGCCGCCTCTCGCCCTTCCAGCCCCTTCGCTCTGCCCCTGCCTGCCTGCACCATGCCCCCTGCCATGGCGCCTCTGCCCCCTGCTGCTCTGCACGTGGGTCTGCAGCGAGAAATCAGCTACGCCAAGGACATGCGGCATGACTCACCGCAGCAGCTGCAGCAGGGTGCTTTTGCTCCCAGCCACTTGCAAGCTGCACACCCCACGTCACGAACATATTCCCCATCTCGCCCATTCCACTCGCCCTCCTCCCCACCTTCCCTTGCATCCCCCAATTCCCCCGCCTCCCCGTCCACCCCTCTCACTCCCCCCACGCCCCACCCCACCACCTACCTCCTCCTGCGCTCGCACACACTCTCCCTCGCCCTGCCTTCACTCCACCTCGTCCTCTGGGACGACCTGCGCCGCCCTCCCTCCTCGCCACACCTGCCTGGGAACAAGACAAACGATGCCAGTCGGAGAGACAATGATGAGAGTGACAATAATGAGAGTGACAGTAATGCGAGTGACAGTCTGTTCCGTGATGCCTCAGCCATCTGCCTCGTGTCCCTCTCCTCCCTGCACGCATCGCTCTCCCTCCTCCCGCCTCGCTCCCTCTCGCTGCTCGGTATTGGGGCTCACAGGGGAGCAGCCAGTCACAGCATGCCACGTGGCATGCACACACATCCCTTACCACCAGCGCCACCAGCGGTGGGCATGGTGTACGTGGTGCAGTGCGGTGTGGGGTCGGTGCAGGCGCACAACCTGCTGCCTGGCGCCCTCCTCCCTCTCCTCCTCAACATCCGCCCTTCCTCTCCCACCACTGGCTCAGCTGCTGGTGGGAAGGGTGAGGCGGGAGGTACAGGGAACAAGGAGAGGGGAGGGGGTAGACAAGTGGAAGGCGAAGGAGAGGAGCACAAGGCAGCAGCAGGGCATAGAAATGAGAAGGGGGAGGAAGGGCAGGCAGCAGTGCAGGTGGAAATCGTGTTGTCACAGCAGCCGTTGCAGCATTTGACAGGAGGGTGGAGTATGGGAGATGAGAGGGTGCAGAGCAACCAGGGAGTGGAGCGGGTGTGCTATGTGACGGGTGTGGAGGCGGTGCATGTGAGCGTGGCGCACGTGGATGCATGCGCTGATGACTGCCTGCTCTCCGCCCTCTCCCACTACGCACCCATCGCCATCGCCTTCATGCAGGGCAGCAGCCAATCAGACGGTGCCGCATGGATGACACATATGCAGGGATCAGATAGTGAAAGGCGATCAGGATTGCAAGCCAGCACACAAGGTTCCACAGCCACGCACCCTGTCCTGCCCTCCGCGCTGCCCTCATCAGACACAGCTCTCATCCGCCTGCTCGCCCTGCACCGCCTCCTCTCCACCCCGACCCCCCGCCTCCCTGACATCGTCCTTGCCACCACTCCCTCTCTCTACCTCGGCCGCTTCCGCATTTCCCCTCTCACTCTCTCCCTCACTCTCCGCATCTCCTCCCCTCTCCCTCTCGACACCACCGCCACACCACTCTCGCTCTCACCGCTCCACCTCCCACCTCTCCTGTCCCCACGCGCTGCCCTCGCGCGTGTGGTGCTGGCGCACTACATAACGGAGGGGCTGCTGTGTGTGCCGCGCGTGATCGCCTCGCACCACCTGCTGCTCAACCCGCTCGGCCTGCTGCACAGCGTGCGAGCTGCCTGCTGCGACCTGCTGCTGCTGCCCGTGCAGGGCTCGCTGCACGCGGGGCCACACGGGCTGCTGGTGGGCGTGGGGCGCGGCGGGCTGGCAGCGTGGCGCCACGTGTCGCAGTGGACCGTGGCGTCGCTCTCTGGCTTCTCCTCCAGTGTCGGCCGGCTTGTCAGGCGGGCTTATCTTGGAGAAAGGGGAGGTGGAAGCAGAGGCTTGGTAGGGAAGGGGGGGCATAGAAGCGGCACTGGTGGTGCACATGGGAACAGAAGAGGTGCGGTTGGTGGTCGTGGTAACCAGCGTGTGACAGTTGGCGGTGGTGGTGCTGCTGCTATGGGCAGCAGTGGCGGAGGAAGAGGGGGTGGGGGGTTGCATGGCGGTATAGGGCTGTCTGGGAGGCACCACCACGTGCGACTGACACTCTCACTCGCGCACAGGCCTTGCCTTCCCCACCACTACTGCCACTCCCATCGCCACTCGCTGCATGAGCGGGAGCACCAGCCAGAGAGCACTTATGAAGGCACAGGCAGGTGGGGCCACAGCAAGAGTGATGGCGGGGAGGAGAGGCGGCAGAACGGGCAGGCTGCAGCGCAGCATGCGACGGGGACGGGGTCCATGGGGCCTCGTTCTGTTGGCAGTGCAACAGGGGCACATGGCGCAGAGGTGGAGGCGGCAGCAGCTCCACTTGCTACTGAGGGCAGGTGGGCCCATGGTGGCGTGCCTGCCACCTGCACTGGGGGCAGCAGGGATGGCAGTGCTTCTCACAGGGAGGGTGGAGGCAGAGAGGGTGAGGGGCGGCAGCTGTCGCTGGTGTGGCAGGTGCAGCAGAGGGGCGTGCGCTGTGCTGCCAGCCGCTTCATGCCTCCTCTGTGCCCACTGCGCCCCCAAGCATTGTGAGTTCCCCTTCCAGCTGCCCCCAAGAATTGTGAGTTCCCCTTCCATCTGCCCCCAAGAATTGTGAGTTCCCCTTCCATCTGCCCCCAAGCATTGTGAGTTCCCCTTCCAGCTGCCCCAAAGCATTGTGAGTTCCCCTTCCAGCTGCCCCCAAGCATTGTGAGTTCCCCTTCCAGCTGCCCCCAAGCATTGTGAGTTCCCCTTCCAGCTGCCCCCAAGCATTGTGAGTTCCCCTTCCAGCTGCCCCCAAGCATTGTGAGTTCCCCTTCCAGCTGCCCCCAAGCATTGTGAGTTCCCCTTCCAGCTGCCCCCAAGCATTGTGAGTTCCCCTTCCAGCTGCCCCCAAGCATTGTGAGTTCCCCTTCCATCTGCCCCCAAGCATTGTGAGTTCCCCTTCCATCTGCCCCCAAGCATTGTGAGTTCCCCTTCCAGCTGCCCCCAAGCGTTGTGAGTTCCCCTTCCATCTGCCCCCAAGCATTGTGAGTTCCCCTTCCAGCTGCCCCCAAGCATTGTGAGTTCCCCTTCCAGCTGCCCCCAAGCATTGTGAGCTCCCCTTCCATCTGCCCCCAAGAATTGTGAGTTCCCCTTCCAGCTGCCCCTAAGCATTGTGAGTTCCCCTTCCAGCTGCCCCCAAGCATTGTGAGTTCCCCTTCCAGCTGCCCCCAAGCATTGTGAGTTCCCCTTCCAGCTGCCCCCAAGCATTGTGAGTTCCCCTTCCAGCTGCCCCCAAGCATTGTGAGTTCCCCTTCCATCTGCCCCCAAGCATTGTGAGTTCCCCTTCCATCTGCCCCCAAGAATTGTGAGTTCCCCTTCCAGCTGCCCCTAAGCATTGTGAGTTCCCCTTCCAGCTGCCCCCAAGCATTGTGAGTTCCCCTTCCAGCTGCCCCCAAGCATTGTGAGTTCCCCTTCCAGCTGCCCCCAAGCATTGTGAGTTCCCCTTCCAGCTGCCCCCAAGCATTGTGAGTTCCCCTTCCAGCTGCCCCCAAGAATTGTGAGTTCCCCTTCCATCTGCCCCCAAGAATTGTGAATTCCCCATCCATCTGCCCCCAAGCATTGTGAGTTCCCCTTCCAGCTGCCCCCAAGCATTGTGAGTTCCCCTTCCAGCTGCCCCCAAGCATTGTGAGTTCCCCTTCCAGCTGCCCCCAAGCATTGTGAGTTCCCCTTCCAGCTGCCCCCAAGCATTGTGAGTTCCCCTTCCAGCTGCCCCCAAGCATTGTGAGTTCCCCTTCCAGCTGCCCCCAAGCATTGTGAGTTCCCCTTCCATCTGCCCCCATGCATTGTGAGTTCCCCTTCCATCTGCCCCCAAGCATTGTGAGTTCCCCTTCCAGCTGCCCCCAAGCATTGTGAGTTCCCCTTCCAGCTGCCCCCAAGCATTGTGAGTTCCCCTTCCATCTGCCCCCAAGCATTGTGAGTTCCCCTTCCATCTGCCCCCAAGCATTGTGAGCTCCCCTTCCATCTGCCCCCAAGCATTGTGAGTTCCCCTTCCAGCTGCCTCCAGGCATTGTGAGCTCCCCTTCCAGCTGCCCACAAGCATTGTGAGTTCCCCTTCCAGCTGCCCCCAAGCATTGTGAGTTCCCCTTCCAGCTGCCCCCAAGCATTGTGAGTTCCCCTTCCATCTGCCCCCAAGCATTGTGAGTTCCCCTTCCAGCTGTCCCCAAGCATTGTGAGTTCCCCTTCCATCTGCCCCCAAGCATTGTGAGTTCCCCTTCCATCTGCCCCCAAGCATTGTGAGCTCCCCTTCCATCTGCCCCCAAGCATTGTGAGTTCCCCTTCCAGCTGCCCCCAAGCATTGTGAGTTCCCCTTCCAGCTGCCCCCAAGCATTGTGAGTTCCCCTTCCATCTGCCCCCAAGAATTGTGAGTTCCCCTTCCAGCTGCCCCCAAGAATTGTGAGTTCCCCTTCCAGCTGCCCCCAAGCATTGTGAGTTCCCCTTCCAGCTGCCCCCAAGCATTGTGAGTTCCCCTTCCAGCTGCCCCCAAGCATTGTGAGTTCCCCTTCCAGCTGCCCCCAAGCATTGTGAGTTCCCCTTCCAGCTGCCCCCAAGCATTGTGAGTTCCCCTTCCAGCTGCCCCCAAGCATTGTGAGTTCCCCTTCCAGCTGCCCCCAAGCGTTGTGAGTTCCCCTTCCATCTGCCCCCAAGAATTGTGAGTTCCCCTTCCAGCTGCCCCCAAGCATTGTGAGTTCCCCTTCCAGCTGCCCCCAAGGATTGTGAGTTCCCCTTCCAGCTGCCCCCAAGCATTGTGAGTTCCCCTTCCATCTGCCCCCAAGCATTGTGAGTTCCCCTTCCAGCTGCCCCCAAGCATTGTGAGTTCCCCTTCCAGCTGCCCCCAAGCATTGTGAGTTCCCCTTCCAGCTGCCCCCAAGCATTGTGAGTTCCCCTTCCAGCTGCCCCCAGGCATTGTGAGCTCCCCTTCCAGCTGCCCACAAGCATTGTGAGTTCCCCTTCCAGCTGCCCCCAAGAATTGTGAGTTCCCCTTCCAGCTGCCCCCAAGCATTGTGAGTTCCCCTTCCAGCTGCCCCCAAGCATTGTGAGTTCCCCTTCCATCTGCCCCCAAGCATTGTGAGTTCCCCTTCCAGCTGCCCCCAAGCATTGTGAGCTCCCCTTCCAGCAGCCCCCAAGCATTGTGAGTTCCCCTTCCAGCTGCCCCCAAGCATTGTGAGCTCCCCTTCCAGCTGCCCCCAAGCATTGTGAGTTCCCCTTCCAGCTGCCCCCAAGCATTGTGAGTTCCCCTTCCATCTGCCCCCAAGCATTGTGAGTTCCCCTTCCAGCTGCCCCCAAGCATTGTGAGCTCCCCTTCCAGCTGCCCCCAAGCATTGTGAGCTCCCCTTCCAGCAGCCCCCAAGCATTGTGAGTTCCCCTTCCAGCTGCCCCCAAGCATTGTGAGCTCCCCTTCCAGCTGCCCCCAAGCATTGTGAGTTCCCCTTCCAGCTGCCCCCAAGAATTGTGAGTTCCCCTTCCAGCTGGCCCCAAGAATTGTGAGTTCCCCTTCCAGCTGCCCCCAAGCATTGTGAGTTCCCCTTCCAGCTGCCCCCAAGCATTGTGAGTTCCCCTTCCAGCTGCCCCCAAGCATTGTGAGTTCCCCTTCCAGCTGCCCCCAAGCATTGTGAGTTCCCCTTCCAGCTGCCCCCAAGCATTGTGAGTTCCCCTTCCAGCTGCCCCCAAGCATTGTGAGTTCCCCTTCCAGCTGCCCCCAAGCGTTGTGAGTTCCCCTTCCATCTGACCCCAAGAATTGTGAGTTCCCCTTCCAGCTGCCCCCAAGCATTGTGAGTTCCCCTTCCAGCTGCCCCCAAGCATTGTGAGTTCCCCTTCCAGCTGCCCCCAAGCATTGTGAGTTCCCCTTCCATCTGCCCCCAAGCATTGTGAGTTCCCCTTCCATCTGCCCCCAAGCATTGTGAGTTCCCCTTCCAGCTGCCCCCAAGCATTGTGAGTTCCCCTTCCAGCTGCCCCCAAGCATTGTGAGTTCCCCTTCCAGCTGCCCCCAAGCATTGTGAGTTCCCCTTCCATCTGCCCCCAAGAATTGTGAGTTCCCCTTCCAGCTGCCCCTAAGCATTGTGAGTTCCCCTTCCAGCTGCCCCCAAGCATTGTGAGTTCCCCTTCCAGCTGCCCCCAAGCATTGTGAGTTCCCCTTCCAGCTGCCCCCAAGCATTGTGAGTTCCCCTTCCAGCTGCCCCCAACCATTGTGAGTTCCCCTTCCAGCTGCCCCCAAGCATTGTGAGTTCCCCTTCCAGCTGCCCCCAAGCATTGTGAGTTCCCCTTCCAGCTGCCCCCAAGCGTTGTGAGTTCCCCTTCCATCTGCCCCCAAGAATTGTGAGTTCCCCTTCCAGCTGCCCCCAAGCATTGTGAGTTCCCCTTCCAGCTGCCCCCAAGCATTGTGAGTTCCCCTTCCAGCTGCCCCCAGGCATTGTGAGCTCCCCTTCCAGCTGCCCACAAGCATTGTGAGTTCCCCTTCCAGCTGCCCCCAAGAATTGTGAGTTCCCCTTCCAGCTGCCCCCAAGCATTGTGAGTTCCCCTTCCAGCTGCCCCCAAGCATTGTGAGTTCCCCTTCCATCTGCCCCCAAGCATTGTGAGTTCCCCTTCCAGCTGCCCCCAAGCATTGTGAGCTCCCCTTCCAGCTGCCCCCAAGCATTGTGAGTTCCCCTTCCAGCTGCCCCCAAGCATTGTGAGTTCCCCTTCCAGCTGCCCCCAAGCATTGTGAGTTCCCCTTCCAGCTGCCCCCAAGCATTGTGAGTTCCCCTTCCATCTGCCCCCAAGCATTGTGAGTTCCCCTTCCAGCTGCCCCCAAGCATTATGAGTTCCCCTTCCATCTGCCCCCAAGCATTGTGAGTTCCCCTTCCAGCTGCCCCCAAGCATTGTGAGTTCCCCTTCCATCTGCCCCCAAGCATTGTGAGTTCCCCTTCCAGCTGCCCCCAAGCATTGTGAGTTCCCCTTCCAGCTGCCCCCAAGCATTGTGAGTTCCCCTTCCAGCTGCCCCCAGGCATTGTGAGCTCCCCTTCCAGCTGCCCACAAGTATTGTGAGTTCCCCTTCCAGCTGCCCCCAAGAATTGTGAGTTCCCCTTCCAGCTGCCCCCAAGCATTGTGAGTTCCCCTTCCAGCTGCCCCCAAGCATTGTGAGTTCCCCTTCCATCGGCCCCCAAGCATTGTGAGTTCCCCTTCCAGCTGCCCCCAAGCATTGTGAGCTCCCCTTCCAGCATTCCCCAAGCATTGTGAGTTCCCCTTCCAGCTGCCCCCAAGCATTGTGAGTTCCCCTTCCAGCTGCCCCCAAGCATTGTGAGTTCCCCTTCCAGCTGCCCCAAGCATTGTGAGTTCCCCTTCCATCTGCCCCCAAGCATTGTGAGTTCCCCTTCCAGCTGCCCCCAAGCATTGTGAGTTCCCCTTCCATCTGCCCCCAAGCATTGTGAGTTCCCCTTCCAGCTGCCCCCAAGCATTGTGAGTTCCCCTTCCAGCTGCCCCCAAGCATTGTGAGTTCCCCTTCCAGCTGCCCCCAGGCATTGTGAGCTCCCCTTCCAGCTGCCCACAAGTATTGTGAGTTCCCCTTCCAGCTGCCCCCAAGAATTGTGAGTTCCCCTTCCAGCTGCCCCCAAGCATTGTGAGTTCCCCTTCCAGCTGCCCCCAAGCATTGTGAGTTCCCCTTCCAGCTGCCCCCAAGCATTGTGAGTTCCCCTTCCATCGGCCCCCAAGCATTGTGAGTTCCCCTTCCAGCTGCCCCCAAGCATTGTGAGCTCCCCTTCCAGCATTCCCCAAGCATTGTGAGTTCCCCTTCCAGCTGCCCCCAAGCATTGTGAGTTCCCCTTCCATCGGCCCCCAAGCATTGTGAGTTCCCCTTCCAGCTGCCCCCAAGCATTGTGAGCTCCCCTTCCAGCATTCCCCAAGCATTGTGAGTTCCCCTTCCAGCTGCCCCCAAGCATTGTGAGTTCCCCTTCCAGCTGCCCCCAAGCATTGTGAGTTCCCCTTCCAGCTGCCCCAAGCATTGTGAGTTCCCCTTCCATCTGCCCCCAAGCATTGTGAGTTCCCCTTCCAGCTGCCCCCAAGCATTGTGAGTTCCCCTTCCAGCTGCCCCCAAGCATTGTGAGTTCCCCTTCCAGCTGCCCCCAAGCATTGTGAGTTCCCCTTCCAGCTGCCCCCAGGCATTGTGAGCTCCCCTTCCAGCTGCCCACAAGCATTGTGAGTTCCCCTTCCAGCTGCCCCCAAGAATTGTGAGTTCCCCTTCCAGCTGCCCCCAAGCATTGTGAGTTCCCCTTCCAGCTGCCCCCAAGCATTGTGAGTTCCCCTTCCATCTGCCCCCAAGCATTGTGAGTTCCCCTTCCAGCTGCCCCCAAGCATTGTGAGCTCCCCTTCCAGCTGCCCCCAAGCATTGTGAGTTCCCCTTCCAGCTGCCCCCAAGCATTGTGAGTTCCCCTTCCAGCTGCCCCCAAGCATTGTGAGTTCCCCTTCCAGCTGCCCCCAAGCATTGTGAGTTCCCCTTCCATCTGCCCCCAAGCATTGTGAGTTCCCCTTCCAGCTGCCCCCAAGCATTATGAGTTCCCCTTCCATCTGCCCCCAAGCATTGTGAGTTCCCCTTCCAGCTGCCCCCAAGCATTGTGAGTTCCCCTTCCATCTGCCCCCAAGCATTGTGAGTTCCCCTTCCAGCTGCCCCCAAGCATTGTGAGTTCCCCTTCCAGCTGCCCCCAAGCATTGTGAGTTCCCCTTCCATCTGCCCCCAAGAATTGTGAGTTCCCCTTCCAGCTGCCCCTAAGCATTGTGAGTTCCCCTTCCAGCTGCCCCCAAGCATTGTGAGTTCCCCTTCCAGCTGCCCCCAAGCATTGTGAGTTCCCCTTCCATCTGCCCCCAAGAATTGTGAGTTCCCCTTCCAGCTGCCCCCAAGCATTGTGAGTTCCCCTTCCAGCTGCCCCCAAGCATTGTGAGTTCCCCTTCCATCTGCCCCCAAGCATTGTGAGTTCCCCTTCCAGCTGCCCCCAAGCATTATGAGTTCCCCTTCCATCTGCCCCCAAGCATTGTGAGTTCCCCTTCCAGCTGCCCCCAAGCATTGTGAGTTCCCCTTCCATCTGCCCCCAAGCATTGTGAGTTCCCCTTCCAGCTGCCCCCAAGCATTGTGAGTTCCCCTTCCAGCTGCCCCCAAGCATTGTGAGTTCCCCTTCCATCTGCCCCCAAGAATTGTGAGTTCCCCTTCCAGCTGCCCCTAAGCATTGTGAGTTCCCCTTCCAGCTGCCCCCAAGCATTGTGAGTTCCCCTTCCAGCTGCCCCCAAGCATTGTGAGTTCCCCTTCCAGCTGCCCCCAAGCATTGTGAGTTCCCCTTCCAGCTGCCCCCAACCATTGTGAGTTCCCCTTCCAGCTGCCCCCAAGCATTGTGAGTTCCCCTTCCAGCTGCCCCCAAGCATTGTGAGTTCCCCTTCCAGCTGCCCCCAAGCGTTGTGAGTTCCCCTTCCATCTGCCCCCAAGAATTGTGAGTTCCCCTTCCAGCTGCCCCCAAGCATTGTGAGTTCCCCTTCCAGGTGCCCCCAAGCATTGTGAGTTCCCCTTCCATCTGCCCCCAAGCATTGTGAGTTCCCCTTCCATCTGCCCCCAAGCATTGTGAGTTCCCCTTCCAGCTGCCCCCAAACATTGTGAGTTCCCCTTCCAGCTGCCCCCAAGCATTGTGAGTTCCCCTTCCAGCTGCCCCCAGGCATTGTGAGTTCCCCTTCCAGCTGCCCCCAAGAATTGTGAGTTCCCCTTCCATCTGCCCCCAAGAATTGTGAGTTCCCCTTCCAGCTGCCCCCAAGCATTGTGAGTTCCCCTTCCAGCTGCCCCCAAGCATTGTGAGTTCCCCTTCCATCTGCCCCCAAGCATTGTGAGTTCCCCTTCCATCTGCCCCCAAGCATTGTGAGCTCCCCTTCCATCTGCCCCCAAGCATTGTGAGTTCCCCTTCCAGCTGCCCCCAAGAATTGTGAGTTCCCCTTCCAGCTGCCCCCAAGCATTGTGAGTTCCCCTTCCAGCTGCCCTCAAGCATTGTGAGTTCCCCTTCCATCTGCCCCCAAGCATTGTGAGTTCCCCTTCCAGCTGCCCCCAAGCATTGTGAGTTCCCCTTCCAGCTGCCCCCAAGCATTGTGAGTTCCCCTTCCAGCTGCCCCCAAGAATTGTTTGTTCCCCTTCCAGCTGCCCCCAAGCATTGTGAGTTCCCCTTCCAGCTGCCCCCAAGCATTGTGAGTTCCCCTTCCATCTGCCCCCAAGCATTGTGAGTTCCCCTTCCATCTGCCCCCAAGCATTGTGAGCTCCCCTTCCAGCTGCCCCCAAGCATTGTGAGTTCCCCTTCCAGCTGCCCCCAAGAATTGTGAGTTCCCCTTCCAGCTGCCCCCAAGCATTGTGAGCTCCCCTTCAAGCTGCCCCCAAGCATTGTGAGTTCCCCTTCCATCTGCCCCCAAGCATTGTGAGTTCCCCTTCCAGCTGCCCCCAAGCATTGTGAGTTCCCCTTCCAGCTGCCCCCAAGCATTGTGAGTTCCCCTTCCAGCTGCCCCCAAGCATTGTGAGTTCCCCTTCCAGCTGCCCCCAAGCATTGTGAGTTCCCCTTCCAGCTGCCCCCAAGCATTGTGAGTTCCCCTTCCAGCTGCCCCCAAGCATTGTGAGTTCCCCTTCCAGCTGCCCCCAAGCATTGTGAGTTACCCTTCCAGCTGCCCCCAAGCATTGTGAGTTCCCCTTCCAGCTGCCCCCAAGCATTGTGAGTTACCCTTCCAGCTGCCCCCAAGCATTGTGAGTTCCCCTTCCAGCTGCCCCCAAGCATTGTGAGTTCCCCTTCCAGCTGCCCCCAAGCATTGTGAGCTCCCCTTCCAGCTGCCCCCAAGCATTGTGAGTTCCCCTTCAATCTGCCCCCAAGCATTGTGAGTTCCCCTTCCAGCTGCCCCCAAGCATTGTGAGCTCCCCTTCCAGCTGCCCCCAAGCATTGTGAGCTCCCCTTCCAGCTGCCCCCAAGCATTGTGAGTTCCCCTTCCAGCTGCCCCCAAGCATTGTGAGTTCCCCTTCCAGCTGCCCCCAAGCATTGTGAGTTCCCCTTCCAGCTGCCCCCAAGCATTGTGAGTTCCCCTTCCAGCTGCCCCCAAGCATTGTGAGTTCCCCTTCCATCTGCCCCCAAGCATTGTGAGTTCCCCTTCCAGCTGCCCCCAAGCATTGTGAGTTCCCCTTCCAACTGCCCCCAAGCATTGTGAGTTCCCCTTCCATCTGCCCCCAAGAATTGTGAGTTCCCCTTCCAGCTGCCCCTAAGCATTGTGAGTTCCCCTTCCAGCTGCCCCCAAGCATTGTGAGTTCCCCTTCCAGCTGCCCCCAGGCATTGTGAGTTCCCCTTCCAGCTGCCCCCAAGAATTGTGAGTTCCCCTTCCATCTGCCCCCAAGAATTGTGAGTTCCCCTTCCAGCTGCCCCCAAGCATTGTGAGTTCCCCTTCCAGCTGCCCCCAAGCATTGTGAGTTCCCCCTCCATCTGCCCCCAAGCATTGTGAGTTCCCCTTCCATCTGCCCCAACGAATTGTGAGTTCCCCTTCCAGCTGCCCCCAAGCATTGTGAGTTCCCCTTCCAGCTGCCCCCAAGCATTGTGAGTTCCCCTTCCAGCTGCCCCCAAGCATTGTGAGTTCCCCTTCCATCTGCCCCCAAGCATTGTGAGTTCCCCTTCCAGCTGCCCCCAAGCATTGTGAGCTCCCCTTCCAGCTGCCCCCAAGCATTGTGAGTTCCCCTTCAATCTGCCCCCAAGCATTGTGAGTTCCCCTTCCAGCTGCCCCCAAGCATTGTGAGTTCCCCTTCCAGCTGCCCCCAAGCATTGTGAGCTCCCCTTCCAGCTGCCCCCAAGCATTGTGAGTTCCCCTTCCAGCTGCCCCCAAGCATTGTGAGTTCCCCTTCCAGCTGCCCCCAAGCATTGTGAGTTCCCCTTCCAGCTGCCCCCAAGCATTGTGAGTTCCCCTTCCAGCTGCCCCCAAGCATTGTGAGTTCCCCTTCCAGCTGCCCCCAAGCATTGTGAGTTCCCCTTCCATCTGCCCCCAAGCATTGTGAGTTCCCCTTCCAGCTGCCCCCAAGCATTGTGAGTTCCCCTTCCAGCTGCCCCCAAGCATTGTGAGTTCCCCTTCCATCTGCCCCCAAGAATTGTGAGTTCCCCTTCCAGCTGCCCCTAAGCATTGTGAGTTCCCCTTCCAGCTGCCCCCAAGCATTGTGAGTTCCCCTTCCAGCTGCCCCCAGGCATTGTGAGTTCCCCTTCCAGCTGCCCCCAAGAATTGTGAGTTCCCCTTCCAGGTGCCCCCAAGCATTGTGAGTTCCCCTTCCATCTGCCCCCAAGCATTGTGAGTTCCCCTTCCATCTGCCCCCAAGCATTGTGAGTTCCCCTTCCAGCTGCCCCCAAACATTGTGAGTTCCCCTTCCAGCTGCCCCCAAGCATTGTGAGTTCCCCTTCCAGCTGCCCCCAGGCATTGTGAGTTCCCCTTCCAGCTGCCCCCAAGAATTGTGAGTTCCCCTTCCATCTGCCCCCAAGAATTGTGAGTTCCCCTTCCAGCTGCCCCCAAGCATTGTGAGTTCCCCTTCCAGCTGCCCCCAAGCATTGTGAGTTCCCCTTCCATCTGCCCCCAAGCATTGTGAGTTTCCCTTCCATCTGCCCCCAAGCATTGTGAGCTCCCCTTCCAGCTGCCCCCAAGCATTGTGAGTTCCCCTTCGAGCTGCCCCCAAGAATTGTGAGTTCCCCTTCCAGCTGCCCCCAAGCATTGTGAGTTCCCCTTCCAGCTGCCCTCAAGCATTGTGAGTTCCCCTTCCATCTGCCCCCAAGCATTGTGAGTTCCCCTTCCAGCTGCCCCCAAGCATTGTGAGTTCCCCTTCCAGCTGCCCCCAAGCATTGTGAGTTCCCCTTCCAGCTGCCCCCAAGAATTGTGAGTTCCCCTTCCAGCTGCCCCCAAGCATTGTGAGTTCCCCTTCCAGCTGCCCCCAAGCATTGTGAGTTCCCCTTCCATCTGCCCCCAAGCATTGTGAGTTCCCCTTCCATCTGCCCCCAAGCATTGTGAGCTCCCCTTCCAGCTGCCCCCAAGCATTGTGAGTTCCCCTTCCAGCTGCCCCCAAGAATTGTGAGTTCCCCTTCCAGCTGCCCCCAAGCATTGTGAGCTCCCCTTCAAGCTGCCCCCAAGCATTGTGAGTTCCCCTTCCATCTGCCCCCAAGCATTGTGAGTTCCCCTTCCAGCTGCCCCCAAGCATTGTGAGTTCCCCTTCCAGCTGCCCCCAAGCATTGTGAGTTCCCCTTCCAGCTGCCCCCAAGCATTGTGAGTTCCCCTTCCAGCTGCCCCCAAGCATTGTGAGTTCCCCTTCCAGCTGCCCCCAAGCATTGTGAGTTCCCCTTCCAGCTGCCCCCAAGCATTGTGAGTTCCCCTTCCAGCTGCCCCCAAGCATTGTGAGTTACCCTTCCAGCTGCCCCCAAGCATTGTGAGTTCCCCTTCCAGCTGCCCCCAAGCATTGTGAGTTACCCTTCCAGCTGCCCCCAAGCATTGTGAGTTCCCCTTCCAGCTGCCCCCAAGCATTGTGAGTTCCCCTTCCAGCTGCCCCCAAGCATTGTGAGCTCCCCTTCCAGCTGCCCCCAAGCATTGTGAGTTCCCCTTCAATCTGCCCCCAAGCATTGTGAGTTCCCCTTCCAGCTGCCCCCAAGCATTGTGAGCTCCCCTTCCAGCTGCCCCCAAGCATTGTGAGCTCCCCTTCCAGCTGCCCCCAAGCATTGTGAGTTCCCCTTCCAGCTGCCCCCAAGCATTGTGAGTTCCCCTTCCAGCTGCCCCCAAGCATTGTGAGTTCCCCTTCCAGCTGCCCCCAAGCATTGTGAGTTCCCCTTCCAGCTGCCCCCAAGCATTGTGAGTTCCCCTTCCATCTGCCCCCAAGCATTGTGAGTTCCCCTTCCAGCTGCCCCCAAGCATTGTGAGTTCCCCTTCCAACTGCCCCCAAGCATTGTGAGTTCCCCTTCCATCTGCCCCCAAGAATTGTGAGTTCCCCTTCCAGCTGCCCCTAAGCATTGTGAGTTCCCCTTCCAGCTGCCCCCAAGCATTGTGAGTTCCCCTTCCAGCTGCCCCCAGGCATTGTGAGTTCCCCTTCCAGCTGCCCCCAAGAATTGTGAGTTCCCCTTCCATCTGCCCCCAAGAATTGTGAGTTCCCCTTCCAGCTGCCCCCAAGCATTGTGAGTTCCCCTTCCAGCTGCCCCCAAGCATTGTGAGTTCCCCCTCCATCTGCCCCCAAGCATTGTGAGTTCCCCTTCCATCTGCCCCAACGAATTGTGAGTTCCCCTTCCAGCTGCCCCCAAGCATTGTGAGTTCCCCTTCCAGCTGCCCCCAAGCATTGTGAGTTCCCCTTCCAGCTGCCCCCAAGCATTGTGAGTTCCCCTTCCATCTGCCCCCAAGCATTGTGAGTTCCCCTTCCAGCTGCCCCCAAGCATTGTGAGCTCCCCTTCCAGCTGCCCCCAAGCATTGTGAGTTCCCCTTCAATCTGCCCCCAAGCATTGTGAGTTCCCCTTCCAGCTGCCCCCAAGCATTGTGAGTTCCCCTTCCAGCTGCCCCCAAGCATTGTGAGCTCCCCTTCCAGCTGCCCCCAAGAATTGTGAGTTCCCCTTCCAGGTGCCCCCAAGCATTGTGAGTTCCCCTTCCATCTGCCCCCAAGCATTGTGAGTTCCCCTTCCATCTGCCCCCAAGCATTGTGAGTTCCCCTTCCAGCTGCCCCCAAACATTGTGAGTTCCCCTTCCAGCTGCCCCCAAGCATTGTGAGTTCCCCTTCCATCTGCCCCCAAGCATTGTGAGTTCCCCTTCCAGCTGCCCCCAAGCATTGTGAGTTCCCCTTCCAGCTGCCCCCAAGCATTGTGAGTTCCCCTTCCATCTGCCCCCAAGAATTGTGAGTTCCCCTTCCAGCTGCCCCTCATTGTGAGTTCCCCTTCCAGCTGCCCCCAAGCATTGTGAGTTCCCCTTCCAGCTGCCCCCAGGCATTGTGAGTTCCCCTTCCAGCTGCCCCCAAGAATTGTGAGTTCCCCTTCCATCTGCCCCCAAGAATTGTGAGTTCCCCTTCCAGCTGCCCCCAAGCATTGTGAGTTCCCCTTCCAGCTGCCCCCAAGCATTGTGAGTTCCCCTTCCAGCTGCCCCCAAGCATTGTGAGTTCCCCTTCCATCTGCCCCCAAGCATTGTGAGTTCCCCTTCCAGCTGCCCCCAAGCATTGTGAGTTCCCCTTCCAGCTGCCCCCAAGCATTGTGAGTTCCCCTTCCAGCTGCCCCCAAGCATTGTGAGTTCCCCTTCCATCTGCCCCCAAGCATTGTGAGTTCCCCTTCCATCTGCCCCCAAGCATTGTGAGTTCCCCTTCTAGCTGCCCCCAAGCATTGTGAGTTCCCCTTCAATCTGCCCCCAAGCATTGTGAGTTCCCCTTCCAGCTGCCCCCAAGCATTGTGAGTTCCCCTTCCAGCTGCCCCCAAGCATTGTGAGTTCCCCTTCCAGCTGCCCCCAAGCATTGTGAGTTCCCCTTCCATCTGCCCCCAAGCATTGTGAGTTCCCCTTCCATCTGCCCCCAAGCATTGTGAGTTCCCCTTCCATCTGCACCCAAGCATTGTGAGTTCCCCTTCCATCTGCCCCCAAGCATTGTGAGCTCCCCTTCCATCTGCCCCCAAGCATTGTGAGTTCCCCTTCCAGCTGCCCCCAAGCATTGTGAGTTCCCCTTCCATCTGCCCCCAAGAATTGTGAGTTCCCCTTCCAGCTGCCCCCAAGCATTGTGCGTTCCCCTTCCAGCTGCCCCCAAGCATTGTGAGTTCCCCTTCCAGCTGCCCCCAAGCATTGTGAGTTCCCCTTCCATCTGCCCCCAAGCATTGTGAGTTCCCCTTCCAGCTGCCCCCAAGCATTGTGAGCTCCCCTTCCAGCTGCCCCCAAGCATTGTGAGTTCCCCTTCCAGCTGCCCCCAAGCATTGTGAGCTCCCCTTCCAGCTGCCCCCAAGCATTGTGAGTTCCCCTTCAATCTGCCCCCAAGCATTGTGAGTTCCCCTTCCAGCTGCCCCCAAGCATTGTGAGCTCCCCTTCCAGCTGCCCCCAAGCAACGTGAGTTCCCCTTCCAGCTGCCCCCAAGCATTGTGAGTTCCCCTTCCAGCTGCCCCCAAGCATTGTGAGTTCCCCCTCCATCTGCCCCCAAGCATTGTGAGTTCCCCTTCCATCTGCCCCAACGAATTGTGAGTTCCCCTTCCAGCTGCCCCCAAGCATTGTGAGTTCCCCTTCCAGCTGCCCCCAAGCATTGTGAGTTCCCCTTCCAGCTGCCCCCAAGCATTGTGAGTTCCCCTTCCATCTGCCCCCAAGCATTGTGAGTTCCCCTTCCAGCTGCCCCCAAGCATTGTGAGCTCCCCTTCCAGCTGCCCCAAGCATTGTGAGTTCCCCTTCAATCTGCCCCCAAGCATTGTGAGTTCCCCTTCCAGCTGCCCCCAAGCATTGTGAGTTCCCTTCCAGCTGCCCCGCAAGCATTGTGAGCTCCCCTTCCAGCTGCCCCCAAGCATTGTGAGTTCCCCTTCCAGCTGCCCCAAGCATTGTGAGTTCCCCTTCCAGCTGCCCCCAAGCATTGTGAGTTCCCCTTCCAGCTGCCCCCAAGCATTGTGAGTTCCCCTTCCAGCTGCCCCCAAGCATTGTGAGTTCCCCTTCCAGCTGCCCCCAAGCATTGTGAGTTCCCCTTCCAGCTGCCCCCAAGCATTGTGAGTTCCCCTTCCATCTGCCCCCAAGCATTGTGAGTTCCCCTTCCAGCTGCCCCCAAGCATTGTGAGTTCCCCTTCCAGCTGCCCCAAGCATTGTGAGTTCCCCTTCCATCTGCCCCAAGAATTGTGAGTTCCCCTTCCAGCTGCCCCTAAGCATTGTGAGTTCCCCTTCCAGCTGCCCCCAAGCATTGTGAGTTCCCCTTCCAGCTGCCCCCAGGCATTGTGAGTTCCCCTTCCAGCTGCCCCCAAGAATTGTGAGTTCCCCTTCCATCTGCCCCCAAGAATTGTGAGTTCCCCTTCCAGCTGCCCCCAAGCATTGTGAGTTCCCCTTCCAGCTGCCCCCAAGCATTGTGAGTTCCCCTTCCATCTGCCCCCAAGCATTGTGAGTTCCCCTTCCATCTGCCCCCAAGCATTGTGAGTTCCCCTTCCAGCTGCCCCCAAGCATTGTGAGTTCCCCTTCCAGCTGCCCCCAAGCATTGTGAGTTCCCCTTCCAGCTGCCCCCAAGAATTGTGAGTTCCCCTTCCAGCTGCCCCCAAGCATTGTGAGTTCCCCTTCCAGCTGCCCCCAAGCATTGTGAGTTCCCCTTCCATCTGCCCCCAAGCATTGTGAGTTCCCCTTCCATCTGCCCCCAAGCATTGTGAGTTCCCCTTCCAGCTGCCCCCAAGCATTGTGAGTTCCCCTTCCAGCTGCCCCCAAGCATTGTGAGTTCCCCTTCCAGCTGCCCCCAAGCATTGTGAGTTCCCCTTCCAGCTGCCCCCAAGCATTGTGAGTTCCCCTTCCAGCTGCCCCCAAGCATTGTGAGTTCCCTTCCAGCTGCCCCCAAGCATTGTGAGTTCCCCTTCCAGCTGCCCCCAAGCATTGTGAGTTCCCCTTCCAGCTGCCCCCAAGCATTGTGAGTTCCCCTTCCAGCTGCCCCCAAGCATTGTGAGTTCCCCTTCCAGCTGCCCCCAAGCATTGTGAGTTCCCCTTCCAGCTGCCCCCAAGCATTGTGAGTTCCCCTTCCAGCTGCCCCCAAGCATTGTGAGTTCCCCTTCCAGCTGCCCCCAAGCATTGTGAGTTCCCCTTCCAGCTGCCCCCAAGCATTGTGAGTTCCCCTTCCAGCTGCCCCCAAGCATTGTGAGTTCCCCTTCCAGCTGCCCCCAAGCATTGTGAGTTCCCCTTCCAGCTGCCCCCAAGCATTGTGAGTTCCCCTTCCAGCTGCCCCCAAGCATTGTGAGTTCCCCTTCCAGCTGCCCCCAAGCATTGTGAGTTCCCCTTCCAGCTGCCCCCAAGCATTGTGAGTTCCCCTTCCAGCTGCCCCCAAGCATTGTGAGTTCCCCTTCCAGCTGCCCCCAAGCATTGTGAGTTCCCCTTCCATCTGCCCCAAGCATTGTGAGTTCCCCTTCCAGCTGCCCCCAAGCATTGTGAGTTCCCCTTCCAGCTGCCCCCAAGCATTGTGAGTTCCCCTTCCAGCTGCCCCCAAGCATTGTGAGTTCCCCTTCCAGCTGCCCCCAAGCATTGTGAGTTCCCCTTCCATCTGCCCCCAAGCATTGTGAGTTCCCCTTCCAGCTGCCCCCAAGCATTGTGAGTTCCCCTTCCAGCTGCCCCCAAGCATTGTGAGTTCCCCTTCCAGCTGCCCCCAAGCATTGTGAGTTCCCCTTCCAGCTGCCCCCAAGCATTGTGAGTTCCCCTTCCAGCTGCCCCCAAGCATTGTGAGTTCCCCTTCCAGCTGCCCCCAAGCATTGTGAGTTCCCCTTCCAGCTGCCCCCAAGCATTGTGAGTTCCCCTTCCAGCTGCCCCCAAGCATTGTGAGTTCCCCTTCCAGCTGCCCCCAAGCATTGTGAGTTCCCCTTCCAGCTGCCCCCAAGCATTGTGAGTTCCCCTTCCAGCTGCCCCCAAGCATTGTGAGTTCCCCTTCCAGCTGCCCCCAAGCATTGTGAGTTCCCCTTCCAGCTGCCCCCAAGCATTGTGAGTTCCCCTTCCAGCTGCCCCCAAGCATTGTGAGTTCCCCTTCCAGCTGCCCCCAAGCATTGTGAGTTCCCCTTCCAGCTGCCCCCAAGCATTGTGAGTTCCCCTTCCAGCTGCCCCCAAGCATTGTGAGTTCCCCTTCCAGCTGCCCCCAAGCATTGTGAGTTCCCCTTCCAGCTGCCCCCAAGCATTGTGAGTTCCCCTTCCAGCTGCCCCCAAGCATTGTGAGTTCCCCTTCCAGCTGCCCCCAAGCATTGTGAGTTCCCCTTCCAGCTGCCCCCAAGCATTGTGAGTTCCCCTTCCAGCTGCCCCCAAGCATTGTGAGTTCCCCTTCCAGCTGCCCCCAAGCATTGTGAGTTCCCCTTCCAGCTGCCCCCAAGCATTGTGAGTTCCCCTTCCAGCTGCCCCCAAGCATTGTGAGTTCCCCTTCCAGCTGCCCCCAAGCATTGTGAGTTCCCCTTCCAGCTGCCCCCAAGCATTGTGAGTTCCCCTTCCAGCTGCCCCCAAGCATTGTGAGTTCCCCTTCCAGCTGCCCCCAAGCATTGTGAGTTCCCCTTCCAGCTGCCCCCAAGCATTGTGAGTTCCCCTTCCAGCTGCCCCCAAGCATTGTGAGTTCCCCTTCCAGCTGCCCCCAAGCATTGTGAGTTCCCCTTCCAGCTGCCCCCAAGCATTGTGAGTTCCCCTTCCAGCTGCCCCCAAGCATTGTGAGTTCCCCTTCCAGCTGCCCCCAAGCATTGTGAGTTCCCCTTCCAGCTGCCCCCAAGCATTGTGAGTTCCCCTTCCATCTGCCCCCAAGCATTGTGAGTTCCCCTTCCAGCTGCCCCCAAGCATTGTGAGTTCCCCTTCCAGCTGCCCCCAAGCATTGTGAGTTCCCCTTCCAGCTGCCCCCAAGCATTGTGAGTTCCCCTTCCAGCTGCCCCCAAGCATTGTGAGTTCCCCTTCCAGCTGCCCCCAAGCATTGTGAGTTCCCCTTCCAGCTGCCCCCAAGCATTGTGAGTTCCCCTTCCAGCTGCCCCCAAGCATTGTGAGTTCCCCTTCCAGCTGCCCCCAAGCATTGTGAGTTCCCCTTCCAGCTGCCCCCAAGCATTGTGAGTTCCCCTTCCAGCTGCCCCCAAGCATTGTGAGTTCCCCTTCCAGCTGCCCCCAAGCATTGTGAGTTCCCCTTCCAGCTGCCCCCAAGCATTGTGAGTTCCCCTTCCAGCTGCCCCCAAGCATTGTGAGTTCCCCTTCCAGCTGCCCCCAAGCATTGTGAGTTCCCCTTCCAGCTGCCCCCAAGCATTGTGAGTTCCCCTTCCAGCTGCCCCCAAGCATTGTGAGTTCCCCTTCCAGCTGCCCCCAAGCATTGTGAGTTCCCCTTCCAGCTGCCCCCAAGCATTGTGAGTTCCCCTTCCAGCTGCCCCCAAGCATTGTGAGTTCCCCTTCCAGCTGCCCCCAAGCATTGTGAGTTCCCCTTCCATCTGCCCCCAAGCATTGTGAGTTCCCCTTCCAGCTGCCCCCAAGCATTGTGAGTTCCCCTTCCAGCTGCCCCCAAGCATTGTGAGTTCCCCTTCCATCTGCCCCCAAGCATTGTGAGTTCCCCTTCCAGCTGCCCCCAAGCATTGTGAGTTCCCCTTCCAGCTGCCCCCAAGCATTGTGAGTTCCCCTTCCAGCTGCCCCCAAGCATTGTGAGTTCCCCTTCCAGCTGCCCCCAAGCATTGTGAGTTCCCCTTCCAGCTGCCCCCAAGCATTGTGAGTTCCCCTTCCAGCTGCCCCCAAGCATTGTGAGTTCCCCTTCCAGCTGCCCCCAAGCATTGTGAGTTCCCCTTCCAGCTGCCCCCAAGCATTGTGAGTTCCCCTTCCAGCTGCCCCCAAGCATTGTGAGTTCCCCTTCCAGCTGCCCCCAAGCATTGTGAGTTCCCCTTCCATCTGCCCCCAAGCATTGTGAGTTCCCCTTCCAGCTGCCCCCAAGCATTGTGAGTTCCCCTTCCAGCTGCCCCAAGCATTGTGAGTTCCCCTTCCAGCTGCCCCCAAGCATTGTGAGTTCCCCTTCCAGCTGCCCCCAAGCATTGTGAGTTCCCCTTCCATCTGCCCCCAAGCATTGTGAGTTCCCCTTCCAGCTGCCCCCAAGCATTGTGAGTTCCCCTTCCAGCTGCCCCCAAGCATTGTGAGTTCCCCTTCCAGCTGCCCCCAAGCATTGTGAGTTCCCCTTCCAGCTGCCCCCAAGCATTGTGAGTTCCCCTTCCAGCTGCCCCCAAGCATTGTGAGTTCCCCTTCCAGCTGCCCCCAAGCATTGTGAGTTCCCCTTCCAGCTGCCCCCAAGCATTGTGAGTTCCCCTTCCAGCTGCCCCCAAGCATTGTGAGTTCCCCTTCCAGCTGCCCCCAAGCATTGTGAGTTCCCCTTCCAGCTGCCCCCAAGCATTGTGAGTTCCCCTTCCAGCTGCCCCCAAGCATTGTGAGTTCCCCTTCCAGCTGCCCCCAAGCATTGTGAGTTCCCCTTCCAGCTGCCCCCAAGCATTGTGAGTTCCCCTTCCATCTGCCCCCAAGCATTGTGAGTTCCCCTTCCAGCTGCCCCCAAGCATTGTGAGTTCCCCTTCCAGCTGCCCCCAAGCATTGTGAGTTCCCCTTCCAGCTGCCCCCAAGCATTGTGAGTTCCCCTTCCATCTGCCCCCAAGCATTGTGAGTTCCCCTTCCAGCTGCCCCCAAGCATTGTGAGTTCCCCTTCCAGCTGCCCCCAAGCATTGTGAGTTCCCCTTCCAGCTGCCCCCAAGCATTGTGAGTTCCCCTTCCAGCTGCCCCCAAGCATTGTGAGTTCCCCTTCCAGCTGCCCCCAAGCATTGTGAGTTCCCCTTCCAGCTGCCCCCAAGCATTGTGAGTTCCCCTTCCATCTGCCCCCAAGCATTGTGAGTTCCCCTTCCAGCTGCCCCCAAGCATTGTGAGTTCCCCTTCCAGCTGCCCCCAAGCATTGTGAGTTCCCCTTCCAGCTGCCCCCAAGCATTGTGAGTTCCCCTTCCAGCTGCCCCCAAGCATTGTGAGTTCCCCTTCCAGCTGCCCCCAAGCATTGTGAGTTCCCCTTCCAGCTGCCCCCAAGCATTGTGAGTTCCCCTTCCAGCTGCCCCCAAGCATTGTGAGTTCCCCTTCCATCTGCCCCCAAGCATTGTGAGTTCCCCTTCCAGCTGCCCCCAAGCATTGTGAGTTCCCCTTCCAGCTGCCCCCAAGCATTGTGAGTTCCCCTTCCATCTGCCCCCAAGCATTGTGAGTTCCCCTTCCAGCTGCCCCCAAGCATTGTGAGTTCCCCTTCCAGCTGCCCCCAAGCATTGTGAGTTCCCCTTCCAGCTGCCCCCAAGCATTGTGAGTTCCCCTTCCAGCTGCCCCCAAGCATTGTGAGTTCCCCTTCCAGCTGCCCCCAAGCATTGTGAGTTCCCCTTCCAGCTGCCCCCAAGCATTGTGAGTTCCCCTTCCAGCTGCCCCCAAGCATTGTGAGTTCCCCTTCCAGCTGCCCCCAAGCATTGTGAGTTCCCCTTCCAGCTGCCCCCAAGCATTGTGAGTTCCCCTTCCAGCTGCCCCCAAGCATTGTGAGTTCCCCTTCCAGCTGCCCCCAAGCATTGTGAGTTCCCCTTCCAGCTGCCCCCAAGCATTGTGAGTTCCCCTTCCAGCTGCCCCCAAGCATTGTGAGTTCCCCTTCCAGCTGCCCCCAAGCATTGTGAGTTCCCCTTCCAGCTGCCCCCAAGCATTGTGAGTTCCCCTTCCAGCTGCCCCCAAGCATTGTGAGTTCCCCTTCCAGCTGCCCCCAAGCATTGTGAGTTCCCCTTCCAGCTGCCCCCAAGCATTGTGAGTTCCCCTTCCAGCTGCCCCCAAGCATTGTGAGTTCCCCTTCCAGCTGCCCCCAAGCATTGTGAGTTCCCCTTCCAGCTGCCCCCAAGCATTGTGAGTTCCCCTTCCAGCTGCCCCCAAGCATTGTGAGTTCCCCTTCCAGCTGCCCCCAAGCATTGTGAGTTCCCCTTCCAGCTGCCCCCAAGCATTGTGAGTTCCCCTTCCAGCTGCCCCCAAGCATTGTGAGTTCCCCTTCCAGCTGCCCCCAAGCATTGTGAGTTCCCCTTCCAGCTGCCCCCAAGCATTGTGAGTTCCCCTTCCATCTGCCCCCAAGCATTGTGAGTTCCCCTTCCAGCTGCCCCCAAGCATTGTGAGTTCCCCTTCCAGCTGCCCCCAAGCATTGTGAGTTCCCCTTCCAGCTGCCCCCAAGCATTGTGAGTTCCCCTTCCAGCTGCCCCAAGCATTGTGAGTTCCCCTTCCAGCTGCCCCCAAGCATTGTGAGTTCCCCTTCCAGCTGCCCCCAAGCATTGTGAGTTCCCCTTCCAGCTGCCCCCAAGCATTGTGAGTTCCCCTTCCAGCTGCCCCCAAGCATTGTGAGTTCCCCTTCCAGCTGCCCCCAAGCATTGTGAGTTCCCCTTCCAGCTGCCCCCAAGCATTGTGAGTTCCCCTTCCAGCTGCCCCCAAGCATTGTGAGTTCCCCTTCCAGCTGCCCCCAAGCATTGTGAGTTCCCCTTCCAGCTGCCCCAAGCATTGTGAGTTCCCCTTCCAGCTGCCCCCAAGCATTGTGAGTTCCCCTTCCAGCTGCCCCCAAGCATTGTGAGTTCCCCTTCCAGCTGCCCCCAAGCATTGTGAGTTCCCCTTCCAGCTGCCCCCAAGCATTGTGAGTTCCCCTTCCAGCTGCCCCCAAGCATTGTGAGTTCCCCTTCCAGCTGCCCCCAAGCATTGTGAGTTCCCCTTCCAGCTGCCCCCAAGCATTGTGAGTTCCCCTTCCAGCTGCCCCCAAGCATTGTGAGTTCCCCTTCCAGCTGCCCCCAAGCATTGTGAGTTCCCCTTCCAGCTGCCCCCAAGCATTGTGAGTTCCCCTTCCAGCTGCCCCCAAGCATTGTGAGTTCCCCTTCCAGCTGCCCCCAAGCATTGTGAGTTCCCCTTCCAGCTGCCCCCAAGCATTGTGAGTTCCCCTTCCAGCTGCCCCCAAGCATTGTGAGTTCCCCTTCCAGCTGCCCCCAAGCATTGTGAGTTCCCCTTCCAGCTGCCCCCAAGCATTGTGAGTTCCCCTTCCAGCTGCCCCCAAGCATTGTGAGTTCCCCTTCCAGCTGCCCCCAAGCATTGTGAGTTCCCCTTCCAGCTGCCCCCAAGCATTGTGAGTTCCCCTTCCAGCTGCCCCCAAGCATTGTGAGTTCCCCTTCCAGCTGCCCCCAAGCATTGTGAGTTCCCCTTCCAGCTGCCCCCAAGCATTGTGAGTTCCCCTTCCAGCTGCCCCCAAGCATTGTGAGTTCCCCTTCCAGCTGCCCCCAAGCATTGTGAGTTCCCCTTCCAGCTGCCCCCAAGCATTGTGAGTTCCCCTTCCAGCTGCCCCCAAGCATTGTGAGTTCCCCTTCCAGCTGCCCCCAAGCATTGTGAGTTCCCCTTCCAGCTGCCCCCAAGCATTGTGAGTTCCCCTTCCAGCTGCCCCCAAGCATTGTGAGTTCCCCTTCCAGCTGCCCCCAAGCATTGTGAGTTCCCCTTCCAGCTGCCCCCAAGCATTGTGAGTTCCCCTTCCAGCTGCCCCCAAGCATTGTGAGTTCCCCTTCCAGCTGCCCCCAAGCATTGTGAGTTCCCCTTCCAGCTGCCCCCAAGCATTGTGAGTTCCCCTTCCAGCTGCCCCCAAGCATTGTGAGTTCCCCTTCCAGCTGCCCCCAAGCATTGTGAGTTCCCCTTCCAGCTGCCCCCAAGCATTGTGAGTTCCCCTTCCAGCTGCCCCCAAGCATTGTGAGTTCCCCTTCCAGCTGCCCCCAAGCATTGTGAGTTCCCTTCCAGCTGCCCCAAGCATTGTGAGTTCCCCTTCCAGCTGCCCCCAAGCATTGTGAGTTCCCCTTCCAGCTGCCCCCAAGCATTGTGAGTTCCCCTTCCAGCTGCCCCCAAGCATTGTGAGTTCCCCTTCCAGCTGCCCCCAAGCATTGTGAGTTCCCCTTCCAGCTGCCCCCAAGCATTGTGAGTTCCCCTTCCAGCTGCCCCCAAGCATTGTGAGTTCCCCTTCCAGCTGCCCCCAAGCATTGTGAGTTCCCCTTCCAGCTGCCCCCAAGCATTGTGAGTTCCCCTTCCAGCTGCCCCCAAGCATTGTGAGTTCCCCTTCCAGCTGCCCCCAAGCATTGTGAGTTCCCCTTCCAGCTGCCCCCAAGCATTGTGAGTTCCCCTTCCAGCTGCCCCCAAGCATTGTGAGTTCCCCTTCCAGCTGCCCCCAAGCATTGTGAGTTCCCCTTCCAGCTGCCCCCAAGCATTGTGAGTTCCCCTTCCAGCTGCCCCCAAGCATTGTGAGTTCCCCTTCCAGCTGCCCCCAAGCATTGTGAGTTCCCCTTCCAGCTGCCCCCAAGCATTGTGAGTTCCCCTTCCAGCTGCCCCCAAGCATTGTGAGTTCCCCTTCCAGCTGCCCCCAAGCATTGTGAGTTCCCCTTCCAGCTGCCCCCAAGCATTGTGAGTTCCCCTTCCAGCTGCCCCCAAGCATTGTGAGTTCCCCTTCCAGCTGCCCCCAAGCATTGTGAGTTCCCCTTCCAGCTGCCCCCAAGCATTGTGAGTTCCCCTTCCAGCTGCCCCAAGCATTGTGAGTTCCCCTTCCAGCTGCCCCCAAGCATTGTGAGTTCCCCTTCCATCTGCCCCCAAGCATTGTGAGTTCCCCTTCCAGCTGCCCCCAAGCATTGTGAGTTCCCCTTCCAGCTGCCCCCAAGCATTGTGAGTTCCCCTTCCAGCTGCCCCCAAGCATTGTGAGTTCCCTTCCAGCTGCCCCCAAGCATTGTGAGTTCCCCTTCCAGCTGCCCCAAGCATTGTGAGTTCCCCTTCCAGCTGCCCCCAAGCATTGTGAGTTCCCCTTCCAGCTGCCCCCAAGCATTGTGAGTTCCCCTTCCATCTGCCCCCAAGCATTGTGAGTTCCCCTTCCATCTGCCCCCAAGCATTGTGAGTTCCCCTTCCAGCTGCCCCCAAGCATTGTGAGTTCCCCTTCCAGCTGCCCCCAAGCATTGTGAGTTCCCCTTCCAGCTGCCCCCAAGAATTGTGAGTTCCCCTTCCAGCTGCCCCCAAGCATTGTGAGTTCCCCTTCCAGCTGCCCCCAAGCATTGTGAGTTCCCCTTCCAGCTGCCCCCAAGCATTGTGAGTTCCCCTTCCATCTGCCCCCAAGCATTGTGAGTTCCCCTTCCAGCTGCCCCCAAGCATTGTGAGTTCCCCTTCCAGCTGCCCCCAAGCATTGTGAGTTCCCCTTCCAGCTGCCCCCAAGCATTGTGAGTTCCCCTTCCAGCTGCCCCCAAGCATTGTGAGTTCCCCTTCCATCTGCCCCCAAGCATTGTGAGTTCCCCTTCCAGCTGCCCCAAGCATTGTGAGTTCCCCTTCCAGCTGCCCCCAAGCATTGTGAGTTCCCCTTCCATCTGCCCCCAAGCATTGTGAGTTCCCCTTCCAGCTGCCCCCAAGCATTGTGAGTTCCCCTTCCAGCTGCCCCCAAGCATTGTGAGTTCCCCTTCCATCTGCCCCCAAGCATTGTGAGTTCCCCTTCCAGCTGCCCCCAAGCATTGTGAGTTCCCCTTCCATCTGCCCCCAAGCATTGTGAGTTCCCCTTCCAGCTGCCCCAAGCATTGTGAGTTCCCCTTCCAGCTGCCCCCAAGCATTGTGAGTTCCCCTTCCAGCTGCCCCCAAGCATTGTGAGTTCCCCTTCCAGCTGCCCCCAAGCATTGTGAGTTCCCCTTCCAGCTGCCCCCAAGCATTGTGAGTTCCCCTTCCAGCTGCCCCCAAGCATTGTGAGTTCCCCTTCCAGCTGCCCCCAAGCATTGTGAGTTCCCCTTCCAGCTGCCCCCAAGCATTGTGAGTTCCCCTTCCAGCTGCCCCCAAGCATTGTGAGTTCCCCTTCCAGCTGCCCCCAAGCATTGTGAGTTCCCCTTCCAGCTGCCCCCAAGCATTGTGAGTTCCCCTTCCATCTGCCCCCAAGCATTGTGAGTTCCCCTTCCAGCTGCCCCCAAGCATTGTGAGTTCCCCTTCCAGCTGCCCCCAAGCATTGTGAGTTCCCCTTCCAGCTGCCCCCAAGCATTGTGAGTTCCCTTCCAGCTGCCCCCAAGCATTGTGAGTTCCCCTTCCAGCTGCCCCCAAGCATTGTGAGTTCCCCTTCCAGCTGCCCCCAAGCATTGTGAGTTCCCCCTTCCAGCTGCCCCCAAGCATTGTGAGTTCCCCTTCCAGCTGCCCCCAAGCATTGTGAGTTCCCCTTCCAGCTGCCCCCAAGCATTGTGAGTTCCCCTTCCAGCTGCCCCCAAGCATTGTGAGTTCCCCTTCCAGCTGCCCCCAAGCATTGTGAGTTCCCCTTCCAGCTGCCCCCAAGCATTGTGAGTTCCCCTTCCATCTGCCCCCAAGCATTGTGAGTTCCCCTTCCAGCTGCCCCCAAGCATTGTGAGTTCCCCTTCCATCTGCCCCCAAGCATTGTGAGTTCCCCTTCCAGCTGCCCCCAAGCATTGTGAGTTCCCCTTCCAGCTGCCCCCAAGCATTGTGAGTTCCCCTTCCAGCTGCCCCCAAGCATTGTGAGTTCCCCTTCCAGCTGCCCCCAAGCATTGTGAGTTCCCCTTCCAGCTGCCCCCAAGCATTGTGAGTTCCCCTTCCAGCTGCCCCCAAGCATTGTGAGTTCCCCTTCCAGCTGCCCCCAAGCATTGTGAGTTCCCCTTCCAGCTGCCCCAAGCATTGTGAGTTCCCCTTCCAGCTGCCCCCAAGCATTGTGAGTTCCCCTTCCAGCTGCCCCCAAGCATTGTGAGTTCCCCTTCCAGCTGCCCCCAAGCATTGTGAGTTCCCCTTCCATCTGCCCCCAAGCATTGTGAGTTCCCCTTCCATCTGCCCCCAAGCATTGTGAGTTCCCCTTCCAGCTGCCCCCAAGCATTGTGAGTTCCCCTTCCATCTGCCCCCAAGCATTGTGAGTTCCCCTTCCAGCTGCCCCCAAGCATTGTGAGTTCCCCTTCCAGCTGCCCCCAAGCATTGTGAGTTCCCCTTCCAGCTGCCCCCAAGCATTGTGAGTTCCCCTTCCAGCTGCCCCCAAGCATTGTGAGTTCCCCTTCCAGCTGCCCCCAAGCATTGTGAGTTCCCCTTCCAGCTGCCCCCAAGCATTGTGAGTTCCCCTTCCAGCTGCCCCCAAGCATTGTGAGTTCCCCTTCCAGCTGCCCCCAAGCATTGTGAGTTCCCCTTCCAGCTGCCCCCAAGCATTGTGAGTTCCCCTTCCAGCTGCCCCAAGCATTGTGAGTTCCCCTTCCAGCTGCCCCCAAGCATTGTGAGTTCCCCTTCCAGCTGCCCCCAAGCATTGTGAGTTCCCCTTCCATCTGCCCCCAAGCATTGTGAGTTCCCCTTCCAGCTGCCCCCAAGCATTGTGAGTTCCCCTTCCAGCTGCCCCCAAGCATTGTGAGTTCCCCTTCCAGCTGCCCCCAAGCATTGTGAGTTCCCCTTCCAAGCTGCCCCCAAGCATTGTGAGTTCCCCTTCCATCTGCCCCCAAGCATTGTGAGTTCCCCTTCCATCTGCCCCAAGCATTGTGAGTTCCCCTTCCAGCTGCCCCCAAGCATTGTGAGTTCCCCTTCCATCTGCCCCCAAGCATTGTGAGTTCCCCTTCCAGCTGCCCCCAAGCATTGTGAGTTCCCCTTCCATCTGCCCCCAAGCATTGTGAGTTCCCCTTCCAGCTGCCCCCAAGCATTGTGAGTTCCCCTTCCATCTGCCCCCAAGCATTGTGAGTTCCCCTTCCAGCTGCCCCCAAGCATTGTGAGTTCCCCTTCCATCTGCCCCCAAGCATTGTGAGTTCCCCTTCCAGCTGCCCCCAAGCATTGTGAGTTCCCCTTCCAGCTGCCCCCAAGCATTGTGAGTTCCCCTTCATCTGCCCCCAAGCATTGTGAGTTCCCCTTCCAGCTGCCCCCAAGCATTGTGAGTTCCCCTTCCAGCTGCCCCCAAGCATTGTGAGTTCCCCTTCCAGCTGCCCCCAAGCATTGTGAGTTCCCCTTCCAGCTGCCCCCAAGCATTGTGAGTTCCCCTTCCATCTGCCCCCAAGCATTGTGAGTTCCCCTTCCAGCTGCCCCCAAGCATTGTGAGTTCCCCTTCCAGCTGCCCCCAAGCATTGTGAGTTCCCCTTCCAGCTGCCCCCAAGCATTGTGAGTTCCCCTTCCAGCTGCCCCCAAGCATTGTGAGTTCCCCTTCCATCTGCCCCCAAGCATTGTGAGTTCCCCTTCCAGCTGCCCCCAAGCATTGTGAGTTCCCCTTCCAGCTGCCCCCAAGCATTGTGAGTTCCCCTTCCATCTGCCCCCAAGCATTGTGAGTTCCCCTTCCATCTGCCCCCAAGCATTGTGAGTTCCCCTTCCAGCTGCCCCCAGCTGTGAGTTCCCTCCAGCTGCCCCCAAGCATTGTGAGTTCCCTTCCAGCTGCCCCAAGCATTGTGAGTTCCCCTTCCAGCTGCCCCCAAGCATTGTGAGTTCCCCTTCCAGCTGCCCCCAAGCATTGTGAGTTCCCCTTCCATCTGCCCCCAAGCATTGTGAGTTCCCCTTCCAGCTGCCCCCAAGCATTGTGAGTTCCCCTTCCAGCTGCCCCCAAGCATTGTGAGTTCCCCTTCCAGCTGCCCCCAAGCATTGTGAGTTCCCCTTCCAGCTGCCCCCAAGCATTGTGAGTTCCCCTTCCAGCTGCCCCCAAGCATTGTGAGTTCCCCTTCCATCTGCCCCCAAGCATTGTGAGTTCCCCTTCCATCTGCCCCCAAGCATTGTGAGTTCCCCTTCCAGCTGCCCCCAAGCATTGTGAGTTCCCCTTCCAGCTGCCCCCAAGCATTGTGAGTTCCCCTTCCAGCTGCCCCCAAGCATTGTGAGTTCCCCTTCCAGCTGCCCCCAAGCATTGTGAGTTCCCCTTCCAGCTGCCCCCAAGCATTGTGAGTTCCCCTTCCAGCTGCCCCCAAGCATTGTGAGTTCCCCTTCCAGCTGCCCCCAAGCATTGTGAGTTCCCCTTCCAGCTGCCCCCAAGCATTGTGAGTTCCCCTTCCAGCTGCCCCAAGCATTGTGAGTTCCCCTTCCATCTGCCCCCAAGCATTGTGAGTTCCCCTTCCAGCTGCCCCCAAGCATTGTGAGTTCCCCTTCCAGCTGCCCCCAAGCATTGTGAGTTCCCCTTCCAGCTGCCCCCAAGCATTGTGAGTTCCCCTTCCATCTGCCCCCAAGCATTGTGAGTTCCCCTTCCATCTGCCCCCAAGCATTGTGAGTTCCCCTTCCAGCTGCCCCCAAGCATTGTGAGTTCCCCTTCCAGCTGCCCCCAAGCATTGTGAGTTCCCCTTCCAGCTGCCCCCAAGCATTGTGAGTTCCCCTTCCAGCTGCCCCCAAGCATTGTGAGTTCCCCTTCCAGCTGCCCCCAAGCATTGTGAGTTCCCCTTCCAGCTGCCCCCAAGCATTGTGAGTTCCCCTTCCAGCTGCCCCCAAGCATTGTGAGTTCCCCTTCCAGCTGCCCCAAGCATTGTGAGTTCCCCTTCCAGCTGCCCCCAAGCATTGTGAGTTCCCCTTCCAGCTGCCCCCAAGCATTGTGAGTTCCCCTTCCAGCTGCCCCAAGCATTGTGAGTTCCCCTTCCAGCTGCCCCCAAGCATTGTGAGTTCCCCTTCCAGCTGCCCCCAAGCATTGTGAGTTCCCCTTCCATCTGCCCCCAAGCATTGTGAGTTCCCCTTCCAGCTGCCCCCAAGCATTGTGAGTTCCCCTTCCAGCTGCCCCCAAGCATTGTGAGTTCCCCTTCCAGCTGCCCCCAAGCATTGTGAGTTCCCCTTCCAGCTGCCCCCAAGCATTGTGAGTTCCCCTTCCAGCTGCCCCAAGCATTGTGAGTTCCCCTTCCAGCTGCCCCCAAGCATTGTGAGTTCCCCTTCCAGCTGCCCCCAAGCATTGTGAGTTCCCCTTCCAGCTGCCCCCAAGCATTGTGAGTTCCCCTTCCATCTGCCCCCAAGCATTGTGAGTTCCCCTTCCAGCTGCCCCCAAGCATTGTGAGTTCCCCTTCCAGCTGCCCCCAAGCATTGTGAGTTCCCCTTCCAGCTGCCCCCAAGCATTGTGAGTTCCCCTTCCAGCTGCCCCCAAGCATTGTGAGTTCCCCTTCCAGCTGCCCCCAAGCATTGTGAGTTCCCCTTCCAGCTGCCCCCAAGCATTGTGAGTTCCCCTTCCAGCTGCCCCCAAGCATTGTGAGTTCCCCTTCCATCTGCCCCCAAGCATTGTGAGTTCCCCTTCCAGCTGCCCCCAAGCATTGTGAGTTCCCCTTCCAGCTGCCCCCAAGCATTGTGAGTTCCCCTTCCAGCTGCCCCCAAGCATTGTGAGTTCCCCTTCCAGCTGCCCCCAAGCATTGTGAGTTCCCCTTCCAGCTGCCCCCAAGCATTGTGAGTTCCCCTTCCAGCTGCCCCCAAGCATTGTGAGTTCCCCTTCCAGCTGCCCCCAAGCATTGTGAGTTCCCCTTCCAGCTGCCCCCAAGCATTGTGAGTTCCCCTTCCAGCTGCCCCCAAGCATTGTGAGTTCCCCTTCCAGCTGCCCCCAAGCATTGTGAGTTCCCCTTCCATCTGCCCCAAGCATTGTGAGTTCCCCTTCCAGCTGCCCCCAAGCATTGTGAGTTCCCCTTCCAGCTGCCCCCAAGCATTGTGAGTTCCCCTTCCAGCTGCCCCCAAGCATTGTGAGTTCCCCTTCCAGCTGCCCCCAAGCATTGTGAGTTCCCCTTCCAGCTGCCCCCAAGCATTGTGAGTTCCCCTTCCAGCTGCCCCCAAGCATTGTGAGTTCCCCTTCCATCTGCCCCCAAGCATTGTGAGTTCCCCTTCCAGCTGCCCCCAAGCATTGTGAGTTCCCCTTCCAGCTGCCCCCAAGCATTGTGAGTTCCCCTTCCAGCTGCCCCCAAGCATTGTGAGTTCCCCTTCCAGCTGCCCCAAGCATTGTGAGTTCCCCTTCCAGCTGCCCCCAAGCATTGTGAGTTCCCCTTCCAGCTGCCCCCAAGCATTGTGAGTTCCCCTTCCAGCTGCCCCCAAGCATTGTGAGTTCCCCTTCCAGCTTGCCCCCAAGCATTGTGAGTTCCCCTTCCATCTGCCCCCAAGCATTGTGAGTTCCCCTTCCAGCTGCCCCCAAGCATTGTGAGTTCCCCTTCCAGCTGCCCCCAAGCATTGTGAGTTCCCCTTCCATCTGGCCCCCAAGCATTGTGAGTTCCCCTTCCAGCTGCCCCCAAGCATTGTGAGTTCCCCTTCCAGCTGCCCCCAAGCATTGTGAGTTCCCCTTCCAGCTGCCCCCAAGCATTGTGAGTTCCCCTTCCAGCTGCCCCCAAGCATTGTGAGTTCCCCTTCCAGCTGCCCCCAAGCATTGTGAGTTCCCCTTCCAGCTGCCCCCAAGCATTGTGAGTTCCCCTTCCATCTGCCCCCAAGCATTGTGAGTTCCCCTTCCAGCTGCCCCCAAGCATTGTGAGTTCCCCTTCCAGCTGCCCCCAAGCATTGTGAGTTCCCCTTCCAGCTGCCCCCAAGCATTGTGAGTTCCCCTTCCATCTGCCCCCAAGCATTGTGAGTTCCCCTTCCATCTGCCCCCAAGCAATTGTGAGTTCCCCTTCCAGCTGCCCCCAAGCATTGTGAGTTCCCCTTCCAGCTGCCCCCAAGCATTGTGAGTTCCCCTTCCAGCTGCCCCCAAGCATTGTGAGTTCCCCTTCCAGCTGCCCCCAAGCATTGTGAGTTCCCCTTCCAGCTGCCCCCAAGCATTGTGAGTTCCCCTTCCATCTGCCCCCAAGCATTGTGAGTTCCCCTTCCAGCTGCCCCCAAGCATTGTGAGTCCCCTTCCAGCTGCCCCCAAGCATTGTGAGTTCCCCTTCCAGCTGCCCCCAAGCATTGTGAGTTCCCCTTCCATCTGCCCCCAAGCATTGTGAGTTCCCCTTCCAGCTGCCCCCAAGCATTGTGAGTTCCCCTTCCAGCTGCCCCCAAGCATTGTGAGTTCCCCTTCCATCTGCCCCCAAGCATTGTGAGTTCCCCTTCCATCTGCCCCCAAGCATTGTGAGTTCCCCTTCCAGCTGCCCCCAAGCATTGTGAGTTCCCTTCCATCTGCCCCCAAGCATTGTGAGTTCCCCTTCCATCTGCCCCAAGCATTGTGAGTTCCCCTTCCAGCTGCCCCCAAGCATTGTGAGTTCCCCTTCCAGCTGCCCCCAAGCATTGTGAGTTCCCCTTCCAGCTGCCCCCAAGGCATTGTGAGTTCCCCTTCCAGCTGCCCCCAAGCATTGTGAGTTCCCCTTCCAGCTGCCCCCAAGCATTGTGAGTTCCCCTTCCATCTGCCCCCAAGCATTGTGAGTTCCCCTTCCAGCTGCCCCCAAGCATTGTGAGTTCCCCTTCCAGCTGCCCCCAAGCATTGTGAGTTCCCCTTCCAGCTGCCCCCAAGCATTGTGAGTTCCCCTTCCAGCTGCCCCCAAGCATTGTGAGCTCCCCTTCCAGCTGCCCCCAAGCATTGTGAGTTCCCCTTCCAGCTGCCCCCAAGCATTGTGAGTTCCCCTTCCAGCTGCCCCCAAGCATTGTGAGTTCCCCTTCCAGCTGCCCCCAAGCATTGTGAGTTCCCCTTCCATCTGCCCCCAAGCATTGTGAGTTCCCCTTCCAGCTGCCCCCAAGCATTGTGAGTTTCCCCTTCCAGCTGCCCCCAAGCATTGTGAGTTCCCCTTCAGCTGCCAGCATTGAGTTCCCCTTCCAGCTGCCCCCAAGCATTGTGAGTTCCCCTTCCAGCTGCCCCCAAGCATTGTGAGTTCCCCTTCCAGCTGCCCCCAAGCATTGTGAGTTCCCCTTCCAGCTGCCCCCAAGCATTGTGAGTTCCCCTTCCAGCTGCCCCCAAGCATTGTGAGTTCCCCTTCCAGCTGCCCCCAAGCATTGTGAGTTCCCCTTCCATCTGCCCCCAAGCATTGTGAGTTCCCCTTCCAGCTGCCCCCAAGCATTGTGAGTTCCCCTTCCAGCTGCCCCCAAGCATTGTGAGTTCCCCTTCCATCTGCCCCAAGCATTGTGAGTCCCCTTCCAGCTGCCCCAAGCATTGTGAGTTCCCCTTCCAGCTGCCCCCAAGCATTGTGAGTTCCCCTTCCAGCTGCCCCCAAGCATTGTGAGTTCCCCTTCCATCTGCCCCAAGCATTGTGAGTTCCCCTTCCAGCTGCCCCCTAAGCATTGTGAGTTCCCCTTCATCTGCCCCCAAGCATTGTGAGTTCCCCTTCCAGCTGCCCCCAAGCATTGTGAGTTCCCTTCCAGCTGCCCCCAAGCATTGTGAGTTCCCCTTCCAGCTGCCCCCAAGCATTGTGAGTTCCCCTTCCAGCTGCCCCCAAGCATTGTGAGTTCCCCTTCCAGCTGCCCCCCAAGCATTGTGAGTTCCCCTTCCAGCTGCCCCCAAGCATTGTGAGTTCCCCTTCCAGCTGCCCCCAAGCATTGTGAGCTTCCCCTTCCAGCTGCCCCCAAGCATTGTGAGTTCCCCTTCCCAGCTGCCCCCAAGCATTGTGAGTTCCCCTTCCAGCTGCCCCCAAGCATTGTGAGTTCCCCTTCCAGCTGCCCCCAAGCATTGTGAGTTCCCCTTCCAGCTGCCCCCAAGCATTGTGAGTTCCCCTTCCAGCTGCCCCCAAGCATTGTGAGTTCCCCTTCCAGCTGCCCCCAAGCATTGTGAGTTCCCCTTCCAGCTGCCCCCAAGCATTGTGAGTTCCCCTTCCATCTGCCCCCAAGCATTGTGAGTTCCCTTCCAGCTGCCCCCCAAGCATTGTGAGTTCCCCTTCCAGCTGCCCCCAAGCATTGTGAGTTCCCCTTCCAGCTGCCCCCAAGCATTGTGAGTTCCCCTTCCAGCTGCCCCAAGCATTGTGAGTTCCCCTTCCAGCTGCCCCAAGCATTGTGAGTTCCCCTTCCAGCTGCCAAAGCATTGTGAGTTCCCCTTCCAGCTGCCCCCAAGCATTGTGAGTTCCCCTTCCAGCTGCCCCCAAGCATTGTGAGTTCCCCTTCCAGCTGCCCCCAAGCATTGTGAGTTCCCCTTCCAGCTGCCCCCAAGCATTGTGAGTTCCCCTTCCAGCTGCCCCCAAGCATTGTGAGTTCCCCTTCCAGCTGCCCCCAAGCATTGTGAGTTCCCCTTCCAGCTGCCCCCAAGCATTGTGAGTTCCCCTTCCATCTGCCCCCAAGCATTGTGAGTTCCCCTTCCAGCTGCCCCCAAGCATTGTGAGTTCCCCTTCCAGCTGCCCCCAAGCATTGTGAGTTCCCCTTCCAGCTGCCCCCAAGCATTGTGAGTTCCCCTTCCAGCTGCCCCAAGCATTGTGAGTTCCCCTTCCAGCTGCCCCCAAGCATTGTGAGCTCCCCTCCAGCTGCCCCCAAGCATTGTGAGTTCCCCTTCCAGCTGCCCCAGCATTGTGAGTTCCCTTCCAGCTGCCCCCAAGCATTGTGAGTTCCCCTTCCAGCTGCCCCCAAGCATTGTGAGTTCCCCTTCCAGCTGCCCCCAAGCATTGTGAGTTCCCCTTCCAGCTGCCCCAAGCATTGTGAGTTCCCCTTCCAGCTGCCCCCAAGCATTGTGAGTTCCCCTTCCAGCTGCCCCCAAGCATTGTGAGTTCCCCTTCCAGCTTGCCCCCAAGCATTGTGAGTTCCCCTTCCAGCTGCCCCCAAGCATTGTGAGTTCCCCTTCCAGCTGCCCCCAAGCATTGTGAGTTCCCCTTCCATCTGCCCCCAAGCATTGTGAGTTCCCCTTCCAGCTGCCCCCAAGCATTGTGAGTTCCCCTTCCAGCTGCCCCCAAGCATTGTGAGTTCCCCTTCCAGCTGCCCCCAAGCATTGTGAGTTCCCCTTCCAGCTGCCCCAAGCATTGTGAGTTCCCTTCCAGCATAATTATTGCCCCCAAGCATTGTGAGTTCCCCTTCCAGCTGCCCCCAAGAATTGTGAGTTCCCCTTCCTAGCTGCCCCCCAAGCCTTGTGAGTTCCCCTTCCAGGCTGCCCCCAAGCATTGTGAGTTCCCCTTCCATCTGCCCCCAAGCAGTTGTGAGTTACCCTTCCAGCTGCCCCCAAGCATTTGTGAGTTTCCCCTTCCAGCTGCCCCCAAGCATTGTGAGTTCCCCTTCCCGCTGCCCCCAAGCATTGTGAGTTCCCTTCCAGCTGCCCCCAAGCATTGTGAGTTCCCCTTCCATCTGCCCCCAAGCATTGTGAGTTCCCCTTCCAGCTGCCCCCAAGCATTGTGAGTTCCCCTTCCAGCTGCCCCCAAGCATTGGTGAGTTCCCCTTCCAGCTGCCCCAAGCATTGTGAGTTCCCCTTCCAGCTGCCCCCAAGCATTGTGAGTTCCCCTTCAGGCTGCCCCCAAGCAATTGTGAGTTACCCTTCCGCTGCCCCCAAGCATTGTGAGTTCCCCTTCCAGCTGCCCCCAAGCATTGTGAGTTCCCCTTCCAGCTGCCCCCAAGCATTGTGAGTTCCCCTTCCAGCTGCCCCCAAGCATTGTGAGTTCCCCTTCCAGCTGCCCCCAAGCATTGTGAGTTCCCCTTCCAGCTGCCCCCAAGCATTGTGAGTTCCCCTTTCCAGCTGCCCCCAAGCATTGTGAGTTCCCCTTCCAGCTGCCCCCAAGCATTGTGAGTTCCCCTTCCAGCTGCCCCCAAGCATTGTGAGTTCCCCTTCCAGCTGCCCCCAAGCATTGTGAGTTCCCCTTCCAGCTGCCCCCAAGCATTGTGAGTTCCCCTTCCAGCTGCCCCCAAGCATTGTGAGCTCCCCTTCCAGCTGCCCCCAAGCATTGTGAGTTCCCCTTCCAGCTGCCCCCAAGCATTGTGAGTTCCCTTCCAGCTGCCCCCAAGCATTGTGAGTTCCCCTTCCAGCTGCCCCCAAGCATTGTGAGTTCCCCTTCCAGCTGCCCCCAAGCATTGTGAGTTCCCCTTCCAGCTGCCCCCAAGCATTGTGAGTTCCCCTTCCAGCTGCCCCCAAGCATTGTGAGTTCCCCTTCCAGCTGCCCCCAAGCATTGTGAGTTCCCCTTCCAGCTGCCCCCAAGCATTGTGAGTTCCCCTTCCATCTGCCCCCAAGCATTGTGAGTTCCCCTTCCAGCTGCCCCCAAGCATTGTGAGTTCCCCTTCCATCTGCCCCCAAGCATTGTGAGTTCCCCTTCCAGCTGCCCCCAAGCATTGTGAGTTCCCCTTCCAGCTGCCCCCAAGCATTGTGAAGTTCCCCTTCCAGCTGCCCCCAAGCATTGTGAGTTCCCCTTCCCAGCTGCCCCCAAGCATTGTGAGTTCCCCTTTCCAGCTGCCCCCAAGCATTGTGAGTTCCCCTTCCAGCTGCCCCCAAGCATTGTGAGTTCCCCTTCCATCTGCCCCCAAGCATTGTGAGTTCCCCTTCCAGCTGCCCCAAGCATTGTGAGTTCCCCTTCCAGCTGCCCCCAAGCATTGTGAGTTCCCCTTCCAGCTGCCCCCAAGCATTGTGAGTTCCCCTTCCAGCTGCCCCCAAGCATTGTGAGTTCCCCTTCCAGCTGCCCCCAAGCATTGTGAGTTCCCCTTCCAGCTGCCCCCAAGCATTGTGAGTTCCCCTTCCAGCTGCCCCCAAGCATTGTGAGTTCCCCTTCCAGCTGCCCCCAAGCATTGTGAGTTCCCCTTCCAGCTGCCCCCAAGCATTGTGAGTTCCCCTTCCAGCTGCCCCCAAGCATTGTGAGTTCCCCTTCCAGCTGCCCCCAAGCATTGTGAGTTCCCCTTCCATCTGCCCCCAAGCATTGTGAGTTCCCCTTCCAGCTGCCCCCAAGCATTGTGAGTTCCCCTTCCAGCTGCCCCCAAGCATTGTGAGTTCCCCTTCCAGCTGCCCCCAAGCATTGTGAGTTCCCCTTCAGCTGCCCCCAAGCATTGTGAGTTCCCCTTCCAGCTGCCCCCAAGCATTGTGAGTTCCCCTTCCAGCTGCCCCCAAGCATTGTGAGTTCCCCTTCCAGCTGCCCCAAGCATTGTGAGTTCCCCTTCCAGCTGCCCCCAAGCATTGTGAGTTCCCCTTCCAGCTGCCCCCAAGCATTGTGAGTTCCCCTTCCAGCTGCCCCCAAGCATTGTGAGTTCCCCTTTCCTTCAGCTGCCCCCAAGCATTGTGAGCTCCCCTCCAGCTGCCCCCAAGCATTGTGAGTTCCCCTCCAGCTGCCCCCAAGCATTGTGAGTTCCCTTCAGCTGCCCCCAAGCATTGTAGGTTCCCCTTCCAGCTGCCCCCAAAGCATTGTGAGTTCCCCTTCCATCTGCCCCCAAGCATTGTGAGTTCCCCTTCCAGCTGCCCCCAAGCATTGTGAGTTCCCCTTCCAGCTGCCCCCAAGCATTGTGAGTTCCCCTTCCAGCTGCCCCAAGCATTGTGAGTTCCCCTTCCAGCTGCCCCCAAAGCATTGTGAGTTCCCCTTCCAGCTGCCCCCGAAGCATTGTGAGTTCCCCTTCCAGCTGCCCCCAAGCATTGTGAGTTCCCCTTCCAGCTGCCCCCAAGCATTGTGAGTTCCCCTTCCATCTGCCCCCAAGAATTGTGAGTTCCCCTTCCAGCTGCCCCAAGCATTGTGAGTTCCCCTTCCAGCTGCCCCCAAGCATTGTGAGTTCCCCTTCCAGCTGCCCCAAGCATTGTGAGTTCCCCTTCCAGCTGCCCCCAAGCATTGTGAGTTCCCCTTCCAGCTGCCCCCAAGCATTGTGAGTTCCCCTTCCAGCTGCCCCCAAGCATTGTGAGTTCCCCTTCCAGCTGCCCCCAAGCATTGTGAGTTCCCCTTCCAGCTGCCCCCAAGCATTGTGAGTTCCCCTTCCAGCTGCCCCCAAGCATTGTGAGTTCCCCTTCCAGCTGCCCCCAAGCATTGTGAGTTCCCCTTCCAGCTGCCCCCAAGCATTGTGAGTTCCCCTTCCAGCTGCCCCCAAGCATTGTGAGTTCCCCTTCCAGCTGCCCCCAAGCATTGTGAGTTCCCCTTCCAGCTGCCCCCAAGCATTGTGAGTTCCCCTTCCAGCTGCCCCCAAGCATTGTGAGTTCCCCTTCCAGCTGCCCCCAAGCATTGTGAGTTCCCCTTCCAGCTGCCCCCAAGCATTGTGAGTTCCCCTTCCAGCTGCCCCCAAGCATTGTGAGTTCCCCTTCCAGCTGCCCCCAAGCATTGTGAGTTCCCCTTCCAGCTGCCCCCAAGCATTGTGAGTTCCCCTTCCAGCTGCCCCAAGCATTGTGAGTTCCCTTCCAGCTGCCCCAAGCATTGTGAGTTCCCCTTCCAGCTGCCCCCAAGCATTGTGAGTTCCCCTTCCAGCTGCCCCCAAGCATTGTGAGTTCCCCTTCCAGCTGCCCCCAAGCATTGTGAGTTCCCCTTCCAGCTGCCCCCAAGCATTGTGAGTTCCCCTTCCAGCTGCCCCCAAGCATTGTGAGTTTCCCCTTCCAGCTGCCCCCAAGCATTGTGAGTTCCCCTTCCATCTGCCCCCAAGCATTGTGAGTTCCCCTTCCATCTGCCCCCAAGCATTGTGAGTTCCCCTTCCAGCTGCCCCAAGCATTGTGAGTTCCCCTTCCAGCTGCCCCCAAGCATTGTGAGTTCCCCTTCCAGCTGCCCCCAAGCATTGTGAGTTCCCCTTCCAGCTGCCCCCAAGCATTGTGAGTTCCCCTTCCAGCTGCCCCCAAGCATTGTGAGTTCCCCTTCCAGCTGCCCCCAAGCATTGTGAGTTCCCCTTCCAAGCTGGCCCCAAGCATGTGTGAGTTCCCCTTCCAGCTGCCCCCAAGCATTGTGAGTTCCCCTTCCAGCTGCCCCCAAGCATTGTGAGTTTCCCCTTCCATCTGCCCCAAGCATTGTGAGTTCCCTTCCAGCTGCCCCCAAGCATTGTGAGTTCCCCTTCCAGCTGCCCCCAAGCATTGTGAGTCTCAGCTGCCCCTAAGCATTGTGAGTTGCCATCCAGCTGCCCCCAAGCATTGTGAGTTCCCCTTCCAGCTGCCCCAAGCATTGTGAGTTCCCCTTCCAGCTGCCCCCAAGCATTGTGAGTTCCCCTTCCAGCTGCCCCCAAGCATTGTGAGTTCCCCTTCCAGCTGCCCCCTAAGCATTGTGAGTTCCCCTTCCATCTGCCCCCAAGCATTGTGAGTTCCCCTTCCAGCTGCCCCCAAGCATTGTGAGTTTCCCCTTCCAGCTGCCCCCAAGCATTGTGAGTTCCCCTTCCATCTGCCCCAAGCATTGTGAGTTCCCCTTCCAGCTGCCCCCAAGCATTGTGAGTTCCCCTTCCAGCTGCCCCCAAAGCATTGTGAGTTCCCCTTCCAGCTGCCCCAAGCATTGTGAGTTCCCCTTCCATCTGCCCCCAAGCATTGTGAGTTCCCCTTCCAGCTGCCCCCAAGCATTGTGAGTTCCCCTTCCAGCTGCCCCCAAGCATTGTGAGTTCCCCTTCCAGCTGCCCCCAAGCATTGTGAGTTCCCCTTCCAGCTGCCCCCAAGCATTGTGAGTTCCCCTTCCAGCTGCCCCCAAGCATTGTGAGTTCCCCTTCCATCTGCCCCCAAGCATTGTGAGTTCCCCTTCCAGCTGCCCCCAAGCATTGTGAGTTCCCCTTCCAGCTGCCCCCAAGCATTGTGAGTTCCCCTTCCAGCTGCCCCCAAGCATTGTGAGTTCCCCTTCCAGCTGCCCCCAAGCATTGTGAGTTCCCCTTCCAGCTGCCCCCAAGCATTGTGAGTTCCCCTTCCAGCTGCCCCCAAGCATTGTGAGTTCCCCTTCCAGCTGCCCCAAGCATTGTGAGTTCCCCTTCCAGCTGCCCCAAGCATTGTGAGTTCCCCTTCCAGCTGCCCCCAAGCATTGTGAGTTCCCCTTCCAGCTGCCCCCAAGCATTGTGAGTTCCCCTTCCAGCTGCCCCAAGCATTGTGAGTTCCCCTTCCAGCTGCCCCCAAGCATTGTGAGTTCCCCTTCCAGCTGCCCCAAGCATTGTGAGTTCCCTTCCAGCTGCCCCAAGCATTGTGAGTTCCCTTCCAAGCTGCCCCCAAGCCATTGTGAGTTCCCTTCCAGCTGCCCCCAAGCATTGTGAGTTCCCCTTCCAGCTGCCCCAAGCACTGTGAGTTCCCCTTCCAGCTGCCCCAAGCATTGTGAGTTCCCCTTCCATCTGCCCCCAAGCATTGTGAGTTCCCCTTTCCAGCTGCCCCCAAGCATTGTGAGTTCCCCTCCTTCCAGCTGCCCCTAAGCATTGTGAGTTCCCCTTCCAGCGTGCCCCAAGCATTGTGAGTTCCCCTTCCAGCTGCCCCCAGCATTGTGAGTTCCCTTCCACTCTGCCCCAAGCATTGTGAGTTCCCTTCCAGCTCGCCCCAAAGGGCATTGTGAGTTCCCTTCAGCGCCCCAAGCATTGTGAGTTCCCCTTCCAGCTGCCCCCAAGCATTGTGAGTTCCCTTCCATCTGCCCCAAGCATTGTGAGTTCCCCTTCCAGCTGCCCCCAAGCATTGTGAGTTCCCCTTCCAGCTGACCCCCAAGCATTGTGAGTTCCCCTTCCATCTGCCCCCAAGCATTGTGAGTTTCCCCTTCCATCTGCCCCCAAGCATTGTGAGTTCCCCTTCCAGCTGCCCCCAAGCATTGTGAGTTCCCCTTCCATCTGCCCCCAAGCATTGTGAGTTCCCCTTCCAGCTGCCCCAAGCATTGTGAGTTCCCCTTCCAGCTGCCCCCAAGCATTGTGAGTTCCCCTTCCAGCTGCCCCCAAGCATTGTGAGTTCCCCTTCCAGCTGCCCCCAAGCATTGTGAGTTCCCCTTCCAGCTGCCCCCAAGCATTGTGAGTTCCCCTTCCAGCTGCCCCCAAGCATTGTGAGTTTCCCCTTCCAGCTGCCCCCAAGCATTGTGAGTTCCCCTTCCAGCTGCCCCCAAGCATTGTGAGTTCCCCTTCCAGCTGCCCCCAAGCATTGTGAGTTCCCCTTCCAGCTGCCCCCAAGCATTGTGAGTTCCCCTTCCAGCTGCCCCCAAGCATTGTGAGTTCCCCTTCCAGCTGCCCCAAGCATTGTGAGTTCCCCTTCCAGCTGCCCCCAAGCATTGTGAGTTCCCCTTCCAGCTGCCCCCAAGCATTGTGAGTTCCCCTTCCAGCTGCCCCCAAGCATTGTGAGTTCCCCTTCCAGCTGCCCCAAGCATTGGAGTTCCCCCTTCCCATCTGCCCCCAAGCATTTGTGAGTTCCCCTTCCAGCTGCCCCAAGCATTGTGAGTTCCCCTTCCAGCTGCCCCCAAGCATTGTGAGTTCCCTTCCAGCTGCCCCCAAGCATTGTGAGTTCCCCTTCCAGCTGCCCCCAAAGCATTGTGAGTTCCCCTTCCAGCTGCCCCCAAGCATTGTGAGTTCCCCTTCCCAGCTGCCCCCAAGCATTGTGAGTTCCCCTTCCAGCTGCCCCCAAGCATTGTGAGTTCCCCTTCCATCTGCCCCCAAGCATTGTGAGTTCCCCTTCCAGCTGCCCCCAAGCATTGTGAGTCCCCTTCCAGCTGCCCCCAAGCATTGTGAGTTCCCCTTCCAGCTGCCCCCAAGCATTGTGAGTTCCCCTTCCAGCTGCCCCAAGCATTGTGAGTTCCCCTTCCATCTGCCCCCAAGCATTGTGAGTTCCCCTTCCAGCTGCCCCCAAGCATTGTGAGTTCCCCTTCCAGCTCCCCTTCCAGCTGCCCCCAAGCATTGTGAGTTCCCCTTCCAGCTGCCCCCAAGCATTGTGAGTTCCCCTTCCAGCTGCCCCCAAGCATTGTGAGTTCCCCTTCCAGCTGCCCCCAAGCATTGTGAGTTCCCCTTCCAGCTGCCCCCAAGCATTGTGAGTTCCCCTTCCAGCTGCCCCCAAGCATTGTGAGTTCCCCTTCCAGCTGCCCCCAAGCATTGTGAGTTCCCCTTCCAGCTGCCCCCAAGCATTGTGAGTTCCCCTTCCAGCTGCCCCCAAGCATTGTGAGTTCCCCTTCCAGCTGCCCCCAAGCATTGTGAGTTCCCCTTCCAGCTGCCCCCAAGCATTGTGAGTTCCCCTTCCAGCTGCCCCCAAGCATTGTGAGTTCCCCTTCCAGCTGCCCCCAAGCATTGTGAGTTCCCCTTCCAGCTGCCCCCAAGCATTGTGAGTTCCCCTTCCAGCTGCCCCCAAGCATTGTGAGTTCCCCTTCCAGCTGCCCCCAAGCATTGTGAGTTCCCCTTCCAGCTGCCCCCAAGCATTGTGAGTTCCCCTTCCAGCTGCCCCCAAGCATTGTGAGTTCCCTTCCAGCTGCCCCAAGCATTGTGAGTTCCCCTTCCAGCTGCCCCCAAGCATTGTGAGTTCCCCTTCCATCTGCCCCCAAGCATTGTGAGTTCCCCTTCCAGCTGCCCCCAAGCATTGTGAGTTCCCCTTCCAGCTGCCCCCAAGCATTGTGAGTTCCCCTTCCAGCTGCCCCCAAGCATTGTGAGTTCCCCTTCCAGCTGCCCCCAAGCATTGTGAGTTCCCCTTCCAGCTGCCCCCAAGCATTGTGAGTTCCCCTTCCAGCTGCCCCCAAGCATTGTGAGTTCCCCTTCCAGCTGCCCCCAAGCATTGTGAGTTCCCCTTCCAGCTGCCCCAAGCATTGTGAGTTCCCCTTCCAGCTGCCCCCAAGCATTGTGAGTTCCCCTTCCAGCTGCCCCCAAGCATTGTGAGTTCCCCTTCCAGCTGCCCCCAAGCATTGTGAGTTCCCCTTCCAGCTGCCCCCAAGCATTGTAGTTCCCCTTCCAGCTGCCCCCAAGCATTGTGAGTTCCCCTTCCAGCTGCCCCCAAGCATTGTGAGTTCCCTTCAGCTGCCCCCAAGCATTGTGAGTTCCCCTTCCAGCTGCCCCCAAGCATTGTGAGTTCCCCTTCCAGCTGCCCCCAAGCATTGTGAGTTCCCCTTCCAGCTGCCCCCAAGCATTGTGAGTTCCCCTTCCAGCTGCCCCCAAGCATTGTGAGTTCCCCTTCCAGCTGCCCCAAGCATTGTGAGTTCCCCTTCCAGTCTGCCCCCAAGCATTGTGAGTTCCCCTTCAGCTGCCCCCAAGCATTGTGAGTTCCCCTTCCAGCTGCCCCCAAGCATTGTGAGTTCCCCTTCCAGCTGCCCCCAAGCATTGTGAGTTCCCCTTCCATCTGCCCCCAAGCATTGTGAGTTCCCTTCCAGCTGCCCCCAAGCATTGTGAGTTCCCCTTCCAGCTGCCCCCAAGCATTGTGAGTTCCCCTTCCAGCTGCCCCCAAGCATTGTGAGTTCCCCTTCCATCTGCCCCAAGCATTGTGAGTTCCCTTCCAGCTGCCCCCAAGCATTGTGAGTTCCCCTTCCAGCTGCCCCCAAGCATTGTGAGTTCCCCTTCCAGCTGCCCCCAAGCATTGTGAGTTCCCCTTCCAGCTGCCCCCAAGCATTGTGAGTTCCCCTTCCAGCTGCCCCCAAGCATTGTGAGTTCCCCTTCCATCTGCCCCCAAGCATTGTGAGTTCCCCTTCCAGCTGCCCCCAAGCATTGTGAGTTCCCCTTCCAGCTGCCCCCAAGCATTGTGAGTTCCCCTTCCAGCTGCCCCCAAGCATTGTGAGTTCCCCTTCCAGCTGCCCCCAAGCATTGTGAGTTCCCCTTCCAGCTGCCCCCAAGCATTGTGAGTTCCCCTTCCAGCTGCCCCCAAGCATTGTGAGTTCCCCTTCATCTGCCCCAAGCATTGTGAGTTCCCCTTCCAGCTGCCCCCAAGCATTGTGAGTTCCCCTTCCATCTGCCCCAAGCATTGTGAGTTCCCCTTCATCTGCCCCAAGCATTGTGAGTTCCCTTCCAGCTGCCCCCAAGCATTGTGAGTTCCCCTTCCAGCTGCCCCAAGCATTGTTGAGTTCCCCTTCCATCTGCCCCAAGCATTGTGAGTTCCCCTTCCAGCTGGCCCCCAAGCATTGTGAGTTCCCTTCCAGCTGCCCCCAAGCATTGTGAGTTCCCCTTCCAGCTGCCCCCAAGCATTGTGAGTTCCCCTTCCAGCTGCCCCCAAGCATTGTGAGTTCCCCTTCCAGCTGCCCCCAAGCATTGTGAGTTCCCCTTCCAGCTGCCCCCAAGCATTGTGAGTTCCCCTTCCAGCTGCCCCCAAGCATTGTGAGTTCCCCTTCCATCTGCCCCCAAGCATTGTGAGTTCCCCTTCCAGCTGCCCCCAAGCATTGTGAGTTCCCCTTCCAGCTGCCCCCAAGCATTGTGAGTTCCCCTTCCAGCTGCCCCCAAGCATTGTGAGTTCCCTTCCAGCTGCCCCCAAGCATTGTGAGTTCCCCTTCCAGCTGCCCCCAAGCATTGTGAGTTCCCCTTCCAGCTGCCCCCAAGCATTGTGAGTTCCCCTTCCATCTGCCCCCAAGCATTGTGAGTTCCCCTTCCATCTGCCCCCAAGCATTGTGAGTTCCCCTTCCAGCTGCCCCCAAGCATTGTGAGTTCCCCTTCCAGCTGCCCCCAAGCATTGTGAGTTCCCCTTCCAGCTGCCCCCAAGCATTGTGAGTTCCCCTTCCAGCTGCCCCCAAGCATTGTGAGTTCCCCTTCCATCTGCCCCCAAGCATTGTGAGTTCCCCTTCAGCTGCCCCCAAGCATTGTGAGTTCCCCTTCCAGCTGCCCCCAAGCATTGTGAGTTCCCCTTCCAGCTGCCCCCAAGCATTGTGAGTTCCCCTTCCATCTGCCCCCAAGCATTGTGAGTTCCCCTTCCAGCTGCCCCCAAGCATTGTGAGCTCCCCTTCCAGCTGCCCCCAAGCATTGTGAGTTCCCCTTCCAGCTGCCCCCAAGCATTGTGAGTTCCCCTTCCAGCTGCCCCCAAGCATTGTGAGTTCCCCTTCCAGCTGCCCCCAAGCATTGTGAGTTCCCCTTCCAGCTGCCCCCAAGCATTGTGAGTTCCCCTTCCAGCTGCCCCCAAGCATTGTGAGTTCCCCTTCCAGCTGCCCCCCAAGCATTGTGAGTTCCCCTTCCAGCTGCCCCCAAGCATTGTGAGTTCCCCTTCCAGCTGCCCCCAAGCATTGTGAGTTCCCCTTCCAGCTGCCCCCAAGCATTGTGAGTTCCCCTTCCAGCTGCCCCCAAGCATTGTGAGTTCCCCTTCCAGCTGCCCCCAAGCATTGTGAGTTCCCCTTCCAGCTGCCCCCAAGCATTGTGAGTTCCCCCTTCCAGCTGCCCCCAAGCATTGTGAGTTCCCCTTCCAGCTGCCCCCAAGCATTGTGAGTTCCCCTTCCAGCTGCCCCCAAGCATTGTGAGTTCCCCTTCCAGCTGCCCCCAAGCATTGTGAGTTCCCCTTCCAGCTGCCCCCAAGCATTGTGAGTTCCCCTTCCATCTGCCCCCAAGCATTGTGAGTCCCCTTCCAGCTGCCCCCAAGCATTGTGAGTTCCCCTTCCAGCTGCCCCCAAGCATTGTGAGTTCCCCTTCCAGCTGCCCCCAAGCATTGTGAGTTCCCCTTCCAGCTGCCCCCAAGCATTGTGAGTTCCCCTTCCAGCTGCCCCCAAGCATTGTGAGTTCCCCTTCCAGCTGCCCCCAAGCATTGTGAGTTTCCCCTTCCAGCTGCCCCAAGCATTGTGAGTTCCCCTTCCAGCTGCCCCCAAGCATTGTGAGTTCCCCTTCCAGCTGCCCCCAAGCATTGTGAGTTCCCCTTCCAGCTGCCCCCAAGCATTGTGAGTTCCCTTCCACTCTGCCCCAAGCATTGTGAGTTCCCCTTCCAGCTGCCCCCAAGCATTGTGAGTTCCCCTTCCAGCTGCCCCAAGCATTGTGAGTTCCCTTCCATCTGCCCCCAAGCATTGTGAGTTCCCCTTCCATCTGCCCCCAAGCATTGTGAGTTCCCCTTCCAAGCTGCCCCCAAGCATTGTGAGTTCCCCTTCCAGCTGCCCCCAAGCATTGTGAGTTCCCCTTCCAGCTGCCCCCAAGCATTGTGAGTTCCCCTTCCAGCTGCCCCCAAGCATTGTGAGTTCCCCTTCCATCTGCCCCCAAGCATTGTGAGTTCCCCTTCCAGCTGCCCCCAAGCATTGTGAGTTCCCCCTTCCAGCTGCCCCCAAGCATTGTGAGTTCCCCTTCCATCTGCCCCCAAGCATTGTGAGTTCCCCTTCCAGCTGCCCCCAAGCATTGTGAGTTCCCCTTCCAGCTGCCCCCAAGCATTGTGAGTTCCCCTTCCAGCTGCCCCCAAGCATTGTGAGTTCCCCTTCCATCTGCCCCCAAGCATTGTGAGTTCCCCTTCCAGCTGCCCCAAGCATTGTGAGTTCCCCTTCCAGCTGCCCCCAAGCATTGTGAGTTCCCCTTCCATCTGCCCCCAAGCATTGTGAGTTCCCCTTCCAGCTGCCCCAAGCATTGTGAGTTCCCCTTCCAGCTGCCCCCAAGCATTGTGAGTTCCCCTTCCATCTGCCCCCAAGCATTGTGAGTTCCCCTTCCAGCTGCCCCCAAGCATTGTGAGCTCCCCTTCCAGCTGCCCCCAAGCATTGTGAGTTCCCCTTCCATCTGCCCCCAAGCATTGTGAGTTCCCCTTCCAGCTGCCCCCAAGCATTGTGAGTTCCCCTTCCAGCTGCCCCCAAGCATTGTGAGTTCCCCTTCCAGCTGCCCCCAAGCATTGTGAGTTCCCCTTCCAGCTTGCCCCCAAGCATTGTGAGTTCCCCTTCCAGCTGCCCCAAGCATTGTGAGTTCCCCTTCCAGCTGCCCCCAAGCATTGTGAGTTCCCCTTCCAGCTGCCCCCAAGCATTGTGAGTTCCCCTTCCAGCTGCCCCCAAGCATTGTGAGTTCCCCTTCCAGCTGCCCCAAGCATTGTGAGTTCCCCTTCCAGCTGCCCCAAGCATTGTGAGTTCCCCTTCCAGCTGCCCCCAAGCATTGTGAGTTCCCCTTCCATCTGCCCCCAAGCATTGTGAGTTCCCCTTCCATCTGCCCCCAAGCATTGTGAGTTCCCCTTCCAGCTGCCCCCAAGCATTGTGAGTTCCCCTTCCAGCTGCCCCAAGCATTGTGAGTTCCCCTTCCAGCTGCCCCCAAGCATTGTGAGTTCCCCTTCCAGCTGCCCCCAAGCATTGTGAGTTCCCCTTCCAGCTGCCCCCAAGCATTGTGAGTTCCCCTTCCAGCTGCCCCCAAGCATTGTGAGTTCCCCTTCCATCTGCCCCAAGCATTGTGAGTTCCCCTTCCAGCTGCCCCAAGCATTGTGAGTTCCCCTTCCATCTGCCCCAAGCATTGTGAGCTCCCCTTCCAGCTGCCCCCAAGCATTGTGAGTTCCCCCTTCCAGCTGCCCCCAAGCATTGTGAGTTCCCCTTCCATCTGCCCCCAAGCATTGTGAGTTCCCCTTCCAGCTGCCCCCAAGCATTGTGAGTTCCCCTTCCAGCTGCCCCCAAGCATTGTGAGTTCCCCTTCCATCTGCCCCCAAGCATTGTGAGCTTCCCCTTCCAGCTGCCCCCAAGCATTGTGAGTTCCCCTTCCAGCTGCCCCCAAGCATTGTGAGTTCCCCTTCCATCTGCCCCCAAGCATTGTGAGTTCCCCTTCCAGCTGCCCCCAAGCATTGTGAGTTCCCCTTCCAGCTGCCCCCAAGCATTGTGAGTTCCCCTTCCAGCTGCCCCCAAGCATTGTGAGTTCCCCTTCCAGCTGCCCCCAAGGCATTGTGAGTTCCCCTTCCAGCTGCCCCCAAGCATTGTGAGTTCCCCTTCCATCTGCCCCCAAGCATTGTGAGTTCCCCTTCCATCTGCCCCCAAGCATTGTGAGTTCCCCTTCCAGCTGCCCCCAAGCATTGTGAGTTCCCCTTCCAGCTGCCCCCAAGCATTGTGAGTTCCCCTTCCAGCTGCCCCCAAGCATTGTGAGTTCCCCTTCCATCTGCCCCCAAGCATTGTGAGTTCCCCTTCCAGCTGCCCCAAGCATTGTGAGTTCCCCTTCCAGCTGCCCCAAGCATTGTGAGTTCCCCTTCCAGCTGCCCCCAAGCATTGTGAGTTCCCCTTCCAGCTGCCCCCAAGCATTGTGAGTTCCCCTTCCAGCTGCCCCCAAGCATTGTGAGTTCCCCTTCCAGCTGCCCCCAAGCATTGTGAGTTCCCCTTCCATCTGCCCCCAAGCATTGTGAGTTCCCCTTCCAGCTGCCCCCAAGCATTGTGAGTTCCCCTTCCAGCTGCCCCCAAGCATTGTGAGTTCCCCTTCCAGCTGCCCCCAAGCATTGTGAGTTCCCCTTCCATCTGCCCCCAAGCATTGTGAGTTCCCCTTCCAGCTGCCCCAAGCATTGTGAGTTCCCTTCCATCTGCCCCCAAGCATTGTGAGTTCCCCTTCCAGCTGCACCCAAGCATGTGAGTTCCCCTTCCAGCTGCCCCCCAAGCATTGTGAGTTCCCCTTCCATCTGCCCCCAAGCATTGTGAGTTCCCCTTCCATCTGCCCCCAAGCATTGTGAGTTCCCCTTCCAGCTGCCCCAAGCATTGTGAGTTCCCCTTCCAGCTGCCCCCAAGCATTGTGAGTTCCCCTTCCAGCTGCCCCCAAGGCATTGTGAGTTTCCCCTTCCAGCTGCCCCCAAGCATTGTGAGTTCCCCTTCCAGCTGCCCCCAAGCATTGTGAGTTCCCCTTCCAGCTGCCCCCAAGCATTGTGAGTTCCCCTTCCAGCTGCCCCCAAGCATTGTGAGTTCCCCTTCCAGCTGCCCCCAAGCATTGTGAGTTCCCCTTCCATCTGCCCCCAAGCATTGTGATTTCCCCTTCCAGCTGCCCCCAAGCATTGTGAGTTCCCCTTCCAGCTGCCCCCAAGCATTGTGAGTCCCCTTCCAGCTGCCCCCAAGCATTGTGAGTTCCCCTTCCAGCTGCCCCCAAGCATTGTGAGTTCCCCTTCCAGCTGCCCCCAAGCATTGTGAGTTCCCCTTCCATCTGCCCCCAAGCATTGTGAGTTCCCCTTCCATCTGCCCCCCAAGCATTGTGAGCTCCCCTTCCAGCTGCCCCCAAGCATTGTGAGTTCCCCTTCCAGCTGCCCCCAAGCATTGTGAGTTCCCCTTCCATCTGCCCCCAAGCATTGTGGAGTTCCCCTTCCAGCTGCCCCCAAGCATTGTGAGTTCCCCTTCCAGCTGCCCCCCAAGCATTGTGAGTTCCCCTTCCAGCTGCCCCCAAGGCATTGTGAGTTCCCCTTCCAGCTGCCCCAAGCATTGTGAGTTCCCCTTCCAGCTGCCCCCAAGCATTGTGAGTTCCCCTTCCAGCTGCCCCCAAGCATTGTGAGTTCCCCTTCCATCTGCCCCCAAGCATTGTGAGTTTCCCCTTCCATCTGCCCCCAAGCATTGTGAGTTCCCCTTCCAGCTGCCCCCAAGCATTGTGAGTTCCCCTTCCAGCTGCCCCCAAGCATTGTGAGTTCCCCTTCCAGCTGCCCCCAAGCATTGTGAGTTCCCCTTCCAGCTGCCCAAGGCATTGTGAGTTCCCCTTCCATCTGCCCCCAAGCATTGTGAGTTCCCCTTCCAGCTGCCCCCAAGCATTGTGAGTTCCCCTTCCAGCTTGCCCCCAAGCATTGTGAGTTCCCCTTCCATCTGCCCCCAAGCATTGTGAGTTCCCCTTCCAGCTGCCCCCAAGCATTGTGAGTTCCCCTTCCAGCTGCCCCCAAGCATTGTGAGTTCCCCTTCCAGCTGCCCCTAAGCATTGTGAGTTCCCCTTCCAGCTGCCCCAAGCATTGTGAGTTCCCCTTCCAGCTGCCCCCAAGCATTGTGAGTTCCCCTTCCATCTGCCCCCAAGCATTGTGAGTTCCCCTTCCAGCTGCCCCAAGCATTGTGAGTTCCCCTTCCAGCTGCCCCCAAGCATTGTGAGTTCCCCTTCCATCTGCCCCCAAGCATTGTGAGTTCCCCTTCCATCTGCCCCCAAGCATTGTGAGTTCCCCTTCCAGCTGCCCCCAAGCATTGTGAGTTCCCCTTCCATCTGCCCCCAAGCATTGTGAGTTCCCCTTCCAGCTGCCCCCAAGCATTGTGAGTTCCCCCTTCCAGCTGCCCCCAAGCATTGTGAGTTCCCCTTCCAGCTGCCCCCAAGCATTGTGAGTTCCCCTTCCAGCTGCCCCCAAGCATTGTGAGTTCCCCTTCCAGCTGCCCCCAAGCATTGTGAGTTCCCCTTCCAGCTGCCCCCAAGCATTGTGAGTTCCCCTTCCAGCTGCCCCCAAGCATTGTGAGTTCCCCTTCCAGCTGCCCCCAAGCATTGTGAAGTTCCCCTTCCAGCTGCCCCCAAGCATTGTGAGTTCCCCTTCCAGCTGCCCCCAAGCATTGTGAGTTCCCCTTCCATCTGCCCCCAAGCATTGTGAGTTCCCCTTCCAGCTGCCCCCAAGCATTGTGAGTTCCCCTTCCAGCTGCCCCCAAGCATTGTGAGTTCCCCTTCCAGCTGCCCCCAAGCATTGTGAGTTCCCCTTCCAGCTGCCCCCAAGCATTGTGAGTTCCCCTCCAGCTGCCCCCAAGCATTGTGAGTTCCCCTTCCATCTGCCCCCAAGCATTGTGAGTTCCCCTTCCAGCTGCCCCCAAGCATTGTGAGTTCCCTTCCAGCTGCCCCCAAGCATTGTGAGTTCCCCTTCCAGCTGCGCCCCAAGCATTGTGAGTTCCCCTTCCAGCTGCCCCCAAGCATTGTGAGTTCCCCTTCCAGCTGCCCCCAAGCATTGTGAGTTCCCCTTCCAGCTGCCCCCAAGCATTGTGAGTTCCCCTTCCAGCTGCCCCCAAGCATTGTGAGTTCCCCTTCCATCTGCCCCCAAGCATTGTGAGTTCCCCTTCCATCTGCCCCCAAGCATTGTGAGTTCCCCTTCCAGCTGCCCCCAAGCATTGTGACTTCCCCTTCCAGCTGCCCCCAAGCATTGTGAGTTCCCCTTCCAGCTGCCCCAAGCATTGTGAGTTCCCCTTCAGCTGCCCCAAGCATTGTGAGTTCCCCTTCCATCTGCCCCCAAGCATTGTGAGCTCCCCTTCCTAGCTGCCCCCAAGCATTGTGAGTTCCCCTTCCAGCTGCCCCCAAGCATTGTGAGCTTCCCCTTCAGCTGCCCCCAAGCATTGTGAGTTCCCCTTCCAGCTGCCCCCAAGCATTGTGAGTTCCCCTTCCAGCTGCCTCCCAAGCATTGTGAGTTCCCCTTCCATCTGCCCCCAAGCATTGTGAGTTCCCCTTCCAGCTGCCCCCCAAGCATTGTGAGTTCCCCTTCAGCTGCCCCCAAGCATTGTGAGTTCCCCTTCCAGCTGCCCCCAAGCATTGTGAGTTCCCCTTCCAGCTGCCCCCAAGCATTGTGAGTTCCCCTTCCAGCTGCCTCCCAAGCATTGTGAGTTCCCCTTCCAGCTGCCCCAAGCATTGTGAGTTCCCCTTCCAGCTGCCCCAAGGCATTGTGAGTTCCCCTTCCAGCTGCCCCCAAGCATTGTGAGTTCCCCTTCCAGCTGCCCCAAGCATTGTGAGTTCCCCTTCCAGCTGCCCCCAAGCATTGTGAGTTCCCCTTCCATCTGCCCCCAAGCATTGTGAGTTCCCCTTCCAGCTGCCCCCAAGCATTGTGAGTTCCCCTTCAGCTGCCCCCAAGCATTGTGAGTTCCCCTTCCAGCTGCCCCCAAGCATTGTGAGTTCCCCTTCCAGCTGCCCCCAAGCATTGTGAGTTCCCCTTCCAGCTGCCCCCAAGCATTGTGAGTTCCCCTTCCAGCTGCCCCCAAGCATTGTGAGTTCCCCTTCCAGCTGCCCCCAAGCATTGTGAGTTCCCCTTCCATCTGCCCCCAAGCATTGTGAGTTCCCCTTCCAGCTGCCCCCAAGCATTGTGAGTTCCCCTTCCAGCTGCCCCCAAGCATTGTGAGTTCCCCTTCCATCTGCCCCCAAGCATTGTGAGTTCCCCTTCCAGCTGCCCCCAAGCATTGTGAGTTCCCCTTCCAGCTGCCCCCAAGCATTGTGAGTTCCCTTCCAGCTGCCCCCAAGCATTGTGAGTTCCCCTTCCATCTGCCCCCAAGCATTGTGAGTTCCCCTTCCAGCTGCCCCCAAGCATTGTGAGTTCCCCTTCCAGCTGCCCCCAAGCATTGTGAGTTCCCCTTCCAGCTGCCCCCAAGCATTGGGAGTTCCCCTTCCATCTTGCCCCAAGAATTGTGAGTTCCCCTTCCAGCTGCACCCAAGCATTGTGAGCTCCTCTTCCATCTGCCCCCAAGCATTGTGAGTTCCCCTTCCAGCTGCCCCCAAGCATTGTGAGTTCCCCTTCCAGCTGCCCCCAAGCACTGTGAGTTCCCCTTCCAGCTGCCCCTAAGCATTGTGAGTTCCCCTTCCATCTGCCCCCAACCATTGTGAGTTCCCCTTCCAGCTGCCCCCAAGCATTGTGAGTTCCCCTTCCAGCTGCCCCCAAGCATTGTGAGTTCCCCTTCCAGCTGCCCCAAAGCATTGTGAGTTCCCCTTCCATCTGCCCCCAAGCATTGTGAGTTCCCCTTCCAGCTGCCCCCAAGCATTGTGAGTTCCCCTTTCCATCTGCCCCCAAGCATTGTGAGTTCCCCTTCCAGGTGCCCCCAAGCATTGTGAGTTCCCCTTCCAGCTGCCCCCAAGCATTGGGAGTTCCCCTTCCATCTGCCCCCAAGAATTGTGAGTTCCCCTTCCAGCTGCCCCCAAGCATTGTGAGTTCCCCTTCCAGCTGCCCCCAAGCATTGTGAGTTCCCCTTCCATCTGCCCCCAAGCATTGTGAGTTCCCATTCCAGCTGCCCCTAAGCATTGTGAGTTCCCCTTCCAGCTGCCCCCAAGCATTGTGAGTTCTCCTTCCAGCTGCCCCCAAGCATTGTGAGTTCCCCTTCCATCTGCCCCTAAGCATTGTGAGTTCCCCTTCCAGCTGCCCCCAAGCATTGTGAGTTCCCCTTCCAGCTGCCCCCAAGCATTGTGAGTTCCCCTTCCAGCTGCCCCCAAGCATTGTGAGTTCCCCTTCCAGCTGCCCCCAAGCATTGTGAGTTCCCCTTCCAGCTGCCCCCAAGCATTGTGAGTTCCCCTTCCAGCTGCCCCCAAGCATTGTGAGTTCCCCTTCCATCTGCCCCCAAGCATTGTGAGTTCCCCTTCCATCTGCCCCCAAGCATTGTGAGTTCCCCTTCCATCTGCCCCCAAGCATTGTGAGTTCCCCTTCCATCTGCCCCCAAGCATTGTGAGTTCCCCTTCCAGCTGCCCCCAAGCATTGTGAGTTCCCCTTCCAGCTGCCCCAAGCATTGTGAGTTCCCCTTCCAGCTGCCCCCAAGCATTGTGAGTTCCCCTTCCAGCTGCCCCCAAGCATTGTGAGTTCCCCTTCCAGCTGCCCCCAAGCATTGTGAGTTCCCCTTCCAGCTGCCCCAAGCATTGTGAGTTCCCCTTCCAGCTGCCCCCAAGCATTGTGAGTTCCCCTTCCAGCTGCCCCCAAGCATTGTGAGTTCCCCTTCCAGCTGCCCCCAAGCATTGTGAGTTCCCCTTCCAGCTGCCCCCAAGCATTGTGAGTTCCTCTTCCATCTGCCCCCAAGCATTGTGAGTTCCCCTTCCAGCTGCCCCCAAGCATTGTGAGTTCCCCTTCCAGCTGCCCCCAAGCATTGTGAGTTCCCCTTCCAGCTGCCCCCTAAGCATTGTGAGTTCCCCTTCCAGCTGCCCCCAAGCATTCTGAGTTCCCCTTCCATCTGCCCCCAAGCATTGTGAGTTCCCCTTCCAGCTGCCCCCAAGCATTGTGAGTTCCCCTTCCAGCTGCCCCAAGCATTGTGAGTTCCCCTTCCATCTGCCCCCAAGCATTGTGAGTTCCCCTTCCAGCTGCCCCCAAGCATTGTGAGCTCCCCTTCCAGCTGCCCCCAAGCATTGTGAGTTCCCCTTCCATCTGCCCCCAAGCATTGTGAGTTCCCCTTCCAGCTGCCCCCAAGCATTGTGAGTTCCCCTTCTAGCTGCCCCCAAGCATTGTGAGTTCCCCTTCCAGCTGCCCCCAAGCATTGTGAGTTCCTCTTCCATCTGCCCCCAAGCATTGTGAGTTCCCCTTCCAGCTGCCCCCAAGCATTGTGAGTTCCCCTTCCAGCTGCCCCCAAGCATTGTGAGTTCCCCTTCCAGCTGCCCCTAAGCATTGTGAGTTCCCCTTCCAGCTGCCCCCAAGCATTGTGAGTTCCCCTTCCATCTGCCCCCAAGCATTGTGAGTTCCCCTTCCAGCTGCCCCCAAGCATTGTGAGTTCCCCTTCCAGCTGCCCCCAAGCATTGTGAGTTCCCCTTCCAGCTGCCCCCAAGCATTGTGAGTTCCCCTTCCAGCTGCCCCCAAGCATTGTGAGTTCCCCTTCCAGCTGGCCCCAAGCATTGTGAGTTCCCCTTCCATCTGCCCCCAAGCATTGTGAGCTCCCCTTCCAGCTGCCCCCAAGCATTGTGAGTTCCCCTTCCAGCTGCCCCCAAGCATTGTGAGTTCCCCTTCCATCTGCCCCCAAGCATTGTGAGTTCCCCTTCCAGCTGCCCCAAGCATTGTGAGCTCCCCTTCCAGCTGCCCCCAAGCATTGTGAGTTCCCCTTCCATCTGCCCCCAAGCATTGTGAGTTCCCCTTGCAGCTGCCCCCAAGCATTGTGAGTTCCCCTTCCAGCTGTCCCCAAGCATTGTGAGTTCCCCTTCCAGCTGCCCCCAAGCATTGTGAGTTCCCCTTCCATCTGCCCCCAAGCATTGTGAGTTCCCCTTCCAGCTGCCTCCAAGCATTGTGAGTTCCCCTTCCAGCTGCCCCCAAGCATTGTGAGTTCCCCTTCCAGCTGCCCCAAGCATTGTGAGCTCCCCTTCCAGCTGCCCCCAAGCATTGTGAGTTCCCCTTCCAGCTGCCCCCAAGCATTGTGAGTTCCCCTTCCAGCTGCCCCTAAGCATTGTGAGTTCCCCTTCCAGCTGCCCCCAAGCATTGTGAGTTCCTCTTCCATCTGCCCCCAAGCATTGTGAGTTCCCCTTCCAGCTGCCCCCAAGCATTGTGAGTTTCCCCTTGCAGCTGCCCCCAAGCATTGTGAGTTCCCCTTCCAGCTGCCCCTAAGCATTGTGAGTTCCCCTTCCAGCTGCCCCCAAGCATTGTGAGTTCCCCTTCCATCTGCCCCCAAGCATTGTGAGTTCCCCTTCCAGCTGCCCCCAAGCATTGTGAGTTCCCCTTCCAGCTGCCCCCAAGCATTGTGAGTTCCCCTTCCATCTGCCCCCAAGCATTGTGAGTTCCCCTTCCAGCTGCCCCCAAGCATTGTGAGCTCCCCTTCCAGCTGCCCCCAAGCATTGTGAGTTCCCCTTCCATCTGCCCCAAGCATTGTGAGTTCCCCTTCCAGCTGCCCCCAAGCATTGTGAGTTCCCCTTCTAGCTGCCCCCAAGCATTGTGAGTTCCCCTTCCAGCTGCCCCCAAGCATTGTGAGTTCCTCTTCCATCTGCCCCCAAGCATTGTGAGTTCCCCTTCCAGCTGCCCCCAAGCACTGTGAGTTCCCCTTCCAGCTGCCCCCAAGCATTGTGAGTTCCCCTTCCAGCTGCCCCTAAGCATTGTGAGTTCCCCTTCCAGCTGCCCCCAAGCATTGTGAGTTCCCCTTCCATCTGCCCCCAAGCATTGTGAGTTCCCCTTCCAGCTGCCCCCAAGCATTGTGAGTTCCCCTTCCAGCTGCCCCCAAGCATTGTGAGTTCCCCTTCCAGCTGCCCCCAAGCATTGTGAGTTCCCCTTCCAGCTGCCCCCAAGCATTGTGAGTTCCCCTTCCAGCTGGCCCCAAGCATTGTGAGTTCCCCTTCCATCTGCCCCCAAGCATTGTGAGCTCCCCTTCCAGCTGCCCCCAAGCATTGTGAGTTCCCCTTCCAGCTGCCCCCAAGCATTGTGAGTTCCCCTTCCATCTGCCCCCAAGCATTGTGAGTTCCCCTTCCAGCTGCCCCCAAGCATTGTGAGCTCCCCTTCCAGCTGCCCCCAAGCATTGTGAGTTCCCCTTCCATCTGCCCCCAAGCATTGTGAGTTCCCCTTGCAGCTGCCCCCAAGCATTGTGAGTTCCCCTTCCAGCTGTCCCCAAGCATTGTGAGTTCCCCTTCCAGCTGCCCCCCAAGCATTGTGAGTTCCCCTTCCATCTGCCCCCAAGCATTGTGAGTTCCCCTTCCAGCTGCCTCCAAGCATTGTGAGTTCCCCTTCCAGCTGCCCCCAAGCATTGTGAGTTCCCCTTCCAGCTGCCCCCAAGCATTGTGAGCTCCCCTTCCAGCTGCCCCCAAGCATTGTGAGTTCCCCTTCCAGCTGCCCCCAAGCATTGTGAGTTCCCCTTCCAGCTGCCCCCAAGCATTGTGAGTTCCCCTTCTAGCTGCCCCCAAGCATTGTGAGTTCCCCTTCCAGCTGCCCCCAAGCATTGTGAGTTCCCCTTCCAGCTGCCCCCAAGCATTGGGAGTTCCCCTTCCATCTTGCCCCAAGAATCGTGAGTTCCCCTTCCAGCTGCCCCCAAGCATTGTGAGTTCCCCTTCCAGCTGCCCCCAAGCATTGTGAGTTCCCCTTCCATCTGCCCCCAAGCATTGTGAGTTCCCATTCCAGCTGCCCCTAAGCATTGTGAGTTCCCCTTCCAGCTGCCCCCAAGCATTGTGAGTTCTCCTTCCAGCTGCCCCCAAGCATTGTGAGTTCCCCTTCCATCTGCCCCTAAGCATTGTGAGTTCCCCTTCCAGCTGCCCCCAAGCATTGTGAGTTCCCCTTCCAGCTGCCCCCAAGCATTGTGAGTTCCCCTTCCAGCTGCCCCCAAGCATTGTGAGTTCCCCTTCCAGCTGCCCCCAAGCATTGTGAGTTCCCCTTCCAGCTGCCCCCAAGCATTGTGAGTTCCCCTTCCAGCTGCCCCCAAGCATTGTGAGTTCCCCTTCCATCTGCCCCCAAGCATTGTGAGTTCCCCTTCCAGCTGCCCCCAAGCATTGTGAGTTCCCCTTCCAGCTGCCCCCAAGCATTGTGAGTTCCCCTTCCAGCTGCCTCCAAGCATTGTGAGTTCCCCTTCCAGCTGCCCCCAAGCATTGTGAGTTCCCCTTCCAGCTGGCCCCAAGCATTGTGAGTTCCCCTTCCATCTGCCCCCAAGCATTGTGAGCTCCCCTTCCAGCTGCCCCCAAGCATTGTGAGTTCCCCTTCCAGCTGCCCCCAAGCATTGTGAGTTCCCCTTCCATCTGCCCCCAAGCATTGTGAGTTCCCCTTCCAGCTGCCCCCAAGCATTGTGAGCTCCCCTTCCAGCTGCCCCCAAGCATTGTGAGTTCCCCTTCCATCTGCCCCCAAGCATTGTGAGTTCCCCTTGCAGCTGCCCCCAAGCATTGTGAGTTCCCCTTCCAGCTGTCCCCAAGCATTGTGAGTTCCCCTTCCAGCTGCCCCCAAGCATTGTGAGTTCCCCTTCCATCTGCCCCCAAGCATTGTGAGTTCCCCTTCCAGCTGCCTCCAAGCATTGTGAGTTCCCCTTCCAGCTGCCCCCAAGCATTGTGAGTTCCCCTTCCAGCTGCCCCCAAGCATTGTGAGCTCCCCTTCCAGCTGCCCCCAAGCATTGTGAGTTCCCCTTCCAGCTGCCCCCAAGCATTGTGAGTTCCCCTTCCAGCTGCCCCCAAGCATTGTGAGTTCCCCTTCTAGCTGCCCCCAAGCATTGTGAGTTCCCCTTCCAGCTGCCCCCAAGCATTGTGAGTTCCTCTTCCAGCTGCCCCCAAGCATTGTGAGTTCCCCTTCCAGCTGCCCCCAAGCATTGTGAGTTCCCCTTCCATCTGCCCCCAAGAATTGTGAGTTCCCCTTCCAGCTGCCCCCAAGCATTGTGAGTTCCCCTTCCAGCTGCCCCCAAGCATTGTGAGTTCCCCTTCCAGCTGCCCCCAAGCATTGTGAGTTCCCCTTCCAGCTGCCCCCAAGCATTGTGAGTTCCCCTTCCATCTGCCCCCAAGCATTGTGAGTTCCCCTTCCAGCTGCCCCCAAGCATTGGGAGTTCCCCTTCCATCTGCCCCCAAGAATTTGAGTTCCCCTTCCAGCTGCCCCCAAGCATTGTGAGTTCCCCTTCCAGCTGCCCCCAAGCATTGTGAGTTCCCCTTCCATCTGCCCCCAAGCATTGTGAGTTCCCATTCCAGCTGCCCCTAAGCATTGTGAGTTCCCCTTCCAGCTGCCCCCAAGCATTGTGAGTTCTCCTTCCAGCTGCCCCCAAGCATTGTGAGTTCCCCTTCCAGCTGCCCCTAAGCATTGTGAGTTCCCCTTCCAGCTGCCCCCAAGCATTGTGAGTTCCCCTTCCAGCTGCCCCCAAGCATTGTGAGTTCCCCTTCCAGCTGCCCTTAAGCATTGTGAGTTCCCCTTCCAGCTGCCCCCAAGCATTGTGAGTTCCCCTTCCAGCTGCCCCCAAGCATTGTGAGTTCCCCTTCCAGCTGCCCCCAAGCATTGTGAGTTCCCCTTCCAGCTGCCCCCAAGCATTGTGAGTTCCCCTTCCAGCTGCCCCCAAGCATTGTGAGTTCCCCTTCCAGCTGCCCCCAAGCATTGTGAGTTCCCCTTCCAGCTGCCCCCAAGCATTGTGAGTTCCCCTTCCAGCTGCCCCCAAGCATTGTGAGTTCCTCTTCCATCTGCCCCCAAGCATTGTGAGTTCCCCTTCCAGCTGCCCCCAAGCATTGTGAGTTCCCCTTCCAGCTGCCCCCAAGCATTGTGAGTTCCCCTTCCAGCTGCCCCTAAGCATTGTGAGTTCCCCTTCCAGCTGCCCCCAAGCATTGTGAGTTCCCCTTCCATCTGCCCCCAAGCATTGTGAGTTCCCCTTCCAGCTGCCCCCAAGCATTGTGAGCTCCCCTTCCAGCTGCCCCCAAGCATTGTGAGTTCCCCTTCCATCTGCCCCCAAGCATTGTGAGTTCCCCTTGCAGCTGCCCCCAAGCATTGTGAGTTCCCCTTCCAGCTGTCCCCAAGCATTGTGAGTTCCCCTTCCAGCTGCCCCCAAGCATTGTGAGTTCCCCTTCCATCTGCCCCCAAGCATTGTGAGTTCCCCTTCCAGCTGCCTCCAAGCATTGTGAGTTCCCCTTCCAGCTGCCCCCAAGCATTGTGAGTTCCCCTTCCAGCTGCCCCCAAGCATTGTGAGCTCCCCTTCCAGCTGCCCCCAAGCATTGTGAGTTCCCCTTCCAGCTGCCCCCAAGCATTGTGAGTTCCCCTTCCAGCTGCCCCCAAGCATTGTGAGTTCCCCTTCTAGCTGCCCCCAAGCATTGTGAGTTCCCCTTCCAGCTGCCCCCAAGCATTTTGAGTTCCTCTTCCATCTGCCCCCAAGCATTGTGAGTTCCCCTTCCAGCTGCCCCCAAGCATTGTGAGTTCCCCTTCCAGCTGCCCCCAAGCATTGTGAGTTCCCCTTCCAGCTGCCCCTAAGCATTGTGAGTTCCCCTTCCAGCTGCCCCCAAGCATTGTGAGTTCCCCTTCCATCTGCCCCCAAGCATTGTGAGTTCCCCTTCCAGCTGCCCCCAAGCATTGTGAGTTCCCCTTCCAGCTGCCCCCAAGCATTGTGAGTTCCCCTTCCAGCTGCCCCCAAGCATTGTGAGTTCCCCTTCCAGCTGCCCCCAAGCATTGTGAGTTCCCCTTCCAGCTGGCCCCAAGCATTGTGAGTTCCCCTTCCATCTGCCCCCAAGCATTGTGAGCTCCCCTTCCAGCTGCCCCCAAGCATTGTGAGTTCCCCTTCCAGCTGCCCCCAAGCATTGTGAGTTCCCCTTCCATCTGCCCCCAAGCATTGTGAGTTCCCCTTCCAGCTGCCCCCAAGCATTGTGAGCTCCCCTTCCAGCTGCCCCCAAGCATTGTGAGTTCCCCTTCCATCTGCCCCCAAGCATTGTGAGTTCCCCTTGCAGCTGCCCCCAAGCATTGTGAGTTCCCCTTCCAGCTGTCCCCAAGCATTGTGAGTTCCCCTTCCAGCTGCCCCCAAGCATTGTGAGTTCCCCTTCCATCTGCCCCCAAGCATTGTGAGTTCCCCTTCCAGCTGCCTCCAAGCATTGTGAGTTCCCCTTCCAGCTGCCCCCAAGCATTGTGAGTTCCCCTTCCAGCTGCCCCCAAGCATTGTGAGCTCCCCTTCCAGCTGCCCCCAAGCATTGTGAGTTCCCCTTCCAGCTGCCCCCAAGCATTGTGAGTTCCCCTTCCAGCTGCCCCCAAGCATTGTGAGTTCCCCTTCCAGCTGCCCCCAAGCATTGTGAGCTCCCCTTCCAGCTGCCCCCAAGCATTGTGAGTTCCCCTTCCAGCTGCCCCCAAGCATTGTGAGCTCCCCTTCCAGCTGCCCCCTAGCATTGTGAGTTCCCCTTCCAGCTGCCCCCAAGCATTGTGAGTTCCCCTTCCAGCTGCCCCCAAGCATTGTGAGTTCCCCTTCCAGCTGCCCCCAAGCATTGTGAGTTCCCCTTCCAGCTGCCCCCAAGCATTGTGAGTTCCCCTTCCATCTGCCCCCAAGCATTGTGAGTTCCCCTTCCAGCTGCCCCCAAGCATTGTGAGTGTTAGAAATAGTCAGTCAACACTTTGTACTATATTCTATATCGGTTAGGTTACTTTGTAGGTTGGGTGTAGATTTGTAATCCCAACCCTATCTGGTTGGGATTCCCTCGTAATCCTGCAAATCTGCCAACTCACCAATTGGAGATTTGCTAGGATTCCCATCCCATCCTTTCCCTAGCTTTGCTCAACCCAACCCTGTTTGTACTTAAGGCCTAGTGCCTTCCTTATCAAGCAATCAGTTCAGTTCCAATTCTATCATGGTATCGAGCTAGTAAATTCCGCTCACGCGGAATCCGATCCTTGGCGTCCCGTTGGTTCTCTCCTTTTAGGCTATGCCTATTTCGGTTCTCGGCTCCTACGCTTAGCGTTTTTCAGAAACTTCACATCGTCGCTCCGGTCAAGCGCGCATTCGGCTTCCTTCATCGCGCATCTCGTTTTTCAACGGCGACATTCTCAGTTTTCCACTTCCTTCATCGTAAGCTTCTGGTTTTTATATCTCCGTGGCAATTTTCGCATCTTCTTAACTTCGAACAGGTTTTCAGGGGCGCAGCGGAACAGGTCCAGCGGCGCAGCGGAACAGGTTTTCAGCGGCGCAGCGGAACAGGTCCAGCGGCGCAGCGGAACAGGTTTTCAGCGGCGCAGCGGAACAGGTCCAGCGGCGCAGCGGAACAGGTTTTCAGCGGCGCAGCGGAACAGGTTCAGCGGCGCAGCGGAACAGGTTCAGCGGCGCAGCGGAACAGGTTCAGCGGCGCAGCAGAACAGGTTCAGCGGCGCAGCAGAACAGGTTCAGCGGCGCAGCAGAACAGGTCCAGCGGCGCAGCAGAACAGGTCAGCGGCGCAGCAGAACAGGTCAGCGGCGCAGCAGAGAAGCGGAACAGGGGCAGCAGCGAAGCAGAACAGGGGGCATTGGCGAAGCAGTATATCAGGGTATAGTATGGGCATTTCTATTCCCAAAATCGCGTTTCGAACTTCCTCAATTTCCAAAATCACCCGAACTCCGCTCCGCTTCGCTCCGCTACGTATCGGAGACTTTAGCGCTGCGCTCCGCGCGAAATGGCAACTTCAACTTCCACTCTCGTCGGAAACCTCATCATCCTTAACCTCGCTCCCAACGGCACGAGCACCAATTTCGGGGAGTGGTGCTATGGAGTGGAGAAGCACCTCCTTAGCTCGGAGCTCAAGGGGATTTGCCTCAAGGACATCCTCCTCAATCGCGGCAAGGGGAAGATGCCTCTCCCTCCCGATCCTCTCGGCGAAGGCGCCACTGCCACAGCCAAGCTTGCTTTCGACGCTAAAACCACCAAGTATGAGACGGACTTCAGTCTCTGGGAGCAGGCGGATGCGGCAGTGATTAGGGTTTTCATCACCACCACCCCAGTCGAGTTAGTCAAGTCCTACCGCACCTTCCGCTCTGCGCATGACATTTGGAAGTACCTCCAGGATCGCTTTCATGACAAAACTGCCGTGGGAGTTGCAATCCTCATTCCTCGCATGTTCCAAATCCGCCTTGAGGAATGCCCGGGCATGGCAAACTACATCTCTGAAATCCGCAACATCCATGAGGAGCTCAAGGACATTGGGATCACCTTCCCCGAACAGGCACCTGCTGCTGGGCTTCTCGTCGGACTCACCCCGGCCTACAACGTCACCAGTTCCATGCTCAAGCAGCTCCCCACCAAGGAACTCACCTTCGAGAAAGTCGCTTCGGCCCTTCTCTCTGCCGAAAAGGACCTTGCAGCCCAGGCATCCGTCAATGCTGTGCGCTACTCCCCTGGCATCCCATTTCGTTCCCAGCAGGGCCAGAGGCGCAACTCCTTTCCCCCATGCCAGTACCTCATTAGGAAGGGTCCACGTGCGGGGCAGAAATGCAACGGCACCAACCACCCTGAGGCAACTTGCTTCAAGAAGCGAGATGACGAGTGGTATGACGTCCACGGTGTCTCCAAGGACAAGCGCCCTCCCAACTGGGCACCACCCCGTCGCGTGAACCAGGTCGAGGCAGTGGAGGAACCTGCTCAGGCATTTGCTAGTGCCCCATCTGATGTTCGCCTTAACCTGTTGTTCTCTGGTGCTGGTCTTCTTAATGAGAAGGGGTCGCAGTACATCGGTGTTTCAACCACACAGGGAATTGAGTTCATACTAGACAGTGGTGCCACCCACACAGTGCTTAAAGACCAAACTGCCTTCGTTCCCTACCAGGCTCCCACCTCACTCCTTGGAGCCGATTCTGGCTTCTCCATCCAATGCCATGGGTCCTCCACAGTTTCCTGTCCAGCTTTCCCATCCGGCACAGTCACTGGCATCTGTGCCCATACCCTCCGCTACAACCTTCTTGCACAGCGGGAAATCCAACACGCAGGCGTGATCACCATCTTTCCCAATGATGTTGACTACGGTGACATGTTTGACGCCAAAACCGGACTCCATCTTGCCCGCTTCACCCTCAACTCCAACAACCTGTACACACTAGTTGTACCTCCCGTTCAAACATGCTCCCTCACCAACCTTCCGCTTCCATCCTCAGACTCCCCCTCATGTCACTGCCGCCTCCTCAATGACAAGACTATGCTATTTCATAACCGCCTCGGCCACATCAATTTCCGCGCACTTTCAGACCTTGCCACCAAACAACTCCTTCATGGGCTGCCCGCCTCACTTCCACAACCCCCCTCTCTTTCTGGACCACCTTGCCTTGACTGTGCACAGAGCAAGCTTCGGGAACAGCCCCATCCTCCCACTGAGTCCACCTCTACTGCACCTCTTGATCGCGTACACATGGACCTTTGGGGTCGAGCTCCTGTTCGTTCCCGTGGCGGACACTTCTACTTCCTTGTCATCGTTGATGACTATTCCCGCTATGTGTCCGTTCACCTTCTCACCGCCAAGTCTGAAGCCCCAGCCATTATCATGGAATGGGCAAGGCAGGCTCATTCACACTTCAAAACCAAAATCAAGATTCTTCACTCTGACGGTGGCGGTGAATTCCGCAACAACACTCTCAAAGCTTTCTGCTCTACTGAGGGTATTCGTCAGACCTTCACCCTCCCAGACAGCCCTCAACAGAACGGTGTTGCTGAGAGCCGAAACCGCATCCTGGTGCAGATTGCTCGCTGCCTCCTCACTCATGCTTCCGCCCCTCCCTCTCTTTGGGGATACGCCATGCTCCATGCTGCCGCCCTCCACAATCTCCATCCTCATCCTCACCACACCCACACCACCCCCGCAGAGCTGTGGACGGGTCAAAAGCCATCCGTCCGCCCTCTTCGTGTATGGGGATGCACTTCCTATGTTCTCCTCAACTCCCAAGCCCGTCGTGCAGCTGGCGGCAAGCTTGCTCCGAAAACAATCACGTGCGTGTACCTCGGGCACAACTCGGACTCGCCAGACTACCTCTTCCTCCATCCTACCACCAACAAACTTTATCGCAGCCGAGATGTTTTCTTCGATGAATCCCACCCGTTCTACCCCTCCTCCACAGTTTCTCCTTCTCCTCCGCCTCCTTCTCTTACTTGGGCTGACTTTGACAGCCTTCCTCCTGCCACCACTCCATCTCCTCCTCTTCCTGCTCCCTCCACAGTTTCCGACCCCCCGTCACCCGCTTCCCCTTCCAGCACCACGCAGTCTCCCCCGCTCCTTCCCGCCCCCGAGCCCATTCCTCTCAAAACCTACCAACGCCGTCCTCCTGCTGCTGCTCCTCCTCCTGATCCAGCTCCTCCTCCTGATCCAGCTCCTGCTCCTGATCCAGCTGCTGTTCCTGATGCTGCCACTACACCTGCTGCTTCTCCCCCTCCAGCTCCGCCTCCCTCCCCCATCGCTGGTCACACCCGCTCGCGCAAAGCTCCCAAGCCTTTTTCCCTTTCCATTCGTGTCTCTCTCAATCCTCCTCCTGTCGGGGGTGATTATTCGCTCTTGCCCTCCCTTCTTGAGGACAGACATGAGGAGTTGATTGAGATTGACTCAGCCATACACGCACTCTGCTCCCTCTTTCCAGATATCGCAGAATCTCCCACCCTCGACTTCTCGGACAACCCCTCCATCCCCACACCTCTCACCTATGCTGAAGCAGTTTCTGGTCCTCACGCCGCTCAATGGCTAGGGGCCATTGTCGCAGAGTGTGAGGCCTTCATTCACACAGGAACTTTCACAGATGTCTCTCCTCCCTCCGGCGTCAACATTGTGAAGGGAAAATGGGTTTTCCGGGTGAAACAATTTCCAGGCGAATTTCCCGTCTTCAAAGCCCGGTACTGTGCCAAGGGATTTACCCAAAAGCATGGACTGGACTTCTTTGAGACATTCTCTCCCACCGCCAAACCTCCCACACTGCGCACCCTTCTCGATGTTGCCGCTCGAGATGACATGGAGGTTGACTGCATGGATGTGTCCTCTGCGTTTCTGCAAGGGATCCTTCGAGAGGAAATCTACATGGAGCGGCCCGAAGGATTTCCAGCTCCTTTTCCACCAGGCACTGTATGGAAGCTGAATCGACCAGTCTATGGCCTCAAGCAAGCACCCCGGGAATGGCACAACAAGCTCAAGAGCACCTTAGGGTCCCTCGACTTTCACCCATCCACCTCTGACCCCAGCCTCTTCATCCGAGCAACACCATCCCGCTTCTTCATCTTGGTTTATGTCGATGACATGATCCTTGTCACCAAGGATCAGACTGAGCTGGCAGCAGTCAAAACCGCACTTGGTGAGAAGCTGGCTATGAAGGATCTTGGGAAACTGACGAACTCTCTGGGCATGGAAATCACACGTGATCGCACGGCCCGCACCATCACCCTCTCGCAGAAGTTCTACATCAACAACGTTCTGACCAGGTTTAAGATGCAGGAAGCAGCTTCAATGCCCACCCCACTCTCTCTGCAGCACCAACTCGCTGCACCCTCTGTTCCCTCACCTGAGCCCTGTGATGAGGCTTACCCCGAGCTCGTCGGTTCCCTCATGTACGCGATGATGTGCACTCGACCAGATTTGGCCTATCCAGTCAGTGTCCTGTCTCGCTACGTTGCACCTGGTCGCTTCACGAGCCACCACTGGTCTGCCGCCAAGCGGGTCCTCCGCTATCTCAAAGGCACACAGGACTATGTGCTCACTCTTGGCGGCTCTTCCCCTGTTCGCCTTGAGGGGTACAGTGACTCGTCCTATGCTGATGACCAGAGTGATCGGCGCTCTTCCCAAGGATATTGCTTTATCCTTGGCAGTGGGGTTGTCAGTTGGCGCTCCACTCGGTCGTCTTCCGTCTCACTGTCGACCTGTGAGGCAGAGCTGTATGCCGGGACCATGGCTGCCCAAGAGGCCCGTTGGCTCTCCTTCTTGCTGGCAGAACTTGGGTATCCTCAACCAGCCCCAACGCTTTTGTGTGACAACGAGAGCACCATTCATCTCACAAAGAACCTCGTCTTCCACGGCCGCACCAAGCACATTGAGGTCCGTCACTACTTTCTTCGTGAGCTGGTGCAGCGCGAGCAGCTGAAGGCTGAACACATTGCCTCCGACTGCAACCTTGCTGACTTGTTTACCAAGTCTCTTGTTCGCCAAGACCACTACCGCCTCCTCTCGTCCATGGGTGTTGGGCCGCCATGTGGCTGAAGTGTTGTCAGCCTAGGGGGTGTGTTAGAAATAGTCAGTCAACACTTTGTACTATATTCTATATCGGTTAGGTTACTTTGTAGGTTGGGTGTAGATTTGTAATCCCAACCCTATCTGGTTGGGATTCCCTCGTAATCCTGCAAATCTGCCAACTCACCAATTGGAGATTTGCTAGGATTCCCATCCCATCCTTTCCCTAGCTTTGCTCAACCCAACCCTGTTTGTACTTAAGGCCTAGTGCCTTCCTTATCAAGCAATCAGTTCAGTTCCAATTCTATCAGTGAGTTCCCCTTCCAGCTGCCCCCAAGCATTGTGAGTTCCCCTTCCAGCTGCCCCCAAGCATTGTGAGTTCCCCTTCCAGCTGCCCCCAAGCGTTGTGAGTTCCCCTTCCATCTGCCCCCAAGAATTGTGAGTTCCCCTTCCAGCTGCCCCCAAGCATTGTGAGTTCCCCTTCCAGCTGCCCCCAAGCATTGTGAGTTCCCCTTCCAGCTGCCCCCAAGCATTGTGAGTTCCCCTTCCATCTGCCCCCAAGAATTGTGAGTTCCCCTTCCAGCTGCCCCCAAGCATTGTGAGTTCCCCTTCCAGCTGCCCCCAAGAATTGTGAGTTCCCCTTCCAGCTGCCCCCAAGCATTGTGAGTTCCCCTTCCAGCTGCCCCCATGCATTGTGAGTTCCCCTTCCAGCTGCCCCTAAGCATTGTGAGTTCCCCTTCCATCTGCCCCCAAGCATTGTGAGTTCCCCTTCCATCTGCCCCCAAGCATTGTGAGTTCCCCTTCCAGCTGGCCCCAAGCATTGTGAGTTCCCCTTCCAGCTGCCCCCAAGCATTGTGAGCTCCCCTTCCATCTGCCCCCAAGCATTGTGAGTTCCCCTTCCATCTGCCCCAAAGCATTGTGAGTTCCCCTTCCAGCTGCCCCCAAGCATTGTGAGTTCCCCTTCCAGCTGCCCCCAAGCATTGTGAGTTCCCCTTCCAGCTGCCCCCAAGCATTGTGAGTTCCCCTTCCATCTGCCCCCAAGCATTGTGAGTTCCCCTTCCAGCTGCCCCCAAGCATTGTGAGTTCCCCTTCCATCTGCCCCCAAGCATTGTGAGTTCCCCTTCCAGCTGCCCCCAAGCATTGTGAGTTCCCCTTCCAGCTGCCCCCAAGCATTGTGAGTTCCCCTTCCATCTGCCCCCAAGAATTGTGAGTTCCCCTTCCAGCTGCCCCCAAGCATTGTGAGTTCCCCTTCCAGCTGCCCCCAAGAATTGTGAGTTCCCCTTCCAGCTGCCCCCAAGCATTGTGAGTTCCCCTTCCAGCTGCCCCCATGCATTGTGAGTTCCCCTTCCAGCTGCCCCTAAGCATTGTGAGTTCCCCTTCCATCTGCCCCCAAGCATTGTGAGTTCCCCTTCCATCTGCCCCCAAGCATTGTGAGTTCCCCTTCCAGCTGCCCCCAAGCATTGTGAGTTCCCCTTCCAGCTGCCCCCAAGCATTGTGAGCTCCCCTTCCATCTGCCCCCAAGCATTGTGAGTTCCCCTTCCATCTGCCCCCAAGCATTGTGAGTTCCCCTTCCAGCTGCCCCCAAGCATTGTGAGTTCCCCTTCCAGCTGCCCCCAAGCATTGTGAGTTCCCCTTCCAGCTGCCCCCAAGCATTGTGAGTTCCCCTTCCATCTGCCCCCAAGCATTGTGAGTTCCCCTTCCAGCTGCCCCCAAGCATTGTGAGTTCCCCTTCCATCTGCCCCCAAGCATTGTGAGTTCCCCTTCCAGCTGCCCCCAAGCATTGTGAGTTCCCCTTCCAGCTGCCCCCAGGCATTGTGAGTTCCCCTTCCAGCTGCCCCCAAGAATTGTGAGTTCCCCTTCCATCTGCCCCCAAGAATTGTGAGTTCCCCTTCCAGCTGCCCCCAAGCATTGTGAGTTCCCCTTCCAGCTGCCCCCAAGCATTGTGAGTTCCCCTTCCATCTGCCCCCAAGCATTGTGAGTTCCCCTTCCAGCTGCCCCTAAGCATTGTGAGTTCCCCTTCCAGCTGCCCCCAAGCATTGTGAGTTCCCCTTCCAGCTGCCCCCAAGCATTGTGAGTTCCCCTTCCATCTGCCCCTAAGCATTGTGAGTTCCCCTTCCAGCTGCCCCCAAGCATTGTGAGTTCCCCTTCCAGCTGCCCCCAAGCATTGTGAGTTCCCCTTCCAGCTGCCCCCAAGCATTGTGAGTTCCCCTTCCAGCTGCCTAAACTCGTGGTGCTGCTGGTGCCATGGGGCTATGCCATGTCATGCCATGATCGTGAAACAGCTGTCTGCATGTTGTCGCCATCACAGCTGCACACTCGCTGCATGTTCGTGTAACCACATGCATGTTCGTGTAACCACATGCACACGTTCACTGTCCACCACCCCTGGCGTCTCTCATTCTGCAGCGCTGGCCAGCGCTCTGACTGCCCATCTCTCATTCGGCATTCTCTGCCCGCCTTTTCTCTGCCGGTGTCTCCTCCGCTTGTGTCCCCCCCAGCTACCTCACGCATGTGGACGCCAGCACGGCAGTCATCACCACCACCAGCACTGACATCCCGCCTCTGCTGCTCCGCCGCCCGCTGCTCCTCCTCACTGCCACCCACCTCCTCGCCATTGACCAATCAGGGCTTGGCATGGCCGCATGCCTCCCGCTGTGTGGGCTGGAAGTGAGTGTGGAGAGAGGAGAGGAAGGGGGAGGGGAGGAACTGGAAAGGGGAGGGGGGAAGGGAGAGGTGGAGGAGGGAGGGAGTGCGGAGGAGGGCGAGGGGGAATGGTCCCTGACATGCTTCTGTGGCAGGGGTGGTCGGCTGTGTGGCAGTGTGAGTGATTGGTGGCACACACTGCCACACCACCCCACCCAGAGAAAGTCCACTGGCGCTCTGGATGATAGCAGCGGTGAGAGGCGAGGGCGTGACGAGGGCAGTAGAATGGCAGAGGGTGTGACGGGTGGGAGAGGGGGAGGCGGGGAGGCAGACGCTGTGAGAACAGTGGAGGTGCAAGGGGGAGGGGAGCACGCAGACTTGACGATAGGCCTGCAGGTGTACTGCCAGGTGGGAGAGGCAGCACACATCCAACTCGTGCCTCTGCTGCTCAGACAGGTGGCTCGCTCTGCTGCCCTTTGACTGTTCTCTCAGCTGCACTGTGTTGCACACCCATATGGGGTACCGTCAGCGCCTGTATAGTGGAACCCCTGCCCCTGGGTACACAGAGGGGGTGAGTGAGTCCCCCCTTGGCCTGTTTTTAGAACCCTCTTTTGCTCCAGTAAGAATTTACCGTCATACCCCGGATAGTAGCGCATATGCGCTTATAATAAATTTATTTTTTTGAGGGGGGGCGCTTGTAATTGAGTAACGGCCATAAGCGCCGGCGCTTTTATACAGGCAAAAGTGAATTTCACTGTAAAGGATATCATTCTGAAGCCCTCAATAAGGATAACACTGTACCATGCGCGCGGGGTCGTGCATGGAATGACGGCGAAACTTGCCGCACAAAACCCGTCCCGGTGCAACGCACGTGCCAGCGCTGATGCAAAACCTGCCGTGCGGCCCAATCAGGTTGGCATGCGCTGCCAGACAGGAGCATCTCGGCAGAACCATCCAGAACGTGATGGAATATGCCGTGCCAGCACATCATGGATGGTGCCCCCAACCCTCCTCTGCGGGTTGAGGCAGGGGTGTACTCGTCTCTCATCGACGAGGACCCCGAGCCGCAAACCAGAAGGGGTCCCCTTCAATCTCTCATTGAGATAGCTTGCTTTCTGTTCTTGCAAAGGCAACGGGCTTCATTACAATTGCAGTACTTACAACATTCTCATCCAACTATGGATTATACAAATGTACAACTAGGGTGGGTGGGTGGGGAGTGGAACTGCAAAGTTCCGAAATGAAGTCGTGGGTGGAGGCCGAATGGCCTCCAACCCTCATTATGTACTCGGTGAATTGTAATTCGCCGTTGCTTTGCTGCGTTACAGGAAGCTGCGCTTTCACAATATGCATTTTTAGAAAGTGTTACACACATTTTTCGAAAATTTTCATATTTCAACACCCATTCTTGTAGTTTTTTTATTCATTCTTCATTTTCTCGCCCGCCTGGCTGCGGAAGCCATGGCGGAATTCACAGGCACTCATTTTCTCTTCAAGAAAAAAACTTCCAGTAGGCCCGCGTACCGTGTTACAGCTGACGGGTGGTATAGCCGCATACCACCAGACCCTCCAGAGCCACCACAGCCTCCTGCGCCTCCTGCGCCGCCTGCTCCTCCAGCTCCTCCAGCGCCTCCGGCTCCCCCTGCTCCTCCTGTTCCTCCGTGTCCGGTGGCCCCTCACGTCACTGAAAACCACCCCGTGTTCACGCTCCTGCTCCCATCGGCGTTCGACAAGTATCTGTCGGAACCGGATTCTAACAAGGGCCCCAATGTTTACGTAGATGCTCCAGCGCCAGCACCACGTTGGGGCCAGCCAGAAAACTGCACGTGGGACGAATCTGCAGTCGGCGCTGACGACGACGTGCAAGACGCCGAGGAAGATTGGTGCGCTGAGGGCGACACCGGCGCCGAGGGTGGCACTGAGACCGACACCGAGGCCGCTACTGAGGCCGGCACTGCTGAGGATGTGTTTCCCGAGGGTGCGCCGGGCGGTGACGACGACGACGACGGTGTAGAATATGTCAGAACATTATAGCTTATACATTTGTGAAGGCTGTAGTGGGGTAGCCCATAAGGGGTACAACCCAATTAGGGTTAGTACTTGTACCCAACTTATGTTCAATGCAATCATTCTCGTTTGTTACTTTGATAGAATACTGGTCACGCGATGACCTCCCCGAGAAACTCCCGATACCAACTTATCCTCCACGTAATCGAAAGCGACCTCACCCTTCTTCACACAACCGTGATTCTCGCCCCCCCTCTCCCACGCACGAGCCCAACGACCACAAGCGTCAGGCCTATACTGCCGCCGAGAAGTTGAAGTGAGTCGCGCAGCTGGATGTGGCGGTGTCGGTGCGCGCTCTGGCTCGCGAGAGTGGCATCCACGGCAAGTGCCTCGCCAACTGGAAGCGTGCCGCTGATTTCCTCAAGGAAGTCCACTCTGCCAGGAAGCGCATGCACGGTCGCGGCAGGGCGTCGTGGTACCGCTTGATGGAGATCAAGGTGTATGAGCGACTGCTCGACTGGCGACGCAAGGGAACCGCGGTGTCCGTCGGCCGTCTGCAGGAATGGTCCCGGGAGTTCATGAAGTTACTCTACCCCCTCGTGAAGTGGAAAGGGAGCCAACGGTGGTCGGACCGGTTCCGTCGGCGGTGGAATCTCAGCGTGCGAATGAAGACGAAGGTCGCTCAGAAAACCGCCGCCCGTAAGAATCATTTTTTTTCCTCTATGCCATGTGTATGCACTTGTTACTCACTAACCGTAACTGTGCTCAACCGCAGATGTCGCGGAGCAATGCAAGAAGTTCTGGCAATTCGTCCGTGACAAGCGTCAGGAGCGCGGCATCGAGACGACGTGGATTATCAACGCCGACCAGACACCACTGTAGCTGGAGATGCCCGCCACCACTACCGTCGATCAAACCGGTGTTCGGTCGGTGCCCATCAGGAGCGCGGGGTACCAGAAAGAGCGCGTGACCGTGATGTTGGCGTGCACGGCGGACGGGATGAAGCTGAAGCAGTGGGTTTTTTTCAAGCGGAAGACCGTGCCGACAGGGGTTTTCCCGCCGGGTAAGTCATGATTCTTGTTTGTATGCTTTTCACCGGTCCTGTTTTTAAAGAGACTTACAGAAGCTTGTTTGTTATGCAGATGTGGTCGTGGCGTGTCACGATAACGGCTGGATGGACGCCAACGGCGTCATACGATGGCTTGAGGAGTGCGTCAGGCCTTTTTTAAAGCCTGGGTTCGGGAGGCATGCGCGGAGCTCGATGGTCGTACTGGACTCGTACCGCAATCACCTCACTAAAAGGGTGAAGGAGAAGTTTCGCGAGCTCAACTGCGTGCCGGCGATCATCCCGTCTGGCTGCACAGCCCCTCGACGTCTGCATCAACAAGAGCTTTAAGGCGAGCGTCCGCCAGCAGTATCAGAAGTGGTTTCAGGAAGAAGGCCAAGAACAGCTAACCAGAGCAGGTACGATAGGCACGCGAGTCCCTATCTTACCGTAGATTATTGTCCCCCCTTTTGTTGCGCTAACTAAATATTGTGTGATTCTGTTGGTACAGGGAACTCGAAGAAGCCACCCCCAGAGGTGGTCGTGAGGTGGATCTCACGGGCCTGGAAAGCAGTGCCCGCGGACCTCATCAAGCGCGCCTTCCTCACCTGTGGCATCAGCAACGCGCTTGACGGCAGTGAGGACGGCCTCGCCATGGCGCACAGGCGGAGCCAGCTGACCGCGGAGGTCGACGTTTCTGACTCCATCATCGCCGATGGCTTCTTTGGCAACAACTGCCAGGAGCCCGAATCCGACGAGGAGGAGTAGATTTTCTAGCTAGAAATGCTATACTTTGCAATCTGTAGCTAGATGAAACAGTCGGTGATGATGTTGTAGGTGAAAAGTTATCATGCTCATGTTTAGTGTTAATTAGAGATGTTTTTTTTGTAATGAGTTCTCCGCAACGTGAAAAGGGTGCGCTTATAATAAGTACACCATATAGAGGGGGGGAGCTTATAATTGAGTTCCGGCCATAAGCGCCATGCTCCAGATAGAAGCGCCGGCGGCCTTAATCGGACGACGCCTATATCCGGGGCCATACGGTATGATGCGCTGTACCGTACTTTGCAAGCAAGGTGCGTGACACTTGGACAGTTTCTGGCTAGAAACGACAGCCAGCCAGGCTGGTGGCCGTGCAATTTGTTAACGGTGTTTTGATTCCGGCGGGGATTTTTTCTCTGTTCCTGTCACGTGCGAGAGAGTTTCGGATGAAGTGTACTTTTTCACCCACCCTGTTTCGCCAGGGTAGAAATCCAGGAACTCTGATTGCATAAGGGAAAAAAAAACGCTAGACTTTCTACACCAGGGTGACAAATCAAATGCCCTTATAAAATCAGGGTATATGACAAAACGCGGCCCATGGCAAGGCTAATCAGGGTATTTTACCCGTCAAAAAAGAGCCCTGCTGTCAATCAGCCTTTTTACTCAGGGAGAGCCTGATGCATCAAGGTACTAAAAAGTGAATCTGAGGGCCTGGTGGGTTGTGCCCCAAAAGTATGAACCCTAAAAGGGTTGTACACCATATAGGATATCTCACTACAGCCTACAACACAAATATGCAATTTGACATTGTACATTATTACTGACAACCACAATGTGCTGCAAACAAACCCGTGTATTGCAAACTACCGTAGCACTTCCCTCGACCCCTTGCATTCTTCTATCCACAATCTGCCTGTTCCTCTTCGACTGGAACTTTGTTGGCTCGTTTGCTTATCTCCCTGGCTACCATACTGCCATCACCTGCTTCCTCCTGACAAATTCCTGCTCCCTTGCCTTTGCGAGCAGACATGTCTTCTGTGCCACTCCCCCAACAAGCCACAAAACATGTCAGCTCACAAGCAAGGGCTTTATCAGCCATCTCATCTCATCCATCCCCTGCTGTGCAATCTCCCTCGTCTCCCAGTTCACACATCTGCTGCCAGCTCTTTTCCAACCATCCTCCCTCTGCGGCCAGCTCTTTTCCAAATGCCACCTGATGCAGCTCAGGCTGACACCTCACCGACCAATCAGCTGCCATGCTGCTAGCCTCGTCCCACCAGCGGGGAGCACGGAGTAACCAGCCGAGATAAATCTGCCTCACTATAGTCACCTCACCAGCAGAGGCATTGCCATCTCCCCCGCTACAGCCACGACCACACACACTAGCACGTTGTCCCAATCGCCAGGAGCCACCGCTTCCACTGCCGCTGCACCCGCTGCTATTGCCAACGTGGCAGGCGCTGCTGTTGCCACGTGGACGTGGCGCGGGGCGAAGTTGCCGAACGAATCAAAGAGCAGCAGCGATCCGAACCCAAACCCGAAGCTGCAGAGAAGCATCGCCGCGCTGCCAGGCCAGCTCTTGACCCCGGACCACGGAAGCTTCTGCGAAGGCGCGCTCCCGAACCGCCGTCCCGCGAGTTCCGCGAATCCGTCTCCCGCGCAGAGCGCGTTGAGCGCGAGAAAGGCGGAGGGGGAGTGGCGCCAAAAGAGCACGGTGAAGGCGACGAAACACAGCCCATACATCACGGGCCCGCGCAGCATTTCCCTGCGATCGCCGCGCCGCGTGACGGAGTTAATAGCTGACTGATCCTTAACCACGCCTAGACCGACGAGAGTGAAGTGGAGGGTGATTAAGAGCGGGACGACGGCTGCCGCGAGGCGCGCGTAGGGCTGATTGGAGAAGAGGTTCCACGTCAGCATGAAGATGGGACCGGTGAAGATGTGGATGAGTTTACGGCTGAGATAGACGGAGATCAGACGGAGCGCGACGAGAGATTGTACGGAGAGCAGCCATCCGAGGCAGATGGCGAGCGTGATGCCCGCGGCTGCGGCGTCCTGCCACTCGTCGCTCGACACGAATCGCCGCAACCACATGGCCATGCCGTGAGTTGATTGGAGCCACTAATATGCGCGGCAGTGAGATCTAGACGGGATGCGTGGGAAATGGGAAACGTTGGTGATACTTGCGTTGGTAAAATGCAGAAGTAGGACGGTAGCGGTTTGGATGTGAGTCGGAAGGGTGCGTGATGCGCGGGAGGGAGTGCCTCGGCATGCGAGGGAGGGGGCGTTGTCTGCAGATAAGAGATTGAGAGAGGGTGGGTAATGCGCCGCCTGACCTTCCTCGCGCTCGTTGCCTGCCGGCCCTTGCGGTGATTCAGGCGAAGCGCGGCGTAGGAGGGGAGATGGCGCGGAGGGGAAAGAAAGTGAAGCGCGCGAGCTAGGTGCCTTGCACGCGTCTTCACAAGCGCAGGTGTTGCTGGTAACCCGCAGGTGCTGCTGGTAACCTGCAGGTGCTGCTGGTAACCTGAGTGCCGACTTCAGTGGGGTGTTGTGGCTATCTGAGTGTCTCAGGGGATTAGACGGCCGTCGTCGCTTGTGGAGCGATGAAGCGACTACAGACAGCCATCCGAGTTGCATGCAATTCGGGTGGATGTTCTGCCTGGGGCAGGTGATGGTACGTCGGGGAAACTAGCTGGTCCGAGATTTACACAGGGAAAGGAGCACAGACAGGGCAGGGCTGACACTCCCTTCAATGCGGGCAGGAGAGTTTTCATGGTGCACTGTAAGCTGATCCGCTTCTATGCTCCCTGAGCTACTCTAACCTGAGGTCTCTAACTAGTTGCGAGGATACGTTTTGCGGAAATGTGGGTGTTGGTAGGCGATGGAAATGGAAAGAAAATATATTGATAAAGTGATTGCGTATAAATTAGAAAATGTTTCACTATCGACCGTGTACACCAAGTGTCGAAATAGTTCGTCAGGAAGCCAGCTACCTTACACTGTGCGCACGAGTCTGGATCGCAGAGCAGAGCAGAGCCCGGCACAAGAGTTGCTTTTCCCGCAGCCTAGATTCCGTCGCTGCCGCTGCCTACCCGACCCGCCCTCATTCTCCTCGTCCCCCTGCTTCGCGGGCCACGTCTCCGCACGCGTTACAATCTCACGCGAAATTCGTTACGATCATGATTGGCCGAACCACGCTCGCGACTCACCAGACCTAGGTCTGTACCCTTTCGAACGCTGCTCACCGTACGAGCAGCAGCTGCACCAACGCGCTGGCCCTGTGGACACCGTAGACACCCTCTAGTGAGACACCCTCTAGTGAGACCCAATACGCACTGGCCCAGTACACACCCTCCAGTCAGATTCATTCACCCCCCTGTCGCGCGAATCGCCGTCCTCTTCGATCTTCCCGTTTCCCTCCGTTATTAGGAGATTCGTTGCGAGAATTAGTTTCAACCGCAAGCTCGCGAATTTGTGGCTCGAATACGGACCCGCGCGGGCAGCCACCAGCGCATTGCGCCGGCAGGCAAGGCGGGGCGCCAGGCGCGCCGAGAGTTCCGCCCGTGGGGGGGGAAGCAAGCGCGCGGGGAGCAGGGGAGTGGCAGCCGCGCGCCCAGCAGCGCAGAGGGAACGCGCGGGGAAGGGCGGGGCTGGCGGCATGTCGGGCAGCGGGGGATCGCTGGGCGGGATAGGGGGAGGCGTGAGCAGCGGATTCGTGGCGGGGGGAAGGCGGTGGGAGGATCTGCGGAAAGATGTGAGTCGCACGGTCGCATGGTCCCACGGTCACATGGTCGCACGGTCGCACGGTCGCATGGTCGCATGGACGCATGGTCGCACACATTGCGCTAGCAGCTGTTGCCGTGCCCACTTGAGGCAATACACGTTTGCGATGATGCAAGATCCAACCATGGAACGTTTGACACGTGGTGGGCTGACATTCGCGCACCTCCCCCGGCCACATAGCAGTCGCAGCGGGTGGGGAGCGAGGTGGATCGCCGCCTTGCAGCGTTGACTGCCGCCTGGCAGCGTTGACTGCCGCCTGGCAGCGTTGACTGCCGCCTGGCAGCGTTGACTGCCGCCTGACTCCCTCCCCGCGCTCCCCCACGTTCCCAACCTTCCCCCATTTCCCCCCCGCTCCCCCTCTACCTCACCCCCTCCGTACAGGCGCTCCGAGTGGAGAGCGAGATGGGCCATCGTGTGACGGCCGACTCCAAGATCGGCGCATTGAATGTCATCGTGTGCCTCTCTCCTCCCCCACACGCCGTCCCTCCTCCCCCCCACTCGGTCCCTCCTCCCCCCCACTCGGTCCCTCCTCCCCCCCACCCGGTCCCTCCTCCCCACCAAGCTGGCGGCCTACTCCAAGCTGGGCGCCGCCTTCGCCTGTCGCCTCTTTCCCTCCGCCCTCCCCCTCCCCCGCCCCCCACGACCCCGCCCACCTTCCCCTGCCCCACGCCCCCTCTGCAGGCGCGGCGAGTGGAGAGCGAGGTGGACCACCGCCTAGCCGCCTACTCCAAGCTCGGCGCCGCCTTCGCGCTCGCCTCCTCCTCCACCGCCGCCGGTTCTCTGCCCGACCCCTCCGAGGCGCAGGTGAGACCCCTCCGAGGCGCAGGTGAGACTGGAGAATCTTCTTTACCTCCCCCGCCAACCCCCACCCCGTCTCGCCTCCGCCTCCACCCCCGCCTGCTCGCTGCCCGACCCCTTCGAGGCGCAAGTGAGTCTGCCCGACCTCCCTGGGGCGCAGGTAGGTCCCCTGCTTCCTCTGTACCACCCCCCTCCCCCACCTCGCCTCGCCTCGCCTCCTCCTCCACCACTGCCGGCTTGCCGCGCGATCTGTTCGAGGCACAGGATGGTGCGCTGCTTCCCCTTCACCACCCCGCTCTTTTGAGAATTCTCGAAAGTCACCCCCCTCCCTCCCCACGCCTCCTCCTCCTCCTCATCCTCCTCCTCCTCCTCCTCCTCCTCCTCCGCTGCTTGCTTGCTGCCCGACCCTTCCGAGGCTCAGGTGGGTGCGCCGCTTCGTCTTCACCACCCTCCTCCCCCACCCCACCGCACCTCGCCTTCCACCGCTGCCGCCTCCCGTCGGCCCCCTTAGAGGCCTCCCGTCGGCCCCTTTAGAGGCCTCCCGTCGCACCACCACCCTCTCCCCCCCCCCCCCCCCCCCCCTCCCCCCCTTTAGAGGCCTCCCGTCGCACCCCCCCCCTCCCCCCCCCCTTAGAGGCCTCCCGTCTCGCGTAGGTAAGGCCCCCACGGGCCCCACCTGACGCGCTTAGGACACGCCCCCGCAGGCAATCTCGTTGCGATTAGGTCAGGCCCCCGCGGGCCCCACTCGACGCGCTTCAGAAACGTCCCCGCGGGCCGCCCCTCTACCCTCGTTACGCCCGGCCAGTAGTGTGCCGCCCGACAGCAGCGCGAACAGCAGCAGAAACGCACGCCAGCCGTGCAGCAGCAGCTAGCACGCTCAGGCAGCCCCTAGCGCGCCAGCAACAGCCACTAGCGCGCCAGCAACAGACCCTAGCGCGCCAGCAACAGCCCCTAGCGCGCCACCAACAGCCCCTAGCGCGCCACCAACAGCCCCTAGCGCGCCAGCAACAGCCCCTAGCGCGCCACCAACAGCCCCTAGCGCGCCACCAACAGCCCCTAGCGCGCCAGCAACAGCCCCTAGCGCGCCACCAACAGCCCCTAGCGCGCCAGCAACAGCCCCTAGCGCGCCACCAACAGCCCCTAGCGCGCCACCAACAGCCCCTAGCGCGCCAGCAACAGCCCCTAGCGCGCCACCAACAGCCCCTAGCGCGCCAGCAACAGCCCCTAGTGCGCCACCAACAGCCCCTAGCGCGCCAGCTAACAGGAGCTGCCAGCGCGCCATAAGCAGCTGCCAGCGCACCAACAGCAGCTAGCGCCAGCAAAAAAAGAAAAAGAAAAAATGATATTTGGTTTTGCCATTTTTTCCATGAACGATGCCATAAACGCATTGCGACTCTGTCCCACCCCACTGCATCACTCCCCACCGCTTTGAGAACCCATCCAGATCCGAGAAGGCGAGATAGAGGCGTTGCTGCAGCAGCTGGCATCGCTGAACGACGCCATGGGGGCATGCGCTGCTGCGGGAGGGGCAGGAGGAGGCAGCTCGGAGCTGCAGGCGCACACACTCACCCGCCACAACAACATCCTGCTGGAGTTCTCAAGGGTGGGTGGGAGTGCGTGTGCTCTGCAGGGGGACTGTTGAAGGGGAGAATGGGGAGGCCCCAACACGCTCACTCGCCACAACAACATCCTGCTGGAGTTCTCGAGGGTGGGTGGGAGTGGGAGTGTGGGGGAATGTGTGAGTGTGTGTGTGGATTTGTGAGAAAGTGTGTGAGTTTGTGGGCATGTGTGAGTGTGTGTTTTGGTGTGTGGTTTTGTGAGAGTGTGTGTGGTTGTGTGGGTTTGTGAGAGTGTTTGTGAGTGTACGTGTGTGTGGCATGTTACATGTGAGAGTGTGTGTGAGTGTGTGGGCATGTGAGTGTGTGAGAGTGTGTGTGTGAGAGTGTGTGTGTGAGCGTGTGGGCATGTGAGAGAGTGTGTGTGAATGTGGGCATGAGAGTGTGCCTGTGGGTGGATGTGCATATGGACTCGCCACAACAACATCTTGCTGGAGTTCTCGAAGGGGATGGAAGAATGTGGTCTTGTAGAGTGTGTGAGAATGTGTGTGAGCGTGTGTGCATGTGAGTGTGGAGTTGGGCAGCTACGAGATGCAGTGGCACACTCTCACTTGCCACAACAACGTTGTCCTGTGAGGCTGTGGGCTTTTGTGAGACTGTTCGTGTGTGCGTGTGTGGGCATGTTCCGGGGTGGGTGTATGGACTGGAACTTGGAGCTGCAGGCTCAAACTCTCACTCCACACGAGGTGACCTTTCAGTCGACTCAAAAGTCACCATGCTCGAGCATGTTCCGGGGTGTATGGGTGGATGTGCTTTTGGACTGCAACTTGTAGCTGCAGGCTCACACCCTCATTCCCCATGGTAGCATGTTTTGGAAATTCTCAAGGTGGCTTGGAGTGCGTGTCGGTGCAGGTGTGTGCGCACGCGTGTGAGTGAGTGTGAGTGAGTGTGAGGGAGTGTGAGTGAGTGTGAGTGAGTGTGAATGAGTGTGAGTGTGTGTGAGTGTGTGTGAGTGTGTGTGAGTGTGATTGTGAGTGTGTGTGAGTGTGTGTGAGTGTGTGTGAGTGTGTGTGAGTGTGTGTAAGTGTGTATTGGTGTGCATCTGGGGCGAACATGCCACCTGGAGGGCAAACCTAAAGATAGCACCAAAGCTGTTCGTGTGCACACATCCGAGTGTGCGTTTGCACCCCTCTCACTGCACCCGTACCAGGGGGAGTTGGCATGCAAGCAGGGCCAACTCACAAGCAACCTGGACCTCCCATGGAGACTCAACCCCTTGCCAGACGTAGAATATCGGCTTTTCCTCCCTCCTCTTCACGCCTTTGCTTCTCTGAAGCCTCGCGTTCGTCTCTCCCTGCAGGAGTTGGCCCGCACGCGAGCAGCAGTGACTTCCAACCCTGCTGTGCTATGGAGCACGTGGGGCCCCATCTTCCCACGCGTTGAGACCATTCGATTGCCCACTTATCAGGCTTTGGCTTTCCCCCTCCCCTTCACACATGCACACCTTGTTTCCTCTGTGCTGACAGGAGTTTGCCCGCACGCGAGCAGCAGTGACCACCAACCTGGAGCGAGCGCAGCTGCTGGGTGTGTTTGGCAAGGCGGGCGGCAGGGAGGGGGGCGGCACGGGCAGCAGTGCGGGCGCTGAGGTGCTGTCTGAAACCGCTAGACTGCTCAATGAACGCACCTCCATCCACTCCGCCCTGTCCCAGGTAACCCCCCCCCTCTCCCCCCCCATGTGCGAGGTTCCTCCCTCCCCCTGTGCGCCCTCCTTTCTTGTTCCCTGCACGACTCCCACCCTCCTGTATGCATGCATGCTGTTACATGCACTCTACATCTTGTATACACTGCATGCAAACTCAGCGCATGCCAACTCAGCACATTCCATGCCAACTCATTGCATGCCAATTCAGCGCATGCCAACTCAGCGCGTGCCGACTCAGCGCGTGCCAACTCGGCGCGTGCCGTCTTAACGCTTGTTAACTCGGCATATGCTCAATCCCTTGGTCTGTTTGCTGTTTGGTCTCCCTTCGTTCCCACTCCCATCAGGCTGATGACGTCATCAAGCAAGCATACGCCACGTCATCATCTCTGGCACAGCAGCGATCGCTCCTTGGAGGCACATTCTCTAAAGTCACACTCCTGGGCAACCGAATTCCAGGGGTAGGTTACTGTGTTGGTGCCTGCCCTGCTGCTGTCGCTCCTGCTCCCATTCCCTACCGTACTTGTCTTTGCTCGTCCCTTGCACTGGTATCCCAAAGCAGCTCCCATCATTCCCACACGCTGCTTCCTCCCTCTTCTCTCCCTCATGGCGTGCTGTGCCCAACCATGCTGCCCCCAACCATACTGCCTCCCACCCTTCCACAATTATGCCAACAAAGCCCTCGTCACTCACCCATACTGCATGTGCCATGAGGTCACCCATACTGCATGTGCCATGAGGTCACCCATTCTGCATGTGCCATGAGGTCATCCACATGCCACCGCTCTCTCTTACCTACTCATTCCCCCCACCTCCTGCCCCCCTCCCTCCCCACTGTGCTGCAGCTGAGCACGCTGCTTTCAACCGTTCAGAAGAACAAGTCATGAGACTCTCTCATTCACATGCGTACCTCTTTTCCTCTCCACCCCACCCTCCCTCCCCAACCCCCTTTCTCCCCTCTCCGCTCTTGCGGTGCAGCTGAACACACTGCTGTCAGCCATTAGAAGGAAGAAGTCACGGGACTCACTCATTCTCGCTGCCGTCGTGGCTGCCTGCACGCTGTTCCTCCTCGTCTACTGGCTCAACAAGTAGCTCCTTCCACTCCCACCCACTCCGTCCCACTCCGGCCACAAAGCACTCAACAAGTAGCTTGCGCTCGATCCCAGTCACATCCCATCAACATCTCTTTGTTACACAAGTAGCTCCCTCCCACCCACTCCATCCAGCCACATCAATCTACTGTATGAAGGAGCAGGAGGCCACCCTATCGTATTTCTCATTGCTTACCATTTTCATTATCAGACTGTTACGGTAGGCCGATTTGGGGGTGTTGCAATAAATCTGAAATATTTTCTCATGTGATGGACTGTATAGAAGTGTATATCGAAATTGTGTTGGAGTTCACAAGCCACAGTTCGACGTCATTGAGCGGCGAAGCTTATCGAACCCCGAAACACACGTTGAAGTCAGGACGCAAAACTCGTAACTACGGTACATTTATCGTGTCTCCGGACGGTTCCACACGGTGGAAAGCGGTTTCTTTTATTCCTCTTTGTGCACCGCGACGCAACGATTTAGACCGCAAAGAACCACAAGAGACCCACGAGTTGAACACTCCCCCACACTACTCGAGGCATCGTCACCCAAGGTAGGTCAGGTCGCATAGCACTGTTCGGCTGGATTCTAGTTTCACATCTCATGGTCCTAGCTCCGTTGTGTCAACAGAGGCGCCGTGAAGCAGCACCACGCAGACTAATTTCTCGTTCATATCGCGCTTCGGCTGCTTCTCAAACCAAGTCCACACCTTCAAGCCGAAATCTCCAATTCGATCATGATTCCCAACGAGGCGCGACACCCACCGCCATAATCACACCCCTGTACTAGAGACACTCGTACTTATCACTCGCGCCTGTCCTCACCCTGACGCGCCGTTCCCCTTTCAACTGACCCCCCTCCGCGCGCGCCCCGGCCAATGGCAATCGCGCGGAGCCACGTCGTGTCACGCCCAGCCGCCGGAGCGCGGTACGGGTCATCGCCGGACCTGCTGGCGGCGTCGCTGCAGCAGTCGTTCCGCTACGCGCGGCTGTGGACGGCCTTCCAGCAGTTCTTCGGCTTCTTCGCCTTCCTCCTCACGCTCTGGTTCGTCACCTCGCGCCCCTGGCACTCCGCCGACTCCCGCGCCGCAAATTCCGCCGCAAACGCCGGCGCGACCTCCCGTCTCGGCGGAAACTCCGGTAGCGGATTCACCGGCGGGGGCAGCGCCGGCGGCGGCGGCGGGAAATTGACAGGTCCGGCGGCGTACGTAGTGGTGGTGTGCGACGAGTCGCAGTTAAAGTCCGCCATGGTCCTCGTGCATTCGATCAGATCCACCAAGACGGAGCACGATATCGTCGTGCTCGCGCGCAACCTCTCCGGCACGCCGCGCCACATCTTCCGCGCGCTCGGCGCCACGGTCAACCCGCTTCCGCGCGGCGTCCCCGCGTCCGTGCTCGCGCTGCTCGACGACCCCTTCCGCCCCGTCGCCGCCTCCGCCCACGGCAACCAATCTTCCGCGCACGCCGCCGCCGCGGGAGGGGCCTCCGCCGACCCCTTCTCTGGATCCTTCTCCGCGAACCCCGCAGCGGAGTTCTCCCCACCCTTCCCCCCGACCACCTTCGCGGACCCCTTCTCCTTCAGCTCCGTCTACTCCCCGCCGCCGCACCCCGCCGCGCTCGCGGAGTGCCTCCCCTTCAAATTCTCCATGTGGCTGCTCCGCCAGTACTCCAAAGTCGTCTATCTCGACCCGCGCATGCTCGTTCTCGAGAATATCGACGACGTGCTGGCTCGGCCCGAGCCTACCGCAGCTCCGGATAACTCGCTCCCGGACCGGTTCAACCCGAGCCTGCTGGTGCTGGAGCCGAGCGTGGCGACGTACCGCCAGCTCGTCGCGGAATACGCGGCCATCGCGTTCGGCGATGCGGATAGCGACAGTGACAGCGCGCGACGCACCCTCGCTGCAGGGGACTCCGACCAGGCGCATCCGCAGCAGGAGAGGCAGCAGCGGCATAACGAGCAGCAGCAACAGCAATGGAATTTGCAGCGGCGGCTGCGGCGGGGGCCAGTCCTCCCAGTGGGGTCGGAGGATCTTATCTTCTTCAACCATTTCTTCTCGGACTGGCCACAGCTGGGCGCGCAGCACCACCTGGACTACGGGTGCAACGCGCCCTCCCGCCTGGGGTACTCGGCCACGTGGAACGAATGGGTGCACCCCAAGCTCAAGGTCGTGCGCTTCGCTGGCGGCTTCGAGCGCTGGGACGAGCTCACTGATAAACTCTACCCGCCCACGCGGCGCTACGACCACCTGCGGTGGGAGCTGCTGAGGGACATGTCGGGGTTGTTGGTGCAGCACGGGGTGATAGCGCCGGGGGACGCACTGCCCAGCCCGCTGTGCCAGACGGACTTCATGCAGTATGCGCGCGGGGCGCCCGTGCCGAGAAAGCTGTCGGTCGTGATTCTCACAGGCGGAGATCTGACGACTCTTCAAACGCTGATATTCCACTTCGCCGCCATGCGCTTCGTGCACATGATCTACGTCATGGCCAAGCCCAGCGAGGCCCCGGGAGGGGGGAGTGCTGCTGGTGCCGCCGGTGTGGGGGGGGAGTCGTCGGGAGGATTCAACCTTGGCGGCAGCAGCGGGGGGAACACAGGGAGCAGCAGCAGTGGTGGCAGTGCGTGGGCGCAGGGGCACACGCAGAGCATCCTAGCAGCAGCCATCGAGTCGTGGAACGCCAGCAAACCCGTGGAGCTGCTCCCACCGCTCCGCCGCTACTCCATGTCAGCGCGCATGCGCCCCATCGCGTCCCTCCCCACGGACTGCGTGCTCATGTGCGACGACTCGGTGATGGTGGGCGCGTCCGTGCTCTCGTCCGCGTTCAAGTTCTGGCAGGAGCAGCCGCAGCGCCTGGTGGGGTTCTTTCCATCGGCGCACTACCGCGACCCGCACACGAGCGAGCTGGTGTTCGTGGCGGACCCGAGAGAGGAGTACTCCATGGTGGGGGCGCGGCTGCTGCTGCTGCATGCGGATTACCTGCAGTCGTACACGTGCACGCTTCCGCAGGTGAAGGGGGGACGGGGTGTTGGATGGCCCTTGTGATGGTTCAGTGCTCGTGGCGGAGGTCAGAGGGTTGTGGGGTCCACCACAAGCACTCAGTGCTCTATGGTGGGCTTGGGATACGGGGCACTTACGGTGTGGGGGAGAAAGGGGAGCGAGGGAAGGGGAGTGTTTGAGAGAGGGAAGAAGGGTGGAAGGGAGGTAAGTGCGTGGGAGGGAGGAGAGCGGGGCCGTTGTTTGGGGCACTTGGAAGCTGTAAAGGAATGAGAAGAGAAGTGGTGGAGGGACGGGATGGGGGGAAAGGGTTGGGGGGGAAGGGTTGGGGGGTGCCTTCAACTTTCCCCGCCCGCCACCATTCCACATCTTCCCATGCCATTGCCTACAATCCCATGCCTGCCCTTCCCCCATGTGTGCGTTCTTTGCCCCCACTCCCAGTTGGTTAGCGTCTGCATACACATGGCCCCGCAGTGCATACACATGGCCCCGCAGTGCATACACCTGGCCCCGCAGTGCATACACATGGCCCCGCAGTGCACACACGCGGTGGGCGGCCCATCTCACCACATCCGTTTCCCCACTGAACCCCCCCTGACTTCAACTTCTCCCCCCCCCTTCTGCTGCCATGTCACGCCAGCAAGTGCGCGACTACATAGAGATGTCTCCCCAGTGCGGCGACGCGGCTCTCAACTTCCTGGCGGCCGAGCTGACGGGCGCGGCGCCTCTGCTGGTGGTGGACCCCGACAAGCGCGTCACGGAGGACCTCGCCTCCTCATTCGAGGACCACACGCGCGTCGGCTCTGCGTGCCTCAACGATCTGGAAGCTTTCTTTGGCGACATGCCGCTGCGCAACTCCACCCTCGCCAAGTTCCACCTCGAGCAGGACACCTTCACTAAGATGCAGTTCAATAAGGCCGGCGGCGGGGGGGGGAGGGGGAGGGGGAGGGGGAGGGGGCGGAGGGGGAGGGGAGGGGGATAAAGAGGGCAGGTTGCAGTGGGAGGCGCTGTTTGATGCCACCAAGATGTCTTCCAGCGATGAGAATTTCCGCTTCATGCCCTCTCTCAGACGGGTAAGTTCCGAATATTCGTGTCAGTATCCCCACCCCTCTCCGCGCAGCTGTAGTGCCTTCCCTTTCCTGCATGCTGCTCCCACGTTAACATCGTGCCCCTTTCATCATGCTCCCACGTTAACATCGTGCCCCTTTCATCATGCTCCCACGTTAACATCGTGCCCCTTTCATCATGCTCCCACGTTAACATCGTGCCCCTTTCATCATGCTCCCACGTTAACATCGTGCCCCTTTCATCATGCTCCCACGTTAACATCGTGCCCCTTTCATCATGCTCCGCACCCTCCCCTTGCTCCTCGTCTCGTCGGTCCCTCTCATCATTCCCTCTCACTTGCTCACCACACCATCACGCCCTCAATCCACACTGACCTCGGTGGTGCATGAAGCTTTTCTTTTCACTGCTCATATTTCTTCCTTGCCCCTCCTCCCCCCTACTCTTGCCCCATTTCCCCCCAAAACCTCCCCCTGCTGCTCCCTCTTTACCCCCCCCCTCCCCAGGTGACCAACATGCCAGAGGTGCACGTCTTCCCCTCCCCGCAGCACCCCAAGCAGATCCTCTGCATCCTCGGGAACCTCTCCACACCGCTGTGTTTCTCCGGGGGCGCGTGCAACAACTCGTTTGCCATCGCCACCTTCGACTCCATCCCGCCGTGCGCCCTGATGCTGCTCGGCACGTCCCTGCTGCTGCACTCGCGCTACGGCTTTGACGACCGCTTCCACACGCCCAACATCCTCGCCAACCTCTTCTACCCCTATCCCGACTACTCCTTCATGCGCCCCGCTCGCGCCTTCTTCTACCGCCGCGGCGGGCTCGACATGCGCCTGTCGCCGTGGTCGCGGCTGCTGTTCAAGGCCATTCTAGGCGCGCACATCGCGCCGTTCCGCGTGCGCAACGGCACGCGCCCCGTGTGCTTTGAGCGCGCCGTGATGACTCGGCGGTACCGGCCGGCAGCGCAGGAGAGGAGCATCGTGCTGCAGGACGTGCAGGAGCGCGCCTGGGCCTACTGCTCCCTTGCTGCCTCCTCCATCCCCCCCTCTTCTACCGACGCTGCTGCTGCTGCTGCCGCTGGGAACAGCACTGCAGGGGCAGGGGCGCCCCAGCAGCATCCGATGGCGGGGGTGCCGCCGGGGCTGCGGGGGTTTGTGAGCTCGGATGCTCACACGATCCGAGTGCTGGTGCTGTATGGCGATGCGGACAGTGGGGGGTACGGCATGATGGAGAACCTGCAGGCGGTGCTCAAGGGGCTCAGGGACCGCTGCCACAAGGCCACTGCTTGTGAGCTCGTGGCTGTCAGAGAGGCCAACTTCACCAACTTCTGTGCGCAGGTGAGACAAAGGAGTGGGCTGGGTGGGTTCAGGGGTTGCAGGAGGTAGGGGCTGAAGGCAGCTCAAGGGGCTGGAGGGGCTCAAGGGGCTCAGGGACCAGTGCCACAAGGCCACTGCGTGCGAACTGGTGGCTGTGTGGAAAGCGATTGCCACAACCTTCTGTGCAAAAGTGGGACAAGGAGGAGGGGTCGGGGGGGAGTGCAGGGGGTGGTGGGTAGGAGCTGAAGGGGCTGATTGGGATGAAGGGGTTCAAGGGGCTTAAGAAGGTGAAGGGGGTCAAAGGACTGAGGGACGGTCGTCACAGGGCCACTGCGTGCGAACTGGTGGGCGTCAGGGAAGCCAATTTTAATCACTTTTGTGCGCAGGTGAGGCAAGGAGGTGGGGTGGGTGGGGAGTGCAGGGAGTAAGGGTAGGGGCTGAAGGGGTTGACGGGGTTGAGGGAGCACTGCCACAAGGCCACTGCCACAAGGCCACTGCTTGTACCATGAACCAAATAATGCAGATGGGCTCGCACACTCAGTTCCCAACCGCCCCGCCTTGTCCCCTTTCCCACCCTGCCATTCCCGGCCTCACCCCCCCGTGGCTCCACACCCACCGCTGCCTGGCAGGTGCTGTTCATGGGAGCAGCGTCCAAGCTGGTGACAGTGAGTGGCGATGGCACCATGAACCATGTCATGTGGATGGGCCTTCACACTCAGTCCCCACCCCCTCCTCTCCCTCCCCTCTCCCATTGCTGTACCCGGCAGGTGCTATTCATGGGAGCAGCGTCCATGCTGGTGACAGTGAGTGGAGACGGCACCATGAACCATGTCATGTGGATGCGCCCCGGCAGTGCCGTGTTGGAGCTCGTGCCTTTCGGCATTCCTGAATACGACCCACGCGTGCTGCGTGTGTATGAAGAGGCTTCCAGGTGAGCATGCTTCCATGTGAGAGGCGTGTGCATGGGGGGGGGCATGCTTCCATGTGAGAGGCGTGTGCATGGGGGGGGGCATGCTTCCATGTGAGAGGCGTGTGCATGGGGGGGGGGCATGCTTCCATGTGAGAGGCGCGTGCATGGGGGGGGGCATGCTTCCATGTGAGAGGCGCGTGCATGGGGGGGGGGGCATGCTTCCATGTGAGAGGCGTGTGCATGGGGGGGGGCATGCTTCCATGTGAGAGGCGTGTGCATGGGGGGGGGCATGCTTCCATGTGAGAGGCGCGTGCATGGGGGGGGGCATGCTTTCGGGCAGTGCCATGTTGGAGCTCGTGCCAGTGTGACCCGGGCGTGCTCAGAGTCTACGAGGAGGCTTCCAGGTGAGAGATGCGTGCAAGGGTGGGGCTTTCTTGCTGTGCACTGTGTGCTGTGGGGCCTTGTCGCTGTGTTGCATCTGCTGTGTGCTGGGCTGCCTGCACTCGGGGCTGCCACTGCCACTGCTGCTGCCACTGCCACTGCCACCGCCGCTGCGACTGCCACTGCCGCTGCTGCTGCCCCTGCCGCTGCCGCTGCCGCTGCTGCTGCCGCTGCCACTGCCGCTGCTGCTGCCACTGCCACTGCCGCTGCCACTGCCCCTGCCGCTGCCACTGCCGCTGCTGCTGCCGCTGCCACTGCCACTGCTGCTGCCACTGCCACTGCCACTGCTGCTGCCACTGCCACTGCCACTGCTGCTGCCACTGCCACTGCCACTGCTGCTGCCACTGCCACTGCCACTGCTGCTGCCACTGCCACTGCCACTGCTGCTGCCACTGCCAGCACGCCATGACCTCGTTGGACCCAATCCACATGTGCCCTGCCCACCCCTTGCAAGCACGTTCCTCATCCCCGCTCCCTCCACGCCATGCCACCCTCAACCCTCCTTGCCACCCTCAACCCTCCTTGCCACCCTCAACCCTCCTTGCCACCCTCAACCCTCCTTGCCACTCTCAACCCTCCTTGCCACCCTCAACCCTCCTTGCCACCCTCAACCCTCCTTGCCACTCTCAACCCTCCTTGCCACCCTCAACCCTCATTGCCACCCTCAACCATACTTGCCACCCTCAACCCTACTTGCCACCCTCTGACCATGCAGGTGGGTGAGGGTGGAGCACGACAAGGTGTTTGAGCTCATGGGCCCCGAGTGTCCGCGCAAGAACGCCTCGTGCCGCTTCATGTACCGCCGCCGCGCGATCGTCGCCAACGTGACAGCTGTCATGGCGTGGTTCGACGCCACGTACTCGCGCATGCGCACCGAAGGGAAGGAGGGCACGCTGGGGGGCAGATATGGCGGACGGATTTGATGTGATTAAATGTTAGTTGTACACTTGTGGCAGTTGGGCATGCAGTTCCATTGCATCAGTGTGAAGCTATATGAGCTCCATACAATCTCAAGTTTTTGCAGATGTATGGTATATCCTCTCTAATGAGCTGATCTGCACGTAAGTTAGGCACTTAGCAATGGTACAAGTAGTCACAGCACTAGTGAACCCTAACTCTAATGCACTGTAGACTGCCACGGCCTCACCACGCCCAGCTCCTCCCACCTCACCGCGCTCGCGCCATGGCGTCATCCCCGAGGAGGGTTACATTGCGCTGACCCCGCCTCACTGCCGTCTATGCTCCGAGCGCATGCTTGGACGGGTCGTCAGTCGCCACATGCCATTCTCTCCCAAGTCCCATCGCCGTCACGTGGGCAGCTAGCCGTCTCGTCCGTCTGCTGCACACACGACACGTCGTCATGAGATCATGGACGGCCACGATCGGTCGCGTCGGCGTGTCGGTCGCTCTGTCCGCATGCTGCGCGCCAGCGAACGGCGTGACGACATCAGCAACGTGGCCCTGGCGCGCGCGGAGCATGCAGCGAAGCCTGTAAATTGGCGCGGAGCGAGCGCCGTCTCTGAACGACGCCTGACCTGCTGATCGATGCCTTTCTCCGTGTCGCAACTCTGTCCTGGGCTGCTCTTTCCAACCACCAGCCCTTGCTGCTCCTTTCGCGCACCCGTACCCCGTCCCTCCAGGTCTATCCTCTCCCCCAAACCCTGCCTCTGCTCCTGTGCTGTTGCATGGTGTAATACCCCGCGATTTCTTTCCATCCTTAACCCACCCGCCCCACTCGCTGCCTTCCCGCGCTTCCTCCTCCCCACTTGCACCTACCAGTAGTACCACCACTGCCGCTGCTGCTGCGGGTCCTCCCTGCTGCTCCCTGCACGACACGAGCTCCCTCACAGGCTCCCCTCCCCTCCCCGCAACTTACGGGCTCTTTGAACGCCTCCTCGCAACGCGATGGCGCGGATGGCTGTAGTGGTAACCGCACTGCTGCTGGCTGTTGCGGGCGCCCTTGCAATCGCGTCTCTGCTCTTGCGGCGCACACCCGTCGCATGGCACAGCAGTTGCAAGCACACGGGGCAGGTACGCACCTTTGGTGGTCAGTAGTCCTGCCGCCCGTATGATCGCTGCTGAGCTGATCACATGAGCCAGTTTGAGAACGCTCTTTTCTTGTCTACACATGTCGATCGTGTTTCTCAGCAAGCCTTAATCGCCCAGCAGTGCATCCCGTTGCGAAAATAGCCTATGTCTGTGACACGTGTCAGTGTATGATGTATGTGACACCCTGCATGCATGTATCCACGTGTGTGTTGTTTCCCAGCCCATTGCAGCTATAACGTGCCCTGATGCCATGAGTAATGATGCCACGTGTCATGATGCCACATGCCTTGCTCAGCTGAATGCTCAAGGGTTGCCCACTCATGCCATGCTTCCGGCCTCGCTTCCCCACGCCACTGCTCCTGAAACGCCTCGGCGTCTTCTGCCCCCTCTGGTGAGCCACTGGTAACAGGGCCCGCATTGCATTGATCTGCATCACCCCGCATTGCATCGCACTGAGCTGCAATGCGTGACAGGAAAAGGATTGCAATTAGGTTAGCGGTCTGCTTCTTGCAAGAGAGACGCCAGAGCGAGAAGGTGTGAGATGTTGTAGGCATCACTCCCACTCTTGCCTTGCCTGTGGGCGCCAGGCGGACAGCATGAGCATGTGTCATTGAGGTTGTCAACTTTCGTGCTCATGCCATGCCGTTCTCTCATGCCATTTCCTTCTCTCCTCCTACAGGTGGGCATCTTATACCTTGCAAGCTCAGCCCTCGTGTTTCTGCTGTGGTGGATGGGTGTATCACCAGCGCGATTTGGAAAGTGGTTGCAGCAGCAGGGCTTGGCGCTGATGGTGGAGATGGCAGAGCTGAGGAGGAGGAGTGCGGCCATGGCGTTCTTGGATTGCGGGGTACGCTAGTCACGGCATGTGAATGAATGCCTGTTTACGAGGATAAGGATACGAGGATGTCCTCTCATGCCATGATTCACCCACCATACCTTACACATCTACCTCTGTGCCAGCTGCTGCCGCGCCTGACCTCATCGTTCAGCCTCCAATTGACACACCCTTTTTCTCGCTTGCCCTCCTTTCTCCCATATCCCTCGCCCCCAGCCCTTCCCTTCATGCTGCTGCTATCTCCCTTCCATCCTCGCCCTCCCCCCTCCTAAACCTCCCTCGCCTCTCATCCCTCCTTCTCCTCTCCTCCCCTCGTGCCCATCCTCCCTGCCCCACCATATGCCAGTGTCGTGCAATCCTCCATCATCTCCTCTATGCTCATCGACACACATCCATGTGAGCACGCCCCACCTCACTGCCTCCTATCAACATTTCCCACGTTGTGCCACCAGCTGGTCCTTATTTTCTGCTGCGGGGATGTGAGAGATGCCTTGTGGCACTGCCTTGACTCACCTTTAGGTTTCGCCACTCACGTTGTTCCGCTGATCTTTGTGTTCGCTGTATCCTTGGATGTTGGTGTCGTATCTCGACACGTTCCCTATGTACTGCCGTGTTCTCTCATGTTCTCTTTTGTGCTGCCATGTGCTGCCATGTGCTGCCATGTGCTGCCATGTGCTGCCATGTGCTGCCATGTGCTGCCATGTGCTGCCATGTGCTGCCATCTGTTGCCATGTGCTGCCATGTGCTGCCATGTGCTGCCATGTGCTGCCATGTGCTGCCATGTGCTGCCATGTGCTGCCATGTGCTGCCATGTGCTGCCATGTGCTGCCATGTGCTGCCATCTGTTGCCATGTGCTGCCATGTGCTGCCATGTGCTGCCATCTGTTGCCATGTGCTGCCATGTGCTGCCATGTGCTGCCATGTGCTGCCATGTGCTGCCATGTGCTGCCATGTGCTGCCATGTGCTGCCATGTGCTGCCATGTGCTGCCATGTGCTGCCATGTGCTGCCATGTGCTGCCATGTGCTGCCATCTGTTGCCATGTGCTGCCATGTGCTGCCATGTGCTGCCATGTGCTGCCATGTGCTGCCATGTGCTGCCATGTGCTGCCATGTGCTGCCATGTGCTGCCATGTGCTGCCATGTGCTGCCATCTGTTGCCATGTGCTGCCATGTGCTGCCATGTGCTGCCATCTGTTGCCATGTGCTGCCATGTGCTGCCATGTGCTGCCATGTGCTGCCATGTGCTGCCATGTGCTGCCATGTGCTGCCATGTGCTGCCATGTGCTGCCATGTGCTGCCATGTGCTGCCATGTGCTGCCATGTGCTGCCATGTGCTGCCATGTGCTGCCATGTGCTGCCATGTGCTGCCATGTGCTGCCATGTGCTGCCATGTGCTGCCATGTGCTGCCATGTGCTGCCATGTGCTGCCATGTGCTGCCATGTGCTGCCATGTGCTGCCATGTGCTGCCATGTGCTGCCATGTGCTGCCATGTGCTGCCATGTGCTGCCATGTGCTGCCATGTGCTGCCATGTGCTGCCATGTGCTGCCATGTGCTGCCATGTGCTGCCATCTGTTGCCATGTGCTGCCATGTGCTGCCATGTGCTGCCATGTGCTGCCATGTGCTGCCATGTGCTGCCATCTGTTGCCATGTGCTGCCATGTGCTGCCATGTGCTGCCATGTGCTGCCATGTGCTGCCATGTGCTGCCATGTGCTGCCATGTGCTGCCATGTGCTGCCATGTGCTGCCATGTGCTGCCATCTGCTGCCATGTGTTGCCTTGTGCTGCCATGTGCTGCCATGTGCTGCCATGTGCCATGTACAGTGAGAGTGGCAGTTCAGGAGTGGGGATAGTGACTGAAGCTCCTGGGGTGCTAGTAGGGCAGGGAGCAGCAAGGCAGGGAATGGAAGGGTTGGTGAGGGTGCTAGCAGAGCAGGTGGAGGAGGCAAGGAGGGAGGTGGTGGCAGTGAGGGTGGAGTTGGCGGAGCACAAGGGCCGCCTGGCAGGGCTGCAAGAAGCTCTCACACACACGCACCTCGCCACCCAGCGGTCTTGGGAGGTTAGTGTGACTTTTTCCTGTAGTTTGTTTGAAACCAACACCCCATACTTCACTCTATATGATTTCTATAAGAAAAACATTACTCTACACGTGTGTGGGAGTCCTTTTTTACTGTTTTGCTGTATTTTTTGCATCACTCTTTTCATCAGGCACTTATGTCGGTGTGGTGTGGAGACGCATCAAAGAGCACCCATGTGGAGCTGCAGAACGTGCCTAGTCTCTCCACCACCGCGCTGCGCCTGCTCTCCACCATCTCTCACCTCCAACACGTTGACTTGGACGGGTCGGCAGGCTTCAGTGCAGAGGGCGTGCGTCTCCTCTACAAGCTGCCTCGCTTAGAGGACCTCAGCTTGCGAGACACGGCTGTTTCAGATGATGCTCTTTTCGGCATTGGGGAAGCGAAGAGCCTTGCACGCCTCTATTTGAGCCGCACCCAAGTGACCGATGCAGGGCTGCTGCACATCGCTGCTAGTTCCTCACTCAACACCCTGTCGCTGCTTGGGTGCCTGGGGGTGACAGGCATAGGTATGGTGCATGTGGGGCGGCTGGGCGGCCTGGAGTGGCTGTACCTGCAGGGCACGGGGGTGGACGATGCAGGGTTGCACAACCTGGCTTACCTTACCAAGCTGCTCGTGCTCTATCTGCCTGGTGGGGAGTGTGTTGATCACGAGAAGCTCTGCAGGCAGGTGGGCAGGTAGGTGGACGAAGGAGCATGGAGGGAGGGGATGTGGTGCAAGATTTCTTAGAAAATGTGGCATTGAAGTGTTGGGTTTTGCTTTGCCACTCTCAAAAACATATTGGCTCCATACCAGGCCTTTTTTTTTTTCCAAATATTACAAACCTGTTTAAGGGCTGGTTTTTTCAAAACTCTGAAAATCAGCGTGACCCACAGACGTCTCAGAAATAGGATGAAACGGATGTGTAACTAGGAAAGCAAGGCAGTACAAGTATGAAACCCTAACTGAGTTGTACTCACTAAAGAGCACCTCATTGCAACCTATAACACATAATAACATTTGACACACCCCCATAGGCTAAGTGAGGGGCATCAAAGCAAACAGGGTGAACAAATGGTCACAAGACCAGTCAACACAAGAAGCAAAGCAAGCTCAGGGTGGATCTCAAGGACACCACACAAATTTCGAGCACAAGCAATCGGCCACAAGGCCAGTTCAAGAGAGCAAAATATATATCAAGGCAATGACAAGCAGAACACGCAACAAGAGCAACACTACAGCAACCGTGGGCCTACCTCAACAAACCCTAGCTGCACACAGAACCTGTGGTGGTCACCAGGCGCCAAGGCCTTGGTGAAGACGTCGGCAGTGTTGGCCTATGAGGCCACAAAGTCCAAGTGTGCCTGGCCGCGTCGCTGTAGCTCTCGCAGGAGAAAGTACCTCACGTCAATGTACTTCACTCTGCTCTTCAGTCGAGGCTCTCGACATAGGAGGATCATGACCTTGTTGTCAGCGAACAAGGTCGGTGCAGAGCGAGGCCGCTCACCAAGGTCGGTGAGCAAGAAGGTCAACCAGCGAAGCTCTTGTGCCGCCATGGCACCAGCGTAGATATCTGCCTCTGCACTGGACGAAGCCACAGACGACGACCGTGTAGACCTCCACGACACAGCACCAGCACCCAGACTGAAGCAGTAACCCTGAGTCGAACGCTGAGTCTCCACGTCGTCAGCGTAGGAAGAGTCACAGTGACCGGTCAACACAACTGCCTGTGTCCCTCCAAGCACAAGCCCCATGCCTGATGTAGTCGCCAGGTACTTCGCCACCCTCACAGCAGCTAACGAGTGAACAGGACAGTGTCTCCCAGTCGCAATAAAGCGAGAGAGGACGCTGAGGGGAAAGGCGAGGTCCGGCCGAGTACAAGTCATCAGATATATGAGGCAGCCCACAAGCTCTGCGTAGGGACCACTAGACTCAAAGGGCTCGTCGGGAAAAGGGCCAGTGAGTCGGTGGGAAGCAGCTGCTAAGAACTCCAGCTCAAACTGCCTGTCCTCTAGGACGTCACATCCAAGGTCAGACTCACCCCCGACGGACAGAGGATGGGGAGGTGGAGCAGCCACCACACACGTGGCGTAGTCAAGACGGCGGGTGGAAGCAAAGTCAGCGACAGAGGCAGTAAGAGCTGAGACAGACGACGGAGAGGCACGAGCGTCGGTGAAAAGAGAGGCAAGAACACGGGAGACAATAGGGTGACGTTACAATTTCTAGTCAGGGTTTAGGTAATTTCTTTTTTGAACAAAAAAAATCAAAAAAACATTACGTGAAAGGTAATTTCTTTTTTGAACTCCTACCAATGTTGTTACCGTATATGTAATTCATCTTCGGTTCTCCTACAAGGGTCTTTTCACTTCTTGAAATATCCAAAGGACTACAACACTTCGCCATGCAACAACGACATAAGAACTTTCTTAAAATAAAAAATAAAAAATCATGGGCCGAAAGGGTGACCCTAAAACTAACCCTAAAATAAGAAAAAAGGGTAAATTATAATGATAAAAAAGGCCCTGCTCCATATGTTGGTGTACGCTTGATGTGAGGGTTGCCTTTGGTCATGAGGTGTTTTAGAGGCCAAGTTTAAGCTTGAATACAGAGGAAGTCGCACATCATCGTTATTAGACAAAACTTGTCCGATTGTTTGTTGAATGGACTTAAAACTCCTAGTAGGAGACTAGTAAGGAGGAGGGTACAAGTAGGAGAGTTGAGAAAAGAATTGTACCCTATACTATGTACCTCACTGTCAGGGCTGTCGATTGGTTTCAGACTAGCACTTGAGTGGCTGAGGTCCCCGAATTCCAGCCCTGACGATCCCGGGACGCGGCATTTTTTAGCCCCTATGCGTCCGGGAAAGCCCTCAGCTTAGAACTTGAATTCAGGGCTACACTTCAACATTCAGTAATCGTCTTTCCCCTTTTAACTTAGACGAATGCAGCGATAGTTGTTTCTACCTACCGAATGAAAATTGTATTTAAGTGGCAGGCTTACGGCCCTTCTCCCCGTCGAAAATATGGTACATATATGCCCAATCCACACTGTAATCTAGCACCTTTACGGTCATAAGTTCTTTCAGCCTAACATGACTGAGCCAACCTGTCCCTCCCACGTCTTGATAATGTTTTGCTTAGAAAAATCCATCCCATGTTCTGATGTGTTCTCCCTTATAGAAACCTTAGGTTAGGCGAAAAATATTATCTTCCAACACGAACCTAGTACAAGGAGAGGTGTGGGGGGGGGGGGGTGGGGGGGGGGGGGGGGGGGGGGGGGGGGGGATCTTTCTGAGGAAGGCCCGAAACTTGTACGGGGAATCAGGGAAAACCTCCATATGAACCCTGTCACCATCAGGGGAAGGCCCTGACGACGCCCTTTACAATTCAGGGCTGTAAAGCAACCCTTTTAATTCGGACCCTGGAGCCATGTCAACTCGGAATGTTCAGGGAATTAAGGCCATATGGCCTTGAATCGTCAACCTCCTCACTATAGCCTAACATTAACATATATAACTCGGACATAAATAAAATTTGGCACACCCAATAGGCTAAATGAATAGCATCAAAACGAGCAAAATAGCACAAGATCGGTCAAGAAAAGTAACAAAGCAAGAGACTAATCAGCCTCTGAGACAACTCAGGGTGGTACGACTAACCTGTCAGAATGTTATAGTGCTTACATTTGTGTAGGCTATAGTGGGTAGCCCATAAGGGGTACAACCTAATTAGGGCTAGTACTTGTACCCAACTCTTTCATAGTTCATTCATCCTCGTTCGTTATTCTGACATGGTTTCAGAGCAGGTCCTTCGTTAGGACCGTTTTTTTTTTTTTGGGCCCACCACAGCGCTGCCCCACTAGCCGCCCCTAGCGACCCTCGTGGCGCACCTGCTGCCCCGCGCACCGCCCTCGTGCGGCCTGCCAATCGACCATAGGCCCCGGCCCGTCGCTCGTCGCCCCTAGGCCCCGGCCCGTCGCCCGTTGCCCCTAGCCCCAGCCGGTCGCCCGTCGCCCCTAGGCCCCGGCCCGTCGCCCGTCGCCCCTAGGCCCCGGCCCGTCGCCCGTCGCCCCTAGGCCCCGGCCCGTCACCCGTCGCCCCTAGCCCCGGCCCGTCGCCCGTCGCCCCTAGGCCCCGGCCCGTCGCCCGTCGCCCTGCGCCCGTCGCCCCTCAGCCCCGGCCCCGGCCCGTCGCCTGTCGCCCCTCGGCCCGTCGCCCGTCGCCCCTAGGCCCCGGCCCGACGCCCGTCGCCCCCTAGGCCCAAGCCCGTCGCCCCTAGCCCCGGCCCGTCGCCCGTCGCCCCTAGGCCCCGGCCCGACGCCCATTGCCCCTAGGCCCGTCGCCCCTAGCCCCGGCCCGTCGCCCGTCGACCCTAGGCCCCGGCCCGACGCCCGTAGCCCCTAGGCCCGTCGCCCGTCGTCCCTAGGCCCCGGCCCGTCGCCCCTCGCCCGTCGCCCCTAGGCTCCGGCCCGCCCGTTGACCCCAGGCCCCGCGCCCCGCCCCTCGCCCCTACAGCCCGCGAGCCGCCCTTGCAGCCCCGCGCGCCGCCCCTGGTGCCCCCCAAGCCGCCCCCTGCGACCCGCCTGCCACCCCTAGGCCCTCGAGCCGCCTATACTGCAGCCTGCTTGCCGCCCCTCTCTGCTGCCTGCCCTGTTCCCTGCTGTCAGAATAGTGAACGAATGAATGACTGAACTAGAAAGCAGGTGGGTACAGAAAGGAAACCTAAAAGAGTTGTACCCTATATGAACTACCCCACTACAGCCTCAACAGACTATAGCATATAAGTTTGACACACCCCCACAGGCAAAGTGGGGGAGAACAAGAGGTCACAAGACCAGTCAAGAAAGGCAAAGCAAGCTCAGGGTGGATCAAGAAGTCACCACACATTCTGAGCACAAGCAAATGGCCACAAGGCCAGTTCACATGCAGAGTTATATATAAAAGAGAACAAGCAATACAGTGATCACAACCTAGCAAGTGTAAGCATGCAGGTATATGTATAGAGATCACAGTACAAGCAGAGTCAAGAAGTAAGCAAGTGAGGCATAGTAGGTACAAGGCCTAGACGGTACAGAAACGCTGATGATCACAACGCTGAAGTGCCTTGGTGAAAACATCAGCACTGTTGGCCCGAGAGGCCACGTAAGTAAGACGAAGCTGACCACGCTGCTGCAACTCTCGAGCAAGGAAGTAGCGCAGAGCAATGTGCTTCGTTCTGTGCTCCAGTCTGTGCTCCTGACACAAGGGAAGTATTGCCTTGTTGTCGACGTACAGAATTGGAGGAGAACGAGGCGCCTCTCCCAAGTCGGTCAGCAGGTAGGTGAGCCAGCGTAACTCCTATGCAGCCATGGCCCCTGCGTAGATCTCAGCCTCACAACTGGAGCTGAGAACAGAATACGAGCAGGTAGACCGCCAAGAGACAGAACCGGAGCCAAGGCTGAAAGTGTAACCCTGTGACGACCGCTGCGTAGCCAAGTCGTCAACCCAGAAAGCGTCTGCGTGACCAGTCAGGACAACTCGAGCCCGTCCTCCAAGCACGAGCCCCATGCCCGACGTACTGCACAAGTAGCGCAACACCCTCTTCGCAACATCCCAGTGCACCTTTCGGTGCCTGCCGGGAGCCACGTAGCGAGCCAGAAGGCTGAGAGGGTACGCGAGGTCAGGTCGTGTGCAAGTCATCAGGTACATGAGGCAGCCCACAAGCTCTGGATACGGGCCACTCAGCTCTACGGACTCGTTCGAAGGTGGAGCTGAGAGCGAGTGACCGGTAGGCAGAGGAGTGGACTGTGGCGAGGAGTACGTGAAGCCGAAGCGCTGAAGGACCTGCTGCACCATGTGTGACTGAGTCAAGGTAATGGTGCGCTGTGCTCTGTCCCGGGTGATCCGCAAGCCAAGATAGCTTGTCAGTTCACCCAGGTCTGTGCACGTGTGTCTCTTCTGCAGCTCCGACTTCATGTGGGCATGTGCCTCAGTGTCAGCAGTAGCGAAGACCAAGTCGTCTACGTACACGAGAACATAGAACCGCGGCAGAGTGGTGTCGGTGCGTAGAAACAGCGACGGGTCAGCAGTGGAAAGAGCAAAACCAAGAGCAGCAAGAGTCGTCCTCAGTGTGTCGTGCCACTCACGGGGTGCCCGACGCAGACCGTAGACTGGCCGCCGGAGGCTCCACTAGGTACCAGCAAGAAAAGACCCAGTGAAGCCAGGTGGGCGGCGCAGCCAGATCTCCTCGTGCAGGCTGCCCTGTAGAAAGGCTGTGCTGAAGTCAAGCGAGTGTAGCTCGTAGTCACGCTGAGCGGCCACGAGCAGCAGCACCCGAAGAGTGGTCATCTTCGGGGTAGGGGAGAAGGTCTGGAAGAAGTAAACTCCCTGTCGCTGACTGAAGCCTCGTGCAACGTAACGCGCCTTGAAGACAGGCGGAGAACCTGGCGGCCGCTTCACCCTGAAAATCCACATGCCACTGACGATGTTTGCCCCAGGCGGGGGAACCTCGTCGACGTAGGTGCCTGTAGACTTCCAGGATGCCATCTCGGCATCCATGGCTGCCTGCCACTGAGAGGAGTAAGGACCCTCTATCGCCTCTGCGTAAGAGCGCGGGGTCGGGATGTCTGGTGCATCCGGGTCTCCCTCAGGGGCAAGCAGCATGGACACGAGATGAGGTACAGCAGAGGCAAAGCACTCAAACTCCTCCTGTGTGTCCTCAAGGATGTCCGTGCCAAGAGCACACTCACCCCCGACGGACGGAGGACAGACAGACGCAGACTCAGACTCAGCAACAAGACTAGCGGCGTAGCCTAGACGACAGTGAGCAGCAAAGTCGACAAGCTCAGAAACTAAGTCAGACGCAGCAGTGGACTCAAAGGAAGGGTCAGTGACAATAGTGGCCAGGAGACCCGTGACAGTAGGACTAGCAGTACGAAGTGAGTCAGACTCAGGGTGAGCAAGGGCAGGAAGAGAGGACGCAGGAGGAGACGGTAGAGGGATACGCTGTGGAGTAGTGGAAGGACGCAGAGTCATAGAGTGAGTGCCAGGGACAGGAGGAGGACGCTGACGCGGAACACGACGACCAGTGCGAACAGGCGACTCAGGACGAGACTCAGGTGATGTAGGACGAGACGCAGGCTCACAACGCTCCGTAAGACCTCTAGTCGGTCCAGAGTAAGGAGAAGGACCAGGCAGTGGAGAGGCTGGCTGTAATTGCGACTGTGACTGGACAGGCGGTGGACTCAGTAAGGGAGGAGGAGGACCAGTAGAAGGCGGAAGACCAAGAACCTGCTGAAGGAGCGGAACGTAGTACGGCCGCGGCCGCACAGTGCCTCCAGAACCAGCAGAGACAGCACCAGTACCCTCAACTCCAGGGTCTCCAGCTACAACTCCCGCAGCACCACCAGCTCCAGTACCTCCAGCAGCTCCAGCTCCAGCAGCACCTCCAGTAGCAACAGCTCCAGCACCTACAGCTCCAACTCCTGCAGCACCACCAGCCCCAGCAGCTCCAGTACCTCCAGTACGAGCACCTCCGGGACCAGCTGCTCTAGCACCTCCAGCAGCCCCAAAACCAGCAGGACCTCCAACAGTGCCAGCACCTCCAGGACCAGCAGCTCCAGCACCAGCAGCACCTCCAGCAGCTCCAGCTCCAGAAGCACCTCTAGTAGCAGGCCCAATAGCTCCCGCAGCACGGCAACAGCGCCGAGCGTACCACTCACGAAGCTGCTGCGGAGAGAGGGGCTCCCGCCGCGACGGGACACCCGGAGGACCTCCAGACTCAGCACGCTCAGGCTCAGCACCCCAAGGCTCAGCACCCCCAGACTCAGCACCCCCAGGCTCAGCACCCCCAGGCTCAGCACGCTCAAGCTCAGCACCCCCAGGCTCAGCACCCCCAGGCTCCACACGCTCAGGCTCAGCACCCCAAGGCTCCGCACCCTCAGACTCAGCAACCCCAGGCTCAGCACCCGCAGGCCCCGCACCCGCAGGCTCAGCACCCCTAGCAGCACCACAGTCGACAGCTACCCCGACAAGCTCGACAAGGTCTACCTAGGACACACCTGAGGGGGCAGGACCCTGAGGGGGGAGGGGGTCTACCGGAGGAACACCTGGTGCTAGGAAGAGGGGCGGGGGGGGGGAGGGAAGGGCAGTGCGGTAGGGAAAGAGACGGTAGTAAGATACCGACTCGTCAAACGTGACGTCATGAGAGGACAGAATACGACGCGAGGTGGGGTGGTAAAATCGCCACCCAGGGGCGTCAGGGGGGAAGCCAAGGAAGACGCAGGGAACGGCACGGGAGGACAGCTTGTCCGCGGAAGCATCGCGGACAAAAGCTCGAGATCCCCAGACACGGAACACAGACGCATCGCCAACCTTCCCCGTCCACCGCAGAGTACTTGTGGTCTCCGGCAAGGAGACACGAGGCTGAAGGTTGATCTGATGCGCCGCGTACTGAACCGCGAACGGCCACAAAAAATGGGGAGCAGCCGCATGGATCATGGACGTACGAGCGACGTCCATGACCATGCCAATGCGGCACTCAGCAATCCCATTTTTCTGTGGGGAGGCCGGAAGCGTGAACGTCTGGCGGATGCCCTCCGAACGGCAGAAGGCCCTCAGAAGGTCGGAGGAAAACTCGCCACCTCTGTCTGAGTGCAGACGCAGAACAGGAAGGTCGGAGCCAAAACGCTTGTTGAGCTGGCGACGGGCACCGCAGATCCAGTCGATCAACACCTCAGTGACCTCACCCTTGCGACGCAAGGGGAAGACTGTGGTGTAACGCGAGTAGTCGTCAACTGTCAACATATATTTTATATGTGTTGTTTAGGTTAGTCTAGGTGTTACGTTTCTACTTACTTGCATGATTAGGGTTTGCTATATCTAGGGTTGTACTTCACATTTTCTATCAATTCATTCTTATCGTAACATGGTATAGAGCTAGGTTTCCCTTAGGCGATTTTTCCCCTAGGCGATTTTTTCCCTTAGGCGAAATTTCTCTCGATAGTCTATGGGCCCACCACCCGCGCGCCTCGTAGCGACCCATAGCCCGAAGCGCCCTGCCCCGTAGAGCCCGAGTAGGTCGCGCCCCCCCGTCGACATCGCGCGTCACCCGTTTCTGCCCTGCGCCCCACCCGTTTTTGCCGTGCGTCACTCGTTTTCTGCCCCGCGCCCCACTCGTTTTACCCCGCGCGTTTCCCCCCAGCCCTCTAGCGCGCAGCAGACGAACGCGCGTAGCTGCGCGCGCAGCCTTAGTCGCACCCGCAGCTTCGCGCTAGTACGTCGCGGCCGCGCGCACGTGCAGCCCACCGTCTTAACCGCCCCCCAGACCTGAAAACCCGCCATTACAGACCTGAAAACCGCCGCCGAACTTGGAAACCCGCCGCCCCAGACCTGAAAACCGCCGCCCCAGACCTGACAACCGCCGCCCCACCTGGAAACCTGCTGCCCCACCCGTTCCAGGCACCTCACCCGGGATCAGCCGCCCCACCCAGTCCTCTCCACCGCATTGAACCGCACAGAACTGCACATAACTGCACAGAACCGCACAGAACCGCCGCCTTAACAGCTTCCCCACCTGAAAACCACCGCCCCAGACCTGACAACCGCCGCCCCACCTGGAAACCTGCTGCCCCACCCGTTCCAGGCACCTCACCCGGAATCAGCTGCCCCACCCAGTCCTCTCCACCGCATTGAACCTCACAGAACCGCACAGTACTGCACATAACCGCACAGAACTGCACAGAACCGCCGCCTCACCCGTAGCCCGCTGCCTTAACAGCTTCCCCACCTGAAACCTGCCTCCCCACGACCTACCACACCCGCCGTCAGTAGCCCCAGCCGATTACACTGCCGCCAGCTACACCAGCAGCAGCATAGGCTGCCCCCAGCGCACCAGCAGCAACGTAGGCTGCCCCCAGCAGAACCAGCAGAACCAGCAGAACCAGCAGAACCAGCAGAACCAGCAGAACCAGCAGAACCAGCAGAACCAGCAGAACCAGCAGAACCAGCAGAACCAGCAGAACCAGCAGAACCAGCAGAACCAGCAGAACCAGCAGAACCAGCAGCAGCATAGGCTGCCCCCAGCGAACCAGCAGCAGCATAGGCTGCCCCCAGCGCACCAGCAGCAGCTTAGGCTACCGCCAGCGCACCAGCAGCAGCTTAGGCAACTGCCTGCGCACTAGCAGCAGCATTGGCTGCCCCCTGGAGAACCAGTAGCAGCCTAGGCTGCCTCTCAGCAGAACCAGAAGCAGCACAGGCTGCCCCCAGCGCACCAGCAGCAGCTTAGGCTGCCCTCAGCAGAACCAGTAGCAGCATAGGCTCACATGGCATGTACTAGGGTTCTACAGCAGCAGGGCCAGCCGCAGCACTCCCGTCAGTTGGGGCCTGCGGGTCCAAAGTGTGGCGCCCCCAGCAGTGGCTCAGCTAGCAGTGGGCGAGACGTCGGCCCCTGCGGGTACCGGGCCCTGACAGGCCCTGGTGCTGGCACTACCTGCTGGAGTCCTGACCACACTGCGTCCAGCTGCTACCGTCGACTCGACGACCTCCACCGTGAGCGTTTTGGTCCTCACGCTATTACACCGCACTGGCCTTCGCGCCTTCGCCAGCGCACTACTGCACCAGTTGAGTCTCACCTGCCTGGTCTAGGACCCTTTCCGGCTGCACGAGTAGAGACCTGTGTTTCCAGTCTTGGTGCGTGTGTTGTTTCCAGTCCCGGCGCCTCTGAGGGTCTTTGTGTAGAAGCTGCAGCTACCACTAGTCTAGCACTAGCCTTTGTAGCTGGTTCGGGTGCGACCCCACAGACTGCACAGCTTTCCTTCACCCTAGATTCTGGAGCGTCCAGCTGTTTCTTTCGCGACTGTACCGACCTCACACCACTGCGCACTCCAGTCACTGTCGCCTTGGCTGACCCCTCTGTGGGACGTGTAGTTGCTAGCAGCACCACCACTCTTCCGTGTTCGGCGGCTCCCTCAGGTTTTCTTACAGGTTACTACACCCCCTCGTTCTCTAGGAACTTGGTGGGTGTCAGTCACCTTCACGACCTAGGCGTAGTCACTACTTTCCCACTGGACGAGCCTGTTGCCTCCTGCACTGTCGGTGCCACTGGGGCGCCCCTGGCCACATTCCACAGAGAGCCGGGATCTGGTCTGTACTCACTACACACTGGGTCCCACCACACTGAGTCGGGTCAGGTCAGGTCAGGTCAGGTAGCTGCTGTGTCGTGTGACTGTCGGTCCCTCACCCACCCGTCGGTCCTCTGGCACCACCGTCTAGGTCACCCGTCGTTCCCGCGTCTCAGTAGGATGGCACGTTACCGTCTGGTCTCAGGTCTCCCAGGGTCGCTTGCACCGCTTCCCCGCTCTCCTGCGCCGCTGTGCACTCCTTGCGTCGAGGGTCGGCAGCGCGCTGCGCCTCACTCCTCCTCGTTCCCCCCCACCACGGCTCCCTTCGAGACCCTGCACTTGGACGTCTGGGGCCCCTCTCCGGTCCTTGGCCCACGTCAGGAGCGCTACTTCCTGATTGTGGTGGACGACTACTCCCGCTACACCACGGTTTTCCCCTTGCGACGGAAGGCCGACGTGCCTACCGTCCTCGAGCCGTGGCTACTAGCGTGGGGTGGCGCCCAGGGCCTGTGTGGGCTTCGCCTACACTCGGACCGTGGTGGTGAGTTTTCTTCCACTCGCCTGGAGACGTTCTGTCAGGGTCGGGGGATCATCCAGTCTTACACGCTACCAGCATCACCGCAGCAGAACGGGGTAGCCGAGCGACGCATCGGCCTGGTCATGGAGGTTGCCCGGACCTCCATGTGCCATGCCGGTGCCCCCCAGTTCTTGTGGCCCCAGGCAGTCCGCTACGCCGCGCACCAGCTGAACCTGTGGCCCAGTGACGCACGGCCAAGGGTGACGCCGGTCTCCCTTTGGACAGGTTCTCCGGGCGTAGCAGCTGACTTCCGCGTCTGGGGTTGTCTGGCTCACGTTCGCGCCCCTGGCGCGAACAAGTTGTCTCCGCGCACTCGTGCCTGCGTCTTTCTTGGCTTCCCTTTGGACGCCTCCGGCTGGGTGTTCTACGACCCGGTCACCTACCAGTTCTTCGCTTCGCAGGACGTCACGTTCGACGAGTCTGTCTGTTACTACAGGAGTCGCCCCCACCGAGGTACTCAGGCCTTTTCCCCCCCGCTGTTCCTCACCCTTGAGCCCCCACCAGTCGCCCCGGTAGCCCCCCCCCCTTCGCGTCCTGCCCCGTCAGGTGTGTCGCACGTCACTCCGCAGTCTTCCCCCCCGCAGCGTCCAGTCCCTGTCGTGTCTGGGGGTGCGGGAGGTGCAGTTGCGGAGGGTGAGGGTACTGGGGCTGCAGGAGCTGGTGGTGTCGGCTCTGGGGGTGCAGGGGTTGTGGGCGTGGAGGTCACTCCTGTGGAGGACACGGCAGCCTCGACTCGGCGGCCTCGCCCTGCCTCACCCCCTGGCTTCCCGTCCGTCCCGCAGTTTCCTCCTCCTTCTTCTCTGCGGTCGGTTGTTGCGGAGCCTGGGGGTGTTCCTGCGGGAGGTACTGGAGGCCCCGGGGGTGTCGGTGGTGGAGGTGCTGGTTCTGGGGGTGCTGGAGCTGGAGGCACTGGCACTGTGGCGCCTACACCGCGCACTGAACGTTTCCTGACCCGTGAGCAGCGTCTCCTCCGGTTGGAGAGGGAGGAGCGTGAGCGATTTGAGAGGGCACAACAGCAGCAGCAGCAGCAGCAGCAGGAGAGAGAGTAGAGGAGGAGTCACAGCAGCAGCACGAGAGGGTAGCGCAGGAGTCCCGGTCGCAGCAGCGGGTGCAGCTGCAGCCGCAGCAGGAGAGGGTAGAGGAGGAGTCACGGCCGCACCAGGAGAGGGTAGAGCAGGAGTCCCGCCCGCAGCAGCAGGTGCAGTTACAGACACAGCAGGAGAGAGTAGAGGAGCAGTCACGGCCGCACCAGGAGAGGGTAGAGCAGGAGTCCCACCCGCAGCAGCAGGTGCAGTTCCAGACGCAGCAGGAGAGAGTAGAGGAGGAGTCACGGCAGCAGCAGGAGAGGGTAGCGCAGGAGTCCCGGTCGCAGCAGCGGGTACAGCTTCAGCCGCAGCAGGAGAGGGCAGAGGCGGAGCCACAGGAGCAGCAGCAGGGGCCGGTACCGTCGCAGCAGACGCCAGAGGAGGCGGAGCAGCAGCGACTGCGACTACGCGACCTCCCCGACCCAGCACCTGCACGCTTTGTTCGTGGTCCCCTGTCGTCCCCTCCTGTTCCACCAGTTGAGTCCCTTTCCTCCTCCCAGTGGACTCGTCGTCCTCCCCTCAGTCGTGCTGTGTCTCCACAGCCCCGTCGGTCCCGTTACCGTGCAGACGGTCCGTTTCACCTTGTTCTCCGCTCTCGTGTTCCACCTCCTCCTGTCCTTCCACAGCCCCCTGAGTCGTCCCTCACTGTGCTTCACGACCCGTTGTCCGACTACCTCCGTGCCTCCCGTCCTGTCGTCTCCCGTGTTTTGTCCGCGTTGGTCACTCACCCGACTGCACCTCTGTCGTCTGTCTCAGCACTTGTTACCACTGTCTCTGGCTTTGCCTCTTCCCACCGCCTTGACTACGCCGCTCACTTGGTGAGTGGCCCTGCACGTTCTCCAACCTCTGGGGGTGCTCCTGTCTTTCCCCTGGAGGTCGTAGAGGACAGGCAGTTCGAGCTTGGTTTTCTTGCGGCCGCTGTTCCTCATCTCTGCGCCATGCTGCTTGCCCCTGAGGGGGATCCAGACGCCCTTGACATCCCGATCCCTTGCACTCACGCCGAGGCGGTCTCGGGACCCTGGGCTTCGTACTGGATAGCAGCTGAGGAGGCAGAGATGGCATCTTATAGGTCCACAGGCACTTACGTCGACGCAGTCCCACCACTTGGGACGAATGTCGTCAGTGGCCGATGGCTCTACAAGGTGAAGCGGCCGCCTGGATCACCACCTGTGTTCAAGGCACGCTATGTTGCGAGAGGCTTCAGTCAGCGAGAGGGGGTGGACTTCTTCCAGACCTTCGCTCCCACCCCGAAGATGAGTACTCTTCGGGTGTTGCTGCATATTGCAGCCCAGCGCGACTACGAGTTGCACTCCTTGGACTTTTCCACCGCGTTCCTTCAGGGGAGCCTGCACGAGCAGATCTGGCTGCGTCGCCCGCCTGGCTTCACTGGCTCTTTCCCACCTGGGACCCAGTGGCAGCTGCGTCGACCAGTCTACGGCCTGCGTCAGGCCCCACGTGAGTGGCACGACACACTTCGCTCGACCCTTGCAGCTCTTGACTTCTTTCCGTCGTCTGCTGACCCGTCACTGTTCGTTCGCCGTGGCTCGACCCCGTTCTTTGTCCTGGTCTACGTCGACGACCTAGTGTTTGCCACTCCCGACCGACGCGCGCTGGCCTCCGTGAAGGAGGAACTGCAGAGGAGACACACTTGCACTGACCTTGGTGAGCTGCAGCACTACCTTGGCCTGCAGATCACCAGGGACAGGGCAGCTCGCACCATTACGCTGACTCAGTCGCATATGGTCGAGCAGATCCTCACGCGGTTTCGCTTCCCGTTCTCCAAGGTACAGCTCACCCCTCTTGGTGTGGATCATGGGCTCACGGCTCCACCTTCGGACGAGTCATTTGAGTCCAGTGGTCCATATCCTGAGCTGGTGGGTTGTCTCATGTACCTGATGACCTGTACTCGCCCAGACCTAGCTTACCCTCTTAGCGTCCTTGCGCGCTTTGTTGCGCCTGGGAGACACCGACCTTCCCACTGGTACGCTGCTAAGAGGGTGGCGAAGTATGTGGCGAGTACATCAGGCATGGGACTTGTCCTTGGAGGGAAGCAGCCAGTTACACTCACAGGTTACTCGGACTCGTCGTGGGCCGACGACGCGGAGACGCGTCGGTCTACACAGGGGTACTTCTTTAGCCTCGGGGCAGGTGCTGTTTCGTGGCGGTCGACTCGGGCGTCGTCTGTCGCCGGTTCCAGCTGTGAGGCAGAGGTGTATGCTGCGGCCATGGTCGCTCAGGAGCTTCGCTGGCTGTCTTTCCTTCTCACCGACCTTGGTGAGCGGCCTCGCTCTACCCCAGTCTTGTTCGCCGACAACAGGTCTGCTGTCCTGTTGTGTGAGGAGCCCCGACTGGTTGGGAAGGCGAAGCACATCCAGCTTCGTTACTTCCTTCTGCGTGAGTTGCAGCAGCGTGGACAGGCACTCGTTCGACGTGTGGTCTCTGAGGCAAACACGGCAGATATCTTCACCAAGGCGTTGCCGCCTTGTGACCACCAGCGTTTCTGCACCCAGCTTGGCCTTGTGCCTGCCCGTCCTCACTTGCTTGCTTAGAGATGCCTTGTTCTGCATGTCTTGTACTCTTGCATCTCTTTATATTTGCTATATACCTGCATGTGGACTGGCCTTGTGGCCCCTTGCTTGCTCTCGGAGTGTGTGGTGACTTTGAGCTCCACCCTGAGATTTGTCTTGTTCTTGTAGACTTGTCTTGTGACCGTTGCTTGCTCTTGTTGTTTCTACAGGACTTCCGTCACCTAGACTATGGGGGTGTGTCAACATATATTTTATATGTGTTGTTTAGGTTAGTCTAGGTGTTACGTTTCTACTTACTTGCATGATTAGGGTTTGCTATATCTAGGGTTGTACTTCACATTTTCTATCAATTCATTCTTATCGTAACATCAACGACCAGCGGGAAGTAACGCTCGTGACCCTGTCCACTGACGCGGGCTGGGCCCCACACGTCCATGTGAAGAGTCTGCAGAGGAGCCTCGGTCGGAGGGAACTCGGAGGAGTGAGGAGCGGCGCGCTGCCGGCCCTCGACACAAGGAACATAGGTAGAGGCAGGCCTCGGAGGAAGGGGAGGGAGGGACCGAGGGAGACCTGAGACAAGGGTACGGGAGGCCATAGCTCGAAGACGAGGCAGGGAGGGGTGACCAAGGCGGTGGTGCCAAAGGCGAGTCTCGTGTGACAGAGGACGACACGAGCAGGGGGCAGACGCTGGACTAGACCTGGACGCGGCAGCAAACACCTAATTAGACGCGGCTACCTGACTAGACGCAGTAACCGGAGGAGACGCAGTAGTGAGTGTGTACAGACTCGACCCAGGCTGACGGGTGAACGTGGCCAGGTGGCGGCCCGTCCGAGAGCAAGTGCAGTGGGTCACACGCTGACCTCCAGGGGTGAACTGGTCAACCCACGCGTCCTGGAGGTCAGCTCCACTCACCAAGTTCGTAGAGAACGAGGGGAGGTGGAGTCCCGACAGCAAGCCCGACGGGGCCACAGGACACGGTAGAACCGTGGAGGAGTGTGCAAGGACTGGGCCCCCAGAGGGGTCAGCCAGGGAGACTGCGACAGGCAGACTGAGCGGCGTGAGTGTGGTGCTGTCGCGAAAGAAGGAGCGCGAAGCACCAGAGTCAAGTGTGAAAGTGTGCAAGGCCTCAGTAGGTGCAGTACCAGAGAGAGCAGACTCTCCAGCACCTGGAGCAGCAGACTCACTAGTACCTAGACCAGCAGACGCACTAGCACCTAGAGCAGCAGCCTCAATGCCCGGGTCAGGCGGAACACACAGGTAACAGTCACCCTCAGCACTATCTGTCACAGCATACATGGCAGCACGGATAGCATCGAAATCAAGATCAAAGATAGCAACATTCTGCCTAAGCAGATCACCCCAGCGAGGGAGCTCAACAGCGTCAGGAAACTGGGCGCGCCAGGCGTCAGTCAGGCGACCGAAGTAGCGCTCCGCAGTGTGTGGCAGCCCGCACGTCTCCCCACGGCGCCCGCCGGTGCGAAGAACGTAAGTGCAGGGACCAACACCCCCAGACCTCCCACGCCCAGCGTACCACTCATGAAGCTGCTGGGCCGACGGGGTCTCACGTGAACGCGGCTGATGCTGGCGCTGGCTTCCACCAAAGCCTCCACACTGCGCGGCTCCACCTCGACCAGCACCACTGCCGTCGCCATCTCAACCACCGGTGCCGCTGCCTCCACCACCGCTGCCGCTGCCTCCACCACCCCCACCGCCGCCACCGAAGCCCCCACTCCCGCCACCACCCGCACCTCCACTGCCACCCCCTCCGCCTCCTCCACCGCCTCCACCGCCGCCCCCACCGTCCCCTCCACCACCCTTGCCCCCCTTGCCCTCGCCGTTGCGGCGCCTCCCACTAGGAGCAGACGCAGCCCCGACCTCCGCAGTGCCAACGAGGTCGACAGCAGCAGCAGAAGCAATAGAGGGGAGAAGGGGGACAGGGGAGCACCCCTCAAAGAAAGGGGCGCGAGGACAGCACCACCCTCACTCCTCTCTATGCACCTGTACCGGTCAGACTGGCTGACCCCTCCGGGGGCCCAGTCCCCTCCTCCACTGTTCTCCCGTGTCCGGCGGTTCCGTCCGGCTCACTGTCAAGTCTTCACCTCCCCTCGTTCTCTATGAACTTGGTGAGTACCGCTGCCCTCCAGGACGCGATGGTCACTACCACCACTCCTTGGGGTCAGCGTGTGTCGATCTGCACGTGTACACTGACGGGCTGTCACCTGGCCATGTTCACTCGTCGGCCTGGGTCGAGTCTGTACACACTGGCTACCGAGCCTCCTCATGTAGCTGCGTCTGGTTAGGTGTCCGCGTCAGGTCAGGTAGCACCCCCTTTCTCGTGTCGCCTTCTGTCGCACCAGACTCTCCTGTGGCACCACCGCCTTGGTCACCCCTCCCTGCCACGCCTTCGTGGCATGCACTCCCGCCTCATTGTCTCTGGTCTTCCCAGGTCTCTGCCTCCCCTCCTGCCCTTGCTTGCCCCGCCCTGCCTTCTTTGCGTCGAGGGGCGGCAGCGCGCCGCAACTCACTCCTCCTCTTTCCCCCCAACGACTGCTCCCCTGCAGACGCTCCACATGGACGTGTGGGGCCCAGCCCGCGTCAGTGGACAGGGCCGCGAGCGCTACTTTCTGCTGGTTGTTGACAACTAAACGCGCTACACCACGGTCTTCCCCTTGCGCAACAAGGGGGAGGTCCTCGATGTCTTGATCCCTTGGATCCGTGCAGTCCGTCTCCAGCTCCGCGAGCGGTTCCGACAAGACCTTCCTGTCGTGCGTCTGCACTCTGACAAAGGTGGTGAGTTCTCCTTCGACTTCTTGCGGAACTTTTGTAGTGGGGAGGGCATCCTCCAGTCGTTCACGCTTCCGGACTCCCCTCAGCAAAATGGGATTGCTGAGCGCAGCATTGGCTTAGTCATGGAGGTCGCTCGTACTTCCATGATCCATGCGGCTGCTCCCCATTTTCTGTGGCCGTTTGCGGTCCAGTACGATGCGCACCAGCTCAACCTCTGGCCCCGTGTCTCCTTGCCGGAGACCTCGCCTACATTGCGTTGGACGGGGAAGGTTAACGATTTGTCGGTGTTCCGGGTCTGGGGTTCTCGTGCCTTTGTTTGCGATACGTCTGCGGACAAGCTCTCCGCCCGCGCTATTCCCTGCGTCTTCCTTGGCTTTTCCCCTGACGCGTATGGCTGGCAGTTTACCACCCCACCTAGCGCCGTGTCTTCCCCTCTCAGGACGTCACGTTTGACAAGTCGGTTCCCTTTTACCGTCTCTTCCCCTACCGCTCTGCCCCTCTCTCACCCCCGCCGCTCTTCCTTGCTCCAGGTCCCCCTCCGGTAGACCCCCTCCCCCCCCAAGGTCCTGCTCCCTCAGGTGTGTCTCAAGTAGACCATCTCCCTGGTACTGCGCCTGTTGAGGTAGCTGTCGGCTCAGGTGCTGCTCGAGGTGCTGCGTCTGGGGGTGCTGCCTCTGGGGGTGCGGAGCCTGGGGGTGCTGAGTCTGAGGGTGCTGGGTCTGGTGGTGCTGAGCCTGGGGGTGCGGAGCCTGGGGGTGCTGAGCCTGCGGGTGTGGAGCCTGGGGGTGCTGAGCCTGAGGGTGTGGAGCCTGGGGGTGTTGAGTATGAGGGTGCGGAGTCTGGGGGTGCTGAGCCAAGGGGTACTGCTTCTTCTGGAGGTCCTGTGGGTGCTTCGCCACGACTATCTCCCCGGCCGGAGCCTCTCTCCCCGCAGCAGCTGCGCGAGTGGTTTGCTCAGCGCATCCGCCTTCGGAGTGGGGCTGCCGGAGTTGGAGACTCCGCAGCTGGAGACACTGGAGCTGGAGGTGCTAGAGTTACTGCTGGAGCTGGTGGTACCGGAGGTGCTGCAGCTGCTGGTCCTGGAGGTGCTCGTACCAGGGGTACTGGAGCTGCCGGGACTGGTGGTGTTGGGGGAGCTGGAGCTAGAGACCCTACGGAGCCTGGAGCTGCAGGGGCTGGAGGAGCTGGAGCTGTTGGAGCTGGAGCTGGAGGCACTGGCGCGGGAGGCGCTGGAGCTGGAGGAGCTGGAGCTGTTGACCCTGGAGCTGGAGGTGCTAGAGGCACTGCGCGGCCGCGACCGTACTTCGTTCCCCTGCTTCAGCAGGTTCTTGGTGTCCCGCCTTCTACTGGCCTTACTCCTCCCTTACTGTGTCCACCGCCTGACCAGTTGCAGCCGCTGTTATAGCCAGCCTCCCCACTGCCTGCTCCTTCTCCTTACACTGAGCAGGCTGGCAGTCTTATACAGCCTTGTGAGCCTGCGTCTCGTCCCGCCTCCCCTGTTCGCACTGGTCATCGCGTTCCTCGTCCGTGCCCCCCTCCTGTCCCCGGCACGCACGCAATGGCACTTCGTCCTTCCTCTGTTCCACTGCGTGTTCATCTGCCGCCTCCTCCTGAGTCCTCTCTTCCTGCCGTCCCTGAACCTGAGTCTGACCACGCTCGTGCTTCCAGTCCCACTGTCTCTCGTCTCCTCGCCACTGTTGTCACTGACCCTTCCTTTGAGTCCACTGCTGCGTCTGCCCTCGTTGCTAAGCTGGTTGACTTTGCTGCTCCCTGTCGTCTAGACTACGCCACTGCACTTGTTGCTGAGTCTGAGTCTGCCAGTCCTCCGTCCGTCGGGGGTGAGTGTGCTCTTGGCACGGACGTCCTTGAGGACAAGCAGGAGGACTTTGAGTGTCTTGCATCTGCTCTACCTCGTTTCGCTTCCATGCTGCTTGCCCCTGAGCGAGACTCGGATGCACCAGACATCCCGACCCCACGCTCTTATGCAGAGGCGATTACGGGTCCCTACTCCTCTCAGTGGCAAGCAGCCATGGATGCCACGATGGAATCCTGGAAGTCCACAGGCACCTACGTTGACGCAGTTCCCCTGTCTCGGGCGAACATAGTCGATGGCATGTGGATTTTCAGGGTGAAGCTTCCGCCGGGTTCTCCACCTGCCTTCAAGGCGTGTGACGTTGCTAGAGGCTTCAGTCAGCGACAAGGGGTCGACTACTTCCAGACCTTCTCCCCCACCCCGAAGATGACCACTCTTCGGGTGTTGTTGCACGTCGCTGCTCAGCGTGACTATGAGTTGCACTCTCTGGACTTCAGTACAGCTTTCTTGCAGGGCAGCCTGCACGAGGAGATCTGGCTGTGCCGCCCACCTGGCTTCACTGGGTTGTTTCCCGCAGGTACCCAGTGGAGCCTCCGGCGGCCAGTCTACGGTCTCCGCCAGGAACCTCGCGAGTGGCACGACACAGTGAGGAATACACTTCGCTTTTTCTACGCACCGACACGTCGCTACCGCCGTTCTATATCCTCGTGTACGTCGACGACCTGGTCTTTGCCACTGTTGACACTGATGCACTTACCCTTGTGAAGTCGGAGTTGCAGAAGAGACACACTTTCACTGACCTGGGTGAACTGTGCAGCTATCTTGGCTTGCAGATCACCCGGGACAGAGCACGGCGCACCATCACAGTGACTCAGTCACACATGGTGCTTCCAGATCTCCTCGCCACAGCCCACTCCTCTGTCTACCGGTCACTTGCTCTCAGCTCCACCTTCGGACGAGTCCGTAGAGCCGAGTGGTCCGTACCCAGAGCTTGTGGGTTTCCTCATGTACCTGATGACGTGCACACGACCTGACCTTGCGTACCCTCTCAGCCTCCTGGCTCGCTACGTGGCTCCCGCAGGCACCAAAAAGTGCACTGGGATGCTGTAAAGAGGGTACGGCGTTACTTGTGCAGTACGTCGGGCATGGGGCTTGTGCTTGGAGGACGGGGTCAAGTTGTCCTCATTGGTCACGCAGACGCTTCTTGGGTTGACGACTCAGCTACGTAGCGGTCGTCAAAGGGTCACACCTTCAGCCTCGATTCCGGCTCTGTTTCCTGGCGGTCTACCCGCTCGTCTTCGGTTCTGTGCTCCAGTTGTGAGGCTGAGATCTACGCCGGGGCCATGGCTGCACAGGAGCTACGCTGGCTCACCTACCTGCTGACTGACTTTGGAGAGCAGCCTCGTTCACCTCCAGTTCTGTACGTGGACAACAAGGCCATGATTGCCTTGTGTCAGGAGCACAGACTGGAGCACAGAACGAAGCACAGAATGAAGCACATCGCTCTGCGATACTTCCTTGCTCGAGAGTTGCAGCAGCGTGGCCAGCTTTGTCTTGCGTACGTGGCCACTAGGGCCAACACTGCTGATATATTCACCAAGGCACTTCCGCCTGGTGATCACCAGCGCTTCTCTACTGTGTTAGGCCTTGTGCCTACTTTGCCTCACTTGCTTAATGCGTGACTTTGCTTGTACTGTGATCTATATGTATACTTGCATGCTTACACTTGCTAGGGTATGATCACTGTATTGTTTGTTCTCTCTTGTATAACTCTGCATGTGAACTGGCCTTGTGGCCCTTTGCTTGTGCTCGGAATGTGTGGTGACTTTGTGATCCACCCTGAGCTTGCTTTGCTTTTCTTGACTGGTCTTGTGACCACTTGTTCTCCCCCACTTTGCCTATGGGGGTGTGTCAGAATGTTATGGTGCTTATATTTGTGTAGGCTATAGTGGGGTAGCCCATAAGGGGTACAACCCAATTAGGGTTAGTACTTGTACCCAACTCTTTCATAGTTCATTCATTCTCGTTCGTTATTCTGACATAACCAGCCTCTGAGATAAACAGCCACGAGACCAGTTTAAGAAATCATATAAATATATATAAGGATCAAAACAATAGAGAAAGTCTACAACAAACAAGAACATGTCTGAACAAGGCCAACCTACGAACAAAACATGTGGTGATCACCAGGCGGAAGGGTTTTGTTGAATATGTCCACAGTGTTGGCCGTTGAGGCCACAACAACCAAGCTGTTAAGAACTAAGGAAAAGGAATGATGATTGGGTCAATAGGGGGAGGGGTACAAAGAGTATCGAGAGGAATTGTGTACCCCATAGCATGCAACTCACTACAGGCTAAACCATAATAAAATATAACAAAGTATAACTTGGACACACCCTCATAGCCTAAGTGAGGTGCATGAAAACGACCAAGAGAAGCAAATGGTCACAAGATCAGTCAAGAAAAGAAACACTACAAGCTCAAGGTGGATCACGAAGTCACCACACAGTCTGAGCACAGGCAAGCGGCCACAAGGGCAGTCCACAAGAAGCGATAGAGTAGAACAAGCTGTATAGTGATCATAGTCTAGCAAGAGTAAGAATACAGGTATACATATAGATCACAGTACAAGGCAAAGTTAAGAGACAAGCAAGTGAGGCAGAATAGGCACACGGCCTAGAGCAGTGCAGAAACGCTGATGATCACCAGAACCTAGGACCTTGGTGAAGATATCAGCAGTGTTGGCCTGTGAGGCCACGTAAGCAAGGCGAAGCTGACCACGCTGCTGCAACTCTCGAGCGAGAAAGTAACGAAGAGCAATGTGCTTCGATCTGTGCTCCAGTTTCTGCTTCTGACACAAGGCAATCATGGCCTTGTTATCGACGTACAGAACTGGAGGAGAACAAGGCCACTCACCCAAGTCAGTTAGCAAGTAGGTCAGCAAGCGTAACTCCTGCGCAGCCATAACTCCAGCGTAGATCTCTACCTCACAGCTAGAACTAAGCACAGAAGACGAGCGAGTGGACCTCCACGAGACAGAACACCGAGACTGAAACTATAACCCTGTGATGACCGCTGAGACTCCTAATCGCCAGGCCAAGAAGCGTCCGAGTGCCCTATGAGCACCACTCGGTCCCGTGCTCCAAGCACAAGCCCCATGCCTGATGCACTGCACAAGCAGCGCATTACCCTCATAGCAGCCTGGTAGTGCTCCGGGCGGTGTCTCCCGGGCGCAACGTAGCGCGCTAGGATGCTCAGAGGGTACGCGAGAGCAGGTCGAGTGCACGTCATCAGGTACATGAGGTAGCACATGAGCTCTGGATGGCTCTACGGACTCGTCCGAAGGTGGAGCTGGGAGCGAGTGGTTCGTAGCTAGAGGAGTGGATAGTGGCGGAGAGAACTGAAAGCGGAAGCGCTGAAGGACCTGCTGCACCATGCGTGACTAAGCCAGAATAATGGCGTGCGCTGCTCTGTCCCGGGTGATATGCAAGCCAAGATAGCTGCGCAGCTCACCCGAGTCAGTGCAGGTGTGTCTCTTTTGTAGCTCTGCCTTCACAAGGAGCAGTGCCTCAATGTCAGCAGTAGCAAAGACCAAGTCCGCGACGTACACGAGGATGTAGAACGGCGGCAGCAAAGGGTCGATGCGCAGAAACAGCGACGGGTCAGCAGTCGAAGGAGTAAAGCCAAGAGCCGCAAGCGTCGTCCTCAGTGTGTCATGCCACTCCCGGGGCGCCTGGCGGAGACCGTAGACTGGCCGTCGGAGGCTCCACTGTGTACCATCAGGAAACAACCCTGTGAAGCCAGGTGGGCGGCGCAGCCAAATCTCCTCGTGTAGGCTGCCCTGCAAGAAAGCTGTGGAGAAGTCGAGTGAGTGCAGCTTGTACTCACGCTTTGTTGCAACGTGCAGTAACAATCAAAGAGTGGTCATCTTCGGGGTGGGGGAGAAGGTCTGGAAGAAGTCAACCTCTTGACGCTGACTAAAGCCTCGTGCAACGCGCCTTGAAGGCAGGAGGAGAACACGGCGGCTGCTTCACCCTGAAAATCCACATGCCAGCGACTGTGTTCGCCCTAGGAGGGGGAACTGCGTTGACGTAGGTGCCTGTGGACTTCCAGATCGCCATCTCTGCGTCAATGGATGTCTGCCACTAAGAGGAGTACTGACCCGTGATCGCCTCTGCGTAAGAGCGTGGGGTCGGGATGTCCAGTGCATCCGGCTCTCCCTCAGGGGCAAGCAGCATGGCAATGAGACGAGGTATAGCAGCGGCGCGGCACTCCAGCTCAAACTGCCTGTCCTCAAGGACATCACAGCCAAGGGCAAGCTCACCCCTGACGGACGGAGGACATTCAGACTCAGAAGCAAGACTCGCTAAGTAGTCAAGAGAACAGTCAACAGCAAAGTCCACTAGCTCAGTGACTAAGGCAGACGCAACAACAGACTCAAAAGTAGGGTCAGTGACAAGTGTGGCCAGACAACAAGTGACAGTTGGACTAGCAGCACGAGCACGGTCGAACTCAGGGTTAGGAACGCCAGGAAGGACGCTGGAGGAGACGGCAGGGCAACATGTTGTGGAACAGAGGTAGGACGAAGTGCAATAGTGTGAGTGACAGGGACAGGTGGAGGACGAACACGGGGAGCACGATGAGTACGAACAGGTGTGGCAGGACGAGACGCAGTCTCTCGCCGCTCAGTAAGGGAGTATGTCGACTCTGTAAATGGAGAAGGAGCAGGTAGTGGCAAGTCAGGCTGTAACTGTGACTAAGACGGGTCCGTCAGTGGGCACAATAGAGGAGGAGTAACACCAGTGGAAGAAGGAAGATTGAGAACCTGACGAAGCACCAAGCCAGGTGGTGGCAGTGACGACCGCGGCTGGTCCAAGAAGAACCGTCGCCACTGCCGTGGCTGCACAGTACCCCTAGCTCCAGTAACTCCAGTACCAGCACCTCCAGCACCGCCAACTCCAGCACCTCCAGCTCCAGTACCTCCAGCACCAGAACCTCCAGCACTTCCAGCGGCAGTACCTCCAAAACTAGAACCTCCAGTACCGCCAGCTCCAGCATCTCCAGCTCCAGTACCTCCAGCTCCAGTACCTCTAGCTCCAAAACCTCCAGTGCCTCCAGCTCCAGCGTCAGCACCGCCAGAACCAGCACCCCCAGAAGTAGCACCCCCAGAACTAGCACGCCTAGAAGGAGCACCCCCAAAACCCGCACCTCCAGCGTCACCACCCCCAACAGCACCCGAGTCCACCGCGTCAGGCTGCAGAGGTGGCGAAGACGGCCGAAGCGGGAAACCAGGAGGAGTCTTCAAGCGTGGGGAACGGCGACAGGCCGTCGTGTCGTTAGCAATAGGGTCACCCTCCTCAGCCGGGCCAGAGGGGCCCGAAGAGACCTCAGCCAACCAAGGGGGTGGTGCGACCTAAGACACACCAGGGGGAGCAGGACGCGAAGGGGGGGAAGGGTCTACCGGAGGGTAACCTGGAACCAGGAAGAGAGGCGGGGGGGGGGAAGGCATCGGGGAGCTGCGGCAGGGGAAGAGCCGGTAGAAGCAGACAGACTCGTCAAAAGTGATGTTGCGAGAGGACAGGACGCGGCGCTTGGCCGGGCGGTAAAACTGCCAAGGCGGGGCGTCGGTGGGAAAGCCAAGAAAGATGCACCTAGGAGTGCGAGGAGAAAGCTTTCCCGCAGGAGGATCGCGCACAAGGGCAAGAGAACACCAGACCCGAAACGCCGACGCATCACCAACCTCCCCCGTCTAGAGTAGGGTAGGCGAGGTCTTAGGCTGGGAGACACGGGGCCAGAGGTTAAGGCAATGCGCGGCGTATCTGACCGCAAACGGCCACAGAAAATGGGGAGCAGCCGCATGGATCATGGAGGTGCGAGCAACCCCCATGATCAAGCCAATGCGGCGCTCAGCAATCCCATTCTGTTGTGAAGATGCTAGAAGCGTGAACGACAGGGTGGTGCCCTCTTCACGACAGAAGGCCTCAAGGAGGCTAGGGGAAAACTCGCCCCGGTCAGAGTGCAGACGAAGCACAGGAAGGTCTTGCCGGAACCGGGTGCTCAGCTGGCGACGAAAAGCGTGGATCTAAGGGATCAAAACAGTACGGACGTCTCCCTTATTCTGTAAGGGAAACACCGTGTTGTAGCATGAGAAGTTGTCAACTACCAGCAGGAAGTAGTGCTCCTGGCCCGGCCCAGTGATGGGGGCAGGGCCCCACACATCCATGTGCAGCATCTGTAGAGGAGTGGTGGTCGGAGGAAACGAGGAGGAGTGAGGAGCGGCGCGCTGCCACCCCTCGACGCAAGGCAAGCACGACGGCGCAAGCGACCGGGGGAGCGGGGGACGGGAACGCGGGAGACCAAAGACCAAGGGACGGAGTGCATGCTGCGGAGGCGCGGCAGGGGGGGGTGAACAAGACGGTGGTGCCAGAGGAGGGAGGAGTGAGTGAGTACCCGACACGAGCAAGACGCAGCTACCTTACCCGATGCAACCACCTGAGCAGACTGAGTGTGCAGTGTTTACATGCCAGACCCAGGCCTCCGAGTGAACGTGGTGAGGTGGTCACCAGACACCGAGTCCGTACAGATCACCACGAGCTCGCCCCCAGGAGTAGTGGTTGTGACCAACTGATCCTGGAGGACAGCCTGACTCACCAAGTTCTTAGCGAACGAGGGGAGGTGGAGACCTGTGAGAGAGCTAGAGGGGGCTGCCGGATATGGGAGAATAGTGGAGCCACGTGCAGCAACCGGTCTGCCGGAGGGGTCGGCCAAAGTGACAGGTACAGGAGGAGGGAGCGGAGTGACAGTGATGCAGTTGCGGAAGAAGCACCGAGATGCGCCGGAGTCCAGCGTGAAGGTGTGCAGAGCCTCCGCAGGTACTGCACCTGTGCTAGCGGTATCAGAAGCACCTACACTAGCCTTCTCTATACTAGCAGACCTAGGAGCACTAGAATAATAGTCAATCTCAGCACTAGCACCAGCAACATGCATAGCATACATGGCAGCACAGATGGCATCCCAATCAAGAGAAAAGATATTTACGCCCTTCTTGGGCAAATATAGCCACTCAGGAGACTTCTCCTGCTCACCAAACTCCTCACGATATGCGTCGTCGAGGCGAAAGAAGCAGCGGTACTCAGTGTGTCCCTCCCGGCCGCAAACCAGTAGTACGGACAGCGGCCTCCACCACCAGAGTTGCCTCACTGGGCAACCCACTTACGAAGCTACTGCGGTGTGAGAGTCTCGTGACGATGCGGCTGCTGCTCCTGCCCACCACCATAGTCTCCGCCTCCACCGGCTGCACCACCAGAGCCTCCATCCCCGCCAGCTCCACCCCTAGTGCCCCCTCCACCACCTCCACCACCCCCACTGCCTCCACTACCCCCGCCACCTCCACCGCCGCCACCACCTCCTCCACCCCTACCACCACCACCGCCAACACCCACGCCACACCCCCGCCACCACCACCCCCACCACCCCCACCCTTACCCCCTTTGCCCTTGCCGCTGCAGCGCCTCCCACTAGGAGCAGACGCAGCACCAACCTCCTCAGCACGAAGAAAGTCAACAGCAGCAGCAGAGGCGACAGAGGGCGCGAGAAGGGAGGGGGCACACCCCTCAAAGAAGGAGGTGAGGGGAGAGCCACGTGAGGCAGCGACAGCGTGGGCACTGGTCTCAGCCTCGAGGAGACGGGTCTCAAACGAGGCAAGAGTGAGCTCAGACACGGAGGCTGGTCGTGAGGAAGTAGAGAGTGACGTACATCGGGGGCGGGTTTGTAGCCAGAAAGTCTAGCTTGAGGGTAGCACGGTAGTGTCAAGGGAGCGGAGGTGAGTCATAAGATCAGCGACCGTGGAGAAGTCGGACAGCTCAGGAAAATGGTCTCGTCCGCCAGCAGAAGATGGCCTAGGGTGGCAGACGAGGGGGGGGAATAGTGCTTGACTACAGTGTCATACAACGCTTTGGCCGTCTTTAACTGGAAAAAATTGGGGCTCTGGTCCAGTGGGAGGTGGTTGCGGACAGCAAGGGCGGCGGTAGCATCGCGAGAAAGCCACTGGGAACGAGCTACGTGGTCAGCCGTCTCAGCAGGGGCAGCAAGGGAGACATACAGTGAGACATCGTCCTTAGTAATGCTCTGCAGGCACAGGTGGAGGTCGTCTAGCCAGGACTCAAACTCGATAGTGCGGCCCTCAGCGTCAAAGGTAAGGATAGTAATAGTTGCCATTGCAGGCAGCAGTAGCAGGTGGTAGCAGTGGCAGCTGTATCATAAGCAGCGGCAGCGGCAGCAGGGGCGGCAGCAGCAGCTGTAGCAGTAGCAGCGGCTGACGTCAGGGGCATCTGCAGTAGTAGTGGGGGCAGTAGTGGCAGTGGCGGCAGCGACTGTAGCAGCAGCAGTAGCAGCTGTAGCGGCGGCGACGGCAGTAGCAGCAGCAGCAGCAGATGTGGCGGCGGCGACGGCAGTAGCAGCAGCAGCAGCAGATGTGGCGGCGGCAGTAGCGGAGGCAGCGGCGGCCGTGGCAGCGTCAATAGCGGCTGTAGCGGCGGCAGCGGTAGCAGCGGTGGCAGCAGCAGCTGTAGCAGCAGTTGTGGCAGTAGCAGCAGCTGTGGCGGTAGCAGCAGAGCCTGTGGCAGTGGCGGCAGTAGTGGCAGCAGCGGCAGGCAGTACCGGCGGCGGCGGGTGGCAGCAGCGGATGGCAGCAGTTTTGGCAGCAGCGGCTGGCAGTAGTGGTGGCAGCAGCTGGAAGCAGTGGCAATAGCAGCAGCAGTGGCGGCTGGCAGTAGCAGCGGTGGCTGGCATTGGTGGCAGCGGCGGCTGGCATCAGCAGCGGCAGTGGCGGCTGGCAGCAGCAGCAGTGGCGGCTGGCAGCAGCGGCGACGGCAGTAAGGACAGTAGCAGCGGCTGGCAGCAGCGGCGGGGACGACTAGCAGCAGCGACAGCGGCAGTGGGCAGCAGAAGCTGTAGCAGCAGTAGCTGCAGTGGCGGCAAAAGGGGCAGCAGCGGGAGCACGGGGCAGGAGCGTGGCAGCGGGGCAACGGGGCTGTGCGATGCGCAAGGCGGTGATGCAGCGGAGATGGTGTCTTGGATGTCCTGACGGCTGACGCCCCTGACTTTAAGTTTTACCATCCATCCCTCCACAAGTTCTTCGACTCCCCCGACGTCATTTTGTATGAGTCCGTGTCCTTCTACGCCCGCTACCCCCATCGAGGTCTCCCAATCCCCCCCCCTCCCCTCTTCCTTGTTCCTACTCCTCCTCGTGGTCCTGCTCCTCTGGTGCTCCCACCCCACCCAGGTCCTATCCTGACAGGTGTATCTCACACCCTCCTCCCCACCCCACCCTCCTCCCTCGGTAGCACGTCCGGTACCGTCTCCTTCAACACAGCCCCCTACGTCGTCCTCATAGTCATCGCAGCAGCCTTTGGTGTTATTGCAGCAGGATACAGTGGACTCTAGGGGTGCTGATCCTAGAGGTGCTGGTTTTGGGGGAGCTCACATTGGGGGTGCTGGCGCTGGAGGTGCTACAGCTGGAGGTACTGGCATTGTAGGTGCTGGTTCTTGGGGTGCTTGAGCTGGAGGTGCTGGAGATAGAGGTACTGGCACTGGAGGTGCTGGTATTGGGGGTGCTGGAGTTGGAGGTGCTGGTGTTGGAGGTGCTGTAGCTAACAATACTGGCACTGGAGGTGCTGGTTTTGGGGTTACTGCAGTTGGAGGTGCTAGTTCTTGGGGTTCTACAGCTGCGGCACCTGCCCCGGTCGTCCCCCGTTACCTGACAAGGTTCCAGCTTCTACGGTAGCAGCAGCAGCCGCAGCAACAGCAGTCGTCACCACATGTCAGTGGCCTTCGCCTTCTTGGTCTTCCTTCTCCTTTTCCAGGCCACCCTCCGCCTTCGCCTAAGTACGGTCCCCCGTTTTTCTCCTTCTGACGCGTCTCCGGCTCGTTCTCCTCCTCGGTCACTACTGTCTCCTCTGTTGCCTTCTTCGTCTCACTTCCTCCTAGACTACTCATCATGACCCCCATGCTCGTCCCTCGTCTCCTGTTCCTGACCTTCACTCCTTGTTCCTCTGTGCTCTTCCTTGTCGTGTACCGCCTCCATTGCCTCCTCAATCATCTCTCACTATTTCTTCCCACCCTCTCTCTGACTACTTCCATGCTGCTCGTCCCATCATCTCTCGTGTCCTGTCCTCTCTTGTGACTAACCCTACTGCCTCTCCGCCATCTCTTTCGACTCTTGTTGCCACTGTCTTTGACTTTGCATCCACCCGCCACCTTGACTACACCACACGGTTGGTGTCTGCTCCCGCTTCCCGTCCTCTATCCGCTGGCAGTGAATTTGCCCTTGGTTGTGACGTCTAAGTGGACAGGTAGTTTGAGTTGGAGTTCCTTGCGCCCGTTGCTCCCTATATCTGTGCCACGCTGCTAGCCCTTGAGGGAGACCCCAACATTCTAGACATCCTGACTCCTCGCACGTACGCTGAGGTGGTTTCCGGTCAATAAGCCTCTTAGTGGTTAGCAGCCATGGACTTGGAGATGGTGTCTTGGAGGTCCACAGGCACGTACGTCAACGTAGTTCCCCCTCCCAGGGCGAACGTAGTCGATGGCATGTGGATCTTTAAGGTGAAGAGACTGCTTGGATGCCCGCGTGTCTTCAAGGCGCGTTATGCAGTGAGAGGCTTCACTCAGCATGAGGTGTTAGACTTTCTTCAGACCTTCTCCTCCACCCCAAAGAAGACCACTCTTCACGTACTGCTGCATGTTGCAGCACAGTGAGACAACGTGCCGCACTCGCTAGACTTTTCCAGTGCCTTCCTCTTGGGCAGCTTGCACGAGGAGATCTGGCTGCGCCCTCCTCCTGGCGCCTGGGACCTAGTGGAGCCTGAGACGACCAGTCTACGGACTGCGCCAGGCACCTCGTGAGTGGCACGACATTAGTGTTGGTGCAACCCTACGGTTTGCATTCGGCTTGTTGTCCGTGTACGTGCATGCGTGTGTGCATGGAATGGTATGAGGGCATGAGATAATATATATTTCATGCTTACAATAGTGTGTGAATGACGAGGTATGATTTTCAATGTGTGTGTCGAGTCAAAAGCGAAATATCGCTAGTCGCGTGTCATGTCGTCATTTGCGTGTCGTGTGCGGTTTTCTATTTTGTCGTGTGTGGAACGTTCCGCGTGTCGCAGGTGTGCACATCAGACTTCCAAGAACTCAAGGAAGAATTTATATTGAAGAACCAGAGCCTTGGTTTCAAGATTCAAGTGATTTCGAAGCTCTCCAAAAGGGTAAACTTCAAGATAGTGAGAAGAGTTACATTACAATGTGTAGTGTAACATTTCTCTTGGTGTAGGCCCTTGTGGAGGGTAGTTTCGAGACCCTTCATGGTTGGGGACAGTGTGGCACTGTTCCACATCCCTGTACATTGGCTCTTGGGGTTTGTAGAGGCTGGGAGTCATTCCCAACTCGTAACTCTTCCTATTTTATGTTCTAAGACTATAGTGGCTGCCATAGTGCCGTTCGTTCAAACCGACGTTGCGTCATCAACACTTGATGAAATCGTGCGATATAAAGACGCTCCACATCCAATTTATAGAAAGTCATTTGAAGTTGTGAACAGAACGCTATCAATGTTTGAAGCCGCTGTGCAGAAATCCGACTATGCACTCCATCTTTCGTTGTAGGCACATTCAAGCCTACTGTGACTATAACAAGTGGTATCAGATCCCCTTGAAGCAGTTTCGACAATGGCTGGACGTGAGAAAAGGGGTGGCAGAGGTGCTGGTGGCAGTGGAGAAGCCCAAGCTCAAGGCCAACCCCGTGATCCCACCATGTCTCCCATGCAACCAAGTCTTGGCCCACCTAGGGATGAGCCTAGGGTGTTTGGGCTTGACAAGTTCAACGGTGTCAACTTCGCTGAATGTTCCTTCAAGATGGAGAATATCTTTAACCACTATGACCTGCTGGAGGTGATGGAAGGAATGGAGAAGCGCCCCGAGAACGATCCGGAGAATAGCCCGTGGGTGCGAAAGAGCGCACAAGGCTATCTCCTACTTGGGCAAGCGTTGGGGAGCAGCCAGATCCGTCACATCAAGCCATTCCAGCGTGAACCAGAGAAGGGACCAAAGGCATGGGCTGCTCTCAAGGGTGTACACGCTCCTGCAACAACAGCGGTTGCGGAGGTGTTGGAACGGCAAATGGCGGCACTACGAATTGAAGAAGACGAAGCGGTTGAAGAAGGGGTGCTGAAATTCTTTGACTTGTTGACGTGGCTTGAGGGAGCTGATTTGAACTATAGCGAGCTCCAAAAGAAGACCAAGTTGCTGGCCTTACTCCCAGAGTTATGGTCCTCGCTCATCATCAACCTCAATCGTGACTTGCCCCGCCTCTCGCTTGAAGACATGAAGCGAGCGATCCTTCAAGAGGATTTCCGCCGCCGTGAGTTGGCGAGTTCGGATGGCGCCGGGGCAGCAAGCATCGGCCGGGGATATGGTCGTGGAAGGGGCAGAGGATGAGGAGGAGGAAGGTTTGGAGGCAGCAACTACAATGGAGGCCGCGGAAGTGGCAGCTATGGCGATGACAACAAGGACTACGGACGCGGTCGCGGACGGTTCGACGGCGAGTGTCATTTTTGCCACAAGAGCGGACACATGTGGCAGGATTGCTACAAACTCCCTGATGGATGGAGTCCTGCTCAAAGCCAAGAGGGTAGAGGAGCAGGAGGAGGGAGAGGAAGAGGCCGTGGAGGCCGTGGCGGTCGCGGAGGTGGTGCTGCAAATATGAAGAACGGTGACAACGAGAGCGAGTCGAGGGACGATCGCTTTCCGGGTCAATTCTTCTTCGTGTCGACGCAAGCACCGGCTGCACCAGAGAAGGATGAAAGCTTTGAGGAGCCTTCTGCTGTGGGGAAGGTGACCCTACACTCCTTGGACTATTGGGTGATCGATAGCGGCGCTACCTATAGCATGACACCTCGTGCGGACTTGCTCACCGAACTTGAACCGTCACCGATGAAGCATGTCACATCGGCTTTGGGGCAGCAAGCAGAGGTGAAAGGCATGGGCAAGGCCATGTTCAAGGTTGTTGATGGGAAGACGGAGGGCCTCAAGAACATGCTTTGGGTGCCCAAACTTGCTGCGAACCTGATTTCCGTGCGGCGGTTGCAAAAGGCCGGCATGGACATGAGCTCGAAGAGAGCCAAGACCTACACCGCAAGGATTGGCGAGCGGGTTCTTTGGGACCTTTATGAGGATAGGGATGTCTAAAACAAGATGTGGCAAATCCCTGTGGTCCCTTTGCCTAAAGAGAGGCAAGTGGCAACAAGCGTCAACACCAAGGGTGAAGCGGTTGGTAGCGGCTACGGCGCGAACGATGGCGCCAAGGCGAAAGAGTCCGACAACTGCAAACCTGGAGGAACCAGCAAGCAGTGTGAGCTTGAGGAGAGTGGTACAGAAGCCAAGGAGCAGCACAAGGGTGAGGAGAACCCCAAGGCAGCAGCGGAGGAGGAGTACAGAGAGAGCATGTGGGGCACTATTGCGAGTGTGGCATTCTCCAATCCGACTTCAGCTACGGGGCAGTGTGATTGGTTGACCTTGCATCGGCGAATGGGGCATGTGGCTCTGCCCATGTTGCAGCACCTAGTGAAAAATGAGATGGTTGCTGGCATACGTGTGAAGAGGGAGCCATATGAGGTACTTGGCTGCCCGACGTGCATGCAAGCCAAGTTCACCCGTTTCCCGTTCTCTTGTTCGTAGGCAACGGCTAAGGCACCACTTGATGAGGTGGTGATGGACGTGGTGGGCCCCCTGAAGCTTGGAGCTGCTGGAGCAGAGTATTTCCTCACCATAGTCGACGTCTACACCCGCATGACTTGGGTGTACGTGCTGTCCAAGAAGAGCGACGTGGCTGAAACGGTGAAGACCAAACGGTTGCCGATGGTGGAGCGGCAACAAGACCGGCTAGTTAAGGCAATTCGCACCGATCGAGGGGGAGAGTTCCTGAGCAAGGAGTTCTCATTGTGGCTGAAGAAGAATGGCATAAGGCACTCCCTTACCATGCCATACTCCCCTGCAATGAACGGAATCGCCGAGCGAGCGAACCGGACAATCACGGAGACGGCGCGCGGGTTGCTCATTGAAGCAGGGCTACCCGACTATTTCTGGCCTGTTGCAGTGCGGAGAACGTGTGTGGCCAAGAACAGAGCTTTGACTCACGTGGAGTGGATTGGAAGGAAGCCAAAGGTGGATATGCTTCGGGTGTTCGGGTGCATGTGCATGGCGCTCGTACCTAAGCATCTTCGACACAACAAGCTCGGTGCCAAAGCGATATGGGCTGTGCACTTGGGCATGGCTCAAAACAGCAAGGGGTGGCTTCTTTGGGACCCATTCACCAAGAAATTATTTGTGAGCAGGGACTGCAGATTCATGGAGAATCTGATGTATAAGGATTGGAAGGCGGAGAATGAGGCGAAGATAGGCGAGCGGTTTGGGGAGGTGAAGAGTTCCGATTTGGAGCATGTGGAGCTGCCTTTGGAGCTGAGCAGCGACAGCACCACCACAAGACAATCTTCCCTTGTGAATGGGGGAGAGGAGTCCAAGGATGCAGAGGAAGAAGAGGAGGAGGTGCAGCAAGTGAGCGAGCGTGCACCGACACTTCCTTCTCGCCCTATGAGTGCTCCACGGATCCGAGTCACCCCGCAGCAACGCCAAGGCCTTCATGTCCCTGCAGCTGAGGAGGAAGGAAGGGGAAAGAGGAGAATTCAAGCCCCAAATAGGCTGACCAATGACGCACCAGGAAAGCCAGCCAAGCCAGCTCTAGCCGGAGCGGCACTTATGGTTGGAGATGACGAGGAGAGTGACTACAAGGAGTGTGCCTTCGCGTTCTTCTCTCCGGTGGAGATGCCGGGGGAACAAGCAACTCTCAAGGAGGCCTTGGAGAGAAGTGATGCTGAGGAGTGGAAGAAGGCAATGGAGAGTGAGCTGAAGAGCATAGAGGAGAACGGCACGTGGGAATTGGTGGAGCTACCGGAGAGGCGTAAGGCGATTACGTCCAAGTAGCTCTTCAAGATCAAGTCCGACGCCGACGACAAAATCGAGCGCTACAAGTCTAGGCTTGTAGCGAAGGGGTACCAGCAGAAGGAGAAGGTGGAGTTCAAGGAGCTGTTTGCTCCTGTGGTGAAGCCGACGACGCTAAGAACCCTACACGCGGGTGCTGCCATCAAAGGATGGGTGGTGAAAACAAGTGGACGTGACAACCGCGTTCCTCAACGGCATTCTCGAAGAAGAGATTTTCATGGCGCAGCCAGAGGGATTTGATCATGGTAGTGGCAGAGTGTGGAATCTGAAGAAGGCACTCTATGGGCTCAAGCAAGCCCGTAGGCAGTGGTACTTGAAGCTGCGTGAAGTCTTGGAGGAGATCGGGTTCACTCCCTCATCCGCCGATCATTCCTTGTTCATGCTTGGCGAGGGGGAGCATAGGAGTTTCATGGTGGTTTATGTGGATGACATCCTCATTTTTTCACCCTCCTCTGTGTCAGAAGAATGAACAAGAATGAATGAAATATGAAACAGTTGAGTACAAGTACTAACCCTAATTGGGTTGTACCCCTTATGGGCTACCCCATTATAGCCTACACAAAGCAAGCAATATAACATTCTGACACACCCCCATAGGCAAAGTCGAGGAGAACAAGTGGTCACAAGACCAGTCAAGAAATACAGCAAGCTCAGGGTGGATCACGAAGTCACCACACAGTCAGAGCACAAGCAAAGGGCCACAAGGCCAGTTCACATGCAGTGTTATATAAAGAGCACAAACAGTACAGTGATCATAGCCTAGCAAGAGTAAGCATGCAGGTATATATATATCATAGTACAAGCAAAGTCACGCAGTGAGTAAGTGATGCAAAGTAGGCATAAGGCCTAAAAAAGTAGAGAAGCGCTGATGATCACGAGACTGAAGTGCCTTGGTGAATATATCAGCAGTGTTGGCCCTAGTGGCCACGTACGCTAGACGAAGCTGACCACGCTGCTGCAACTCTCGAGCAAGGAAGTATCGCAGAGCGATGTGCTTCGTTCTGTGCTCGAATCTGTGCTCTTGACACAAGGCAATCATGGCCTTGTTGTCGACGTACAGAACTGGAGGCGAACGAGGCTGCTCTCCCAAGTCAGTTAGCAGGTAGGTGAGCCAGCGTAACTCCTGTGCAACCATGGCCCCTGCGTAGATCTCAGCCTCACAACTGGAACTGAGAACCGCAGACGAGCGGGTAGACTGCCAGGAAACAGAGCCGGGACCAAGGCTGAAGGTGTAACCCTGTGACGACCGCTGCATGGTCAAGTCGTCAACCCAAGAAGCGTCTGCGTGACCAGTGAGGAAAACTGGACCCCGTCCTCCAAGCACGAGCCCCATGCCCGATGTACTGCACAAATAACGCAACACCCTCTTCGCAGCATCCCAGTGCACCTTTCGGTGCTTACCGCGAGCCACGTAGCGAGCCAGGAGGCTGAGAGGGTACGCGAGGTCAGGTCGTGTGCACGTCATCAGGTACATGAGGCAACCCACAAGCTCTGGGTACGGACCACTCGGCTCAACGGACTCGTCCAAAGGTGGAGCTGAGAGCGAGTGGCCGGTAGACAGAGGAGTGGGCTGTGGCGATGAGATCTGGAAGCCGAAGCTCTGAAGGACCTGGTGCACCATGTGTGACTGAGTCAGGGTGATGGTGCACCGTGCTCTGTCCCGGGTGATCTGCAAGCCAAGATAGCTGCGCAGTTCACCCAGGTCAATGCAGATGTGTCTCTTCTGCAGCTTCGACTTCACAAGGGTCAGTGCCCCAGTGTCAGCAGTGGCAAAGACCAGGTCGGCGAGGTACACTAGGACGTAGAACGATAGCAGCGACGTGTCGGTGCGTAGAAACAGCGACGGGTCAGCAGTCGAACGAGTAAACCGCAGACTCCGCACTCTCAGACTCATCACCCTCAGGCTCCACACCCTCAGGCTCAGCACCCCTAGGCTCCACACCCGCAAGCTCCGCAAACCCAGGCTCAACTCCCCCAGGCTCCGCACCCCCAGGCTCAGCACCCCCAGACTCGGCACCCTCAGACTCAGCACCCCTAGGCTCCGCACCCCCTGACGCAGCACCCCCAGATGCAGCACCTCGAGCAGCACCTGAGTCGACAGCTACCTCAACAGGCACAATACAAGGGAGAGGGTCTACCTGAGACACACCTGAGGGAGCAGGACCCTTGGGGGGGAGGGGGTCTACCGGAGGGGGACTTGGAGCAAGGAAGAGCGGCAGGGGTGGGGGAGGGGAAGAGCGGTAGAGGAAAAGACGTCAAACGTGACGTCCTGAGAGGGGAAGACACGGCACGAGGTGGGGTAGTAAAACTGCCAGCCAGGCGCATCAGGGGGAAAACCAAGGAAGACGCTGGGAATAGCTCGGGAGGAGAGCTTGTCCGTGGACGTATCGCTAACAAAGGCACGAGAACCCCAGACCCGGAACACCGACGCATCGCCAACCTTCCCCGTCCAACGCAAAGTTGGCGAGGTCTCCGGCAAGGAGACACGGGGCCAGAGGTTGAGCTGATGCGCAGCGTACCGGACCGCAAACGGCCACAGAAAATGGGGAGCAGCCGCATGGATCATGGAGGTACGAGCGGCCTCCATGACTAAGCCAATGCGGCGCTCAGCAATCCCATTTTTCTGAGGGGAGTCCGGAAGTGTGAACGACTGGAGAATGCCCTCCCCACAACAAAAGTCCCGCAAGAGGTCAGAGGAGAACTCACCACCTCTGTCAGAGTGCAGACGTAGGACAGGAAGGTCCTGGCGGAACCGCTCGCGGAGGTGGAGACAGACTGCGCGGATCCAAGGGATCAAGACATCAAGGACCTCACCCTTGCTGGGCAAGGGGAGGAACGTTGTGTAACGCGTGTAGTTGTCAACATCCAGCAGAAAGTAGCGCTCACGGCCCTGTCCACTAACGCGAGCTGGGCCCCACACGTCCATGTGGAGAGTCTGCAGGGGAGTAGTCATCGGGGGAAACGAGGAGGAGTGAGGAGCGACGCGCTGCCGCCCCTCGACGTAGGGCGGGGCAGGCAAGGGCGGGAGTGGAGGCAGAGACCTGGGAGGACCATAGACAAGGAGGCGGGAGTGCATGCCATGAAGGTGTGGCAGGGAGGGGTTACCAAGGCGGTGGTGCCACAAGAGAGTCTGGTGCGTCAGGAGGCGACACGAGCAAGGGGGTGCTATCTGAGGAGGCTCGGTGGTCAGTGTGTACAGACTCGACCCAGGCCGACAAGTGAACTTGGCTAGGTGACAGCCCGTCCGTATACATGTTCAGATCGACACACGCTGACCCCCAGGAGTGGTGGTAGTGACCATCAAGTTCATAGAGAACGAGAAGACGTGAAGACCTGACAGTGAGCCGGACGGAACCACTGGACACGGGAGAACAGTGGAGGAACGGGCAAGGACTGGGCCCCCGGAGCGGTCAGCCAGTCTGACCGGTACATGTGCAGAGAGAGGAGTGAGGGTGATGCTGTCACGAAAGAAACAGCGTGAAGCACCTTAGTCAAGTGTAAAGGTGTTCAAGGCCTCAGCAGGCACAGTACCTAGAGTAGCAGCCTCTATACCTGGGTCAGGCGGCACACAGTGGTAAGAGTCACCCTCAGCACTAACAGACAAGGCATACATAGCAGCAAGGATAGCATTGTAGTCTAGATCAAAGATAGCAACTCCAGACCTAAGCAGCTCTGCCCAGCGGGGGCGCTCGGCCTCGTCACCAAACTCTGCGCGCCAAGCGTTGTCTAAACGGGAGAAGCAGCGATGCTGAGTGTGAGGCTTCCTGCAGGTCTGACCAGCACACTCACCCGTGCGAATGACATACGGGCAGCTACCACTACCCCCAGATGCCCCACGCTGAGAAAACCACTCATGAATCTGCTGGGGCGACGGGGTCTCGCTCCGACGGTGCTGCTGCTGCCTCTGGCCACCTCCAAAACCTTCCATTGGACTGGCTCCAGCCCTACCGCCACCTCTCCCACTGCCGTCGCTACCGCCACCCCCACCGTTGCCGCCACGGCCGCCACCAAAGCCCCCACTCCCGCCACCACTCCCACCACCGCCACCACCTCCACTGCCTCCACCACCTCCACTGCTGTGAGAATAGTAGGCGAGAATGGTTGACTAGGAAAAAGGGAAGGGGTACAAGTAGAATGTCGAGAGAAATCTGTACCCCCTAAGGCTAAACCCACTATAGCCTAGACAACTATAAACACATGAACTAAGCCTAGATATAACTAAGCATATGTGTTTGACACAGCCCCATAGGCAAAGTGGGGGATAGTCAGAACAAGCAATGGTCACAAGACCAGTCAAGAGAAGAAGCAAAGCAAAGCAAGCTAAGGGTGGATCACAAAGTCACCACACAGTCCGAGCACAAGCAAAGGGCCTCAAGGCCAGTTCACATGCAGAGTTATATAAAGAGAACAAACAATACAGTGATCATACCCTAACAAGTGCAAGCATGCAGGTATATAGATAGATCACAGTACAGGCAGAGTCAGGCAGTAAGTAAGTGAGGCAAAGTAGGCACAAGGCCTAACACAGTAACAAAGCGCTGATGGTCACCAGGCGGAAGTGCCTTGGTGAAGACATCAGCAGTGTTGGCCCGAGTGGCCACGTACGCTAGACGAAGCTGACCACGCTGCTGCAACTCTCGAGCAAGGAAGTATCGCAGAGCGATGTGCTTCGTTCTGTGCTCCAGTCTGTGCTCCTGACACAAGGCTATCATGGCCTTGTTGTCTACGTACAGGACTGGAGGCAAACGAGGCTGCTCTCCCAAGTCGGTCAGCAAGTAGGTGAGCCAGCGTAGCTCCTGAGCAGCCATGGCTCCGGCGTAGATCTCAGCCTCACAGCTGGAGCTGAGAACTGAATACGAGCGGGTAGACCGCCAAGAAACCGAGCCGGACCCAAGGCTGAAGGTGTAGCCCTGCGACGACCGCTGCGTAGCTGAGTCGTCAACCCAGGAGGCGTCTGCGTGACCAGTGAGGACAACAGGACCCCGTCCTCCAAGCACAAGCCCCATGCCCGACGTACTGCACAAGTAACGCAGTACCCTCTTCGCAGCATCCCAGTGCACCTTTTGGTGCCTACCGGGAGCCACGTAGCGAGCCAGAAGGCTGAGAGGGTACGCGAGATCAGGTCGTGTGCAAGTCATCAGGTACATGAGGCAATCCACAAGCTCTGGGTACGGACCACTCGGCTCTACGGACTCGTCCGAAGGTGGAGCTGAGAGCGAGTGGCTGGTAGACAGAGGAGTGAGCTGTGGCGAGGAGTACTGGAAGCCGAAGCGCTGAAGGACCTGGTGCACCATGTGTGACTGAGTTAGTGTGATGGTGCGCCGTGCTCTGTCCCGGGTGATCTCCAGGCCAAGATAGCTGCACACTTCACCCAGGTCAGTGCAGGTATGTCTCTTCTGAAGCTCGGACTTCACTAGGGTCAGTGCCTCAGTGTCAGCCGTGGCAAAGACGAGGTCGTCGACGTACACTAGGACGTAGAAGGGCGGCAGCGAGGTGTCGGTGCGTAGAAACAACGACGGGTCTGCTGTAGAAGGAACAAACCCAAGAGCCGCAAGTGTAGTCCTGAGTGTATCGTGCCACTCACGAGGCGCCTGGCAGAGATTGTAGACTGGCCGGCGGAGGCTCCACTTGGTACCTGTAGGAAACGACCCAGTGAAACCAGGTGGTCGGCGCAGCCAGATCTCCTCGTGCAGGCTGCCCTGCAGAAAGGCTGTACTAAAGCCCAGGGAGTGTAACTCGTAGTCACGCTGAGCAGCTACGTGCAGCAACACCCGAAGAGTAGTCATCTTCGGGGTGGGGGAGAAGGTCTGGAAGTAGTCAACTCCCTGTCGCTGACTGAAACCTTGAGGAACGTAGCGCGCCTTGAAGGCAGGCGGAGAACCCGGCGGCCGCTTCACCCTGAAGATCCACATGCCATCCACTATGTTCACCCCAGGTGGGGGAACCTCGTCGACGTAAGTGCCTGTGGACTTCCAGGATGCCATCTCGGCATCCATAGCTGCCTGCCACTGAGAGGAGTAAGGACCCGTAATCGCCTCTGCGTAAGAGCGCGGGGTCGGGATGTCTGGAGCATCCGGGTCTCCCTCAGGGGCAAGCAGCAAGGAAGCGAAACGAGGTACAGCAGCTGTAAGACACTCAAAGTCCTCCTGCCTGTCCTCAAGGACGTCCGTGCTAAGAGCACACTCACCCCCGACGGACGGAGGACTGGCAGGCACAGACTCAGCAACTAGAGCAGAGGTGTAGTCGAGACGGCAGGCAGCAGCAAAGTCAAGTAGCTTAGCAACGAGAGCAGAAGCAGCAACAGACTCAAAGGACGGGTCAGTGAAAGTAGTGGCAAGTAGACGAGCGACAGTGGGTCTGGCAGCACGCGCTCGGTCAGACTCAGGGTCAGGGACCTCAGGAAGAGAGGACTCAGGAGAAGCAGGCAGAGGAACACGCAGTGGAACAGAGGAAGGACGGAGTGCCATGGTGTGTGTGCCTGGGACAGGAGGAGGACGCGAACGAGGAGCGCGTTGAGCAGTGCGAACAGGTGAGACAGGATGAGACGCATGCTCACGACGCTCTGTAGGACCTCCGGACTGCTCAGTGTAAGGAGAGGGAACAGGCAGTGGGGAGGCTGGCTGTAACGGCGGCTGCGACTGGTCAGGCGGTGGACACAGGAAGGGAGGAGGAAGACCAGTAGAAGATGGGACTCCAAGAACCTGCTGAAGCAGGGGAACGAAGTACGGGCGCGGCCGCACAGTGCCTCCAGCACCTCCAGCTCCAGGGTCAACAGCTCCAGCTCCTGCAGCTCCAGCGCCTCCTGCGCCAGGGCCTCCAACTCCAGCTACACCAGCTCCAGCGCCTCCGGCGCCAGCTGCTCCAGGCTCCGTAGGGTCTCCAGCTCCAGTAGTAACAGCAGCACCTCCAGCTCCAGCGTCTCCAGGCTCGCCAGCCCCAGGAGGTTCACTCCGACGGTGTGGGCGCTGAACAAGCCACTCACGCAGCTGCTGCGAGGACAGTCGCGGTGAAGCACCAGCAGGACCTCCAGACGAAGCAGCACCCCGAGGCTCAGCACCCCCAGACTCCGCACCCTCCGACTCAGCACCCCCAGGCTCCGCACCCTCCGACTCAGCACCCCCAGGCTCAGCACCCTCAGGCTCAGCACCCCCAGACCCAGCACCCTCAGACCCCGCACCCCCCGGCTCCGCACCCCCAGACGCAGCATCTTCAGACGCAGCACCTGGAGCAGCACCTGAGACGACAACTACCTGAACAGGCGCAGTACCAGGGAGAGGGTCTATCTGAGACACGAGAACCCAGGGCGAAGAGCTTGTCCGCGGACTTATCGCGAACAAAGGCACGAGAACCCCAGACCCGGAATACCGACGCATCGCCAACCTTCCCCGTCCAACGCAGTGTGGGCGAGGTCTCCGGCAAGGAGACACGGGGCCAAAGGTTGAGCTGATGCGCAGCGTACCGGACCGCAAACGGCCACAGAAAATGGGGAGCGGCCGCATGGATCATGGAGGTACGAGCGACCTCCATGACTAAGCCAATGCGGCGCTCAGCAATCCCATTTTGCTGAGGGGAGTCCGGAAGCGTGAACGACTGGAGAATGCCCTCCCCACGACAAAAGTCCCGCAAGAGGTCGGAGGAGAACTCACCACCTCTGTCAGAGTGCAGACGCAGGACAGGAAGGTCCTGGCCGAACCGCTCGCGCAGCTGGAGACAGACTGTGCGGATCCAAGGGATCAAGGCAGCAGAGACTTCACCCTTGCTGCGCAAGGGGAAGACTGTGGTGTACCGCGTGTAGTCGTCAACTACCAGCAGAAAGTAGCGCTCGCGGCCCTGTCCACTGACGCGGGCTGGGCCCCACACGTCCATGTGGAGGGTCTGCAGGGGAGCAGTCGTCGGGGGGAACGAGGAGGAGTGAGGAGCGGCGCGCTGCCGCCCCTCGACGCAAGGAAGACAGGGCGGGGCAGGTGAGGGCGGCAGGGGAGGCAGAGACCTGGGGAGACCAGAGACAAGGAGACGGGAGTGCATGCCACGAAGGCGTGGCAGGGAGGGGTGACCCAGGCGGTGGTGCAAAAGGAGAGTCTGGTGCGACAGGGGGCGACACGAGCAAGAGGCGGCTACCTGACCTGACGCGGACACCTGAGCGGACGCAGCTACCTGAGGAGGCTCGGTAGCCAGTGTATACAGACTCGACCCTGGCCGACGAGTGAACGTAGCCAGGTGAAGGCCCGTCCGTGTGCACGTGCAGATCAACACACGCTGACCCCCAGGAGTGGTGGTAGTGACCATCGCATCCTGAAGGGCAGCGGTACTCACCAAGTTCGTAGAGAACGAGGGGAGGTGAAGACCTGACAGTGAGCCGGACGGAATTGCCAAACACGGGAGGACAGTGGAGGAACTGGCAACGACCGCGCCCCCAGAGGGGTCAGCCAGTGTGACCGGAACAGGTGCAGGAAGAGGAGTGAGAGTGGTGCTGTCACGAAAGAAACAGCGCGAGGCGCCGGAGTCCAACGTGAAGGTGTGCAGGGCCTCAGCAGGCGCAGTACCAGGGGGAGTACCAGACGCACTAGCACCTAGAGCAGCAGCGGCTATACCTGGGTCAGGCGGCACACACCAGTAACAGTCACCCTCAGCACTAAAAGACAAAGCATACATGGCAGAGATAATAACATCAAAGTCTAGGTCAAAGATAGCAACTCCCGACCTAAGCAACTCCGCCCAGCGAGGGCGCTCGATGTCATCACCAAACTCAGTACGCAAGGCATCGTCAAGGCGGGCAAAGCAGCGGCGCTCAGTGTGAAACCTCCCGCATGTCCGGCCCGCACGGGCACCCGTGCGAATGACATACGGGCAGGTCTCGCTACCCTCACCCGCCCCACGCTGAACCAACCACTCACGGAGCTGCTGGGGAGTCTGAGTCTCGCTCCGACGCTGCTGTTGCTGGCCCCGACCACCACCAGGGCCTCCACGCTGAGGTCCAGACCGACCACCACTGGTCCCACCGCCTCTACTGCCGCCACTCCCTCCACTGCCTCCACCGCCGCCACCAGAGCCTCCTCCTCCGCCACCGGTCCCACCGCCGCCACCACCTCCACCGCCTCCGCCTCCTCTACCGCTGCCCCCACTAACACTCCCACTGCCACCTCCACCACCACCGCTGCCTCCTCCACTACCCCGGCCACCCTTGCCCTTGCTGTTGCGGCGCTTCGTACTTGTCGAAGCAGCACTGACGTCCTCAGGAACAGAGACGTCTGCAGCAGCAGCAGAGGCGAAGGAGGAGGAAAGGGGGGAGGGGGAGCACCCCTCAAAGAAGGGTGAGCGCGGAGTGCCACGAGCAGCACCTACAGCAACTGCACTAGTTTCAGCTGCGAGGAGATGCTGCTCGAGGAGGTCAACAGTGAGGGAAGTGGGGTCGAGGGTGAGGAAGTGGTCCCTGACAGAGCGAAGGGAGTCAGGGAGGCGAGTGACTATGAAGTAGAGGGTGATGAACATGGGGGGCTGGTTCGTGGGAAGGAACTCAGCAGGGACGGTAGCGCGGTAGCGAGCATCGCTAGTGCGCAGGTGGGTAACCAGGTCGGCTACTGTGGCAAAAGCCGACAGCTCAGGGAACAGGTAGGGCAGTAGCAGCCTGCCAATAGCAGCAGTGGCAGGGGAGGAGTAGCGAGCAACGACAGCGTCGTACAAGGCCTGTGCTGTCCCGTGCTCGCCAAAGTGAGCACATTCTGTTGCGGGCAGGTGGTTGCGAATGGCCAAGCGGGCAGTAGCGTCACGAGACAGCCACTGGGAACGAGTCGAAACGTCAGCTGTGGCGGGAGGGGCTGGAGCGGCACCGGACACGTGGTCAAACAGTGAGACACTGTCCCGACTATCGCTCAGTAGGTACAGTTGCAGATCGTCGTGCCACGTGTCAAATGCTACAGGTCTGCCCTCAGGGTCGAATGGGAGAACTCGAAGCGACGCCATAGGGGCCGAGGGGCCAAACAGGGGGCCGGGCGCAGGGCTCTGAGGTGGGGCCGAGGAGCCTAAGGGCCGCAGGGCCAAACAAGGGGCCGGGAGGCCTAGGGGGCCGAGGGGCCAAACAAGGGGCTGGGGGGGGGGCTGGGCGCCGGGTTATGAGGTGGGGCCGAGGGGCCTAGGGGCCGCGGGGCCAAACAAGGGGCCGGGGGGGCCTAGGGGGCCGAGGGGCCAAACAAGGGGCCTGAGGGCCACGGGGCCAAACAAGGGGCCGGGCACAGGTCAGGTACGGGGCCGGGCGCTGGGCAGGTACGGGGCCGGGCGCTGGGCAGGTACGGGGCCGGGCGCTGGGCAGGTACGAGGTCGGGCGCTGGGCAGGTGCGGGGCCGGGCGCTGGGCAGGTACGGGGCCGGGCGCTGGGCAGGTACGGGGCCGGGCGTTGGGCAGGTACGGGGCCGGGCGCTGGGCGCAGAATGGGGCCGGGCGCGGGGCTAGGTACGGGGCCGAGCGCGGGCAAGAGACGGGGTCGGGCGCTGGGCGAAGGACTGGGGGCCGGGCGCGAGGCTAGGTACGGAGCCAGGCGCTGGCGATAGACGGGGCCGGGCGCGGGCTAGGTATGGGGCCGGGCACTGGCTAGGGTCGGGGCCGTGCGCTGGGCTAGGTACGGGCCGGGCGCGGGGCTAGGAATGAGCCGAGCGCGGACGAGAGACGGGGCCGTGCGTGGGCAAAGTACGGGCCGGTCGCGAGGCTAGGTACGGACCGGGCGCGGGGCTAGGAACGGGGCCGAGCGCGGGAAGGGTAAGGGCCGATCGCGGGGCGGGTACGGGCCGATCGCGGGGCTAGGAACGGGGCCGTGCGCGAGGCTAGGTACGGGCCGATCGCGGGGCTAGGAACGGGCCGGGCGCGGGCGACGAAATCGACGGGGCGACGGGGCCGAGGGGCCGAGCTAGGGGCGACGGGCCAAGGGGCCGAGCCTAGGGGCCAAGGGGCCGAGCCTAGGGGCTATGGGCGACGCCACGAGGCCTAGGCTAGCAGTTACTTAGGTGGTGGGCCCATTAAAGTTAGGATCCTAGGAAGGTAATGCTCTTAATACCATGTGAGAATAGTAGGCGAGAATGGTTGACTAGGAAAAAGGGAAGGGGTACAAGTAGAATGTCGAGAGAAAGTAAGCAAAGTAAGCAAAGTAAGCAATATAACATGCTACCCCATTATAGCCTACACAAAGTAAGCAATATAACATTCTGACACTCTGACCTTGTGAATGAGGTGATGCTGAAGCTTCAAGACAAGTTCAAGTGCAAGGCCCTTGGTGACATGAGCTTCTACCTCAGGCTCCACATTGAACAAGATGTGGAGAAACGGTGTATGCGTGTGCACCAACGGAAGGACCTAGAGGCCTTGGCTGCCAACTTTGGGCAGATTGAAGGCCATGTGGCTACTCCATTCACTTCTGGGTTTAAGTGTGTCAAGGGATCAGAGGAGGAGAGCGTTGGAGAAGAGGAGAGGCGCCATTTTCACTCGATGGTGGGCAGCCTCATGTACGCGGCGGTAAACACCAGACCGGGCGTCGCCTTTGCTACCGGGCAACTGGATAGGGTTGTTCAATGCCCTAATCAGGAGCAGGTAGCAGTTGGAATGAGGGTGGCCAAGTACCTTGGCCAAACAGCGACGGTTGGGCTACAATACTCGGCGGCGGCACAAAGGCGCCAAAAGGGCGCGGATGGTGTTGAGCCCGGGCGTTTGTTCTTCACAGCCTTCTCCGATGCCTCTTATGCACCAGAACAGGAGGACATGACAAGTATGGGAGGCTTCATTTGCTGTGTTGGTGGAGGCCCAACTGCTTGGGAGAGCAAAAAGCAGGTGGACCAAGCATTGAGCATGGTGGAGTCCGAGTACATGGCACTCTTCCGTGCCATATGGGAGATTGTGTGGCAGCGACGTTTGTTGGCTGAATTGGGGGAGGAGCAGCAAGGACCTACCCCACTCTACTGTGACAGCCAGGGTGCCATTTCTCTTGCTAAGAACCCTGTGTTGCATGGCCTCACGAAGCACATGAGGGTGAAATGGCATTGGACGAGGAGCATGGTGGCCGCGGGTGAAGTTGAGTTGCACTACGTGAAGACGACGGGGCAGCCAACTGACATGATGACCAAGAGGCTGGTGGAGCAGCAGTATTGGAAGTGTTGCAATCCGAGGCTCTGAACAGAGAGAACCAGATCCTAAGGCCAACAATCAGAGGGGGAGTTTGTTGGTGCAACCCTACGGTTTGCATTCGGCTTGTTGTCCGTGTGCGTTCATGCGTGTGTGTATGGAATGGTATGAGGGCATGAAATAATATATATTTCATGCTTACAATAGTGTGTGAATGACGAGGCATGATTTTGAATGTGTGTGTCAAGTCAATAACGAGTCATCGCTAGTCGCGTGTCACGTCGTCGTTTGCGTGTCGTGTGCGGTTTTCTATTCTGTCGTGTGTGGAACGTTCGGCGTGTCGCAGGTGTGCACAGCAGACTTCCAAGAACTCAAGGAAGAATTTACCTTGAAGAACCAGAGCCTTGGTTTCAAGAATCAAGTGATTTCGAAGCTCTCCAAAGGGGTAAACTTCAAAATAGTGAGAATAGTTACATTACAATATGTAGTGTAACATTTCTGTTGGTGTAGGCCCTTGTGGAGGGTAGTTTCGAGACCCTTCGTGGTTGGGGACAGTGTGGCACTGTTCCACATCACTGTACCTCGGCTCTTGGGGTTTGTAGAGGCTGGGAGTCATTCCCAACTCGTAACTCTTCCTAATTTGTGTTCTAAGACTGTAGTGGCTGCCATAGTGCCGTTCGTTCAAATCGACGTTGTGTCGTTCTTAATGAAGTCGTGCGATCAAAATTGCCTCTTGTATGTGACGTTAAGTTGCTTCAGATCCAATTTGAATCAGGTCATTTGCAGCTGTGAACAGAACGGTATGAACGTTTAAAGCTGCTAAGCAGAAATCCGACTGTGCACTCTATCTGACGTTTTAGGCATATTCAAGCCTACTGTGACTATAACAGCAGTAACTCCAGCACCTCCAGCTCCAGTGCCTCCAGCGGCAGAGCCTCCAGCTCCTGCAGTGCCACTCCTAACGCGTGTGCGCTGAGCAAACCACTCGCGCAGCTGCTGCGGTGAGAGAGGCTCCCGCCGGTGAGACAGTCGTGGCGAGGCACCCGCAGGATCTCCGGCAGACGCAATACCCCTAGGCTCAGCACCCCCAAACACCGCACCCTCAGACTCAGCACCCCCAGACTCCGCACCCACAGGCTCAGTACCCCAAGGCTCCGCACCCGCAGGCCCAGCACCCCCAGACTCCGCACCCTCAGACCTAGCACCTACAGGCTCCACACCCTCAGGCTGGTGGAGCTGCAGCATTGGAAGTGTTGCAAGCTGGCTGGGATGGCTCTGAACTGAGAGAGCAACATATCCTAAGGCCAACAATCCGAGGGGGAGTTTGTTGGTGCAACCCTACGGTTTGCACTCGGCTTGTTGTCCGTGTGCGTGAATGTGTGTGTGTATGGAATGGTATGAGGGCATGGGATAATATATATTTCATGCTTATAATTGTGTGTGAATGTTGAGTCATGATGTCGAGTGTGTGTGTCGAGTCAATAGCGAGTTATCGCTAGACGCGTGTTACGCGGTCGTTTGTGTCTCGCGCGCGGTTTCTATTTTGTCGTGCGCGGTTTCTATTTTGTCCTGTGTCGAACGTTCGGCGTGTCGCAGGTGTGTGCAGCAGACCCATCAAGAACTCAAGGATGAGTTTGTGATGAAGAGCCCGAGCCTTGGTGTCAAGCCTCAAGTGATTTCGAAGCTTGCCAAAAGGGTACACCTCAAGATATTGAAGATAGTTACATTACTTTGTGTAGTGTAACATTTCACTTGGTGTAGGCCCTAGTGAAGGGTAGTTTCGAGACCCTTCGTGGTTGGGGACAGTGTGGCACTGTTCCACATCACTGTACCTCGGCTCTTGGGGTTTGTAGGAGCTGGGAGTCATTCCCAACTCGTAACTCTTCCTATCTTGTGTTCTAAGACTATAGTGGCTGCCATAGTACCGTTCGTTCAAACCGACGCTGTGTCGTCAATTCTTTATCAAATCGTGCAATCTAAATTGATAAATGTAGACGACATGAAGACGCTCCAGATCCAATTTGAATCAAGTCATTTGCAGCTGTGAGCAGAACGCTATCAACGTTTGAAGCCGCTGTGCAGAAATCCGTCTGTGCTCTCTATCTTTCGTTTTAGGCACATTCAAGCCTATTGTGACTATAACATACTTCTTATCTCGTTCTCTGTCCATGCATCGTTGGCATGACAACAATTTAAGGGTGGCAAGAGAAATGCTGCAAACAGCGCACCGTGACAACGAAACAGTGACTTTCGATAGCTGTTACATGCTGCTCCAATGCTGGATTGTCATGAAACTTGATGACTACCTGCAAAAAGCTGCAAACAACTGCCACAGAAAATTTCAGACCAATCAGAGCTTGGTAGATGAGTTAGCAGCCGAAATGGTGAACTTAGGTGTTACCAAAATGCGTAACACACACTTCCGGGATGCCATAAATCTTGTAATTGAAATGTTGTCGTGCGCTGTAAAGTGCTTCAAAACTTCTGAGTTGTAAGGGTTTGATGAAGACATTTTGAAGCACCTCCCACAAAATTCTACAAGCTGAGGAAGCATGTAGGCTGAATGTGAGGGCGATGATTGTGCCACAATAGTGTTGGCACAACAAAGAACTCCCCTTCATCGTGCTCTCATTCACCCCTTGGCTGCTCCCTGAAGCTTCCTCCCTTAGTTGAATGACATGCCACATAAGCTGGCATAGTTCCAGTGCTGATGTTCTGCAAGCCGCTTGGTCAAGAAATCTGCAGGTTGCTTGGTATTGTTGATCTAGTGCAAGGTGACCATGCCCTTCTTCACCTCCTTCCTCACCCAATGCCATTTGATATGCATGTGCTTGTTCAAAACATGAAGCACAGCATTACAAGCCATTACTATTGCTCCTTCGCTTCTACAAAACACCGGTGTAGGAGCCTCTTACTCTTGCCCCAACTCTTAAAGCAACCTCCTCATCCAAACCACCTCTTTCACCTCATGAAAAACACCATATACTCGCTATCCGTTTAAGAGTGAGCTACCTCCCCTTGCATCTTGGACTTCCAGCTCATTAGACTCCCCTCAACACAACATACTTAGCCACTATGGGATGTTGAATCACTGGTGTCACTTGCTCAGGTAGCATCAATGAAGCACGAGAGGTACAAGTGCCTACCTTCCCTCAGTTAACACTCGCTACCGTGGTGCCTGCACTACTCAGCAGCTTGTGTGAAGATTGTAAATTCAACCATTAGCTTGATTAGGAAATGGGCAAGCATACTTAGTTTTGGGAAGAGAAGGTTGGAAGGGAAAGGAGGGAGGTGGGATTGGGGGAGTGGGCCAACCTATGGCCCATTGGGTTGGGTTGACCACACTTGGGGGAGTGGGCCAACCTATGGCCCATTGGGTTGGGTTGACCACACTTGGGGAAGTGGGGCAACCTGTGGCCCATTGGGTTGGGTTGGCCTCACTTTGTGAAGTGGGGCAATCTATGGCCCATAGGGTTGCATTTGGGGGCTCCACCACAATTCGGTTGGATTAGCACCCCAAAATGCAAGACTACACCCAAAGTTGGGTGTAGTCCCAACCCAGCTGTACACCACAATTGGTGTACAGTCACAAGTGTTAGCATGCTAGAACATGGGAATTCTAACAGCTTGCACAATTCCCCTCCCTCATCTATCTCACCCTTCACCTTCTCGCGACTCGCCTCCCTGACCGCCTTGCTACTGCATGTGACTCATTCCTCAATTTGCACCCTACTGAGCTCAAACTTCTTGTCCCCAGAAGTAGCACCTCCAGCGCCAGAACCTCTAGCACCAACACCCCAAGAGTCCACTACGACTGGCCACGGTAGTGCCGAAGGCTGCTGCGGGGACTGTGAGGACGACTGTGGAGAAGGAGAGAACACCTACCGTGTTACCAAAGGGAGAGGGGCAGAATGAGCCACATCTGACGGAGAAGGACCCGGGTGGGGTGGGTGTATAGGAGGAGCGGGAGCAGGAGGAGGAGTGGGGTTGAGGAATTGGGGAGGGGGGGGAATTGGGAGACCTCGGTGGGGGTAGCGGGCGTAGAAGGATACAGACTTGTCACATGAGTCAAATCACCAGTGGACGGGCGGGTGGTAAAATACAAAGTCAGTGGCGGCGACCGGGAAACCAAGGAAGACACAAGGGAAGGTGCGAGCCGATACTTTGTGCAGAGGTGTCGCGGAAAAACGCAAGGCAGCCCCAGATACGAAACTCTGACACAACGCTAGGGGAACCAGTCCAAATACGAGTCAGGAAAACTTCCGGGCGAGTGACACGCGCAATCCTATACGTTAGAGGTTCAGATGGTGGGTGGCTTAGCAAGCCGCGTAGGGTAAAAATTTATGGCACAAGAATGGACCACGGAGGTGCAGGTGATCTCCATGACCAATCCTATGCGGCGCTTAGCAACCTCATTCTGCTGTGGTGAGTCCCGAAACGCCCAAGACTGGGTGATGCCCTGCTCGCGGCAGATTCCGGCAAGCACGCTGGAGTGAAACTAACCCCACGCTCGGAGTGGAGACAAAGGGCACAACTACCATGCATGGCACTAGTAGCCAGTAACCACGTGATTAGGGTAGAAGCCACACCGGACTTCTGCCGCAGGGGAACACCGTGGTGTAGCGGGTGAAGTCGTCAACCGCCACCAGGAAGAAGCGCTCCCACCCTTGGCACAGCGCCCTAGTGTAGAGTATGGATGGGCTCGGTGGCTGGTTGAAGGGTGGAGATGTGAGGGGTGGCACGTAGCCTACCTTCGACGCAAAGAGTGCACGGCGGCGCAGGCAAAAGCGGGAGCGACTTAAACACGAACATGAGACTTGAGACAACATAGAGGCTAGACATGGCAGAGGCGAGGGAGGGGCAGGTGACCAAGACGGTGGTGCCACAGGACGGTCGGGTGAGAAAGCAACTGACAAAAGCATGACTCAGCAACCTGACCAGACGTATGAGGATCGAAGGATCGGGTTCAAAATGTAATAATTAATACTGGGTACAACTACGTGGCTGTATATAGGCACGATACAAGGCATGTAACCCAGGTGTTACGCGGCTGTTCCGTGCATCGGGAATGGTCAATAATGGAACCTTCGTGAATTCAATAGAAGAAATTCGGCAGAAATCACGAGCACGCAAAGTCACGCGGCAAAAACTGAAATTCTGCAGAATTCGGTGCACGCAACCTAAATTGGTGTTATAACTATAATAAATAGAGGAAAGCAACAACGATTCTAAAAAAACAAGCATAAGAAAATATAAATTAACAAGATAATGCAATTATGGGTAAGCGTAGCCGCTGTACTCTCACACGCCCCCCCCTCAAAGCTGGGTGGCGTGAGAAACACCCTGCTTGATATGACAATCCTTGAGAGTACGGCGTGTGATGCCCATATCAGCTCCTATAACCGAACTATCATCCGATGGGTCATACCCCTTCCAGCGGATCAGGAACTCGAGCGTGTTCGCGCATCTGCGTTGATGAGTGAGGGCACGTTCCACCTCGTACTCTGGTTCAACCTCTACGAGAACAGGTGGCGGTGGTAATAGCTGTCGCCCTTGGAACTGTTGGTTAGGGTTATTGTAGGGCTTCAGTATCTGAACATGGAAAACATTGTGAAGCACCATATAGTCGGTAAGCTCAAGCGGAATATTACTGGTGTTGCCATGGTCTCAACGCAAAAAGGACCACAGGAGTGAGGCCGAAGCTTGGACGAAAGATGGGATAAGTCCAAGTTACGTGTGTCAAGAAACACTTGTTCTCCAACTACTACCGAGTGATCTCGTTGCTGTCGATTTGCAAACTGCTTCTGGGACTTCTTCATTGTGGTGAGACGTCGCTGAGTCTTCGCCCATAACTGCTGCATGGTGGTGACGAAGTCATGAGCGGCTTGAACGTGTGCCGGTGTGGTTGGCTGCTGTTGTATGATTGGTTCACGTCTGTAGCACAGGAAGAAAGGAGATTTCCCTGTGACCACATGCGTTGCGTTGTTGTAAGCGAACTTCAGGGTCGGTAGCGGTAGATTTCAATGGCTGATATCGTCCTTGCATGCTGTATGCAGTAATTGTTCAACCACTTGATTGAGTCGCTTCGTCTGTCCGTCTGTCTGGGGGTAGTACGCCAAAGACATCGCAAGATTTGTCCCCAATGAGTTCCCTCCAGAAATTAGTCATGAACTTTGGGTCTCTGTCTAAGATGAGAGTGGCGGGGATGCAGTGGATGGTGACAATGCGGTCAAAGAAGAGGCAAGCATTTGCTTCAGCTATAGCCGTGGCGTTGGTCGGAATCAAATGTCCCATTTTAGAGAACTTTGTGCCCTAGTATAGCATTGTGCCCTCGTGAGGTTGATGGTAGTCCAGCAATGAAATCTAGACTAACAATTGACATAGCTTCTCCGGTACGGGTAGAGGCTGAATTAACCCTGCTTTGTTTTGCTTGCTATCATCCGTTGGCACGTGTCGCATGAGGTGATAAACAGTTGCACATCCACTGCCATTCAGATCTGTCGGAGCGGGTCATAGTTCGGTACCCAAGTAAATCATGAACATTTCCTTACTGATAAGTCCTGACTCGAACAGTTTTTGATTATTTTTCTGCAGTAATTTTTGCATCCGCAGAGTACCCATGTTGGAATCGACCCTTGAGCAGGGGGTTCATCCCGTCGAGCTGGATGCGTGTTACATGCCCGAGTCGGCTCAGTGCGTCGGCCTTGTTGTGTGGTTTAGGCTTGTAGACAATTTCATAATGGAAGTGGGTTTCGAGGAAGTCCATCCACCGCACCTGACGTTGTGAAAGCCTAGGCCGCAACTTTAGGTATTTGGGACTGCAGTGGTCAGTGTAGACTGTGGACCTGGCTCCTTCTAGGTAACACCTCCACGCCTTGAAGGCTATCACTATCGTTAAGGCTTCCTTGTCATGGATTGGGTAATTCAGTTCAGCTCCGTGTCGCTTCTTACTGAGGTATGCGATGGGTTACAAACCGCGTCCGTGATTCTACATTATTACTGCTCCAACTGCCTGGTCGCTAGCGTCTGCTTCCACCTCGTAGTCTTTCTCTGGATCCGGTAGGATGAGTACTGGGGCAGTGGTCAGTGCTGTTCCATGGCTTGTTGAGGAGTATCCCATTTGTAGGGCGTATCATTTTTCAGTAATTTCGTTAGTGGCACTGCTATCTTAGCGTACAGTGGTACGAACCTGTTGTAGAAATTGGCGAAGCCTAGGAACCGTTGCAACTCCTTGACATTCTCCAGTAATTTCCACTTTTTGATGGCTTCAATTTTCCGCGGGTCCATGTGTACGCCCTCGGTACTTACCATGTGCCAAAGAAACTTCACTTTCTTCAGGGCGAAGTCCCTTTTCGACAGCTTCATGTAGAACTGGTTCTTCCGCAGGATCTCGAAGACTTTCCGCAGATGCTCCACATGCTCCTTCATATTTTTTTAGTAGATAAGTATGTCGTCCAGGTACACTATTACGCACTCATCCAGCAAGGGCCGTAGGATATGATTCATCTCCGCTTGGAATGTCGGTAGTACGTTGCAGAGTCTGAACGTCATTACTAAATATTCGTAGGAGCCGTATCTGGTACGAAACGCCGTCTTGTGGATCGATTTATCTGCCATCTTAATCTGCCAGTATCCCAACCGTAGATCCACCTTCGAAATTACCGTTGCACCACGCAGTTGATCCATAAGGTCGTTGATGCGCAGTATGGGGTATTTGTTTTTAACTGTCTGATTGTTAAGTGCCCGGTAGTCGATGCACATTCGTAAACTATTGTCCGGCTTTGGAGTGAAGATAACTAGTGTGCCGTAGGGTGATGTGGAGGGTCAGATCAGTTTCCGATCCAGCATGTACTCTATGTGTTTTTCCATGTCTGCTAGTCCGGCTGGGCTGAGGCGGTATGGTGCTCAGGAGAATAGTTTCGTACCTGGCTCTTCCACAATCTCGTGTTCGTGGGTTCGCACCGGAGGCACTCTTGTGGGCAGATCGTCTGGCATGATGTCCTTGTACTCCTCAAGAACATTCTTTGTACTGCTGCAGGTAGCTTTGAGTTTGGCTTCTCCTCTGCTGCCATCACCAGTACTAGATAACCCATGTTACTCTCGTTCACCATTCGTTCGAACTGTGCAAGTATCGCCTCATGAATATCCCATGTATCTATCTAGCTTCGCAGCTCTACACGCTTCCCATTGTTGTAGATGCAGGCTTTCCGGTCGACCCAATTGAACTCACGGTTGAACCACTCAAGAAATCTTGCCCCAATATGAAATCTAGGCACTTGATGTTTGTGACCGGTAGCCTCAGCTTCCACCTCAGTGCACATGTTTGTAGCTGTAGTGTTGATTCGCCGTGGATTGGATGTTTGCAGCCGTCCACCATCGTTGCCGTAAACTGGGTCTCCTCCGAGGACTCTCCAAATATTCTCCAACGTCCCGCGGTCGCACACCAAGTGGGACGCACCACTGTCCACCATCGCCTGCGCCTCCCTTTGCAGCGCACCTTGAGGAGTAGTAGCTGCTGCCGCTCCGAGTAGCCAAAGATGTCAGAACATTATAGCTTATACATTTGTGTAGGCTGTAGTGGAGTAGCCCATAAGGGGTACAACCCAATTAGGGTTAGTATTTGTACCCAACTTCTGTTCAATGCATTCATTCTCGTTCATGTTGGTGCAACCCTACGGTTTGCACTCGGCTTGTTGTCCGTGTGCGTGAATGTGTGTGTGTATGGAATGGTATGAGGGCATGGGATAATATATATTTCATGCTTATAATTGTGTATGAATGTTGAGTCATGATGTCGAGTGTGTGTGTCGAGTCAATAGCGAGTTATCGCTAGACGCGTGTTACGCGGTCGTTTGTGTCTCGCGCGCGGTTTCTATTTTGTCGTGCGCGGTTTCTATTTTGTCCTGTGTCGAACGTTCGGCGTGTCCCAGGTGTGTGCAGCAGACCCATCAAGAACTCAAGGATGAGTTTGTGATGAAGAGCCCGAGCCTTGGTGTCAAGCCTCAAGTGATTTCGAAGCTCGCCAAAAGGGTACACCTCAAGATATTGAAGATAGTTACATTACTTTGTGTAGTGTAACATTTCACTTGGTGTAGGCCCTAGTGAAGGGTAGTTTCGAGACCCTTCGTGGTTGGGGACAGTGTGGCACTGTTCCACATCACTGTACCTCGGCTCTTGGGGTTTGTAGGAGCTGGGAGTCATTCCCAACTCGTAACTCTTCCTATCTTGTGTTCTAAGACTATAGTGGCTGCCATAGTACCGTTCGTTCAAACCGACGCTGTGTCGTCAATTCTTTATCAAATCGTGCAATCTAATTTGATAAATGTAGACGACATGAAGACGCTCCAGATCCAATTTGAATCAAGTCATTTGCAGCTGTGAGCAGAACGCTATCAACGTTTGAAGCCGCTGTGCAGAAATCCGTCTGGGCTCTCTATCTTTCGTTTTAGGCACATTCAAGCCTATTGTGACTATAACAAGTGGTATCAGAGCCCCTTGGAGCAGTTTCGACAATGTCTGGACCTGAGGAAAGGGGTGGCAGAGGTGCTGGTGGCAGTGGAGAAGCTCAAGCTCAAGGCCAACCCCGTGATTCAGCCATGGCGCCCATGCAACCAAGTCTTGGCCCACCTAGGGATGAGCCTAGGGTGTTTGGGCTTGACAAGTTCAACAGTGACAACTTTGCTGAATGGTCCTTCAAGATGGAGGACATCTTTGACCACTATGACCTGCTGGAGGTGATGGAAGGAACGGAGAAGCGCCCCGAGAACGACCCGGAGAAGAGCCCGTGGGTGCAGAAGAGCGCACAAGGCTATCTCTTACTTGGGCAAGCGTTGGGGAGCAGTCAGATCCGTCACATCAAGCCATTCCAGCGTGAACCAGAGAAAGGACCAAAGGCATGGGCTGCTCTCAAGGGTGTACATGCTCCTGCAACAGCGGCGGTAGCGGTGGTGTTGGAACGGCAAATGGCGGCACTACGAATTGAAGAAAACGAAGCGGTTGAAGAAGGGGTGCAGAAATTCTTCGACTTGTTGACGCGGCTTGAGGGAGCTGATTTGAACTACAGTGAGCTCCAAAAGAAGACCAAGTTGCTGGCCTTACTCCCAGAGTCATGGTCCTCGCTCATCATCAACCTTAATCGCGACTTGCCCCGCCTCTCGCTTGAAGACGTGAAGCGAGCTATCCTTCAAGAGGATTTCCGCCGCCGTGAGTTGGCGAGTGCGGATGGCGCTGGGGCAGCGAGCATCGGCCGTGGATATGGTCGAGGAAGAGGCAGAGGACGAGGGGGAGGAAGGTTTGGTGGCAGCAACTTCGGCGGAGGCCGCAGGAGTGGCGGTTACGGCAGCGACGACAAGAGCTACGGACGCGGTCGCGGCCGATTTGACGGCGAGTGTCACTATTGCCACAAGAGCGGACACATGTGGCGCGACTGCTACAAACTCCCTGATGGTTGGACCCCTGCTCAAGGCCAAGAGGGTAGAGGAGCAAGAGGAGGGAGAGGACGAGGCCGTGGAGGCCGTGGCGGTCGCGGTGGCGGAGCTGCAAACATGAAGAGCGGAGACAACGACAAGGACCCGAGCGACGATCGATACCCGGGTCTATTCTACTTCGTGTCGACGCAAGTACCGGCTGGTCCAGAGAAGGATGAAGGCTTTGAGGAGCCAGCAGCTGTGGGGAAGGTGACCCTACACCCCCTGGACTATTGGGTGATTGATAGTGGCGCTACCTATAGCATGACACCTCGCCCGGACTTGCTCACCGAACTCGAGCCGTCACCGGTGAAGCATGTCACATCGGCTTTGGGGCAGCGAGCAGAGGTGAAAGGCATGGGCAAGGCCATGTTCAAGGGTGCTGATGGGAAGATGGTGGGCCTCAAGAACGTGCTTTGGGTGCCCAGCCTTGCTGCAAACCTGATTTCCGTGCGGCGGTTGGCAAAGGCCGGCATGGACACGAACTCGAAGGGAGCCAAGACCTACACCGCAAGGCTTGGCGATCGAATTCTTTGGGACCTTCATGAGGACAGGGATGTCTACAACGAGATGTGGCAGATCCCAGTGGTCCCTATGCCCAAGGAGAGGCAAGTGGCAGCAAGCATCAGCACCAAGGATGGAGCGGTCGGTAGCGACGATGGCGCGAACGGTCGCGCTAAGGAGAATGATCTCAAGAAGAGCAAACCTGGAGGGACCAGCAAGTTTAGTGAACCTAAGGAGAGTGGTGCAGCAACCAAGGAGCAGCAAAAGGGTGAGGAGAACCCAGAGGCAGCAGCGGAGGAGGACTACGGAGAGAGTATGTGGGGCGCTATTGCGAGCGCGGCATTCTCCAATCCAACTTCGGCTACGGGGGAGTGTGATTGGCTCACCTTGCATCGGCGCATGGGGCATGTGGCCCTGCCCATCTTGCAGCAGCTAGTGAAGAATGAGATGGTTGCTGGCATACGTGTGAAGGGGGAGCCCGATGAGGTGCTTGGCTGCCCGACGTGCATTCAAGCCAAGTTCACCCGGTTTCCGTTCCCTAGTTCGGAGGCAACGGCAAAGGCACCGCTTGATGAGGTGGTGATGGACGTGGTGGGCCCCCTGAAGCTTGGAGCTGCTGGAGCTGAGTATTTTCTCACCATTGTCGACGTCTACACCCGCATGACTTGGGTCTACGTGCTGGCCAAGAAGAGCGACGTGGCTGAAACGTTGAAGACGGATTGGTTCCCGATGGTGGAGCGGCAACAAGACCGTCTAGTCAAGTCAATCCGCACCGATCGAGGGGGAGAGTTCCTGAGCAAGGAGTTTGGGTTGTGGCTGAAGAAGAATGGTATTCGGCACTCCCTCACCATGCCATACTCCCCTGCAATGAACGGCATCGCCGAGCGAGCGAACCGCACAATCACGGAGGCGGCACGCGGGTTGCTCATTGAAGCCGGGCTACCCGACTATTTCTGGCCTGATGCGGTGCGGAGCGCGTGTGTGGCCAAGAACAGAGCCTTGACTCATGTGGGAGCAGACAAATGGGTGCCCTATGTGGAGTGGCTAGGAAGGAAGCCAAAGGTGGATATGCTTCGGGTGTTCGGGTGCATGTGCATGGCGCTCGTGCCTAAGCATCTTTGGCACAACAAACTTGGTGCCAAGGCGGTGTGGGCCGTGCACTTGGGCATGGCTCAAAACAGCAAGGGATGGCTTCTTTGGGACCCATTCACCAAGAAGTTCTTGGTGAGCAGGGACTGCAAGTTCATGGAGAACTTCATGTACAAGGATTGGAAGGCGGAGAATGAGGCGAAGATAGGCGTGCGGTTTGGGGAGGTGAAGAGTTCCGGTTTGGAGCATGTGGAGCTGCCTTTGGAACTGAGCAGTGGCAGCACAACCACAAGGCAATCCTCCCTTGTGAATGGGGGAGAGGAGGCCAATGATGCAGAGGAAGAAGAGGAGGAGGTGCAGCAAGTGAGCGAGCGTGCACCGTCACTCCCTTCCCGTACTACGAGTGCTCCACGGATTCGAGCCACACCGCAGCAACGCCAAGGCCTTCAAGTCCTTGCAGCTGAGGAGGAAGGAAGGGGGAAGAGGAGAGTTCAACCCCCTAATAGGCTGACCTATGATGCGCCGGGAAAGCAGGGCAAGACAGCCTTGGCCGGAGCGGCAATGATGGTCGGAGACGACGAGGAGAGTGACTACGAGGAGTGTGCCTTCGCGTTCTTCTCTCCGGTGGAGATGCCGGGAGAACCAGCAACTCTCAAGGAGGCTTTGGAGAGTAGTGATGCTGAGGAGTGGAAGAAGGCCATGGAGAGTGAGCTGAAGAGCATCGAGGAGAATGACACGTTTGAATTGGTGGAGCTACCGGAGGGGCGTACGGCGATAACGTCCAAGTGGCTCTTCAAAATCAAGTCGGATGCCGACGGCAAGATCGAGCGCTACAAGTCTAGGCTTGTAGCCAAGGGGTACCAGCAGAAGGAGAAGGTGGACTTCAAGGAGCTGTTTTCCCCTGTGGTGAAGCCGACGACGCTGCGAACCCTATTCGCGGGAGCCGCCATCAAAGGATGGGTAGTAAAGCAAATGGACATCGTAACGGCATTCCTTAACGACATCCTTGAGGAGGAGATTTTTATGGCGCAGCCAGAGGGGTTTGATGATGGTAGTGGCAGAGTGTGGAAGCTGAAGAAGGCCCTCTATGGGCTGAAGCAGGCCCCTAGGCAATGGTACATGAAGCTGCGCGAAGTGTTGGAGGGGATCGGCTTCACTCCCTCAACGGCCGATCACTCCTTGTTCATGCTTGGCGAGGGGGAGCAGAGGAGTTTCATGGTGGTTTATGTGGATGACATCCTCATTTTCTCACCCTCTTCTGACCTTGTGAAGGAGGTGATGCTGAAGCTTCAAGACAAGTTCAAGTGCAAGGCCCTTGGTGACGTGAGCTTCTACCTTGGGCTCCACATCGAACGAGATGTGGAGAAGCGGTGCATGCGGGTGCATCAACGAAAGTACCTGGAGGCATTGGCTGCCAACTTTGGGCAGAGTGAAGGCCATGTGGCTACACCCTTTCCCTCTGGGTTCAAGTGTGTGAAGGGACCAGAGGAGGAGAGCGTTGGTGAAGAGGAGAGGCGCCGATTTCACTCGTTGGTGGGCAGCCTCATGTATGCGGCGGTAAACACCCGACCGGACGTCGCGTTTGCTACCGGGCTGCTGGCTAGGGTTGTGCAATGCCCTAATGAGGAGCAGGTAGCAGCTGGAATGAGGGTGGCCAAGTATCTTGGCCAAACACCGACCGTTGGGCTGCAATACTCGGCGGCGGCACAAAGGCGCCAAAAGGGCGCGGATGGTGTTGAACCCGGGCGTTTGTTCCTCACCGCCTACTCGGATGCTTCATATGCATCAGAACCAGAGGACATGACAAGTATGGGAGGCTTCATATGCTGTGTTGGTGGAGGCCCAACTGCTTGGGAGAGCAAGAAGCAGGTTGACCAAGCTTTGAGCTCGGTGGAGTCCGAGTACATGGCACTCTTCCGTGCCGTACGGGAGATTGTGTGGCAGTGGCGTTTGTTGGCTGAATTGGGGGAGGAGCAGCAAGGACCTACCCCAATGTACTGTGACAGCCAGGGTGCCATTGCTCTTGCTAAGAACCCTGTGTTGCATGGACTCACGAAGCACATGAGGGTGAAGTGGCATTGGACGAGGAGCATGGTAACCGCGAGTGAAGTTGAGTTGCGCTACGTGAAGACCACGGGGCAGCCGGCTGACATGATGACCAAGAGGCTGGTGGAGCAGCAGCATTGGAAGTGTTGCAAGCTGGCTGGGATGGCTCTGAACTGAGAGAGCAACATATCCTAAGGCCAACAATCCGAGGGGGAGTTTGTTGGTGCAACCCTACGGTTTGCACTCGGCTTGTTGTCCGTGTGCGTGAATGTGTGTGTGTATGGAATGGTATGAGGGCATGGGATAATATATATTTCATGCTTATAATTGTGTGTGAATGTTGAGTCATGATGTTGAGTGTGTGTGTCGAGTCAATAGCGAGTTATCGCTAGACGCGTGTTACGCGGTCGTTTGTGTCTCGCGCGCGGTTTCTATTTTGTCGTGCGCGGTTTCTATTTTGTCCTGTGTCGAACGTTCGGCGTGTCGCAGGTGTGTGCAGCAGACCCATCAAGAACTCAAGGATGAGTTTGTGATGAAGAGCCCGAGCCTTGGTGTCAAGCCTCAAGTGATTTCGAAGCTCGCCAAAAGGGTACACCTCAAGATATTGAAGATAGTTACATTACTTTGTGTAGTGTAACATTTCACTTGGTGTAGGCCCTAGTGAAGGGTAGTTTCGAGACCCTTCGTGGTTGGGGACAGTGTGGCACTGTTCCACATCACTGTACCTCGGCTCTTGGGGTTTGTAGGGGCTGGGAGTCATTGCCAACTCGTAACTCTTCCTATCTTGTGTTCTAAGACTATAGTGGCTGCCATAGTACCGTTCGTTCAAACTGACGATGTGTCGTCAATTCTTTATCAAATCGTGCAATCTAATTTGATAATTGTAGACGACGTGAAGACGCTCCAGATCCAATTTGAATCAAGTCATTTGCAGCTGTGAGCAGAACGCTATCAACGTTTGAAGCCGCTGTGCAGAAATCCGTCTGTACTCTCTATCTTTCGTTTTAGGACATTCAAGCCTATTGTGACTATAACAGTTCACTCGTTTCTGACAAAAGATGGTCTCATTAATAGGATCATAGGGTACATCAAAACAATAATTATCCCTATTTTCTACTCCTGAAGCCGCAGATTCTACTTCCAACTTCACTTGGGGGGTAGAACCATTTTTCCGAGGCCGGTACAGCTTCTCTTGGGCCTGGAACCTTCCCCTAAGCCTTTGCAGCTGTGTAGGCTTCACCTGTGGGGAAAGGGGATCCTTCACAATATGCTGCTGGGATAGAATATTAACTCCTCGGAACGCTCGACCTTTTTCAACGCTCCGAAGTTGGTTCCCCAACTTTTATGGTACCGGTACTATTTCTAAAGGCTTGTTAGCCTCTAAATCTCCCTTCAAATTTTCAAAGCCTTGAAAAGCACGAGAAGTAAATTTATTAGTTGAAGGATCTTTGGAGCATAACTTTAAAGAATTCTTACCTTCGGAGGTGTTAGGCTGGAGTTTCCCGATCGGTGCAGAGTCTTTTTTCGTGGATTCTATTTCGGCAAATTCCCCTGATGCCGGCCGGTCGTGACAATTTTTATTCGCGCCATCATTTACCCTTTTTTCGCCCTCTACGAAGCCTCCACTTCGTCACACTTTTCAATTTTCCGAAAATGTTTTCCTGATCGCCAGATCGACCAGCGGCTCTGCAATTCTCGTTTTTTTACTTGGGGGGTGCTGCATTGTTCTTGCCCTACAACTTTCACATGCTTTTTCTCATTTTCCAGCACGAGAAAATCCGGTGTCCTGCTGCGCCACAAAATTCACATGTCTCTGATTTCGCCAGCCGCTCCGCATCGACTTTGTCGATATCCATCGGGTCGGCAGTCGTGCCGGGTGCCGACCGCTCCGCGCCGAAATTCATGTTCGGCATCTTGCGTCGTGTTTTGTGTTGACGCATCGAACCGTTTGGCGGCACACACCATGTCCCTGTAGCTGCTGTAATTTGCCGCGATGATTTGTCGGCGAACTTCATTTTTCAGCCTCGTAGTGTACGCTTGATTTTTTTTTCCCTTGGTCAAGTCGTCGATTTTGTTTTAAAGTGCCTTGAGCTGCTACGTGTACTGCGCCACACTGCCAAATTACAGGTGTCGGTGTATATGCTGCCTTGCGATGTACAAAGTTTTTATCGGCTCAAAACGCTGAATAAGGGCTGCCCGAAACCGCGCCCACGACCCTTCGCCTTGGATTTCGTTACTGTAGATCCACTCCAGTGCCGGGCCTCGTAACAATGTTGCTGCGAGCCGAATCCGCATCTCGTCTTGTGTCGGGGTCGTGCATCCAACGACCTCGAAGTAGGTTCCGAGTGTAGCCACAAATCGACGGACGTCACTCCCCTTCGCGCTGGGATCGAACGCCTCCGGTAGCCTTGGTCGAGATGCTTCGAGATTACCTGTAGCTGGGGTTGCTGTCGCAGGTTGAAATGTTGGTGTCCCTGCCGCCGCTGCTGCTGTGGCGGCTGCTGACTAGTTCGCGAGTAATGCCTCGAGTCATTGACGCTTCGCGCACATCTGTTCTTGTTCAGCACAAACACGAAATATTCGCCCTGCCCCTCCATGCCTGACATGCCTGTTGGGAAACCAGTTTCTTTGACGGGATTAAAAATCTGCACGGAACTGGTTTTACATACCCGGATCGAAGCGATTGTCGTCGCCCCCACCGTTTTTTGAAGGCTGGGTTTTAGCGGTTGAAGAACTCCAAATGCAAACGTGCTCTGATCACCAAGTGTGAGGATCGAGTTCAGAATTTGATGGTTCATTATGGGCAAAATCACGTAGCTATATATAGGCACGATACAAGTGTTAGAGACTAAGGACGGAGTCTATGAAGATTAAGGGCCGAAATATCTCAAAATCGTCAACTATAATTCTGGACAGAAAAGTCGTCGTCACAAGAAACGTCGTCAAACTCGAGTATGTTGTAGCCCTTGACCATGGCTATCTTTCCCAATTTTAATAGTATCAAAATATGGAGTATAACTCGAGTTATGAACTTCGGCGCACTAGGGGGTATGCTGCCATAGAATACTTAACTCAATCACAAAGTTGTCTCACAAGTTCACACAAGAAAGTTGAAGTAGCAATTGAACCAGGTAGGAGGGGATGAGGAGGACGAGAGGGAAGGTCCCAAGGGAGTCCCCAACCAAGGAAACCCCATACCACACAATTCCCCTCTCTATATGCACCCCAACTTTGACATATGTCACTTTGCCAACTCATGCCATCCACCTCACCCAACTTGGCCACACTTGCCAACCTGGTTTGGCTTCTCCCAACCACTTGGCATCATCTACAGTGATGGATACGAATTTCCCAACCCCCGAAGTCTGTACCCCATATTGAGTCAACCCGCAAATTCCTATAGTCGCCGCATCTCAATCAAAACTTCGAACGATCATATCTTTCTCGTTCTTGCTTCGATCGCAGCGATTCTCGGTTCGCCGGGAAGCTTTTGAGCAGAGGAGTCAATTCAGATATATGCTCAAGCCAAATAACATTCACACACACTCAGAAAATCCAAACAACACCAAACACAAATTCTTGCACACACTCACACCACGCATGCAACACACGAACATATGATGGGAGGCAGACAGACGTGAATGCAAATGATATCATCACATAACAAACTCCCCCTCTGGCTGCCTACCATCATCCCACATGCCATAGCACAAGCATGCACCCTCAATGCACACTCATTCCAGCAAGTTTCATCCCCTTCCAATGCTCATTTTCAGCCAGGCGCTTGGTGAGAATGTCTGCCGCCTGCTGATGGGTCTTCACAATCTCCAGCCGCACCTCCTTGTCCAGGAGCCTCCTCACCCAGTGCCACTTTGGCCTGATGTGCTTTGTCAAGCCATGAAGACAAGCATTCTTTGCAAGCTTCATAGCCGACTCATTGTCACAAAGAATCACAGTCGGCTCCTTCTGGCACACTCCGATCTCCTCCAACAAACGCCTCAGCCACACCACCTCCTTAGCCCCATGATGCAGGGCCATGTACTCTGTCTCACACGAGGACAGCCCCACCTCATTCTGCTTCTTGCTGCGCCAGCTTACTTCACCACCTCCAAACAGGCACACATAGCCTCCAATGCTGGTGCCATCCGCCTTCACAGAGTTGAAGCTAGCGTCGGTGTAGCAAGTCAAGAGCATCCCCCCCTTGCCCAAATCAGCAGCACCCCGTTGCTGCCTTTGCCTCACAGCACTGTACTCCAAACCCACAGATGCTGTTGCACTCACATAGCGGACCAACCTCTTGGCCGCTTCTAGCTGCTCATGACTGGGGCATGAGACCACACTGGCAAGCCTCGATGTAGCAAAGGCAATGTCAGGTCGCGTGTGGTTAGCCGCATAGTTGAGTGCCCCAACCATGGAATGAAACAGCTTCCTGTCACTTTCACCCACCACCTCCTCATCAGCACAGGGCTCCACAGTGAAACCCGAAGGTAGTGGGGTGGCTGGCTTTCCTCCATCTTGCAGCCCATACTTCTCAGCCAGCCCCTCACAGTACTTCCTCTGGTGCAACCTCAACACTCCCTTGTCAAGGTCTCTCTCCACATGCATCCCAAGGTAATACTTTACATCTCCCATCTTCGAGCACTTGAACTGCATCTCCAGCATCTCCTCTACACGCTCAATCATGGCAGCCGACTCATAGAAGAGAAGGATGTCATCCACATACACCAGGAGCATGAGGAACTGCTCCTTCTCTTGCAGCAGGAACAAGCTGTGATCACAATCACTCTTCTTAAAACCCCCAGCCAGCAGTGTCTCCTCCAACTTGTGGTACCATGCGCGAGGAGCCTGCTTCAGGCCATAGATGGCCTTCTTGAGCCTGCACACCCTGCCGCTCCCATCATCCAACCCCTCAGGCTGCAGCATGTACAGCTCCTCTAGGATGATCCCATTGAGGAAAGCAGTTGTGATGTCCATCTGCTTGATCCTCCATCCACGGTTTGCAGCCATTCCCAACATCACCCTTAGTGTAGTCCCTTTCCCCACAGGAGCAAAGATCTCGTCAAAGTCCTTCCCCTTTGTCTGCTGGAACCCCTTAGCCACAAGCCTTGACTTGTAGTGGGTCAGCTCCCCATCAGGTCCGTACTTGTGCCTGAAGATCAGCTTGGAAGAAATGGCCTTCTTCCCAGGAGGCAGCTCACACAGCTCCCACGTTTCATTCTCCAGCAGAGAGTCATACTCCTCCTTCACACTCTGCTTCCACTTCTCAGCATCGGGCCCACTCAAGGCCTCAGCTAGCGTCTTGGGCTCAGAGACGGCTGCCCAGTGGCAGTGTGCTATCTCTTCCTCATCACACTGCTCAGCCACACTCCCAGCCCGTACCACCTTTGGCTTGCCAAAGCTCGGATAGGTCAGCCGGTCAGGAGGGCGCACATCCCTCCTAGGACGGTCAGCCGGACGTGCGGCACCTTGTGGAGCATCTTGCTGCTGCTGCTGCTGCTGCTGCTGCTGCTCCTCCACCTCAGGTTCTCCCCCATCCTCAGTCACCCCAGAAATCTCCTCCTCCGAGACAGTGACCTGCACTTGCCTCGAAGGCCGCTGCACCTCATTGGCCTCAATGATCAGCGGTGTAGTAGGAAGCTTCTGCTGCTGCTGCTTCCACTCCTTGTAGTACAAGGACTCAAGGAACTTCACATCCCTTGACACAGTCAGCTGCTGGCTGGTCAAGTCCCATATCAACCAGCCCTTATGATCCTTAGCAAGCCCCAAGTGTACTCCCCATCTCCCAGAAGCCTCCAACTTTCCCCTCTTCTCCTTAGGCACATGAAACACCACCATGCAGCCGTAGGCTCTCATCATGTTGACTGCTGGTGCACTCCCATACCTCTTGGTGTAGGGGACCCACTGCTTGTCCCGCACAGTCGCCAACACCCTGTTCTTCACAAGGGCGACCTGCCGCAGTGCAGTCACCCAAAACGGATCCGGCAGCCCTGCACGCCCAAGGAGAGTGCGAGCACCTTCCTGCAGGGTCCGGTTGAAGCGCTCAGCCACGCCGTTATGCTGAGGGTTGTAGGGCACCGTGAGCTGATGCTGGATCCCCTTCTTCTTCAGCACCGCCTCAAAATCAGCACCAATGAGTTCTCCCCCGTTGTCAGTGCGGATCACCTTCACCTTGTGTTCGCTCTCCCTTTGAGCTCTCGGCATCCACTCCTTAAGAACAGCCGCTGCCACTTCACCCTTAGTCTTAACAGGGTACACCCACACCGCACGTCTGTGGTCATCCACAATGGTTAAGAAGTAGCGGCTGCCCGAGAGAGAAGGGGCCCTCGTAGGGCCCACCACATCCATGTGCACAAGCGCGAGCGGGGCCTTGGCTGGTCCCGTGCCGCTGCTGAAGGGAAACTTTGTGAACTTGGTCTCAAGGCATGTAGGACAGCTCCCAATCTCCTTCACTGCCCCTTTCACCTCCAACCCCTTCAAGCTCCCATCCTTCACTAACTTCTGCAGCATAGGAAAATTCACATGACACAGCCTCTCGTGCCACGTTTCCCAATCATCCTCACCACTCCTAGATGAAGCCTTTGCCCATGCAGCTGTCGCATCCACACCAGCAAGCACCTCACCATCTGGCTGTGTCTGCTGAACCTTCTTGACTGCATCCAGGGCCCCATCAGTTGGTGCAGTCTCCTCTCCTCCCGTAATTGCTTTAGCCGTTGCTGCAGCCGCTGCCGTTGCTGGTGGTTTCCCATTCCAAGGGATGATGGGCAGCTGCCATAGGTCCTTGATGCAGCTGCTCTTCTCCTCCAATTCCCACAGCAGCAATTTCCCAAGCTTTGCACGGCAGCTGGTTGGACCGAAGGTAAATTTAGCCTTGCTCTTCTGCAGCCGGCGCACAGAAAGAAGGTTAGCGGACAAGCCTTCAACCAACAGCACATTCCCCAGCCCCACAAGCCCCCCATTGGCTCCCATTACCTTGGCATTCCCAACACCAATCACAGGGAGCAAAGCACCTGAAGCGGCAGCCAAAAACTTAATCTTTCCGGGGGGCTTTACCTCCACAAGCAAATCTGCCCGTGGGGTCATGTGATTTGTGCAACCTGAATCTATTGTTATAGTCACAATAGGCTTGAATGTGCCTAAAACGAAAGATAGAGAGCACAGACGGATTTCTGCACAGCGGCTTCAAACGTTGATAGCGTTCTGCTCACAGCTGCAAATGACTTGATTCAAATTGGATCTGGAGCGTCTTCACGTCGTCTACAATTAGCAATTTAGATTGCACGATTTGATAAAGAATTGACGACACAGCGTCGGTTTGAACGAACGGTACTATGGCAGCCACTATAGTCTTAGAACACAAGATAGGAAGAGTTACGAGTTGGGAATGACTCCCAGCTCCTACAAACCCCAAGAGCCGAGGTACAGTGATGTGGAACAGTGCCACACTGTCCCCAACCACGAAGGGTCTCGAAACTACCCTTCACTAGGGCCTACACCAAGTGAAATGTTACACTACACAAAGTAATGTAACTATCTTCAATATCTTGAGGTGTACCCTTTTGGCGAGCTTCGAAATCACTTGAGGCTTGACACCAAGGCTCGGGCTCTTCATCACAAACTCATCCTTGAGTTCTTGATGGGTCTGCTGCACACACCTGCGACACGCCGAACGTTCGACACAGGACAAAATAGAAACCGCGCACGACAAAATAGAAACCGCGCGCGAGACACAAACGACCGCGTAACACGCGTCTAGCGATAACTCGCTATTGACTCGACACACACACTCAACATCATGACTCAACATTCACACACAATTATAAGCATGAAATATATATTATCCCATGCCCTCATACCATTCCATACACACACACATTCACGCACACGGACAACAAGCCGAGTGCAAACCGTAGGGTTGCACCAACAAACTCCCCCTCGGATTGTTGGCCTTAGGATATGTTGCTCTCTCAGTTCAGAGCCATCCCAGCCAGCTTGCAACACTTCCAATGCTGCTGCTCCACCAGCCTCTTGGTCATCATGTCAGCCGGCTGCCCCGTGGTCTTCACGTAGCGCAACTCAACTTCACTCGCGGTTACCATGCTCCTCGTCCAATGCCACTTCACCCTCATGTGCTTCGTGAGTCCATGCAACACAGGGTTCTTAGCAAGAGCAATGGCACCCTGGCTGTCACAGTACATTGGGGTAGGTCCTTGCTGCTCCTCCCCCAATTCAGCCAACAAACGCCACTGCCACACAATCTCCCGTACGGCACGGAAGAGTGCCATGTACTCGGACTCCACCGAGCTCAAAGCTTGGTCAACCTGCTTCTTGCTCTCCCAAGCAGTTGGGCCTCCACCAACACAGCATATGAAGCCTCCCATACTTGTCATGTCCTCTGGTTCTGATGCATATGAAGCATCCGAGTAGGCGGTGAGGAACAAACGCCCGGGTTCAACACCATCCGCGCCCTTTTGGCGCCTTTGTGCCGCCGCCGAGTATTGCAGCCCAACGGTCGGTGTTTGGCCAAGATACTTGGCCACCCTCATTCCAGCTGCTACCTGCTCCTCATTAGGGCATTGCACAACCCTAGCCAGCTGCCCGGTAGCAAACGCGACGTCCGGTCGGGTGTTTACCGCCGCATACATGAGGCTGCCCACCAACGAGTGAAATCGGCGCCTCTCCTCTTCACCAACGCTCTCCTCCTCTGGTCCCTTCACACACTTGAACCCAGAGGGAAAGGGTGTAGCCACATGGCCTTCACTCTGCCCAAAGTTGGCAGCCAATGCCTCCAGGTACTTTCGTTGATGCACCCGCATGCACCGCTTCTCCACATCTCGTTCGATGTGGAGCCCAAGGTAGAAGCTCACGTCACCAAGGGCCTTGCACTTGAACTTGTCTTGAAGCTTCAGCATCACCTCCTTCACAAGGTCAGAAGAGGGTGAGAAAATGAGGATGTCATCCACATAAACCACCATGAAACTCCTCTGCTCCCCCTCGCCAAGCATGAACAAGGAGTGATCGGCCGTTGAGGGAGTGAAGCCGATCCCCTCCAACACTTCGCGCAGCTTCATGTACCATTGCCTAGGGGCCTGCTTCAGCCCATAGAGGGCCTTCTTCAGCTTCCACACTCTGCCACTACCATCATCAAACCCCTCTGGCTGCGCCATAAAAATCTCCTCCTCAAGGATGTCGTTAAGGAATGCCGTTACGATGTCCATTTGCTTTACTACCCATCCTTTGATGGCGGCTCCCGCGAATAGGGTTCGCAGCGTCGTCGGCTTCACCACAGGGGAAAACAGCTCCTTGAAGTCCACCTTCTCCTTCTGCTGGTACCCCTTGGCTACAAGCCTAGACTTGTAGCGCTCGATCTTGCCGTCGGCATCCGACTTGATTTTGAAGAGCCACTTGGACGTTATCGCCGTACGCCCCTCCGGTAGCTCCACCAATTCAAACGTGTCATTCTCCTCGATGCTCTTCAGCTCACTCTCCATGGCCTTCTTCCACTCCTCAGCATCACTACTCTCCAAAGCCTCCTTGAGAGTTGCTGGTTCTCCCGGCATCTCCACCGGAGAGAAGAACGCGAAGGCACACTCCTCGTAGTCACTCTCCTCGTCGTCTCCGACCATCATTGCCGCTCCGGCCAAGGCTGTCTTGCCCTGCTTTCCCGGCGCATCATAGGTCAGCCTATTAGGGGGTTGAACTCTCCTCTTCCCCCTTCCTTCCTCCTCAGCTGCAAGGACTTGAAGGCCTTGGCGTTGCTGCGGTGTGGCTCGAATCCGTGGAGCACTCGTAGTACGGGAAGGGAGTGACGGTGCACGCTCGCTCACTTGCTGCACCTCCTCCTCTTCTTCCTCTGCATCATTGGCCTCCTCTCCCCCATTCACAAGGGAGGATTGCCTTGTGGTTGTGCTGCCACTGCTCAGTTCCAAAGGCAGCTCCACATGCTCCAAACCGGAACTCTTCACCTCCCCAAACCGCACGCCTATCTTCGCCTCATTCTCCGCCTTCCAATCCTTGTACATGAAGTTCTCCATGAACTTGCAGTCCCTGCTCACCAAGAACTTCTTGGTGAATGGGTCCCAAAGAAGCCATCCCTTGCTGTTTTGAGCCATGCCCAAGTGCACGGCCCACACCGCCTTGGCACCAAGTTTGTTGTGCCAAAGATGCTTAGGCACGAGCGCCATGCACATGCACCCGAACACCCGAAGCATATCCACCTTTGGCTTCCTTCCTAGCCACTCCACATAGGGCACCCATTTGTCTGCTCCCACATGAGTCAAGGCTCTGTTCTTGGCCACACACGCGCTCCGCACCGCATCAGGCCAGAAATAGTCGGGTAGCCCGGCTTCAATGAGCAACCCGCGTGCCGCCTCCGTGATTGTGCGGTTCGCTCGCTCGGCGATGCCGTTCATTGCAGGGGAGTATGGCATGGTGAGGGAGTGCCGAATACCATTCTTCTTCAGCCACAACCCAAACTCCTTGCTCAGGAACTCTCCCCCTCGATCGGTGCGGATTGACTTGACTAGACGGTCTTGTTGCCGCTCCACCATCGGGAACCAATCCGTCTTCAACGTTTCAGCCACGTCGCTCTTCTTGGCCAGCACGTACACCCAAGTCATGCGGGTGTAGACGTCGACAATGGTGAGAAAATACTCAGCTCCAGCAGCTCCAAGCTTCAGGGGGCCCACCACGTCCATCACCACCTCATCAAGCGGTGCCTTTGCCGTTGCCTCCGAACTAGGGAACGGAAACCGGGTGAACTTGGCTTGAATGCACGTCGGGCAGCCAAGCACCTCATCGGGCTCCCCCTTCACACGTATGCCAGCAACCATCTCATTCTTCACTAGCTGCTGCAAGATGGGCAGGGCCACATGCCCCATGCGCCGATGCAAGGTGAGCCAATCACACTCCCCCGTAGCCGAAGTTGGATTGGAGAATGCCGCGCTCGCAATAGCGCCCCACATACTCTCTCCGTAGTCCTCCTCCGCTGCTGCCTCTGGGTTCTCCTCACCCTTTTGCTGCTCCTTGGTTGCTGCACCACTCTCCTTAGGTTCACTAAACTTGCTGGTCCCTCCAGGTTTGCTCTTCTTGAGATCATTCTCCTTAGCGCGACCGTTCGCGCCATCGTCGCTACCGACCGCTCCATCCTTGGTGCTGATGCTTGCTGCCACTTGCCTCTCCTTAGGCATAAGGACCACTGGGATCTGCCACATCTCGTTGTAGACATCCCTGTCCTCATGAAGGTCCCAAATAATTCGATCGCCAAGCCTTGCGGTGTAGGTCTTGGCTCCCTTCGAGTTCGTGTCCATGCCGGCCTTTGCCAACCGCCGCACGGAAATCAGGTTTGCAGCAAGGCTGGGCACCCAAAGCACGTTCTTGAGGCCCACCATCTTCCCATCAGCACCCTTGAACATGGCCTTGCCCATGCCTTTCACCTCTGCTCGCTGCCCCAAAGCCGATGTGACATGCTTCACCGGTGACGGCTCGAGTTCGGTGAGCAAGTCCGGGCGAGGTGTCATGCTATAGGTAGCGCCACTATCAATCACCCAATAGTCCAGGGGGTGTAGGGTCACCTTCCCCACAGCTGCTGGCTCCTCAAAGCCTTCATCCTTCTCTGGACCAGCCGGTACTTGCGTCGACACGAAGTAGAATAGACCCGGGTATCGATCGTCGCTCGGGTCCTTGTCGTTGTCTCCGCTCTTCATGTTTGCAGCTCCGCCACCGCGACCGCCACGGCCTCCACGGCCTCGTCCTCTCCCTCCTCCTGCTCCTCTACCCTCTTGACCTTGAGCAGGGGTCCAACCATCAGGGAGTTTGTAGCAGTCGCGCCACATGTGTCCGCTCTTGTGGCAATAGTGACACTCGCCGTCGAATCGGCCGCGACCGCGTCCGTAGCTCTTGTCGTCGCTGCCGTAACCGCCACTCCTGCGGCCTCCGCCGAAGTTGCTGCCACCAAACCTTCCTCCCCCTCGTCCTCTGCCTCTTCCTCGACCATATCCACGGCCGATGCTCGCTGCCCCAGCGCCATCCGCACTCCCCAACTCACGGCGGCGGAAATCCTCTTGAAGGATAGCTCGCTTCACGTCTTCAAGCGAGAGGCGGGGCAAGTCGCGATTAAGGTTGATGATGAGCGAGGACCATGACTCTGGGAGTAAGGCCAGCAACTTGGTCTTCTTTTGGAGCTCACTGTAGTTCAAATCAGCTCCCTCAAGCCGCGTCAACAAGTCGAAGAATTTCTGCACCCCTTCTTCAACCGCTTCGTTTTCTTCAATTCGTAGTGCCGCCATTTGCCGTTCCAACACCACCGCTACCGCCGCTGTTGCAGGAGCATGTACACCCTTGAGAGCAGCCCATGCCTTTGGTCCTTTCTCTGGTTCACGCTGGAATGGCTTGATGTGACGGATCTGACTGCTCCCCAACGCTTGCCCAAGTAAGAGATAGCCTTGTGCGCTCTTCCGCACCCACGGGCTCTTCTCCGGGTCGTTCTCGGGGCGCTTCTCCGTTCCTTCCATCACCTCCAGCAGGTCATAGTGGTCAAAGATGTTCTCCATCTTGAAGGACCATTCAGCAAAGTTGTCACCGTTGAACTTGTCAAGCCCAAACACCCTAGGCTCATCCCTAGGTGGGCCAAGACTTGGTTGCATGGGCGCCATGGCTGAATCACGGGGTTGGCCTTGAGCTTGAGCTTCTCCACTGCCACCAGCACCTCTGCCACCCCTTTCCTCAGGTCCAGACATTGTCGAAACTGCTCCAAGGGCTCTGATACCACTTGTTATAGTCACAATAGGCTTGAATGTGCCTAAAACGAAAGATAGAGAGCACAGACGGATTTCTGCACAGCGGCTTCAAACGTTGATAGCGTTCTGCTCACAGCTGCAAATGACTTGATTCAAATTGGATCTGGAGCGTCTTCACGTCGTCTACAATTAGCAATTTAGATTGCACGATTTGATAAAGAATTGACGACACAGCGTCGGTTTGAACGAACGGTACTATGGCAGCCACTATAGTCTTAGAACACAAGATAGGAAGAGTTACGAGTTGGGAATGACTCCCAGCTCCTACAAACCCCAAGAGCCGAGGTACAGTGATGTGGAACAGTGCCACACTGTCCCCAACCACGAAGGGTCTCGAAACTACCCTTCACTAGGGCCTACACCAAGTGAAATGTTACACTACACAAAGTAATGTAACTATCTTCAATATCTTGAGGTGTACCCTTTTGGCGAGCTTCGAAATCACTTGAGGCTTGACACCAAGGCTCGGGCTCTTCATCACAAACTCATCCTTGATTTCTTGATGGGTCTGCTGCACACACCTGCGACACGCCGAACGTTCGACACAGGACAAAATAGAAACCGCGCGCGACAAAATAGAAACCGCGCGCGAGACACAAACGACCGCGTAACACGCGTCTAGCGATAACTCGCTATTGACTCGACACACACACTCGACATCATGACTCAACATTCACACACAATTATAAGCATGAAATATATATTATCCCATGCCCTCATACCATTCCATACACACACACATTCACGCACACGGACAACAAGCCGAGTGCAAACCGTAGGGTTGCACCAACATCTATCACCCAGTGAGTGAGGGGGTGCATCACAACCTTCCCAACTGAGCCCACATCACCCTCACTCCCTTTCACATCCTCAACCATGAGGAACATCCCAGGGTTGGCTTTACCTTGTGCACCTGAACCTTGCACAGCGCCACCTCGTGCACGTTCACCACTTGGTGGCTTCATGCCTGGAGGCGCCCATCCCTCAGGCTGGCTGAAACACTTAAACCACGGGTGTCCAGCCTTCTTGCAGTACCAGCACGCTCCCTCCATTCAGGTACTCCCCCTGCCACCAGAGCTCCCATGCCCGTCGTTATAGTCACCTCGGCCTCTCCCTCTGCCAAATCCTCTCCCACGGCCTCGGCCTCTCCCTCCCCCTCTTCCTCTGCTGCCTCCTGCAGCTCCATACCCTTCAGCAGTTTTGTTTGGCAGCACCACCACCCGTGTGGCGCCTGTGGAAGTCCTCCTGCAGAATCTGCTGCCGTAGCCACTCAGGTGTCCACTGGTCTTGCTGAGTGTTGAGGGTGGGGATGAGGTTGTCCCGCGAGTTGTCGAGCACCGAGATGATCTTGGTGCACTGCTGCATCTGCGACACATTGCTGCCCGCCGCTGCCATCCTCGCATAGGTGTCCTTGACAATGTGTCACAAGGACCGGCTTCACATCATTGCCCGGTCGCATGGAGAGGGCAGCCAGCTCCTTCTCCAACACAATCACCATCGGCAGCGTGTTGGGCTGAATCACGTCGCACAGTAGCTTCCACGCTTTTGGTCCGTAATCATCCAACTCCACCAGATCCTTGATGTGTTGGAACATATCGTTGTTGACCGATTGAAGGATTAGGTCGTATAGCACCGCACTCTTCTCAATCCACCGATCGCGGGCATCTCCTTCCTCAGGCATCTTCTCTTCACCCATCGCAAGTTTCAGCAGCTTGTAGCGCTTGAATGCACTCCGCATCCGCCCGCTCCATTCCTCATAGTTGGAGCCATCCAATGCCTCGATCTTGGATGTTGGCGGCTCATTCCTCTTCTCAGCTGCATTTCCACTCCCTTGACTCATTTCTTCTGCTCCTAATCACAGGTTTCAGCTCCGCCCTTGCTGTCCACACCGAAGTCCCACAATAGTTTCACAAGTGTCGGCGCCAACGAAATTTCGGCAGAGTTTTCCCTTAGCAGAAGTCACATGCAACCTCCAGAACTCCACTTAGGCACGCCCACAGGCCATGGTGGGTCTAGGAGGGTCTTCACACTTCAGTAGACTCTTCACAAAGTCCTTAATCAGCTCTGATACCACTTTTTAGAGACTAAGGACGGAGTCTATGAAGATTAAGGGCCGAAATATCTCAAAATCGTCAACTATAATTCTGGACAGAAAAGTCGTCGTCACAAGAAACGTCGTCGACGATTAACGCACAGTTAGAATTCTCTCAAACTCGAGTATTTTGTAGCCCTTGACCATGGCTATCTTTCCCAATTTGAATATTATCAAAATATGGAGTGTAACTCGAGTTATGAACTTCGGCGCACTAGGGGGTATGCTGCCATAGAAAACTTAACTCAATCACAAAGTTGTCTCACAAGTTCACACAATAAAGTTGAAGTAGCAATTGAACCAGGTAGGAGGGGATGAGGAGGACGAGAGGGAAGGTCCCAAGGGACTCCCCAACCAAGGAAACCCCATACCACACAATTCCCCTCTCTATATGCACCCCAACTTTGACATTTGTCACTTTGCCAACTCATGCCATCCACCTCACCCAACTTGGCCACACTTGCCAACCTGGTTTGGCTTCTCCCAACCACTTGGCATCATCTACAGTGATGGTGACGAATTTCCCAACCCCCAAAAGTCTGTACCCCATATTGAGTCAACCCGCTTATTCCTATAGTCACCGCATCTCAATCAAAACTTCGAACGATCATATCTTTCTCGTTCTTGCTTCGATCTCAGCGATTCTCAGTTCGTCGGGAAGCTCTTGAGCAGAAGAGTCACTTCAGATATCCGCTCAAGCCAAATAATATTCAGACACACTCAGAAAATCAAAACAACACCAAACACAAATTCTTGCACACGCTCACACCACGCATGCAACACACGAACATATGATAGGAGGCAGACAGACGTGAATGCAAATGATAGCATCACATAACAACAAGGCAGGTAACCCATAAGTTGCGCGAATGTTCTGTGCATCGGGAACTGTCGGGAATGGAACCTTCGCAAATCCGGTAGAAGAAATTCGGCCGAAATCACACGTACGCAAAGTCACGTGGCAATAACTGAAATTCCACAGAATTCGGTGCACACAACTTAAATCGGTGCTATAACTATAATAAATCTAGGAAAGCAACTACTCTAAGAAAGCAAGCATAAGAAAATAGAAATAAGCAAGACATTGCAAGTATGGGTAAGCGTAGCTGCTGTACCCTCACAAGACGCATCTACCTGGGGGGACACAGTTACCTGGGGGGACGTAGTGAGGAGAACAAAGAGATTTGGGTGGGGCTCCCTGGTAAACAAGGCAAGAAGTGCCCCGGTGGAAGCATCCGTAAAGATCACAGTCCTCCCATGCGGAGGAAAAGTGACTCTGATCTCACGGTCCTGAAGGTATCCCACACCCACCAAGTTCCAAGAGAATAAGGGGAACCACGGGAGCGTGGTAGAACTGCGAGCGACTGCTGAACCTGAAGAAGGATCAGCCAAGGCAAATGAGACAGGAGTAGGAAGAGGTGTGATAGCGGTGTGGTCGCGGAAGAAGCAGTGAGACGTGCTTGAGTCCAGTGTGAAGGAGAGTGACATGTCAGCAGTCGCCACAGCTGGACTAATAACTAGGCAAGCACCTACACTAGAAAAACAAACACTTACACTAGCAACAGGCAATCTCCTAAGCTAGGTACACGCAAGCCAAGAGATCCATACGTGATAGAATATATAGCATCTATAGGCATATCAAACACAGAATAACCACTATGAGACAAATCAGGTTAATCGAGTCAGGCCCATCAACGCTCACGGTAAAGGTCGCCGGGGCGATTGTAGCAGCGCAATGTAGAGTGGCCAGGACGCCAGCAGGTAGTGCAAGCACTAGGGTCAGTCAGGATCCGGTACTAGTAGGGTCTGACATCGCTGTCACCACGACTAGCCCACCAGCTATCTAGGTCGACGCTCCCCGGACCATTGCTGCTGAGGGCGCCTTTGCTGCTGCAGTCTTTATTGGATGCCATGGTAAAAGCTAGCTGGGCGTAGGAGTGGCAGGCCAGGAACAGCTGGCGCGAGGAATGGCTGGAGTTAGAGACGGCTGGAGATAGGAATGAGAACTCGTGCGCAGTGGGCGCATGAGCAACCAACACTCCGTGCTGAAGCGGACGGTGTGTCGGCCTCTCCTTGACCCGGGAACAACGAATGCGACGGCAACCTCGTCGACGACGGGGGAACGAGGGTGACGTATGGAGTGATTTGGGCCGCCGACGTCGGCGGGATGCATGCGCAATGGTCGCGGTGACGTCGACGGACTACGAAGGGAAAATGGGGTTTCCTTACATTCAGTGAAATTGTAAGGAAAATTCATTTTCCTTTCTTCAGGCCCCTGCTTACCGCGTACAAGACTATTCCCGCCATCGGCACCCAACAGTGAAACATTACCCGCTCGCGACACTCGCCTCGACTACGACTCATAGTTCAGTTGGTAACCTGCGCTCCGGACCTCCTCCTCGACATATCCCAACCTCGGCGCTAGGCCTGTAGTGTTACGAGACTAACTTAACTTAGGAACCGGGTTTAGCTAGGGCCTGGGCTTAGGAGCCTAGGCCACGATTGTCGAGTGGTTTGTGCCAAGGAGAAATGTCGAGAATGTGTGTTGTTCACTATAGCACACAAGGTACATATAGCAAACTAGCAGGGGTGCACCACCAATAGTATGTATATCAAACTACAGCTACAGCTACAGGCACTTATAGATAGATATATATAATATATCACGACACACCCCCTAAGTGCCTGCGGTGCATAGCAATAGCAAGTCACTGAGGGGTGGAAAAAGCATGGGAAACAACATCACATATCAGCCATGATAAATGCAACGACGGCAGGTGCAGGACCCAGAGGTGGGCGTGAGAGCAGGTGCCGTGGCTACAACGAGTAGCAGGACAGCACCGCTCACCACCTCCGGGGGCGTGCCTGCTACAGGCAGCAGTTGCAGTGATGGCAGATAGAGCCACAGTGACCTCAGCCACGGCAGATGCAGCAGCGACAGGTGCAGGACCCGGCAGGTGGGCGTGAGAGCAGGCGCTGTGGCTGTAACGGACAGCAGGACAGCACCGCTCACCACCTCCGGGGGCGTGCCTGCTACAGGCAACGGCTGCAAATGCCTGACTTGCTTCTGCCACCCCCTTACTCGCCCACTCAACCTCTCTGGTGCAGGCGGCTGGCGCTGGTACTGGTGCCTAGTGCTGGCGGCTGGCGCTGGTGCCTGGTGCTGGCGGCATGGCGTTGGAGCTGGTGCTGGTGCTGGCGGCTGGTGCTGGTACTGGTGCCTGGTGCTGGCGGCTGGTGCTGGTGCCTGGTGCTGGCGTGATGGTGCTGGAGCTGGTGATGGTGCTGGCGGCTGGCGCTGGTGCTGGTGCTGGCGGCTGGCGCTGGCGGGGTCCCTGCTGGCAATGTAGCTGCTGGCGGGGTCTCTGCTGGCGGTGTCGCTGCTGGCGGGGTCTCTGTTGGCGGGGTCTCTGCTGGCGGGGTCTCAGCTGGCGGGGTCTCTGCTGGCGGGGTCTCTGCTGGCGGTGTCGCTGCTGGCGGGGTCTCTGCTGGCGGTGACGCTGCTGGCGGTGGCACTGCTGGCGGAGTCGCTGCTGGCGGTTCTGCGTGTTCGCTTGCTGGCAAGCTTGTGGATCGCGTACGATCTGGAGCGTGCAGTGGCGGAGCAGTAGCTTCTCCCGCCATTCCCGCCATTCCCGCCACTCCCTTCACAGCAGCTGTGAAGTCGACAGGAGGGCGGGCGGGGACGGAACAGGACGGGACGAAATGCGGGCTGGCGCTGATGCTCAAGTGACAGCCGCCACCCCTTTCCCCTTCTCCTCTCCCCCCCCACTCCGAACGTCGATGTTTCCACGCCAGGGAGCCGCGACAAGGCAGCGTGACGGGGAAGGGCGACGGGGAACGCAGTGGCGGGTTGAGGGGCCGACGGGGGGGAAGAGCGGAGGCGCGAAATAGCGGGTCGACGAGCGGTGTCACTCCTATCGCGACCATTGCGTCTATCACGACTACGGTGACAGATTTTGCTACTGGCAAGCGACGGGGAAGGATGGACGGAGCTGCGATTTGCTGCTTCACGGGACGCGCCATCACGAAAGCTAACGGTGGGCCCTTAGTAAATTAGGTCAGGAACGACCTAGCTCAATACCATGTTACAAGACTAACTTAACCTAGGAACCGGTTTTAGCTAGGGCCTGGGCTTAGGAGCCTAGGCCACAAGTGTCGAGTGGTTTGTGCCAAGGAGAAATGTCGAGAATGTGTGTTGTTCACTATAGCACACAAGGTACATATAGCAAACTAGCAATGGTGCACCACCAACAGAATCTATAACAAACTGCAGCTACAGCTACAGGAACTTATAGATAGATATATTTAGTATACCACGACACGTAGCGCACCCCAATTCCTCGCGTTACCGTTACTACTCTAGTTTGCTATATATTCTTCGCGCATGCCTTCGCTCATTGTATTGTTTTAGCTTCAATAGTGCAATTCTCTCTCGCTCGCTCAATTGCACTCGTAACACTTGGTATTCAGAGCCTATGATCTCCTCTCGGACCGCACCCACACCTTTACTTCCCCATTATCTCAATTTTGGGGGGGGGGGTTAGACGTCTCTCAGCGAACAAGCACCGCCGCTCGAAGTGCTCTCCCATAAGCACGCACGGCCACGACAAAGGCTCTCGCTGAGCTTGCCGGACACCCCCGCTTGTCAAAAAACTGAACGAGGATGAATGCATAGAGAAGAAAGTTGGTACAAGTACTAACCCTAATTGGGTTGTACCCCTTATGGGCTACCCCCCACTACAGCCTATACAACTTAAACATTATAATAGTTTGACACACCCCCATAGGCAAAGTGGGGGAGAACAAGTGGTCACAAGACCAGTCAAGAAAAGCAAAGCAAGCTTACGGTGGATCACGAAGTCACGACACACTCTGAACACAAGCAAATGGCCACAAAGCCAGTTCACATGCAGAGTTATATAAATGAGAACAAGTAGTACAGTGATTACAACCTAGCAAGTGTAAGCATGCAGGTATCTAAATATATCACAGTACAAGCAAAGTCACGCAGTTAGCAAGTGAGACGAAGTAGGCAGAAGTCCTAAAGCAGTACAGAAACGCTGATGATCACCAGACTGAAGTGCCTTGGTGAATATATCAGCAGTGTTGGCCCGAGTTGCCATGTAAGCAAGAAGAAGCTGACCACGCTGCTGCAACTCTCGAGCAAGGAACGCAGAGCGATGTGTTTCGTTCTGTGCTCCATTCTGTGCTCCCGAGACAAGGCAATCATGGCCTTGTTGTCTACGTACAGAACTGAAGGAGAACGAGACCGCTCTCCCAAGTAAGTCAGCAGGTAGGTGAGCCAGCGTAACTCCTGTGCAGCCATGGTCCCTGCGTAGATCTCAGCCTCACAACTGGAACTGAGAACAAAAGATGAGCGGGTAGACCGCCAAGAAACAAAGCCGGAGCCAAGGCTGAAGGTGTAGTGAGGACAACTGGATCCTGTCCTCCAAAGACGAGCCCCATGCCCGATGTACTGCACAAGTAGCGCAACACCCTCTTAGCGGCCTCCCAGTGCTCTGGTCTGTGTCTCCCGGGCGCAAAGTAGCGTGCCAAGATGCTAAGAGGGTAGGCAAGGTCAGGTCGAGTGCAGGTCATCAGGTACATGAGACAGCCCACAAGCTCTGGATACGAGCCACTCGGCTCTACGGTCTCGTCCGAAGGTGGAGCTGAGAGCGAGTGGCCGGTAGGCAGAGGAGTGGACTGTGACGAGGAGAACCGGAAGCCGAAGCACTGAAGGACCTAGTGCACCATGTGTGACTGAGTCAGGGTGATGGTGCGCCGTGCTCTGTCCCGGGTGATCTACAAGCCAAGATAGCTGCGCAGCTCACCCAAGTCTGTGCATGTGTGTCTCTTCTACAGCTCCGACTTCACAAGGGCCAGTGCCTCAGTGTCAGCAGTGGCAAAAACCAAGTCGTCGACGTACATGAGGATGTAGAACGGCGGCAGCGAAGTGTCGATGCGCAGAAACAGCGATGGGTCAGCAGTGGAAGGAGCAAACCCAAGAGCCGCAAGTGTCGTCCTCAGTGTGTCATGCCACTCACGAGGCGCCTGGCAGAGACCGTAGACTGGCCGCCGGAGGCTCCACTGGGTACCTGCAGGAAATGACCCAGTGAAGCCAGGTGGGCGGCGCAGCCAGATCTCCTCGTGCAGGCTGCCCTGTAAGAAAGCTGTGCTGAAGTCAAGAGATTCAAGCTCGTAGTCACGGTGAGCGGCAATGTGCAGCAGAACCCAAAGAGTGGTCATCTTTAAGGTAGGGGAGAGGTCTGGAAGAATTCAACTCCCTGTCGCTCACTAAAGCCTCGTGCAACGTAACGAGCCTTGAAGACAGGCGGAGAACCCGGCGGCCGCTTCACCCTGAAAATCCACATGCCATTTATTATGTTCGCTCCAGGTAGGGGGACTGCGTCGACGTACGTGCATGTGGACTTCGAGGATGCCATCTCTGTGTCCATGGCTCTCTCCCACCGAGAGGAGTAGGGACCCGTAATCGCCTTTGCATAAGAGCGTGGGGTCGGGATGTCTGGTGCATTTGGGTCTCCCTCAAGTGCAAGCAGCATGGCCACGAGATGAAGTACAGCAGCTGCAAGACACTCAAAGTCGTCCTGCCTGTCCTCAAGGACGTCTGTGCTAAGAGCACACTCACCCTTGACGGACGGAGGACAGTCAGAATCAGACTCAGCAACAAGACTAGCGGCGTAGTCGAGACGACTCGCAGCAGCAAAGTCAACAAGCTTAGCAACTAGGGCAGACGCAGCAATGGACTCAAAGGAAGGGTTGGTGACAACACTGGCTAGGAGACATATGACAGTAGGGCTAGCAGCATGAACCAAGTCGGACTCAGGGTCCAGAACGTCAAAAAGAGGGGACGCCGGAGGAGACGGCAGGGGAACTCGTAGTGGAACAAAGGAAGAACGAAGTGCCACACCGTAAGTGCCGGGGACAGGAGGAGGATGCTGACAAGGAACACGTCGACCAGTGAGAACAGCGCAAACAGGCGAGGCAAGAAGAGACTCAGGTGCACGACGCTCTGTAAGAGAGTCTATCTGCTCAGTGTAAGGAGAAGGAGCAGGCAGTGGGGAGTCTGGCTGTAACTGTGGCTGCGACAGGTCTGGCGGTGGACACAGTAGAGGTGGAATAAGGCCAATAGAAGACGGGAGACTAAGAAACGGGCGAAGCAGTGGAACGAAAAACGGTCGCGGCCGTACAGTGCCTCCAGCACCAGTACCGACAGCTCCAGCACCCTCAGGGACAGCACCACCAGATCCAGGGTCTCTAGCTACAGGGTCTCCAGCTCCAGCGCCTGCTGCACCACCAGCTCCAGCAGCTCCAGTACCTCCAATACGAGCACCTCCGGGACCAGCGGCTCCAGCACCTCCGGCACCTCCAGCACCTCGAGTACCAGCAATACGAGCACCTCCGGAACCTCCAGCACCTCCGGCACCTCCAGCACCTCCAGTACGAGCACCTCCGGGACCGGCGGCTCTAGTACCTAGAGACCGAGCACCTCCAGGACCAGCAGCTCCAGCACCTCCGGTACCTCCAACTCCAGCGCCTCCAGCTCCAGGGTCTCTAGCTCCAGCGCCTGCAGTACCACCAGCTCCAGCAGCTCCAGTACCTCCAGCACGAGCACCTCCGGGACCAGCAGCTCTAGCACCTCCAGAAACAGCAGCTCCAGTGCCTCTAGCGGCAGCCTCCCCAGCTCTAGCAGTGCCACTCCGAAGGTGGGTGCGTCGAGCAAACCACTCGCGCAGCTGCGGTGGAGAGAGAGGCTCCCGCCGTGACGAGGCACCCGTAGGACCTCCAACAGACACCCACTCCCAGGCACACGAGTCTGGTGCGACAGGAGGCGACACGAGCAGGGGGCAGCTACCGGACCTGACGCGGACACCTGTTAAGACGCAGCTACCTGAGGAGGCTCAGTAGTCAGTGTGTATAGACTCGACTTAGGCTGACGGGTGAATGTGGCCAGCTGACGGTCTGTCCGTGTACACGTGCAGATCGACACACGCTGACCCCCAGGAGTGGTGGTAGTGATCATCGCATCCTGGAGGGCAGCGGTACTAACCAAGTTCGCAGAGAACGAGGGAGGTGAAGACCTGAGAGTGAGCCGAACGGAACCGCCGGACACGGGAGAAAGGTGGAGGAACGGGCAAGAACTGGGCCCCCTGAGGGGTCAGCCAGTCTGACTGCAACAGGTGCAGGGAGTGGTGTGACTGTGGTACTGTCGCAAAAGAAAGAGCAGGAAGCACTTGAGTCAAGTGTGAAGGTGTGCAAGGCCTCAACAGGTGCAGTACGAGGGAGATCAGACTCACTAGCACCTAGAGCAGCAGCCTCTATACCTGCGTCGGGCGGCACACACAGGTAACAGTCACCCTCAGCACTAACAGACAAAGCATACATGGCAGCAAGGATAGCGTCATAGTTAAGAGCAAAGATATCCACACCCTGCCTAAGTAGCTCTAGCCAGCGGGGGAGCTCAGTCACGTTGGGAATCTCTGCACGCCAGGCGTCGTCAAGACGGGAGAAGTAGCGGGACTGTGTGTGACCAACCTTCCCGCATGTCTGACCAGCACGGTCACCTGTGCGAATGACGTACTGGCTGGAAACGCTACCCCCAGACGCCCCACGCTGAACAAACCACTCACAAAGCTCCTGGGGCGTAGGGGTCTCACCCGGACGCTGCTGCTGCTGCCTCTGACCACCGCCAGAACATCCCCTCTGACCGGTTCCACCCCGACCGCCACCACTTCCGCCGCCACCACTTTCACTGCCGCCACCACTTTCACTGCCGCCACCACTGCTGCCGCCACCACTCCCACTGCCGCCACCACCGTCGCCACCAACGCCTCCACTCTCACCACCACTCCCTCCGCCACCACCGCCACCTCCACCGCCTCCACCGCCCCCACCACCGCCTCCACCACTGCCACCCCCACCACCCTTGCCTCCCTTGCCCTTGCCGCTGCGGCGCCTCCCACTAGGAGCAGACGAAGCCCCGACCTCCTCAGCACGAAGAAAGTCAATAGCAGCAGCAGAAGCGAAAGAGGGGGCAAGGGGGGAGGGGGAACACCCCTCAAAGAAGGGAGTGCGATGAGTGCCATGAGCAGCACCTACAGTGACTATGCTAGCCTCAGCTGCAAGGAGGTGCTTCTCGAGCAGATCGACAGTGAGGTCCGTGGGGTCCATGGCGAGAAAGAGGTCCCTGACATCGCTAAGAGAGTCAGGGAGGCGGATGACGATGAAGTAGAGAGTGATGTACATGGGGGGAGGGTTCACGTCTAGAAACTTGGTGGGAAGCGCGGGGCGGTAGCGAGTGTTGCTAGTGCGAAGGTAGGTGATGAGGTCGTGGATTATGGCAAAGGCGGACAGCTCGGGAAAAAGGTAGGGCAGTATAAGGCGGCCGAGAGCAGCAGTGGCAGGGGAGGAGTAACGAGCAACTACAGCGTCGTACAGGGCCTTAGCAATTTTGTGCTGGTCAAAGTGAGCGCGTTCGGCTAACGGTAAGTGGTTGCGAACGGCTAGGCGAGCAGCAGCGTCACGGGTAAGCCACTGTGAGCGAGTCGCACTGCCAACTGTGTCGGGAGGGGCGAGAGAGGCTCTAGACGTGAGGTCAAACAACAAAACGCCGTCTCTAGAATCGCTCAGTAGGTACAATTGTAAGTCATCGAGCCACGTATCGAACTGGATCGGACGGCCCTCATGATCGAATATGAGGACGCTGAGAGTAGCCATAGCAGGCAGAGCAGGGTGGCGCGCGAGCAGTAGGGCAGCCCGCAAGCAAAGGACGGCTCGACGGGCAGGGCGGCGTGCAAGTGCTAGGGAAGCGCGCATGGCAGGGCAGGGCGGCGTGCAAGTGCTAGGGAAGCGCGCATGGCAGGGCAGGGCAGCAGCCAGCAGGGCGGCATGCGGGCAGGGCAGGGCAGGGCGGCGGCCAGCAGGGCGGCGCGCGGGCAGGGCAGGGCAGGGCGGCGGCCAGCAGGGCAGCGTGTGGACAGGGCAGGGCGGTGCGGCAGCCAGCAGGGTGGCGCGCGGGCAGGGCAGGGCGGTGCGGCGGCCAGCAGGGCGGCGCGACGGGCAGGGGAGTGCGGCGCGCGATCAGCAGGGCGGCGCGACGGATAGGGCAGGGCGGCGCGGCGCTAGCAGGGCGGCACGACGGGCAGGGCAGAGCAGCGCGCGGCCAGCAGGGCGGCACGCGGGCAGCAGGGCGGCGCGCGGGCTCAAAAGGGCGGCAAGCGGGCAGGGCAGGGCGGCGCGCAGCGAGTAGGGCAGCGCGATGGTCAGGGCAGGGCAGGGCAGCGCGACTTGTGGGATAGGGTACTACCGGCAGCTAACGAATCGGTGGGCCCTACAAAAAACGGTCTTGGAACAGGACCTGCTCTGAAACCATGTCAAGAAACTGAACGAGGATAAATGCATTAAGAAGAAAGTTGATACAAGTACTAACCCTAATTGGGTTGTACCCCTTATGGGCCTACACTACAGCCCACACAACTTAAACATGATAAAAGTTTGACACCGCCATGGGCGAAATTAATATTGCGACACTGACGCAGGAGCAGCTCGACCGTCTCGTGCGCCAACTCCAAGATTCGGCGCTCGAAATTGTGACACTCATGGCGGAACGCGACTCCGGTCACTAGCAATCGACGGTGAATGCACCAGCACCAACACATGCACCTGCAAATGCACCTGCACAATCGGAGGAGCTGATCGTCATCTCATCGGGCACACCGACACAGAACGACAGCGTGGGACAACGCTCAGGCGTAGCCAGTGATGGCGCAGCTCACTCAATGCCTGGCGTGGAGAAGACCAGGGCCGCAACAGGCACACAAGGGCCTCGCGAAGTCCATCGACTCGTGGAGTTCGCCGCAACGAGTGGCAACAACGACATCATGGCACCGATGCCCCTCAAGCCGCAGCGCCCGCCCTACTTCGATCCTAGCCAACGTGGAGGTCCGACAGTTCAATCGTGGGTATTCACGATGAACGTTTTCTTCGACGCGAATTACGTCGAGTCGGACGAAGCAAAGATTCGATACGCTATTTCGCTACTGAGGGGCCCCACCATGGACTGGTGGCGAGTCATCGTGACGTCGCAACGCGCCTACAAGCCGCCGTCGCAAGAGTGAGGGCCCACGGGTCCAGACGTCACCTGGAGTTCTTTCTGCGAAACCGCCCAGTACAGCACATGGGATGCGTGGTGCGCAGGGCTTCGGGCGCGCTTTGAGCCAATTGCGGCTTCTATTCCAGCGCGTCATAGACTGCGTACTTGGCGACAACTCGGGTCGGTCCAAGACTACACAAGCGGTTTTCTCGCATTATGCGAGCAAGTCGGCTACATGCACGAAGCGAAGCGGGTTGATTGTTACGTCGAAGGGCTGAAGCCGGACATCTCGCACAAAATCATGCTACGCGGGCTCTCGAACTTCAACGAGATCCTTGCACTCACCAAAAAGATCGATATCCTACGCCGACCGAGACCGGGGTTCTACTATGGACAACGTTCTCGGGGACTGGCCGAGCACGCCACTGTACACGCCTTTGCAGCAAATGCAGCTGCCGCGCCATTTAAGGGGCGCTGCTTTGCTTGTACAAGGCCGGGCCATCGCAAGAGCGAATGCCCAGAGGAGCTGAGGCGCCGCGGAGCAGAGCAGGGGAGGGAGTGTCAGAGGCAGGGAAACGCCAGCAGTCAGTAGTGTTATAGTCACAATAGGCTTGAATGTGCCTAAAACGAAAGATAGAGTGCACAGACGGATTTCTGCACAGCGCCTTCAAACGTTGATAGCGTTGTGATCATAGCTGCAAATGACTTGATTCAAATTGGATCTCGAGCGTCTTTACGTCGCCTACAATAGGCAATTTAGATTGCACGATTTCATAAAGAATTGACGATACAGTGCTGGTTTGAACGAACGGTAGTATGGCAGCCACTATGGTCTTAGAACACAAATTAGGAAGAGTTACGAGTTGGGAATGACTCCCAGCTCCTACAAACCCCAAGAGCCGAGGTACAGTGATTTGGAACAGTGACACACTGTCCCCAACCACGAAGGGTCTCGAAACTACCCTCCACAAGGGCCTACACCAAGAGAAATGTTACACTACAAAAAGTAATGCAACTATTCTCACTATCTTAAAGTTTACCCTTTTGGAGAGCTTCGAAATCACTTGATTCTTGAAACCAAGGCTCTGGTTCTTCAAGATAAATTCTTCTTTGAGTTCTTGGAAGTCTGCTGCGCACACCTGCGACACGCCGAACGTTCCACACACGACAAAATAGAAAACCGCACACGACACGCAAACGACGACGTGACACGCGACTAGCGATAACTCGTATTGACTCGACACACACATTCAAAATCATGCCTCATCATTCACACAATATTGTAAGCATGAAATATATATTATTTCATGCCCTCATACCATTCCATGCACACACGCATGCACGCACACGGACAACAAGCCGAATGCAAACCGTAGGGTTGCACCAACAAACTCCCCCTCGGATTGTTGGCCTTAGGATCTTGCTCTCTCAGTTCAGAGCCATCCCAGCCAGCTTACAACACTTCCAATGCTGCTGCTCCACCAGCCTCTTGGTGATCATGTCAGCTGGCTGCCTTGTCGTCTTCACGTAGTGCAACTCAACCTCACCCGCGGCCACCATGCTCCTCATCCAATGCCACTTCACCCTCATGTGCTTTGTGAGGCCATGCAACACAGGGTTCTTAGCAAGAGCAATGGCACCTTGGCTGTCACAGTAGAGTGGTGTAGGTCCTTGCTGCTCCTCCCCCAATTCAGCCAACTAACGCCGCTGCCATACAATCTCTCGTACGGCACTGAAGAGTGCCATATACTCGGACTCCACGGAGCTCAATGCTTGATCCACCTGCTTCTTGCTCTCCCAAGCAGTTGGGCCTCCAACGACACAGCAAATGAACCCTCCAACACTTGTCATGTCCTCTGGTTCCGATGCATAAGAAGCATCCGAGAATGCGGTAAGGAACAAACGCCCGGGTTCAACACCATCCGCGCCCTTTTGGCGCCTTTGCGCCGCCGCCGAGTATTGCAGCCCAACGGTCGGTGTTTGGCCAAGATACTTGGCCACCCTCATTCCAGCTGCTACCTGCTCCTCATTAGGGCATTGAACAACCCTAGCCAACTGTCCGGTAGCAAACGCGACATCCGGTCGGGTGTTTACCGCCGCGTACATGAGGCTGCCCACCAACGAGTGAAAATGGCGCCTCTCCTCTTCACCAACGCTCTCCTCCTCTGGTCCCTTCACACACTTGAAGCCAGAGGGAAAGGGTGTAGCCACATGGCCTTCATTCTGCCCAAATTTGGCAGCCAATGCCTCTAGGTACTTCCGTTGATGCACCCGCATGCACCGCTTCTCCACCTCTCGTTCGATGTGAAGCCCGAGGTAGAAGCTCACGTCACCAAGGGCCTTGCACTTGAACTTGTCTTGAAGCTTCAGAATCACCTCCTTCACAAGGTCAGAGGAGGGAGAGAAAATGAGGATGTCAACCACCATGAAACTCCTCTGCTCCCCCTCACCAAGCATGAACAAGGAATGATCGGCGGATGAGGGAGTGAAACCGATCTCCTCCAAGACTTCATGCAGCTTCAAGTACCACTGCCTAGGGGCTTGCTTGAGCCCATAGAGGGCCTTCTTCAGCTTCCACACTCTCCCACTACCATCATCAAACCCCTCTGGCTGCGCCATGAAAATCTCTTCTTCGAGAATGCCGTTGAGGAACGCGGTTGTCACGTCCATTTGTTTCACCACCCATCCTTTGATGGCAGCACCCGCGAATAGGGTTCTCAGCGTCGTCGGCTTCACCACAGGAGCAAACAACTCCTTATAGTCCACCTTCTCCTTCTGCTGGTACCCCTTGGCCACAAGCCTAGACTTGTAGCGCTCGATCTTGCCGTCGGCGTCGGACTTGATCTTGAAGAGCCACTTGGACGTAATCGCCTTACGCCCCTCCGGTAGCTCCACCAATTCCCACGTGCCGTTCTCCTCAATGCTCTTCAGCTCACTCTCCATTGCCTTCTTCCACTCCTCAGCATCACTACTCTCCAAGGCCTCCTTGAGAGTTGCTGGTTCCCCCAGCATCTCCACCGGAGAGAAGAACGTGTAGGCACACTCCTCGTAGTCACTCTCCTCGTCATCTCCAACCATAAGTGCCCCTCCGGCCAGAGCTGACTTGGCTGGCTTTCCCAATGCATCATAGGTCAGCCTATTAGGGGCTTGGATTCTCCTCTTGCCCCTTCCTTCCTCCTCAGCTGCAGGGACATGAAGGCCTTGGCGTTGCTGCGGGATGACTCGGATCCGTGGAGCACTCGTAGTGCGAGAAGGAAGTGTCGGTGCACGCTCGCTCACTTGCTGCACCTCCTCCTCTTCTTCTTCTGCATCCTTGGCCTCCTCTCCCCCATTCACAAGGGAAGATTGCCATGTGGTGGTGCTGCCGCTGCTCAGCTCCAAGGGCAGCTCCACATGCTCCAAACCGGAACTCTTCACCTCCCCAAACCGCATGCCTATCTTCGCCTCATTCTCCTCCTTCCAATCCTTGTACATTAGATTCTCCATGAATTTGCAGTCCCTGCTCACCAATAATTTCTTGGTGAATGGGTCCCAAAGAAGCCACCCCTTGCTGTTTTGAGCCATGCCCAAGTGCACAGCCCATATCGCCTTGGCACCGAGCTTGTTGTGCCGAAGATGCTTAGGCACGAGTGCCATGCACATGCACCCGAACACCCGAAGCATATCCACCTTTGGCTTCCTTCCAATCCACTCCACATAGGGCACCCATTTGTCTGCTCTCACATAAGTCAAAGCTCTGTTCTTGGCCACACACGCACTCCGCACCGCATCAGGCCAGAAATAGACGGGTAGCCCGGCCTCAATGAGCAACCCGCGTGCTGTCTCCGTGATTGTCCGGTTCGCTCGCTCGGCGATGCGGTAATTGCAGGGAGGTATGGCATGGTAAGGGAGTGCCTTATGCCATTCTTCTTCAGCCACAATGAGAACTCCTTGCTCAGGAACTCTCCCCCTCGATCGGTGCGAATTGCCTTCACTAGCCGGTCTTGTTGCCGCTCCACCATCGGCAACCAATCGGTCTTCACCGTTTCAGCCACGTCGCTCTTCTTGGACAGCACGTACACCCAAGTCATGCGAGTGTAGACGTCCACAATGGTGAGAAAATACTCAGCTCTAGCAGCTCCAAGCTTCAGGGGGCCCACCACGTCCATCACCACCTCATCAAGTGGTGCCTTAGCCGTTGCCTCCGAACATTCTGCAGAAGCAGATCATGCCAGCGAGGGAGCTGAACGGCGTCAGGAAACTGGGCACGCCAGGCGTCAGTCAGGCGACCGAAGCAGCGCTGCGTAGTGTGTGGGAGTCCACACACCTCCCCACTACGAGTGCCGGAGCAAAGGACATAAGCGCAGGGACCAGCACCCCCAGACCTCCCACGCCCAGCGTACCACTCACGAAGGTGCTGGACCGACGGAGTCTCACGGGAGCGCGGCTGCTGCTGGCGCTGGCTACCACCAACGCCTCCACGCTGCGCGGCTGCTCCTCGACCAGCACCACCACCGCCGCCACCTCCACCACCGCTGCTGCTGCCTCCTCCACCTCCGCCGCTGCCTCCACCACCTCCTCCGCCGCCACTGAAGCCCCCACTCCCGGTACCACCCCCACCTCCAGCGCCACCCCCTCCGCCTCCACCACCTCCTCCACCACCCCCCCCGCCGCCCCCTCCACCACCCTTGCTCCCCTTGCCCCTGCTGTTGCGGCGTCTCCCACTAGGGGCAGAGGCAGCTCCAACCTCCTCAGTGCCCACGAGGTCGACAGCAGCAGCAGAAGCAACAGAGGGGAGAAGGGGGACAGGGGAGCACCCCTCAAAGAAAGGGGTGCGACGGTCGCCGCGAGAAGCACCTACAGCTAAGATACTCTTCTCAGCTGCAGTAAGGCGCTCCTCTAGCAGGTCGACAGTCAGCTCGGTGGGGCAAAGGGAGAGAAAGTGGTCCCTGGCTGAAGAAAGTGAGTCAGGGAGGCGGCTGACTACATGGGGGGGGGGTTCTTGGCACAGAACTCAGTGGGAAGGGCAGCTCGGTAGCGGGCGTCACTAGTGCGAAGGTGAGCAACTAGGTCAGCGACTGTGGCAAAGGCAGCAAGGTCAGGGAAAAGGTACGGCAGCATGAGGTGGCTGAGGGCAGCAGTGGCAGGGGAGGAGTAGCGTGCAACTACAGCGTCGTACAAAGACTGAGCAGTCTTGTACTGGCCAAAATGTGCGCGCTCAGCGGGCGGCAGGTGACTACGAACAGCAAGACGAGCAACAGCGTCACGAGTGGTCCACTGCGAGCGAACCGTACTGTCAGCAGTGGCAGTAGGAGCAGTAGAAACACCGGACGTGTGATAAAAAAGGGACACCCCATCCCTAGAATAACACTGAAGAAAGAGCTGGAGGTCGTCAACCCACACGTCAAAGTCAACTGCACGTCCCTCAGTGTCAAAGGTGTTATAGTCACAATAGGCTTGAATGTGCCTAAAACGAAAGATAGAGAGCACAGACGGATTTCTGCACAGCGGCTTCAAACGTTGATAGCGTTCTGCTCACAGCTGCAAATGACTTGATTCAAATTGGATCTGGAGCGTCTTCACGTCGTCTACAATTAGCAATTTAGATTGCACGATTTGATAAAGAATTGACGACACAGCGTCGGTTTGAACGAATGGTACTATGGCAGCATATGAAGCCTCCCACACTTTTCATGTCCTCTGGTTCTGATGCATATGAAGCATCCGAGTAGGCGGTGAGGAACAAACGCCCGGGTTCAACACCATCCGCGCCCTTTTGGCGCCTTTGTGCCGCCGCCGAGTATTGCAGCCCAACGGTCGGTGTTTGGCCAAGATACCTGGCCACCCTCATTCCAGCTGCTACCTGCTCCTCATTAGGGCATTGCACAACCCTAGCCAGCTGCCCGGTAGCAAACGAGACGTCCGGTCGGGTGTTTACCGCCGCATACATGAGGCTGCCCACCAACGAGTAAAATCGGCGCCTCTCCTCTTCATCAACGCTCTCCTCCTCTGGTCCCTTCACACACTTGAACCCAGAGGGAAAGGGTGTAGCCACATGGCCTTCACTCTGCCCAAAATTGGCAGCCAATGCCTCCAGGTACTTTCGTTGATGCACCCGCATGCACCGCTTCTCCACATCTCGTTCGATGTGGAGCCCAAGGTAGAAGCTCACGTCACCAAGGGCCTTGCACTTGAACTTGTCTTGAAGCTTCAGCATCACCTCCTTCACAAGGTCAGAAGAGGGTGAGAAAATGAGGATGTCATCCACATAAACCACCATGAAACTCCTCTGCTCCCCCTCGCCAAGCATGAACAAGGAGTGATCGGCCGTTGAGGGAGTGAAGCCGATCCCCTCCAACACTTCGCGCAGCTTCATGTACCATTGCCTAGGGGCCTGCTTCAGCCCATAGAGGGCCTTCTTCAGCTTCCACACTCTGCCACTACCATCATCAAACCCCTCTGGCTGCGCCATAAAAATCTCCTCCTCAAGGATGCCGTTAAGGAATGCCGTTACGATGTCCATTTGCTTTACTACCCATCCTTTGATGGCGGCTCCCGCGAATAGGGTTCGCAGCGTCGTCGTGCTGCTGGTGCTGGAGCTGCTGGAGGTGCTGCTCGTGCTGGAGCTGCTGGAGGTGCTGGAGGTGCTGCTGGCGCTGGAGCTACTGGAGGTACTGCTGGAGCTTCTGGAGGTGCTGCTGGTGCTGGGTCTGCTGGAGGTGCTGCTGGGACTTCTGGAGGTGCTGCTGGTGCTAGTGCTGCTGGTGCTGGAGCTGCTGGAGGTGCTGCTGGTGCTGGAGCTGCTGGCGGTGCTTCTGGGACTGGAGACCCTGGGGCTGGGGGTACCGGTTCTGTCTCTGCTGTCTCTGGAGGCGCTGTGCGGCCGCGGCCGTACTACGTTCCGCTTCTTCAGCAGGTTCTTGGCTCCCCGCCTTCTCCTGGTCCTCCTCCTCCTTTCCTGAGTCCACCGCCTGTCCAGTCCCAGTCGCGGTTCCAGCCAGCCTCTCCTCTGCCTGGTCCTTCTCCTTACTCTGGACCGACTAGAGGTCTTACGGAGCGCCGTGAGCCTGAGTCTCGTCCTGTGTCGCCTGAGTCTTGTTCTGCGTCGCCAGTCCGTCCTGTTCGCGCTGTTCGTGTTTCGCGTCCGCGTCCTCCTCCTGTCCCTGGCACTCACTCTATGACTCTGCGTCCTTCCACTGCTCCACAGCGTGTCCCTCTGCCGTCTCCTCCTGCGTCCTCTCTTCCTGCCGGTCCGGGCCCTGCGTCTGACTCCCTACGTGCTGCTAGTCCTGCTGTCACGCGTTTTCTGGCCACTGCTGTCACTGACCCTTTGTTTGAATCCACTGCTGCGTCTGCTCTTGTTACTGAGCTTGTTGACTTTGCTGCAGCCTGTCGCCTAGACTACGCCACTAGTCTTGTTGCTGAGTCTGCGTCTGCGTCTGTCTGTCCTCCGTCCATCGGGGGTGAGTGGGCTCTTAGCACGGACGTTCTTGAGGACAGACAGGAGGAGTTTGAGTGCTTTGCCGCTTCTGTACCTCATCTCGTGTCCATGCTGATTGCCCCTGAGGGATACCCGGATGCACCAGACATCCCGACCCCGCGCTCTTACGCAGAGGCGATAGAGGGTCCCTACTCCTTTCAGTGGCAGGCAGCCATGGACGCCGAGCTTGTGGGCTGCCTCATGTACCTGATGACTTGCACACGACCTGACCTCGCATACCCTCTCAGCCTTCTGGCTCGCTACGTGGCTCCCGGCAGGCACCGAAAGGTGCACTGGGATGCTGCGAAGAGGGTGTTGCGATACTTGTGCAGTACGTCGGGCATGGGGCTCGTGCTTGGAGGGCGGGCTCGAGTTGTCCTCAGTGGTCACGCTGACGCCTCCTGGGTTGACGACTTGGCTACGCAGCGTTCGTCACAGGGTTACACCTTCAGTCTTGGTTCCGGCTCTGTCTCTTGGCGGTCTACCCGCTCTTCTTCTGTTCTCAGCTCCAGTTGTGAGGCTGAGATCTACGCTGGGGCCATGGTTGCACAGGAACTACGCTGGCTCACCTACCTGCTGACCGACTTGGGAGAGGCGCCTCGTTCTCCTCCAGTTCTGTACGTCGACAACAAGGCCATGCTGGCCTTGTGTCAGGAGCACAGACTGGAGCACAGAACAAAGCACATTGCTCTGCGCTACTTCCTTGCTAGAGAGTTGCAGCAGCGTGGCCAGCTTCGTCTTGCTTACGTGGCCTCGCATGCCAACACTGCTGATGTTTTCACCAAGGCACTTCAGCCTTGTGATCATCAACGTTTCTGTACTGTGTTAGGCCTTGTACCTATTGTGCCTCACTTGCTCACTTCTTGACTTTGCTTGTACTGTACTCTATATACTTATACCTGCATGCTTCCACTTGCTAGGTTGTGTTCACTGTATTGTTTGTTTTCCTTTATATAACTCTGCATGTGAACTGGCCTTGTGGCCCCTTGCTTGTGCTCGGACTGCGTGGTGACTTTGTGATCCACCCTGAGCTTGCTTTGCCTTTCTTGACTGGTCTTGTGACCTCTTGTTCTCCCCCACTTTGCCTATGGGGGTGTGTCAAACTTATATGCTATAGTCTGTTTAGGCTATAGTGGGGTAGTTCTTACAGGGTACAACACTTCTAGGTTTCCTATATGTACCCACGTGCTTTCTAGTTCAGTCATTCATTTGTTCTCATTCTAACAAGAAGCTGGACACGGTGAAAACGTCAGAATGTTATAGTGCTTACATTTGTGTAGGCTATAGTGGGGTAGCCCTTAAGGGGTACAACCCAATTAGGGTTAGTACTTGTACCCAACTCCTTCATAGTTCATTCATCCTCGTTCGTTATTCTGACATGGTTTGAGAGCAGGTCCTTCATCAGGACCGTTTTTTTTTTTGGCCCACCACAGGGCTGACCCATTAGCCGCCCCTAGCGACCCTCGTGACGCACCTGCTGCCCCGCGCACCGCCCTCGTGCGGCCTGCCAATCGACCATAGGCCTCGGCCCGTCGCCCCTAGGCCCCGGCCCATCACCCGTCGCCCGTCGCCTCTAGGCCCCGGCCCGTCGCTTGTCGCCCCTAGGCCCTGGCTCGTCGCCCGTCGCCCCTAGGCCCCGGCCCGTCGCCCCTAGCCCCAGCCCCTTGCCCGTCACCCCTAGGCCCCGGCCCGTCGCCCGTCGCCCTGCGCCCGTTGCCTCTCGGCCCCGGCCCCGGCCCCGGCCCGACGCCCGTAGCCCCTAGGTCCGTCGCCCGCCGTCTCGCGCCAGTCGCCCCTAGGCCCCGGCCCGCTCGTTGACCCCAGGCCCCGCGCCCCGCCCCTTGCGGCCCGGCCCTCGCCCCTACAGCTCGCGAGCCGCCCTTGCAGCCCCGCACGCCACCCATGGTGGCCCCCTAGCCGCCCCCTGCGACCCGCCGCCACCCCTAGGCCCTCGAGCCGCCTCTACTGCAGCCTGCTTGCCGCCCCTCTCTGCTGCCTGCCCTGTTCCCTGTGCTGCCCAGCTTTTGCCCACCCTGCGTGCTGCGCCACTATGGCGTCTCTCCGTGTTCTAGAGTTCGATCATGAGGGCCGCCTGATCCAGTTTGACACGTGGCTTGACGACCTGCAGCTGTACCTCCTGAGCGACTCTAGGGACAGCGTTTCGTTGTTTGACCACACGTCTGGTGCTGTTCGCGCCCCTCCCGCCACAGCTGACAGTGTGACTCACTCACAATGGCTTACTCGTGACGCTCCTGCTCGCTTAGCCATTTGCAACCACCTGCCGTTAGCCGAATGCGCTCTTTTCGGATAGCACAGGACAGAAAAGGCACTGTACGACGCTGTAGTCGCCCGTTACTCCTCGCCTGCCACTGCTGCTCTAGGCCGTCTTCTACTGCCCTACCTATTTCCCGAGTTGTCCGCCTTTGCCACAGTAGAGGACCTGGTTTCCCACCTTCGCACTAGCGACGCTCGCTATCGCGCTGCCGTCCCAGCCGAGTTCCTTGTCAGGAACCAGCTTCCGATGTTCATCACTCTCTACTTTATACTCACCCGCCTCCCTGAATCTCTTCGCTCTTCTCTTCCTTGGTGGCGGGAGTGGGGGTAGTGGGAGTGGTGGCAGGAGTGGGGGCTTTGGTGGAGGCGGTGGTGGCAGTGGTGGGGGTGGTGTTAGTGGCGGCAGTGGGAGTGGTGGCGGTCGGGCTAGAGCTACTCAGCGTGGAGGCTCTGGCGGTGGCCAGAGGCAGCAGCAGTAGTGTCGGAGCGAGACCCCGTCGCCCCAGCAGCTTCGTGAGTGGTTTTCTCAGCGTGGGGCGTTTGGGGGTAGTGGTAGCTGCCCTTATGTCATTCGCACAGGTGACTGTGCTGGTCAGACATGCGGGAAGCCTCACACTCAGTACCGCTGCTTCTCCCGCCTTGACGACGCGTGGTGGCAGAGTTTGGTGACGAGGCCGAGCGCCCCCGCTGGGCAGAGCTGCTTAGGTCCGGAGTTGCTATCTTTGACCTAGACTATAATGCTATTCTTGCTGTTATGTATGCCTTCTATGTAAGTGCTGAGGGTGACTGTTACCTGTGTGTGAAAGACCCAGGTATAGAGGCTGCTGCTCTAGGTGCTAGTGAGTCTGCTCTCCCTGGTTCTGCGCTTGTCTCAGGTGCTTCACGCTGTTTCTTTCGCGACAGCACCACCCTCACTCCTCTCTCTGCACCTGTACCAGTCGGACTGGCTGACCCCTCCAGGGGCCCAGACCTTGCCCGTTCGTCCACTATTCTCCGGCGGTTCCGTCTAGCCCACTGTCACGTCTTCACCTCCCCTTGTTCTCTACGAACTTGGTGAGTACCGCTGGTCTTCCCAGGTCTCTGCCTCCCCTCCCACCCTCGCCTGCCCCACCCTGCCTTCCTTGCGTCGAGGGGCGGTACCGCGCCGCTCCTCACTCCTCTTTTCCCCTGACGACTGCTCCCATGCAGACGCTCCAAATGGACGTGTGCGGCTCAGCCCACGTCAGTGGATAGGGTCGCGAGCGCTACTTTCTGCTGGTTGTTGACGACTACACGCGCTACACTACGGTCTTTCCCTTGCGCAGCAAGGGGGAGGTCCCTGATGTCTTGATCCCTTGGATCCATGCAGTCCGTCTCCAGCTCCGCGAGCGGTTCCGACAGGACCTTCCTGTCGTGCGTCTACACTCTGACAGAGGTGGTTAGTTCTCCTCCAACTTCTTGCGGGAATTTTGTCGTAGGGAGGGCATTCTCCAGTCGTTCACGCTTCCGGACTCCCCTCTGCAAAATGGGATTGCTGAGCGCCGCATTGGCTTAGTCATGGAGGTCGCTCGTACCTCCATGATCCATGTGGCTGCTCCCCATTTTCTGTGGCCGTTTGCGGTCCGGTACGCTGCGCATCAGCTCAACCTCTGGCCCCGTGTCTCCTTGCCGGAGACCTCGCCCACACTGCATTGGACGGGGAAGGTTGGCGATGCGTCGGTGTTCCGGGTCTGGGGTTCTTGGGCCTTTTTTCGCGATACGTCCGTGGACAAGCTCTCCGCCCGCGCTATTCCCTGCGTCTTCCTTGGCTTTTCCCCTGACGCGCCTGGCTAGTAGTTTTACCACCCCACCTCGCGCCGTGTCTTCCCCTCTCAGGACGTCACGTTTGATTAGTCGGTTCCCTTTTATCGTCTCGTCCCCTACCGCTCTGCCCCTCCCCCATCCCCGCTGCTCTTCCTTGCTCCAGGTCCCCCTCCGGTAGACCCCCTCCCCCCCCAGGGTCGAGCTCCCTCAGGTGTGTCTCACGTAGACCCTCTCCCTGAAACTGCGCCTGTTGAGGTAGCTGTCGGCTCAGGTGCTGCTCGAGGTGCTGCGTCTGGGCGTGCTGAGCCTGTTGAGGTAGCTGGAGGTGCTGGAGGCACTATGCGGCCGTGACCGTACTTCGTTCCCCTGCTTCAGCAGGTATTTGGTGTCCCGTCTTCTACTGCCCTTACTCCTCCCTTACTGTGTCCACCGCCTGACCTGTCGCAGCCGCCGTTACAGCCAGCCTCCCCACTGCCTGCTCCTTCTCCTTACACTGAGCAGACCGGCGGTCTTAGAGAGTGTCGTGAGCCTGCGTCTTGTCCTGCCTCCCTTGTTCGAACTGGTCGTCGCGTTCCTCGTCCGCGCCCCCCTCCTGTCCCCGGCACGCACGCTATGGCACTTTGTCCTTCCTCTGTTCCACTGCGTGTTCCTCTGCCGCCACCTCCCGAGTCCTCTCTTCCTGCCGTCCCTGACCCTGAGTCTGACCGCGCTTGTGCTGCCAGTCCCACTGTCTCTCGTCTCCTCGCCATTGTTGTCACTGACCCTTCGTTTGAGTCCACTGCTACGTCTGCCCTTGTTGCTGAGCTTGTTGACTTTGCTGCTGCCTGTCGTCTAGACTACCCCACTACTCTTGTTGCTGAGTCTGAGTCGGCCAGTCCTCTGTCCGTCGTGGGTGAGTGTGCTCTTGGCACGGACGTCCTTGAGGACAGGCAGGAGGACTTTGAGAGTCTTGCAGCTGCTGTACTTCGTTTCGCTTCCATGCTGCGTTCCCCTGAGGGAGATCCGGATGCACCAGACATCCCGACCCCGCGCTCTTACGTAGAGGCAATTACGGGTCCCTACTCCTCTTAGTGGCAGGCAGCCATGGATGCCGAGATGGCATCCTGGAAGTCCACAGGCACCTACGTCGACACAGTTCCCCCGTCTCGGGCGAACATAGTCGATGGCATGTGGATTTTCAGGGTGAAGCGACCGCCGGGTTCTCCGCGTGCCTTCAAGGCGCGTTACGGTGCTAGAGGCTTCAGTCAGCAACATGGGGTCGACTACTTCCAGACCTTCTCCCCCACCCCGAAGATGACCACTCTTCGGGTGTTGGTGCACGTCGCTGCTCAGCTTTACTACGAGCTGCACTCTCTAGACTTCAGTACAGCTTTCTTGCAGGGCAGCCTGCACAAGGAGATCTGGCTGCGCTGCCCACCTGGCTTCACTGGGTCGTTTTCTGCAGGTACCCAGTGGAGCCTCCGGTGGCCACTCTACGGTCTCCGCTAGGCGTCTTTCAAGTGGCACGACACACTGAGGACTACACTTGCGGCTCTGGGGTTTACTCCTTTTACTTCTTACCCGTCGCTGTTTCTATGCACCGACTCGTCACTGCATGTTCGTTATTCTGACAGATTTGCGTGTTCGCTTGCTGGCGGGCTTGTGGGTCGCGTACGATCTGGAGCGTGCAATGGCGGAGCAGTAGCTTCTCCCACCATTCCTGCCACGCCCGCCATTCCCGCCACTCCTTCACATCAGCTGCGAAGTCGACGAACGGGTGGGAGGTGACGGAAAAGGACGGGACAAAATGCGGGCTGGCGCTAATGCTCAAGTAAAGGCCGCCACCCCTTTCCCCTTCTCCTTTCCCCCCCCCCCACTGCGATCGTCGATGTTTCCACGCCAGGGAGCCGTGACGAGGCAGCGTGACGGGGAAGGGCGACGGGGAACGCAGTGGGGGGTCGAGGGGCCGACGGGGGGGAAGAGCGGCGGCGCGAAACAGCGGAGCGACGAGCGCTGTCACTCCCGTTGCAACCGTTGCGTCTGTCACCACTACTGTGACGGTTTTTGCTACGGGCGAGCGACGGGGAAGTATGGACGGAGCTGCGATTTGCTGCTTGACGGGACGCGCCATCGCGAAAGCTAACGGTGGGCCCTTAGTCAATTAGGTCGGGAACGATCTAGCTCAATACCATGTTACGAGACTAAACTTAGGAACCGGGTTTAGCTAGGGCCTGGGCTTAGGAGCCTAGGCCACGAGTGTCGAGTGGTTTGTGCCAAGGAGAAATGTCGAGAATGTGTGTTTTTCACTATAGCACACAAGGTACATGTAGCAAACTAGCAGGGGTGCACCACCAACAGAATGTATAACAAACTACAGCTACAGCTATAGGCACTTATAGATAGATATATATAGTATATCACGACACGTAGCGCACCCCATTTCCTGAAGTTACCGTTACCACTCTAGATCGCTATATATTCTTCGGGCATGCCTTCGCTCATTGTATTGTTTTTGCTTCAATAGTGCAATTCTCTCTTGCTCGCTTAATTGCACTCGTAACAGTTGGTATTCAGAGCCTATGATCTCCTCTCGGACCGCACCCACACCTTTACTTCCCCATTATCTCAATTTTGGGGGGGGGGGGGGTCGGTAGACGTCTCTCAGCGAACAAGCACCGCCGCTCGAAGTGCTCTCCCATAAGCACGCACGGCCACAACAGAGGCTCTCGCTGAGCTTGCCCGACACCCCCGCTTGTCAAGAACATGAACGAGGATAAATGCATTGAGAAGAAAGTTCATTCAAGTAATAACACTAATTGGGTTGTACCCCTTATGGGCTACCCCACTACAGCCTACACAACTTAAACATTATAATAGTTTGACACACCCCCATAGCCAAGTGGGGAAGAACAAGTGGTCACAAGACCAGTCAAGAAAAGCAAAGCAAGCTCAAGGTGGATCACAAGCAAATGGCCACAAGGCCAGTTCACATGCACAGTTATATAAATGAGAACAAGTAGTACAGTGATCACAACCTAGCAAGTGTAAGCATGCAGGTATATATATAGAGATCACAGTACAAGCAAAGTCACGCAATTAGCAAGTGAGACGAAGCAGGCAGAAGGCCTAAAGCAGTACAGAAACGCTGATGATCACCAGACTGAAGTGCCTTGGTGAATATATCAGCAGTGCTGTCCCGAGTGGCCACGTAAGCAAGACGAAGCTGACCACGCTGCTGCAACTCTCAAGCAAGGAATGCAGAGCAATGTGCTTCTTCATGTGCTCCATTATGTGCTCCTGAGACAAGGCAATCATGGCCTTGTTGTCTACGTACAGAACTGGAGGAGAACGAGACCGCTCTCCCAAGTAAGTCAGCAGGTAGGTGAGCCAGCATAACTCCTGTGCAGCCATGGCCCCTGCGTAGATCTCAGCCTCACAACTAGAACTGAGAACAGAAGACGAGCGGGTAGACCACCAAGAAACAGAGCCGGAGCCAAGGCTGAAGGTGTAACCCTGTGACGACCGCTGCGTAGCCAAGTTGTCAACCCAAGAAGCGTCTGCGTGTCCAGTGAGGATAAATGGACCCTGTCCTCCAAGGACGAGCCCCATGCCCGATGTACTGCACAAGTAGCGCAACACCCTCTTAGCGGCCTCCCAGTGCTCTGGTCGATGTCTCTCGGGCGCAACGTAGCGTGCCAAGATGCTAAGAGGGTAGGCAAGGTCAGGTCGAGTGCAGGTCATCAAGTACATGAGGCAGCCCACAAGCTCTGGATATGAGCCACTTGGCTCTACCGACTCGTCTGAAGGTGGAGCTGAGAGTGAGTGACCAGTAGGCAGAGGAGTGGACTTTGACGAGGAGAACCGGAAGCCGAAGCGCTAAAGGACCTGGTGCACCATGTTTGAATGAGTCAGGGTGATGGTGTGCCGTGCTCTGTCCAGGGTGATTTGCAAGCCAAGATAGCTGCGCAGCTCACCCAGGTCTGTGCAGCTGTGTCTCTTCTACAGCTCCGACTTCACAAGGGCCAGTGCCTCAGTGTCAGCAGTGGCAAAAACCAAGTCGTCGACGTACACAGGATGTAGAACGGCGGCAACGAAGTGTCGGTGCGCAGAAACAGCGATGGGTCGGCTGTGGAAGGAGCAAACCCAAGAGCCGCAAGTGTCGTCCTCAGTGTGTCGTGCCACTCACGAGGCGCCTGGCGGAGACCGTAGACTGGACGCCGAAGGCTTCATTGGGTACCTGCAGGAAACGACCCAATGAAGCCAGGTGGGCGGCGCAGCCAGATCTCCTAGTGCAGGCTGCCCTGCAAGAAAGCTATGCTGAAGTCAAGAGAGTGAAGCTCGTAGTCACGCTGAGCGACAACGTGCAGCAGCACCCGAAGAGTGGTCATCTTCGGGGTAGGGGAGAAGGTCTGGAAGAAGTCAACTCCCTGTCGCTGACTGAAGCCTCGTGCAACGTAACGAGCCTTGAAGACAGGCGGAGAACCCGGCGGCCGCTTCACCCTGAAAATCCACATGCCATCGACTATGTTCGCCCGAGGAGGGGGAACTGGGTCGACGTAAGTGCCTGTGGACTTCCAGGATGCAATCTCTGTGTCCATGGCTACCTCCCACTGAGAAGAGTAGGGACCCGTAATCGCCTCTGCATAAGAGCGTGGGGTCGGGATGTCTGGTGCATCCGGGTCTACCTTAAGTGCATGCGGCATGGCCTCGAGATGAGGTACAGCAGCTGCAAGACACTCAAAGTCCTCCTGCCTATCCTCAAGGACGTCCGTGCCAAGAGCACACTCACCCCTGACGGACGGAGGACAGTCAGAATCAGACTCAGCAACAAGACTAGCGGCGTAGTCGAGACGACTCGCAGCAGCAAAGTCAACAAGCTCAGCAACTAGGGCAGACGCAGCAGTGGACTCAAACGAAGGGTCGGTGACAACACTGGCTAGGAGACGTGTGACACTAGGGCTGGCAGCACGAACCAAGTCGGACTCAGGGTCCGGAACGTCAAAAAGAGAGGACGCCGGAAGAGACGGCAGGGGAAATCGTAGTGGAACAGAGGAAGAATGAAGTGCCATACCATGAGTGCCGGGGACAGGAGGAGGATGCTGACAAGGAACACGTTGACCAGTGCGAACAGTGCAACCAGGCGAGGCACGACGAGACTCAGGTGCACGACGCTCTGTAAGAGAGTCTGTGTGCTCAGTGTAAGGAGAAGGAGCAGGTAGTGGGGAGTCTGGCTGTAACTGTGGCTGCGACTGGTCTGGCGGTGGACACAGTAGAGGTGGAGTAAGGCCAGTAGAAGACGGGAGACTAAGAAACGGGCGAAGCAGTGGAACGAAAAACGGTCGCGGCCGTACAGTGCCTCCAGCACCAGTACCGACAGCTCCAGCACCCCTAGGGCCAGCACCTCCAGCTCCAGGGTCTCTATCTACAGGGTCTCCAGCTCCAGCGCCTGCAGCACCACCAGCTCCAGCAGCTCCAGTACCTCCAGTACGAGCACCTCCGGGACCAGCGGCTCCAGCACCTCTGGCACCTCTAGCACCTCGAGTACAAGCAGCACCACCAGCACCGGCAGCTTCAGTACCTCCAGACCGAGCACCTCCAGGACCAGCAGCTCCAGCACCTCCGGTACCTCCAGCTCCAGCGCCTGCAGCTCCAGGGTCTCTAGCTCCAGCGCCTGCAGTACCATCAGCTCCAGCAGCTCCAGTACCTCCAGCACGAGCACCTCAGGGACCAGCAGCTCTAGCACCTCCAGAACCAGCAGCTCCTGTGCCTGCAGCTCCAGTGCCTCCAGCGGCAGCCCCCCCAGCTCTAGCAGTGCCACTCCAAGGTGGGTGTGCCGAGCAAACCACTCGCGCAGCTGCGGTGGAGAGAGAGGCTCCCGCCGAGACGAGGCACCCGTAGGACCTCCACCAGACACCCACCCCTAGGCTCAGCACCCCCAGACTCTGAACCCCTAGGCGCCGCACCCTCAGGCTCAGCACCCCCAGGCTCCGCAACCCCAGGTTCAGCACCCCAAGGCTCCGCATGCTCAGGCTCAGCACCCCCAGGCTCCGCACCCTTAGACTCAGCAACCCTAGGCTCAGCACCCCAAGGCTCCGCACGCTCAGGCTCAGATGCAGCACCCCTAGCAGCACCTCTAGCAGCACCACCCCCAGTAGCACCAGACTTGACAGCGACCTCGACAGGCTCAGCCAAGGGGAGTGGGTCTACCTGACACACACCTGAGGAAGCAGGACCCTGAGGGGGGAGGGGGTCTACCGAAGGGGGACCTGGTGCAAGGAAGAGCGGCGGGGGGGGGTGAGGGGTAGTGCGGTAGGGGAAGAGATAGTAAAAGGGAACCCACTCGTCAAACGTGACGTCTTGAGAGGGCAGGATACGGTGCGTGGTGGGGTGGTAAAACTGCCAGCCAGGCGCGTCAGGGGGAAAGCCAAGGAAGACACTGGGAATGGCGCGAGAGGAGAGCTTGTCCGCGGAAGTATCGCGGACAAAGGTACGAGAGCCCTAGACTCGGAACACAGACGCATCGCCAACCTCCCCAGTCGAACGCAGTGTAGGCGAGGTGTCCAGCAAGGAGACACGGGGCCAGAGGTTGAGCTGATGCGCAGCATACCGGACTGCAAACGGCTACAGAAAATGGGGAGTATCTGCATGGATGATGGAGGTACGAGTGACCTCCATGACTAAGCCAATGCGGAACTCAGCAACCCCATTATATTGCGGAGATGCCGGAAGCGTGAAGGACTGGCAAATGCCCTCCCCATGACAAAAGTCCCGCAAGAGGTCGGAGACGAACTCACCACCTCTGTCAGAGTGCAGACGCAGGACAGGAAGGTCGTCGCGAACCGCTCGCGGAGCGGGAGACGGACAGCGCGGATCCAAGGGATCAAAACATCAGGGACCTCCACCTTGCTGCGCAAGGGGAAGACCATGGTGTAACGCGACTAGTCGTCAACAACCAGAAGAAAGTATCGCTCGCGGCCTTGTCCACGGATGCGGGCTGGGCCCCACACGTCCATGTGGAGAGTCTGCAGGGGAGCAGTCGTTGGGGGAAACGAGGAGTGAGGAGCGGCGCGCTGCCGCCCCTTGACACAGGGAAGGCAGGGAGGGGCAGGCGAGGGTGAGAGGGGAGGCAGAGACCTGGGAAGACCAGAGACAAGGAGGCGGGAGTGCATGCCACGGAGGCGTGGCATGGAGGGGTGACCAAGGCGGTGTTGCCAAAGGAGAGTCTGGTGTGACAGGAGGCGACACGAGCAGGGGGCTGCTACCGGACCTGACGCGGACGCCTGACCAGACGCAGCTACATGAGAACGCTCAGTAGTCAGTGTGTACAGACTCGACCCAGGCTCACGGGTGAACGTGGCCAGGTGACAGTCCGTCCGTGTACACGTGCAGATCGACACACGCTGACCCCCAGGAGTGGTGGTAGTGACCATCGCATCATGGAGGGCAGCGGTACTCACCAAGTTCGTAGAGAACGAGGGGAGGTGAAGACCTGAGAGTGAGCTAGACGGAACCGCCAGACACGGGAGAACAGTGGAGGAACGGGCAAGAACTCGGCCCCTTGAGGTGTCAGCCAGTCCGACTGCAATAGGTGCAGGGAGTGGTGTGACTGTGGTAGTGTCACGAAAGAAACAGCAGGAAGCACTTGAGTCAAGCGTGAAGGTGTGCAAGGCCTCAGCAGGTGCAGTACCAGGGAGATCAGACTTACTAGCACCTGGAGCAGCAGCCTCTATACCTGGGTCGGGCGGCACACACAGGTAACAATCACCCTCAGCACTAACAGTCAAAGCATACATGGCAGCAAGGATAGCGTCATAGTCAAGAGCAAAGATATTCACACCCTGCCTAAGTAGTTCTAGCCAGCGGGGGAGCTCAGTTGCGTCAGGAAACTCTGCACGCCAGGCGTCGTCAAGACGGGAGAAGCAGCGGGACTGTGTGTGACCAACTTGTCAAAGTAACGAACGAGAATGGATGAACTAGCAAAGAGTTGGGTACAAGTACTAACCCTAATTGGGTTGTACCCCTTATGGGCTACCCCACTACAGCCTACACAAATGTATAAGCTATAATGTTCTGACACACCCCCATAGGCAAACTGGGGGAGAACAAGTGGTCACAAGACCAGTCAAGAAAAGCAAAGCAAGCTCAGGGTGGATCACAAAGTCACCACACAGTCTGAGCACAAGCTAAGGGCCACAAGGCCAGTTCACATGCAGAGTTATATAAAGAGAACAAACAATACAGTGATCATACCTTAGCAAGTGCAAGCATGCAGGTATATATATAGATCACAGTACAAGCAGAGTCAAGTAGTAAGCAAGTAAGGCAAAGTAGGCACAAGGCCTAACACAGTAACAAAGCACTGATGATCACCAGGCGGAAGTGCCTTGGTGAAGACATCAGCAGTGCTGGCCCGAGCGGCCACGTACGCAAGACAAAGCTGGCCACGCTGCTGCAACTCTCGAGCAAGGAAGTATCGCAGAGCGATGTGCTTCGATCTGTGCTCCAGTCTGTGCTCCTGACACACGGCAATCATGGCCTTGTTATCTACGTACAGAACTGGAGGTGAACGAGGCTGCTCTCCCAAGTCGGTCAGCAGGTAGGTGAGCCAGCGTAGCTCCTGAGCAGCCATAGCCCCGGCGTAGATCTCAGCCTCACAACTAGAGCTGAGAACCGAAGACGAGCGGGTAGACCGCCAAGATACAGAGCCGGAACCAAGGCTGAAGGTGTAACCCTGTGACGACCGCTGCGTAGCTGAGTCGTCAACCCAGGAGGCGTCTGCGTGACCGGTGAGAACAACTGGACCCCGTCCTCCAAGCACGAGCCCCATGCCCGACATACTGCACAGGTAACGCAGTACCCTCTTCGCAGCATCCCAGTGCACCTTTCGGTGCCTGCCGGGAGCCACGTAGCAAGCCAGAAGGCTTAGAGGGTACGCGAGGTCAGGTCGTGTGCACGTCATCAGGTACATGAGGCAACCCACAAGCCTTGGGTACGGACCACTCGGCTCTACGGACTCATCCAAAGGTGGAGCTGAGAGCGAGTGGCTGGTAGACAGAGGAGTGGGCTGTGGCGAGGAGAACTGGAAGCCGAAGTGCTGAAGGACCTGGTGCACCATGTGTGACTGAGTCAGTGTGATGGTGCGCCATGCTCTGTCCCGGGTGATTTGCAGGCCAAGATAGCTGCGCAGTTCACCCAGGTTAGTGCAGGTGTGTCTCTTCTGAAGCTCGGACTTCACAAGGGTCAGTGCCTCAGTGTCAGCAGTGGCAAAGACGAGGTCGTCGACGTACACAAGGACGTAGAACGGCGGCAGCGACGTGTCGGTGCGTAGAAACAGCGACGGGTCCGCAGTAGCAGGAGCAAACCTAAGTGCCGCAAGTGTAGTCCTCAGTGTGTCGTGCCACTCGCGAGGCGCCAGGCGGAGACCGTAGACTGGCCGGCGGAGGCTCCACTGGGTACCTGCAGGAAACGTCCCAGTGAAACCAGGTGGTCGGCGCAGCCAGATCTCCTCGTGCAGGCTGCCCTGCAGGAAAGCTGTGCTGAAGTCCAGAGAGTGCAACTCGTAGTCACGCTGAGCAGCGACGTGCAGCAACACCCGAAGAGTAGTCATCTTCGGGGTGGGGCAGAAGGTCTGGAAGTAGTGAACTCCCTGTCGCTGACTGAAGCCTCGAGCAACGTAACGCGCCTTGAAGGCAGGCGGAGAACCCGGCGGCCGCTTCACCCTGAAAATCCACATGCCATCGACTATGTTCGCCCGAGACGGGGGAACTTCATCGATGTAGGTTCCTGTGGACTTTCAGGATGCCATCTTGGCATCCATAGCTGCCTGCCACTGAGAGGAGTAAGGACCCGTAATCGCCTCTGCGTAAGAGCGCGGGGTCGGGATGTCTCGAGCATCCGCGTCTCCCTCAGGGGCAAGCAGCATGGAAGTGAAACGAGGTACAGCAGCAGCAAGACACTCAAATTCCTCTTGCCTGTCCTGAAGAACGTCCGTGCCAAGAGCACACTCACCCCCGACGGACGGAGGACTGGCAGACACAGACTCAGCAATTAGAGCAGTGGTGTAGTCGAGACGGGAGGCAGTAGCAAAGTCAAGCAGCTCAGCAAGGAGAGCAGACGCAGCAGCAGACTCAAAGGAAGGGTCAGTGACAGCAGTGGCGAGGAGACGAGAGACAGTGGGACTGGCAGCACAAGCTCGGTCAGACGAAGGGTCAGGGACCTCAGGAAGAGAGGACTCAGGAGGAGCAGGCAGAGGAACACGCAGTGGAACAGAGGAAGGACGGATTGCCATAGCGTGTGTGCCGGGGACAGGAGGAGGACGCGAACGAGGAGCGCGACGAGCAGTGCGAACAGGCGAGACAGGACGAGACGCAGGCTCGCGACACTCTGTAAAACCGCCGCACTACTCTGTGTAAGGAGAGGGAGCAGGCAGTGGGGAGGCTGGCTGTAACGGCGGCTGCGACTGGTCAGGCGGTGGACATTGGAAGGGAGGAGGAAGACCTGTAGAAGACGGGACACCAAGAACCTGCTAAAGCAGGGGAACGAAGTACGGTCGCGGCCGCACAGTGCCTCCAGCACCTCCAGCTCCAGGGTCAACAGCTCCAGCTCGTGCAGCTCCAACACCCCCGGCGCCAGTGCCTCCAACTCCAGCTCCAGTAGCTCCAGCGCCTCCTGCGCCAGGGCCTCCTACTCCAGCACCTCCAGCTCCAGCGCCTCCAGGCTCCGTAGGGTCTCCTGCTTCAGCGCACCCAACACCACTAGTCCCCGCAGCTCCAGCACCACTGGTACGAGCACCTCCAGGACCAGTAGTCGCAGTACCTCCAGTACCGCCAGCTCCAGCAGTAACAGCAGCACCTCCAGCGCCAGTGTCACCAGCGCCTCTAGCTCCGGGAGCTCCACTCCGACGGTGAGCTCGCCAAACAAGCCACTAACGCAGCTGCTGTGAGGACAGACGCGGCGACGCACCAGCAGGAGCTCCAGACGAAGCAGCACCCCGAGGCGCAGCACCCCCAGACTCCACACCCTCCCACTCAGCACCCCTAGGCTCAACACCCTCAGGCTAAGAACCCCTAGACCCAGCACCCTCAGACCCGGCACCCCCCAGCTCCGCACCCCCAGACGCAGCACCTGGAGCAGCACCTGAGCCGACAGCTACCTGAACAAGCACAGTACCAGGGAGAGGGTCTACCTGAGACACACCCGAGGGAGCAGGACCCTGAGGCGAGAGGGGGTCTACCGGAGGAGGTCCGGGAGCAAGGAAGAGCGGCGGGGGCGGGGGAGGGGCAGAGCAGTAGGGGAAGAGACGGTAGAAGGGAACCGACTGGTCAAACGTGACGTCCTGAGACGAGAGGACACGGCGTGAGGTGGGGTGGTAAAACTGCCAGCCAGGCGCGTCAGGGACAAAGCCAAGGAAGACGCAAGGAATGGCGCGGGCGGAGAGCTTGTCCGCGGACGTATCGCGAACAAAGGCACGAGAACCCCAGACCCGGAACACCGACGCATCGCCAACCTTCCCCGTCCAGCGCAGTGTGGGCGAGGTCTCCAGAAAGGAGAGACGGGGCCAGAGGTTGAGCTGATGCGCAGCGTACCGGACCGCAAACGGCCACAGAAAATGGGGAGAGGCCGCATGGATCATGGAGGTACGAGCCACCTCCATGACTAAGCCAATGCGGCACTCAGCAATCCCATTTTGCTGAGGGGAGTCCGGAAGCGTGAACGACTGGAGAATGCCCTCCCCACGACAAAAGTCCCGCAAGAGGTCACAGGATAACTCACCACCTCCGTCAGAGTGCAGATGCAGGACGGGAAGGTCCGTACCGAAGCGCTCGCGGAGCTGGAGACAGACTGTGCGGATCCAAGTGATCAAGACATCAACGACCTCACCCTTGCTACACAAGGGGAAGAACGTGGTGTACCGCGTGTAGTCGTCAACCACCAGCAGAAAGTAGCGCTCGCGGCCCTGTCCACTGACGCGGGCTGGGCCCCACTCGTCCATGTGGAGAGTCTGCAGGGGAGTAGTCGCCGGGGGAAACGAGGAGGAGTGAGGAGCGGCGCGCTGCCGCCCCTCGACGCAAGGAAGGCATGGCGGGGCAGGCGAGGGCAGGAGGGGAGGCAGAGACCTGGGTAGACCAGAGACGAGAAACCGTGAGTGCATGCCACGAAGGCGTGGCAGGGAGGGGTGACCCAGGCAGTGGTGCCACAGAAGAGTCTGGTGCGACAGGAGGCGACACGAGCAAGAGGCGGCTACCTGACCTGACGCGGACACCTGAGCAGATGCAGCGACCTGAGGAGGCCCGGTAGCCAGCATGTACAGAGTCGACCTTGGCCGACGACTGAACGTAGCTAGGTGACGCCCCGTCCGTGTGCACGTGCAGATCGACACACGCTGACCCCCAGGAGTGGTGGTAGTGACCATCGCATCCTAAAGGGCAGCGGTACTCACCAAGTTCGTAGAGAACGAGGGGAGGTGAAGACCTGACAGTGAGCCGGACGGAACCTCCGGACAGGGGAGGACAGTGGAGGAACTGGCAACGACTGGGCCCCCAGAGGGGTCAGCCAGTCTGACCGGAACAGGTTCAGGGAGAGGAGTGAGAGTGGTGCTGTCACGAAAGAAACTGCGCGAGGCGCCGGAGTCCAACGTGAAGGTGTGCAAGGCCTCAGCAGGCGCAGTACCAGGGGGAGTACCAGACGCACTAGCACCTAGAGCAGCAGCCGCTATACCTAGGTCAGGTGGCACACACCGGTAACAATCAGCCTCAGCACTAAAAGACAAAGTATACATGGCAGAGATAATAGCATCATAGTCTAGGTCAAAGATAGCAACGCCCGACCTAAGCAACTCCGCCCAGCGAGGGCGCTCGACGTCGTGACCAAACTCAGCACGCCAGGCGTCGTCAATGCGGGAGAAGCAGCGGTGCTCAGTGTGAAATTTCCCGCATGTCTGGCCCGCACGGACACTCGTGCGAAGGACATACAAGCAGGTCTCACTACTCCCACACGTCCCACGCTGAACCAACCACTCACAGAGCTGCTGGGGCGACCAGAGCCCCCACGCCTCCACCGCTGCCACCAGAGCCCCCACTGCCGCCACCAGTCCCACCGCCGCCACCACCTCCACTGCCTCCACCACCTCCACCGCTGCCCCCACCACCGCTCCCATTGCCACCTTCACCACCACCGCTGCCACATCCACCACCCCGGCCACCCTTGCCCTTGCTGCTTCGGCGCTGCGCACTAGTCGAAGCAGCACCGACGTCCTCAGCAACAGAGACGTCTGCAGCAGCAGTAGAGGCGAAGGAGGGGGAAAGGGGGGAGGGGGAGCACCCCTCAAAGAAGGGCGGGCGCGGAGTGCCACGAGCAGCACCTACAGCAACTGCACTAGTCCTAGCTGCGAGGAGATGCTGCTCGAGGAGGTCAACAGTGAGGGAGGTGGGGTCAAGGGAGAGAAAGTGGTCCCTGACAGAGCGAAGAGAGTCAGGGAGGCGAGAGACTATGAAGTAGAGGGTGATGAACATGGGGGGCTGGTTCGTGGCAAGGAACTCAGCAGGGACGGTAGCGCGGTAGCGAGCGTCGCTAGTGCGCATGTGGGTAACCAGGTCCACTGCGGTGGCAAAAGCCGAAAGCTCAGGGAACAGGTAGGGCAGTAGCAGTCTGCCAAGAGCAGCAGTGGCAGGGGAGGAGTAGCGAGCAATGACAGCGTCGTACAGGGCCTGTGCTGTCCAAAGTGAGTACATTCGGCCACCGGCAGGTGGTTGCGAATGGCTAAGCGGGCAGTAGCGTCACGAGACAGTAACTGGGAACGAGTTCCACCGTCAGCTGTGGCTGGAGGGGCTGGAGCAACATCGGACACGTGGTCAAACAGTGAGACAATGTCCTTAATATCGCTCAGTAGGTACAGTTGCAAATCGTCGTGCCACGTGTCAAATGCAACCGGTCTGCCCTCATGATCGAACGTTAGAACTCTAAGCGAAGCCATAGTGGCGCAGCACTCATGAGCAGCAGTAGCAGCAGTAGCAGCAGGAGCAGCAGCAGCAGTAGCCAAGGGGCCAAGGGGCTGGGCCGAGGGGGGGGGGCCTAGGGGCCGAGGGGCCAAACACGAGGCCGAGGTGCCAAATACGAGGTTGAGGGGCCAAGGGGCCTAGGGGCCGAGGGGCCAAACACGAGGGTGAGAGGCCGAGGGGCCAAGAATAGGGGCCAAGGGGCCTAGGGGCCGAGGGGCCAAACAAGAGGGTGGCGGGGCCGAGGGGCCGAGGGGCCACGGGTCCTAGGGGCCGGGGGGCCGAGGGGACTAGGGGCCACAGGGCCAAGGGGCGGGGCCGAGGGGCCAAACACGAGGCCGAAGGGCCGAGGCTAGGGGCTGAGGGGCCGAGGTGCCTGGGGGCCAAGGGGCCAAGGGGCCAAGGGGCCGAGGGGCCGAGCCTAGGGGCCGAGGGGCCGAGGGTGGGGCCGAGGGGCCAAACAAGAGGCCGAAGGGCCAAACACGAGGGGCCACGAGGGGCCTTGGTGCCTAGGCCCGAGGGGCCTTGGTGCCTAGGGACGAGGGGCCAAGGAGCCTTGTTGCCGAGGGGCTAGTGGCCGAGGGGCCAAACACGAGGGGCCACGAGGGGCCGAGGGGCCAGGGGCCGAGGGGCCAGGTGGCGACGGGCCGCGGGGCCTAGGTGGGGGCAACGGGGCCAACGCTAGGAGCGACGGGGCCAACAGGGCCGAGGGGCGCGGCTAGGGGCGACGGGGTCGACGGGGCCAATTGGGCCGAGGGGCGCGGCTAGGGGCGACGGGGCCAACGGGGCCGAGGGGCGCGGCTAGGGGCGACGGGGTCGACGGGGCCAACGGGGCTGTGGGGCGTGGCTAGGGGTGACGGGGCCAACGGGGCCGAGGGGCGCGGCTAGGGGCGACGGGGCCAACAGGGCCGAGTGGCGCGGCTAGGGGCGACGGGGCCAACGGGGCCGAGGGGAGCGGCTAGGGTCGACGGGGCCAACGGGGCCGCGAGGCGCAGCTAGGGGCGATGGGGCTGTGGGGCGCGGCTAGGGGCGACGGGGCCAACGGGGCCGAGGGGCGCGGCTAGGGGCGACGGGGCCAACGGGGCCGAGTGGCGCGGCTAGGGGCGACAGGGCCAACGGGGCCGAGGGGCCGAGCTAGGGGCAGAGATCGAAGGGGGCTGCGGGGCTGTGAGGTGGCGCGACGGGCCTAAGGGGCGCGACGGGCCTAGGGGGGGTACTAGCAGCGTAGAAGGTGGTGGGCCCAAGGAACCTGCTCTGATTCCATGTCAAAGTAACGAACGAGAATGGATGAACTAGCAAAGAGTTGGGTACAAGTACTAACCCTAATTGGGTTGTACCCCTTATGGGCTACCCCACTACAGCCTACACAAATGTATAAGCTATAATGTTCTGACACAACCTTCCCGCACGTCTGACCAGCGCAGTCACCTGTGCGAATGACGTACTGGCAGCAAACACTACCCCCAGACGCCCCACGCTGAGCAAACCACTCACAAAAGCTCCTGGGGCGTAGGGGTCTCACGCGGACACTGCTGCTGCTGCCTCTGACCACTGCCAGAACATCCCCTCTGACCGGTTCCACCCCGACCGCCACCACTTCCGCCGCCACCACTCCCACTGCTGCCACCACTGCCGCCGCCACCACTCCCACTGCCGCCGCCACCAACGCCTCCAATCCCACCACCACTCCCTCCGCCACCACCGCCACCTCCACCGCCTCCACCGCCCCCACCACCACCTCCACCGCTGCCACCCCCACCACCCTTGCCTCCCTTGCCCTTGCCACTGCGGCGCCTCCCACTAGGAGCAGACGCAGCCCCGACCTCCTCAGCACGAAAGAAGTCAACAGCAGTAGCAGGAGCGAAAGAGGGGGCAAGGGGGGAGGGGGAACACCCCTCAAAGAAGGGAGTGCAATGAGTGCCACGAGCAGCACCTACAGCGACTATGCTAGCCTCAGCTGCAAGGAGGTGCTTCTCGAGCAGGTCGACAGTGAGGTCCTTGGGGTCCATGGCGAGAAAGATGTCCCTAACATCGCTAAGAGAGTTAGGGAGGCGGGTGACGATGAAGTAGAGAGTGATGTACATGGGGGGAGGGTTCTCGTTTAGAAACTTGGTGGGAAGCGCGGGGCGGTAGCGAGTGTTGCTAGTGAGAAGGTGGGTGATGAGGTCGTGGACTGTGGCAAAGGCAGACAGCTCAGGAAAAAGGTAGGGCAGTATAAGGCGGCCGAGAGCAGTAGTGGCAGGGGAGGAGTAACGAGCGACTACAGTGTCATACAGGGCTTTAGCATTTTTGTGCTGGCCAAAGTGAGCACGTTCGGCTAACGGTAAGTGGTTGCAAACGGCTAGGTGAGCAGCAACGTCACGGGTAAGCCACTGTGAGCGAGTCGCACTGCCAACTGTGTCGGGAGGGGCGAGAGAGGCTCCAGACATGAGGTCAAACAACGAAACGCCGTCTCTAGAATCGCTCAGTAGGTACAGCTGTAAGTCATCGAGCCACGTATCGAACTGGATCGGACAGCCCTCAGGATCGAATGTGAGGACGCTAAGAGTAGTTATAGCAGGCAGAGCAGGGTGGCGCGCGAGCAGTAGGGCAGCCCACAAGCAAGGACGGCTCGACGAGCAGGGCGGTGTGCAAGCGCTAGGGAAGCGCGCATGGCAGGGCAGGGCGGCAGCGAGCAGGGCGGCATGCGGGCAGGGCAGGGCAGGGCGGCGACCAGCAGGGCGGCGCGCGGGCAGGGCAGGGCAGGGCGGCAGCCAGCAGGGCAGCGCGTGGGCAGGGCAGGGCAGTGCTGCAGCTAGCAGGGCGGCGCGCGGGCAGGGCAGGGCGGTGCGGCGGCCAGCAGGGCGGCGCGACGGGCAGGGGAGGGCGGCGCGCGACCAGCAGGGCGGCGCGACGGGCAGGGCAGGGCGGCGCGGCGCTAGCAGGGCAGCACGTCGGGCAGGGCAGAGCAGCGCGCGGCCAGCAGGGCGGCGCACGGGCAGCAGGGCGGCACGCGGGCTGAAAAGGGCGGCGCGCGGGCAGGGCAGGGCGGCGCGCAGCGAGCAGGGCAGCGCGATGGTCAGGGCAGGGCAGGGCAGCGCGACTGGTGGGGTAGGGCGCTACGGGCAGCTAACGAATCGGTGGGCCCTGAAATAAACGGTCTTGGAACAGGACCTGCTCTGAAACCATGTCAAGAAACTGAACGAGGATGAATGCATTGAGAAGAAAGTTGGTACAAGTACTAACCCTAATTGGGTTGTACCCCTTATGGGCCTACACTACAGCCTACACAACTTAAACATTATAACATTTTGACACCGCCATGGCCGAAATTAATCTCGCGACATTGACGCAGGAGCAGCTCGACCGCCTCGTGTGCCAACTCGAAGATTTGGCGCTCGAAATTGCGACACTCACAGCGGAACGCGACTCCGGCCACCAGCAATCGACGGTGAATGCACTAGCACCAACACATGCACCTGCAAATGCACCTGCACAATCGGAGGAGCTGATCATCATCTCATCAAGCACACCGACACAGAACGACAGCGTGGGACAACGCTCAGGCGTAGCCAGTGATGGCGCAGCTCACTCAATGCCTGGCATGGAGAGGACCAGGGCCGCAACAGGCACACAAGGGCCTCGCGAAGTCCATCGGCACGTGGAGTTCGCCGCAACGAGTGGCAACAACGACATCATGGCGCCGATGCCACTCAAGCCGCAGCGCCCGCCCTACTTCGATCCTAGCCAACATGGAGGTCCGACAGTTCAATCGTGGGTTTTCACGATGAACGTTTTCTTCGACGCAAATTACGTCGAGTTGGACGCAGCGAAGATTCGATACGCTGTTTCGCTGCTGAGGGGCCCCGCCATGGACTGGTGGCGAGTCATCGTGACATTCGCAACGCGCCTACAAGCCGCCGTCGCAAGAGTGAGGGCCCACGGGTCCAGACGTCACCTGGAGTTCTTTCTGCGAAACCGCCCAGTACAGCACATGGGATGCGTGGTGCGCAGGGCTTCGGGCGCACTTCGAGCCAATTGCGGCTTCTATTTCAGTGCGTCATAGACTGCGTACTTGGCGACAACTCGGGTCGGTCCAAGACTACACAAGCGGTTTTCTCGCATTATGCGAGCAAGTTGGCTACATGCACGAAGCGGAGCGAGTGGACTGTTACGTCGAAGGGCTGAAGCCGGACATCTCGCACAAAATCATGCTACGCGGGCTCTCGAACTTCAACGAGATCCTTGCGCTCGCCGTAAAGATCGATATCCTACACCGACCGAGACCGGGGTTCTACTACGGACAACGTTCTCGGGGACCGGCAGAGCACGTCACTGTACACGCCGTTGCAGCGAATGCAGCTGCCACGCCATTTAAGGGGCGCTGCTTTGCTTGTAACAGGCCGGGCCATCGCAAGAGCGAATGCCCAGAGGAGCTGAGGCGCCGCAGAGCAGAGCAAGGGAGGGAGTGTCAGAGGCAGGGAAACGCCAGCAGTCAGTAGAAATCGGGCCAACTACTGACGAGACTGTCAGAACGTTATAGCTTATACATTTGTGTAGGCTGTAGTGGGGTAGCCCATAAGGGGTACAACCCAATTAGGGTTAGTACTTGTACCCAACTGTTTGCTAGTTCATTCATTTTTCTCGTTCATTCTCTTGACATGGTTTCAGAGCAGGTCCTCCGCTAGGACCGGTTTTCTTGGGCCCACCACTGAACTGCTACTAGCGACCCTCGTGTCGCCCCTAGGCCCGTCGCCCCTAGGCACGTCGACCCCTAGCCTGCGCCACGGCCCCGTCGACCCTAGCCCGCGCCCGGCCCCCCGTCGACCCTAGCCCGCGCCCGCCCCCCCCGTCGACCCTAGCCCGCGCCCGGCCCCCCGTCGACCCTAGCCCGCGCCCCGGCCCCCGTCGACCCTAGCCCGCGCCCGGCCCCCCGTCGACCCTAGCCCGCGCCACGGCCCTCGTCAACCCTAGCCCGCGCCCCGGCCCCCCGTCGACCCTAGCCCGCGCCCGGCCCCCCGTCGACCCTAGCCCGCGCCCCGGCCCCCGTCGACCCTAGCCCGCGCCCCGGCCCCCGTCGACCCTAGCTCGCGCCCGGCCCCCCGTCGACCCTAGCCCACGCCCGGCCCCCCCGTCGACCCCTAGCCAGCGCTCGGCCCCACGTCGACCCTAGCCCGCGCCCCGGCCCCCGTCGACCCTAGCCCGCGCCCGGCCCCCCGTCGACCCTAGCCCGCGCCCTGGCCCCCGTCGACCCTAGCCCGCGCCCTGGCCCCCGTCGACCCTAGCTCGCGCCCGGCCCCCCGTCGACCCTAGCCCGCGCCCGGCCCCCTTGTCGACCCCTAGCCAGCGCTAGGCCCCACGTCGACTCTAGCCCGCGCCCCGGCCCCCGTCGACCCTAGCCCGCGCCCGGCCCCCCATCGACCCTAGCCCGCGCCCCGCCCCCCCCCCCCGTCGACCCTAGCCCGCGCCCCGGCCACCGTCGACCCTAGCCCGCTCCCCGGCCCCCCGTCGACCCTAGCCCGCGCCCCGGCCCCCGTCGACCCTAGCCCGCGCCCCGGCCCCCGTCGACCCTAGCCCGCGCCCCGGCCCCCGTCGACCCTAGCCCGCGCCCCGGCCCCCCGGCCCGTCGACCCCTAGCCCCGTGCCCCGGCCCGTCGACCCCTAGCCCCGCGCCCGGCCCCGTCAACCCCTAGCCCCGCGTCCGGCCCCGTCGACCCCTAGCCCCGCGTCCGGCCCCGTTGACACTTAGCTGACGCGCCCGGCCCCGTTGGCCCCTAGGCCCCAGGCCCCTCGCCCCCCCCCCCCCCCCGCCCCTTATCCTTACTGTCGCTACTGCTGCTACTGCTACAGCCACTACTGCTGCTGCTACTGCTGCTTCTGCTGCTCCTGCCGACTTCACAGCTATGGCCTCGCTTCGGGTTCTCGCATTCGATCATGACGGTAGACCGGTTCAGTTTGACACGTGGCTCGACGACCTGCAGCTGTACCTCCTGAGCGATATTAAGGACGGTGTTTCCCTGTTTGACCACGTGTCCGGTGCCGCTACTGCCCCCTCCCACCACAGCTGACGGTGCGACTCGCCTCCCTGACTCTCTTCGCTCTGTCAAGGACCACTTCCTCTATCTTGACCCCACCTCTCTCACTGTTGACCTCCTCGAGCAGCATCTCCTCGCAGCTAAGACTAGTGCACATGCTGTAGGTGCTACTCCTGGCACTCCGCGCCAGCCCTTCTTTGAGGAGTGCTCCCCCTCTCCCCTTGCCCCCTCCTACGCCTTTGCTCCTGCTGCTGACGTCTCAATTGCTGAGGACGACAGGCTGCATCTGCTAGTGCGAAGCGCCGCGACGGCAAGGGCAAGGGTGGCAAGGGTGGTGGAGGTGGCAGCGGCGGTGGCGGAGGTGGCAGCGGGAGTAGTGGTGGGGGCAGCAATGGAGGTGGTGGCGGCAGTGGGAATGCTGTAGGGAGTGGGGGCTCTGGTGGCGGTGGTGGAGGCAGCGGTGGAAGTGGCGGCGGTGGAGGCAGTGGGTCTGGTGGAGGTGGGACTGGCGCTCGGCGTGGTGGCTCTGGAGGTGGCCAGCGTCAGCAGCAGCAGCGTCGGAGCGAGACCCCGTCGCCCCAGCAGCTTCGTAAGTGGTTTCTGCGTGGGGCATCTGGGGGTAGTTGCCCGTATGTCATTCCCACGGGTGATCGTGCTGGTCAGACTTGTGGGCGGTCCCACACCCAGCAGCGCTGCTTCTCCCGTCTCGACGACGCTTGGCGTGCTGAGTTTGGTGACGACGTCGAGCTCCCTCGTTGGGCAGATCTGCTTAAGTCTAGGAATGCTACCTTTGACCTAGACTTTGATGCTATTGTTTCTGCTATGTATGCTTTGTCTGTTGGTGCTGAGGGTGAGTGTTACCGGTGTGTGCCGCCTAACCCAGGTATAGCCGCTGCTGCTCTAGGTGCTAGTGCGTCTGGTACTCTCCCTGGTACTGTGCCTGCTGAGGCCTTGCACACCTTCACGCTGGACGCAGGCGCCTCGCGTTGTTTCTTTTGTGACAGCACCACACTCACTCCTCTCCCTGCACCTGTCCCGGTAAGACTGGCTGACCCCTCCGGATCACCGGTAGTGGCCCGTTCCTCCACTGTCCTCCCGTGTCCGACGGTTCCGTCCAGTTCACTGTCAGGCCTTCACCTCCCCTTGTTCTCTACGAACTTGGTGAGTACCGCTGCCCTCCAGGATGCGATGGTCACTACCACCACTCCTGGGGGTCAGCGTGTGCCGATCTGCACGTGCACACGCACGGGGCGTCACCTGTCCACGTTCACTCGTCGGCCAGGGTCGAGTCTGTATACACTCGCTACCGAGCCTACTCAGGTAGCTGTGTCTGCTCAGGTGTCTGCGTCAGGTCAGGTAGCCGCCTCTTGCTCGTGTCGCCTCCTGTCGCACAAGACTCTTCTGTGGCACCACCACCTGGGTCACCCCTCCCTGCCACGCCTTCGTGGCATGCACTCTCGTCTTCTTGTCTCTGGTCTACCCAGGTCTCTGCCTCCCCTGCCGCCCTCGCCTGCCCCGCCCTGCCTTCCATGCGTTGAGGGGCGGCAGCGCGCCGCTCCTCACTCCTCCTCGTTTCCCCCGACGACTGCTCCCCTGCAGACTCTCCACATGGACGTGTGGGGCCCAGCCCGCGTCAGTGGACAGAGCCGCGAGCGCTACTTTCTGCTGGTAGTTGACGACTACACGCGGTACACCACGGTCTTCCTTTGCGCAGCAAGGGTCAGGTCGTTGACGTCTTGATCCCTTCGACCAGGACCTTCCTGTCCTTCGTCTGCACTCTTACAGAGGTGGTGAGTTCTCCTCCAATCTCTTGCGGGACTTTTGTCGTGGGGAGGGCATTCTCCAGTCGTTCACGCTTCTGGACTCCCCTCAGCAAAATGGGATTGCTGAGCGCCGCATTGGCTTAGTCATGGAGGTCGCTCGTACCTCCATGATCCATGCGGCTGCTCCCCATTTTGTGTGGCCGTTTGCGGTTTGGTACGCTGCGCATCAGCTCAACCTCTGGCCCCGTGTCTCCTTGCCGGAGACCTCGCCCACACTGCATTGGACGGGGGAGGTTGGCGATGCGTCGGTGTTCCGGGTCTAGGGATCTTGTGCCTTTGTTCGCGATACGTCCGCGGACAAGCTCTCCCCCCGTGCTATCCCCTGCGTCTTCCTTGGCTTTGTCCCTGACGCGCCTGGCTGGTAATTTTACCACCCCACCTCGCGCCGTGTCTTCCCTACTCAGGACGTCACGTTTGACGAGTCGGTTCCCTTTGAGTGTCTTGCAGCTGCTGTACCTCGTTTCGCTTCCATGCTGCTTGCCCCTGAGGGAGACCCGGATGCACCACACATCCCGACCCCGCGCTCTTACGCAGAGGCGATTACGGGTCCTTACTCCTCTAAGTGGCAGGCAGCCATGGATGCCGAGATGGCATCCTGGAAGTCCACAGGCACCTACGTCGACGAGGTTCCCCCACCTGGGGCGAACATAGTCGATGGCATGTGGATCTTCAGGGTGAAGCGGCCGCCGGGTTCTCCACCTGCCTACAAGGCGCGTTACGTTGCTAGAGGCTTCAGTCAGCGACACGGAGTTGACTACTTCCAAACCTTCTCCCCCACCCCGAAGATGACTACTCTTCGGGTGTTGCTGCACGTCGCTGCTCAGCGTGACTACGAGTTGCACTCTCTGGACTTCAGCACAGCTTTCCTGCAGGGCAGCCTGCACGAGGAGATCTGGTTGTGCTGCCCACCTGGTTTCACTGAGTCTTTTCCTGCAGGTACTCATTGGAGTCTTCGGCGGCCAGTCTACGGTCTCCGTCAGGCGCCTCGCGAGTGGCACGACACACTGAGGACTACACTTATGGCTCTTGGGTTTGCTCCTGCTACTGGTGACCCGTCGCTGTTTCTACGCACCGACAGCTCGCTGCCGCCGTTCTACGTCCTTGTCTACGTCGACGACCTCGGCTTTGTCACTGCTGATACTGAGGCATTGACCTTTGTGAAGTCGGAGCTGCAGAAGAGACACACCTGAACTGACCTTGGTGAACAACGCAGCTATCTTGGCTTGCAGATCCCCCGGGACAAAGCTAGGCGCACCATTACCCTGACTCAGTCACACATGGTGCACCAGGTCCTTCAGCGCTTCGGCTTCGAGTTCTCCTTGACACAGCCCACTCCTCTGTCTACCAGCCACTCGCTCTCAGCTCCACCTTTGGACGAGTCTGTAGAGCCAAGTGGTCCGTACCCAGAGCTTGTGGGTTGCCTCATGTACCTGATGACGTGCACTCGACCCGACCTCACGTACCCTCTCAGCCTCCTGGCTCGCTACGTGGCTCCCGGCAGGCACCAAAAGGTGCAGTGGGATGGTGCGAAGAGGGTACTGTGTTACTTGTGCAGTACGTCGGGCATGGGGCTCGTGCATGGAGGACGGGGTCCAGTTGTCCTCACCGGTCACGCAGACGCTTCCTGGGTTGACGACTCAGCTACGCAGCGGTCGTCACAGGGTCACACCTTCAGCCTCGGCTCTGGCTCTTTCTCCTGGCGGTCTACCCGCTCGTCTTTGGTTCTCGGCTCCAGTTGTGAGGCTGAGATCTACGCTGGGGCCATGGCTGCTCAGGAGCTACGCTGGCTCACCTACTTGCTGACTGACTTGGGAGAGCAGCCTAGTTTGCCTCCAGTTCTGTACGTGGACAACAAGGCCATGATTGCCTTGTGTCAAGAGCACAGACTGGAGCACAGAACGAAGCACATCACTCTGCGATACTTCCTTGCTCGAGAGTTGCAGCAGTGTGGCCAGCTTTGTCTTGCGTACGTGGCCACTAGGGCCAACACTGCTGATATATTCACGAAGGCACTTTCGCCTGGTTATCATCAGCGTTTCTCTACTGTATTAGGCCTTGTGCCTACTTTGCCTCACTTGCTTACTGCGTGACTCTGCTTGTACTGTGATCTATATATATACCTGCATGCTTACACATGCAAGGGTATGATCACTGCATTGCTTGTTCTCTTTTATGTATAACACTGCATGTGAACTGGCCTTGTGGCCCTTTGCTTGTGCTCGGACTGTGTGGTGACTTTGTGATCCACCCTGAGCTTGCTTTGCTTTTCTTGACTGGTCTTGTGACCACTTGTTCTCCCCCACTTTGCCTATGGGGGTGTGTCAGAACATTATAGCTTATACATTTGTACAGGCTGTAGTGGGGTAGCCCATAAGAGGTACAACCCAATTAGGGTTAGTACTTGTACCCAACTGTTTGCTAGTTCATTCATTTTTCTCGTTCATTCTCTTGATAGAGACAACCTGCTCGTTCAACCTCACCGACCCTCACCGAGTCACAGTACCGATTCACGCTATCAATCGGGCTCGGATGAATAAGGAGGGTACAGTGACGGATTGCCCAATACTTATTCACGGGAAAATACAGGGAGCAGCATTGAAGTATTTTATAGATGGAGGAGCAAGTCACAGCTTAGTTAATACCGCAACCACACGGAAGCTGCAACTGACACTTGGTCGGTGTTTACTGGAGATAGATGCACGCTTAGTCGATGGCACGCCGCTGGCCATACGGGAAAAAGTGGAGAGAGTAAAAGTCCGCTGCGGGGGAAATTTCGGGTTTACACAGGAAATGCTCGCGACGACACTGGATGGGCACGACATTTTACTGGGACGTGATTGGCTGCGACGCTACAATCCGCGAATCGACTGGACGTCGGGTAGTTGCACTGTGCGAAGTAGCGGTAACTGGGTCGATTTACCTCGCTGTCAGTCGCCCGAGTCTTTAACGGTCCACGTCAACGCCATCACACGAAAACTGCATCCGCTCGAGAAGAATTACCTGATACACGACCGCGAAATGCTCGCGATCGTGCATGCGTTCAAAGTGTAGCGCTGTTACTTGACCGGCGCAGACGTGACAGTACGGACTGACAACAAATCACTACAGTACCTACGCGCACAACCCCAACTCAACCCACGACAGATCCGTTGGCCACGAGTCAAATTTCCACTACACGGTCACCTACAAACAAGGGGCATCAAACATTGCCGACGCACTGACCCACCCCACCGCCCAAATCCACGCCATACTACTCACCCAGACCAGCCCGCTACTAGTAGGACTATTTACCCACGGCTATCAAACCGACCCGTTCTTCACATGTGGAAACTCGCAGCAGTTCGCAGTAGCAAAGGGGGTTTATTACATAAAACCTGGCACCGACCGCATCTGGGTACCAAGCTACACTTTACTAAGGAAGCTATTACTACAGGAGGCATACGACGTGGTTACCTCAGGACATTTCGGAGTAGAGAATACACAGCAGCAGCTGCAGCGGTATTCCTACTGGCCCGAAATGCTCACTCACGTGCAACGACACGTGGCATCGTGACCCACCTGCCTGTTGAGGTGAAGCCCTGCACGCGCCTCGTTTCGCGTATAGCGGCTCTATCTGAAGTAGCGAGGTTTTGCATACCGCATATTGGAACTTCGGTATTCACCGAGTACACTCCAATAGTGCACTTCTGTATGCATTGTTCAACACTAGACCGAATTGGAGGGAACTGACGACATTGCACAAACGAGTATGTGCAACTGTCTGTTGTGAACCCCTGCGCAACTACTCCTGGGCAGGTAGAAGATAGACTTGACGGTGTTTTCACCTGATGGTATTTTCACCTGGCGGTGCCAACCTGGAACCGCATACTAGAGTAGGTGGTTGCACGTTCTCCTTGAACAAGGTTCTTCATGTCAAAAGAATGAACGAGAATGAATGCATTAAGCAGAAGTTGGGTACAAGTACTAACCCTAATTGGGTTGTACCCCTTATTGGCTACCCCACTCTAGCCTACACAAAGCAAGCAATATAACATTTTGACACACCCCCATAGGCAAAGTGGGGGAGAACAAGTGGTCAAAAGACCAGTCAAGAAAAGCAAAGGAAGCTCAGGGTGGATCACAAAGTCACCACACAGTCCGAGCACAAGCAAACGACCAAGTGAAGCCAGGTGGGCGGCGCAGCCAGATCTCCTCGTGCAGGCTGCCCTGCAAGAAAGCTGTACTGAAGTCCAGAGAGTGCAACTCGTAGTCACGCTGAGCAGCGACGTGCAGCAACACCTGAAGAGTGGTCATCTTCGGGGTGGGGGAGAAGGTCTGGAAGTAGTCAACCCCCTGTCGCTGACTGAAGCCTCGAGCAACGTAACGTGCCTTGAAGGCAGACGGAGAACCCGGCGGCCGCTTAACCCTGAAAATCCACATGCCATCGACTATGTTCGCCCAAGACGGGGGGGACTACGTTGACGTAGGTGCCTGTGGACTTCCAGGATGCCATCTCGGCGTCAATGGTTGTCTGCCACTGAGAGGAGTAAGGACCCGTAATCGCCTCTGTGTAAGAGCGCGGGGTCGGGATGTCTGGTGGATCCGGGTCTCCCTCAGGGGCAAACAGCATGGCCACGAGATGAGGTACAGCAGCTGCAAGACACTCAAAGTCCTCAACAACAAGAGCAGTGGCGTAGTCTAGACGACAGGCAGCAGCTAAGTCAACCAGCTCAGCAACTAGGGCAGATGCAGCAGTGGACTCAAAAGAAGGGTCAGTGACAATAGTGGCGAGGAGACGAGAGACAGTGGGACTGGCAGCACGAGTGAGGTCAGACTTAGGGTCAGGGACGGCAGGAAGAGAGGACTCAGGAGGAGGCGGCAGAGGAACACGCAGTGGAACAAAGGAAGGACAAAGTGCCATAGCGTGGGTGCCAAGGACAAGAGGAGGACGCGGACGAGGAACCCGACGACCAGGGCGAATAGCGCTAACAGTCAAGGCAGGACGAGACTCGGGCTCACGACGCTCTGTAAAAGAGTCTGTCTGCTCAGCGTAAGGAGAAGGAACAGGCAATGGGGAGCCTGGCTGTAACTGTGGCTGCGACGGGCGAGGCGATGGACTCAGTAAGGTAGGAGGAAGGCCAGTAGAAGACGGGAGACCATGAACCTGGTGAAGCAGGGGAACAAAAAACGCTCGCGACCGCACAGTGCCTCCGGCACCAGTACCGCCAAACACAGCACCCCCAGCTCCAGCACCTCCAGCTCCAGGGTCAACAGCTCCTGTGTCTCCAGCTCCAGCTCCTCCAGCTCCAGCACCACCAGCGCCAGAGCCTCCAGCTCCTGCGCCAACAGCTCTAGTGTCTCTAGCTCCAGCTCCTCCAGGCTCCACAGGGTCTTCAGCCCCAGCTCCTCCAGCTCCAGCGCCCCCAACACGACCAGTCCCGGCAGCTTCAGTACCCCTGGTACGAGCACCTCCAGGACCAGCAGCTGTAGCACCTCCGGTACCACCAGCTCCAGCACTAACTCCAGCACCTCCAAGACGAGTAGCTCCAACACCTCCAGCAATGTCTCTAGCGGCAGAGTCTCTAGCTCCGGCAGCTCCACTCCAAAAACGTGTGCGCTGAGCAAACCACTCGCGCAGCTGCTGCGGAGAGAGAGGCTCAGCCAGAGAGACAGTCATGGCGAAGCACCCGCAGGACCTCCAGAAGAAGCAGTACCCCTAGGCTCAGCACCCCCAGACTCCGCACCCTCAGACTCAGCAACCCCAGGCTCCACACCCTCAGGCTCAGCACCCCCAGGCTCCACACCCGCAGGCTCAGCACCCCTAGGCTCCGCACCCCCAGGCTCAGCACCCCCAGACCCGGCACCCTCAGACTCAGCACCCCCAAGCTCCGCACCCCAAGACTCAGCACCCCCAGACGCAGCACCTCGAGCAGCACTTGAGGCGACAACTACCTCAACAGGCACAGTACCAGGGAGAGGGTCTACCGAGCCACTCCTGAGGGAGCAGGGCTCTGGGGGGGGAGGGGGTCTACCGGAGGGGGACCTGGAGCAAGGAAGAGCGGCGGGGGTGGGGGAGGGGCAGAGCGGTAGGGGAAGAGATGGTCAAAGGGAGGGGAAGGCACAGTGCGAGGTGGGGTGGTAAAACTGCCAGCCAGGCGCGTCAGGGGGAAAGCCAAGGAAGACGCAGGGAATAGCTCGGGTGGAGAGCTTGTCCGCGGACGTATCGCAAACAAAGGCACGAGAGCCCCAGACCCAGGACAACGTCCCGCAAGTGGTCGGAGGAGAACTCACCACTTCTGTCACAGTGCAAACGCAGGACAGGAAGATCCTTGCAGAACCGCTCGCGGAGCTGGAGACGGACTGCGCAGATCCAAGGGATCAAGACGTCAAGGACCTCACCCTTGCTGCGCAAGGGAAAGACCGTGGTGTAACGTGTGTAGTCGTCAACAACCAGCAGAAAGTGGCGCTTGCGGCCCTGTCCACTGACGCGGGCTGGGCCCCACATGTCCATGTGGAGAGTCTGCAGGGGAGCACTCGTCGGGGGAAACGAGGAGGAGTGAGGAGCGGTGCGCAGCCGCCTCTCGACGCATGGAAGGCAGGGCGGGGCAGGCGAGGGCGGGAGGGGAGGCAGAGACCTGGGAAGACAAGAGACAAGGAGGCGGGAGTGCATGCCATGAAGGCGTGGCAGTGAGGGGTGACCCAGGCGGTGGTGCCACAGAAGAGTTTGGTGCGACAGGAGGCGACACAAGCAAGGGGGTGCTACCGGACCTGACGCGGACACCTGGGCCGACGCACCTACCTGAGAAGGCTCGGTAGCGAGTGTGTACAGACTCGACCCAGGCTGACGAGTGAACGTGGCCAGGTGATGGCCCGTCCGTGTACACGTGCAGATCGACACACGCTGACCCCTAGGAGTGGTGGTAGTGACCATCGCATCCTGGAGGGCAGCGGTACTCACCAAGCTCGTAGAGAACGAGGGGAGGTGAAGACCTGAATGTGAGCGAGACGGAACCGCCGGACACGGGAGAACAGCAGAGGAACGGGCAAGGACTGGGCCCCCTGAGGGGTCAGCCAGTCTGACCGGTACAGGTGCAGAGAGAGGAGTGAGGGTGGTGCTGTCGCGAAAGAAACAGCGTGAAGCACCTGAGCCGAGCGTAAAGGTGTGCAAGGCCTCAGCAGGCGCAGCACCAGGGAGAGCAGACTCACTAGCTCCTAGAGCAGCAGCCTCTATACCTGGGTCAGGCGGCACACACAGGTAACAGTCACCCTTAGCACGAACAGAGAAGGCATACATAGCAGCAAGGATAGCATCATAGTCAAGGTCAAAGATAGCAACTCCAGACCTAAGCAACTCTGCCCGCGGGGGCACTCGGCCTCGTCACCAAACTCAGCACGCCAAGCGTCGTCGAGGCGGGAGAAACAGCGGTGCTGAGTGTGAAGCTTCCCACATGTCTGACCAGCACAGTCACCCATGCGAATGACATACGGGCAGCTACCACAACCCCCAGACGCCCCACGCTGAGAAAACCCCTCACGATGCTGCTGGGGCGACGGGGTCTCGCTCCGACACTACTGTTGCTGACTCTGGCCACCTCCAAAACCTCCCCTCGGAACAGCTCCAGCCCTACCGCCACCACTCCCACTGCCGCCGCTACCGCCACCCCCACCGCTGCCACCACCGCCGCCACCAAAGCCCCCACTCCCGCCACCATTCCCAACCGCCACCACCTCCACTGCTGCCCCCACCACCACCCCTGCCACCCTTGCCCTTGCTGCTGCGGCACTTCCCACTGGCAGAAGCAGCCCCGACATCCTCAGAACCAAGGACATCTACAGCTGCAGCAGAGGCCTAGGAGGGGGCAAGGGGGGAGGGGGAACACCCCTCAAATAAGGGTGCGACGAGTGCCACGAGCGGTACCTACAGCGACTACACTAGTCTCAGCTCCAAGGAGGTGCTGGTCGAGTAGGTCAACAGTGAGGGCTGTGGGGTCAAGTGCGAGAAAGTGGTCCCTGACAGCGCGAAGAGAGTCAGGGAGGCGGGTGACTATAAAGTAGAGAGTGATATACATCGGGGGTGGGTAGCGCGGTAGCGAGCGTTGCTAGTGCGAAGGTGGGTAACTAGGTCCTCTGCTGTGGCAAAGGCGGACAGCTCGGGAAACAGGTAGGGCAGTAGAAGACGGCCTAGAGCAGCAGTGGCAGGCGAGGAGTAACGGGCGACTACAGCGTCGTACAGTGCCTGTGCAGTCTTGTGCTGTCCGAAGTGAGCGCATTCGGCTAACGGCAGGTGGTTGCGAATGGCTAAGCGAGCAGCAGCGTCACGAGTAAGCCACTGTGAGCAAATCACACTGTCAGCTGTGGCGGGAGGGGCGGGAGCAGCACCAGACGTGTGGTCAAACAACGAAACGCTGTCCCTAGAGTCGCTCAGTAGGTACAGCTGTAAGTCGTCGAGCCACGTGTCGAACTGGATCGGACGGCCCTCATGATCGAACGGGAGTACGCGGAGAGAAGCCATAGCAGCGCAGCACGCAGGGCGGCCAGGAGCCGGGCAGCGCAAGGAACAGGGCAGGCAGCAGCAAGGGGCGGCAAGCGGGCTGCAAGTGGCGGTGCGCAGGCTGCAAGATGGGCGGCTCGCGGGCCTAGGGGCGGCTGGCAGGCCTAGGGGCGGCGGGCGGGCCGCAAGGGGCGGCGCGCGGGGCTGCAGGGGCGGCGAGAGGGCCGCAAGGGGCGGCGCGCGGGGCTGCAGGGGCGGCTTGCGGGCTGAAGGGGCGAAGGGCGGGCCGTAAGGGGCGGCGCGCGGGGCTGCAGGGGCGGCGAGGAGGGCAGCAAGGGCGGCGTGCGGGGCCTAGGGGCGACGGGTGGGCCGCAAGGGGCGGCACGCGGGGCAGCAGGGCCGGCGGGCGGGCTTCAAGAGGCGGCGCGCGGGGCTGCAGGGGCGGCGAGAGGGCCGCAAGGGGCGGTGCGCGGGGCTGCAGGGGCGGCTCGCGGGCTGCAAGGGCGAAGGGCGGGCCGCAAGGGGCGGCGCGCGGGGCTGCAAGGGGCGGCGAGCAGGGCAGCAGAGGTGGCGCGCGGGGCCTAGGGGCAACGGGCGGGCCGCAAGGGGCGGTGCGCGGGGCAGCAGGGGCGACGGGCGGGCCGCTAGGGGCGGCGCGCAGGGCTGCGGGGGCGGCACGCGTGGCCTAGGGGCGACGGGCGGGCCGCAAGGGGCGGCGTGTGGGGCAGCAGGGGCGACGGGCGGGCCGCAAGGGGCGGCGCGCGGGGCTGCGGGGGCGGCACGCGGGGCCTAGGGGCGACGGGCGGGCCGCAAGGGGCGGCGCGCAGGGCAGCAGGGGCGACGGGCGGGCCGCAAGAGGCGGCACGCGGGGCTGCAGGGGCGGCACAAAGGCAGCAGGGGCAGCGCGCTGGGCTGCAGGGGCAGCTCGCGGGCTGCTAGGGGCGGCGCGACGAGCGGCTAGGGGCGACGCGACGGGCCCTTAGGGCAGGGCAGTTCGTGGGGCAGCGCTGTGGTGGGCCCTAAAAAAAACGGTCCTAGCGAAGGACCTGCTCTGAAACCATGTCAGAAAAACGAACGAGAATGAATGCATTGAGCAGAAGTTGGGTACAAGTACTAACCCTAATTGGGTTGTACCCCTTATTGGCTACCCCACTATAGCCTACACAAAGCAAGCAATATAACATTCTAACACTTCATGGACAACGTTCTCGTAGAACGTTCTCGCACACGTCACTATGTTTCCTATAAGGTTCATGTTCTATCAGTTGTAATATATCAATTAATCAATCTCTTTCCTTCAGTTACTGCATACCAAGCTATAGTACCCGAATACCAGTATTCGGTCTCCAACAAGTCCGTACATGGAAAACTTGCAACTCTCTCTCCGATTGTGCAACTCTGCGCCTAGGCTCTCCCACAATCGCCTATTCTCCGCACGGTGCGGTGAGCGTGGACGCATACGCAAGCTTCAGATAGCCTCGAATACAATTGACGAAGTTGTTAACCTTGGGCCGGCAGCCACTTCGATTCCGTATGGTTGGCAAGGGCGCCGCTACGGAAGTCATGGACCTGGAGGCGCAGGTCGCTGCTTTGCGGGAGCGCCACAGTCGTGGCGAAATCAGTGACGCGGATCTGGAGCTGATGATCAAAGGAGCTCGTTCGAAGTGGGCTCGCGATCACCCATCTCCTCGCGCTGGGGCGGAAATTGAGTCCGCTTCTCCCCGTGCTGAAGGTGAAAACGTCAACATCGATGGCAATGAAGGCGCAAGAGTGACGGGCGGTGAAATGTGAGGGGCCGTCAGAGTGCACACCACAAGCGTCGGTGGAACGCAAGCGCAAGTCCTTCAATCAGCCGCTGCGGCGAGTGCGCGTAGTAACGCGCACGGTCGTCGCAACCCTGCACGGCCAAGTGGTGGCGGACCCTCGTTTACGGCAAATGTGTCAACGGTACGCGATGGTGGAATTGCTCCGGAATACGGATACTTCAAGTTCTCACCTGACAAGATCGTCTTGCCAAAACTGCTTGAAGGGCGTCACTGTCAAACATTATCTATATGTTATTGTTGTGTAGGCTATAGTGGGTTAGCCTTTAGGGGGTACACAATTCTAGGGTTTCATACTTGTACTCCAATCTTTCATAGTTCAATCACTTCTTGTTTCTGACATGGTATTAAGAGCTTAGGTCCTAGTCCTAGGACCGCTTACCTAAGGGCCCACCACTAGAAGCGCCCTCGAGCGCTGCATTGACTTAGCGCCCTCGAGCGCCCCTCTCCTAGAGCGCCCTCGTGCGCCCCTCTTCCTCCTGCTGCCCGTGCGCAGCTCGCTAGTGCCGCGCGCGGCCTTTTTTTTTTTTAGCGCGCGACCCACTAGCCGCCCGTGCGCCGACCCCTAGCCGCCCGCGCGACCTGCGCCGCCCGCGAGCAGCCCCCCCTAGCCGCCCGTCGACCGCTGCCCCGGACGACGCAGCCGCCCGTAGGCCGCCGCGACGCCCCGCCCCCCCCCCCTTTTTCGGCCGTCGCCCGCGCGCTAGTCAGGCCCACGCACAGCCACGGCCCGCCCGCTACTGCCGCCCACACGCACGCCCCCCCTCGTTGCGCACAGCTGCGTAGCCCAGCCCGAGCCGAGCCGCGCCGCCCGAACCGAGCCGCACCGCCCGAACCGAGCCGCGCCGCCCGAACCGAGCCGCGCCGCCCGAACCGAGCCGCGCTGCCCTGGCCGAGCCGCGCCACCCTACTGTGCCCCGCCGGCAGTACCTCCTGTTCCTGTTCCTACTGTACTACTGCTACTGTTCCTGCTACTACTGCTGCCACTATGGCCACTCCCTCTGTTCTCACCTTTGACGCTGAGGGCCGCCCGATTAAGTTTGAGGTTTGGCTAGATGACCTCCACCTGTTCCTTCAGATCACTGCCAAGGACGATGTTTCCCTCTATGACCACACGTCCGGCGCTGCTCCCGCACCTCCCACTACTGCCGACAGCACTGCTCGCTGTCAAACTTATATCTGCTATGGTCTATTTAGGCTGTAGTGGGGTAGCTCTTAGTGGGTACAACACTTATGTGTTTCCTATATGTACCCATCTCATTTCTAGTTCATTCATTCTTTCATCTATCATTCTCACATGGTATAGAGCTAGTTTCGAGATTTTTTAAAAGGGCCCACCACTGAAATTTCTCCCCTGCCTACTTGCCGCGCGTTTCCCGCCTTCCCTTCGAGGCCCGTCACGGCCCCTGCGCCCGCCCTTAGAGCCTGCGCCCGCCCCGTAAGGCCCCTTAAGGCCTCGTTAGGCCCCGTAAGGCCCCTTTAGGCCCCGTTTAGGGCGCGGATTAAGGCCCCGTAAGGCCCCGTTAGCCCCGTAAGGCCCCGTCAGGCCCCGTTCAGCCCCGTTTAAGGCCCCGTTAGGCCCCGACAGGCCCCGTTAGAGGCCCCGTACGGCCCCGTCAGGCCCCGTTAGAGGCCCCGTACGGCCCCGTCAGGCCCCATTTGGCCCCGTTTAAGGCCCCGTAAGGCCCGTCAGGCCCCGTTAGAGGCCCAGTAAGGCCCGTCAGGCCCCGTTATAGGCCCCGTCAGGCCCCGTTATAGGCCCCGCACGGCCCCGTTATCGGCCCCGTACGGCCCCGTTATAGGCCCCGTCAGGCCCCGTTATAGGCCCCGTTCGGCCCCGTCAATCCCCATTTGGCCCCGTTTCAGGCCCCGCAAGGCCCGTCAGGCCCCGTTATAGGCCCCGTACGGCCCCGTACGGCCCCGTTATAGGCCCCGTCAGGCCCCGTTATAGGCCCCGCACGGCCCCGTTATAGGCCCCGTAAGGCCCCGTTATAGGCCCCGTCAGGCCTCGTTATAGGCCCCGTTCGGCCCCGTTATAGGCCTCGTCAGGCCCCGTTATAGGCCCCGTTCGGCCCAATCAGGCCCCGTTAGAGGCCCCTTCAGGCCCAGCCGGCCCTGCTGCGGCCCTGTCGCAGCTCTTCCCCGACGCTGCCCCGGCCCTGCTCCTGAACTGCCCCGGCCCTGCTTCTGCACTGCCCCGGCCCTGCTCCTGACCTGCCCCTGAACTGCCCCGGCCCTGGACCGGCTCTGCCCAGGCCCTGCCCCGGCCCTGCCCCGGCTCTGCCCCGGCCCTGCCCCTGAACTACCCCGGCCCTGCTTCTGCAGTGCCCCGGCCCTGCTCCTGAACTGCCCCGGCTCTGCCCCGGCCCTGCCCCGGCCCTGCCCCTGAACTGCCCCGGCCATGGCCCGGCTCTGCCCTGGCCCTGCCCCGGCCCTGCTCCTGAACTGCCCCGGCCCTGCCCCGGCCCTGCTCCTGGACTGCCCCGGCCCTGCCCCGGCCCTGCTCCTGGACTGCCCCGGCCCTGCCCCGGCCCTGCTCCTGGACTGCCCCGGCCCTGCCCCAGCCTCTCCCCTGGTAAGAGCGCCGCGCTGCCGAGCTGCGCCGCCCTACCTAGCCTGCTTAGCCGAGTTCCACTGCTGCTACTGCTAGCCTGCTGCTTCTCCTGTCATGGCTAGTCTCAATGTTCTTACCTTTGATGCTGAGGGTCGAGCTGTTGACTTTGAGGTCTGGCTAGATGATCTGCAGCTTTTCCTACAGTGCGATAGCAAGGATGGTCTCTCACTGTTCGATCTCACTTCTGGCGCCTCTACTGCCCCTACTGCTGATGCTGACAGTACTGTTTGCTCACAGTGGCTCACGCGCGATGCTGCTGCTCGTCTTGCTGTGCGCAACCACCTGCCGTCTACTGAGCGCGCGCACTTTAGTCAGTACAAGAGTGCTAGGGCTCTGTACGACGCTGTAGTTGCACGCTACTCCTCCCCTGCCACTGCTGCCCTCAGCCGCCTCATTCTACCGTACCTTTTCCCTGACCTTGCTGCCTTTGCCACTGTCGCTGACCTAGTTGCTCACCTTCGCACTAGTGACGCCCGCTACCGCGCTGCCCTTCCCACTGAGTTCTGTGCCAAGAACCCCCCCCCCATGTACATCACCCTTTACTACCTAGTCACCCGCCTCCCTGACTCTCTCTCTTCAGTCAGGGACCACTTTCTCTCCCTTTGCCCCACCGAGCTGACTGTCGACTTGCTAGAGGAGCGCCTTGCTGCAGCTGAGAAGAGTATCTTAGCTGTTGATGCTTCTCGCGGTGACCGTCGCACCCCCTTCTTTGAGGGGTGTTCCCCTGTCCCCCTTCTCCCCTCTGTTGCCTCTGCTGCTGCTGTCGACCTCGTTGGCACTGAGGAGGTCGGCGCTGCGTCTGCCCCTAGTGGGCGACGCCGCACTGGCAAGGGCAAGGGAAGCACGGGTGGTGGTGGGGGCGGTGGAGGCAGCGGTGGAGGAGGTGGAGGAGGTGGAGGTGGTGGTGGGGGTGGTTCCGGGAGTGGGGGCGTAGGTGGCGGCAGTGGCGGCCGTGGCGGCGGTGGTGGAGGAGGTGGCGGCGGCGGCGGCGGTGGTGGAGGTAGCGGAGGAGGTGGTGCTGGTCGCGGTGCGGCCACGCAGCGTGGAGGCCTTGGTGGCAGCCAGCGTCCGCAGCAGCTGCGCACCTGTGAGACCCCGTCTGTTCAGCAGCTTCGTGAGTGGTACGCTGGACGTGGGAGGTCTGGGGGTGCAGGTCCCTGCGCGTACGTTCTTCGCACCGGCACTCGTAGTGGGGAGGTGTGTGGTCTCCCACACACCACGCAGCGCTGCTTTGGCCGCTTGACTGACGCTTGGCGTACCCAGTTTCCTGACGCTGTTGAGCTTCCTCGTTGGCATGATCTGCTTCTGCAGAATGTGCCTATCTTTGATCTAGATTTTGATGCTATCCTTGCTGCCATGTATGCTCTTGCTGATATTACTGAGGGTGACTGTTACCTGCGTGTCCCGCCCGACCCGGGCACTGTGGCTGCTGCTCTAGGTGCTAGTGCGGCTGCTGCTCTAGGTGCTAGTGCGTCTGCTGCTCCAGGTGCTGGTACGTCTCCTCCCTCTGGTACTGCACCTACTGAGTCCTTTCACACCTTCACACTTGACTCTGGTGCTTCGCGCTCTTTCTTTAGAGACAGCACCACGCTCACGCCGCTCCGTCGGCCTGTTGCGGTCTCCCTTGCTGACCCCTTCGGGGGACCAGTCCTTGCACACTCCTCCACGGTTCTACCGTGTCCTGCGGCCCCGTCGGGCTTGCTGTCGGGACTCCACCTCCCCTCGTTCTCTACGAACTTGGTGAGTGGAGCTGACCTCCAGGACGCGTGGGTTGACCAGTTCACCCCTAGAGGTCAGCGTGTGACCCACTGCACTTGCTCTCGGACGGGCCGCCACCTGGCCACGTTCACCCGTCGGCCAAGGTCGAGTCTGTACACACTGACTACTGCGCCTCCTCCGGTCCCTACGTCTGGTCAGGTAGCTGCGTCCAATCAGGTGTTTGCTGCTGCGTCCAGGTCTAGTCCTGCGTCTGCCCCCTGCTCGTGTCGTCCTCTGGCGCACGAGACTCTCCTCTGGCACCACCGCCTTGGTCACCCCTCCCTGCCTCGTCTTAGAGGTATGGCCTCCCGTTCTCTTGTCTCTGGGCTCCCCAGGTCCCTCCCTCCCCTTCCTCCGGGGCCTGCCCCCACCTGTGTTCCTTGTGTCGAGGGCCGGCAGCGCGCCGCTCCTCACTCCTCCTCGTTTCCTCCGACTGAGGCCCCTCTGCAGACTCTTCACATGGACGTGTGGGGCCCAGCCCGCGTTCGTGGACAGGGTCACGAGCGTTACTTCCTGCTGGTCGTTGACGACTACTCGCGTTACACCACAGTCTTCCCCTTGCGCAGCAAGGGTGAGGTCACTGAGGTGTTGATCGACTGGATCCGCAGTGCTCGTCGCCAGCTTAGTGAGAGTTTCGGCTCCGACCTTCCTGTTTTGCGTCTGCACTCAGACAGAGGCGGGGAGTTTTCCTCCGACCTTCTGAGAGCCTTCTGTCGTTTGGAGGGCATCCGCCAGACGTTCACGCTTCCGGCCTCCCCGCAGCAAAATGGGATTGCTGAGCGCCGCATTGGCATGGTCATGGATGTCGCTCGTACGTCCATGATCCATGCGGCTGCTCCCCACTTTCTGTGGCCGTTCGCGGTTCAGTACGCTGCGCATCAGATCAACCTTCAGCCTCGTGTCTCCTTTCCGGAGACCACACCTACTCTGCGGTGGACGGGGAAGGTTGGCGATGCGTCCGCGTTCCGTGTCTGGGGATCTCGAGCTTTTGTCCGCGATACTACAGCGGACAAGCTGTCCTCTCGTGCCGTTCCCTGTGTCTTCCCTGGCTTCCCTCCTGACGCACCCGGGTGGCAGTTCTACCAACCCAGCTCGCGTCGTGTTCTGTCCTCTCAGGACGTCACGTTTGACGAGTCGGTGTTGTACTACCGTCTCTTTCCCTACCGCACTGCCTCTCCCCCTCCCTCGCCGCTCTTCCTTGCCCCAGGTACTCCTCCGGTACACCCCCTCCCCCCCCAGGGTCCTGCCCCCTCAGGTGTGTCCCAGGTAGACCCTGCCGAGCCGGTCGAGGTACCTGTCGACTCAGGTGCTGCTGGGGGTGCTGACCCTGCGGGTGCGGGGACTGGGGGTGCTGAGACTGGGGGTGCTGAGTCTGGGGGTGTTGAGACTGGGCGTGCTGAGCCTGGGGGTGTGGCGCCTGAGGGTACTGTGTCTGGAGGTGCTGAGCCTCTGCGTGTTGAGTCTGGAGGTACTCTGGGTGTCCCGTCGCGGCGGGAGCCCCTCTCTCCACAGCGGCTTCGTGAGTGGTACTCTCGGCGCTGTTGGGTTGCTGCTGGAGGTGCTGCTGGTGCGGGTGCAGCTGGAGGTGCTGGCGCTGCTAGAGGTGGTGCTGGTGCTGGAGCTGCTGGAGGTGCTGCTGGTGCTGGAGCTGCTGGAGGTGCTGCTGGTGCTGGAGGTGCTACTGGAGCTACTGGAGGTGCTGGCACTGCTGGAGGTGGTGCTGGTGCTGGAGCTGCTGGAGCTGCTGGAGGTGCTGGTGCTGCTAGAGGTGGTGCTGGTGCTGGAGCTACAGGAGGTGCTGCTAGGACTGGAGACCCTGAGGCTGTGGGTACCGGTTCTGTCTCTGCTGTTTCTCGAGGCGTTGCGCGGCCGCGGCCGTACTACGTTCCGCTTCTTCAGCAGGTTCTTGGCTCCCCACCTACTCCTGGTCCTCCTCCTCCTTCCCTGAGTCCACCGCCTGTCCCGTCTCAGTCGCAGTTACAGCCGGCCTCTCCGCTGCCTGGTCCTTCTCCTTACTCTGGTCCGACTAGAGGTCTTACGGAGCGTCGTGAGCCTGAGTCCCGTCCTGTGTCGCCTGCGTCTCGTTCTACGTCGCCTGTCCGTTCTGTTCGCGCTGGTCGTGTTTCGCGTCCGCGTCTTCCTCCTGTCCCTGGCACTCACTCTATGACTCTGCGTCCTTCCACTGCTCCATAGCGTGTCCCTCTGCCCTCTCCTCCTGCGTCCTCTCTTCCTGACGGTCCGGACCCGGAGTCTGACTCCCTTCGTGCTGCTAGTCCTACTGTCACGCGCTTTCTGGCCACTGCTGTCACTGACCCTCTGTTTGAGTCCTCTGCTGCGTCTGCTCTTGTTGCTGAGCTTGTTGACTTTGCTGCAGCCTGTCGCCTAGACTACGCCGCTAGTCTTGTTGCTGAGTCTGCGTCTGTGTCTGTCTGTCCTCCGTCCGTCGGGGGTGAGTGTGCTCTTGGCACGGACGTCCTTGAGGACAGGCAGGAGGACCTTGAATGCTTTGCTGCTGCTTCACCTCATCTCGTGTTCATGCTGCTTGCCCCTGAGGGAGACCCGGATGCACTAGACATCCCGACCCCGCGCTCTTACGCAGAGGCGATAGAGGGTCCCTACTCCTCCCAGTGGCAGGCAGCCATGGACGCAGAGATGGCTTCCTGGAAGTCCACAGGCACCTACGTAGACGAGGTTCCCCCGCCTGGGGCGAACATCGTCAGTGGCATGTGGATCTTCAGGGTGAAGCGGCCGCCGGGTTCTCCGCCTGCCTTCAAGGCGCGTTACGTTGCACGTGGCTTCAGTCAGCGACAGGGAGTTGACTTCTTTCAGACCTTCTCCCCTACCCCGAAGATGACCACTCTTCGGGTACTGCTGCACGTTGCTGCTCAGCGTGACTACGAGCTCCACTCGCTGGACTTCAGCACAGCCTTCCTACAGGGCAGCCTGCACGAGGAGATCTGGCTGCGCCGCCCACCTGGCTTCACTGGGTCGTTTCGTGCTGGTACCCAGTGGAGCCTCCGGCGGCCAGTCTACGGTCTCCGCCAGGCGCCCCGTGAGTGGCACGACACGCTCAGGACGACTCTTGCTGCTCTTGGTTTTGCTCCTTCCACTGCTGACCCTTCTCTGTTTCTACGCACTGACGCTACTCTGCCGCCGTTCTACGTTCTTGTGTACGTAGACGACCTTGTCTTTGCTACTGCTGACACGGAGGCACTCGCCCACGTGAAGTCCGAGCTGCAGAAGAGACACACGTGCACAGACCTGGGTGAGCTCACAAGCTATCTTGGCTTGCGGATCACCCGGGACAGAGCACAGCGCACCATTACCTTGACTCAGTCACACATGGTGCAGCAGGTCCTTCAGCGCTTCGGCTTCACCTACTCCTCGGCACAGTCCACTCCTCTGCCTACCGGTCACTCGCTCTCAGCTCCACCTTCGGACGAGTCCGTAGAGCCGAGTGGCCCGTATCCAGAGCTTGTGGGCTGCCTCATGTACCTGATGACTTGCACACGACCTGACCTCGCATACCCTCTCAGCCTTCTGGCTCGCTACGTGGCTCCCGGCAGGCACCGAAAGGTGCACTGGGATGCTGCGAAGAGGGTGTTGAGATACTTGTGCAGTACATCGGGCATGGGGCTCGTGCTTGGAGGACGGGCTCGAGTTGTCCTCACTGGTCACGCTGACGCCTCCTGGGTTGACGACTTGGCTACGCAGCGGTCGTCACAGGGTTACACCTTCAGCCTTGGCTCCGGTTCTGTCTCCTGGCGGTCTACCCGCTCTTTTTCTATTCTCAGCTCCAGTTGTGAGGCTGAGATCTACGCTGGGGCCATGGCTGCACAGGAGCTTCGCTGGCTCACCTACCTGCTGACCGACTTGGGAGAGGCGCCTCGTTCTCCTCCAGTTCTGTACGTCGACAACAAGGCCATGCTGGCCTTGTGTCAGGAGCACAGACTGGAGCACAGAACGAAGCACATTGCTCTGCGCTACTTCCTTGCTCGAGAGTTGCAGCAGCGTGGCCAGCTTCGTCTTGCTTACGTGGCCTCTCAGGCCAACACTGCTGATGTCTTCACCAAGGCACTTCAGCCTTGTGATCATCAGCGTTTCTGTACTGTGTTAGGCCTTGTACCTACTATGCCTCACTTGTTGACTTCTTGACTCTGCTTGTACTGTACTGTATATACTTATACCTGCATGCTTACACTTGCTAGGTTGTGTTCACTGTACTGTTTACTTTCTTTTATATAACTCTGCATGTGAACTGGCCTTATGGCCCTTTGCTTGTGCTCAGACTGTGTGGTGACTTTGTGATCCACCCTGAGCTTGCTTTGCTTTTCTTGACTGGTCTTGTGACCTCTTGTTCTCCCCCACTTTGCCTATGGGGGTGTGTCAAACTTATATCTGCTATGGTCTATTTAGGCTGTAGTGGGGTAGCTCTTAGTGGGTACAACACTTATGTGTTTCCTATATGTACCCATCTCATTTCTAGTTCATTCATTCTTTCGTCTATCATTCTCACACTCGCTCCCAGTGGCAGACCCGTGATGCTCACGCTCGCCTAGCCGTTCGCAGCCACCTACCGCTAGATGAGCGCAAGCACTTCGGCCAGCATAAGACCGCTAAGGAACTGTACGACGCAGTAGTCGCACGCTACTCCTCCCCTGCCACTGCTGCTATAGGCCGTCTCTCACTGCCCTATCTCTTCCCCGACCTGTCCGCGTTTGTCACTGTAGCTGACCTCATCACCCACTTCCGTACCAGTGACCTCCGCTACCGTGCCGCGCTTCCCCCCGATTTCCTAGCCAAGAACACCCCCCCGATGTACCTCACACTGTACCACCTTGTCACCCGCCTCCCTGACTCCCTTCGCACTGTCAGGGACCAGTTCCTTGCCCTCTCCCCCACTGACCTCACTGTCGACCTCCTCGAGAAGGAACTCCTAGCAGCTGAGAAGAGCATTGTAGCTGTAGGTGCCTCTCGTGGTGACCCCCGCACCCCCTTCTTTGAGGGGTGCTCCCCCTCCCCTCTCCTCCCCTCCATTGCATCTGGTGCTGCTGTCGGCTACCTCGGAGCTGAGGGGGTTGGGGCCGTGTCTTCTCCTAGTGGGAGGCGCAAGGGCGGCAGGGGCAAAGGGGGCAGGGGTGGTGGAGGTGGAGGCGGGGGCGGCGGCGGTGGAGGGGGTGGGGGGGGCGGGGGTGGTGGCGGAGGTGGGAGTGGCGCGGGTGGTGGGGGGGTCAGTGGCGGCACAGGGGGTGGTGGCGGCGGAGGTGGTGGGGGTGGTGGGGGCGGTGGTGGCAGTGGTGGCGGCGGTGGAGCGGGTGGCGGACGTGGTGGAGCGGTGCAGTGTGGGGGGTTCGGCGGTGGCCAGAGGCAGCAGCAGCATGCTCCCTCGCCTCAGCAACTCCGTGAGTGGTACTCTCAGCGTGGGGGGTCTGGGGGTGGAGGTACCTGCCCGTACGTCATCCGCACAGGTGACCACACTGGCCAGACCTGTGGGAGGTTCCACACGGCGCAGCGCTGCTTCTTTCGTCTCGACGACGCCTGGCGTGAGCAGTTTCCTGACGCCACTGAGCTGCCCCGCTGGGCTGATCTGCTTAGGAAGAACATTGATATCTTTGCTCTTGACTTTGATGCTATCCTTGGTGCCATGTATGCATTGACTATTAGTGTTGAGGGTGACTGCTACCTGAGTGTACCGCCAGACCCGGGCATTGGGACCAGTGAGACAGCTCCTCCAGGTGCTAGTGCGTCTGCTGCCCTAGGTCCTGGTGAGGCTGCTGCTCTTGGTACGCGTGCGTCTACTGTCCTAGGTCCTGGTGAGGCTGCTGCTCTTGGTGCTAGTGAGTCTGCTCCCCCAGGTGCTAGTGCGTCTGCGCTTGCTGGTACTGCGTCTACTGAGGCACTGCACACCTTCACACTCGACTCGGGTGCTTCCCGCTGCTTCTTCCGTGACCGCACTGCCCTTGAGCAGCTAGCTCGGCCAGTTGCTGTCTCTTTCGCTGACCCCTCTGGGGGCCCGGTCATTGCGACCTCCTCCACTGTCCTCCCTTGTCCTGCGGTCCCGTCCGGCACCCTGTCGGGTCTTTACCTCCCCTCATTCTCTACGAACTTGGTGGCGGGCTCTGCTCTTCAGGATGGGGGTGTTCACCAGTTCACCCCTGCCTATGAGCGTGTGACCCACTGTACGTGTGCTAGGACAGGTCGCCACCTAGCTACCTTCACTCGGCAGCCGGGGTCGGACCTGTACACACTGACCACTGAGTCCCCTCAGGTAGCTGCGTCTGCGTCTGCGTCAGGTCAGCTGTCGGCCCCCTGCTCGTGTCGCTCCCTGTCGCACCAGACGGTTCTCTGGCACCACCGTCTTGGTCACCCGTCAGTGCAGCGCCTTTGTGGCATGCACTCCCGGTACCTTGTCTCTGGTCTTCCCAGGGTTCTCCCTCCCCTCCCGCCCTCGCCTGCTCCTCCCTGTCTTCCCTGCGTCGAGGGGCGGCAGCGCGCCGCTCCTCACTCCTCCTCGTTCCCTCCCACAGAGGCTCCTCTGCAGACTCTCCACCTGGACGTGTGGGGCCCAGCCCGCGTCCGTGGACAGGGCCACGAGCGGTACTTCCTGCTGGTTGTCGACGACTACACGCGCTACACCACGGTCTTCCCCTTGCGCACCAAGGGTGAGGTCCCTGATGTTTTGATCCCTTGGATTCGCGCTGCTCGTCTCCAGCTCCGCGACCGGTTCCAGTCGGACTTTCCCGTCCTGCGTCTGCACTCTGACCGAGGTGGTGAGTTTTCCTCTGACCTCTTGGCAGCCTACTGTGCGGAGCATGGCATCCGCCAGACGTTCACGCTTCCGGCCTCTCCGCAGCAGAATGGGGTTGCTGAGCGCTGCATTGGCTTGGTCATGGAGATCGCTCGTACCTCCTTGATCCATGCGGCTGCCCCCCATTTCCTGTGGCCGTTTGCAGTCCAGTACGCTGCGCATCAGCTCAACCTCTGGCCCCGTGTCTCCGCTCCGGAGACCTCGCCCACACTGCTGTGGACGGGGCAGGTTGGCGATGCGTCGCGTTTCCGGGTCTGGGGTGCTCGTGCCTTTGTCCGCGATACCACTGCGGACAAGCTCTCCGCCCGCGCTGTTCCTTGTATCTTCCTTTGCTTTGTCCCCGACGCGCCTGGTTGGCAGTTTTACCACCCCACCTCGCGCCGTGTCTTCCCCTCTCAGGACGTCACCTTTGACAAGTCGGTACCCTTTTACCGTCTGTTCCCCTACCGCACTGCTCCGCTCCCTCCCCCGCCTCTCTTCCTCACCCCAGGTGCCCCTCCGGTAGACCCCCTCCCTCCCCAGGGTCCTGCTCCCTCAGGTGTTTCCCAGGTAGATGCATTTGAGCCTGTCGAGGTAGCTGTTGACTCTGGTCCTGAGCGGGGTACTGAGCCTGGGGGTGCTGAGCCTGGGGGTGCTGAGACTGGGGGTGCTGAGCCTGGGGGTGCTGCGACTGGGGGTGCTGCGCCTTTGAGTACTGAGACTGGGGGTACTGCGGCTGGGGGTGCTGAGCCTGGGGGTGCTGAGCCTAGGGGTACTGAGCCTGGGGGTGTTGACGCTGTTGGTGCTGGCCACGTGAGTGGTACGCTCACAGCAGCCACGTGAGTGGTACGCTCGGCGCTGCAGCCTCCGGGGTGGAGCTCCTAGTTTTGAGTTACCGCCTGCTGGAGGCCTGGCTGCTCCTGGAGGTGCTGCTAGTGCTACTGGAGGTTCTGGAGCTGTTGGAGGTGCTGCTGGTGCTACTGGAGGTGCTACTGGAGCTGCTGGAGGTACTGCTGGTGCTGCTGGAGGTACTGGAGCTACTGGAGGTGCTGCTGGTGCTGCTGGAGGTGCTACTGGAGCTGCTGGAGGTGCTGCTGGTGCTGCTGGAGGTACTGGAGCTACTGGAGGTGCTGCTGGTGCTGCTGGAGGTACTGGAGCTGCTGGAGCTCCTAGTGGTGCTCCTGGTCCTGGGACTGGTGGTGCTGCTGGAGCTGGTACTACTGGAGGTACTGACGTTGACACTCCTGAGGGTGCTACTGGTGCTGCGGGAGTTGGAGCTGCTGCTGGGGGTTCTGGTGCTGTCTTTGCTGGTTCTGGGGGCACGTCACGGCCGCGTCCGTACTTCGTTCCGCTCCTTCAGCAGGTTCTTGGTCGGTCTCCTCCTCCTTGTCCTGCTCCCTCCTTAGAGTGTCCTTCGCCTGTCCGGTTGCAGTCACTGTTACGGCCCACCTCACCACTTCTTGGTCCCTCTCCCTACACTGGTCCGACAGGAGGTCTTACGGAGCGTCGTGAGCCTGAGTCTCGTCCTGTGTCGCCTGAGTCTCGTTCTGCGTCACCTGTTCGTCCTGCTCGCCCTGGTCGTCGTGTCCCGCGTCAGCGTCCTCCTGCTGTCCCCGGCACTCACCAGATGCTGCTTCGTCTTTCCACTGCTCCACGGCGTGTCCCTCTGCCTTCTGCTCCTGCGTCCTCCCTTCCTGCTCTTGCTGACCCTGAGTCTGACTCTCTTCGTGCTGCTAGTCCTGCTGTCACGCGTCTCCTGTCCACAGTTGTCACTGACCCTTCCTTTGAGTCAGCTGCTGCGTCTGCCTTAGTTACTGAGCTTGTCGACTTTGCTGCTCACTGTAGACTAGACTACGCTGCCAGTCTTGTTGCTGCGTCTGAGTCTGTCTGTCCTCCGTCCGTCGGGGGTGAGTGTGCTCTTGGCACGGACGTCCTTGAGGACAGGCAGGAGGACTTTGAGTGCTTTGCCGCCGTTGTTCCTCATCTCGTGTCCATGCTGATTGCACCTGAGGGAGATCCGGATGCTCCAGACATCCCGACCCCGCGCTCTTACGCTGAGGCGATCGCGGGTGAGTACTCCTCTCAGTGGCAGACAGCCATGGATGCAGAGATGGCATCCTGGAAGTCCACTGGCACTTACGTCGACGAGGTTCCCCCTCCTGGGGCGAACATCGTCAGTGGCATGTGGATTTTCAGGGTGAAGCGGCCGCCAGGTTCTCCGCCTGTCTTCAAGGCTCGGTACGTTGCTCGAGGCTTCAGTCAGCGCCAGGGAGTTGACTTCTTTCAGACCTTCTCCCCCACCCCGAAGATGACCACTCTTCGGGTGCTGCTGCACGTTGCCGCTCAGCGTGACTACGAGCTTCACTCTCTTGACTTCAGCACAGCTTTCTTGCATGGCAGCCTGCACGAGGAGATCTGGCTGCGCCGCCCTCCTGGCTTCACTGGGTCGTTCCCTCCTGGTACCCAGTGGAGCCTCCGGCAGCCGGTCTACGGTCTCCGCCAGGCTCCACGTGAGTGGCACGACACACTGAGGACTACACTTGCGGCTCTTGGGTTCTCGTCTTCTACTGCCGACCCGTCGCTGTTTCTGCGCACCGACACTTCACTGCCGCCGTTCTACATCCTCGTGTACGTCGACGACTTGGTCTTTGCCACTGCTGACACTGAGGCTCTCGCCCACGTGAAGTCGGAGCTGCAGAAGAGACACACGTGCACAGACATGGGTGAGTTGACAAGCTATCTTGGCTTGCGGATCACCCGGGACAGAGCACGCCGCACCATCACACTGACTCAGTCACACATGGTGCAGCAGGTCCTTCAGCGCTTCGGCTCCACTTGGTCCTCAGCACAGGCCACTCCTCTGGCTATAGGTCACTCGCTCTCAGCTCTGCCTTCGGATGAGTCCGTAGAGCCGAGTGGTCCTTACCCAGAGCTAGTTGGTTGCCTCATGTACCTGATGACTTGCACTCGTCCTGACCTAGCATACCCTCTTGGCCTTCTGGCCCGCTATGTGTCGTCCAAGTTGCATTGAATCCATGCCGTCTTCAGGTGGACGCTGGTTTCAAGCTTGGCAATTCATTATGAAGACCTACAAGGCAACGGATGACCTTTGCATCGGCCAGCTGGAGCAATGGTTGATAAATCTGGAGATGGGGGAGCATGAAAGCGCAGCCTGTCAGAATCCCATCCACTTAGACCATTGGGATAAAAGGGCTTGTTTGTGTAGCGGGTTTGTGCGCCCATAACCCCCCATGCGAACGTGCCTGTAACCCCCCGTAGGATCAATCGGGCATCCACAGTGCAGATCTAATGACACAACCACATACTGCAATCGCGCACAACATATTCTTGCAGATCTGCGTATGGCTGGCGTGGACTACTCAGTGTCTTCATATGTCACGCATGTCATCAAAGGTCTGCCTGCAAGCTACAATCTCCTTCGACGCATGGTGAAACTCCCAAGTATACTGGAAGAGCTCAACAAGGATATCCTTTCGAGCTACATCATTGAAGAGGAGTTCACCCTTGAATCCGAGCGGCGCAAGGAACAACTTCTTGTCAAACTTATATATGCTATAGTATGTTTAGGCTGTAGTGGGGTAGTTCTTATAGGGTACAACACTTTTAGGTTTCCTACTTGTACCCACCTGCTTCCTAGTTCATTCATTCCGTTCCTGATTCTAACATGGTATTCTGAGCAGGTTCCCTAGTGGGAACGTTTTTTTTTAGGGCCCACCACGAAATTTCTCCTGCCCTGCCCGAAGCGCGCATCGCGCCCTGCCTTTGCCGCCCGTTGGCCCCTTAGCTGCCCGTCGTTGGCCCCTTAGCCGCCCGTCACGGCCCCTTAGCCGCCCGTCGGCCCCTTATCCGCCCGTCGCGGCCCCTTAGCCGCCCGTCGGCCCCTTTCGCCGCCCGTCACGGCCCCTTAGTTTCCCGTCGCGGCCCCTTCGCCGCCCGTCGGCCCCTTTCGCCGCCCGTCACGGCCCCTTAGCCGCCCGTCGTCGGCCCCTTAGCAGCCCGTCACGTCCCCTTCGCCGCCCGTCGGCCCCTTAGCCGCCCGTCAGCCCCTTAGCCGCCCGTCGGCCCCTTAGCCGCCCAGCGCGGCCCCTTAGCCGCCCGTCACGGCCCCTTAGCCGCCCGTCGCTGGCCCCCCCTCTGCCGCCCGTCACGGCCTCTAAGCCGCCCGTCGGCCCCTTAGCCGCCCGTCGGCCCCTTAGCCGCCCGCTAACCCCTTAGCCGCCCATCACGGCCCTTAGCCGCCCGTCACGGCCCTTAGCCGCCCGGCGGCCCCTTCGCCGCCCGTCACGGCCCTTAGCCGCCCGTCACGGCCCTTAGCAGCCCGGCGGCCCCTTAGCCGCCCGTCACGGCCCCTCTTGCCGCCCGTCGACCGCCAGTTCCGGCCCGCCCGTCACGGCGCGGCCGCCTGCTGCGGCCCTGTCCTGCAGCCGCCCCTGGTCGCGGCCCTGCCCTACAGTCGCCCCCTGCCGCGGACCTGACCTAAAACCACCAGCTTCGGCCCTGCCCTGCAACCGCCCCTGGTAAGCACCCGCGCCACCCCGCCACCTGCTGCCCCCCCTGCGCCGCACCGCCTGCTGCCGCGACACGCCGCCAAGAACCGAGCCGCGCCGCCCAGCCGAGCCGCGCCGCCCCACCGAGCTGCGCAGCCCAGCCGAACCGCGCTTCCGAACCGAGCTGCGCTGCCCTTCTCCTTGCACTGCGCCTGCTGCCACTGCTGCTTCTGTTGCCTCTGCTGCTCCTGCTGCTACTGCTACTATGGCTAGCCCCACTGTTCTCACCTTTGATGCTGAGGGGCGTGCAGTTGAGCTTGATGTGTGGGTTGACGACTTGCAGCTCTTTCTTCAGTGTGACTCTAGGGATGGGGTATCCCTTTTCGATCACACGTCCGGTGTCTCCACTGCTCCTGCTGCCACTGCTGACAGTACTGTTCGCTCGCAATGGACCACTCGTGACGATGTTGCTCGTCTTGCTGTTTGTAGTCACCTGCCGCGTGCTGAGCGCGCGCATTTTGATCAGTACAAGACTGCTCAGTCTTTGTACGACGCTGTAGTTGCGCACTACTCCTCCCCTGCCACTGCTGCCCTCAGCCGCCTCATGCTGCCGTACCTTTTCCCTGACCTTGCCGCCTTTGCCACAGTCGCTGACCTAGTTGCTCACCTCCGCACCAGTGACGCCCGCTACCGCGCTGCCCTTCCCACTGAGTTCTGTGCCCAGAACCCCCCCCCCCCATGTACGTCGCCCTTTACTACCTAGTCACCCGCCTCCCTGACTCCCTTTCTTCAGTCAAGGACCACTTTCTCTCCCTTTGCCCCACCGAGCTCACTGTCGACCTGCTAGAGGAGCGCCTAGCTGCAGCTGAGAAGAGTATCTTAGCTGTAGGTGCTTGTCGCGGCGACCGTCGCACCCCTTTCTTTGAGGGGTGTTCCCCTGTCCCCCTTATACCCTCTGTCGCTTCTGCTGCTACTGTCGACCTCGTTGGCACTGAAGAGGTCGGCGCTGTGTCTGCCCCTAGTGGGAGACGCCGCAACAGCAAGGGCAAGGGGAGCAAGGGTGGTGGGGGGGACGGAGGGGGCGGCGGCGGAGGCGGTGGAGGAGGCGGAGGGGGTGGCGGTGGGGGTGGGGGTGGTGCCGGGAGTGGGGGCTTTAGTGGCGGCGGTAGCGGTGGTGGAGGCAGCGGCGGAGGTGGTGGAGGCAGCGGCAGCGGTGGTGGAGGCAGCGGCAGCGGTGGCGGGGGTGGCGGTGGCGGTGGTGCTGGTCGAGGTGCAGCTACGCAGCGTGGAGGCTTTGGTGGTAGCCAGCGCCAGTAGCAGCCGCATTCCCGTGAGACCCCGTCGGCCCAGCAGCTTCGTGAGTGGTACGCTGGGCGTGGGAGGTCTGGGGGTGCTGGTCCCTGCACTTACGTTCTTCGCACCGGCAGTCGTCGTGGGGAGACTTGCAGGCTGTCCCACACTGCGCAGCGCTGCTTCGGTCGCTTGACTGACGCTAGGCGCGCCCAGTTTCCTGACGCTGTTGAGCTCCCTCGCTGGGGTGATCTGCTTAGGCAGAATGTTGCTATCTTTGATCTTGATTTCGATGCTATCCTTGCTGCCATGTATGCTTTGACTGATAGTGCTGAGGATGACTGTTACCTGAGTGTCCCGCCCAACCCGGGCATTGCGGCTGCTGCTCTAGGTGCTAGTGCGTCTGCTGCTCCAGGTACTGGTGAGTCTGCTGCTCCAGGTGCTGGTGAGTCTGCTCTCTCTGGTACTGCACCTACTGAGGCCTTGCACACTTTCACACTTGACTCTGGTGCTTCGCGCTCTTTCTTTAGAGACAGCACCACGCTCACGCCGCTCAGTCGGCCTGTAGCAGTCTCCCTGGCTGACCCCTCTGGGGGCCCGGTCCTTGCGCACTCTTCCACGGTTCTACCGTGTCCTGCGGCCCCGTCGGGCTTGCTGTCGGGACTCCACCTCCCCTCGTTCTCTACGAACCTGGTGAGTGGAGCTGACCTCCAGGACGCGTGGGTTGACCAGTTTGCCCCTGGAGGTCAGCGTGTGACCCACTGCACTTGCTCTCGGACGGGCCGCCACCTGGCCACGTTCACCCGTCGGCCTGGGTCGAGTCTCTACACACTGACTACTGTGCCCCCTCCGGTCTCTGCGTCTGGTCAGGTAGCCGTGTCTAGTCAGGTGTTTGATGCTGCGTCCAGGTCTAGTCCTACGTCTGCCCCCTGCTCGTGTCGTCCTTTGACACACAAGCCTCTCCTGTGGCCTCACCGCCTTGGTCACCCCTCCCTGCCTCGTCTTCGTGGCATGGCCTCCCGTACCCTTGTCTCGGGTCTCCCCAGGTGCCTTACTCCCCTTCCTCCGGGGCCTGCCCCCACATGTGCTCCCTATGTCGAGGGCCGGCAGCGCGCCGCTCCTCACTCCTCCGAGTTCCCTCCGACCGAGGCTCCCCTGCAGACTCTTCACATGGACGTGTGGGGCCCTGCCTACGTCCGTGGACAGGGTCACGAGTGTTACTTCCTGCTGGTCATTGACGACTACTCGCATTACACCTTAGTCTTCCCCTTGCGCAGCAAGGGTGATGTCACTGAGGTGTTGATCGACTGGATCCGCGGTGCCCGTCGTCAGCTCAGCGAGAGTTTCGGCTCGGACCTTCCTGTTCTGCGTCTGCACTCAGACAGAGGTGGTGAGTTTTCCTCCGACCTCCTGAGGGCCTTCTGTCGTGCGGAGGGCATCCGCCAGACGTTCACGCTTCCGGCCTCCCCACAGCAAAATGCGATTGCTAAGCACCGCATTGGCATGGTCATGGACGTTGCTCGTACGTCCATGATCCATGCGGCTGCTCTGTGGCCATTCGCGGTTCAGTACGCGGTGCATCGGATCAACCTTCAGCCTCGTGTCTCCTTGCCGGAGACCACACCTACTCTGAGGTGGACAGGGAAGGTTGGCGATGCGTCTGCGTTCCGTGTCTGGGGATCTCGAGAATTTGTCCGCGATACTTCAGCGGACAAGCTGTCCTCCCGTGCCGTTCCCTGCGTCTTCCTTGGCTTCCCCCCTGACGCACCCGGGTGGCAGATCTACCACCCCACCTCGCGTCATGTTCTGTCCTCTCAGGACGTCACGTTTGACGAGTCGGTGTCTTACTACCGTCTCTTTCCCTACCGCGCTGCCTCTCTCCCCCCCCCACCACTCTTCCTAGTACCAGGTATTCCTCCGGTAGACCCCCTCCCCCCTTAAGGTCCTGCCCCCTCAGGTGTGTCTCAGGTAGACCCTGCTGAGCCAGTCGAGGTAGCTGTCGACTCAGGTGCTGCTAGGGGTGCTGAGCCTGCGGGGGTGCTGAGCCTAAGCGTGTGGAGCCTGGGGGTGCTGACTCTGGGAGTGCTGCGTCTTGGGGTGCTGAGCCTGCGTGTGCTGAGTCTGGAGGTTCTCCAGGTGTCCCGTTGCGGCGGGAGCCCCTCTCTCTGCAGCGGCTTCGTGAGTGGTACGCTCGACTCTGTCGCCGTGCTACTCGTGCTACTGGTGCTGGTGCCGCTATTCCTGGAGGCGTTCGTACTGGCGGTACTGGAGCTGCTGGTGCTGGTGCTACTGGAGGTGCTGCTGGTGCTGGAGCTGCTGGAGGTGCTTCTGGTGCTGGAGCTGCTGGAGGTGCTGCTGGTGCTGGAGCTGCTGGAGGTGCTGCTGGTGCTGGAGCTGCTGGAGGTGCTGCTGGTGCTGGAGCTACTAGAGGTGCTGCTGGTACTGGAGCTACTGGAGGTGCTGCTGGTGCTGGTACTGCTGGAGGTGCTGCTGGTGCTGGAGCTGCTGGAGGTGCTGCTGGTGCTGGAGCTACTGGAGGTGGTACTGGTGCTGTCTCTGCTGTTTCTGGAGGCGCTGCGCGGCCGCGTCCGTACTACGTTCCGCTCCTTCAGCAGGTTCTTGGTCTACCGCCTTCTCCTAGTCCTACTCCTCCGTTACTGAGTCCACCGCCTGTCCAGTCACAGTCGCTGTTACAGCCATCCTCTCCACTGCCTGGTCCTTCTCCTTACTCTGGACCGACTAGAGGTCTTACGGAGCGTCGTGAGCCTGAGTCGCGTCCTGTGTCGCCTGTGTCTCGTGCTGCGTCGCCTGTCCGCACTGCTCGCCCTGGTCGTGTTTTGCGTCCACATCCTCCTCCTGTCCCTGGCACTCACTTTATGACACTGCGTCCTTCCTCTTCTCCTCAGCGTTTCCCTCTGCCCTCTCCTCCTGCGTCCTCTCTTCCTGAAGGTCCGGACCCGGAGTCTGACTCCCTTCGTGCTGCTGGTCCTACTGTCACGCGCTTCCTGGCCACTGCTGTTACTGACCCACTGTTTGAGTCCTCTGCTGCGTCTGCTCTCGTTGCTGAGCTTGTTGACTTTGCTGCAGCCTGTCGCCTAGACTACGCCACTAGTCTTGTTGCTGAGTCTGCGTCTGCGTCTGTCTGTCCTCCGTCCGTCGGGGGTGAGTGTGCTCTTGGCACGGACGTTCTTGAGGACAGACAGGAGGAGTTTGAGTGCTCTGCCGCTGCTGTACCTCATCTCGTGTCCATGTTGCTTGCCCCTGAGGGAGACCCGGATGCACCAGACATCCCGACCCCGCGCTCTTACGCAGAGGCGATAGAGGGTCCCTACTCCTCTCAGTGGCAGGCAGCCATGGACGCCAAGATGGCTTCTTGGAAGTCCACAGGCACCTACGTTGACGAGGTTCCCCCTCCTGGGGCGAACATCGTCAGTGGCATGTGGATCTTCGGGGTGAAGCGGCCGCCGGGATCTCCGCCTGTCTTCAAGGCGCGTTACGTTGCACGTGGCTTCAGTCAGCGACAGGGAGTTGACTTCTTCCAGACCTTCTCCCCTACCCCGAAGATGACCACTCTTCGGGTACTGCTGCACGTAGCTGCTCAGCGTGACTACGAGCTCCACTCGCTTGACTTCAGCACAGCCTTCCTACAGGGCAGCCTGCACGAGGAGATCTGGCTGCGCCGCCCACCTGGCTTCACTGGGTCGTTTCCTGCCGGTACCCAGTGGAGCCTCCGCCGGCCACTCTACGGTCTCCGCCAGGCACCCCGTGAGTGGCACGACACACTGAGGACCACTCTTGCTACTCTTGGTTTTGCTCCTTCCACTGCTGACCCTTCTCTGTTTCTACGCACTGACACCACTCTGCCGCCGTCCTACGTTCTCGTGTACGTAGACGACCTTGTCTTTGCTACTGCTGACACTGAGGCACTCGCCCACGTGAAGTCCGAGCTGCAGAAGAGACACACGTGCACCGACCTGGGGGAGCTGACAAGCTATCTTGGCTTGCGGATCACCCAGGACAGAGCACAGCGCACCACTACCTTGACTCAGTCACACATGGTGCAGCAGGTCCTTCAGCGCTTCGGCTTCACGTACTCCTCGCCACAGTCCACTCCTCTGCCTACCGGTCACTCGCTCTCAGCTCCACCTTCGGACGAGTCCGTAGAGCCGAGTGGCCCGTATCCAGAGCTTGTGGGCTGCCTCATGTACCTGATGACTTGCACACGACCTGACCTCGCATACCCTCTCAGCCTTCTGGCTCGCTACGTGGCTCCCGGTAGGCACCGAAAGGTGCACTGGGATGCTGCGAAGAGGGTGTTGCGCTACTTGTGCAGTACATCGGGCATGGGGCTCGTGCTTGAAGGACGGGCTCGAGTTGTCCTCACTGGTCACGCTGACGCCTCCTGGGTTGACGACTTGGCTACGCAGCGGTCGTCACAGGCTACACCTTCAGTCTTGGCTCCGGTTCTGTCTCTTGGCGGTCTACCCGCTCTTCTTCTGTTCTCAGCTCCAGTTGTGAGGCTGAGATCTACGCTGGGGCCATGGCTGCACAAGAGCTACGCTGGCTCACCTACCTGCTGACCGACTTGGGAGAGGTGCCTCGTTCTCCTCCAGTTCTGTACGTCGACAACAAGGCCATGCTGGCCTTGTGTCAGGAGCACAGACTGGAGCACAGAACGAAGCACATTGCTCTACGCTACTTCCTTGCTCGAGAGTTGCAGCAGCGTGGCCAGCTTCGTCTTGCTTACGTGGCCTCACAGGCCAACACTGCTGATGTATTGACCAAGGCACTTCAGCGTTGTGATCATCAGCGTTTCTGTACTGTTCTAGGCCTTGTACCTACTGTGCCTCACTTGCTTACTTCTTGACTCTGCTTGTACTGTACTATATATACATATACCTGCATGCTTACACTTGCTAGGTTGTGTTCACTGTATTGTTTGCTTTCCTTTTTATAACTCTGCATGTGAACTGGCCTTGTGGCCCTTTGCTTGTGCTCAGACTGCGTGGTGACTTTGTGATCCACCCTGAGCTTGCTTTGCCTTCTTGACTGGTCTTGTGACCTCTTGTTCTCCCCCACTTTGCCTATGGGGGTGTGTCAAACTTATATATGCTATAGTCTGTTTAGGCTGTAGTGGGGTAGTTCTTATAGGGTACAACACTTTTAGGTTTCCTACTTGTACCCACCTGCTTCCTAGTTCATTCATTCCGTTCCTGATTCTAACACTTCTCCTTCAAGTCAACTATGTCGCGTCGAAGCAGCAGCGGCCGCAACAGAAGTGGGGGAATCGCACGGAGGAGGTGACAATGACAAAGACGACCAAGAGTGACGAGCGTTCCAGTGGCGGAAAGCGCAACTCTCAACAATACTGCTTCGTTTGTGGAGATCTCGAGCACTTCGCAAACCAGTGCCCCGACCGCGTCAACAAGGAGGCTGGCGATGGTCACGAAGCTCCGCGCGGACGATCGCAAAACCATCAACCTCGTCGGGAAACCGCATACCACAAGGATAAACAACACTGGGATTCCAAGGACAAGCAGCCATCAGATGACGGAACCTCCCGCAAAAAGGGTGCAAAGGAGGCTCCAAGTGACGATGTGCACCACGAAGGGCAACATCGTGTTCGATGGTCGGCGTGGTGACGGATGCATCCGTGGAACCGACCATTTCTTTGGCTCCGGAAGCTGGCGAGGAGTTCCTGGCGGTTGCGGCAACGGTGGAAGCAAATCCGACCGTGGTACTCCTCGACAGTGGCTCCTGTCATCACCTCATGGGGACGCGCGAGGCATTCGTGGACATGAATGCGGGAGGCAACGTTCACCATGTGCGTGGATTCAACGGCGCTATTCAGCCCGTGCAGGGGCGCGGCACGATTGCTCTTCAAGGGGAAGCGGGCAAGAAGGTTCTCATTCCCGATGTGCTGTATGTGCCTGGTGTACAGGCAAATCTGCTGTCAGCTGGACAGTTGAAGGACAGTGGTGTGCAGTTTCAGGACGCCGGTGATGAGATGCTTCTCGTATCTGCTGAGGGGGCTGTTTTCGGTCGAGCGCGCTACACCGGCCGCATCCTTTGCACCGAACTCCGCCCGTGTTGATCGCGGCAGCCAATGGCGCCACCAATGGAGACGGTCTCGTTGCGGACGATTGTGTCATCTACGAGGTCATCTGCGAACATTTGGCATGCACGACTTGCGCACGCAGGAATGGATACAATAAAGCGCACAGCTGCACATGGCGCGGCAGCTGGATTGGAGATCACGTCATCGTCTGGCACAGACCTGGTGTGCGTTTCTTGCGTTGGCGGGAAGCTAGTTCGGCATACCTTCCCCGACCAAGGTTCTGAACCCGAAAGCGCATTAGACAATGTGCACATCGACGTCTGCGGACCCTTTCGAGTTGCTGCAAAGGACAAAAGTTGCTACTTTCTTCTCCTGAAGGATCGCAAAACACGCTTCGTATGGACGTATCCTCTCACGCGGAAGAGTGGCGCTTTGGAGAAATTTGAAAAGTGGCTGACGATGGTGGAGCGGCAAAGCGAGCTGACGGTGAAGATGATTTGTTTAGACCGTGGAGGGGAATTCTTGGGTGGCGATTTCACCACCTTCCTTGACAAGCGCGGCGTTGTCCACGATCTGACATGTCTGTATACCCCGCAGCATAATGGTATGGCTAAACGCGAAATGCGCACACTTGTTGAGTCGATGAGGACGATGCTCCTGCATATGAATGTGCCACACCACTGGTGGCACCTCGCACTTCGCCAAGCTGTGTGGGTGCGCAACACCATTGAGCGCGCTTCTCTGCCTTCGGGGGCAACACCGTATACGCTGATGTACAAAACGAAGCCGGACCTCACCATGGCCCGGGTGTGGGGTTGCATGGTGCAGTACATGGTCCCGTAAGATCAGCGCGGTGGGAAGCTTGCGCCGAAAACTAGCTGGGGTCTTCATCTTGGCGTTTCTCCCGCGAGTAAAGGTTGGGAGGTGCTGGATCTCGCTGCAACCCGCATCGTTACCACTGTGGAGGTGATATTTTATGGAACGCAGTCGCTGGATGACAGGAAAGCAAAGCGCGCCAGCAAGTGTACACGAAGTATCCACTTAGGCGGTATCCTCTCCCTCACCGGGCCTTCTCGCTGATGAGATCGACAATCCGCTTGACGCCCCGGCTTCAGCTCCTGCACCTCCACACGTCCCCAAGCCCATCCCCAGCTCTACCGTCCTACCGGTGTACCCACATGTGGTGCCGGTCACCAAACCATCCACGCTACCGGCTGCGGAAACCCTCTCTTGAGCCACCGCCGACACCCTTTCCAAGTCGGCCGACGATGATGAGGGGAGACATGACGCACTACCTTCGGCGCCAAGCATCGGCATCGTCGACGGTCGACTTGCCGCATCTTTTGAGAACGGCGCACCTGGTATGCAGAAACAGGCAGAGGCGCATGTGACAAGGGAGCAGATCAGCAACAGCACGCCGAGCGACGTAGTAGAGGTCATCGGCAAAGCTGCAGGGGAGACGTCTGGAGACAGCTCTTCGAGCGATATGGTGGAAATCAAGCTGCCAAATCGGCATTCCACCCGCTCCAACTTTGGTGTGCCTCCAAAGAAGTGGGACGATGTGTGCCCGGTATTCGCTAACACGCTTCTTGATGACGCAAACGCGAATACCACGCTGCCAGAACTCGATCCCGATATGCACGCTGACCCTGAACGACAGTGGGATATCTCCACGATGACCGTCAAGGAAGCGCTAGCGAGCTGGAAGGGGAAGGTGGTGAAGGCAGCAATAGAGGAGGAGATGCGCAGCTTTCTTGCCAACGGAACATGGGAGCTGGTGCCTCAACCGCGCGGCGTCAATGTCATGAAGAACCGGTGGGTTCTTACGACAAAGTACAACGCCGACGACACGGTCGCCCGTGAAAAGGCACGTCTCGTCGTGAAGGGATTTACGCAGATCTATGGTGCGGATTACGATGAGATGTATTCACCGGTCGGCAGCTACGTTACGCTACGCATTTTCCTCTCCATCGTCGCGGCACTCGATCGTCACGTCATGCAGCTGGACATGAAAAACACATACCTGCAGAGCAAGTGGGACCGAGTTTTTTACATGGAGCAGCCGGCGTACTTCAACGACGGTACATCTCGTGTGAGAAAGCTTATGAAAAGCTTGTACGGACTTAAACAGAGTCCACTGCTGTGATATTCGGCACTTGACAGTGTAGTCATTGGCGGTGGATGGAGCAAGAGTCAGGTTGACGAAGCGCTCTACTTCAAGTTTGGTGCTGATGGAGTCGGTTGCTGGCTGCTGGTTGTGTCAAACACATATGCTTAGTTATATCTAGGCTTAGTTTATGTGTTTATAGTTGTCTAGGCTATAGTGGGTTTAGCCTTAGGGGGTACACATTTCTCTCGACATTCTACTTGTACCCCTTCCCTTTTTCCTAGTCAACCATTCTCGCCTACTATTCTCACATGGTATTAAGAGCATTACCTTCCTAGGATCCTAACTTTAATGGGCCCACCACCTAAGTAACTGCTAGCCTAGGCCCCGTGGCGTCGCCCATAGCCCCTAGGCTCGGCCCCTTGGCCCGTCGCCCCTAGGCTCGGCCCCTTGGCCCGTCGCCCCTAGGCTCTGCCCCTTGGCCCGTCGCCCCTAGCTCGGCCCCTCGGCCCCGTCGCCCCGTCGATTTCGTCGCCCGCGCCCGGCCCATTCCTAGCCCCGCGATCGGCCCGTACCCGCCCCGCGATCGGCCCTTACCCTTCCCGCGCTCGGCCCTGTTCCTAGCCCCGCGCCCGGTCCGTACCTAGCCTCGCGACCGGCCCGTACCTTGCCCGCGCACGGCCCCGTCTCTCGTCCGCGCTTGGCAGGCTGCTACTGCCCTACCTGTTCCCTGAGCTGTCGGCTTTTGCCACAGTAGCCGACCTGGTTACCCACCTGCGCACTAGCGACGCTCGCTACCGCGCTACCGTCCCTGCTGAGTTCCTTCCCACGAACCAGCCCCCCATGTTCATCACCCTCTACTTCATAGTCACTCGCCTCCCTGACTCCCTTCGCTCTGTCAGGGATCACTTCCTCATCCTCGACCCCACTTCCCTCACTGTTGACCTCCTCGAGCAGCATCTCCTCGCAGCTGAGACTAGTGCAGTTGCTGTAGGTGCTGCTCGTGGCACTCCGCGCTCACCCTTCTTTGAGGGGTGCTCCCCCTCCCCCCTTTCCTCCTCCTTCGCCTCTGCTGCTGCTGCAGACGTCTCTGTTCCTGAGGACGTCGGTGCTGCTTCGACCAGTACGAAGCGCCGCAACAGCAAGGGCAAGGGTGGCCGGGGTAGTGGAGGAGGCAGCGGTGGTGGTGGAGGTGGCAGTGGGAGTGTTAGTGGGGGCAGCGGTAGAGGAGGCGGAGGCGGTGGAGGTGGTGGCGGCGGTGGGACCGGTGGCGGAGGTGGAGGCTCTGGTAGCGGCGGTGGAGGCAGCGGAGGGAGTGGCGGCAGTAGAGGCGGTGGGACCAGTGGTGGTCGGTCTGGACCTCAGCGTGGAGGCCCAGGTGGTGGTCGGGGCCAGCAACAGCAGCGTCGGAGCGAGACTCAGACTCCCCAGCAGCTCCGTGAGTGGTTGGTTCAGCGTGGGGCGGGTGAGGGTAGTGAGACCTGCCCGTATGTCATTCGCACGGGTGCCCGTGCGGGCCGGACATGCTGGAGGTTTCACACTGAGCGCCGCTGCTTTGCCCGCCTTGACGACGCCTGGCGTACTGAGTTTGGTGATGACGTCGAGCGCCCTCGCTGGGCGGAGTTGCTTAGGTCGGGAGTTGCTATCTTTGACCTAGACTTTGATGTTATTATCTCTGCCATGTATGCTTTGTCTTTTAGTGCTGAGGGTGACTGTTACTGGTGTGTGCCGCCTGACCCAGGTATAGCCGCTGCTGCTCTAGGTGCTAGTGCGTCTGGTACTCCCCCTGGTACTGCGCCTGCTGAGGCCCTGCACACCTTCACGTTGGACTCCGGCGCCTCGCGCTGTTTCTTTCGTGACAGCACCACTCTCACTCCTCTTCCTGCACCTGTTCCGGTCAGACTGGCTGACCCCTCTGGGGGCGCGGTCGTTGCCAGTTCCTCCGATGTCCTCCCGTGTCCGGCGGTTCCGTCCGGCTCACTGTCAGGTCTTCACCTCCCCTCGTTCTCTACGAACTTGGTGAGTACCGCTGCCCTTCAGGATGCGATGGTCACTACCACCACTCCTGGGGGTCAGCGTGAGTCGATCTGCACGTGCACACGGACGGGGCGTCACCTAGCTACGTTCAGTCGTCGGCCAGGGTCGAGTCTGTACACACTGGCTACCAAGCCTCCTCAAGTAGCTGCGTCCGCTCAGGTGTCCGCGTCAGGTCAGGTAGCCGCCTCTTGCTCGTGTCGCCTCCTGTCGCACCAGACTCTCCTTTGGCACCACCGCCTGGGTCACCCCTCCCTGCCACGCCTTTGTAGCATGCACTCCCGTCGCCTTGTCTCTGGTCTCCCTAGGTCTCTGCCTCCCCTGCCGCCCTCACCTGCCCCGCCCTGTCTTCCTTGCGTCGAGGGGCAGCAGCGCGCCGCTCATCACTCCTCCTCGTTCCCCCTGACGACTGCTCCCCTGCAGACCCTCCACATGGACGTGTGGGGCCCAGCCCGCGTAAGTGGACAGGGCCGCGAGCGCTACTTTCTGCTGGTAGTTGACGACTACACGCGGTACACCACAGTCTTCCCCTTACGCAGCAAGGGTGAAGACTCTGCTTCCTTGATCCCTTGGATTCGCACAGTCCGTCTCCAGTTGCGCGAGCGGTTCGGCCAGGACCTTCCTGTCCTGCGTCTGCACTCTAACAAAGGTGGTGAGTTCTCCTCCGACCTCTTGCGGGAATTTTGTCGTGGGGAGGGCATTCTCCAGTCGTTCACGCTTCCGGACTCCCCTCAGCAAAATGGGATTGCTGAGCGCCGCATTGGCTTAGTCATGGAGGTCGCTCGTACCTCCATGATCCATGTGGCCGCTCCCCATTTGCTGTGGCCGTTTGCAGTCCGGTACGCTGCGCATCAGCTCAACCTCTGGCCCCGTGTCTCCTTGCCGGAGACCTCGCCCACTCCGCATCATGCCTTTGTTCGCGATAAGTCCGCGGACAAGCTCTCCGCCCGCGCCATTCCCTGCGTCTTCCTTGGCTTTGTCCCTGACGCGCCTGGCTGGCAGTTTTACCACCCCACCTTGCGCCGTGTCCTCCCTTCTCAGGACGTCACGTTCGACGAGTCGGTTCCCTTCTACCATCTCTTCCCCTACCGCTCTGCCCCTTCCCCGCCCCCGCCGCTCTTCCTTGCTCCCGGTCCACCTCCTGTAGACCCCCTTCCGCCCCAGGGTCCTGCTCCCTCGGTAGTGTCTCAGGTAGACCCTCTCCCTGGTACTGCGCCTGTTCAGGTAGCTGTCGTCTCAGGTGCTGCTCCAGGTGCTGCGTCTGGGGGTGCTGCGTCTGGGGGTGCGGAGCTGGGGGGTGCGGGGTCTGAGGGTGCTGGGTCTGGGGGTGCTGAGCCTGAGGGTGTTGAGCCTGGGGGTGCTGAGTCGGAGGGTGCGGAGCCTTGGGGTGCTGAGTCGGAGGGTGCGGAGTCTGGGGGTGCTGAGCCTCGGGGTGCTGCTTCGTCTGGAGGTCCTGCTGGTGCTTCACCGCGACTGTCCTCGCAGCAGCTGCGTGAGTGGCTTGTTCAGCGCCCACACCGTCGGAGTGGACCTCCTGGGGCTGGCGAGCCTGGAGACGCTGGAGCTGGAGGTGCTGCTATTACTACTGGAGCTGGAGACCCTACGGAGCCTGGAGCAGCTGGCGCCGGAGGCGCTGGAGCTGGTGTAGTTGGAGTTAGAGGCCCTGGCGCATGAGGCGCTGGAGCTGCAGGAGCTGGAGCTGTTGACCCTGGAGCCGGAGGTGCTGGAGGCACTGTGCGGCCGCGCCCGTACTTCGTTCCCCTGCTTCAGCAGGTTCTTGGTGTCCCATCTTCTACTGGTCTTCCTCCGTCCTTCCTGTGTCCACCGCCTGACCAGTCGCAGCCGCCGTTACAGCCAGTCTCCCCACTGTCTGTTCCCTCTCCTTACACTGAGCAGTCCGGAGGTCTTACAGAGCGTCTTGAGCCTGCGTCTCGTCCTGTCTCGCGTGTTCGCACTGCTCGTCGCGCTCCTCGTTCGCGTCCTCCTCCTCTCCCAGGCACACACACGATGGCACTCCGTCCTTCCTCAGTTCCACTGCGTGTTCCTCTGCTTGCTTCTCCTGAGTCCTCTCTTCCTGAGGTCCCTAACCCTGAGTCTGACCGAGCGCGGGCTGCCAGTCCCACTGACGCTCGTCTCCTTGCCACTGCTGCCACTGACCCGTCCTTTGAGTCTGCTGCTGCTTGTGCTCTCGTTGCTGAGCTACTTGACTTTGCTGCTGCCTGCCGTCTCGACTACGCCTCTGCTCTAGTTGCTGAGTCTGTGCCTGCCAGTCCTCCGTCCGTCGGGGGTGAGTGTGCTCTGGGCACGGACGTCCTTGAGGACAGGCAAGAGGACTTTGAGTGTCTTGCAGCTGCTCTACCTCGTTTTGATTCCTTGCTGCTTGCCCCTGAGGGAGACCCGGATGCTCCAGACATCCCGACCCCGCGCTCTTACGCAGAGGCGATTACGGGTCCTTACTCCTCTCAGTGGCAGGCAGCTATGGATGCCGAGATGGCATCCTGGAAGTCCACAGGCACTTACGTCGACGAGGTTCCCCCACCTGGGTTGAACATAGTCGATGGCATGTGGATCTTCAGGGTGAAGCGGCCGCCGGGTTCTCCGCCTGCCTTCAAGGTGCGCTACGTTGCTCGAGGTTTCAGTCAGCGACAGGGAGTTGACTACTTCCAGACCTTCTCCCCCACCCCGAAGATGACTACTCTTCGGGTGTTGCTGCACGTAGCTGCTCAGCGTGACTACGAGTTACACTCCCTGGACTTCAGTACAGCCTTCCTGCAGGGCAGCCTGCACGAGGAGATCTGGCTGCGCCGACCACCTGGTTTCACTGGGTCGTTTCCTACAGGTACCCAGTGGAGCCTCCGCCGGCCAGTCTACGGTCTCCGCCAGGCGCCTCGCGAGTGGCACGATACACTCAGGACTACACTTGCGGCTCTTGGGTTTGTTCCTTCTACAGCAGACCCGTCGCTGTTTCTACGCACCGACACCTCGCTGCCGCCCTTCTACGTCCTAGTGTACGTCGACGACCTCGTCTTTGCCACGGCTGACACTGAGGCACTGACCCTAGTGCAGTCCGAGCTGCAGAAGAGACATACCTGCACTGACCTGGGTGAACTGTGCAGCTATCTTGGCCTGGAGATCAACCGGGACAGAGCACGGCGCACCATCACACTAACTCAGTCACACATGGTGCACTAGGTCCTTCAGCGCTTCGGCTTCCAGTACTCCTCGCCACAGCTGTCTACCAGCCACTCGCTCTCAGCTCCACCTTCGGACGAGTCCGTAGAGCCGAGTGGTCCGTACCCAGAGCTTGTGGGTTGCCTCATGTACCTGATGACTTGCACACGACCTGACCTCGCGTACCCTCTCAGCCTCCTGGCTCGCTACGTGGCTCCCGGTAGGCACCGAAAGGTGCACTGGGATGCTGCGAAGAGGGTACTGCGTTACCTGTGCAGTACGTCTGGCATGGGGCTTGTGCTTGGAGGACGGGGTCCTGTTAACCTCACTGGTCACGCAGACGCCTCCTGGGTTGACGACTCAGCTACGCAGTGGTCGTCGCAGGGTTACACCTTCAGCCTTGGGTCCGGCTCGGTTTCTTGGCGGTCTACCCGCTTGTCTTCAGTTCTCAGCTCCAGCTGTGAGGCTGAGATCTACGCCGGAGCCATGGCTGCTCAGGAGCTACGCTGGCTCACCTACTTGCTGACCGACTTGGGAGAGCAGCCTCGTTCGCCTCCAGTCCTGTACGTAGACAACAAGGCCATGATAGCCTTGTGTCAGGAGCACAGACTGGAGCACAGAACGAAGCATATCGCTCTGCGTTACTTCCTTGCTCGAGAGTTGCAGCAGCGTGGTCAGCTTCGTCTAGCGTACGTGGCCACTCGGGCCAACACTGCTGATGTCTTCACCAAGGCACTTCCGCCTGGTGACCATCAGCGCTTTGTTACTGTGTTAGGCCTTGTGCCTACTTTGCCTCACTAACTTACTGCCTGACTCTGCCTGTACTGTGATCTATCTATATACCTGCATGCTTGCACTTATTAGGGTATGATCACTGTATTGTTTTTTCTCTTTATATAACTCTGCATGTGAACTGGCCTTGTGGCCCTTTGCTTGTGCTCGGACTGTGTGGTGACTTTGTGATCCACCCTGAGCTTGCTTTGCTTTGCTTCTTCTCTTGACTGGTCTTGTGACCATTGCTTGTTTTGACTATCCCCCACTTCACCTATGGGGGTGTGTCAAACACATATACTTAGTTATATCTAGGCTTAGTTTATGTGTTTATAGTTGTCTAGGCTATAGTGGGTTTAGCCTAAGGGGGTACAGATTCCTCTCGACATTCTGCTTGTACCCCTTCCCTTTTTCCTAGTCAACCATTCTCGCCTACTATTCTCACATGGTGTACGTTGACGAATTGCCAGCCGCGAGCCGCAGTCTCGAGATGCTGCAGGACCTTCGTGAGATTCTGCAAAACGCATTCAAGTTGCGGGAAATTACTCCTGTAAAGAAATACTTGGGGCTGAGGATAGTGTGGGACAGGTCTGCACGAAAGCTGTGGCTGCACCAAAGCGCATACGTGGACAAGCTGCGTCGCCGCTTAGTGGATGAAGAGCAGACACGTCTGTCGAAAGTAACGAACGAGAATGAATTAACAATGAAACAGTTAGGTACAAGTACTAGCCCTAATTGGGTTGTACCCCTTATGGGCTACCCCACTATAGCCTACACAAATGTAAAAGCTATAATGTTTTGACACACCTTCATAGGCAAAGTGGGGGAGAACAAGTGGTCACTGTTAGAAGCAAGACGAAGCTGGCCACGCTGCTGCAACTCTCGAGCAAGGAAGTAGCGCAGAGCAATGTGCTTCGTTCTGTGCTCCAGTCTGTGCTCCTGACACAAGGCCAGCATGGCCTTGTTGTCGACGTACAGAACTGGAGGAGAACGAGGCGCCTCTCCCAAGTCTGTCAGCAGGTAGGTGAGCCAGCGTAGCTCCTGTGCAGCCATGGCCCCAGCGTAGATCTCAGCCTCACAACTGGAGCTGAGAACAGAAGAAGTGCAGGTAGACCGCCAAGAGACAGAACCGGAGCCAAGACTGAAGGTGTAGCCCTGTGACGACCGCTGCATAGCCAAGTCGTCAACCCAGGAGGCGTCTACGTGACCAGTGAGGACAACTCGAGCCCGTCCTCCAAGCACGAGCCCCATGCCTGATGTACTGCACAAGTAGCGCAACACCCTCTTCGCAGCATCCCAGTGCACCTTTCGGTGCCTACCGAGAGCCACGTAGCGAGCCAGAAGGCTGAGAGGGTATGCGAGGTCAGGTCGTGTGCAAGTCATCAGGTACATGAGGCAGCCCACAAGCTCTAGATACGGGCCACTCGGATCTACGGACTCGTCCGAAGGTGGAGCTGAGAGCGAGTGACCGGTAGGCAGAGGAGTGGACTGTCGCGAGGAGTACGTGAACCCGAAGCGCTGAAGGACCTGCTGCACCATGTGTGACTGAGTCAAGGTAATGGTGCGCTGTGCTCTGTCCCGGGTGATCCGCAAGCCAAGATAGCTTGTCAGCTCCCCCAGGTCGGTGCACTTGTGTCTCTTCTGCAGCTCGGACTTCACATGGGCGAGTGCCTCAATGTCACCAATAGCAAAGACAAGGTCGTCTACGTATACGAGAACGTAGAACGGCGGCAGAGTGGTGTCAGTGCGTAGAAACAGAGAAGGGTCAGCAATGGAAGGAGCAAAACCAAGAGCAGCAAGAGTGGTCCTCAGTGTGTCGTGCCACTCACGGGGTGCCTGGCGGAGACTGTAGACTGGCCGCCGGAGGCTCCACTGGGTACCAGCAGGAAACGACCCAGTGAAGCCAGGTGGGCGGCGCAGCCAGATCTCCTCGTGCAGGCTGCCCTGTAGGAAGGCTGTGCTGAAGTCAAGCGAGTGGAGCTCGTAGTCACGCTGAGCAGCTACGTGCAGCAGTATCCGAAGAGTGGTCATCTTCGGGGTAGGGGAGAAGGTCTGGAAGAAGTCAACTCTGTAACGGCGACTGTGACTGGACAGGCGGTGGACTCAGTAACGGAGGAGTAGGACTAGGAGAAGGCGGTAGACCAAGAACCTGCTGAAGGAGCGGAACGTAGTACGGCCGCGGCCGCGCAGCGCCTCCAGAAACAGCAGAGACAGCACCAGTACCACCTCCAGCAGCTCCAGCACCAGCAGCACCTCCAGCAATACCAGCACCAGCAGAACCTCCAGTAGCTCCAGCACCTGCAGCACCTCCAGTAGCTCCAGCACCAGCAGCACCTCCAGCAGCTCCAGCACCAGCAGCACCTCTAGCAGCTCCAGCACCAGCAGCACCTCCAGCAGCTCCAGCACCAGAAGCACCTCCAGCAGCTCCAGCACCAGCAGCACCTCCAGTAGCACCAGCACCAGCAGCTCCAGTACCGCCAGTACGAACACCTCCAGGACCAGCGGCACCAGCACCAGTAGCACGAGTAGCACGGCGACAGAGTCGAGCGTACCACTCACGAAGCTGCTGCGGAGAGAGGGGCTCCCGCCGCAACGGGACACCCGGAGAACCTCCAGACTCAGCACACGCAGGCTCAGCACCCCAAGAAGCAGCACTCCCAGAGTCACCACCCCCAGGCTCCACACGCTCAGGCTCTGCACCCCCAGGCTCAGCACCCCCAGTCCCCGCACCCGCAGGCTCAGCACCCCTAGCAGCACCTGAGTCGACAGCTACCTCGACAGGCTCGGCAGGGTCTACCTGAGACACACCTGAGGGGGCAGGACCCTGAGGGGGGAGGGGGTCTACCGGAGGAGTACCTGGTACTAGGAAGACTGGTGGGAGAGGGAGAGAGGCAGCGCGGTAGGGAAAGAGACGGTAGTAAGACACCGACTCGTCAAACGTGACGTCCTGAGAGGACAGAACACGACGCGAGGTGGGGTGGTAGAACTGCCACCCGGGTGCGTCAGGGGGGAAGCCAAGGAAGACGCAGGGAACGGCACGGGAGGACAGCTTGTCCGCTGAAGTATCGCGGACAAAAGCTCGAGATCCCCAGACACGGAACGCAGACGCATCGCCAACCTTCCCTGTCCACCTCAGAGTAGGTGTGGTCTCCGGCAAGGAGACACGAGGTTGAAGGTTGATCTGATGCGCCGCGTACTGAACCGCGAACGGCCACAGAAAATGGGGAGCAGCCGCATGGATCATGGACGTACGAACGACGTCCATGACCATGCCAATGCGGCGCTCAGCAATCCCATTTTGCTGTGGGGAGGCCGGAAGCATGAATGTCTGGCGGATGCCCTCCGCACGACAGAAGGCCCTCAGGAGGTCGGAGGAAAACTCACCACCTCTGTCTGAGTGCAGACGCAGAACAGGAAGGTCCGAGCCGAAACTCTCGCTGAGCTGACGACGGGCACCGCGGATCCAGTCGATCAACACCTCAGTGACGTCACCCTTGCTGCGCAAGGGGAAGACTAAGGTGTAATGCGAGTAGTCGTCAACGACCAGCAGGAAGTAACACTCGTGACCCTGTCCACGGACGCGGGCAGGGCCCCACACGTCCATGTGAAGAGTCTGCAGGGGAGCCTCGGTCGGAGGGAACTCGGAGGAGTGAGGAGCGGCGCGCTGCCGGCCCTCGACACAAGGAACACATGTGGGGCAGGCCCCGGAGGAAGGGGAGGAAGGCACCGGGGGAGACCCGAGACAAGGGTACGGGAGGCCATGCCGCGAAGACGAGGCAGGGAGGGGTGACCAAGGCGGTGATGCCACAGGAGAGGCTCGTGTGTCAGAGGACGACACGAGCAGGGGGCAGACGTAGGACTAGACCTGGACGCAGCAGCAAACACCTGACTAGACGCGGCTACCTGACCAGACGCAGAGACCGGAGGGGGCGCAGTAGTCAGTGTGTAGAGACTCGACCCAGGCCGACGGTTGAACGTGGCCAGGTGGCGGCCCGTCCGAGAGCAAGTGCAGTGGGTCACACGCTGACCTCCAGGGGCAAACTGGTCAACCCACGCGTCCTGGAGGTCAGCTCCACTCACCAGGTTCGTAGAGAACGAGGGGAGGTGGAGTCCCGACAGCAAGCCCGACGGGGCCGCAGGACACGGTAGAACCGTGGAAGAGTGCGCAAGGACCGGGCCCCCAGAGGGGTCAGCCAGGGAGACTGCTAGAGGCCGACTGAGCGGCGTGAGCGTGGTGCTGTCTCTAAAGAAAGAGCGCGAAGCACCAGAGTCAAGTGTGAAAGTGTGCAAGGCCTCAGTAGGTGCAGTACCAGAGAGAGCAGACTCACCAGCACCTGGAGCAGCAGACTCACCAGTACCTGGAGCAGCAGACGCACTAGCACCTAGAGGAGCAGCCGCAATGCCCGGGTCGGGCGGGACACTCAGGTAACAATCACCCTCAGCACTATCAGTCAAAGCATACATGGCAGCAAGGATAGCATCGAAATCAAGATCAAAGATAGCAACATTCTGCCTAAGCAGATCACCCCAGCGAGGGAGCTCAACAGCGTCAGGAAACTGGGCGCGCCAGGCGTCAGTCAGGCGACCGAAGTAGCGCTGCGCAGTGTGGGACAGCCCGCAAGTCTCCCCACGACGACTGACGGTGCGAAGAACGTAAGTGCAGGAACCAGCACCCCTAGACCTCCCACGCCTAGCGTACCACTCACGAAGCTGCTGGGCCGACGGGGTCTCACGGGAACACGGCTGCTGCTGGCGCTGGCTACCACCAAAGCCTCCACGCTGCGTGGCTGCACCTCGACCAGCACCACCGCCACTGCCACCCCCGCCACCGCTGCCGCTGCCTCCACCACCGCTGCCGCTGCCTCCACCACCTCCGCCGCTGCCTCCACCACCGCTACCGCCGCCACTGAAGCCCCCACTCCCGGCACCACCCCCACCCCCACCGCCACCCCCTCCGCCTCCTCCACCGCCTCCGCCGCCGCCCCCTCCGTCCCCCCCACCACCCTTGCTCCCCTTGCCCTTGCTGTTGCGGCGTCTCCCACTAGGGGCAGACGCAGCGCCGACCTCCTCAGTGCCAACGAGGTCGACAGCAGCAGCAGAAGCGACAAAGGGGAGAAGGGGGACAGGGGAGCACCCCTCAAAGAAAGGGTTGCGACGGTCGCCGCGAGAAGCACCGACAGCTAAGATACTCTTCTCAGCTGTAGCTAGGCGCTCCTCTAGCAGGTCGACAGTGAGCTCGGTGGGGCAAAGGGAGAGAAAGTGGTCCCTGACTGAAGAAAGGGAGTCAGGGAGGCGGGTGACTAGGTAGCAAAGGGCGATGTACATGGGGGGGGGGTTCTTGGCACAGAACTCAGTGGGAAGGGCAGCGCGGTAGCGGGCGTCACTAGTGCGGAGGTGAGCAACTAGGTCAGCGACTGTGGCAAAGGCGGCAAGGTCAGGGAAAAGGTACGGCAGCATGAGGCGGCTGAGGGCAGCAGTGGCAGGGGAGGAGTAGCGCGCAACTACAGCGGGCGGCAAAGGGGCCGCCGGGCGGCTAAGGGCCGTGACGGGCGGCTAAGGGCCGTGACGGGCGGGGAAGGGGCCGCCGGGCGGCTAAGGGCCGTGAAGGGCGGCTAAGGGCCGTGACGGGCGGCTAAGGGGCCAGCGGGTGGCTAAGGGGCCGACGGGCGGCTAAGGGGCCGACGGGCGGCTTAGAGGCCGTGACGGGCGGCAGAGGGGGGGCCAGCGACGGGCGGCTAAGGGGCCGTGACGGGTGGCGAAGGGGCCGACGGGCGGCTAATGGGCCGCGACGGGCGGCTAAGGGGCCGACGGGCGGCTAAGGGGCCGTGACGGGCGGCGAAAGGGGCCAACAGGCGGCGAAGTGGCCGTGACGGGCGGCTAAGGGGCCGATGACGGGCGGCTAAGGGGTCGTGACGGGCGGCGAAAGGGGCTGACGGCCGGGTAAGGGGCTGCGACGGGCGGCTAAGGGGCCGTGACGGGCGGCTAAGGGGCTGCGACGGGCGGCTAAGGGGCCGACTGGCGGCTAAGGGACCGTGACGGGCGGCTAAGGGGCCGACGACGGGCGGCTAAGGGGCCAACGGGCGGCAAAGGCAGGGCGCGATGCGCGCTTCGGGCAGGGCAGGAGAAATTTCGTGGTGGGCCCTAAAAAAAAAAACGTTCCCACTAGGGAACCTGCTCAAAATACCATGTTAGAATCAGGAACGGAATGAATGAACTAGGAAGCAGGTGGGTACAAGTAGGAAACCTACAAGTGTTACATTTGTGTAGGCTATAGTGGGGTAGCCCAGAAGGGGTACAACCCAATTAGGGTTAGTACTTGTACACAACTCTTTCATAGTTCATTCATCCTCGTTCGTTATTCTGACATGGTTTCAGAGCAGGTCCTTTGTTAGGACCGTTTTTTTTGGGCCCACCACAGCGCTGCCCCACTAGCCACCCCTAGCGACCCTCGTGCCGCACCTGCTGCCCCGCGCACCGCCCTCGTGCGGCCTGCCAATCGACCCTAGGCCCCGGCCCGTCGCCCGTCGCCCGTCGCCCCTAGGCCCCGGCCCGTCGCCTGTCGCCCGTCGCCCCTAGCCCCGGCCCGTCGCCCGTCGCCCCTAGGCCCCGGCTCGTCGCCCGTCGCCCGTCGCTCCTAGGCCCCGGCCCGTCGCCCGTCACCCCTAGCCCCGGCCCGTCGCCCGTCGCCCCTAGGCCCCGGCCCGTCGCCCGTCGCCCGACGTCCGTCGCCATGCGCCCGTCAACCCTCGGCCCTAGCCCCGGCCCATCGCCCGTCGCCCCTAGGCCCCAGCCCGTCGCCCGTCCCCCCCTAGGCCTCGACCTGTCGCCCCTAGCCCCGGCCCGTTGCCCGTCGCCCCTAGGCCCCGGCCCGACACCCGTCGCCCCTAGCCCCGGCCCGTCGCCCGTCTCCCTTAGGCCACGGCCCGACGCCCGTAGCCCCTAGGCCCGTCGTCCCTAGGCCCCGGCACGTCGCCCGTCGCCCTGCGCCCATCGCCCCTAGGCCCCGGCCCGCCCGTTGACCCCAGGCCCCGCACACCGCCCCTTGCAGCCTGCCCCTCGCCCCTACAGCCTGCGAGCCGCCCTTGCAGCCCCGCGCGCCGCCCCTGGTGGCCCAGTAGCCGCCCCCTGTGACCCGCCCGCCACCCCTAGGCCCTCAAGCCGCCTCTACTGCAGCCTTCTTGCCACCCCTCTCTGCTGCGTGCCCTCTCCCTGCGCTTCCCGGCTTCTGCCCGCCCTGCATGCTGCGCCGCTATGGCTTCTCTTCGCGTTCTAGCGTTCGATCATGAGGGCCGCCTGATCCAGTTTGACACGTGGCTTGACGACCTGCAGCTGTACCTACTGAGCGACTCTAGGGACAGCATTTCGTTATTTGACCACACGTTTGGTGCTGCTCCCGCCCCTCCCGCCACAGCTGACAGTGCGACTCGCTCACAGTGGCTTACTCGTGACGCTGATGCTCGCTTGGCCATTCGCAACCACCTGCCGTTAGCCGAATGCGCTCACTTCGGACAGCACAGGACAGCACAGGCACTGTACGATGCTATAGTCGCCCGTTACTCCTCGCCTGCCACTGCTGCTCAAGGCCGTCTTCTACTGCCCTACCTATTTCCCGGGCTGTCCGCCTTTGCCATAGTAGAGGACCTGGTTTCCCACCTTCGCACTAGCGACGCTCGCTACTGCGCTGCCGCCCCAGCTGAGTTCCTTGTCATGAACTAGCCTCTAATGTTCATCACTCTCTACTTTATAGTCACCTGCCTCCCTGACTCTCTTCGCTCTGTCACGGACCACTTTCTCTCACTTGACCCCGCAGTCCTCACTGTTGACCTACTCGAGCAGCACCTCCTTGCAGCTGAGACTAGTGTAGTCGCTGTAGGTAATGCTCGTGGCACTCCGCGCACGCCCTTCTTTGAGGGGTGTTCCCCCTCCCCCCTTGCCCCCTCCTACACCTCTGCTGCTGATGTTGACGTCCCTGGTGCTGAGGACGTCGGGGCTGCTTCTGCTAGTGCGAAGCGCCGCAGCAGCAAGGGAAGGGGTGGCAGGGGTGGTGGTGGTGGCAGCGGGTGTGGTGGTGGGGGCAGCAGTGGAGGTGGTGGAGGCAGTCGAGGTGGTGGCGGTAGTGGGAGTGGTGGCGGGAGTGGGAGCTTTGGTGGAGGCGGTGGTGGCAGCGGTGGGGGTGGCGATAGTGGCGGCAGTGGGAGTGGTAGCGGTCGAGCTGGAGCTGCTCAGCGTGGAGGCTCTGGCGGTGGCCAGAGGCAGCAGCAGCAGCAGCGTCGGAGCAAGACCCTGTCGCCCCAGCAGCTTCGTGAGTGGTTTTCTCAGCATGGGGCGTCTTGGGGTAGTGGTAGCTGCCCGTGTATCATTCGCACGGGTGACCGTGCTGGTCAGACATGCGGGAAGCCTCACACCAATTACCGCAGCTTCTCCCGCCTTGACGACACTTGGCGTGCAGATCTTGGTGACGAGGGCGAGCGCCCCCGCTGGGCAGAGTTGCTTAGGTCTGGAGTTGCTATCTTTGACCTAGACTATGATGCTATTCTTGCTACTATGTATGCTTTGTCCGTTAGTGCTGAGGGTGACTGTTACCTGTGTGTGCCGCTTGACCCAGGTATAGAGGCTGCTGCTCTAGGTGCTAGTGAGTCTGCTCTCCCTCGTACTGCGCCTGCTGAGGCCTTGCACACCTTTACACATGACTCAGGTGCTTCACGCTGTTTCTTTTGCGACAGCACCACCCTCACTCCTCTCTCTGAATCTGAACCAGTCAGACTGGCTGACCCCTCCGGGGGCCCAGTCCTTGCCCGTTCCTCCACTGTTCTCCCGTGTCCGGCGGTTCCGTCTGGGTCACTGTCAGGTCTTCACCTCCCCTCGTTCTCTACGAACTTGGTGAGTACCGCTGCCCTCCAGGACGCGATGGTCGCTACCACCACTCCTGGGGGTCAGCGTGTGTCGATTGGCACGTGTACGCGGATGGGCCACCACCTGGCCACGTTCACTCGTCGGCCTGGGTCGAGTCTGTACACACTGGCTACTGAGCCTCCTCAGATAGTTGCGTCTGGACAGGTGTCCACATCAGGTCAGGTAGCACCCCCTTGCTCGTGTCGCCTCCTGTCGCACCAGACTCTCCTATGGCACCACCGCCTTGGTCACCCCTCCATGCGGGGGGTCCCTGATGTCTTGATCCCTTGGATCCGCGCAGTGCGTTTCCAGCTCCGCGAGCGGTTCCGACACGACCTTCCTGTCCTGCGTCTGCACTCTGACAGAGGTGATAAGGTCTCCTCCGACTTCTTGCGGGACTTTTGTCGTAGGGAGGGCATTCTCCAGTCGTTCATGCTTCCGGACTCCCCTCAGCAAAATGGGATTGCTGAGCGCCGCATTGGCTTAGTCATGGAGGTCGCTCGTACCTCCATGATCCATGCGGCTGCTCCCCGTTTTCTATGGCCGTTTGCGGTCCGGTACGCTGCGCATCAGCTCAACCTCTGGCCCCGTGTCTCCTTGCCGAATAGCTCGCCTACACTGCGTTGGACGGAGAAGGTTGGCGATGCGTCGGTGTTCTGGGTCTGGGGTTCTTGTGCCTATGTTCGCGATACGTCCGCGGACAAGCTCTCCGCCCGCGCTATTCCCTGCGTCTTCCTTGGCTTTTCCCCTGACGCGCCTGGCTGGCAGTTTTACCCCCCCACCTCGCGCCATGTCTTCCCCTCTTAGGACGTCACGTTTGACGAGTCGGTTCCCTTTTACCGTCTCTTTCCCTACCGCTCTGCCCCTCCCCCACCCCCGCCGCTCTTCCTTGCTCCAGGTCCCCCTCTGGTAGACCCCCTCCCCCATCAGGGTCCTGCTCCCTTTGGTGTGTCTCAAGTAGACCCTCTCCCTGGTTCTGCGCCTGTTGAGGTAGCTGTCGGCTCAGGTGCTGCTCGAGGTGCTGCGTCTGGGGGTGCGGAGCCTGGGGGTGCTATGTCTTGCGGGACTTTTGTCGTAGGGAGGGCATTCTCCAGTCATTCACGCTTTTGGACTCCCCTCAGCAAATTGGGATTGCTGAGCACCGCATTGGCCTAGTCGTGGAGGTCGCTCGTACCTCCATGATCCATGCAGCTGCTCCCCATTTTCTGTGGCCGTTTGCGGTCCGGTACGCTGCGCATCAGCTCAACCTCTGGCCCCATGTCTCCTTGCCGGAGACCTCGCCTACACTGCGTTGGACGGGGAAGGTTGGCGATGTGTCGGTGTTCCGGGTCTGGGGTTCTTGTGCCTTTGTTCGTGATACGTCCGCGAACAAGCTCTCTGCCCGCGCTATTCCATGCGTCTTCCTTGGCTTTTCCCTTGACGCGCTTGGCTGGCAGTTTTACCACCCCACCTTGCGCCGTGTCTTCCCCTCTCAGGACATCACGTTTGACGAGTCGGTTCCCTATCGTCTCTTCCCCTACCGCTCTGCCCCTCCCCCACCCACGCCGCTCTTCCTTGCTATAGGTTCCCCTCCGGTAGACCCCCTCCCCCCCCAGGGTCCTGCTCCCTCAGGTGTGTCTCAGGCAGACCCTATCCCTGGTACAGCGCCTGTTGAGGTAGCTGTTGGCTCAGGTGCTGCTCGAGGTGCTGCGTCTGGGGGTGCGGATCTTGGGGGTGCTGAGTCTGAGGGTGCCGGGTCTGGGGGTGCTGAGCCTTGGGGTGCGGATCCTGGGGATGCTGAGCCTGCGAGAGTGGAGCCTGGGGGTGCTGAGTCTGAGGGTGCGGAGTCTGGGGGTGCTGAGCCGAGGGGTTCTACTTCTTCTGGAGGTCCTACAGGTGCTTCGCCACGACTGTCTCCCCGGCCGGAGCCTCTCTCCCTGCAGCAGCTGCGCGAGTGGTTTGCTCAGCGCACCCGCCTTCGGAGTGGAGCTGCCGGAGCTGGAGACTATGCAGCTAGAGACACTGGAGCTGGAGGAGCTGGAGCTGTTGGCGCTAGAGCTGGAGGCACTGGCGCAGAAGGCGTTGGAGCTGGAGGACCGGAGCTGTTGACCCTGGAGCTAGAGGTGCTGGAGGCACTGTGCGGCCGCAACCGTACTTCGTTCCCCTGCTTCAGCAGGTTCTTGGTGTCCCGCCTTCTACTGACCTTACTCCTCCCTTACTGTGTCCACCGCCTGACCAGTCGCAGCCGCCGTTACAGCCAGCCTCCCCACTGCCTACTTCTTCTCCTTACACTGACCTTACTCCTCCCTTACTGTGTCCACCGCCTGACCGGCGGTCTTACAGAGCGTCTTAAGCCTGCGTCTCGTCCTGCCTCCCCTGTTCTCAATGGTCGTCGCGTTCCTTGTCTGCGTCCCCCTCCTATCCCCGGCACACACGCTATGGGTGTTGCTGCACGTCGCTGCTCTTCGAGTGTTGCTGCACGTCGCTGCTCAGCGTGACTGCGAGTTACACTCTCTGGACTTCAGTACAGCTTTCTTACAGGGCAGCCTGCACGAGGAGATCTCGCTGCGCCGCGCACCTGGCTTCACTGGGTCGTTTCCTGCAGGTACCCAGTGGAGCCTCTGGTGGCCAGTCTACGGTCTCTGCGAGGCGCGTCGCAAGTGGCACGACACACTCAGGACTACACTTGCGGCTCGTGGGTTTGCTCCTTCTATTGCTGACCCGTCGCTGTTTCTACGCACCGACACGTCACTGCCGCCGTTCTACGTCCTCGTGTACGTCTTTGCCTGACACTGAGGCACTGACCCTTGTGAAGTCGGAGCTGCAGAAGAGACACACCTGCTCTGACCTGGGTGAACTGCGCAGCTATCTTGGCTTGCAGATCACCCGGGACAGAGCACGGCGCGCCATCACACTGACTCACTCACACATGGTGCACCAGGTCCTTCAGCGCTTCGGCTTCTAGTTCTCCTCGCCACAGCCCACTCCTTTGTCTACCGGTCACTCGCTCTCAGCTCCACCTTCGGACGAGTCCATAGAGCCGAGTGGTCCGTACCCAGAGCTTGTGGGTTGCCTCATGTACCTGATGACGTGCACACAACCCGACCTCACGTACCCTCTCAGCCTTCTGGCTCGCTACGTGGCTCCCGGTAGGCACCGAAAGGTGCACTGGGATGCTGCGAAGAGGGTATTGTGTTACTTGTGCAGTACGTCGGGCATGGGGCTCGTGCTTGGAGGACGGGTTCCAGTTGTCCTCACTGGTCACGCAGACGCTTCTTGGGTTGACGACTCAGCTACGCAGCGGTCGTCATAGGGTTACACCTTCAGCCTTGGTTCCGGCTCTGTTTCCTGGCGGTCTACCCGCTCGTCTTCGGTTCTCAGCTCCAGTTGTGAGGCTGAGACTTACGCAGGGGCCATGGCTACACAGGAGCTACGCTGGCTCACCTACCTGCTAATTGACTTGGGAGAGCAGCCTCGTTCGCCTCCAGTTCTGTACGTAGACAACAAGGCCATGATTGCCTTGTGACAAGAGCACAGACTGGAGCACAGAATGAAGCACATCGCTCTGCGATACTTCCTTGCTCGAGAGTTGCAGCAGCGTGGCCAGCTTCGTCTTGCGTATGTGGCCACAAGGGCCAACACTGCTGATGTATTCACCAAGGCACTTCCGCCTGGTGATCATCAGCGCTTCTCTACTGATTTAGGCCTTGTGCCTACTTTGTCTCACTTGCTCACTGCGTGACTTTGCTTGTGTTGTGATCTATATATATACCTGCATGCTTACACTTGTATTGTTTGTTCTCTTTTATATAACTATGCATGTGAACTGGCCTTGTGGCCCTTTGCTTGTGCTCGGACTGCGTGGTGACTTTGTGATCCACCCTGAGCTTGCTTTGCTTTTCTTGACTGGTCTTGTGACCACTTGTTCTCCCCCACTTTGCCTATGGGGGTGTGTCAGAATGTTTTTAGTGCTTACATTTGTGTAGGCTATAGTGGGGTAGCCCATAAGGGGTACAACCCAATTAGGGTTAGTACTTCTACCCAACTCTTTCATAGTTCATTCATCCTCGTTCGTTATTCTGACAGCGCGCCGTTTGCGCTTTCTACTCGCTGAATTTTGGCTTCTCGATGCCGGGGTGCTGACCGTCATCCACGTGGACAACTCATCTGCGATTGTTGTTGCGGACGGGCTGGGGCTCAAGGGGAGTCTCAAGCACATGGAGTGGCGTTACATCTGGCTGTAGCAGATGGTGAAGCACAAGAAGCTCGCGCTTACGTACATTCCGACGAGCGAGCAACCCGCGGACTATCTCACGAAAGCATTGCATTCCCCGGCATTCAAGCGCTTCTCTGTCACCGTTGGGCAAGTCGATCTTGCTTACGACGAGCGTGACAACGCGCAGGAATAGGTGCCATGTCCTTCAACATGGCTGGTGCGGTGAGTATGCATGTGCGGAAACACGCGGACGAGTTTCAGAATCGTCACCCTGTTGTACTCTATTATTTCCTTTTACTTTGTGTGGTATGCTAACTCTTCCGTTGCCCAGGCACGAGCAGGGCAGGGGAGTGTTGAGGTGAAGCCCTGCACATGCTTGGTTTCGCGTGTAGCAGCTCTGTGAAGTAGCGAGGTTTCGCATACCGCATATTGGAACTTCAGTATTCACCGAGTACACTCCAATAGTGCACTTCTGAATGCACTGTTCAACACCAGACCGAATTGGAGGGAAGTGACGAAATTGCGCAAACGAGCATGTGCAACTGTCTGTTGCAAACACCTGCGCAACTACTTCTGGGCAGGTAGAAGATAGACTTGATGGTGTTTTCACCTGATGGTATTTTCACCTGGCAGTGCCAACCTAGAACCGCATGTTGAAATGTATTTGTATACATTCATATAAATGCCTAAAGTAGCCTAGTGTAGTTATCTTAGTTTCCTGCTAGGTGGTGTACCATTTGCCTAATTCCTTGCCTATATCTTGTATGCCCTCTACTATTGAACCCCTTTTTGGCTTGCACTTTTCCTCTCGTCACTCTCGCCTAGGTCAAACCCTAGGCCCCTAAACTATTATGTTTGACACCGCATACTAGAGTAGGTGGTTGCACGTTCTCCTTGAACAACGTTCTTCATGGACAACGTTCTCGTAGAACGTTCTCGCACACGTCACTATGTTTCCTATAAGGTTCATGTTGTATCTGTTGTAATCTACCAATTTATCAATCTCTTTCCTTCAGTTACTGCATACCAAGCTACAGTTCCTGAGTACCAGTATTCGGTCTCCAACAAGTCCGTACACGGAAAACTTGCAACTCTCTCTTTGATCATGCAACTCTGCGCCTAGGCTCTCTGACAATCGCCAATTCTCCGCACTGCCAACTCATGAAGTCATCACGAAAACGACCGGCAGGGCAGTTGCAGCCGATACCACCCCCAGAGCGTGCTTGACAGCAGGTGATGATGGACTTCGTCACAGGGTTACCGGCTGGAGCAAGTGGGAACGACGCGATCCTGGTCGTCGTCGATCGGCTGACGAAAATGGCACATTTTGCAGCCTGCAAAAAATCAATCACAACCAAAGAAATAGCCCGCCTCTTCATCCCCACCATCGTTCGATTGCACGGGATACCAACATTGATCATCAGCGACTGCGATACGAAGTTCACCAGCAACTTCTGGCGGAACCTTTGGCAGCAGTTCGGCACGCGACTACAGTTCAGTTCTTCGTACCACCCCGAGACCGACGGACAGACAGAACGGACAAACCAGACCATGGAGCAACTCATCCGAGCCACGTGCGACGACCCGGCCACCTGGGAACAGCAACTGCCACTCATCGAGTTTGCGTACAACAACTCGCCATCCACCACGACCCAACAGTCACCGTTTCACCTGAACTACGGACAAGACCCCGCAGTACCCATGACTCCGAATCCCGACAACCCGGTGCCACGCGCGCAACATTTTGCAAAGATTTTACAAGCAGCACGGACCCGAGCAGCAGACGCAATAATAAAATCAAACATCATCGCTACGCGTAATGCCGATCGCCACCGCCGACCCGTCACTTACCAGCCCGACGACCTCGTGCTACTCGACACTCAAAACCTCCGCCTGCCCATCACCCCAAAACTCCGCCCCCGATATTGCGGGCCATTTTGCATCAGCCACATGATCACACCCGTCACCTCCCACCTCCTCCTCCCTGCGGACTGGTACGTCAGCCCGTCATTCCACGTCAGCCTGCTTTGCCCATACGTGCCATCCACCAGCCAACAGCATCGCAAGCGCCCCGCCAGCATGACACGGCCGCCGACAGAACCAATCATCACGCCCGAAAAAATACTGAACCACCAAGTATGTGATCCACGGGGAGCCCGCAGGATCGAATTCCTAATCCGCTAGAAAGACCGCACGCCCACCGAAGACAACACGGTTCCCCTAGATAGAATTGAGAACCACCCTGCCCTCACTGAGTATCTGTGCAGCCGAACTTTTTGAGATGTACACGCACTCTCGTAAGGAGGGCCTCCTTGGGGAGGGGGTGGGTAGTATAAGGAAAATTCCTTGTCCTACCCTCGCGTACAAGACCATTCCCGCCATTGACACCCAACAGTGAAACGTTACCCGCTCACGACACTCGCCTCGACTACGACTCCCGCCACTGTTCACGATGCGACCCAACCTCACGGTTCGGTTGGTAACCCGCGCTCCGGACCTCCACCTCGACATATTCCAACCTCGGCGCTAGGCCTGTAGCGCACCCCAATTCCTCGCGTTACCGCTACCACTCTAGTTCGCTATATATTCTTCGCGCATGCCTTCGCTCATTGTATTATTTTTGCTTCGATCGTGCAATTCTCGCTCGCTCGCTCAATTGCACTCGTAACAAAAATCTTCTCTAGCTTCATTCAAATGCACTCGTAAGAGTATTGCAGCATCTACGGAAACATAACGAGGAGGAGTGAGGAGCGGCGCGCTGCCGCCCCTCGACGCAAGGATGGCAGGGCGGGGCAGGCAGGGGCGGGAGTGGAGGCAGAGACCTGGGAAGACCAGAGACAAGGAGGCGGGAGTGCATGCCAAGAAGGCGTGGCAGGGAGGGGCGACCAAGGCGGTGGTGCCAAAGGAGAGTTTGGTGCGACAAGAGGCGACACGAGCAAGGGGGTGCTACCGGACCTGATGCAGACACCTGGGAAGATGCAGCTACCTGAGGAGGCTCGGTAGTCAGTGTGTACAGACTCGACCCAGGCCGATGAGTGAACGTGGCCAGGTGACAGCCCGTCTGTGTGGCCGTGGAGGGCAGCGGTACACACCAAGTTCGTAGAGAACGAGGGGAGGTGAAGACCTGACAGTGAGCCGGACGGAACCGCCGGACACGGGAGAACAGCAGAGGAACGGGCAAGGACTGGGCCCGTTGAGGGGTCAGCCTGTCTGACCGGGACAGGTGCAGAGAGAGGAGTGAGGGTGGTGCTGTCGCGAAAGAAACAGCGTGAAGCACCTGAGTCAAGTGTAAAGGTGTGCAAGGCCTCAGCAGGCGCAGTACCAGGGAGATCAGACTCACTAGCACCTAGAGCAGCAGCCTCTATACCTGGGTCAGGCGGCACACACAGGTAACAGCCACCCTCAGCACTAACAGATAAGGCATACATAGCAGCAAGGATAGCATCATAGTCTAGCTCAAATATAGCAACTCCACCTAAGCAGCTCTGCCCAGCGGGGGCGCTCGGTCTCGTCACCAAACTCTGCGCGCCAAGCGTCGTCTAGGCGGGAGAAGCAGCGGTGCTGAGTGTGAGGCTTCCCGCATGTCTGACCAGCACGGTCACCCGTGCGAATGACATACGGGCAGCTACCACTACCCCCAGACGCCCCACGCTGAGAAAACCACTCACAAAGCTGCTGGGGCGACGGGGTCTCGCTCCGACGCTGCTGCTGCTGCCTCTGGCCACCGCCAAAACCTCCCCGCTGAGCAGCTGCAGCCCTACTGCCACCACTCCCACTGCCGCCACTACCGCTACCCCCACCACTGCCCCCACCGCCGCCGCCAAAGCCCCCACTCCCGCCACCACTCCCATCACCACCACCACCTCCACTGCCTCCACCACCTCCACTGCTGCCCCCACCACCACTACCGCTGCCACCGCCACCACCCCTGCCACCCTTGCCCTTGCTGCTGCGGCGCTTCCCACTAGCAGAAGCAGCACCGACGACCTCAGCACCAACGACGTCAATAGCAGCAGCAGAGGCGGAGGGGGCAAGGGGGGAGGGGGAACACCCTTTAAAGAAGGGCGTGCGAGGAGTGCCACTAGCAGCACCTACAGCGACTACACTAGTCTCAGCTGCAAGGAGGTGCTGCTCAAGTTGGTCAACAGTGAGGGCTGTGGGGTCAAGTGCGAGAAAGTGGTCCCTGACAGCGCGAAGAGAGTCAGGGAGGCGGGTGACTAGAAAGTAGAGAGTGATGTACATCGGGGGCGGGTTCCTGTCAAGGAGCTCTGCTCGGAGGGGAGCGCGGTAGCGAGCATCGCTAGTGCGAAGGTGGATAACTAAGTCCTCCACTGTGGAAAAGGCGGACAGCTCAGGAAACAGGTAGGGCAGTAGAAGACGGCCTAGAGCAGTAGTGGCAGGCGAGGAGTAACGGGCGACTACAGCATCGTACAGCGCCTGTGCAGTCCTGTGCTGTCCGAAGTGAGCGCATTCGGCTAACGGCAGGTGGTTACGAATGGCTAAGCGAGCAGCAGCGTCACGAGTAAGCCACTGTGAGCGAGTTGCACTTTCAGCTGTCTCGGGAGGGGCGAGAGAGGCTCCACACGTGTGGTCAAACAATGAAACGCTGTCTCTAGAGTCGCTCAGTAGGTACAGCTGTAAATCGTCGAGCCACGCGTCGAACTGTATCGGACGGCCCTCATGGTCGAGTGCGAGGACGCGGAGAGAAGCCATAGCAGCGCAGCACGCAGGGCGGGCAAGAGCCGGGTAGCGCAAGGAACAGGGCAGGCAGCTGCAAGGGGCGGCAAGCGGGCTGCAAGTGGTGGTGGGCAGGCTGCAAGAGGGGTGGCTGGCGGGCCTAGGGGCGGCTGGCGGGCCTAGGAGCGGCGGGCTGGCCGCAAGGGGCGGCGCACGGGGCTGCAGGGGCTGCGAGAGGGCCGCAAGGGGCGGCGCGCGGGGCTGCAGGGGCGGCTCGCGGGCTGCACGGGCGAAGGGCGGGCCGCAAGAGACGGCGCGCGGGGCTGCAGGGGCGGCGAGCAGGGCAGCAGGGGCGGCACGTAGGGCCTAGGGGCGACGGGCGGGCCGCAAGGGCCGGTGCGCGGGGCAGCAGGGGCGGCGGGCGGGCCGAAAGAGGCGGCGCGCTGGGCTGAAAGGGCGGCGAGAAGGGGCCGCAAGGGGCGGCGCGCGGGGCTGCAGGGGTGGCTCGCGGGCTGCAGGGGCGAAGAGCGGGCCGCAAGGGGCGGCGCGCGGGGCTGCAGTGGCGGCGAGCAGGGCAGCAGGGGCAGCGCACGGGGCCTAGGGGCGACAGGCGGGCCGTAAGGGGCGGCGCGCGAGGCAGCAGGGGCGACGGGCGGGCCGCAAGAGGCGGCTTCGGGCTGCAGGAGCGGCGAGGAGGGCCACAGGGGCGGCGCGCGGGGCCTAGGGGCGGCGGGCGGGCCGCAAGAGGCGGCGCGCGGGGCAGCAAAGGCGATGGGCGGGTCGCAAGGGGCGGCGCGCTGGGCTGCAGGGGCGGCACGAGGGCAGCAGGGGCAGTGCGCTGGGCTGCAGGGGCGGCTCGCGTGCTGCTAGGGACGGCGCGACGAGCGGCTCTTAGGGCAAGGCAGTTCGTGGGGCAACGCCGTGGTGGGCCCTAAAAAAACGGTCCTAGCGAAGGACCTGTACTGAACCCATGTCAGAAGAATGAACGAGAATAAATGCATTGAGCAGAACTTGGGTACAAGTACTAACCCTAATTAGGGTGTATTTTTTATGGGCTACCCCACTATAGCCTATACAAAGCAAGCAATATAACATTCTGACAAGGATTAGCCCATACGCGCAGGAAAACATTTGACAAATAAACTGTAGTTTTTTATGTTTTATAATATCATTGTAATTTTTTTTCCATGAAACATATAAAAACAATTTATATTGTTTTATCAATGTAGAATAATAGTATTAGAAATTAACTTTCTTTAAATTCGGTGAGAAGAGTAGAACGAGAATGAATGAACTATGAATGAAGTGAGTACATATGGGAAACCCTAATTGGGTTGTACCCCCTATGGGATACCCCACTATAGCCTACACAGCAGCATAAGCTATATATATGTTCTGACACACCCCCATAGGCAAAGTGGGGGAGAACAAGGGGTCACAAGACCAGTCAAGCAAAGCAGAGCAAGCTCAGGGTGGATCACAAAGTCACCACACAGTCCGAGCACAACGACAGGGCAACAGGGCCAGTTCACATGCAGGAGTACACATATATATATAGAGCTAGACAAGCAAGAGCAGGAATATATATGTGACAGTACAAGCAAGGTCAAGAAGAGAGCAAGTGAGGCAAGACAGGTACAAGACCCAGCTGGGTGCAGAAGCGCTGATGGTCACAAGGCGCAAGTGCCTTGGTGAACACATCAGCAGTGTTGGCCTCAGAGGCCACGTATGCAAGTCGCAACTGACCACGCTGCTGCAGCTCACGAGCAAGAAAGTAACGGAGAGCAATGTGCTTCGTTCTGTGCTCCAAGCGCTGCTCTCGACACAAGGCCAGCATGGCCTTGTTGTCTACGTACAACACTGGAGGAGAACGAGGCGGCTCTCCAAGGTCAGTCAGCAGGTAGGTGAGCCAGCGAAGCTCCTGTGCAGCCATGGCCCCGGCGTAGATCTCAGCCTCACAACTGGAGCTGAGAACAGAGGACGAGCGAGTAGCCCGCCACGAGACAGAGCCGGAACCAAGACTGAAGGTGTAACCCTGCGACGACCGCTGTGTAGCCTGGTCGTCTGCCCAAGAAGCGTCCGCGTGCCCAGTGAGGACCACTGGACTCCGCCCTCCAAGCACTAGCCCCATGCCCGACGTACTGCACAAGTAGCGCAACACCCTCTTCGCTGCAGCCATGTGCTCTGGTCGGTGTCTCCCAGGAGCAACATAGCGTGAAAGAATGCTAAGAGGGTATGCAAGGTCAGGTCATGTGCAGGTCATCAGGTACATGAGGCAGCCAACAAGCTCTGGGTACGGGCCACTCGACTCTACGGACTCATCCGAAGGCAGAGCTGAGAGCGAGTGGCGAGTAGACAGAGGAGTGGCCTGAGGCGAGGAGTACGTGAAGCCGAAGCGCTGAAGGACCTGCTGCACCATGTGTGACTGAGTCAAGGTAATGGTGCGGCGTGCTCTGTCCCGAGTGATCTGCAAGCCAAGGTAGCTGCGCAGTTCACCCAGGTCTGTGCACGTGTGTCTCTTCTGCAGCTCGGACTTCACGTAGGCTAGTCCAGCAGTGTCAGCTGTGGCAAAGACCAAGTCGTCGACGTACACGAGGACGTAGAACGGCGGCAAAGAAGTGTCGGTGCGCAGAAACAACGACGGGTCAGCAGTAGAGGGAGCAAACCCAAGAGCCGCAAGCGTAGTCCTCAGTGTGTCGTGCCACTCACGCGGTGCCTGGCGGAGACCGTAGACTGGCCGTCGGAGGCTCCACTGGGTGCCAGGAGGAAAAGTCCCAGTGAAGCCAGGTGGACGGCGCAGCCAGATCTCCTCGTGCAGGCTACCCTGCAAGAAAGCAGTACTGAAGTCAAGAGAGTGGAGCTCGTAGTCGCGCTGAGCGGCTATGTGCAGCAGCACCCGAAGAGTGGTCATCTTCGGGGTGGGAGAGAAGGTCTGAAAGTAGTCAACTCCCTGCCGCTGACTGAAGCCACGAGCGACGTACCGCGCCTTGAAGACAGGTGGAGAGCCCGGCGGCCGCTTCACCCTGAAGATCCACATGCCACTGACGATGTTCGCCCCAGGAGGGGGAACCGCGTCAACGTAGGTGCCTGTGGACTTCCAGGACGCCATCTCTGCATCCATAGCTGCCTGCCACTGAGAGGAGTAGGGACCCTCTACGGCCTCCGCGTAAGAGCGCGGAGTCGGGATGTCTAGTGCATCCGGGTCTCCCTCAGGGGCAAGTAGTACGGACGCGAGATGAGGTGAAGCAGCAGCCAGACACCTGAACTCCTCCTGCCTGTCCTCAAGGACGTCCGTGCCAAGAGCACACTCACCCCCGACGGACGGAGGACAGACAGACGCAGACTCAGCAACAAGACCGGCAGCGTAGTCTAGACGACAGCGAGCAGCAAAGTCGACGAGCTCAGCAACAAGCGCAGACGCAGCAGTGGACTCAAAAGAGGGGTCAGTGACGACAGTAGCAAGGAGACGTGTGACAGCAGGACTGGCAGCACGAAGAGAGTCCGACTCCGGGTCAGGAAGAGCAGGAAGAGAGGACTCAGGAGGAGAAGGCAAAGGGGCACGCAGAGGAGCAGTGGACGGACGCAGAGACATCCGGTGCGTGCCAGGGACAGGAGGAGGACGCTGACGCGAACCACGACCACTAGTGCGAGCAGCACGGACAGGCGACGCAGGGCGAGACGCAGGCTCACGACGCTCAGCAAGACCTCCAGTAGGACCAGTGTAGGGAGAAGAAGCGGGCAGTGGGGAGGCCGGCTGTAACTGTAACTGTGACAGGACAGGCTGTGGACACTCTAAGGGAGGAGGAGGACCAGTAGAAGGCGGGAGACCAAGAACCTGCTGAAGGAGCGGAACGAAGTACGGTCTAGGCCGCGCGGCGACTCCAGACACAGCAGGGACAGCACCAGTACCCCCAGCGGCAGCACCAGCGCCAGTAGCACCTCCAGCTCCAGGACCTCCAGCAGCACCAGTAGCACCCCCAGCAGGACCGCCTCCAGGACCGACAGCAGTAGCCTCAGCGCCAACGCCCTCAGCAGCTCCAGCTCCAGCACCTCCGGGACCCGCGGCACCAGCACCCTCAGTAGCCGAAGAACCTCCAGCTCCAGCAGCACGCCTCCAGCGCCGGGCAAACCACTCGCGCAGCTCCTGTGGAGAGAGGGGCTCCCGCCGAGGCGAAGCACCCGGAGAACCGCCAGGTCCCGCACCGCCAGACGCCACAAGGGGAGGTCCAGTGGCCGCAGGCTCCGCAGCTCCAGGCTCAGCACCTCCAGACGCAGCACCCCCTGGCTCAGCACCCCCAGTAGCAGCACCCCACGGCTCAGCACCCCCAGACTCCGCACCCCCAGGCTCAGCACCCCCAGTCGCAGCACCCCCAGGCTCAGCACTCCCAGACTCCGCACCCCCAGGCTCAGCACCCCCAGTCGCAGTACCCCCAGGCTCAGCACCCCCAGTCTCAGCACCCCCAGACTCAGCACCCGCAGCAGGACCAGAGTCACCAGCAACCTCGACCGGCTCGACTGCGTCTACCTGGGACACACCTGAAGGGGCAGGACCCTGAGGGGGAAGGGGGTCTACCGGGGGGGGACCTGGCACAAGGAAGTGCGGTGGCGGGGGGAGGGAAGGAGTGCGGTAGGGGAAGAGGCGGTAGAAGGGGACTGACTCGTCGAACGTGACGTCCTGGGAGGACAGAACACGACGAGAGGAGGGGTGGTAGAACTGCCACCCTGGAGCGTCAGGGGGGAAGCCGAGGAAGACACAGGGAGCAGCACGAGGGGACAGCTTGTCCGCAGACAAGTCGCGGACAAACGCCCGAGATCCCCAGACACGGAACGCAGACGCATCGCCGACCTTCCCCGTCCACAGCAGAGCTGGGGAGGTCTCCGGCCGGGAGACCCTGGGGTGAAGGTTGATCTGATGCGCCGCGTACCGAACCGCAAACGGCCACAGAAAATGGGGGGCAGCCGCATGCATCATGGACGTACGAGCGACGTCCATGACCATGCCAATGCGGCGCTCAGCAATCCCATTTTGCTGTGGAGAGTCCGGAAGCGTAAAGGTCTGGCGGATGCCTCGTGCACGACAGTAGGCTCGCAGAAGGCCAGAGGAGAACTCTCCACCTCGGTCAGAGTGCAGACGCAGAACAGGAAAGTCCGAGCCGAAGCTCCTCCTGAGCTGGAGACGAGCTGCGCGGATCCAGTCGATCAACACCTCAGTGACATCACCCTTGCTGCGCAAGGGGAAGACTGTGGTGTAACGCGAGTAGTCGTCAACCACCAGCAGGAAGTAGCGCTCGTGACCCTGCCCACGGACGCGGGCGGGGCCCCACACGTCCATGTGAAGCGTCTGCAGGGGAGCCTCTGTCGGGGGAAACTGAGAGGAGTGAGGGGCAGCCCGGAGCCGCCCCTCGACACAGGGGATACAAGAAGGTCCGGGTCCCGAAGGGAGGGGAGGGAGAGACCGGGGAAGACCAGAGACAAGGACACGGGAAGCGATGCCCCGAAGACGAAGCAAGGAGGGGTGGCCAAGACGGTGGTGCCACAGGAGAGTCTCGTGAGACAGGCGGCGACACGAGCAGGGGGCAGACTCAGGACCAGACCTGGACGCAGCAGCAAACACCTGACCCGACGCAGCTACCTGGCCAGACGCAGGGACAGGAGGAGACGCAGTGGTCAGTGTGTAGAGACTCGACCCTGGCCGACGCGAGAACGTGGCCAGGTGTCGGCCTGTGCGGGCATCCGAGCAGTGGGTCACCCGCTGACTCGCAGGAGTAAACTGGTGAACCCCCGCATCCTGCAAGTCAGCACCACTCACCAAGTTCGTCGAGAACGAGGGGAGGTACAGACCAGACAAGGTGCCCGAGGGGGCAGCCGGACACGGGAGGACAGTGGAGAAGTGAGAGAGGACAGGACCCCCAGAGGGGTCAGCCAGGGAGACTGCAACCGGCCGGCCAAGCGGCGTGAGTGTGGTGCGGTCTCGAAAGAAGGAGCGAGAAGCCCCTGAGTCAAGTGTGAAGGTGAGGGAGGCCGAAGCCGACGCAGTACCTGAGAGCGCAGCCTCACCAGTACCTGAGAGTGCAGACGCACTGGCACCTAGAGCAGCAGCCGCAGAAGTACCTGGCGCAGCAGTACCAATGCCCGGGTCGGGCGGGAAACACTGGTAACAGTCACCCTCCTCACTAATAGTCACAGCATACATGGCAGCAAGGATAGCATCAAAGTCAAGATCAAAGACAGCTACGCCAGCCCTAGACAGCTCTCCCCAACGGGGAATCTCACTGGCCTCGGGGAACTGCTGACGCCAAGCGTCCGTCAGGCGGGCAAAGCAGCGCTGAGTGGGGTGCGCACCCCCACACTGCTCACCCGCTCGGTCACCGGAACGAAGGACGTAGGTGCATGGACCAAAACCCCCACCCCGCTGACGCTGCGTGTACCACTCACGGAGCTGCTGGGGCGGGGGGATGTCCCGCGAACGCTGCTGCTGCTGCTGCTGCTGCTGCTGACGCTGGCCACCACCAGGGCCGCTACGCTGCGGGGCACCACCCCGACCAGCTCCACCCCCTCCGCCACCGCTGCCTCCACCTCCACCACCACCGCTGCCTCCGCTCCCACCGCTGCCGCCACCGACGCCTCCTCCTCCGCTGCTGCCACCTCCACCACCGCCCCCGCCACCACTCCCACCGCCACCCCCACTCCCTCCTCCGCCTCCACCGCCTCCTCCACCGCCCCCGCCAGCTCCACCCGCGCCCTTGCCCCCCTTGCCCCTGCCAGGGCGGCGTCTCCCGCTAGGGGCAGACGCCGCGCAGACCGACTCAAGACCAAGCAGGTCGGCAGCAGCAGCAGAGGCAACAGAGGGCAGCAGGGGGGAAGGAGAACACCCCTCAAAGATGGGGGTGCGAGGGTCACCACGAGAGGCTCCTACAGCGACGATGCTCTTCTCCGCCGCCAGGAGGGACTTCTCGAGGAGGTCGACAGTGAGAGTGGTGGGACAGACCGAGAGGTAGTGGTCCCTGACTACGCGAAGGGAGTCAGGGAGGCGTGTGACGATGTAATAGAGAGTGATGTACATGGGGGGGGGGTTCTTGGCGCAGAACTCAGCAGGAAGGGCGGCGCGGTAGCGAGTGTCACTAGTGCGGAGGTGCGTAATGAGGTCAGCGACAGTGGGAAAGGCAGCAAGGTCAGGAAAGAGGTACGGTAGCATGAGGCGGCTCAGGGCAGCAGTGGCAGGGGAAGAGTAGCGCGCAACTACAGCGTCGTACAAGGTCTGAGCACTCTTGTACTGACTAAAGTGCGCGCGCTCAGTGGTAGGCAGGTGGCGACGCACAGCAAGACGTGCAGCAGCATCGCGGGTGGCCCACTGAGAGCGAACAGTGGGGTCAGCATCAGTAGCAGGGGCAGGAGAGGCGCCAGAGGTGAGGTCAAAGAGGGAAAGACCGTCCGCCCTATCGCACTGTAAGAACAGCTGCAGGTCGTCGACCCAGACCTCAAAGTCAATGGCTCGACCCTCAGCGTCAAAAGCGAGGACGCTAGGGGTAGCCATGACGACGACAGACGAGCAGTGCAAGCAGTAGGGGAAGGGCACGTAGTGACAGTGGGGCTGTGCTCACCGGACAGAGCAGGTCGGGCGGCCCGGCAGTAGGGCGGCTCGGCTGCTCAGCGGCTCGGCGGCAGTGCGGCTCGGCGCCCGGGCGGCTCGGCGGCAGGGCGGCTCGGCTCCTGGGCGGCTCGGCGGCAGGGCGGCTCGGCTCCCGGGCGACTCGGCGGCAGGGCGGCTCGGCTCCCGGGCGGCTCGGCGGCAGGGCGGCTCGGCTCCCGGCGGTTCTGCTGCTAGGCGGCTCCCGCAGGTAGGGCGGCGGTTGGGCCGCAGGTAGGGCGGCGGTCGGGCCGTAGGTAGGGGGGCGGTAGGGCCGCAAGTAGGGCGGCGGGCAGGCCGCAGTTAGGGCGGCGGGCGAGCCGCAGGTAGGGCGGCGAGCGAGCCGCAGGTAGGGCGGCGAGTAGGCCGCAGGTAGGGCGGCGTGGGGCCGGGACGGGCGGCGCGCGGGCGTCGAGGGGCCGGGACGGGCGGCGCGCGGGCGTCGAGGGGCCGGGACGGGCGGCGCGCGGGCGTCTAGGGGTCGGTCCGGGTGGCGCGCGGGCGTCTAGGGGCCGGGACGGGCGGCGCGTGGGCGTCGAGGGGCCGGGACGGGCGGCGCGCGGGCGTCTAGGGGCCGGGACGGGCGGCGCGCGGGCGTCTAGGGGCCGGGACGGGCGGCTCACGGGCGGCGAGGGGCCGGGACGGGCGGCGCGCGGGCGTCGAGGGGCCGGGACGGGCGGCGCGCGGGCGTCGAGGGGCCGGGACTGGCGGCGCGCGGGCGTCTAGGGGCCGGGACGGGCGGCGCGCGGGCGTCTAGGGGCCGGGACGGGCGGCGCGCGGGCGTCTAGGGGCCGGGCCGGGCGGCGCACTGGCGTCTAGGGGCCGGGACGGGCGGCGCGCGGGCGTCTAAGGGGCCGGGACGGGCGGCGCGCGGGCGGCTAAGGGCCGTGACGGGCGGCTAAAGGGGCCACTAGGGGCCAAGAGAGAGGGGAGCGCGACTCGGGTAGGGGCAGAGTGCGCTCCGGGCAGGAAAAAAAAACGGTGGGCCCTAGGAACAGTTCCCACGAGGGAACCTGCTCTGATACCATGAGAAGAGTAGAACGAGAATGAATGAACTATGAATGAAGTGAGTACATATGGGAAACCCTAATTGGGTTGTACCCCCTATGGGATACCCCACTATAGCCTACACAGCAGCATAAGCTATATATATGTTCTGACATTCGGTAGAGTTTTTGTTTGCTTATACTGATTTATAGTATTTGGAATGGAAATATTAATCTCCGATCTCGAATTTCGTAAAAAATGTAATATATGTTAAATGCAGTGGCATACGATTGATAAAATCCATATTATTGCTACAAATCTCATTAGCAATAAAATATATTTTAGTTATTATGCTCAAGCTATTACTAATCACATAATTTATCATTTTTAAACTACTAGTTATTTTTTATATGAAAAATAAAAATTAAGTAATGGTACTACGTGAAATTTAACTGTGCGTTCCCCAACGGCTCCTGGCACAACCGAACGTGTACGTCATTCAACATTGAAGAATAAAAACGCACTGCTTGCATGTCACTTTGGCGCGCGAATTAAATCACCAGTGTTCTGTCCAATCAGTTGTCGCTCGCATGTTCAAATCTTGTATTCGTGACTGTTTGTGATTCTACGAAATTCCAGCGGGTGCCCGAATTTCGGTTGGGAAGGGCGGGAAAATCGCGCTGAAAGGGCGCGCGCAAACGCGGTCCATCTAATTAAAGCTCGCGTCTCATATTTCTGTGTCCCAACCAAGTGTTAAACGCTTGGTATCCGGTAACCCTCAAACTGTCGCACAACTCCACTGAAGGTTGGCCCAGGTTGAAACGATTGGTTGGGAACCTACAAACTTGCTTGGCGGTATGCGCAGGGACGTGCCAAACCAATCATGCGATCGTGCACCCAGGTAGGTTTGGAAAACACACCTGCACGGGGACAACACGATCGCCCAAACTCCCCCACCGGCGACCAGGTTGTCGCACGAATCAAGCATTTACAACAGCTGAAAAATATGAGACTGACAGAACTCAGAAACCCGATTTCGCACTAGCACTAGGCTCAGGTTCAAGAGTAAAACTCTTTCCACTAGCAACCGCGGTTACCTCTTACACAAAGGTTAGATTCTCGTTGATCAGCATATACGGCCGACCTATAAACTTGAAATTAGGTCTTCATTTATCAGTATCAGCGGCGACTAGGGTACATCCCGTGCTTATCGTGAACCATGTCCAGGTAATGAGGCGCGCCAGGTAAGGGACGCGATGGGGCAGGACGGGACAGTACGGGAAGCGACGGGACTGGACAGGACTGGACGGGAAGGGACTAGAGGGACGGGACGGGACGGCACAGGAAGGTAAGAATCTCGACGAGGGGCCGGGAGGGGACGTGACGGGAAGGCGGGATGCGACGAGACCGGACGCAAATGGAAGGGAGGGAAGAGGAGCACGCGGAAGGGGCGGGATGCGACGGTACGGGGCGGAAACGGGAGGGACGGGAGGGGACGCGACGAGGGGGCGTGCATGCAGGGGGTCATGCATGAATGCAGGTCCTTGGCGTAGCAGGGTGAAGAGCACATCGTGTAATACAGCACAGCACAAGAACAGCGCACAGTGCAGCAGCGCCTGGACGAGTGGGGCGATTGCGAGCGCAAGTGCAGCCAGTGGCGCGAAGCCGCCAAACATGTCCCAAAACTCGGTCGTCCAGCTTGCCGTCGACTGGTGGGAGGCATGAAGGAGATAAGGAGAGAAGCAAGGAAGGCAGGGAGAGGTGGTGGGAGGCATGAAGGAGAGATGGAAAAGGGGAAGCGGGATTGGAAAAAGGGGTGAATGAAAAGTGAGAATTCGGTAAGAAGGTGAGTGACGGGGGAAACAGAGTGGGCAGAGGGGAGAAAGGGTGAGTGTGGGGGAAAGAGAGTGAGCAGAGGGGAAAACGCGTGAGTGAGGGGTGAAAGAGAGTGAGCAGAGGGGAAACGGGTGCATAAAAGGGGGGTAATGAGAGCCTGCAGGGGGGGAAATGAGGGCGTGCAGGGGGGGAAATGAGGGCGTGCAGGGGGGGAAATGAGGGCGTGCAGGGGGGGAAATGAGGGCGTGCAGGGGGGGAAATGAGGGCGTGCAGGGGGGGAAATGAGGGCGTGCAGGGAGGATGCCGCGCGAGGAGGCGAGAGGAGAACGCACGGGGAGGGGAGAGGAGCACGCGCGGGGAGGCGAGAGGAGCACGCACGCGGAGGGGAGAGGAGCACGCACGCGGAGGGGAGAGGAGCACGCACGCGGAGGGGAGAGGAGCACGCGCGGGGAGGGGAGAGGAGCACGCGCGGAGAGACGAGAGGAGCACGCACGGGGAGGGGAGAGGAGCACGCGCGGGGAGGCGAGAGGAGCACGCACGCGGAGGGGAGAGGAGCACGCACGCGGAGGGGAGAGGAGCACGCACGCGGAGGGGAGAGGAGCACGCGCTGGGAGGGGAGAGGAGCACGCGCTGAGAGGCGAGAGGAGCACGCGCGGGGAGGCGAGAGGAGGCGAGAAGGGGATATTGGGCGGCAGAAATGGGAGATCGGGCCGCGGGAACGGGAACTCGGGCGGGTTGCACGGGAGATCGGTCGGCGAGCAGGGGAGATGGGGTGGCGGGGAAGCGGAGGTCGGGTGGTGGGAAGATGACGGCTATTACCTAATCATAAGCATAGGCAAAGGGGAGCGCTACTGCTGCTCACCCCTGTTACGTGACATTCTTTGTCCTTTTGACGCCTTTGGATAGGAGCTAGGTTACTAATGGAGTGGTAATGCTTCTACTACGTGTAAGGAGGTAGGGCTGGAGTGCTAACCTTGGCGCTTGATTTTTCCCTATCACTTCACTCCCTTGCACAATCTGTGTTCCCGTCGTCAGTGTTGGTCGCACAAAGTGCAACTTCCCAAACCAGGTTCGGATGTGACCCAAACCTGCGCCTGAGCTCTTGTGTTGGCCTCAACACTTTGGAACTTCGCGCATGTATTTCCCCCGCTCGTCAAAAAACTCGTCACTCGTAAACCAATCAGGATCTTACTTTCCCAACCAAGTGTTAAACACTAGTAAATATGAGACGCGAGCTTTAAGGGAAACTTCCACGTGGCGAGGTCGGAGTAATTTAGGTCGATGCAATTGAGAGAAACAAGATTTCCGCCGATGCGCGTCATTTCGCCTTAGTTATGACATAATTCATCTGAGCATGCCATGCACTCGCATCGCACGATCATCTTTAGGACCACCCCGACAACTCGCTAACACTGTTGCCTCACGAGTTGCTCAGTCGCGCAGGCGCCTTGCGATACACCAGGGAGCCCAGTGCAGAGGAGAGTTTCCGTTGGCTGATCACATCACATGGCACATCAGGCCGGGACGCGAGTGCTTTGCTTTGCGGGAGCGCCACACAGGAGACGAATAGCGAAAGATTCTGATGTCGGATTTGTCGGTCAACGTCGTCGTATTCAGACTGTTGCTTGCAGGTGCAGAAGGACCACTGCGAGCAGTGCTGCTCCCATCCCAGCGTTTTCACCGCCGGCGACTGGGGATGAATTGTCGTACCAACACGAGACGCCGCTACTATTTCTCCTTCTCAGAAGCCTCTGAAATTGAGAAGCCCTGGCGTGAAGCCTCCATGTCCATCATCGTATCTGAGGACACCTGCTCCTGACGCCTTACTAAAATTCAGCCGCATGTCATTGCATCACTCGGGTGATTCACTGCGGCAGACCTCGCCTCGCTGTAACTGATAGTAGTAGTCCTAGTTACAGCATCATGATGCGGACTCGGACCGTCGGATCGTCCACCAGCCTTCTGCCGCTAATCAACGCCGGCCACGTGTCCTCCATCTGGCACGACATCCTCCTCATTCCGCCTCCCCCTTCTCCCGCCAGCGGCTCCTCCTCCCCGCCGCGCCACCCCAGCGTTTCCCCCTTCCCCACCTCCGCCTTCTCCTTCGTCTGCCTTCCGCCAGAAATCCCCCTCCGCCGATTTTGCGGGAGCCGAAAGCTTCGGCGCCGCGATGACCCGCTTTTCCTGTTGGAGAAGCGGATGGTCGTAGTGGCCCTGGACGGCAGTCTTACCAAAGTGCAGACGTCGCCGTCGTCGGCGCTTCTACTAGCGTCGCCGTGGAATCTGGGTATCCTGTGTAACGCCTGTGGGCTGTGTTAAGGGCACTCCGCTGCGCCAAATAACACCCTCGTTTTGACCCAGTGGGTAGCGAGGTGTTATACTGGTTTCAGAGCCTAGGGTTCGAGTCCCGGCCGGTCCACACTTTCCACCTATGGTGAGAACTGAAGTGTGGTTACCAGCTCGAACCCAGCGAACGATCCTGAAATCTAGGTCCCAGCGGCAGGGGGCCGACTCCCTGAAGTCCGAGGCCAACGGGGACGTTGGCACCAGGGGGGGACGAGTGTAACGCCTGTGGGCTGTGTTAAGGGCACTCCGCTGCGCCAAATAACACCCTCGTTTTGACCCAGTGGGTAGCGAGGTGTTATATCCTGCCACAGACGTGCGTGCTCGCGTCGCGTTCCATGTCGATGTTCTCCCGCTGGGATGCGACTGGCGATTCTGGCGGTTCCGACGGCCGCCAGGATAATGAACTCACTGATTCGCTCTTAACAGCGTGCGACAATGCGCCGCTGGAGGCGCTGGAGATTGGGTCGCAGGCGCGCGACCCGGGCGACGTGTACGACGTTTTTCCGCTGCTGGCGATGCCCCTGCGACTGCTGGGATCTGGGCGAAACAGCATGCCGATTTCGTGGAGGATTGTAACCATCGCAGCGGACGACGAGCTGGTGACGAGCGGGCAGCTGAAACATTCCATGCGCGATTTGTTGGATCGCGTTCGCGAGTGGGCGAAAAAGTCGGAGTCCTTTGGCGAAATAGTGGGACCAGGTAATATGCCAATCTGCTTCCTTCGTCCATCCCCTCTCCAAGCCATCCGCCCCTCTCCCTTCGCTTGCCAATCCTGCTGCTCTCCTGCTCCCCTGCCCTCCCTCCTCACTCAACTCGCCTCCCCGTTAAATATTTCCTCGCTCCTGCATTCCACCCTTCGCTTCGCTTTCTAGCTCTTAGCTCCTTCAATACTCTCCTTGCTCCCTCCTTGCCCTCCTTGCTCCCGCTTATTCCCCTTTCCCCGCTACGGCATCCTCTTGTTCTCCTTGGTCGCTCCTCCCCCACCATAATTTCGCCATCTCGCGTCTCGCCTTTCTCCGCGTTTTCCCTTTTGCTAAACATTTGTGGAGGAGCCAATCTCGTTCCTTTGTTTGATCTCGTCTACTTGATCATGATTGGACAAGGCGGAAGAAGACGTGGATGTAAACTGAAAACCCTTGCAAACTGCTAAATTCAAAACCTCCTTCACCTCCCCTTCCCCCTCCCTCTCCCCCTTCCCCTTCGCTCGCCTCGTCCCCCCCTCCTCCGCCTTCCTTCCCTTCCCCCACCTCTTTCTCCCCCTCTCCACACTCTCCCTCGTCCCCGCAGGTCGCTCTCCCAATCTCTGCTTTGGCGCCTTCCCATCGCCATCGCCCGCGGAAGCAGAAAACAGAGAGGCGGGCGAAAGTCAATCCGGACTTCAAGACTTCAAGAGCAATGAGAGAGGAGCGTGGGGCGGCGGAAGCGGAGGTGTAGGAGGATCGCTGAGAAGGATCTCAAGAATCAAAGGTCGATATTCAAAGGTTGAACACGAGAAGAGAGGAGTGGATGAAGCGGAGGAGGAGGAATGGGGTAAGACTGCAAGGGAAGCAGATGAGAAGGAGCAAGTGGAGAAAGCAGCAAGGCAAGCCTGGGAGGCTGAGGAGACGGAGACAGCAGCAGAGCAGAGGGAGCAAGCGCGGGAAGCGGTGCAAGCAGTGCTGTATGCGCACAGCACCTGGCTAATCCTCTGCCCCACTCTGCGCCGACCTGCTCTCAGGCGCCTGGAGAATCGCCACTGTGGCAGCTCGCACCTGCCCGAAAAAGGCCATGGCAGCTCTCACCTGCCCGAGAAACACCATGACGGCTCGCACCTGCCGGGGAAGCAGCAGCAGCAGCAGGAGGAGGAGGAGGAGCGACAGGATAGGCTTTTCCGCAGCCCTGTAATATCGCGTCATATGTCCAGTGCTCTGCCGGTTCCCTCTTGGTCCTTCTCTTCCTCTCCGTCTTCTCCCTCTTCTTCTCCCTCACATTCGGCCTCGTATAAGGCAGCTTCGTTACCGTCTAAGGCCGCACGCTCCAGGCGGGCGGCTTATCAAACCCGCCAAAGCAGATCCGATACGGATATCAGCGCCACGGGCGTGTGGAGGCTGATTTCTCCTCCAGAGAGCTATGGGCTTCCGGGGCTGGTGTCCGCTGGTAGGCTGGGAGGGAATGGAGAAGGGCGAGGAGGAGGAAAAGGAGAAGAACGGGGAGGGGAAGAGGGAGGAGGCGGAATGAAGGACGGTGTTGCAAGGAGAGAAACGAGCAAGCACAGGCACAGGCACAGGCACAGCCACGACTTTACTTCGATGATCAAGAATAGCGACTGTCATCACAACTCTGAGTCTTCTGGCCGACTTGCGGTTTCTGCTGCTAAGGTTGCAGCAGCAGCGGCAGCAGCGGCGGAAGCTGTTAAGACACAAGTTGTTACAGGAGTTGCAGCCACAGCTGCCGCTGTTGCTGCAAACAAGCATGCTGTGGCAGGAACTGTAGCAAGAAGTGTAGCATGGCCTTTTACACACCCAGCTCATTCCTCTCTTCTCAGCCCCTCTCACTCTCTGTCTGGATTGACTCTAAAGTTACACCTTCCTCCTCGATCCCCTCCTCTCACTCCCTCATCTCGATCCCCTCTGCTCACTCCCTCATCTAGATCCCCTCCGCTCACTCCCTCATCTAGATCCCCTCCGCTCACTCCCTCATCTCGATCTCCTCATCTCACTTTCTCAACGCAATCCCCTCCCTTCACTCCGTCTCAATCCCCTCCTCTCCCTCCCTCATCTCAATCCCCTCCTCTCCCTCCCTCATCTCAATCCCCTCCTCTCCCTCCCTCATCTCAATCCCCTCCTCTCCCTCCCTCATCTCAATCCCCTCCTCTCCCTCCCTCATCTCAATCCCCTCCTCTCCCTCCCTCATCTCAATCCCCTCCTCTCCCTCCCTCATCTCAATCCCCTCCTCTCCCTCCCTCATCTCAATCCCCTCTCACTCCCTTGCCGCTGTCCCCTCCCCTCACCCCTTTGTCTCAATCCCCTCCTCTCACTCTCTCGCACTCCTCCACCGCGCCTCCATCCCCCCCTGCTCGCCGTTACAGCGTACAATCGGGTGGGAGAACCTCCACCGCTTCTTCTCCAAGGTTCAACTCCCCCTTTGCTCGCCCATCCACCTTCAATTCAGCTAGTACCACTGCGGTTTCTCCAACATGTGCCTCCCCGTGTGCTCGCCGTTCCATCTTAAAGTCTGCCAGCACCACGGCAGCATCTCCAGGGCCCGGCAAGCGGGTGTCGTGGAACCTTGACCCAGATGCCTCACCTGCCCCTGCCAGTGCTACATCGGGGAGGGGACCTACCTTACCAGAGGGAGGCGGTTACGAGCCCATTGTGCGAAGGGCATCGTGGCATGCAGGCACCTCTGCTGGCATGCGTGCTGCTGAAATCCGTTCTGTTGACACCGGTGCTCCTATGGCTGCTGGCGCCATGGGAAGGCCGGCAGGAAATATTTTTGATAAGATCGCTGGTGAAGCTGCTGAGTTTAGTCAGGGAACAATGGCCGTAGCAGATGCAGCTGGTGCTGTTGCTGCCCATGCTGCTGCCCGTGCTGCAACGGCTACTGGTGCTGCTGTGACTGCTGCAGCATTTTCATTGTCTTCCAGGCCTTCCTGGAATCTTCCTTCTTCCAAGCGTCCTGTGAAGAGCATGAGCTCCGACCAGGTTCGCAGCCGTTTAGAAACAGCCGAACTTCCGAGCGGGTCGGAAGCTTCCGGAAGGGGGGATCTCCAAGGGAGAAGAGGAGGGAGAAAGGCGCGTTCTCTATTTGTGGTAGTGCCTAGCCGCAGCTTGCACAAGCAGACCTTAAGTGACGGCACATCGTTTGGATCCCCTATTCTTTCCGCAAGACAAACTGCATGAAGTTATGGCCTCTTATGAGGCTAGCCTCTTATCAGGCTCGCGTCGAACTGCACTGAAACACTTGAAGCGAAAAGCATTGTACCAGGCTAGTCTGACAAGAGGTTTGTCTGATAAGAGGCGTAGGAACGCGCCCTTATCAGAATATACGGTACAGAATGTTGGGCTGAGAACACACAGAATGCCTTCATACAGTTTCTGAACTGGATGGTTAGCTGAATGGTAAGAAATTGGCAGATTATGGATAACGTAACGTGTGAAGGCCACTGGAACATATGGCGTCGGTTCTGAAGCTTTAAACTGGAAGCAGGAAATCGCTTTCATTCTGGCTGTCACTGAGAGGACCCGGAGGGCAGCAAAACAGCAACTCTGAGACCCATGTGAAGCAACTCATTATTCAACCACCAACGCTACCATGTGAAACCGTTTTGTACGCGGCACAATTGTCAATGAAACACGCCCCTCATGCACTTCCCCGTCCTCTAAATGAATAAGACTGCTGTTGAGCCGCCAGTGAGTGAGAGTGTTCCCCACCACAGGCACCTGCAGGAACCCCACATCCCGGCCATTCACCTTTACATCTGCACCGTCCATCTTGTGCTCCTGCTTCGTCCAGTCCAACATCTTGTACACCACACCTATGCCCCGGGTGACCCCCCGCACATCCACAGCCACACGCAGAGGGGCACGAGCAGCCTGGGCCTTCCAGCACAGGATCCGCGACACCAGCGGCCCACACGCATCCTGCACCCATGTCGCATTCGCCTCGGCAATCCTCTTCACACTCGCCGCATCCCCTTTAGAGGCAGCCTCTCTAACAGCCGTGTACCCCTCGGGGAACTCCACCGCGCCCACAGCCGACACATTCCAGGTGTTGCCCAGCACACAGCGCGGGTGCGGGTCTGCCGCGCTCTGCAACGGCGGCAGCATGCACGGCGCCGAGAGCGGCGGGCCGAGGGCCGAGAAGCCCAGGTCACCGAAGCACTTGCGACAGAGGGAGGTGGGCGGGCAGAGCAGGGCGGACTGGGTGGAGGGCGCCGCCTTGCCATCCACCCAGTCGAGGCGCAGGTGGTGGCGGGAGAGGGAGAGCCCCTCACGGCGCAGGTAGTGCAGGGCGAGGGAGAAGATGCGGTGGGCCGCCAGGCTGCCCGCCATGCCGTGCCCGGCAGCCGAGGGATGCACACGGTCCACAAACATGTGCGCCCACGTCAGGTTCTCCGCAGGCTCGGATGACGGCATGGAAAGCACACGAGGCTTGGCGGCAGGCTCGGAGGGAGGTTCAGCCGAGGCTGGGCAGGTTGGGGACGCTGCAGTGGCAAGGAGGGGGAAGTAGGCTCGCCAGGGGCTGACAGCGGGGACACTGTAGTATGCTGAGAGGTGGTTGAGCAGGGCCTCGGCTGAGTGATGGAAGGCGGAGAGCAGTGGGTCGTGTGGATGGAAGACCCCGAAGTTGAGAAAGAGGACTAGCGGATGTGATGGCAGCAGTAGGAACTGGCGCAGTAGACCCTCTGCTGCTGCATACTGCATGCCCTCTGGTGACGGGGGAAGGGGAAAGGAAGGGGGATGGAAAGGAGAGATCGCTTGGAGTGAGGTGGGTACAAGGGGGTGGAATAGTGGTGAATGGTGTTAAAGAAGCCAGCATGCCACCACGCCATGCCACCACGCCATGCCACCACGCCATGCCACCACGCCATGCCACCATGCCATGCCACCACGCCATGCCACCACGCCATGCCACCACGCCATGCCACCACGCCATGCCACCACGCCATGCCACCACGCCATGCCACCACGCCATGCCACCATGCCATGCCACCACGCCATGCCACCATGCCATGCCACCATGCCATGCCACCATGCCATGCCACCATGATGCTATGCCACCACGCCATGTCACCACGCCATGCCACCACGCCATGCCACCACGCCATGCCACCATGCCATGCCACCACGCCATGCCACCACGCCATGCCACCACGCCATGCCACCACGCCATGCCACCATGCCATGCCACCACGCCATGCCACCATGCCATGCCACCATGCCATGCCACCATGCCATGCCACCACGCCATGCCACCACGCCATGCCACCACGCCATGCCACCATGCCATGCCACCACGCCATGCCACCACGCCATGACACCACGCCATGCCACCATGCCATGCCACCACGCCATGCCACCACGCCATGCCACCATGCCATGCCACCATGCCATGCCACCATGCCATGCCACCATGCCAGTCCACCTACCAGGACGGGGGACCATGGCGGGCTGCAGCACGGACCAATCATTAGCACGCACTCCAGCAACACCGCGTCCACCTCTCCTGCTGCACGCCTCTTGAGGCGCTTAAAAAGTCATTCCACTTACCTGGGGCGGCCTACCTGGGGGCGGGCTACCTGGGGGTGGCGCCATGCCGGGCTGCAGCACGGACCAATCATTTGCAGCGCACTCCAGCAGCACCACGTCCGCCTCCCCTGCTGCACGCCTCTGCTCCTCCCCGTCCGCCCACAGCGCCCCCAACAGCTCCCCCGTGCAGAAGTGCAGCACGTACGAGCCGGCTCCGGGTAGGAAGGCCCGGATGAGACGGTGCGGAGGGGTTGAGGGCGGTGTGGGGAACACCTGTGGAGGGGATGGGGAGAGGAGGGATGGGGAAACGAGGGGAGTAGGAGAGGAGGAGAGCCAGTAGCAGGATTGAGGGAACTCTGAGTGCCCTAGCTGGCAAGGAAGGGGAAGAGGAGTGGGGACAGAGCGAGGTGGGTGGACCCTTGCAGAGAGGAGAGCGAGGAAGGAAGAAGAAACGACAAATCCCAGTCTGCCTTCTCCCACTGTCTTGAAGTGACCGGATCCATTTGTTCTAGTGCTCTCTTTGGGAAGACGAAGGGTGGAGTGCCAGCAGGAGGAGAATGGGAGGAGCTCGATGCCCGTGAGCCACATCTGCAGCAAACTCCCCCACATCGTGCAGTCTACGTTGCCAAGTATGCATGCACCATGCACCAGCAGCAAGCAGCAGGACAGGAGGGTGCAAGCAGTGCGAGGGCCAGGAGGTCGCACGGTGCCGTGTCATGCACCCACTGACGGAGCATAGCCTGCTTGGTGCGAGTGTTGGCTCTAAAGCACACTTAAGCTCAGAGTAACGCATCAGAATGCGAATGCAATCACACAATACGCTTACTCGTTTTTGAGTCCCAAGATTGAGTTTTTTGCAGCACCCATACGTAGGCCACGTGCGCCACCCTTCCCATCGCCTTTGGCAGGACTAAGGTGTGCGACTTCATCACGATATGGTACCTGACCCGCAGGGGCCACCAGTCCAGGCTGACATTCTCAAAACGCAGGCTCAGCCTGTGTTGGCCCCAGCCAAGCCCCTGCTGCTGACTGAGCTTTACAGTGATAACGATGGTGGATGATATGATTGGTTGCTTTTGCGCAACTACTTATTGATCTATTTCTATCACCTACCAGTGTCACATCATTTGTCGCCATCGTTCCTCGACCAACACCGTCGTCCACTCCTCGGACCCTCTCCAAATCCTCTCCCATCCTCCCCCACCCTCCTCTTCCACCTTCCCCACAACAGCCACACACCTGCTGCAGCCAGTCCACAAGCGCACCTGCTGCAGCCAGTCCACAAGCGCACCTGCTGCAGCCAGTCCAGGAGCGCCTGGCCGTACGTGGCGGTGCCGTGCATGACGCCGCCCGGCAGGTGCCCCGCGGCGGAGATGGAGCCGCCCACCGCCAGCACTGTGAGCGGCCGCCCCGCCAGCAGCTTCGCCAGCAGCACCAGGAAGCGGTGCAGCGGCGGGTCGAACGCGAAGCTCCTCTGCACCACGTCCACCCCGTAGCTGGCGGCGGGGGATGGAGTAGGGTGGGTTGGGGTGGGGTGGGGTGGGGTGGCGTCGGGTGGGGTGTGGGCGACAGTGGGGAGACGGGGATGGGGAGGCGCCGGGCGGGGGGGATGGAGAGGCGGGGATAGGGAGAAGGGGAACATAGGCCATGGTCAGCTTCCAGGAAGTGGTGCAGCAGCCGGTCGAAGGCAGCGCTCCTCTGCACCACGTCCACCCCGTAGCTGGCAAGGAGTTAGGACGACGAGGGGGAGGTGGGGAGAGGGAGGAGCGGACGGGACATAGGTGAGCAGCCTCTCTGGTAGCAGCAGATGAAAGCGATGCAGCGGGAGGGATGCTGTATCAAAAAGGGGAGGAGGAAGCTGCAAGGCAAGGGTGAGGAGCAGACGCGCAGGATAGAAGTAACGGGCAGAGATTCCGAGACGGGGAGGAAGGAACTGAAGAGAGGGGTGGCACGGACGGCAAAGGAGGGAGAGGTGGGAGAGGAAGGCTATGACTGGGAGGGAAAGCCCTTGTGCTATCGCGCTGCACTCTACCAGCCACCGTCGCCGCCGTGCCGTCTTTCTGCTATCCCCATGCCCTCTCCCCCCTCTCCCCGTCACCACTTATAGCTGCGCTCAATGCTGCTCGCCGCTCACCGCTGCTCGATGTCCCACATGGCCTGCTGCAGTCGCCGGCCCACCTCCAAGCACTCCGCCGACATCGTTGCTCCCGCCACAGCTACCCCCACGCCCCACTCGCCCTTCGATCCGCCCCCTGCGGGACCCCGCATCCTTCGGCTGCTCCCCCATCCGCGCACGTGCCCTCCGCCAACCCCCCCTCCTTCGAGCGGCAGCAGCGGGTCTCTGAGTGCCGGGGAAATCAGCAGCACAGCAATCAGCGCAATCTGCAGGCGAAAAATCCGGACAGAATTCATCTCGAATAAGGGGAATTGCGCTTTTGACACGGTTTCATGTCGTCAGCGACTTTGGAGGGGGGGGAAAGGGGTGGGGAGGGAGGGGGGTGGTGGTGGTGGGGGTGTTGGGGGGGGGGGAGTGTCACACTCGCTACCAGCTACTCGTTCTACGAGTAATTTCGGCTAAGGCGAAAATTGTTGCTGTCTTCTGGTTGGGTGGATGGCGAGGAGGTCACGTAAGTGTATGTCTGGTTGGTTTCCTGATAGAACACGATCCGTTGGCGATACTTTGAAGAGAAACAGTTTCTGGTTTCATTCCAAGAGGCTTGACATGCAACTGTTTGCAATACTACTTGTGGTTAGAATTGTAATAAGGGAAAATGTGAATGTAAAAAATATGGGGAGATTTTTTATTTTTTTTTATCGTCACAGCATGGAGGCTCGCAACACAACACCGCATGTTTCACACCTTTGTGTGTCAGTTCCACCTCCAACATTCCTGGGCAAGGATACAAAAACAAAAGAAATCATTATTTGATGTACCGTCATCACCCGGATATAAGACAGTGTTGAATAGTAGACAGGGGTTGTCTATTATACGGGTGTCTCTTATAAACAGGCTAGCCTCATTATAAGACACATATTTGTGTGTACGAGATAAGACATATGTGTCTTATAATCGAAACTACAATATATTATAGTGAAATTTGAAGTACCGCGAACATTTTTACCCTTGCGACACGCGAATTCTGGCACGTGCTGACTCACGTACTACCAAATTTGCCTCTGCAAGTATTCACCATGACGTGGCGCCCCGAACAATGGTTGCCGAAGTGGCACCTTCGCAACATCCACACTCATACTGAGAAACTTCTCAAGATGTGTGAAAATATTTTTAAGTAGCTTAAAAAAGTTTCCATTTATAAGACTTATAAGACACCCAAAACCTCCCCAAATACAAGATAACCCAAGCATTTTTTTAGTGTATGAGATAAGACATATATGTCTTATATCCGGGCGATGACGGTAGTGGTTGTTAGAATTTTAAGCTGTTTGAATAGGATCGTAGTCTTAGGATAGTAGCTTCCTGTAGCAGTGGAAGTCTTATATGAGTGACTTGTAACGGGATCAATATCTCTGAAATCAAGTATATTAGGAAATGACAAACATATAGAATATATACTAGGATAAAAATACATATTCGCTTAATGTACCTATTAGCCTAAAACGGTACGTGACTATTCGCGATACCTACAGCTACTGCTGACGTCATCCTAGGGCGCGTAGCGCTTTGCTGACGTCAGCCTATCGGTACTTTTACTGTACTAACTACACTACACGAATTCCTTGAAGTGCACAAGTCTCGATATTATCTCAACACTCCCCTTCACTTCTAGGAGTTCGGTGTAGTCACCCTGTTGACTCGGAAATGCCACTGAGCTGGTTGCAGTGATGAAATTTCTGACGTGTCAGCTTCTTAGTAAGCGAATCAGCGGCCATGTCGCTGGTGGGGCAGTAGACAAGACGCATTCTCCCCTTGTCGATCGCGTCTTTTACGAAGAAGTAACGCAGCGAAATGTGCTTCGTGCGATTGACGAAACCAGGCTTGTTGGCGATGGTAATTGCACTCTGGTTGTCGCACTGCAACGTGAACTGATTCGGCGTGACGAATTTTGCTTCGTCAAGCAATTCCTGAAGGTACAGACCTTCGCAAGTTGCAGCACAGGCGGCGATGAATTCTGCTTCAGCCGATGAAAGTGACACGAGTTCCTGTTTCGAGGAATTCCAGGAGATCGGACCAATCGGCTCGAGACGAAAAATATAACCCGTGCGTGACCGTCGATCTGACGTGTCGCCAGCGTGGTCCGCGTCAACGTACCCGCTGAGGTACATTTTGTCGGTCGGCTTCCCAGCGTTGAAAATCAACCCGATTGTTGGTGTAGAGACGAAGTAGCGTAGCGCATGCTGTAAGTCGAGAGAGTGTTCTTCTTTCGGGCAGCGTAGAAACTGCGCAAGGTGACTTGCGACGTAGGCAAGATTAGGGCGACAGGTGACTGCTGCGAAAAGGAGACATCCCAGCTGCTGCTGATACAGTTGAAGACCAGCTGCTGACAGATTTTTCAGGTTGGGAACGTGCCCGGTGAGTGTAGACCGATAAGGTGTAGCAATGAAATCCGTGGGGATGTTGAAACGCTTAGCGAGTGACTCCGCATACTTCGAAGCCGTGAGATGAATAGCGGAAGAAGTTCGCGTAACGTTTAACCCCAGAAATTGAGTTACTTTGGTGGAAATGGTTAAGTCAAGCGATTTCTTCGGATCGGCTTCGATACGATCACCCAGCGAAGTCGACGAACTGACGTAGAGGATGTCGTCCACGTAAGCTACTAACAACGCATAGCTCCCCTTGTCGTCTAGCCGGTACATCCCGGGATCGTGCGGCAGTTGTCGAAACCCAACCTCCGTCAGCTTCCTGTTCAAATGCTGCTGCCACAGTCCCGGTGCTTGTTTGATTCCGTACAGTGACTTTTTGAGCTTGCAGACACTCGGCGGATTTGTCGGATAGGTGTGCGGATATTCGACGTAGATTTCGGCATCGACGTCGGCGTACAGAAAAGCGTTTGAAACATCGATTTGTCGAAGTGGAAAATTCTTCGCGGCTGCTTCGCAGAGAACGAGTCGAACACTCGTATGTCGACTGACCGGGGCGAAGGTAAGCATGTAGTCGATCCCATGAGTCTGATCAAAACCGCGAACCACCCACCGTGCCTTGTGTTTCTCGTAAGTACCATCCGCTTTCGTCTTCACCCTGAAGACCCACTTACCGGTAAGAACATTTTTGTTTACCGTTTTTTCAATGGGTATAAGATCCCAAGTTTCCCTTTTCTCCAGGGCAGCCAGTTCGCGATCCATCGCTTCACGCCATTTTTCGCGATGAGGCCCTGAGAGAGCTTGTCGGGCAGTTTTCGGCTCCAAATTCACTGTAGAACTGTGCTGTACCGCTGCTGCGAGTCCCAGAATTTGCAGTCCGGTCTGATAATGCGGATTATCGTCGGTGCGACCTGCGAAATTGACAGAATCATTCTGGTCTCCACTTGCCCCCCCAATTTCGTCAGGGTTGACACGGATGCTGCTATCGGAAACCACCGGCATTGGTTGGCGCTGTTCATCCACGAGGTAAGTGTGATGAACATCGCGAACATCCTCAGGTGCCGCGTCAGCAAGAGGAATAAACTCCGGAATTCCGGAGGACGTGACAGGGACAGGTGGGTCGGGAACAGCTTCACGTGCACCGTCGGGGTCAGGTTCTTCGCTGGCAGCAAGTTCGGCGTCGGCGGTAGCGAACGAACGAACACCGTGGAAAAGTGTGGCAGGGTTTTGCTGTGTGGCAAGATGCTGTTCGAAGACGGGCAGCGTCAGATTCTCGTAGAAAATACAGTCGCGAGCAGGAACAAGGAGACGACTGCGGTAATCCATGATACGCCAGGCAAGATATTGTTTTTCAATGCCGAGATGCAGCCCCCACTTAGCACGCTGATCGAACTTCCCGAGCGGAGCGGTAGGAGGACGGTACTGAACAACACACCCGAAAACACGAAGTAATTTAGTGGTACCCAACTTTCCCGTCCACAGCAAGTAGGGTGAGGCGTTGTTGGGCAGGGCCGAGGACGAAAGAAGATTGTGCAACACCGTTGCATGGTCCATGGGAAAAGGCCAGTAGAGTGGGCCGAGTTGAGCCTGGGCAAGAAGGGCTCGCATCTTCTCTTGCAGAGTCCTGTTGAGCCGCTCAGCTACGCCACTCTGCTGATGAGCGTGAGGCAACGAAAAAAGTCGTCTTATCCCGCGTTCTTGCAGGTAGGTCGTGAACTCGTTACTGCGATACTCGCCGGCACCGTCACACTGAAACGTCTTTAGCTTAGTATCAGACTCTCGTTCGGCGAGAGGAAGCCAGGTGCGGAAAGCTGTAAACGCAAGAAAACGGTTAGTCATGTTTCCAGTCCAAACGTAACGAGTAGAAGCTTCTGTAAATGTGATAACGTAGCGCTCGCCGTTGAAACCATCCGCAGGTAAGTTGAGTATATCGCTGTAAACCTTATCCATCAGGTGATAATCTTCAGCTCCGGGGAAATGAGTCGGGAACGGCTCGTGCGGTAGGTTCGCCGTAGGGCAGATGGTGCAGGGTGCCGGGCGATTCACCGGCTTCAGTTCGAGACCGTTCGGTAAGAGTAACGAATTTTTGTCAAGCACTGCAGCCTTGATCGTGTTGTTTAGCGTAGACCGCGACGGATGACCAAGTCGCTTATGCCATGTTTCTCCCGTGGCTTTGTGACCTTGTGCGCGCAGGTAATACTCGGCGCTAGTGAAGAACGACAACAGAAGCTGATGACCATCGGAGCGGATCTGATCGAAAGCAGGTGCGACGTAACGAGTAAGATTTGGTGGTGGAACACAAACCTCAACATCCACGTACTCGCCTGGAGCAAGTACTAACTCGCCGCTTTCTTGATCGGATGCTGCAGGTACAGGTTCAACTCCAACGAGACGACCCGAGTCAAGAATCTCCATATCAGCGACGCGTTGCTCAGCTTCAGCGAGGAGACGATCATCGCGTTCAGCAGGCGTTTCGCCCCAAGTTGTTTCATCGGGTTCGTCAGCCCCCCAGATGCCGTCATTAGTCGGCATGTTCGTCGGATCACCCCAACCTTCAACAGCAGCCATGTACTCCCGGGAGGACTGAACATCATTCAAGCCTTGATCGTCGAAGGTCAACATGACGGCGGCAGCCGTGGTTGAAGACGTCGAGACAACTCCCTCACGTGGAACTGTATCGTCGGTGTAATCAATGTCGTCGCGATGTGTGAGAATGATAGACGAAAGAATGAATGAACTAGAAATGAGATGGGTACATATAGGAAACACATAAGTGTTGTACCCACTAAGAGCTACCCCACTACAGCCTAAATAGACCATAGCAGATATAAGTTTGACACACCCCCATAGGCAAAGTCGGGGAGAACAAGAGGTCACAAGACCAGTCAAGAAAAGCAAAGCAAGCTCAGGGTGGATCATAAAGTCACCACACAGTCTGAGCACAAGCAAAGGGCCATAAGGCCAGTTCACATGCAGAGTTATATAAAGGAAAGTAAACAGTACAGTGAACACAACCTAGCAAGTGTAAGCATGCAGGTATAAGTATATAGAGTACAGTACAAGCAGAGTCAAGAAGTCAACAAGTGAGGCACAGTAGGTACAAGGCCTAACACAGTACAGAAACGCTGATGATCACAAGGCTGAAGTGCCTTGGTGAAGACATCAGCAGTGTTGGCCTGAGAGGCCACGTAAGCAAGACGAAGCTGGCCACGCTGCTGCAACTCTCGAGCAAGGAAGTAGCGCAGAGCAATGTGCTTCGTTCTGTGCTCCAGTCTGTGCTCCTGACACAAGGCTAGCATGGCCTTGTTGTCGACGTACAGAACTGGAGGAGAACGAGGCGCCTCTCCCAAGTCGGTCAGCAGGTAGGTGAGCCAGCGAAGCTCCTGTGCAGCCATGGCCCCAGCGTAGATCTCAGCCTCACAACTGGAGCTGAGAACAGAAGAAGAGCGGGTAGACCGCCAGGAGACAGAACCGGAGCCAAGGCTGAAGGTGTAACCCTGTGACGACCGCTGCGTAGCCAAGTCGTCAAACCAGGAGGCGTCAGCGTGACCAGTGAGGACAACTCGAGCCCGTCCTCCAAGCACGAGCCCCATGCCCAATGTACTGCACAAGTATCGCAACACCCTCTTCGCAGCATCCCAGTGCACCTTTCGGTGCCTGCCGGGAGCCACGTAGCGAGCCAGAAGGCTGAGAGGGTATGCGAGGTCAGGTCGTGTGCAAGTCATCAGGTACATGAGGCAGCCCACAAGCTCTGGATACGGGCCACTCGGCTCTACGGACTCGTCCGAAGGTGGAGCTGAGAGCGAGTGACCGGTAGGCAGAGGAGTGGACTGTGGCGAGGAGTAGGTGAAGCCGAAGCGCTGAAGGACCTGCTGCACCATGTGTGACTGAGTCAAGGTAATGGTGCGCTGTGCTCTGTTCCGGGTGATCCGCAAGCCAAGATAGCTTGTGAGCTCACCCAGGTCTGTGCACGTGTGTCTCTTCTGCAGCTCGGACTTCACGTGGGCGAGTGCCTCCGTGTCAGCAGTAGCAAAGACAAGGTCGTCTACGTACACAAGAACGTAGAACGGCGGCAGAGTAGCGTCAGTGCGTAGAAACAGAGAAGGGTCAGCAGTGGAAGGAGCAAAACCAAGAGCAGCAAGAGTCGTCCTGAGCGTGTCGTGCCACTCACGGGGCGCCTGGCGGAGACCGTAGACTGGCCGCCGGAGGCTCCACTGGGTACCAGCACGAAACGACCCAGTGAAGCCAGGTGGGCGGCGCAGCCAGATCTCCTCGTGCAGGCTGCCCTGTAGGAAGGCTGTGCTGAAGTCAAGCGAGTGGAGCTCGTAGTCACGCTGAGCAGCAACGTGCAGCAGTACCCGAAGAGTGGTCATCTTCGGGGTAGGGGAGAAGGTCTGAAAGAAGTCAACTCCCTGTCGCTGACTGAAGCCACGTGCAACGTAACGCGCCTTGAAGGCAGGCGGAGAACCCGGCGGCCGCTTCACCCTGAAGATCCACATGCCACTGACGATGTTCGCCCCAGGCGGGGGAACCTCGTCTACGTAGGTGCCTGTGGACTTCCAGGAAGCCATCTCTGCGTCCATGGCTGCCTGCCACTGGGAGGAGTAGGGACCCTCTATCGCCTCTGCGTAAGAGCGCGGGGTCGGGATGTCTAGTGCATCCGGGTCTCCCTCAGGGGCAAGCAGCATGGACACGAGATGAGGTGAAGCAGCAGCAAAGCACTCAAGGTCCTCCTGCCTGTCCTCAAGGACGTCCGTGCCAAGAGCACACTCACCCCCGACGGACGGAGGACAGACAGACACAGACGCAGACTCAGCAACAAGACTAGTGGCGTAGTCTAGGCGACAGGCTGCAGCAAAGTCAACATGCTCAGCAACAAGAGCAGACGCAGCAGAGGACTCAAACAGAGGGTCAGTGACAGCAGTGGCCAGAAAGCGCGTGACAGTAGGACTAGCAGCACGAAGGGAGTCAGACTCCGGGTCCGGACCGTCAGGAAGAGAGGACGCAGGAGGAGAGGGCAGAGGGACACGCTGTGGAGCAGTGGAAGGACGCAGAGTCATAGAGTGAGTGCCAGGGACAGGAGGAAGACGCGGACGCGAAACACGACCAGCGCGAACAGAACGGACAGGCGACGTAGAACGAGACGCAGGCGACACAGGACGCGACTCAGACTCACGACGCTCCGTAAGGCCTCTAGTCGGACCAGAGTAAGGAGAAGGACCAGGCAGCGGAGAGGCCGGCTGTAACTGCGACTGAGACGGGACAGGCGGTGGACTCAGGGAAGGAGGAGGAGGACCAGGAGAAGGTGGGGAGCCAAGAACCTGCTGAAGAAGCGGAACGTAGTACGGCTGCGGCCGCGCAGCACCTCGAGAAACAGCAGAGACAGAACCGATACCCACAGCCTCAGGGTCTCCAGTCCTAGCAGCACCTCCTGTAGCTCCAGCACCAGCACCACCTCTAGCAGCACCAGCACCTCCAGAAGCTCCAGCAGCTCCAGCACCAGCACCACCTCCAGCAGTGCCAGCACCTCCAGTAGCTCCAGTAGCACCTCCAGCAACAGCAGCACCTCCAGCAGCTCCAGCACCAGCAGCACCTCCAGCAGCTCCAGCACCAGCACCACCTCCAGCAGCGCCAGCACCTCCAGCAGCACCCGCACCAGCAGCACCTCCAGCAGCAACCCGACAGCGCCGAGAGTACCACTCACGAAGCCGCCGTGGAGAGAGGGGCTCCCGCCGCGACGGGACACCCAGAGCACCTCCAGACTCAACACGCGCAGGCTCAGCACCTCCAGACACAGTACCCTCAGGCGCCACACCTCCAGGCTCAGCACGCCCAGTCTCAGCACCCCCAGACTCAGCACCCCCAGTCTCAGCACCCCCAGTCCCCGCACCCGCAGGGTCAGCACCCCCAGCAGCACCTGAGTCGACAGCTACCTCGACCGGCTCGGCTGGGTCTACCTGGGACACACCTGAGGGGGCAGGACCCTGGGGGGGGAGGGGGTGTACTGGAGGAGTACCTGGGGCAAGGAAGAGCGGCGGGGGAGGGGGAGAGGCAGTGCGGTAGGGAAAGAGACGGTAGTACAACACCGACTCGTCAAACGTGACGTCCTGAGAGGACAGAACACGACGCGAGCTGGGTTGGTAGAACTGCCACCCAGGTCGGAGGAAAACTCCCCGCCTCTGTCCGAGTGCAGACGCAGAACAGGAAGGTCTGAGCCGAAACTCTCACTGAGCTGGCGACGAGAACCGTGGATCCAGTCGATCAACACCTCAGTGACCTCACCCTTGCTGCGCAAGGGGAAGACTGTGGTGTAACGCGAGTAGTCGTCAACGACCAGCAGGAAGTAACGCTCGTGACCCTGTCCACGAACGCGGGCTGGGCCCCACACGTCCATGTGAAGAGTCTGCAGAGGGGCCTCAGTCGGAGGAAACGAGGAGGAGTGAGGAGCGGCGCGCTGCCGGCCCTCGACACAAGGAACACAGGTGGGGGCAGGCCCCGGAGGAAGGGGAGGGAGGGACCTGGGGAGTCCAGAGACAAGAGCACGGGAGGCCATACCTCGAAGACGAGGCAGGGAGGGGTGACCAAGGCGGTGGTGCCAGAGGAGAGTCTCGTGCGCCAGAGGACGACACGAGCAGGGGGCAGACGCAGGACTAGACCTGGACGCAGCAGCAAACACCTGACTGGACGCAGCTACCTGACCAAACGCAGGGACCGGAGTAGGCGCAGTAGTCAGTGTGTACAGACTCGACCCTGGCCGACGGGTGAACGTGGCCAGGTGGCGGCCCGTCCGAGAGCAAGTGCAGTGGGTCACACGCTGACCTCCAGGGGTGAACTGGTCAACCCACGCGTCCTGGAGGTCAGCTCCACTCACCAAGTTCGTAGAGAACGAGGGGAGGTGGAGTCCCGACAGCAAGCCCGACGGGGCCGCAGGACACGGTAGAACCGTGGAGGAGTGTGCAAGGACTGGTCCCCCGGAGGGGTCAGCAAGGGAGACCGCAACAGGCCGACGGAGCGGCGTGAGAAGGTATGAAAGGACTCAGTAGGTGCAGTACCAGAGGGAGGAGACGTACCAGCACCTGGAGCAGCAGACGCACTAGCACCTAGAGCAGCAGCCGCACTAGCACCTAGAGCAGCAGCCACAGTGCCCGGGTCGGGCGGGACACGCAGGTAACAGCCACCCTCAGTAATATCAGCAAGAGCATACATGGCAGCAAGGATAGCATCAAAGTCTAGATCAAAGATAGGCACATTCTGCAGAAGCAGATCATGCCAACGAGGAAGCTCAACAGCGTCAGGAAACTGGGTACGCCAAGCGTCAGTCAAGCGGCCAAAGCAGCGCTGCGTGGTGTGTGGGAGACCACACACCTCCCCACTACGAGTGCCGGTGCGAAGAACGTACGCGCAGGGACCTGCACCCCCAGACCTCCCACGTCCAGCGTACCACTCACGAAGCTGCTGAACAGACGGGGTCTCACGGGTGCGCAGCTGCTGCGGACGCTGGCTGCCACCAAGGCCTCCACGCTGCGTGGCCGCACCGCGACCAGCACCACCTCCTCCGCTACCTCCACCACCGCCGCCGCCGCCGCCACCTCCTCCACCGCCGCCGCCACGGCCGCCACTGCCGCCACCTACGCCCCCACTCCTGGAACCACCCCCACCACCACCTCCACCTCCTCCACCTCCTCTACCGCTGCCTCCACCGCCCCCACCACCACCCCTGCTTCCCTTGCCCTTGCCAGTGCGGCGTCGCCCACTAGGGGCAGACGCAGCGCCGACCTCCTCAGTGCCAACGAGGTCGACAGCAGCAGCAGAGGCAACAGAGGGGAGAAGGGGGACAGGGGAACACCCCTCAAAGAAGGGGGTGCGACGGTCACCGCGAGAAGCACCAACAGCTAAGATACTCTTCTCAGCTGCAGCAAGGCGCTCCTCTAGCAAGTCGACAGTCATCTCGATGGGGCAAAGGGAGAGAAAGTGGTCCCTGACTGAAGAGAGAGAGTCAGGGAGGCGGGTGACTAGGTAGTAAAGGGTGATGTACATGGGGGGGGGGGTTCTTGGCACAGAACTCAGTGGGAAGGGCAGCGCGGTAGCGGGCGTCACTAGTGCGAAGGTGAGCAACTAGGTTTGCGACAGTGGCAAAGGTAGCAAGGTCAGGGAAAAGGTACGGTAGCATGAGGCGGCTGAGGGCAGCAGTGGCAGGGGAGGAGTAGCGTGCAACTACAGCGTCGTACAGAGCCCTAGCACTCTTGTACTGACTAAAGTGCGCGCGCTCAGTAGACGGCAGGTGGTTGCGCACAGCAAGACGAGCAGCAGCATCACGCGTGAGCCACTGCGAGCGAACAGTACTGTCAGCATCAGCAGTAGGGGCAGTAGAGGCGCCAGAAGTGAGATCGAACAGTGAGAGACCATCCTTGCTATCGCACTGTAGGAAAAGCTGCAGATCATCTAGCCAGACCTCAAAGTCAACAGCTCGACCCTCAGCATCAAAGGTAAGAACATTGAGACTAGCCATGACAGGAGAAGCAGCAGGCTAGCAGTAGCAGCAGTGGAACTCGGCTAGGCAGGCTAGGTAGGGCGGCGCAGCTCGGCAGGGCGGTGTGGCTCAGCAGCGCGGCGCTCTTACCAGGGGAGAGGCTGGGGCAGGGCCGGGGTAGGGCCGGGGCAGTCCAGGAGCAGGGCCGGGGCAGGGCCGGGGCAGTTCAGGAGCAGGGCCGGGGCAGGGCCGGGGCAGTTCAGGAGCAGGGCCGGGGCAGGGCTGGGGCAGTTCAGGAGCAGGGCCGGGGCAGGGCCAGGGCAGAGCCGGGCCAGGGCCGGGGCAGTTCAGGGGCAGGGCCGGGGCAGGGCCGGGGCAGAGCCGGGGCAGTTCAGGAGCAGGGCCGGGGCAGTGCAGAAGCAGGGCCGGGGTGGTTCAGGGGCAGGGCCGGGGCAGAGCCGGGGCAGGGCCGGGGCAGGGCCTGGGCATAGCCGGGCCAGGGCCGGGGCAGTTCAGGGGCAGGTCAGGAGCAGGGACGGGGCAGTGCAGAAGCAGGGCCGGGGCAGTTCAGGAGCAGGGCCGGGGCAGCGTCGGGGAAGAGCTGCGACAGGGCCGCAGCAGGGCCGGCTGGGCCTGAAGGGGCCTCTAACGGGGCCTGACTGGGCCGAACGGGGCCTATAACGGGGCTTGACGAGGCCTATAACGGGGCCGAACGGGGCCTATAACGGGGCCTGACGGGGCCTATAACGGGGCCGTACGGGGCCTATAACGGGGCCGTGCGGGGCCTATAACGGGGCCTGACGGGGCCTATAACGGGGCCGTACGGGGCCTATAACGGGGCCGTGCGGGGCCTATAACGGGGCCTGACGGGGCCTATAACGGGGCCGTACGGGGCCGTACGGGGCCTATAACGGGGCCTGACGGGGCCTATAACGGGGCCGTACGGGGCCGATAACGGGGCCGTGCGGGGCCTATAACGGGGCCTGACGGGGCCTATAACGGGGCCTGACGGGCCTTACGGGGCCTCTAACGGGGCCTGACGGGCCTTACGGGGCCTTAAACGGGGCCAAATGGGGCCTGACGGGGCCGTACGGGGCCTCTAACGGGGCCTGACGGGGCCGTACGGGGCCTCTAACGGGGCCTGTCGGGGCCTAACGGGGCCTTAAACGGGGCCGAACGGGGCCTGACGGGGCCTTACGGGGCCTTACGGGACATAACGGGGCCTTACGGGGCCTTAATCCGCGCCCTAAATGGGGCCTAAAGGGGCCTTACGGGGCCTAACGAGGCCTTAAGGGGCCTTACGGGGCGGGCGCAGGCTCTAAGGGCGGGCGCAGGGGCCGTGACGGGCCTCGAAGGGAAGGCGCGAAGCGCGCGGCAAGTAGGCAGGGGAGAAATTTCAGTGGTGGGCCCTTTTAAAAAATCTCGAAACTAGCTCTATACCATGTGAGAATGATAGACGAAAGAATGAATGAACTAGAAATGAGATGGGTACATATAGGAAACACATAAGTGTTGTACCCACTAAGAGCTACCCCACTACAGCCTAAATAGACCATAGCAGATATAAGTTTGACACGATGCTCCCAAGGACCAAGCGAGAGAATGTTATCAGAGTCGGCAGTAGTGCGCTCAGGTATGAAGTTCAAAACGAAAACACCGTTTTGCTCAACTGCCATGCCGAGTTTCTTGTCGCCGTACTTCAGAGTGAACTTCCCAGGTTCGCCGAGAAGTGTAATCCCGTTCTTCATGAGCTGTGCAGATGACATGAGGTTGAAGCCAAGTCGAGGGACCAGAAGAACTTCGTTCAGGTGAAGACTGAAGTCTTCTTCAACTGAGTCCAGAACGATACTTCCCATCCAGTGAGCTGTAAGCCGTTGGTTATTGGCGACCGTGACGACAACGGGATTCTGCAGACGGCGTTGATTCACAATGAAACGAGTCTCTGACGAACACATGTGCTGACCGCAGCAACTGTCGAGGTACCAAGTATTGGGACCTGCAATAGTATGTGCAAGATTTGCATAGACCTCAGGTGGAATCGGTGTGTTGAGTTCGTTGTTGAACCGGTTGTGAATCTGCTCTTCAGCATCAGGATCATAAACCGTTGAAACTGATGTCATGCAGGTAATAACTTGCTTTGACTGTGTCTTCGCAGGGTCCGGCTTCGCAGAATTCAGCTTCGCAGCGTCCGGCTTCTCAGCTTCCGGCTTCTCAGCTTCACTTGAAGAATCTTTGGTATGTTTCTATGCAGACCCCTTCCAAGATGGTTTGTCTTTCGACCAGCAGGTATCAATAGTGTGTCCTGTTTTTCGACAAAAAGAACAGACGGGCTTGTGACGTGGATTAGAATAAAAGCTGACTGTATTGTTTACCACCTTTTTCCCTCCTCGAGTGTTGTGCAGGTCCATATCCTGCTGCTCGGCGATGAGAGCGGCACAGAGTGCCCCCTCGGACAACTGTGCTTGCATCCGAAGTATAGAGCGACACTGTCGCCATTCTGGTCCAAGACCCGCGAGTAGCACCGTGTGAAACATAGCGTCGGGGAAGTACCCTCCACACTTCTGAAGTTGATCACGCAAATTTCGAGCGCGGTTGATATACTGCGTCACCTTCTCGCCGTTTATCATCTGTATATTTGACAGCTGCGTCAAAATTTTACTCTGGTGGACAGTGTCCTTTGCCATGTGAACCCCTTGCAGGTACAACCAAGCTGCTTCAGCAAGAGCGGCACTGGTACAAAAAGAACGAATTCCGAGCTGTTCAGTCGGTGTCAGATTACGAACGAGAACTGTGTATGCAGTCAGCGACGCCGATCGAAAAGTGGCTTGTTGAAGTGGTGACCCGTGAGATGGAAAGGGTGCTGTGCCGTCATACAGCTGCCAGAACCCCGCGGTCTGAACAAGAAGCTCAAACTCAAAGCTCCAGGTATAAAAGTCTTGACCGTTAAAAGGCATTGTCGTTTTGATTTTCGTTGGATTTGCAGAAGCAGGAATATAATTTCCGGTCCCGTCAGCTGATTGTAGCTGATAAAGTGATGGCACTTGTGACCCTTGTAGTGTTTGTTGTCCTTGTCCAGCAGGACCAAAAGAGAAGGAGTTGTTCGACCCATCACTTCCTTGTGGCATCTGACCACGCTGATAACTGGAGCCATCAATGCTCATAGGAGTTGGAAACATCTGGTTAAGCGACAAGACGGCAGCATTAACACGTTGTTGAAGATTTGCTGGCTGGTAAGCACCTTGATATTGGTAAGGTCCAGTCGGTACGAAGTTGGACTGTTGTCCCGGTTGACTAGAAGAACCAGTGACTGCAGCTGCAGCTGTTGTGGCTGCTGATGCTGCTATTGCTGCGGCTGCTGTCGATGATGCCGCTGCTGTAGTTGCGTGTACGGGCTGATTGCTCAATGGCATGGCGTAAATCGGTTGTTGCTGATATTGTTGTTGTTGTTGTTGTTGTTGCTGCAGATGTGAATTATCAGCAGCTGGAGACGCTGTTGGGCGTGATGGGCTCGTAACAGAAGAGCCATTGTTGGACCTTGGAGATCCAGACATAGTTGTAGAGTAGGCAGGTGGAAGCTGTTATAATCCTAAGTGGCTCTCATACCATGTTAGAATTTTAAGCTGTTTGAATAGGATCGTAGTCTTAGGATAGTAGCTTCCTGTAGCAGTGGAAGTCTTATATGAGTGACTTGTAACAGGATCAATATCTCTGAAATCAAGTATATTAGGAAATGACAAACATATAGAATATATACTAGGATAAAAATACATATTCGCTTAATGTACCTATTAGCCTGAAACGGTACGTGACTATTCGCGATACCTACAGCTACTGCTGACATCATCCTAGGACGCGTAGCGCTTTGCTGACGTCAGCCTATCGGTACTTTTACTGTACTAACTACACTACACGAATTCCTTGAAGTGCACAAGTCTCGATATTATCTCAACAGTGGTTATCTTAACATTCCCTCTACTACAAGTCATCACCCCCTCCGTTTCCACTTATTCCCTCTGAAAACTCGCCATCATCGCATTGTTTAATATTTTCGCACTCGCTGTCTCCATGTGCTTTTTTTTTTTAACCTAATCTGGTCCATGATGTCATGGCTTACCTGTCATGAATGTGAACGAGAATGATTGATTTGAGATAGAACTTAGTACAAGTACTAAACCTAATTGGGTTGTACCCCTTGTGGGCTACCCCACTACAGCCTACACAATATAAGCATTATAACATTTTGACACACCCACATAGGCAAAGTGGGGGAGAACAGGGGGTCACAAGACCAGTCAAGAAAAAGCAAAGCAAGCTCAGGGTGGATCACAAAGTCACCACACACTCTGAGCACAAGCAAATGGCCACAAGGCCAGTTCACATGCAGAATTATATAAACGAGAACAAACAGTACAGTGATCATAACCTAGCATGGGTAAGCATGCATGAATGTGTATATAGATCACAGTACAAGCAAAGTCACGCAGTGAGCAAGTGAGGCAAAATAGGCACAAGGCCTAAAACAATACAGAAACGCTGATGATCACCAGGCTGAAGTGCCTTGGTGAATATATCAGCAGTGTTGGCCCGAGTGACCACGTACGCAAGACGAAGCTGACCACGCTGCTGCAACTCTCGAGCAAGGAAGTAACGTGGAGCGATGTGCTTCATCCTGTGCTCCAGTCTGTGCTCCTGGCACAAGGCAATCATGGCATTGTTGTCGACGTACAGCACTGGAGGAGAACATGGCGGCTCTCCCAGGTCGGTCAGCAAGTAGGTGAGCCAGCGTAACTCCTGTGCAGCCATGGCCCCTGCGTAGATCTCAGCCTCACAACTGGTACTGAGAACAGAAGACGAGCGGTTAGACCGCCAAGAAACAGAGCCGGAGTCAAGGCTGAAAGTGTAACCCTGTGACGACCGCTGCGTAGCCAAGTCGTCAACCTAAGAGGCGTCTGCGTGTCTTGTGAGGACAACTGGACGCCGTCCTCAAAAGACGAGCCCCATGCCTGATGAACTGCACAAGTAGCGCAACACCCTCTTAGCAGCCTCCCATTGCTCTGGTCGGTGTCTCTTGGGCGCAACGTAGCGTGCCAGGATGCTAAGAGGGTAGGTAAGGTCAGGTCGAGTGCAGGTCATCAAGTACATGAGGCAGCCCACAAGCTCTGGATACGAGCCACTCGGCTCTACGGACTCGTCCGAAGGTGGAGCTAAGAGCAAGTGACCGGTAGGCAGAGGAGTGGACTGTGGCGAAGAGAACCGGAAGCCGAAGCGCTGAAGGACCTGGTGCACCATATGTGACCGAGTCAGGGTGATGGTGCGCCGTGCTATGTCCCGGGTGATCTGCAAGCCAAGATAGCTGCGCAGCTCATCCAGGTCAGTGCAAGTGTGTCTCTTCTGCAGCTCCGACTTCACAAGGGCCAGTGCCTCAGTGTCAGCAGTGGCAAAAACCAAGTCGTCGACATACACGAGGATGTAGAATGGCGGCAACGAAGTGTCGGTGCGCAGAAACAGCAACGGATCAGCAGTCGAAGGAGCAAACCCAAGAGCCGTAAGCGTCGTCCTCAGTGTATCGTGCCACTCGCGAGGCACCTGGCGGAGACAGAAGACTGGCCGCCGGAGGCTCCACTGGGTACCTGCAGGCAACGACCCAGTGAAGCCAGGTGGGCGGCACAGCTAGATCTCCTCGTGCAGGCTGCCCTGTAAGAAAGCTGTGCTGAAGTCAAGATAGTGAAGCTCGTAGTCACGCTGAGCGGCGACGTGCAGCAGCACCCGAAGAGTGGTCATCTTCGGGGTAGGGGAGAAGGTCTGGAAGAAGTCAACTCCCTGTCGCTGACTAAAGCCTCATGCAACGTAACGAGCCTTGAAGTCAGGCGGAGAACCCTGCGACAGCTTCACTCTGAAAATCCACATGCCATCGACTATGTTCGCCCCAGAAGGGGCAACTACGTCGACGTAGGTGCCTGTGGACTTCCAGGATGCCATGTCTACGTCCATGGCTGTTTGCCACTGAGAGGAGTAGGGACCCGTAACTGCCTCAACGTAAGAGCGCGGGGTCGGGATGTTTGGTGCATCCGGGTCTCCCTCACGTGCAAGCAGCATGGCCACGAGATGAGGTAGAGCAGCTGCAAGACACTCAAAGTCCTCCTGCCTAACCTCAAGGACGTCCGTGCCAAGAGCACACTCACCCCCGACGGACGGAGGACAGTCAGACTCAGACTCAGCAACAAGACTAGCGGCGTAGTCGAGACGACACGCGGCAGCAAAGTCAACAAGCTCAGCAACTAGGGCAGACGCAGCAGCGGACTCAAACGAAGGGTCAGTGACAACAGTGGCTAGAAGACGTGTGACAGGAGGACTGGCAGCATGAACTAAGTAAGACTCAGGGTCCGGGCCGTCAGCAAGAGAGGACGTAGGAGGAGACGACAGGGGAACTTGCAGTGGAACAGAGGAAGGACGAAGTGCCATAATGTGAGTGCCGGGGACAGGACGAGGACGCGGACGAGGAACACGACGACTAGTGCGAACAGCGCGAACAGGCGAGGCAAGACGAGTCTCAGGCTCACGACGCTCTGCAAGAGAGTCTGTCTGGTCGGCGTAAGGAGAAGGAGCAGGCAGTGGGGAGTCTGGCTGTAACTGTGGCTACGACTGGTGAGGCGGTGGACACAATAAGCTGGGAGTAAGGCCAGTAGAAGAGGGGAGACTAAGAACCTGGCGAAGGACCGAGCCAGGTGGCAGCAGAGACGGGGGCGGCGGCGAAACGAAAAACGGTCGTCGCTGCACAGTGCCTCCAGCACCAATACCGCCAGCTCCAGCACCCCCATCGCCAGCACCTCCACCTCTAGGGTCTCCAGCTCCAGCACCTCCAGCTCCAGTGCCTCCAGCTCCAGCTCCTCTAGCTCAAGCGCCTCCAGCACCAGCGCCTCCAGCTCCAGGGTCTCCAGCTCCAGTGCCTCCAGCTCCAAGGTCTCCAGCTCCTGTGCCTCCAGCTCCAACGCCTCCAACTACAGCGCCTCCAGCTCCAGGGTCTCCACCTCCAACTCCTCCAGCTCCAGCGCCTCCAGCGCAAGCGCCTCCAGCTCCAGGGTCTCCAGCTCCAGTACCTCCAGCTCTAGGGTCTCCACCTCCGGTGCCTCTAGCTCCAGCGTCTCCACCTCCAGTGCCTCCAGCTCCAGGGTCTCCAGCTCCAGCGCCTCCAACACCACCAGCTCCGGCAGCTCCAGTACCTCTACTACGAGCACCTCCAGGACCAGCAGCTCCTGCGCCTCCGGTACCTACAGCTCCAGCAGTAACTCTAGCACCTCCAGGACTAGTAGCTCCAGCACCTCCAGCTCCAGTGCCTCCAGCAGCCGGGCCTCCAGCTTTTGCAGTGCCACTCCTAAGGCGTGTGCGCCGAGCAAACCACTCGCGCAGCTACCGCGGTGAGAAAGGCTCCCGCAAGCGAGACTGTCGTGGCGAGGTACCCGCAGGACCTCCGGAAGATGCAATACCCCTAGGCTCAGCACCCCCAAACTCTGCACCCTCAGACTCAGCACCCCCAGGCTCCGCACCCTCAGTCTCAGCACCCCCAGGCTCCGTACCCTCAAGCTCAGCACCCCCAGGCTCCGCACTCGTAGGCTAAGCACCCCCCGGCTCCGCACCCGCAGGCTCAGCACCCCCAGATGGAGCACCCCTTTTAGCACCACCTCTAGCAGCACCAGAGTCTACAGTGACCGTGACAGGCTCAGCCAAGGGGAGTGGGTAAACCTGAGACACACCTGAAGGAGCAGGACCCTGAGGGGGGAGGGGGTCTACCAGAGGGGGACCTGGAGCGAGGAAGAGCGGCGGGGGGGGGGGGGGGAGAGGGGTAGTGCGGTAGGGGAAGAGACGGTAAAAGGGAACCGATTCGTCAAACATGACGTCCTGAGAGGGCAGGACACGGCGCGAGGTGGGGTGGTAAAACTGCCAGCCAGGTGCGTCAGGGGGAAAGCCAAGACGTAGGGAATGGCAAGGGAGGAGAGATTGTCCGCGGAAGTATCGCGGAGAAAGGCACGAGAGCCCCAGACCTGGAACACCGACGCATCGCCAACCTTCCCTGTCCAATGCAGTGTAGGCGAGGTCCCCGGCAAGGAGACACGGGGCCAGAGGTTGAGCTGATGCGCAGCGTACCGGACCGCAAATGGCCACAAAAAATGGGGAGCAGCCGCATGGATCATGGAGGTACGAGCGACCTCCATGACTAAGCCAATGCGGCGCCCAGCAACCCCATTTTGCTGTGGGGAGGCCGGAAGCGTGAACGACTAGAGGATGCCCTCCCCACGACATAAGTCTCGCAAGAGGTCGGAGGAGGACTCACCACCTCTGACAGAGTGCAGACGCAGGACCGGAAGGTCCTGTCGGAACCGCTCGCGGAGCTGGAGACGGACTGCGCGGATCCAAGGGATCAAGACATCAGGGACCTCACCCTTGCTGCGTAAGGGGAAGACCGTGGTGTAACGTGTGTAGTCGTCAACAACCAGCAGAAAGTAGCACTCGCGGCCCTGTCCACTGACGCGGGCTGGGCCCCACACGTCCATGTGGAGAGTCTGCAGGGGAGCAGTCGTCGGGGGAAACGAGGAGGAGTGAGGAGCGGCGCGCTGCCGCCCCTCGACGCAAGGAAGGCAGGGCGGGGCACGCGAGGGCGGGAGGGGAGGCAGAGACCTGGGAAGACCAGAGACAAGGAGGCGGGAGTGCATGCCACGAAGGCGTGGCAGGGAGGGGTGACCAAGGCGGTGGTGCCAAAGGAGAGTGTTGTGCCAAAGCACTATAGTGGAACGGTCATGGCACTCCAATTCCGCCTACAAGCCTGCTCAGTTCTGGAATTTTGTGGGGAGGTGCTTCAAGATGTGTTCTTCAGACCCTCAAAGTCTCAGATTTTTTGAAGCAGTTTACAAGGCATGGCAACATTTTTTGTTTCAAGACTTATGGCATCCCGGAAGTGTGTGTTTCTCTTTTTTGGTAACACCCGAGTTCACCATTTCGGCTGCTGACTCATCTACCAAGCTTTGATTTGTCTGAAAATCGGTGTGGCAGTCCTTTGCCCTATTGTGCAGGTGGTCACCGAGTTTCAGGATAACCCAGCATTGGAGCAGCACGTGACAGCTGTCGAAAAGTACTGTTTCGTAGTCATGGTGCACTGTTGACAGCATTTCCCTTGCCACCCTTTCATTGTTGGCATGCCAATGGTGCAGGGACAGAGAATGAGACAAGAAGTACAGGTGGTCAAGTGGGACTCTACAATGTCAGAATGTTATATTTGTCTAGCCTGCATTGGGGTAATCAATAGTGAGTACAGCCCAATTTAGGGTTTGCTATATGTACTCAACTGCTTGCTAGTGAAATCTCTCTCCTCTGTTTCATTCATTCGTTCCAGATTCTAACATGGAATCAGAGCAGGTCGACCCTCTCGGGTCGATCCTGTGCATGGGCCCACCCAATGCTTCCGCTGCTGTCCTACCTCTAGCGCGCCTCGTGCGCGCACTGTCTTCCTCCCTGCCGCGCGCTCATGGCGCGCGGCAATTTTTCTTCCCGCTGCGACGCCCTAGGGGCAGCGCGACGCCCTGCTCTGCCGTGCGCCCCGTGGCGCGCGGCGGAGCCCTGCCCGTCGCGCGCCCCGGGGCGTGCGGCGGTTTCGTCGCCCGTCGCGGCGCCCCGGGGGGCTCGGGCGCGGCCCTCCCGTCGCCCGTCGTGACGCCATCGGGGGCCCGCGTGGCCCCCCCTTCCGTCGCCCGACGTGGTGCCCTCGGAGGGCCGCGCGCGGCCCCCTCCCGAAGCCCGTCGAGGCGCCCTCGGGGGCCAGCGCGCGGCCCCCTCCTGACGCCCGTCGTGGCGCCCTCGGGGGCCAGCGCGTGGCCCCCTCCTAACGCCCGTCGTGGCGCCCTAGGGGGCCCGCGCGGCCCCCACCCTAGTCGCCCGTCGTGGCGCCCTTGGGGGCCAGCGCCCCCCCCCCCCCCCCGTCTCGTCGCCCGTTGTGGCGCCCTTGGGGGCCCGCGCTGCCCCTTCTGCAGCCCGCACTGCCCCTTCTACAGCCCGCGCTGCCACTTCTGCAGCCCGCGCTGCCCCTTCTGCAGCCCGCGCTACCCCTACTGCAGCCCCTGCACCCCCCGTGCCGCCCCTGTGTCCCGCTCCTGCCATGTGCTGCCTGTGTTCGGGTTTGGGGGTGGCGCGTATGGGGGTGACTAGTGTGTGCGGACTCACCTGCTCCTCCTCCTCCTCCTCCGTCTCCCACTGCTGCAGCTGCCGCTGAGGGGGGTGGATGTGTGGGAGCTGTCGAAGTAGTACTCAGGGGGTGGCGTGTGAGAAGTGTTAGAGGTGCAGCAGGGGGTGTGTGAAAGGGGGGGTGAGTTAGTTAGAGGGAGGTTGGGAAGAGGCAGCCGTCGTGTCGTCAGCAGCACCAGTAGTCCGGAGGCTACAATCTCCGGTAGCCCAGCGAGCCTGCTGCGCCAGTCGCCTGTGGGTCCGTTGCTCCTGCCGCTCAGAGTTAGCCGCGGAGCCAGTTACTCCAGTAGTTCGGAGGCTACAATCTCCGGTAGCCACAGTGTGCGCCGCTCCTGTTGCCCGTGTTTCTGCAGCTTCACCTGTTGTCTCCCATCTCCTCTCCTCTCACAGTCCCTCCTCCTCCTCACTTACCATCTGTGACTGCCTCTAGCTTTGCTTATAGTTGTGAACTATAAACTGCTGCTTCTTGTACTTGTGCTCAGAATGTGTGGTGACGTCGTGATCCACCCTGAGCTTGTTTTGCTTTGCTTGTTGTGCTGATTACACCCCACTTTGGCTATGGGGGTGTGTCAGAATGTTATATTTGTCTAGCCTGCAATGGGGTACTCAATAGTGAGTACAACCCAATTTAGGGTTTGCTATATGTACTCAACTGCTTGCTAGTGAAATCTCTCTCCTCTGTTTCATTCATTCGTTCCAGATTCTAACATACCACTCTCCTTTTGAGAAGTGTGGTCTTCCTGGAAGTAGCTTGCAAGAGGGTGCAAGTGGGAAGACAAGCTGACTCATGGTTGGCTTGACTCACTATTGGTAGCCTTGAGTACAGCTCTGAGCATCCAAGTGTGGTTGGCTTTGCTGACCCAGCTAGGACGTTTCCCATCCTTCTCTAGCCTTTCTCCCCTATGACTCAATCTTTTCTGAGTTCCCAGGATGGTCCCAACCCCGTAAGAGTCCCCTAGGCAATGTTGTACTGACCTCTTCCTTGCATAAATGAAACTAAACGTTTTCAGCTGAGCTTACGTTTTCGTTCACTGCGTAGCGCATACACCTTTGATCAAAGCAACCAATATACCGTTGAAAAGCATACACCTGAAGCTAACTTTTCTCCAAGTTTAAGCCTCGTATGTTATTGGAGCTGATCCAGACGGCGTTTTGAACAGAGGCTGTTTGAAGTCATCAGATTCTGCTTAGGCGGTCTCAAGGGCATCCGCGACCCCTAAGTGGACTCTAGACTATAACAAGTGGTATCAGAGCCAGTTCTTCTCTCTTCCTGGGTCAATATGGAGGCTGAAGGTTCTGCTCCAATTGGTCCTAGTGGCAGTGGTGGCGTGAGAGGCGCTAGGGAAGCAGGAAGAGGCGTTGTATGCAGGTCTGCACCAATAGCTTCCGTTTCAACACCAGCCAAGGATGATGTGAAGGCATTCAACCTAGAGAAGTTCTATGGGGAGGATTGGGCATCATGGAGCTTCAGGATGGAGCTCCTATTTAACCATTATGGGCTGCTTGAAGTGATGGATGGAGAATTGAAGAGGCCTGCGAGCGAAGGAGCGACCAAGGAATGGGATCGCCGATCCAAGGATGGCTTCTTCCTTCTCTCCCAATGCCTCTCATCCAACCAGCTGCACCATGTCAAGCATCTCATCAAGGATATCCAGTGTGGTCCCAAGGCATGGAAAATGTTGAAGGATGTCCATGCCCCCAGCAGCGAAGCGATGGTGGTGGTGCTCGAACGACAACTCCATGCGGTGAAGACCAACGAGGGTGATGTCGTAGAAGGAGCGTTCGATCAACTCCGGGACCTCTATGTGAAGCTCTCTGCTACTGGTGTGGACTACCCTGAGAAGATCAAGTGCTACAAGACTCTCTCCCTGCTGCCGGAGTCGTGTGGCCCCTGGGTGGTCAACCTCAATGGCATGAAGGACTCATGGTCCCTTGAGTGGATCCGTGCTCAAGTCCTTCAAGAGGAGTTTCGGAGGAAGGAGCTGACTGTCGCTGCCGGTGAAGGTGGAGGCTCTGCCTACGGCATGAAAGGCTTCAAGGGACGTGGAAGCAAGAAAGGCAAGGCCAAGGAAGGCTCTGGAGGGGTGCAGTATTCGGGAGGGAAGCGTAGCAACAAGGGAGGCAAGCGGTGTGGCGGCAAGTGTTGGTATTGCCATGTGGAAGATCACCCATGGTTTAAGTGTCGCAAGCTACCTGACGGTTGGAGGCCTGGTCAGCCATCAATTGAAGGCTCTAAGGGTGTTCATGGAGCTATGGGAGAAGGCATGGGCAGTGAGGAGGGCGATGGAGGTGCCGGCAGACATGGCGGCATGTTCTACCATGTAGGAGAGGCATGCTCCGAGGACATGGTTTTAGCGGCCAGCAAGGTTGCTCTTCAACGTTCCTCCCATTGGGTCATCGACACGGGAGCCTTCATGACCATGACCAATTGAGAGGATCTCCTGGATGAAGTCAGGCCATCAAATGCAGCCACCGTTGTTTCAGCCACCGGCCAAGTTGTACCCGTGCGTAGCGAGGGGAGAGCCATGTTTATGGGTGCGGATGGGAAGCTTGTGGGGCTGAAGCATGTTCTTATTGTCCCTAGACTATGTGCCAACCTTCTCTCTACCAAGGCATTAAGTGAGGCAGGGATGAAGATGGAGATGATGGGCACAAAGGTGTTCAAGGCAACTCTGGATGGGCGCGTGTTGCCATGGAAGGAGGCGGCTGCGCGCTTGGCTGCTGAAGTTATAAGAGGAGGGCATGCAAGCCACGTAACCAGTGGAGGAGGTGGTGATGGCAGTGATGGTGGGCTGCTTGTGCATGGGGGGGGTGCTCTACCAAGTGTAACTCCTAGCACGGGTGAGACGGATTGGCTCACCGCACACCGTCGCTTTGGCCACATGGCGCTACCTCAGTTACAGCAGCTGTTTAAGGAGGAAAGAGTCAAGGGGCTGAGGATAAAAGGGGAGCCCAAGGAGGTGGGCTCCTGTGAGACTTGCTTGACCAACAAGTTCTCACGATTTCCATTCCATTCGGCGGTGGGGCAGTCAAGTGACCCGGTCGAGCTCGTCCATGTGGATCTTATGGGGCCCATGAAGGTAAAGGGAGATGGTGGGGCCCTGTATTCCATGACTATGGTGGATGATTACACAAGGCTCACCTGGTCTTTTCCACTTGCAAAGAAGAGTGATGCTGCAAGGGTCATCATTGAAGAGTGGCTGCCCATGGTGGAGCGAGAGAGCGGCAAGCGGGTGAAGGCGATTCGTAGCGACCGTGGTGGGGAGTTTTTGGGAGCGGAGTTCCGGAGCTGTTGAAGTGGCACGGCATCAAGCAGCAGCTCACCACGGCCTACACCCCTCAGTCCAACGGCGTGGCAGAGAGAGCAAACAAACCATCATAGAGGGCGGGAGAACGATATTGGTGGACTCGGGTCTACCCTTGCGGTTAAGGCCCCTCGCTATTCGTCATGCTACCGTCATCAAGAACTGGGTGTTGACTCATGTGGGAGGTCAGCATTGGGTCCCTATGGAGAAGTGGAGTGGCAAGAAGCCCCTGGTTGATATGCTTCGTGTCTTCGGGTGCATGGGGCTCGTGCATGTGCCTAAGGAGAAGCGTGAGAAGCTTCAAGCGGCGGCGGTGTGGGCTGTTCATTTGAGTCTTGCACGGGGGAGCAAGGGCTGGCTCATGTGGGACCCAAAATCCAACACCGTCTTCACCACTAGAGATGCCAAGTTCATGGAGGGGCTCATGTTCAAGGAGTGGTCGGAGCGGGGGAGGAGCAAGGTCACCATTACGCTTGGAATAGAGGTGGGAACGAACGACCCACTTCTCATTCCCATCGAGTTCTCCTCATCTTCAGAGTTGACAGAGGTGTCATATGACTTGGGAGGTGCTGAAGGGGAGGCAGCAGATGTGGAAGAAGTACTGTAGCAAGGGGATGCCCCTGTAGCTGAGAGAGGTGATACTGAGGAGGAGGTGCAGCAGCCTATACCATCCCCTAAGCTTCCACCAAGGCGCACAACCCAAGGGAAGCGTGATGCTGTCCGTGGTGGAGCCAAGGAAGGAGCAGCCAAGGAGAGGCCCAAGAGAGCTGCTCACCCAAGGGATTTCCTCAAGTATGAAAGGCTTGGGGTTCCCAAGGCATTTCTGGTCCTGGAGGAGGAAGATGAGGAGGAGAAGGTGCCGAAGGGGAGATGGAGCAGATTTGTTGCTTTGGCGTCAACTTACCTCATGAGCTGGCATCAATAGAGGAAGCTCTTGCTGGAGATGATTGAGAGGCATGGCTGGCTTCAAGGGAGGATGAGTTCCAGAGCCACATGGAGAATGAAACGTGGACCCTTACCAATCTGCCCCCAAGAAGGAAGGAGTTGGACTTGTTGGTGCAACCCTACGGTTTGCATTCGGCTTGTTGTCCGTGTGCGTGCATGCGTGTGTGCATGGAATGGTATGAGGGCATGAAATAATATATATTTCATGTTTACAATAGTGTGTGTATGATGAAGCATGATTTTGAATGTGTGCGTCGAGTCAATAGCGAGTTATCGCTAGTCGCGTGTCACGTCGTCGTTTGCGTGTCGTGTGCGGTTTTCTATTTTGTCGTGTGTGGAACGTTCGGCGTGTCGCAGGTGTGCGCAGCAGACTTCCAAGAACTCAAGGAAGAATTTACCTTGAAGAACCAGAGCCTTGGTTTCAAGATTCAAGTTATTTCGAAGCTCTCCAAAAGGGTAAACTTTAAGATAGTGAGAATAGTTGCATTACTTTGTGTAGTGTAACATTTCTCTTGGTGTAGGCCCTTGTGGAGGGTAGTTTCGAGACCCTTCGTGGTTGGGGACAGTGTGGCACTGTTCCACATCACTGTACCTCGGCTCTTGGGGTTTGTAGGAGCTGGGAGTCATCCCCAACTCGTAACTCTTCCTATCTTGTGTTCTAAGACTATAGTGGCTGCCATAGTACCGTTCGTTCAAACCGACGCTGTGTCGTCAATTCTTTATGAAATCGTGCAATCTAAATTGCTTATTGTAGGCGACGTCAAGACGCTCCAGATCCAATTTGAATCAAGTCATTTGCAGCTGTGAGCAGAACGCTATCAACGTTTGAAGCCGCTGTGCAGAAATCCGTCTGTGCACTCTATCTTTCGTTTTAGGCACATTCAAGGCTATTGTGACTATAACAAGTGGTATCAGAGCCCCTTGGAGCAGTTTCGACAATGGATGGACCTGAGGAAAAGGGTGGCAGAGTTGCTGGTGGCAGTGGAGAAGCCCAAGCTCAAGGCCAACCCCGTGATTCAGCCATGGCGCCCATGCAACCAAGTCTTGGCCCACCTAGGGATGAGCCTAGGGTGTTTGGGCTTGACAAGTTCAACGGTGACAACTTTGCTGAATGGTCCTTCAAGATGGAGAACATCTTTGACCACTATGACCTGCTGGAGGTGATGGAAGGAACGGAGAAGCGCCCCGAGAACGACCCGGAGAAGAGCCCGTGGGTGCGGAAGAGCGCACAAGGCTATCTCTTACTTGGGCAAGCGTTGGGGAGCAGCCAGATCCGTCACATCAAACCATTCCAGCGTGAACCAGAGAAGGGACCAAAGGCATGGGCTGCTCTCAAGGGTGTACATGCTCCTGCAACAGCGGCGGTAGCGGTGGTGTTGGAATGGCAAATGGCGGCACTACGAATTGAAGAAGACGAAGCGGTTGAAGAAGGGGTGCAGAAATTCTTCGACTTGTTGACGCGGCTTGAGGGAGCTGATTTGAACTACAGTGAGCTCCAAAAGAAGACCAAGTTGCTGGCCTTACTCCCAGAGTCATGGTCCTCTCTCATCATCAACCTCAATCGTGACTTGCCCCACCTCTCGCTCGAAGACGTGAAGCGAGCGATCCTTCAAGAGGATTTCCGTCACCGTGAGTTGGCGAGTGCGGATGGCGCCGGGGCAGCAAGCATCGGCCGTGGATATGGCCGTGGAAAGGACAGAGGACGAGGAGGAGGAAGGTTTGGAGGCAGCAACTTCAACGGAGGCCGCGGGAGTAGCGGATACGGCAATGACAACAAGAACAACGGACGCGGTCGCGGACGGTTCGACGGCGAGTGTCATTTTTGCCACAAGAGCGGACACATGTGGCGCGATTGCTACAAACTCCCTGATGGATGGACTCCTGCTCAAGGCCAAGAGGGTAGAGGAGCAGGAGGAGGGAGAGGAAGAGGCCGTGGAGGCCGTGGCGGTGGCGGAGGTGGTGCTGCAAGTATGAAGAGTGCCGGCAACGAGAGCGAGTCGAGGGACGATCGCTTCCCGGGTCAATTCTTCTTCGTGTCCACGCAAGCACCGGTTGGTCCAGAGAATGATGAAAGCTTTGAGGAGCCAGCATCTGTGGGGAAGGTCACCCTACACTCCCTGGACTATTGGGTGATCGATAGCGGCGCTACCTATAGCATGACACCTCGTGCGGACTTGCTCACCGAACTTGAGCCGTCACCGGTGAAGCATGTGACATCGGCTTTGGGGCAGCGAGCAGAGGTAAAAGGCATGGGCAAGGCCATGTTCAAGGGTGCTGATGGGAAGATGGTGGGCCTCAAGAACGTGCTTTGGGTTCCCAAACTTGCTGCCAACCTGATTTCCGTGCGGCGGTTGCAAAAGGCCGGCATCGACACGAGCTCGAAGGGAGCTAAGACCTACACCGCGAGGCTTGGCGAGCGGATTCTTTGGGACCTTCACGAGGATAGGGATGTCTACAACGAGATGTGGCAAATCCCTGTGGTCCCCATGCCTAAGGAGAGGCAAGTGGCAGCAAGCATCAGCACCAAGGGTGAAGCGGTTGGTAGCGGCGATGGCGCGAACGGTCGCGCTAAGGAGATAAAGTCCAAGAAGTGCAAACTTGGAGGGACCAGCAAGCTCGGTGAACATGAGGAGAGTGGTGCAGCAGCTCAGAAGCAGCACAAGGGTGAGGAGAACCCCAAGGCAGCAGCGGAGGAGGAGTACGGAGAGAACATGTGGGGCACTATTGCGAGTGCGGCATTCTCCAATCCGACTTCGGCTACGGGGGAGTGTGATTGGCTCACCTTGCATCGGCGAATGGGGCATGTGGCCCTGCCCATCTTGCAGCAGCTAGTGAAGAATGAGATGGTTGCTGGCATACGTGTGAAGGGGGAGCCCGATGAGGTACTTGGCTGCCCGACGTGCATGCAAGCCAAGTTCACCCGTTTCCCGTTCTCTAGTTCGGAGGCAACGGCTAAGGCACCACTTGATGAGGTGGTGATGGACGTGGTGGGCCCCCTGAAGCTTGGAGCTGCTGGAGCTGAGTACTTTCTCACCATTGTGGACGTCTACACTCGCATGACTTGGGTGTACGTGCTGTCCAAGAAGAGTGACGTGGCTGAAACGGTGAAGACCGATTGGTTGCCGATGGTGGAGCGGCAACAAGACCGGCTAGTGAAGGCAATCCGCACCGATCGAGGGGGAGAGTTCTTGAGCAAGGAGTTTGGATTGTGGCTGAAGAAGAATGGCATAAGGCACTCCCTTACCATGCCATACTCCCCTGCAATGAACGGCATCGCCGAGCGAGCGAACCGGACAATCACGGAGACGGCGCGCGGGTTGCTCATTGAAGCCGGGCTACCCAAATATTTCTGGCCTGATGCGGTGCGGAGTGCATGTGTGGCCAAGAACAGAGCTTTGACTCATGTAGGAGCAGAAAAATGGGTGCCCTATGTGGAGTGGATTGGAAGGAAGCCAAAGGTGGATATGCTTCGGGTGTTCGGGTGCATGTGCATGGCGCTCGTGCCTAAGCATCTTCGGCACAACAAGCTTGGTGCCAAGGCGGTGTGGGCCGTGCACTTGGGCATGGCTCAAAACAGCAAGGGATGGCTTCTTTGGGACCCATTCACCAAGAAGTTCTTGGTGAGCAGGGACTGCAAGTTCATGGAGAACTTCATGTACAAGGATTGGAAGGCGGAGAATGAGGCGAAGATAGGCGTGCGGTTTGGGGAGGTGAAGAGTTCCGGTTTGGAGCATGTGGAGCTGCCTTTGGAGCTGAGCAGCGGCAGCACAACCACAAGGCAATCCTCCCTTGTGAATGGGGGAGAGGAGGCCAATGATTCAGAGGAAGAAGAGGAGGAGGTGCAGCAAGTGAGCGAGCGTGCACCGTCACTCCCTTCCCGTACTACGAGTGCTCCACGGATCCGAGTCACCCCGCAGCAACGCCAAGGCCTTCATGTCCCTGCAGCTGAGGAAGAAGGAAGGGGCAAAAGGAGAATCCAAGCCCCAAATAGGCTGACCTATGAGGCACTGGGAAAGCCAGCCAAGTCAGCCTTGGCCGGAGCGGCACTTATAGTTGGAGAAGACGAGGAGAGTGACTACGAGGAGTGTGCCTTCGCGTTCTTCTCTCCGGTGGAGATGCCGGGGGAACCAGCAACTCTCAAGGAGGCCTTGGAGAGTAGTGATGCTGAGGAGTGGAAGAAGGCAATGGAGAGTGAGCTGAAGAGCATTGAGGAGAACGGCACATGGGAATTGGTGGAGCTACCGGAGGGGCGTAAGGCGATTACGTCCAAGTGGCTCTTCAAGATCAAGTCCGACGCCGACGGCAAGATCAAGCGCTACAAGTCTAGGCTTGTGGCGAAGGGGTACCAGCAGAAGGAGAAGGTGGACTATAAGGAGTTGTTTGCTCCTGTGGTGAAGCCGACGACGCTGCGAACCCTACTCGCGGGAGCTGCCATCAAAGGATGGGTGGTGAAACAAATGGATGTCACAACGGCATTCCTCAATGGCGTCCTTGAGGAAGAGATTTTCATGGCGCAGCCAGAGGGGTTTGATGATGGTAGTGGCAGAGTTTTGAGGCTGAAGAAGGCCCTTTATGGACTGAAGCAGGCCCCTAGGCAGTGGTACTTGAAGCTGCGAGGAGTTTTGGAGGAGATCGGCTTCACTCCCTCAACGGCCGATCACTCATTGTTCATGCTTGGCGAAGGGGAGCAGAGGAGCTTCATGGTGGTGTACGTGGATGACATCCTCATCTTTTCACCCTCATCTGACCTTGTGAAGGAGGTGATGCTGAAGCTTCAGGACAAGTTTAAGTGTAAGGCCCTTGGTGACGTCAACTTCTACCTTGGGCTTCACATTGAACGTGATGTGGAGAAGCGGTGCATGCGGGTGCATCAACGGAAGTACCTGGAGGCATTGGCTGCCAACTTTGGGCAGAGTGAAGGCCATGTGGCTACACCCTTTCCCTCTGGTTTCAAGTGTGTGAAGGGACCAGAGGAGGAGAGCGTTGGTGAAGAGGAGAGGCGCCGTTTTCACTCGTTGGTGGGCAGCCTCATGTACACGGCGGTAAACACCCGACCGGACGTCGCGTTTGCTACCGGACAGTTGGCTAGGGTTGTTCAATGCCCTAATGAGGAGCAGGTAGCAGCTGGAATGAGAGTGGCCAAGTATCTTGGCCAAACACCGACCGTTGGGCTGCAATATTCGGCGGCGGCGCAAAGGCGCCAAAAGGGCGCGGATGGTGTTGAGCCCGGGCGTTTGTTCCTCACCGCATTCTCGGATGCTTCTTTTGCATCAGAACCAGAGGACATGACAAGTGTTGGAGGGTTCATTTGCTGTGTTGGTGGAGGCCCAACTGCTTGGGAGAGCAAGAAGCAGGTGGATCAAGCATTGAGCTCGGTGGAGTCCGAGTATATGGCACTCTTCCGTGCCGTACGAGAGATTGTGTGGCAGCGGCGTTTGTTGGCTGAATTGGGGGAGGAGCAGCAAGGACCTACCCCACTCTACTGTGACAGCCAGGGTGCCATTGCTCTTGCTAAGAACCCTGTGTTGCATGGCCTCACCAAGCACATGAGGGTGAAGTGGCATTGGACGAGGAGCATGGTGGCCGCGGGTGAAGTTGAGTTGCACTATGTGAAGACGACAAGGCAGCCAGCTGACATGATGACCAAGAGGCTGGTGGAGCAGCAGCATTGGAAGTGTTGCAAGCTGGCTGGGATGGCTCTGAACTGAGAGAGCAAGATCCTAAGGCCAACAATCCGAGGGGGAGTTTGTTGGTGCAACCCTACGGTTTGCATTCGGCTTGTTGTCCGTGTGCGTGCATGCGTGTGTGCATGGAATGGTATGAGGGCATGAAATAATATATATTTCATGTTTACAATAGTGTGTGTATGATGAAGCATGATTTTGAATGTGTGCGTCGAGTCAATAGCGAGTTATCGCTAGTCGCGTGTCACGTCGTCGTTTGCGTGTCGTGTGCGGTTTTCTATTTTGTCGTGTGTGGAACGTTCGGCGTGTCGCAGGTGTGCGCAGCAGACTTCCAAGAACTCAAGGAAGAATTTACCTTGAAGAACCAGAGCCTTGGTTTCAAGATTCAAGTTATTTCGAAGCTCTCCAAAAGGGTAAACTTTAAGATAGTGAGAATAGTTGCATTACTTTGTGTAGTGTAACATTTCTCTTGGTGTAGGCCCTTGTGGAGGGTAGTTTCGAGACCCTTCGTGGTTGGGGACAGTGTGGCACTGTTCCACATCACTGTACCTCGGCTCTTGGGGTTTGTAGGAGCTGGGAGTCATCCCCAACTCGTAACTCTTCCTATCTTGTGTTCTAAGACTATAGTGGCTGCCATAGTACCGTTCGTTCAAACTGACGCTGTGTCGTCAATTCTTTATGAAATCGTGCAATCTAAATTGCTTATTGTAGGCGACGTCAAGACGCTCCAGATCCAATTTGAATCAAGTCATTTGCAGCTGTGAGCAGAACGCTATCAACGTTTGAAGCCGCTGTGCAGAAATCCGTCTGTGCACTCTATCTTTCGTTTTAGGCACATTCAAGGCTATTGTGACTATAACAGGACTGCACGTGGGTGTTACGTGTGAAGACCGATGCGGAGGGGAGGTTGGAGAGGCGCAAGACAAGGCTTGTGATCAAAGGCTTTCAGCAGAGGTAGAAGATTGACTTTCAAGAGGTGTTTGCTCCTGTTGCCAAGGCTCCTACGCTCCGCTTGCTGCTAGCAGACGCTGCCGTTTGTGGCTGGAAGGTGGAGCAAATGGATGTGAAGACGGCATTCCTCTATGGCGTGGTAGATGAGGAGATCTACATGAAGCAGCCAGAGGGGTATGATGATGGGAGCGGACGTGTTTGCAGGCTCAACAAGCCCAGCTATGGCCTCAAACAAGCTCCAAGGTGCTAGTATGCAAGGCTGGTGGAGGCGTTGGAGGCTTTTGGCTTCAAAGTTAGCGGGTGCGACGAGAGTCTCTTCATGACCGAGGGGGAGGAGGAGAAGGTATTTCTCCTTGTCTACGTCGATGACATCCTCCTCTTCTCTCCATCCCTGGAGAGGATCAAGGAGGTGCAAGGGAAGCTGAAGGAGACCTTTCAATGCAAGGCCCTTGGACCAGTGGGGTATTACCTTGGTCTTCACGTGGAGCGGGACGAGGTGAAGGGATGGTTGAGGAATCACCAACACAAGTACCTTGCAGCCATGGGGGAGAAGTATGGGCTGTAGGAAGGGAGGAGTGTGAAAACTCCTCTACCTCCAAGGTTTCAGCTGCACCTCGATGAAGAGGAGGGTGAGGTGTTGGAGTACGAGTTGCAGCGTCGGTTCCAGTCAATGGTGGGGAGCTTGATGTACGCTTCGGTCAACACTCGCCCCGACATTGCGATTTCAGTTTCAGAGCTCACTCGTGTGGTGTCTAGGCCCCTTCAAGAGCACCTGGATGCAGCAGAGAGGCTGGTGAGGTACTGCATGACAACCTCAAGGGTGGGGCTGCAATATTCAGTGCATGGGCAGCTGAAGCAAAAGGGAGTGGAGGAGGTGAGCACAAAGACTGGTGCACCTGCAAGGCGTGGGCACTTGTACCTCTCGTGTTTCACCGATGCTACCTGGGCAAGTGACATCAGTGATGCTACATCCCATGGTGGCTATATATGCTGTGTTGGAGGGAGTCCAGTGAGCTGGAAGTCTAAGAAGCAAGGAGAGATAGCTCACTCATCAACCGAGAGCGAGTACATGGCGTTGTTTCATAGAGTGAAGGAGGTGGTTTGGATGAGGAGGTTGCTTGAGGAGTTGGGGCAGGAGCAAGAGGGTCCTACACTTGTGTTTTGTGATAGCCAAGGAGCAATTGCAATGGCGCATAATGCTGTGCTCCATGGGCTGAACAAGCACATGCATATCAAGTGGCATTGGGTGAGGAAGGAGGTAAAGAAGGGCACCATCTCCTTGCACTACATCAACACTACCAAGCAACCTGCAGATTTCTTGACTAAGCGGCTTGCAGAGCATCAGTATTGGAGCTGTGCCACCTTGTGTGGCATGTCCTTCAA